>CANJKZ010000742.1:0-1200000 GCA_947471745.1 Closterium sp. Naga37s-1
TGTGGCCCAGTGATGCACGGCCACGGGTGACGCCGGTCTCTCTCTGGTCAGGTTTACAGGGTGTAGCAGCTGACTTCCGCGTCTAAGGTTGTCTGGCTCACGTTGGTGGCCGCGACGTCCCCTCTTACTAACCCCCTTTTACACAGGGGGGGGTTGAGTGGGGGATGAGGAGTGGAGGTGGGGGGGTGGCCGCAGCGTCCCCTCTTACTAACCCCCACATTCCCACCCCCAATCAACCACCCCCTGTAATCTCACCCCTCATTTCAACCGCCCCCTGGAACCGCACTCCCTCCCCCTTTTCTTCCTCCAGACCCCTCCCCACCCACGATGGTCCTTGTCCAATTCTTCACAGGTGGGGCTGCTGGTCATAGGTGGGGCTGCTGGTCACGGGTGAGGCTGCTGGTCACGGGTGGGGCTGCTGGTCACAGGTGGGGCTGCTGGTCACATGTGGGGCTGCTGGTCATATGTGGGGCTGCTGGTCACAGGTGGGGCTACTGGTCACATGTCGGGCTGCTGGTCACAGATGGGGCTACTGGTCACAGGTGGGGCTGCTGGTCACAGGTGGGGCTGCTGGTCACAAGTGGGCTGCTGGTCACAGGTGGGGCTGCTGGTCACGGGTGCCTGGTGCTGGCGGCTGGCGCTGGAGCTAGTGCCTGGTGCTGGCGGCTGGCGCTGGTGCTGGTGCCTGGTGCTGGCGGCTGGCGCTGGAGCTGGTGCCTGGTGCTGGCGGCTGGCACTGTTGCTGGTGCCTGGTGCTAGCGGCTGGCGCTGGTGCTGGTGCCTAGTGCTGGTGGCTGGCGCTGGAGCTGGTGCTTGGTGCTGGCGGCTGGCGCTGGTGCTGGTGCTTGGTGCTGGCGGCTGGCGCTGGTGCTGGTGCCTGGTGCTGGCGGCTGGCGCTGGCGCCTGGTGCTGGTGGCTGGCGCTGGTGCCGGTGCCTGGTGCTGGCGGCTGGCGCTGGTGCTGGTGCCTGGTGCTGGCGCTGGTGCTGGTGCCTGGTGCTGGCGGCTGGCCTTGGTGCCTGGTGGTGGTGGCTGGCGCTGGTGCTGGTGCCTGGTGCTAGCGGCTGGCGCTGGTGCTGGTGCCTGGTGCTGGCGGCTGGCGCTGGTGCTGGTGCCTGGTGCTGGCGGCTGGCGCTGGTGCCTGGTGCTCGTGGCTGGCGCTGGAGCTGGTGCCTGGTCTTGGCGGCTGGCGCTGGTGCTGGTGCCTGGTGCTGGCGGCTGGCGATGGTGCAATTCCGCCGCCACTCCCTTCCCCCTTTTCCTCTCTCCCCCACATCATTCCGCCGCCACTCCCTTCCCCCTTTCCCTCTCCCCCCCACAGCGTTCCGCCGCCAATCCCTTCCCCTCCTCCCTCTCCCACCCACAGCGACCGCCGCTGCATACGCGAATAGTCGCGACGGGGTGGGGTGACAAGCAAGGGGCCGGGGGAATGCGACGGGCGGAGCGAGGCGATGGGAAGGAAGAAAACGGGACGGGGGGGAAAGGGCCGCGGCGACGGCCACCGTCGCTATCCCCTTCATTCCCGATGCCGTCCCCTTCATTCCCGATGCCGTCCCCCCCCCCTTCCCCTCTCTTGCGCAAACTCGGCAGCAGGCGTAGGCGCGGGCAGAGCTGGTGAGGGTGGTGAAATGCGACGGGCTGACGACGAGGAAAACGCGACGGGCTGGTGACGGGGGAAACGCGACGGGCTGGCGACGGGGGAAACGCGACGGGCTGGCGACGGGGGGAAAACGCGACGGGTTGGCGACGGGCAGGCGACAAGGGAAAAATCGATGGGCTGGCGATGAGGGAAACGCGGCCGGCTCGCTGCCACGCCCGTCGCAGCGAGCGCCGTGCCACGAATGGGTGGGCCCATTAACTTAGGTCAGGAACTTAATCGCTCTATACCATGTCACAATACTAAGCTAACTAGGAACCGGGTTTAGGGCCTAGGCTTAGAAGCCTAGGCCAAGCGGGTGTCGAGAGAATAGTGGTCAAGAGAAAGTGAGAATGTGTGTTGTTCACTATGGCATACAAGGTACATATAGCAAACTAGCAAAGGTGCATCACCAACAACAAAGAATCATAACTACACTGGAGCTAAAGTTATAGGCAGTTATAAACATATATAAACATATATCGCGACAGTTGGAGAGGGAGGACCGTGAGCGGTTTGAGAGGGCACAGTAGCAGCAGCAGCAGCAACAGCAGCAGGAGAGAGTAGAGGGGGAGTCACAGCCGCAGCAGGAGAGGGTAGAGGGGGAGTCACAGCCACAGCAGGAGAGGGTAGAGGAGGAGTCACGACCGCACCAGGAGAGGGTAGAGCAGGAGTCCCACCCGCAGCAGCAGGTGCAGTTACAGACACAGCAGGAGAGAGTAGAGGAGCAGTCCCGGCCGCACCAGGAGAGGGTAGCGCAGGAGTCCCACCCGCAGCAACAGGTACAGTTACACACATAGCAGGAGAGAGTAGAGGAGGAGTCGCGGCCGCAGCAGGAGTGGGTAGCGCAGGAGTCCCGGTCGAAGCAGCGGGTGCAGCTGCAGTCGCAGCAGGAGAGGGCAGAGGCGGAGCCACAGGTGCAGCAGTAGGGGCCGGTACCGTCGCAGCAGACGCCAGTGTTTGAGTTATGAGAATGTAATGATTAGAATGAGCAAGTACAAGGGTAGATATAGCAAACCTAACCCGAGCACTAACCAATGTATACACCACCTAGACTAAACAATACAAACTATAACAACTATAGTTTGACACACCCCCATAGTCTTGGTGACGGTAGTCCTGTGGAGAGCAACACACAACCCAAGAGCAAGGGTCACAGGATCAATCAGCAAGAACAAGCAACGGTCACAAGACCAGTTAACAAGAACAAAGCAACTCTCGGGGTGGAGCTCAAGGTCACAACACAGTCCGAGAACAAGCAAGAGGCCACAAGGCCAGTCCACATGCAAGGATATAGCAGATATAAAACATGCAAGAGTACACGACATGCATGACAAGCATCTCTACAGAAGCAAAGGGCCACAAGGCCTGTCCACAAGCACATATATCGGATATATAGTAAGACGCAAGAGTACAAGACAAAGCATTTCTACGCAAGCAAGTGAGGGCCGGTAGGCACAAGGCCTAGCTGGGTGCAGAAACGCTGGTGGTCACAAGGCGGCAGCGCCTTGGTGAAAATATCTGCCGTGTTGGCCTGAGAGACCACACGTCGCACGAGTGCCTGGCCACGCTGCTGCATCTCTCGCAGAAGGAAGGAACGAAGCTGGATGTGCTTTGCCTTCCCAACCAGTCGGGGCTCCTCGCACAACAGGATAGCAGACCTGTTGTCAGCGAACAAGACTGGGGAGAGCGAGGCCGCTCACCAAGGTCGGTGAGAAGGAAAGACAGCCAGCGAAGCTCCTGGGGCCATGGCCGCAGCGTACACCTCTGCCTCACAGCTGGAACTAGAGACGGACGACGCCCGAGTCGACCTCCACGAAACAGCTCCGGTCCCAAGGCTGAAGCAGTAACCCTGTGTAGACCGCAGCGACTCAGCGTCGTCGGCCCACGACGAGTCCGAGAAACCTGTAAGTGTAACTGGCTGCTTCCCTCCAAGGACAAGTCCCATGCCTTATGTACTCGCCACATACTTCGCTACCCTCTTAGTAGCGTACCAGTGGGAAGGTCGGTGTCTCCCAGGCGCAACAAAGCGCGCAAGAACGCTAAGAGGGTAAGTTAGGTCTGGGCGAGTACAGGTCATCAGGTACATGAGACAACCCACCAGCTCAGGATATGGACCACTGGACTCAAAAGGCTCGTCCGAAGGTGGAGCCGTGAGCCCATGATCCACAGCAAGAGGGGTGGGCTGTACCTTGGAGAACGGGAAGCGAAACCGCGTGTGAGGATCTGCTCGACCATATGCGACTGCGTCAGCGTAATGGTGCGAGCTGCCCTGTCCCTGGTGATCTGCAAGCCAAGGTAGCGCTGCAGCTCACCAAGGTCAGTGCAAGTGTGTCTCCTCTGCAGTTCCTCCTTCACGGAGGCCAGTGCGCGTCGGTCGGGAGTGGCGAAGACCAGGTCGTCAACGTAGACCAGAACAAAGAACACGGCCGAGCCACGACAGACGAACAACGACGGGTCAGCAAACAACGGAAAGAAGTCAAGCTCTGCAAGTGTTGTGCGAAGTGTGTCGTGCCACTCACGAGGAGCCTGTCGCAGGCCGTAGACCAGTCGACGCAGCTGCCACTGGGTCCCAGGTGGGAAAGAGCCAGTGAAGCCAGGCGGACGACGCAGCCAGATCTGCTCGTGCAGACTCCCCTGAAGAAACGCGGTAGAGAAGTCCAAGGAGTGCAACTCGTAGTCGCGCTGTGCCGCAATATGCAGCAACACCCGAAGAGTGGTCATCTTCGGGGTGGGAGCGAAGGTCTGAAAGAAGTCTACCCCCTCTCGCTGACTGAAGCCTCTCGCCACGTAGCGCGCCTTGAACATCGGTGGTGCTCCCGACGGCTGCTTCACCTTGTAGAGCCACATGCCACTAACAACGTTCGTCCCAGGTGGAGAGACGGCGTCGACATAGGTGCCTGTGGACCTATAATGCCATCTCTCTCTGCCTCCTCAGCTGCTATCCAGTACGAAGCCCAGGGTCCCGAGACCGCCTCAGCGTGAGTGCAAGGGATCGGGATATCAAGGGCGTCTGGATCCCCCTCAGGGGCAAGCAGCATGGCGCAGAGATGAGGAACAGCGGCCGCAAGGAAACCAAGCTCGAACTGCCTCTCCTCCAGGACCTCCAATGAAAAGACAGGAGCACCCCTAGAGGACGGAGAATGAGGAGGGCCACTCACCAAGTGAGCGGTGTAGTCAAGGCGGTGGGAAGAGGCAAAGCCAGCGACAGTGGTAACAAGTGCTGAGACAGACGACATGGGTGCAGTCGGGTGAGTGACCAACGCGGACAAAACACGGGAGACGACAGGATGGGAGGCACGGAGGTAGTCGTACAACGGGTCGTGAAGCACAGTGAAGGACGACTCAGGAGGCTGTAGAAGGACAGGTGGAGACGGAACACGAGAGCGAAGAACAAGGTGAAACGGGCGGTCGGCACGGTAACGGGACCGACGAGGCTCTGGGGACATAGCACGACTGACAGGAGAACGACGAGTCCACTGGGACGAGGAAAGGGACTCGAAAGGGGGAAGAGGAAGGGACGGTTGGGGACCACGAACAAAGCGTGCAGGTGCTGAGTCGGGCAGGTCTCTCAGTCGCTGCTGGTCCACCTCCTCTGTCGACAGCTGCTGCGGTACCTGCCCCTGCTGCAGCTCCTGTGGCTCTCCTCCTCTACTCTCTCCTGCTGTGGCTGCAACAACATCTGCTGCTGCGGGCGGGACTCCTGCTCTACAATCTCCTGCTGTGGCTGCAACTGTACCTGCTGCGGCCGTCGTGACTACTCCTCTACTCTCTCCTGACGCTCCGACTGAGGCTGCTGCTGCTGCCGTGACTCCTCCTCTACTCTATCCTGACTCCGACTGAGGCTGCTGCCGCCCCTCGCTGCTCTGGACTGCTGCTGCTGCTGCTGCTGTGACTCCTCCTCTACTCTCTCTTGACTCGGCTGTGACTCCCCCTCTACTCTCTCCTGACGCTCCGACCGAGACTGCTGCAGCTGCTGCTGAAGCTGCTGCTACTGCTGCGTATCTCCTCCTCTACTCTCTCCTGACGCTCCAACAGAGACTGCTGCTGCTGCTGCTGCTGCTGTGCCCTCTCAAACCGCTCACGCTCCTCCCTCTCCAAACGAACCAGACGCTGCTCTCGTGTCAGGAAATGGACAGTGCGCTGTGTTTTCGCCAAGGTGGCAGCGCCTCCAGCTCCAGCACCCCCAGAACCAGAACCTCCACCGACAACACCCCCAGGGCCTCCAGTACCTCTAGCAGGAACACCCCCAGACTCCTCAGCGACCGGCTGCGGAGGCGAGCGGGGAGGGAACTGTGGGAGTAACGGAAGCCAGGGGGTGAGGCGGGGCGAGGCTGCCGACTCGAGGCAGCAGTGTCCTCCACTGGAGGGACCTCCCCATCCACACCCCAGCACCCCCAGAGCCGGAGCCACCAGCTCCAGCAGCCCCAGTACCCTCACCCCCTACTGCTGCACCTCCCGCACCCCCAGACATGACAGAGACTGGACGCTGCGGGGGAGACGACTGCGGAGTGACGTGCGACACACCTGACGGGGCAAGACGCGAAGGGGGGGGGGGGCTACCGAGGCGACTGGGGGGGGTCAGTGGTGAGGAAGAGCGGGGGGGAAAAGGTCTCAGAACCTCGGTGGGGGCGACTCCTGTAGTAACTGACCGACTCGTCGAAAGTGACGTCCTAGGAACTGAAGAACTGGTAGGTAACAGGGTCGTAGAACACCCAGCGTGAGGCGTCGAGTGGGAAGCCAAGAAAGACGCAGGGCACGGGTGCGCGCAGACAACTTGTTTGCGCCAGGGGCGCGAACGTGAGCCAGACAACCCCAGACGCGGTAGTCAGCTGCTACGCCCGGAAAACCTGTCCAAAGGAAGATCGGCGTCACCCGTGGCCGTGCGTCACTAGGCCATAGGTTCAGCTGGTGCGCGGCGTAGCGGACTGCCTGAGGCCACAAGAACTGGGGGGCACCGGCATGGCACATGGAGGTCCGGGCAACCTCCATGACCAGGCCGATGCGTCGCTCGGCTACCCCGTTCTGCTGCGGCGAGTCTGGTAGCGTGTAAGACTGGATAATCCCCCAACCCTGACAGAACGTCTTCAGGCGAGTGGAAGAAAACTCACCACCACGGTCCGAGTATAGGCGGAAGCCCACACAGGCCCTGGACGCCACCCCTTGCTAGTAGCCACGGCTCAAGGACGGTAGGCACGTCGGCCTTCCGTCGCAGAGGGAAAACCGTGGTATAGCGAGAGTAGTCGTCCACCACAATCAGGAAGTGGCGCTCCTGACGTGGGCACGGACCGGGGAGGGGCCCCAGACGTCAAGTGCAGGGTCTGTAAAGGAGCCGTGGTGGGGGGGAACGAGGAGGAGTGAGGGGCAGCGCGCTGCCGACCCTCGACGCAAGGAGTGCCACAGCGGCGCAGGCGAGCGAGGAAGCGGGGCAAGCGACTCTGGAAGACCTGAGACAAGACGGTGACATACTATCCTACTGAGACGTTGGAACGACGGGTGACCAAGTCGGTGGTGCCAGAGGGACCGACGGGTGGGTGAGTGACCGACAGTTGCACGACACAGCAGCTATCTGACCTGTCCTGACCCAGTGTGGTGGGACCCCGTGTGTAGTGAATACAAACCAGAGCCCGGCTCCCTGTGGAAAGTGGCTAGAGGCGCCCCCAGTGGCACCAACTGTGCAGGAAGCAACAGGTTTGTGTAGTGGGAAAGTGGTGACAACTCCCAGGTCGTGGAGGTGACTCAAACCCACCAGGTTCCTAGAGAACAAGGGGGTGTAAGTAACCTCTCAGAAACCTAGAGGGAGCTGCTGGACACGGGAGAGTGGGTGGTGCTCTCAGCAACTACAGACACTACGGAGGGGTCAGCCAAAGGCGACAGTGACTGGAGTGTGCAGTGGCGTGAGGTCGGTGCAGTCGCGAAAGAAACAGCTGGACGCTCCAGAGTCTAGGGTGAAAGAAAGCCGTGCAGTCGGTGAGGTCGCACTCGAGCCAACGACAAAGGCTGGTACTAGTCTAGTGGTGGCTGCAAATCCTACACTAAGAACTCTAAGGCGCCTGGACCGGAAACTACACTCGCACCAAGACTGGAAACACAAGGCCTCAATAGCAGTTGCAGCTCCCACGTACCGGTGTATGTACTGGCCGGGTCCATCAGGGCCCCGCTGCGGAGGTTGCTGTAGGCGCTGCAGCTGAACTCGCCAGTTCTGCAGCTGCGGCCACCTGTGCTGCTGCCACTGCCACTGTTGCTGCTGAGACCACTGCTATTGCTGCGGCTGTCGCCACAACGACATGGGCAAGCTAGTACGGGGGGGGGGGGGGGTACGCTGGCGGTAGCCTAAGTTGCTGCTGGTGCTACTGGTGGCAGCCTAAGCTGCTGTTGGTGCACTGGGGGGCAGCGTATACTGCTGATGGTGCACCTGATGGCAGTCTAGTGCGATGGTGAACGTTGGGTGGGGTTGAGAGAGGTTGGGAACAGTGTAGGACGGTTAGAATGCGGTTGGGAGCGGCCTGGTGTGTGGAATGCGGCTGGAGTGCGGTTCTGGTGTTTGTGGAGAGGTCGTGTGCGGTTTGATGCGGTTGGGAGCGATGGAGGGCACTTCAGTGCGGTTGGGAGCGGTGAAGAACAATCTAGAGCGGTGGAGTTTGGTTCTGTGCGATTCCCAAGGGGTTAGCACGGGTGGAATGCGGTTCTGTGCAGTTCCAGGGGAGCTAGCACGGGTGGAGTACGATTCTGTGCGGTTCTGGTGCTGTTCTGTGCAAATCTGTGCGGTTCTGTGCGGTTCTGTGCGGTTCAGTGGGTACGGGTGGTTAGACTATGGTTTCCAGGTGTGGCTAGTTGGTGGGGCTGAGGGTAACTGGTGGGGCGATGGGTGAGGCAGGTCCTGGGGCAGCGGGTGTAGGTGGGGCGGCAGACTTTCAACTCGTGGGGGGGCGGCTAAGATATGGGGCGGCGGGTAAGACAGCCGTTTGAGGGTGGGGAAGCGGTTTAGGCCGGTGAGCCTGCAACGTGCGCGCGGCTGCTGCTTGTGCGTACGTGCAACTGACGACGGGACCACGAGGCCCGCTATCGAAAGGGCCGCGGGCCCGCGATCAGAAGGGCCGCGGGGTACGTGTTTCTGACTCTGACTCTGACTGTCCTCCGTCCATCGACGGTGAGCTTGCCCTTGGCTGTGACATCCTTGAGGACAGGCAGTTTGAGATGGAGAACCGCACAGCTGCAGTACCTCATCTCGCTGCCATGGCTGCTTGCCCCCTAAGGGAGATCTGGATGCACTAGACATCCTGACCCCGCGCTCTTACGCAGACGGCGCTCATGGTTCAAGTACTCCTATTAGTGGCAGACATCCATGGACGCAGAGATGGCTTCGTGGAAGTCCACAGGCACCTAAGTCAACACAGTTCCCCCTCCTAGAGCAAACATAGTCAATGTCATGTGGATATTAGGGGTGAAGCGGCCGCAAGGTTCTCAGCCTAACTTCAAGGCACGTTATGTTGCACGAGGCTTTAGTCAGCGTCTGGGGGTCGACTTCTTCCTGGAATTTTCTCCCCCACTCCAAAGATGAGCACTCTTTGGGTGCTACTGCACGTTGCAGCACATTGTGACTACGAGCTGCACTCCTTTGACTTCTCCACAACTTTCTACGGGGCAGCCTTCACGAGGAGATCTGGCTGTGCCACCCACCTGGCTTCATTGGGTCATTTCCTGAGGGTACCTAGTGGAGCCTCCGGCGGCCAGTCTACAGTCTCCGTCAGGCGCCCCACGAGTGGCACGACACATTGAGGACGACACTCTTGTTTTTGCTCCTTCGACCACTGACCCGTTGCTATTTCTGCGCAACGACCCTTATCTGCCACCATTCTACATCCTCATGTACGTAAACGACTTGGTATTTGCGACTGACATTGAGGCACTGGCCCTTATAAAGTCGGAGCTGTAGAAGTGACACATCTACACTGATCTGGGTGAGCTGCGTCGCTATCTTGGCTGGAGATCACCTGGGCCGGAGCAGCGTGCACCACCACATTGACTCAGTCACACATGGTGCAGCAGGTCCGTCAGCGCTTCCGCTTTCAGTTCTCCTCGCCACAGCCCGCTTCTCTGCCTACCAGACAGTCGCTCTCAGCTCCTTCTTCAGATGAGTCCGTAGAGCCAAGTGGTATGTATCCAGAGCTTGTGGTACCTGATGACGTGCACTTGACCTGACCTGGTGTACCCTCTCAGCATCCTGGCGTGCTACGTTGCACCTGGAAACACCGCCTTGAGCACTACCGTGCTCCGCGGAGGGTACTGCGTTACATCAGGCATGGGGCTTGTGCTTGGGGGACAGAGTCCAGTTGTGCTTACAGGACACTAAGACGTCTCTTGGGCTGACCAGGCGACTCAGTGGCTGTCATAGGGTTACACTTTCAGTCTCGACACTGGTTCTCTCTCTTGGAGGTCCACTCGCTCTTCTTCTGTGCTTAGCTCCAGCTGTGGCCAAGATCTGCGCTAGGGCTATGCTGCACGGGAGTTACGCCGGCCGACCTATTTGGTGACTGACTTGGGCGCGCGGGCCCTCGTTCTCCTCCAGTTATGTACGTTGACAACAAGGCTATGATGGCCTTGTGCCGGGAGCAGAGACTGGACCACAAAACAAAAAACATTGCTTGTCGTTACTTTCTCGCACGAGAGTTACAGCAGCGTGGTCAGCTTCGCCTTGCTTACGTGGCCTCACAGACCAATATTGCTGATATATTCAACAAAGCCCTAAGGTCTGGTGATCATCAGCATTTCTGCACTACTCTAGGCTTTGTGCCTATTACGCCTCACTTGCTTGCCTCTTGACTCTACCTTGTACTTTGATATATATATATATGTATATATATGCATATATACCTGCATGTTTACTGCTACTAGGTTGTTATCATTGTATTGGTTGTGCTATTAGAACCTTGCATGTGAACTCGGCCTTGTGGCCGCTTGCTTGTGGTCAGATAATGTGGTGATCTTGAGATCCACCCTGAGCTTTGCTTTGTTGCTTCTCTTGACTGGTCTTGTGACAGTTTGTTGTGCTTGCTCTCCCCCAATTTGCTATGGGTGTGTGTCAAAACTGCATGTATATACATTGTTAGGCTACAGTGGGGCTAGCGTTTAGGGCTACAACTTTCTAGGGTTTCCCACTTGTACTCCCATTCTGTTAGTTAAACTCATTCTGCTGTTCATACTTCTTGACAAGACCCGCCAACCCTGAGTGGACAGACTTCTTGACTTTAGTACACTGACGAAACAGAGTGCCTCATTTTTGGACGAAGTGCCTTCAGAGTTTTTTTTTGTGTTTTGTTTTTGGAAAGGGAGGTGAATTCAGAGTGAATAAAATATGAAATGCAAGCTCTAGGCAGGCAGCGGCAAAAGGTAAAACAAAAAGAAAGAAGAAGAAGAAGAAGAAGAAGAAGAAGGAGGAGGAGGAGGAGGAGGAGGAGGAGGAGGGAGGAGGAAGGAGGAAGGAGAAGGAAAGGGAGAAGGAAAGAAGAAGAAGAAGAAGAAGAAGAAGAAGAAGAAGAAGAAGAAGAAGAAGAAGAAGAAGAAGAAGAAGCAGCAGCAAGCAGCAGCAGCAGTAGCAGCAGCAACAACCAACAGCAACAGCAACACCAACAGCAGCAGCAACGGGTTGAAATCTCACCCAAGATGAAATCTAGGCCCTTGATGTTCGTGACCGATAGCGTAGGCCTCCACCGCAGTGCCCCTAACTGCAATAGTAGAGTACATTCGTCGTAGATGGGTAGATTGTTGTTGTCCACCATCGTCGCCGTGAACAGGGTTTCCTCCAAGGGTTTCCAAATTATAAAATTTCCAATGTCCCGGGGTTGCACACCGAGTGAAACGAACCATTATCAGCTATCGCATGGAGGCATCGCCTTTGCAAAGCACTTCAAGGAGCTATGGCTGCTGATGCTCCAAGTAGCCGAAGATGGTCTCATTAAAGGAGGTCCTACACTCGATGCTGCAAAAACTATCTCAAACTTTACTGAAGTGTGGGTTGGAGGATTTTTCTGTGGCTTTTTCAAATGCTCGTGAGTCTAGAACCTTCCCCTAAGTCTTTGCAACTGTGTAGGCTTCACCCATGGGGAACGGGGAGCCTTAACACTGTACCGCAGGGAGAGATTATTAACTCCTCCAAACGCTCGACGCTTCTCTACGCTTCGGACTTGAGTTCCCAACGTTGTTGATGCTGGTAATATTTCTAAAGGCTTTCTCTTAGCCTCTAACCATTGCATAATATTTTTAAAGGCTTTAAATTCACAAGAACTAGTATTCAGTAATTAAAGTATCTTTATAGGATAACTTTAACGAATTGTTACTCGTTGAGGTGTTTGGTTGGAGTTTCTTGGTTGGTGTAGGGTCTTGTTTTGCGGATTATCCCTTTGTTTTAGCGATTTCCCTTGCACCGGTCGGTCTGGACAATTTGAATCCGCACCATCATTCTCTCCTTTTTTTTCAGCCTCTTCGAATTCATCACGTTTTCCGCTTTTCGGCCTTTCCTAGTCGCCAGCTCAATCTGCGGCCACTGGTGCAGGTCGTTTTTTGACTTCAGAGGTGCCACACTGTTCTTTTCCGGCAAATCCGCACGTGCTTTTTTCATTTTCCGCACGTCAAGATTTGATGCCCTATAGCACTGCAAATTTCGCACGTTTCAATTTTCGGTGGCCGCTGCTTCGTGTCGATCTTGCCGATATCCATCAAGTCCGCAGTCGTGGGGGTTGCAGATCGCTCCGCGCATAAGTTCTTGATCGGCTGGTTGCGTCGTGCTCCGTGTTGACCATTGTTCAATGTGTCGAACTGCTCTGCTGCGCATACGATGTCCGTATAGCTGTTGTAATTCATCGCGATGACGTGTGGGCGGATTTCGTTTTTTTAGCTTGGCAGTTTATGCATAAATATTTTTTCTGCCCGTCATGTCAGTCTGTTGCGTGTTTTGTGTTATAGTCACAGTAGGCTCCAATGTGCCTAAAACGAAAGATAGAGTGCACAGTCGCATTTCTGCACAGCGGCATTAAACGTTCATAGCGTTCTGGTCACAGCTTCAAATGACCTGATTCAACTTGGATCTGGAGCGTCTTAACGTCGCCTCCTCTAAGCAATTTAGATCGCATTAAGCACTGACGACACAGCGTCAGTTTGAACGAACGGCACTATGGTAGCCACTATATTCTTAGAACACAAGATAGGAAGAGTTAGGAAGAGTTGTTGGGAATGATTCCCAGCTCCTACAAACCCCAAGAGCCGAGGTACAGTGATGTGGAACAGTGCCACACTGTCCCCAACCACGAAGGGTCTCGAAACTACCCTCCACAAGGGCCTACACCAAGAGAAATGTTACACTACAAAGTAATGCAACTATTCTCACTATCTTAAAGTTTACCCTTTTGGAGAGCTTCGAAATCACTTGAATCTTGAAACCAAGTCGAATCGGCCGCGACCGCGTCCGTAGCTCTTGTCGTCGCTGCCGTAACCGCCACTCCTGCGGCCTCCGCCGAAGTTGCTTGCCACCAAACCTTCCTCCCCCTCGTCCTCTGCCTCTTCCTCGACCATATCCACGGCCGATGCTCGCTGCCCCAGCGCCATCCGCACTCGCCAACTCACGGCGGCGGAAATCCTCTTGAAGGATAGCTCGCTTCACGTCTTCAAGCGAGAGGCGGGGCAAGTCGCGATTAAGGTTGATGATGAGCGAGGACCATGACTCTGGGAGTAAGGCCAGCAACTTGGTCTTCTTTTGGAGCTCACTGTAGTTCAAATCAGCTCCCTCAAGCCGCGTCAACAAGTCGAAGAATTTCTGCACCCCTTCTTCAACCGCTTCGTCTTCTTCAATTCGTAGTGCCGCCATTTGCCGTTCCAACACCACCGCTACCGCCGCTGTTGCAGGAGCATGTACACCCTTGAGAGCAGCCCATGCCTTTGGTCCCTTCTCTGGTTCACGCTGGAATGGCTTGATGTGACGGATCTGACTGCTCCCCAACGCTTGCCCAAGTAAGAGATAGCCTTGTGCGCTCTTCCGCACCCACGGGCTCTTCTCCGGGTCGTTCTCGGGGCGCTTCTCCGTTCCTTCCATCACCTCCAGCAGGTCATAGTGGTCAAAGATGTTCTCCATCTTGAAGGATCATTCAGCAAAGTTGTCACCGTTGAACTTGTCAAGCCCAAACACCCTAGGCTCATCCCTAGGTGGGCCAAGACTTGGTTGCATGGGCGCCATGGCTGAATCACGGGGTTGGCCTTGAGCTTGAGCTTCTCCACTGCCACCAGCACCTCTGCCACCCCTTTCCTCAGGTCCAGACATTGTCGAAACTGCTCCAAGGGGCTCTGATACCACTTGTTATAGTCACAATAGGCTTGAATGTGCCTAAAACGAAAGATAGAGAGCACAGACGGATTTCTGCACAGCGGCTTCAAACGATGATAGCGTTCTGCTCACAGCTGCAAATAACTTGATTCAAATTGGATCTGGAGCGTCTTCACGTCGTCTACAATTAGCAATTTAGATTGCACGATTTGATAAAGAATTGACGACACAGCGTCGGTTTGAACGAACGGTACTATGGCAGCCACTATAGTCTTAGGAAGAGTTAGCAAGGGTTACGAGTTGGGAATGACTCCCAGCTCCTACAAACCCCAAGAGCCGAGGTACAGTGATGTGGAACAGTGCCACACTGTCCCCAACCACGAAGGGTCTCGAAACTACCCTTCACTAGGGCCTACACCAAGTGAAATGTTACACTACACAAAGTAATGTAACTATCTTCAATATCTTGAGGTGTACCCTTTTTTGGCGAGCTTCGAAATCACTTGAGGCTTGACACCAAGGCTCGGGCTCTTCATCACAAACTCATCCTTGAGTTCTTGATGGGTCTGCTGCACACACCTGCGACACACCGAACGTTTGACACAGGACAAAATAGAAACCGCGCACGACAAAATAGAAACCGCGCGCGAGACACAAACAACCGCGTAACACGCGTCTAGCGATAACTCGCTATTGACTCGACACACACACTCGACATCATGACTCAACATTCACACACAATTATAAGCATGAAATATATATTATCCCATGCCCTCATACCATTCCATACACACACACATGCACGCACACGGACAACAAGCCGAGTGCAAACCGTAGGGTTGCACCAACACGAACGGCACTATGGTAGCCACTATAGTCTTAGAACACAAGATAGGAAGAGTTAGGGAGAGTTACGAGTTGGGAATGACTCCCAGCTCCTACAAACCCCAAGAGCCGAGGTGATGTGGAACAGTGCCACACTGTCCCCAACCACGAAGGGTCTCGAAACTACCCTTCACTAGGGCCTACACCAAGTGAAATGTTACACTACACAAAGTAATGTAACTATCTTCAATATCTTGAGGTGTACCCTTTTTTCGCGGGCTTCGCGATCACTTGAATGTTGACACCAGGGCTTGGGTTCTTCACCACAAACTCATCCTTGAGTTCTTGATGGGTGTGCTGCACACACCTGCGACACGCCGAACGTTCGAGAAGCGACAAAATAGAAACCGCGCGGGACACACAAAACGACCACGTTACACGTGACTAGCGATAATTCGCTATTGACTTGACACACACACTTGACATCATGACCCATCATTCACACACTATTATAAGCATGAAATATATATCTATTTCATGCACTCATTCCATTCCATGTACACACGCATGCACGCACACGGACAACAAGCCGAGTGCAAACCGTAGGGTTGCACCAACAAACTCCCCCTCGGATTGTTGGCCTTAGGATCTTGCTCTCTTAGTTCAGAGCCATCCCAGCCAGCTTGCAACACTTCCAATGCTGCTGCTCCACCAGCCTCTTGGTCATCATGTCAGCCGGCTGCCCCGTGGTCTTCATGTAGCGCAACTCAACTTCACCCGCGGCCACCATGCTCCTCGTCCAATGCCACTTCACCCTCATGTGCTTCGTGAGTCCATGCAACACAGGGTTCTTAGCAAGAGCAATGGCACCCTGGCTGTCACAGTACAGTGGGGTAGGTCCTTGCTGCTCCTCCCCCAATTCAGCCAACAAACGGCGCTGCCACACAATCTCCCGTACCGCACGGAAGAGTGCCATGTACTCGGACTCCACCGAGCTCAAAGCTTGGTCAACCTGCTTCTTGCTCTCCCAAGCAGTTGGGCCTCCACCAACACAGCATATGAAGCCTCCCACACTTGTCATGTCCTCTGGTTCCGATGCATATGAAGCATCCGAGTAGGCGGTGAGGAACAAACGCCCGGGTTCAACACCATCCGCACCCTTTTGGCGCCTTTGTGCCGCCGCCGAGTATTGCAGCCCAACGGTCGGTGTTTGGCCAAGATACTTGGCCACCCTCATTACAGCTGCTACCTGCTCCTCATTAGGGCATTGCACTACCCTAGCTAGCTGACCGGTAGCAAACGCGACGTCCGGTCGGGTGTTTACCGCCGCATACATGAGGCTGCCCACCAACGAGTGAAAACGGCGCCTCTCCTCTTCACAAACGCTCTCCTCCTCTGGTCCCTTCACACACTTGAACCCAGAGGGAAAGGGAGTAGCCACATGACCTTCACTCTGGCCGAAGTTGGCGGCCAACGCCGCCAGGTACTTCCGTTGGTGCACTCGCATGCTCCGCTTCTCCACGTCTCGATCGATGTGGAGCCCAAGGTAGAAGTTCACGTCACCAAGGGACTTGCACTTGAACTTGTCTTGCAGATTTCAGCATCACCTCCTTCACATGCACATGAACATCACTCCACTTACCATGATGCAACCACATGCACATGAACATCACTCCACTAACCATGATGCAACCACATGCACATGAACATCACTCCACTAACCATGATGCAACCACATGCACATGAACATCACTCCACTAACCATGATGCAACCACATGCACATGAACATCACTCCACTAACCATGATGCAACCACATGCACATGAACATCACTCCACTAACCATGATGCAACCACATGCACATGAACATCAGAGGAGGGTGAGAATATGAGGATGTCATCCACATAAACCACCATGAAGCTCCTCTGCTCCCCCTCGCCAAGCATGAACAAGGAGTGATCGGCCGTTAAGGGAGTGAAGCCGATCTCCTCCAACACTTAGCGCAGCTTCATGTACCATTGCCTAGGGGCCTGCTTCAGCCCATAGAGGGCCTTCTTCAGCTTCCACACTCTGCCACTACCATCATCAAACCCCTCTGGCTGCGCCATAAAAATCTCCTCCTCAAGGATGCCGTTAAGGAATGCCGTTACGATGTCCATTTGTTTAACTACCCATCCTTTGATGGCGGCTCCCGCGAATAGGGTTCGCAGCGTCGTCGGCTTCACCACAGGGGCAAACAGCTCCTTGAAGTCCACCTTCTCCTTCTGCTGGTACCCCTTGGCTACAAGCCTAGACTTGTAGCGCTCGATCTTGCCGTCGGCATCCGACTTGGTTTTGAAGAGCCACTTGGACGTTATCGCCGTACGCCCCTCCGGTAGCTCCACCAATTCAAACGTGTCGTTCTCCTCGATGCTCTTCAGCTCACTCTCCATTGCCTTCTTCCACTCCTCAGCATCACTACTCTCCAAGGCCTCCTTGAGAGTTGCTGGATCTCCCAGCATCTCCACCGGAGAGAAGAACACGAACGCACTTTCCTCGTAGTCACTCTCCTCGTCATCTCCAACAATATGTGCCGCTCCGGCCAAGGCTGACTTGGCTGGCTTTCCCAGTGCCTCATAGGTCAGCCTATTTGGGGCTTGGATTCTCCTTTTGCCCCTTCCTTCCTCCTCAGCTGCAGGGACATGAAGGCTCTCATGGCGTTGATGCGGGGTGACTCGGATCCGTGGAGCAATCGTAGTGCGAGAAGGAAGTGTCGGTGCACGCTCGCTCACTAGCTGCACCTCCTCCTCTTCTTCCTCTGCATCCTTGTCCTCCTCTCCCCCATTCACAAGGGAAGATTGCGTCATGGTGGTGGTGCTGCTGCTCAGCTCCAAAGGAAGCTCCACATGCTCCAAACCGGAACTCTTCACCTCCCCAAAACCGCATGCCTATCTCTGCCTCATTCTCCGCCTTCCAATCCTTGTACATGAAGTTCTCCATGAACTTGCAGTCCCTGCTCACCAAGAACTTCTTGGTGAATGGGTCCCAAAGAAGCCATCCTTTGCTGTTTTGAGCCATGCCCAAGTGCACGGCCCACACCGCCTTGGCACCAAGCTTGTTGTGCCAAAGATGCTTAGGCACGAGCGCCATGCACATGCACCCGAACACCCGAAGCATATCCACCTTTGGCTTCCTTCCAATCCACTCCACATAGGGCACCCATTTGTCTGCTCCCACATGAGTCAAAACTCTCTGTTCTTGGCCACATACGTGCTCCGCACCGCATCAGGCCAGAAATAGTCGGGTAGCCCGGCTTTAATGAGCAACCCGCGTGCTGCCTCCGTGATTGTGCGGTTCGCTTGCTCGGCAATGCCGTTCATTGCAGGGGAGTATGGCATGGTGAGGGAGTGCCAAGTACCATTCTTCTTCAGCCACAATGAGAAGTCCTTGCTCAGGAACTCTCCCCCTCGATCGGTGCGAATTGCCTTCACTAACCGGTCTTGTTGCCGCTCCACCATCGGCAACCAATCGGTTTCAGCCACGTCACTCTTCTTGGACAGCATGTACACCCAAGTCATGCGAGTGTAGACGTCGACAATGGTGAGAAAGTACTCAGCTCCAGCAGCTCCAAGCTTCAGGGGGCCCACCACGTCCATCACCACCTCATCAAGTGGTGCCTTAGCCGTTGCCTCCGAACTAGAGAATGGGAAACGGGTGAACTTGGCTTGCATGCACGTCGGGCAGCCAAGTACCTCATCGGGCTCCCCCTTCACACGTATGCTAGCAACCATCTCATTCTTCACTAGCTGCTGCAAGATGGGCAGGGCCACATGCCCCATGCGCCGATGCAAGGTGAGCCAATCACACTCCCCCGTAGCCGAAGTTGGATTGGAGAATGCCGCGCTCGCAATAGCGCCCCACATACTCTCTCCGTAGTCCTCCTCCGCTGCTGCCTCGGGGTTCTCCTCACCCTTGTGCTGCTCCTTGGCTACTGCACCACACTTTATATGATCACCGAGCTTGCTGGTCCCTCCAAGATTGCACTTCTTGGACCCAATCTCCTTAGCGAGACCGTTCGCGCCATCACCGCTACCAACCGCTTCACCCTTGGTGCTGATGCTTGCTGCCAATTGCCTCTCCTTAGGCATGGGAACCACAAGGATCTGCCACATCTCGTTGTAGACATCCCTATCCTCGTGAGGGTCCCAAAGAATCCGCTCGCCAAGCCTCGCGGTGTAGGTCTTAGCTCCCTTCGAGCTCGTGTCCATGCCGGCCTTTTGCAACCGCCGCACGGAAATCAGGTTGGCAGCAAGGTTGGGCACCCAAAGCACGTTCTTGAGGCCCACCATCTTCCCATCAGCACCCTTGAACATGGCCTTGCCCATGCCTTTCACCTATGCTCGCTGCCCCAAAGCCGATGTCACATGCTTCAACGGTGACGGCTCAAGTTCGGTGAGCAAGTCCGCACGAGGTGTCATGCTATAGGTAGTGCCGCAATCGATCACCCAATAGTCCAGGGAGTGTAGGGTGACCTTCCCCACAGCTACTGGCTCCTCAAAGCCTTCATCCTTCTCTGGACCAGCTGGTACTTGCGTCGACACGAAGTAAAATAGACCCGGGTACCGATCGTCGCTCGGGTCCTTGTCATTGTCTCCGTTCTTCATGTTTGCAGCTCCACCTCCGCGACCGCCACGGCCTCCACGGCCTCTTCCTCTCCCTCCCCCTGCTCCTCTACCCTCTTGGCCTTCAGCAGGGGTCCATCCTTCAGGGAGTTTGTAGCAATCGCGCCACATGTTTCCGGTCTTGTGGCAATAATGGCACTCGCCATGGAACCGACCGCGACCGCGTCCGTAGCTCTTGTCGTCGCTGCCATAACCGCCACTCCCGCGGCCTCCGCCGAAGTTGCTGCCACAAAACCTTCCTCCCCCTCGTCCTCTGCCTCTTCCTGGACCATATCCACGGCCGATGCTCGCTGCCCCTGCGCCATCCGCACTCGCCAACTCACGGCGGCGGAAATCCTCTTGAAGGATAGCTCGCTTCACGTCTTCAAGTGAGAGGCGGGGCAAGTCGCGATTCAGGTTGATGATGAACGAGGACCATGACTCAAGGAGTAGGGCCAGCAACTTGGTCTTCTTTTGGAGCTCACTATAGTTCAGATCAGCTCCCTCAAGCCACGTCAACAAGTCGAAGAATTTCTGCACCCCTTCTTCAACCGCTTCATCCTCTTCAATTCATAACGTCGCCATTTGCCGTTCCAACACCACAGCTACCGCCGCTGTTGCAGGAGCGTGTTCACCCTTCAGAGCAGCCCATGCTTTTGGTCCCTTCTCTGGTTCACGCTGGAATGGCTTGATGTGACGGATCTGGCTGCTCCCCAACGCTTGCCCAAGTAGGAGGTAGCCTTGTGCGCTCTTCCGCACCCACAGGCTCTTCTCCGGGTCGTTCTCGGGGCGCTTCTCCGTTCCTTCCATCACCTCCAGCAGGTCGTAGTGGTCAAACACGTTCTCCATTCTGAAGGACCACTCAGCAAAGTTGTCACCGTTGAACTTGTCAAGGCCAAACACTCTAAGCTCATCCCTAGATGGGCCAACACTTGGTTGCATGGGCGCCATGGCTGAATCACGGGGTTGGCCTTGTGCATGGGCTTCTCCACTGCCACCAGCACCTCTGCCACCACTTTCCTCAGGTCCAGCCATTGTCGAAACTGCTCCAAGGGGTTCTGATACCACTTGTTATAGTCACAATAGGCTCCAATGTGCCTAAAACGAAAGATAGAGTGCACAGTCAGATTTCTGCACAGCGGCTTCAAACGTTGATAGCGTTCTGGTCACAGCTTCAAACAACTTGCTATAAATTGGATCTGGAGCATCTTGATGTCGCCTTCAATAGGCAATTTAAATCACACGATTTCAGCAAGTATGGAGGATGCAACGACGGTTTCAACGAACGGCACTATGGCAGCCACTACAGACTTAGAACACAAATTAGGAAGAGTTACGAGTTGGGAATGACTCCCAGCTCCTACAAACCCCAAGAGCCGAGGTACAGTGATGTGGAACAGTGCCACACTGTCCCCAACCAAGAAGGGTCTCGAACCTACCCTTCACAAGGGTCTACACCAATAGAAATGTTACATTACACATTGTAATGTAATCTTCAATATCTTGAAGTGTACCCTTTTGGCGAGCTTCGAAATCACTTGAAGCTTGAAACCAAGGCTCGGGTTCTTCATCACAAACTCATCCTTGAGTTCTTGACGGATCTGCTGCACACACCTCTGTTATAGTCACAATAGGCTTGAATGTGCCTAAAACGAAAGATAGAGAGCACAGACGGATTTCTGCACAGCGGCTTCAAACGTTGATAGCGTTCTGCTCACAGCTGCAAATGACTTGATTCAAATTGGATCTGGAGCGTCTTCACGTCGTCTACAATTAGCAATTTAGATTGCACGATTTGATAAAGAATTGACGACACAGCGTCGGTTTGAACAAACGGTACTATGGCAGCCACTATAGTCTTAGAACACAAGATAGGAAGAGTTACGAGTTGGGAATGACTCCCAGCTCCTACAAACCCCAAGAGCCGAGGTACAGTGATGTGGAAAAGTGCCACACTGTCCCCAACCACGAAGGGTCTCGAAACTACCCTTCACTAGGGCCTACACCAAGTGAAATGTTGCACTACACAAAGTAATGTAACTATCTTCAATATCTTGAGGTGTACCCTTTTTGGCGAGCTTCGAAATCACTTGAGGCTTGACACCAAGGCTCGGGCTCTTCATCACAAACTCATCCTTGAGTTCTTGATGGGTCTGCTGCACACACCTGCGACACGCCGAACGTTCGACACAGGACAAAATAGAAACCGCGCACGACAAAATAGAAACCGCGCGCGAGACACAAACGACCGCGTAACACGCGTCTAGCGATAACTCGCTATTGACTCGACACACACACTCGACATCATGACTCAACATTCACACACAATTATAAGCATGAAATATATATTATCCCATGCCCTCATACCATTCCATACACACACACATTCACGCACACGGACAACAAGCCGAGTGCAAACCGTAGGGTTGCACCAACAAACTCCCCCTCGGATTGTTGGCCTTAGGATATGTTGCTCTCTCAGTTCAGAGCCATCCCAGCCAGCTTGCAACATTTCCAATGCTGCTGCTCCACCAGCCTCTTGGTCATCATGTCAGCCGGCTGCCCCGTGGTCTTCACGTAGCGCAACTCAACTTCACCCGCGGTTACCATGCTCCTCGTCCAATGCCACTTCACCCTCATGTGCTTCGTGAGTCCATGCAACACAGGGTTCTTAGCAAGAGCAATGGCACCCTGGCTGTCACAGTACAGTGGGGTAGGTCCTTGCTGCTCCTCCCCCAATTCAGCCAACAAACGCCGCTGCCACACAATCTCCCGTACGGCACGGAAGAGTGCCATGTACTCGGACTCCACCGAGCTCAAAGCTTGGTCAACCTGCTTCTTGCTCTCCCAAGCAGTTGGGCCTCCACCAACACAGCACATGAAGCCTCCCACACTTGTCATGTCCTCTGGTTCTGATGCATATGAAGCATCCGAGTAGGCGGTGAGGAACAAACGCCCGGGTTCAACACCATCCGCGCCCTTTTGGCGCCTTTGTGCCGCCGCCGAGTATTGCAGCCCAACGGTCGGTGTTTGGCCAAGATACTTGGCCACCCTCATTCCAGCTGCTACCTGCTCCTCATTAGGGCATTGCACAACCCTAGCCAGCTGCCCGGTAGCAAACGCGACGTCCGGTCGGGTGTTTACCGCCGCATACATGAGGCTGCCCACCAACGAGTGAAATCGGCGCCTCTCCTCTTCACCAACGCTCTCCTCCTCTGGTCCCTTCACACACTTGAACCCGGAGGGAAAGGGTGTAGCCACATGGCCTTCACTCTGCCCAAAGTTGGCAGCCAATGCCTCCAGGTACTTTCGTTGATGCACCCGCATGCACCGCTTCTCCACATCTCGTTCGATGTGGAGCCCAAGGTAGAAGCTCACGTCACCAAGGGCCTTGCACTTGAACTTGTCTTGAAGCTTCAGCATCACCTCCTTCACAAGGTCAGAAGAGGGTGAGAAAATGAGGATGTCATCCACATAAACCACCATGAAACTCCTCTGCTCCCCCTCGCCAAGCATGAACAAGGAGTGATCGGCCGTTGAGGGAGTGAAGCCGATCCCCTCCAACACTTCGCGCAGCTTCATGTACCATTGCCTAGGGGCCTGCTTCAGCCCATAGAGGGCCTTCTTCAGCTTCCACACTCTGCCACTACCATCATCAAACCCCTCTGGCTGCGCCATAAAAATCTCCTCCTCAAGGATGCCGTTAAGGAATGCCGTTACGATGTCCATTTGCTTTACTACCCATCCTTTGATGGCGGCTCCCGCGAATAGGGTTCGCAGCGTCGTCGGCTTCACCACAGGGGCAAACAGCTCCTTGAAGTCCACCTTCTCCTTCTGCTGGTACCCCTTGGCTACAAGCCTAGACTTGTAGCGCTCGATCTTGCCGTCGGCATCCGACTTTATTTTGAAGAGCCACTTGGACGTTATCGCCGTACGCCCCTCCGGTAGCTCCACCAATTCAAACGTGTCATTCTCCTCGATGCTCTTCAGCTCACTCTCCATGGCCTTCTTCCACTCCTCAGCATCACTACTCTCCAAAGCCTCCTTGAGAGTTGCTGGTTCTCCCGGCATCTCCACCGGAGAGAAGAACGCGAAGGCACACTCCTCGTAGTCACTCTCCTCGTCGTCTTCGACCATCATTGCCGCTCCGGCCAGGGCTGTCTTGCCCTGCTTTCCCGGCGCATCATAGGTCAGCCTATTAGGGGGTTGAACTCTCCTCTTCCCCCTTCCTTCCTCCTCAGCTGCAGGGACTTGAAGGCCTTGGCGTTGCTGCGGTGTGGCTCGAATCCGTGGAGCACTCGTAGTACGGGAAGGGAGTGACGGTGCACGCTCGCTCACTTGCTGCACCTCCTCCTCTTCTTCCTCTGCATCATTGGCCTCCCCTCCCCCATTCACAAGGGAGGATTGCTTTGTGGTTGTGCTGCCTCTGCTCAGCTCCAAAGGCAGCTCCACATGCTCCAAACCGGAACTCTTCACCTCCCCAAACCGCACGCCTATCTTCGCCTCATTCTCCGCCTTCCAATCCTTGTACATGAAGTTCTCCATGAACTTGCAGTCCCTGCTCACCAAGAACTTCTTGGTGAATGGGTCCCAAAGAAGCCATCCCTTGCTGTTTTGAGCCATGCCCAAGTGCACGGCCCACACCGCCTTGGCACCAAGCTTGTTGTGCCGAAGATGCTTAGGCACGAGCGCCATGCACATGCACCCGAACACCCGAAGCATATCCACCTTTGGCTTCCTTCCTAGCCACTCCACATAGGGCACCCATTTGTCTGCTCCCACATGATTCAAGGCTCTGTTCTTGGCCACACACGCGCTCCGCACCGCATCAGGCCAGAAATAGTCGGGTAGCCCGGCTTCAATGAGCAACCCGCGTGCCGCCTCCGTGATTGTGCGGTTCGCTCGCTCGGCGATGCCGTTCATTGCAGGGGAGTATGGCATGGTGAGGGAGTGCCGAATACCATTCTTCTTCAGCCACAACCCAAACTCCTTGCTCAGGAACTCTCCCCCTCGATCGGTGCGGATTGACTTGACTAGACGGTCTTGTTGCCGCTCCACCATCGGGAACCAATCCGTCTTCAACGTTTCAGCCACGTCGCTCTTCTTGGCCAGCACGTACACCCAAGTCATGCGGGTGTAGACGTCGACAATGGTGAGGAAATACTCAGCTCCAGCAGCTCCAAGCTTCAGGGGGCCCACCACGTCCATCACCACCTCATCAAGCGGTGCCTTTGCCGTTGCCTCCGAACTAGGGAACGGAAACCGGGTGAACTTGGCTTGAATGCACGTCGGGCAGCCAAGCACCTCATCGGGCTCCCCCTTCACACGTATGCCAGCAACCATCTCATTCTTCACTAGCTGCTGCAAGATGGGCAGGGCCACATGCCCCATGCGCCGATGCAAGGTGAGCCAATCACACTCCCCCGTAGCCGAAGTTGGATTGGAGAATGCCGCGCTCGCAATAGCGCCCCACATACTCTCTCCGTAGTCCTCCTCCGCTGCTGCCTCTGGGTTCTCCTCACCCTTTTGCTGCTCCTTGGTTGCTGCACCACTCTCCTTAGGTTCACTGAACTTGCTGGTCCCTCCAGGTTTTCTCTTCTTGAGCTCATTCTCCTTAGCGCGACCGTTCGCGCCATCGTCGCTACCGACCGCCCCATCCTTGGTGCTGATGCTTGCTGCCACTTGCCTCTCCTTAGGCATAGGGACCACTGGGATCTGCCACATCTCGTTGTAGACATCCCTGTCCTCATGAAGGTCCCAAAGAATTCGATCGCCAAGCCTTGCGGTGTAGGTCTTGGCTCCCTTCGAGTTCGTGTCCATGCCGGCCTTTGCCAACCGCCGCACGGAAATCAGGTTTGCAGCAAGGCTGGGCACCCAAAGCACGTTCTTGAGGCCCACCATCTTCCCATCAGCACCCTTGAACATGGCCTTGCCCATGCCTTTCACCTCTGCTCGCTGCCCCAAAGCCGATGTGACATGCTTCACCGGTGACGGCTCGAGTTCGGTGAGCAAGTCCGGGCGAGGTGTCATGCTATAGGTAGCGCCACTATCAATCACCCAATAGTCCAGGGGGTGTAGGGTCACCTTCCCCACAGCTGCTGGCTCCTCAAAGCCTTCATCCTTCTCTGGACCAGCCGGTACTTGCGTCGACACGAAGTAGAATAGACCCGGGTATCGATCGTCGCTCGGGTCCTTGTCGTTGTCTCCGCTCTTCATGTTTGCAGCTCCGCCACCGCGACCGCCACGGCCTCCACGGCCTCGTCCTCTCCCTCCTCCTGCTCCTCTACCCTCTTGGCCTTGAGCAGGGGTCCAACCATCAGGGAGTTTGTAGCAGTCGCGCCACATGTGTCCGCTCTTGTGGCAATAGTGACACTCGCCGTCGAATCGGCCGCGACCGCGTCCGTAGCTCTTGTCGTCGCTGCCGTAACCGCCACTCCTGCGGCCTCCGCCGAAGTTGCTGCCACCAAACCTTCCTCCCCCTCGTCCTCTGCCTCTTCCTCGACCATATCCACGGCCGATGCTCGCTGCCCCAGCGCCATCCGCACTCGCCAACTCACGGCGGCGGAAATCCTCTTGAAGGATAGCTCGCTTCACGTCTTCAAGCGAGAGGCGGGGCAAGTCGCGATTAGGGTTGATGATGAGCGAGGACCATGACTCTGGGAGTAAGGCCAGCAACTTGGTCTTCTTTTGGAGCTCACTGTAGTTCAAATCAGCTCCCGCCGCTGTTGCAGGAGCATGTACACCCTTGAGAGCAGCCCATGCCTTTGGTCCCTTCTCTGGTTCACGCTGGAATGGCTTGATGTGACGGATCTGACTGCTCCCCAACGCTTGCCCAAGTAAGAGATAGCCTTGTGCGCTCTTCCGCACCCACGGGCTCTTCTCCGGGTCGTTCTCGGGGCGCTTCTCCGTTCCTTCCATCACCTCCAGCAGGTCATAGTGGTCAAAGATGTTCTCTATCTTGAAGGACCATTCAGCAAAGTTGTCACCGTTGAACTTGTCAAGCCCAAACACCCTAGGCTCATCCCTAGGTGGGCCAAGACTTGGTTGCATGGGCGCCATGGCTGAATCACGGGGTTGGCCTTGAGCTTGAGCTTCTCCACTGCCACCAGCACCTCTGCCACCCCTTTCCTCAGGTCCAGACATTGTCGAAACTGCTCCAAGGGGCTCTGATACCACTTGTTATAGTCACAATAGGCTTGAATGTGCCTAAAACGAAAGATAGAGTGCACAGACGGATTTCTGCACAGCGGCTTCAAACGTTGATAGCGTTGTGCTCACAGCTGCAAATGACTTGATTCAAATTGGATCTGGAGCGTCTTCACGTCGTCTACAATTAGCAATTTTGATTGCACGATTTGATAAAGAATTGACGACACAGCGTCGGTTTGAACAAACGGTACTATGGCAGCCACTATAGTCTTAGAACACAAGATAGGAAGAGTTACGAGTTGGGAATGACTCCCAGCTCCTACAAACCCCAAGAGCCGAGGTACAGTGATGTGTAACAGTGCCACACTGTCCCCAACCACGAAGGGTCTCGAAACTACCCTTCACTAGGGCCTACACCAAGTGAAATGTTACACTACACAAAGTAATGTAACTATCTTCAATATCTTGAGGTGTACCCTTTTTGGCGAGCTTCGAAATCACTTGAGGCTTGACACCAAGGCTCGGGCTCTTCATCACAAACTCATCCTTGAGTTCTTGATGGGTCTGCTGCACACACCTGCGACACGCCGAACGTTCGACAGAGGACAAAATAGAAACCGCGCACGACAAAATAGAAACCGCGCGCGAGACACAAACGACCGCGTAACACGCGTCTAGCGATAACTCGCTATTGACTCGACACACACACTCGACATCATGACTCAACATTCACACACAATTATAAGCATGAAATATATATTATCCCATGCCCTCATACCATTCCATACACACACACATTCACGCACACGGACAACAAGCCGAGTGCAAACCGTAGGGTTGCACCAACAACCTCCGACACGCCGAACGTTCGACAAGCGACAAAATAGAAACCGCGCACGACAAAATAGAAACCGCGCGGGACACATAAAATGACCACGTTACACGCAACTAGCGATAATTCGCTATTGACTCGACACACACACACTCGACATCATGACCCATCATTCACACACTATTATAAGCATGAAATATATATTTATTTCATGCACTCATTCCATTCCATGCACACACGCATGCACGCACACGGACAACAAGCCGAGTGCAAACCGTAGGGTTGCACCAACAGGACTTGACCTTAGAGGGAAGCAGCCAGTTACACTTACAGGTTTCTCGGACTCGTCGTGGTCTGACGACGCTGAGTCGCTACGGTCTGCACAGGGTTACTGCTTCAACCTTGGGACCGGAGCTATTTCGTGGAGGTCAGCTCGGACGTCGTCCGTCTCCAGTTCCAGCTATAATGCATTGGTGTACGCTACGGCCATGGCAGTCCAGGAGCGTCGTTTGCTGTCTTTCCTCCTTGCCAACCTCGGTAAGCGGCCTCACGCTTCCCCAGTCCTGTTCGCCGACAACAGGTCTTCTATCCTGTTGTGCGAGGAGCCCTGACTGGTTGGGGAGGCGAAGCACATCCAACTCCATTACTTCCTTCTGCGAGAGTTGCAGCAGCGTGGCCAGGCACTTGTGCGACGTGTGGTCTCGGAAGCCAACACTGTAGATATCTTCACCAAGGCGTTGCCGCCTTGTGACCACCAGCATTTCTGCACCCAGCTAGGCCTTGCGTCTACAGGCCCTCACTTGCTTGCGTAGAGATGCTTTGTCTTACTCTTGCATCTCACTATATATTATATATCTATGCTCGTGGACAGGCCTTGTGGCCCCTTGCTTCTGTAGAGATGCTTGTCACGCATGTCTTGTACTCTTGCATCTCTTATATCTGCTATGTACTTGCATGTGGACTGGCCTTGTGGCCCCTTGTTTGTTCTCGGACTGTGTGGTGATCCTGAGATCCAACCAGAGAGTTGCTTTGTTCTTGTGAACTGGTCTTGTGACCTTGGCTTGCTCTTGCTGAATGGTCCTGTGACCCTTGCTCATGGGTTGTGTGTTGCTTTCCACATGACTATTGTCACCTAAACTATTGGGGTATGTCAAACTATATTTGTTCTAGGTTATGTGTGTTAGTCTTGTCAGAGGTCCACTGGTGATCCCCGATTGATCCTAGGAAAGGGTTACAGGCACGTTGGCCTGGGGGGTTATGGGCGCACTCACCCGCTACACAAACAAGCCCTTTTATCCCAGTGGTTAGTGGCTGGGATTCTGAAAAGTCTATGTGTGTTACACTTTGCCCTACGTTTAGTTAGGGTTTCCTGTATCCATCCTTGTACTAGTTGTTTCTTATTTTTGTTCATTCGATAGATACCTTTGTGACACTGGGAAGATCAAGTTTGTGGCTGCTGCTTCATGTGCTTTGCTCCTTGTGATCGGTGTGGGGAATGCCAAGGTGATGGGAGCCAATGGGAAGCTTGTGGGGCTTGGGATGCTATGTGATGCTATCACATGCATTCACGTCTGACTGCCTCCCATCACATGTTCGTGCGTTGCATGCGTGGGGTGAGCGTGTACAAGAATCTGTGTTTGATGTGGTTTGGTATTTCTGAGTGTGTGTAAATGTTATTTGACTTGAGCAAAAATCTGAAGTGACTTCTCTGCTCAAGAGCTTTCCGACGAACCAAGTATCGCTTCAATCGGAGCACGAACAAGAAAGTTAACGTTAGAAGTTCGTATGCTTTTGATATTAGGTCGTGGTGACTATGGGAAGTTGTGGGGTTGACTCCATAAGGGGTATAGACTTTTGGGGGTTGGGAAATTCGTCAACATCACTGTAGATGCTGCCAAGTGGTTGGGAGGAGCCAAACCAGGTTGGCAAGTGTGGCCAAGTTGGGTGAGGTGGATGGCATGGGTTGGGAAAGTGACAAAGGTCAAAGTTGGGGTGCCCATAAGGAGGGAATCTTTGTGCTTATGGGGTTTTCTTGGTTGGGGCTCCTTGGGGACCTTCCTTCTCGTCCTCCTCTTCTCTCCTACCTGGTTCAATTGCTACTCTAACTTTCTTGTGTTGAACTTCGTGAGATAAATTGTGATTGAGTTAAGATTCTATGGCAGCTTACCCCCTAGTGCGTCGAAATTCAGAACTCAAGAAATACTTCACCTTATTGTACGATTCAAATTGGGAATTGTAGCCACGGACTAGGGCTACAACATATATGAGTTTGGTGAAGTTTTAACAGTGCACCGTTTGTCGACGGCGTTTCTTGTGAACTCGACGTTTTCTGTCCAGAATTTTAAGCCAACGATTTTGAGAAATTTGGGCACCTAATCTTCGTAGACTCCAAGTCGACCAGCAGGCCTGGTCGACCAACTACCAGGTCGACCAGTAGTCCTGTCAGCTGACCACCCAAGTCGGCTGCCCCAAGTTGACGTCACCAAGTTGACGTCTTCCGCAGGTCGACTTCCCAGGTCGACCTCCCTGAAGTCGGCGCCACCCCAAAGTCGGCGCCCGTGCAGTGGCTCACCGTGCAGGTCGACCTCCTCGTCAACCAGCTCGCCCACTGCTGCAGGTCGGCTGCTCCCCTCACATCCGACCACGAAGTCGGCTCCGCCCAAGCGAGGACGGGGCCAACACACAACTCCCGTTGACAGCCTTTCTTCCCTAAAGGACGACTCTTATCGTCGGAGGAGCTGTCGTCTTCGTCTGTGTCACTGTCAGAGGGGGACAAGTTCCAATTGCTCACAGAAGAGTCCTTGCTATCCGGGGCCGCAGTAGATCTGGTGGTCGCATTTGATGGCGCAACCTAAGCGGCGCTGGAAGAACTGGGCATAATAGGAAAAGGGATGCACGCATCGCGACGAATAAGTCCCCTCTCAACTCCCAATTCTTGCTGTTGATGCATCCACACTAGGTAAGGATGGTCTAAGGGCGAGGGAACGTTGTCATCGTCGTCCACCTTTTCCTTGCCTTTCCTACTCTGCTTGCGTGGAGCCATGTCCTATAAATGGAACGGTGTGGATGCGAAATTGATTACAGCTCGAACACTTCTTATACATGCCGTTGACCATCCATATAGCAGACACCTGACCCGACGCAGCTACCTGACCAGACGCAACAACCGGAGGAGACCCAATAGTCAGTGTGTACAGGCTCGACCCCGGCCGACGGGTAAAGTGGCCAGGTGTCGGCCCGTCCGAGCACACGTGCAGTGGGTCACTCGCTGACTCGCAGGAGTGAACTGGTGAACCCCCCCATCCTGTAGATCAGCACCACTCACCAAGTTCGTAGAGATCGAGGGGAGGTAAAGACCTGAGAGGGTGTCAGAAGGGGCCGCCGGACACGGTAAGACAGTGGAGAAGTGGGCAAGGACAGGACCCCCAGAGGGGTCTGCCAGGGAGACCGCAACTGGCCGACTAAGCGGCGTGAGTGTGGTGCGGTCTCGAAAGGAGGAGTAGGAAACACCCGAGTCAAGGGTGAAGGTGTGGGAGGCCTGAGCCGACGTGGTACCTGAGAGAGCAGAGTCACTAGCACCTGGGGCAGCAGACCCACTAGCACCTAGAGCAGCAGCCTCACCAGCACTTAGAGCAGCAGCCTCACCAGCACCTAGAGCAGCAGCCTCACCAATGCCCGGGTCAGGCGGAACACACAGGTAACAGTCACCCTCATCACTAGTAGACACAGCATACATGGCAGCAAGAATAGCATCATAGTCAAGATCAAAGATAGCAACCCCCGCCCTCGACAAGTCGCCCCAGCGAGGGATCTCCGTGGCGTCAGGGAACTGGTGACGCCAAGCGTCCGTCAGGCGGCCGAAGCAGCGCTGGGTGGAGTGCGGGCCCCCGCACTGCTCACCAGCGTAGTCACCGGTACGAAGGACGTAGGTACAGGGACCAGCACCCCCACCCCGCTGACGCCCAGCGTACCACTCACGAAGCTGCTGGGGGGACGGGGTCTCACGAGTGCGCTGCTGCTGCTGGCACTAACCACCACTGGAGCCAACCCTCTGCGCAGAGCCGCGACCAGCTCGACTGCTGCTGCCACCACCTCTGCCGCCTCCGCCACCTCCGCTCCAACTGCCACCGCCGCCACCTCCTCCGCCCCCACTGCTGCCACCGACGACTTCACCCCCGCCACCACTCCCACCACCACCCCCACCCCCTCCACCGCCTCCACCGCCACCTCCACCGCCCCCGCCAGCTCCTCCAGCACCCTTGCCCCCCTTGCCCTTGCCGGTGCGGCGTCTCCCGCTAGGGGCAGACGCAGCTCCGACCGACTCGAGGCCAACGAAGTCAGCCACAGCAGCAGAGGCAACAGAGGGCAAGAGGGGGGAGGGGGAGCACCCCTCAAAGAAGGGGGTACGAGGGTCACCACGAGAGGCTCCTATAGCGACTATACTCTTCTCTGCTGCTAGGAGGCGCTCCTCGAGGAGGTCAACGGTGAGTGTGGTGGGGCAAACAGAGAGGAAGTGGTCCCTGACCGAGCGAAGGGAGTCAGGGAGCCGGGTGACTATGTAGTAGAGGGTGATGTACATAAGGGGGGGGGTTCTTGGCGCAGAACTCAGCAGAAAGCGGAGCGCGGTAGCGGGTGTCACTAGTGCGAAGGTGCGTAATGAGGTCAGCGACTGTGGGAAAGGCGGCGAGGTCAGGGAACAGGTACGGCAGCATGAAGCGGCTAAGGGCAGCAATGGCAGGGGAAGAGTAGCGGGCAATGACAGCGTCGTACAAGGTCTTAGCACTCTTGTACTGACTAAAGTGCGCGCGCTCAGTGGACGGCAAGTGACTACGCACAGCAAGACGGGCAGCAGCATCGCGTGTGGCCCACTGTGAGCGAACAGTGCTGTCAGCATCGGCAGCAGGGGCAGGGGAGGCGCCAGACGTGAGATCGAACAGTGAGAGACCGTCTTTCCTATCGCACTGTAGGAAAAGCTGCAGATCGTCGACCCAGACCTCAAAGTCAACAGCCCGACCCTCAGCATCAAAGACGAGGACGCTAGGGGTAGCCATGATAGCAGCGGCAGCAGTAGCAGCAGTGGCAGCAGGAGCAGCAGTGGCAGCAGTAGAGGCGCAGCGCGGCGATGCTCTTACCAGGGCAGAGAGCCGCAAGTGGTGGGGCAGGGCCGAGGCGCACCGGCAGGGACGGGCCGAGGCGCGCAGGCAGGGCCGAGGCGCGCCGGTAGGGGCGGGCCTAGGCGCGCCGGCAGGGACGGGCCGAGGCGCGTCGGCCGGACCGAGGCGCGCCGGCGGCTGCAGTCAGCGGCTGCGGCGGTTGCGGCCCCGGCTGAGGTGGCGGCGGCTGCTGCTGGTGGCTGCTGTGGTTGCTGCGGCGGCTGCGGCCCCGAGAAAGACGGCGGCGGCCGCTGCTGTCGGCGGCACCGGCGGTGGCGGCTTCCGCGGCAGGGGTGGCGGCGGCTGCTGCTGCAGGGGCGGCTACGGGGCCGGGAAGGGCGGCGACGGGGCCGAGACGGGGCCGCGAGGGGCCGCGAAGGGCGGCGACGGGGCCGGGAAGGGCGGCGACAGGGCCGCGGAGGGCAGCGACGGGGCCGGGAAGGGGCCGCGACGGGCCGCGAAGGGGGCCGTAGGGGGCCGCGAAGGGCCGTGAGAGGGGCCGCTAAGGGCGGTGCGAAGGGGCCGCGAGGGGCCGTGAGAAGGGCCGCGAGGGGCCTTAAGAGGGCGCGACGGGCCGCTAAGGGCTAGGGGCGCGAATCGGGCAGGAGCGAAGCGCGCTCCGGGCAGGAAAAAAAAAAAAAAAAGTCGATCGGGGTGGGCCCTAGGAAGCGTTCCCACTAGGGAACCTGCTCTATACCATGTGAAGAAATGAGGAATGAATGATGAACTAGGAAATGAGTTGGGTACAAATATGAAACCCTAGAAAGCTGTACCCCATACTGTCTACCCCACTACAGCCTAGAAAGACTACAGCATATAATTTGACATGTGAATGGTAGGTTCGAGACCCTTCTTGGTTGGGGACAGTGTGGCTCTGTTCCACATCACTGTACCTCGGCTCTTGGGGTTTGTAGGAGCTGAGAGTCATTCGGAACTCGTAACTCTTCCTAATTTGTGTTCTAAGACTATAGTGGCTGCCATAGTGTCGTTCGTTCAAACCGACATTGCGTCATTAATACTTGATAAATTGTGTGATTTAAATTGCCTATTGTAGGCGATATCTAGACGCTCCAGATCCAATTCATAGCAAGTCATTTGAAGGTGTGACCAGAATGCTATCAACGTTTGAAGCCGCTGTGCAGAAATCCGACTGTGCAGAAATCCGACTGTGCACTCTATCTTTCGTATTAGGCACATTCAAGCCTATTGTGACTATAACAGAAGGGGCCGCGAAGGGGCCGCGAAGGGGCCGCGTAGGGGCCGCGACGGGGCCGCAGGAGCAGGGCAGGCCGCTAAGGGGCCGGGAAAGGGTAGGGCAGGGCAGAGCGCGAAGCGCGCTTTGGGCAGGTTAGGAAAAAAAAAAAAAAATGGTGGGCCCTTAGGAAGAAATGGTCCCACTAGGGAACCCGCTCTATACCATATGAAACCCTGGAAAACTGTACCCCTTAGTGTCTACCCCACTACAGCCTAAATAGGCTATATGATAAATGTTTGACACAATGTGCCTATACGAAAGATAGAGTGCAAGTCGGATTTCTGCACAGCCAATTTACACGTTCATAGCGTTCTGGTAATAGCTTCAAATGACCTGATTCAACTTGGATCTGGAGCGTCGTAAAGTCGCCTACAATAGGAATTTTTGATCGCACGATTTCACCAAGTATTGACGACACAGCGTCGGTTTGAACAAACGGCACTATAGCAGCCACTATGGTCTTAGAACACAAGATAGAAAGAGTTAGGAAGAGTTACAGCTCCTACAAACCCCAAGAGCCAAGGTACAGTGATGTGGAACAGTGCCACACTGTCCTCAACCAAGAAGGATCTCGAAACTACCCTTCACTAAAACCTACACCAAGTGAAATGTTACACTACACAAAGTAATGTAACTATCTTCAATATCATGAGGTGTACCCTTTTCGCGGGCTTCGCGATCACTTGAATCTTGACACCAAGTCTCTGTTTCTTCACCACAAACTCATCCTTGGGTTCTTGATGGGTCTGCTGCACACACCTGCGACACGCCGAACGTTCCACACACACGACAAAATAGAAACCGTGCACGAGACACACGACAAAATAGAAATCGCGCACGGGACACAAACGACCGCGTGACACGCGACTAGCGATAACTCGCTATTGACTCGACACACACACTCGACATGATGACTCAACATTCACACACTATTATAAGCGTGAAATATATATTATCCCATGCCCTCATACCATTCCATGCACACACGCATGCACGCACACGGACAACAAGCCGAGTGCAAACAGTAGGGTTGCACCAACATTCGCGACCCATAAAACCTTCTAGTAACACCTGGGTTACTGCCTTTGTGTCGATCCTATACATAGCCTTGTCTTGGACCCATGTGATCATATTATAATTTCTGAACCTGTTCCTTCGTCATCACACTCCTTGTGTTGAACAACATTGGTCTCAGGAGGGAGCTGACGTTGGCAGCGGCGGATCTCCCGGACGGCTTTAGACATTTCTGGGCGCACAAAGAGTTCCCGAAATAAATAAAAGGGTGCAGCGTTAGATGTCGTCAGACGTGTGACATGTTCTGTCAGAATGTTATAATTGTCTAGCCTGCAGTGGGGTACTCTATAGCGAGTACAACCTAATTAGGGTTTCCTATATGTATGCCAACTGCTGCTAGTGCAACCCCTCCTTCTTCATTCCTCATTTTCTTCACATGCTATCAGAGCATCTACGCCCCTGGCCTGTGGGCCCACCTAACTGCTTCCGCTGCTACTCTGTGAGCTACTCTTAGCGGCCCCGTCGCCGCCCTTCTCGGCCCCTCGCGGCCCCTTCGCGGCCCCGTTGCCGCCCTTCCAGGCCCCTCGCGGCCCCTTCGCGGCCCCGTCGCCGCCCCTAGCGGTCCCGTCGCCGCCCCTAGCGGTCCCGTCGCCGCCCGTAGCGGCCCCGTCGCCGCCCTTCGCGGCCACGTCGCCGCCCTTCGCGGCCCCGTCGCCGCCCCTAGCGGCCCCGTCGCCGCTCTTCGCGGCCCCGTCGCCGCCTCTAGCGGCCCCGTCGCCCTTCGCGGCCCCGTCGCCGCCTCTACCGGCCCCGTCGCCGCCCCTTAACGGCCCCGTCGCCGCCCTTTCTCAGCCCCTCGAGGCCCCTTCGCGGCCCCGTCGCCGCCCCTAGCGGCCCCGTCGCCGACCTTTCAGGCCCCTCGCGGCCCCTTCGCGGCCCCGTCGCCGCCCCTAGCGGCCCGTCGCCGCCCTTTCAGGCCCCTCGCGGCCCCTTCGCGGCCCCGTCGCCGCCCCTAGCGGCCCCGTCGCCGCTCCTAGCAGCCCCGTCGCCGCCCCTATCGGCCCCGTCGCCGTCTCCAGCGGCCCCGTCGCCGCCACTTGCGGCCCCGTCGCCGCCCCTTTCGGTCCTCCCTCGACCCTGCCCCGGCCCCGCCCCGGCCATGCTCCGTCGCCTGTCGCGGCGCACCGGGGGCCCGTGCACCGCCCCCCCCCTCTTTTCCCGTCGCCTGTCGAGGCGACCTGAGGGGGCTGCCGAGGGGCGACCTGGGGGGGGGGGCGAGCGTCGCCCCTTCTGCCGCCTGTTTTGGCGCCCTGGGAGGCCGCGCGTCGCCCCCCCCCCTCCCCCCCCCCCCCCCCCCCCCCGTAACCTCCCTACCCGCCGTCCCGCCCTGCCCTGTGTTAGGGTCTGGGGGTGGCGAGTAGGGGGTGGCGGGTGTGTGGTCTCCCCTGCTCCTCCTCCTCCTCTGTCTCCCACTGCTGCAGCTGCCGCTGAGGGGGGTGGGTGTGTGGGAGTCGACGGAGTGGTGCCAGGGGGTGGGGTGTGAGTGAACCTAGGGTGCAGCAAGGGGTGTGTAAAAGGGGGGTCCTGTGGGAGTGGAACTAGGGTTTGAGCAGGGGGTGTGTGTCGAGGGGTGTGGGGCAGCTGGAGGAGGTTGTGTGAAGGTAGCTGTCGTGTCGCCTGAAGCGCCTGTAGTCCGTCGCCCTTGCTTCGGTAGCCAGTGAGCCTGTTGCACCAGTCGCCAGTGGGTACGTTGCTCCTGCCGCTCGTCTATAGCCGCGGAGCCAGTTACTCTTGTAGTTTGTCGCCCTTGCTTCGATAGCCACTGAGTCAGCCGCTCCTGTGCCCGTGCCTCTGCAGCTTCAGTCGTTGCCTCCCATCTTCTCTCCCTCCACAGTTCCTCCTCCTCCTCACTTGCCCGCTGTGATTAACTCTAGCTTTGCTCCCTATTGTGAACTCCTGCTCTATGCCTGCTTGCTCACTGTGCTGATTACACCCCACTTTGGCTATGGGGGTGTGTTAGAATGTTATAATTGTCTAGCCTGCAGTGGGGTACTCTATAGCGAGTACAACCTAATTAGGGTTTCCTATATGTATGCCAACTGCTGCTAGTGCAACCTCTCCTTCATTCCTCATTTTCTTCACATGTTCATGCAGTCAAACAGAATTGCAGAGCATTAGCCGAAGTCATGACGGGACGTAGAGCAGGAACCCCTGGTCTTCAACCGCCACATGGTGCCATACGGAAAACGGCCGCAGGAAGACAGAAAGCGGCAAAGGGGCTGGAGCTGTATAATCAGGGAGAGGTTGTCAACGTCGCGGAGGATGGTGCGAGGTTTGTCAATGACGTGGAGGTGCTGACAAAAGAGATTGGTACTAAGAAAAGGGACGACGGGCGCTAAAGATCTTCGGCTCTATCTGCATGGAAGCGGAAGCTCCTAGCGCCGCTCACGGGTGCGGAGTTTCTAGCAGAGTCGGTGCACGTGAAGGTCATAGGTGTGAGAATGATAGACGAAAGAATGAATGAACTAGAAATGAGATGGGTACATATAGGAAACACATAAGTGTTGTACCCACTAAGAGCTACCCCACTACAGCCTAAATAGACCATAGCAGATATAAGTTTGACACACCCCCATAGGCAAAGTGGGGGAGAACAAGATGTCACAAGACCAGTCAAGAAAAGCAAAGCAAGCTCAGGGTGGATCACAAAGTCACCACACAGTCTGAGCACAAGCAAAGGGCCATAAGGCCAGTTCACATGCAGAGTTATATAAAGGAAAGTAAACAGTACAGTGAACACAACCTAGCAAGTGTAAGCATGCAGGTATAAGTATATAGAGTACAGTACAAGCAGAGTCAAGAAGTCAACAAGTGAGGCACAGTAGGTACAAGGCCTAACACAGTACAGAAACGCTGATGATCACAAGGCTGAAGTGCCTTGGTGAAGACATCAGCAGTGTTGGCCTGAGAAGCCACGTAAGCAAGACGAAGCTGGCCACGCTGCTGCAACTCTCGAGCAAGGAAGTAGCGCAGAGCAATGTGCTTCGTTCTGTGCTCCAGTCTGTGCTCCTGACACAAGGCCAGCATGGCCTTGTTGTCGACGTACAGAACTGGAGGAGAACGAGGCGCCTCTCCCAAGTCGGTCAGCAGGTAGGTGAGCCAGCGAAGCTCCTGTGCAGCCATGGCCCCAGCGTAGATCTCAGCCTCACAACTGGAGCTGAGAACAGAAGAAGAGCGGGTAGACCGCCAGGAGACACAACCGGAGCCAAGGCTGAAGGTGTAACCCTGTGACGACCGCTGCGTAGCCAAGTCGTCAACCCAGGAGGCGTCAGCGTGACCAGTGAGGACAACTCGAGCCCGTCCTCCAAGCACGAGCCCCATGCCCGATGTACTGCACAAGTATCGCAACACCCTCTTCGCAGCATCCCAGTGCACCTTTCGGTGCCTGCTGGGAGCCACGTAGCTAGCCAGAAGGCTGAGAGGGTATGCGAGGTCAGGTCGTGTGCAAGTCATCAGGTACATGAGGCAGCCCACAAGCTCTGGATATGGGCCACTCGGCTCTACGGACTCGTCCGAAGGTGGAGCTAAGAGCGAGTGACCGGTAGGCAGAGGAGTGGAACGTGGCGAGGAGTAGGTGAAGCCGAAGCGCTGAAGGACCTGCTGCACCATGTGTGACTGAGTCAAGGTAATGGTGCGCTGTGCTCTGTCCCGGGTGATCCGCAAGCCAAGATAGCTTGTGAGCTCACCCAGGTCTGTGCACGTGTGTCTCTTCTGCAGCTCGGACTTCACGTGGGCGAGTGCCTCCGTGTCAGCAGTAGCAAAGACAAGGTCGTCTACGTACACAAGAACGTAGAACGGTGGCAGAGTAGCGTCAGTGCGTAGAAACAGAGATGGGTCAGCAGTGGAAGGAGCAAAACCAAGAGCAGCAAGAGTCGTCCTGAGCGTGTCGTGCCACTCACGGGGCGCCTGGCGGAGACCGTAGACTGGCCGCCGGAGGCTCCACTGGGTACCAGCAGGAAACGACCCAGTGAAGCCAAGTGGGCGGCGCAGCCAGATCTCCTCGTGCAGGCTGCCCTGTAGGAAGGCTGTGCTGAAGTCAAGCGAGTGGAGCTCGTAGTCACGCTGAGCAGCAACGTGCAGCAGTACCCGAAGAGTGGTCATCTTCGGGGTAGGGGAGAAGTTCTGAAAGAAGTCAACTCCCTGTCGCTGACTGAAGCCACGTGCAACGTAACGCGCCTTGAAGGCAGGCGGAGAACCCGGCGGCCGCTTCACCCTGAAGATCCACATGCCACTGACGATGTTCGCCCCAGGTGGGGGAACCTCGTCTACGTAGGTGCCTGTGGACTTCCAGGAAGCCATCTCTGCGTCCATGGCTGCCTGCCACTGAGAGGAGTAGGGACCCTCTATCGCCTCTGCGTAAGAGCGCGGGGTCGGGATGTCTAGTGCATCCGGGTCTCCCTCAGGGGCAAGCAGCATGGACACGAGATGAGGTGAAGCAGCAGCAAAACACTCAAGGTCCTCCTGTCTATCCTCAAGGACGTCCGTGCCAAGAGCACACTCACCCCCGACGGACGGAGGACAGACAGACGCAGACACAGACTCAGCAACAAGACTAGCGGCGTAGTCTAGGCGACAGGCTGCAGCAAAATCAACAAGCTCAGCAACGAGAGCAGACGCAGCAGAGGACTCAAACAGAGGGTCACTGACAGCAGTGGCCAGAAAGCGCGTGACAGTAGGACTAGCAGCACGAAGGGAGTCAGACTCCGGGTCCGGACCGTCAGGAAGAGAGGACGCAGGAGGAGAGGGCAGAGGGACACGCTGTGGAGCAGTAGAAGGACGCAGTGTCATAGAGCGAGTGCCTGGGACAGGAGGAAGACGCGGACGCGAAACACGACCAGCGCGAACAGTACGGACAGGCGACGCAGGACGAGACTCAGGTGACACAGGACGAGACTCAGGCTCACGACGCTCCGTAAGACCTCTAGTCGGACCAGAGTAAGGAGAAGGACCAGGCAGCGGAGAGGCTGGCTGCAACTGCGACTGGGACTGGACCGGTGGTGGACTCAGGAAGGGAGGAGGAGGAGGACCCGGAGAAGGCGGGGAGCCAAGAACCTGCTGAAGGAGCGGAACGAAGTACGGCCGCGGCCGCGCAGCGCCTCCAGAAACAGCAGAGACAGAACCGGTACCCTCAGCCCTAGGGTCTCCCCCAGCAGCACCTCCAGCAGCACCAGCACCAGCACCACCAGTAGCTCCAGCAGCACCTCCAGCAGCACCAGCACCTCCAGTAGCTCCAGCAGCACCTCCAGCAGCTCCAGCAGCTCCAGCACCAGCAGCACCTCCAGCAGCTCCAGCACCAGCAGCACCTCCAGTAGCGCCAGCACCTCCAGTAGCTCCAGTAGCACCTCCAGCACCTCCAGCAGCCCCAGCACCAGCAGCACCAGCACCAGCAGCAACCCGACAGCGCCGAGAGTACCACTCACGAAGCCGCTGAGGAGAGAGGGGCTCCCGCCGCGACGGGACACCTAGAGCACCTCCAGACACAGCACGCGCAGGCTCAGCACCTCTAGACACAGTACCCTCAGGCGCCACACCCCCTGGCTCAGCACGCCCAGTCTCAGCACCCCCAGACTCAGCACCCCCAGACTCAGCACCCCCAGACTCAGCACCCCCAGTCTCAGCACCCCTAGCAGCACCTGAGTCGACAGCTACCTCGACCGGCTCGGCAGGGTCTACCTGGGACACACCTGAGGGGGCAGGACCCTGGGGGGGGAGGGGATCTACCAGGGGAGGACATAGGGCGAGGAAGAGCGGCGGGGGGGGGGGGAGAGGCAGTGCGGTGGGGAAAGAGACGGTAGTACGACACCGACTCGTCGAACGTGACATCCTGAGAGGACAGAACACGACGCGAGGTGGGGTGGTAGAACTGCCACCCGGGTGCGTTAGGAGGGAAGCCAAGGAAGACACAGGGAACGGCACGGGAGGACAGCTTGTCCGCTGTAGTATCGCGGACAAAAGCTCGAGATCCCCAGACACGGAACGCGGACGCATCGCCAACCTTCCCCGTCCACCGTAGAGTAGGTGTGGTCTCCGGCAAGGAGACACGAGCTGAAGGTTGATCTGATGCGCAGCGTACTGAACCGCGAACGGCCACAGAAAATGGGGAGCAGCCGCATGGATCATGGACGTACGAGCGACGTCCATGACCATGCCAATGCGGTGCTCAGCAATCCCATTTTGCTGCGGGGAGGCCGGAAGCGTGAACGTCTGGCGGATGCCCTCCAAACGACAGAAGGCTCTCAGGAGGTCGGAGGAAAACTCCCCGCCTCTGTCTGAGTGCAGACGCAAAACAGGAAGGTCGGAGCCGAAACTCTCACTAAGCTGGCGACGAGCACCGTGGATCTAGTCGATCAACACCTCAGTGACCTCACCCTTGCTGCGCAAGGGGAAGACTATGGTGTAACGCGAGTAGTCGTCAACGACCAGCAGGAAGTAACGCTCGTGACCCTGTCCACGAACGCGGGCTGGGCCCCACACGTCCATGTGAAGAGTCTGCAGAGGGGCCTCAGTCGGAGGAAACGAGGAGGAGTGAGGAGCGGCGCGCTGCCGGCCCTCGACACAAGGAACACAGGTGGGGGCAGGCCCCGGAGGAAGGGGAGGGAGGGACCTGGGGAGTCCAGAGACAAGAGCACGGGAGGCCATACCTCGAAGACGAGGCAGGGAGGGGTGACCAAGGCGGTGGTGCCAGAGGAGAGTCTCGTGCGCCAGAGGACGACACGAGCAGGGGGCAGACGCAGGACTAGACCTGGACGCAGCAGCAAACACCTGACTGGACGCAGCTACCTGACCAGACACAGGGACCGGATGAGGCGTAGTAGTCAGTGTGTACAGACTCGACCCTGGCCGACGGGTGAACGTGGCCAGGTGGCGGCCCGTCCGAGAGCAAGTGCAGTGGGTCACACGCTGACCTCCAGGGGTGAACTGGTCAACCCACGCGTCCTGGAGGTCAGCTCCACTCACCAAGTTCGTAGAGAACGAGGGGAGGTGGAGTCCCGACAGCAAGCCCGACGGGGCCGCAGGACACGGTAGAACCGTGGAGGAGTGTGCAAGGACTGGTCCCCCGGAGGGGTCAGCAAGGGAGACCGCAACAGGCCGACGGAGCGGCGTGAGCGTGGTGCTGTCTCTAAAGAAAGAGCGCGAAGCACCAGAGTCAAGTGTGAAGGTGTGAAAGGACTCAGTAGGTGCAGTACCAGAGGGAGGAGACTTACCAGCACCTGGAGCAGCAGACGCACTAGCACCTAGAGCAGCAGCCGCACTAGCACCTAGAGCAGCAGCCACAGTGCCCGGGTCGGGCGGGACACGCAGGTAACAGTCACCCTCAGTAATATCAGCAAGAGCATACATGGCAGCAAGGATAGCATCAAAATCTAGATCAAAGATAGGCACATTCTGCAGAAGCAGATCATGCCAACGAGGAAGCTCAACAGCGTCAGGAAACTGGGTACGCCAAGCGTCAGTCAGGCGGCCGAAACAGCGCTGCGTGGTGTGTGGGAGACCACACACCTCCCCGCTACGAGTGCCTGTGCGAAGAACGTACGCACAGGGACCTGCACCCCCAGACCTCCCACGCCCAGCGTACCACTCACGAAGCTGCTGAACAGACGGGGTCTCACGGGTGCGCAGCTGCTGCTGACGCTGGCCGCCACCAAGGCCTCCACGCTGCGTGGCGGCACCGCGACCAGCACCACCTCCTCCGCTACCTCCAGCACCGCTGCCGCCGCCTCCACCGCCTCCGCCACCGCCTCCACGGCCTCCACCGCCGCCACCGACGCCCCCACCCCCGGGACCACCCCCACCACTACCTCCACCTCCTCCGCCGCTTCCTCCACCGCCCCCTCCACCACCCTTGCTTCCCTTGCCCTTGCCAGTGCGGCGTCGCCCACTAGGGGCAGACGCAGCGCCGACCTCTTCAGTGCCAACGAGGTCGACAGCAGCAGCAGAGGCAACAGAGGGGAGAAGGGGGACAGGGGAACACCCCTCAAAGAAGGGGGTGCGACGGTCGCCGCGAGAAGCCCCAACAGCTAAGATACTCTTCTCAGCTGCAGCTAGGCGCTCCTCTAGCAAGTCGACAGTCAGCTCGGTAGGGCAAAGGGAGAGAAAGTGATCCCTGACTGAGGAGAGAGAGTCAGGGAGGCGGGTGACTAGGTAGTAAAGGGTGATGTACATGGGGGGGGAGTTCGTGGGAAGAAACGCAGTGGGAAGGGCAGCGCGGTAGTGAGCGTCACTAGTGCGGAGGTGAGCAACTAGGTCAGCAACTGTGGAAAAGGCGGCAAGGTCAGGAAAAAGGTACGGCAGCATGAGGCGGCTGAGGGCAGCAGTGGTAGGGGAGGAGTAGCGTGCAACTACAGCGTCGTACAGAGCCCTAGCACTCTTGTACTGACTAAAGTGCGCGCGCTCAGTAGACGGCAGGTGGTTGCGCACAGCAAGACGAGCAGCAGCATCGCGCGTGAGCCACTGCGAGCGAACAGTACTGTCAGCATCAGCAGTAGGGGCAGTAGAGGCGCCAGAAGTGAGATCGAATAGTGAGAGACCATCCTTGCTATCGCACTGTAGGAAAAGCTGCAGATCATCTAGCCAGACCTCAAAGTCAACAGCCCGACCCTCAGCATCAAAGGTAAGAACATTGAGACTGGCCATGACAGGAGAAGCAGCAGGCTAGCAGTAGCAGCAGTGGAACTCGGCTAAGCAGGCTAGGTAGGGCGGCGCAGCTCGGCAGGGCGGTGTGGCTCGGCAGCGCGACGCTCTTACCAGGGGAGAGGCTGGGGCAGGGCCGGGGTAGGGCCGGGGCAGTTCAGGAGCAGGGCCGGGGCAGGGCCGGGGCAGTTCAGGAGCAGGGCCGGGGCAGGGCCAGGGCAGTTCAGGAGCAGGGCCGGGGCAGGGCCGGGGCAGTTCAGGAGCAGGGCCGGGGCAGGGCCGGGGCAGTGCAGAAGCAGGGCCGGGGTAGTTCAGGGGCAGGGCCGGGGCAGAGCCGGGGCAGGGCCGGGGCAGGGCCTGGGCAGAGCCGGGCCAGGGCCGGGGCAGTTCAGGGGCAGGTCAGGAGCAGGGCCGGGGCAGTGCAGAAGCAGGGCCGGGGCAGTTCAGGAGCAGGGCCGGGGCAGTGTTGGGGAAGAGCTGCGACAGGGCCGCAGCAGGGCCAGCTGGGCCTGAAGGGGCCTCTAACGGGGACTGACTGGGCCGAACGGGGCCTATAACGGGGCCTGACGAGGCCTATAACGGGGCCGTACGGGGCCTATAACGAGGCCTGACGGGGCCTATAACGGGGCCGTATGGGGCCTATAACGGGGCCGTGCGGGGCCTATAACGGGGCCTGACGGGGCCTATAACGGGGCCTGACGGGCCTTACGCGGCCTCTAACGGGGCCTTACGGGGCCTCTGACTGGGCCTGAAGGAGCCTGACGGGGCCTCTAACGGGGCCTGACGGGCCTTACGGGGCCTTAAACGGGGCCAAATGGGGCCTGACGGGGCCGTACGGGGCCTCTAACGGGGCCTGACGGGGCCGTACGGGGCCTCTAACGGGGCCTGTTGGGGCCTAACGGGGCCTTAAACGGGGCCGAACGGGGCCTGACCGGGCCTTACGGGGCATAACGGGGCCTTACGGGGCCTTAAACCGCGCCCTAAACGGGGCCTAAAGGGGCCTTACGGGGCCTAACGAGGCCTTAAGGGGCCTTACGGGGCGGGCGCAGGCTCTAAGGGCGGGCGCAGGGGCCGTGACGGGCCTCGAAGGGAAGGCGCGAAGCGCACGGCAAGTAGGCAGGGGAGAAATTTCAGTGGTGGGTCCTTTTTAAAAAAAATCTCGAAACTAGCTCTATACCATGTGAGAATGATAGACGAAAGAATGAATGAACTAGAAATGAGATGGGTACACATAGGAAACACATAAGTGTTGTACCCACTAAGAGCTACCCCACTACAGCCTAAATAGACCATAGCAGATATAAGTTTGACAATAGGTGCCATTAATTTCTGGAAAGTAGTCAAGGTGGAGCAAGACGGGCTTGCTTGCCGAGCTTGCGACAACGCGTAGGTACCTCTGGGAGAAGGGGTTGGGAGAACTGCCATGCTGAACCCCAACAAGGTACAGCCACTGATGGTTCGGGAAGGATGAGTGGTGAGGGTAGCTGGCCTGCTCGAGGTAAGGTTGAGGGGTTCGGTGCTGTGTGCGGGGGCTTTTTGGAGCGCAGAAAGGGGAGTGCGGCAGCATGCAAAGTGGATGGCAGATTGGGGCAAGCAGTTTGACTAGGCCAGAGTCATCAAGGTCCACTATTTGCTGGTTCTACGGAACCGCCTTGTGACGTCTGCTTCGGCGACACTATTGAAACCTTCAGGTCGGGGTGAGGCTGCACTTCTTAAAGGGGGTGGCGTGCCCACTGCGGCGGAGAAGAGTCAACAGAACACTGTTTGTTCAGTTGCCCCCGCATCCAGCCAGTGGTGCAGGGACTACTGAAAGCTCTTCAGTTGCTTAAACCGGGCAGGAGGATTAAGTTGCTGGGAGACCTCCTCTTCCAGGAAGGAGGGACAAAGTGGGGCTTCCCGGAAACCACGATTAGTGCTATTACTCTACAAAATCTGTGGGTGGAGCGGTGTGGCACGGCGTTTGACCGCGGTGACTTTCGATCCAGGAGGGTCTCTGCGGAAGGTTGCAACGGCATTTTACATGCACTGCTGGACTGTGTCAAAACATACATTTCTTACGTTATAGGCTATAGTGAGGTGCACTCTAGAGGGTACAACCCATTTAGGGTTCACTACTTGTATCTCATTGCTGCTATTCATTCTCAGTCCGTTATTCTAGTTTCACATGGTTTCAGAGCAGTTTCCGGTGTAGGAGCAGTCTTTTTTTAGGGCCATTAGCTCTACCTCAGGTGCTGCTGCCGTCGCGCGCTGCCCTGCACTGTCCAGCCCGCGCGCCGTCGCGCTGCCTGCCCTGCCCCGCGCGCTATTGCACTGCCCTAGCTGTCGCCCGCGCTGCCCTGCTGCGTGGCCGTCGCTTTGCTCTGCCCACTGCCCCACGCGCTCTGCCATGCCGCGTGACCTCGCACGTGCTGCCAGCGCTGCCCCGCGCACCTGCCCTGCCGTGCGGCCCCACGCAAGCTGCCCCGCAGGCACTGCTAAGCTGCCCCATGCTGCCGCCAGTTCTGCCCTGCGATGCCTCTCGCGCTGGCGCTCGTGCTGCCGCCAGCAACCGCCCGCCGCTGCCCTGCCCTGCCACGCGCCTGCTCTGCCCCGCCGTTACTACCGCCCACGCTGCAGCCCAGCCGCCCACGCTGCAGCCCGCACTGCTCGCACTGCCACCTGAGCTGCCGTGCATCGAGCCGCCCTGCTGAACTGAGCCGCTGCGCCGCCGAGCCACCCTGCCGATTCGCGCCGCCCATACCTAGCACTGCCCCTTGTTCCTGACACTGGTACTCTTACTGCCATTTTCGTCACCGTCGCTAGGCCGTGCTGCTCCCTATGGTGACTCCCACTATCCTGACGTTTGACGCTGATGGTATCCTGATAAAATAACGAGTCATGGCTAGAGGACCTTCATCGGTACCTGCTTAGCACGACCCAGGATTATTTCTCGCTCTTTAAGCATATGTTGGGGTCCCTTCCAGCCCCGCCCACTCCGACTGCACCTGCCTCTACAACACGTAGAAGTATAAAACTGGCCACGTAGCTACTACACACTGGCTAGCACGCGATGCCATTGCCGCGCTTGCAGTCTGCAACCACTTCCCGCCCGATCAGAGGCCCCACGTTCGCCAGCTGAAAACGACCAAAGCGCTCTATGACGCTGTAATGAAGCGCTACTCCTCCCCTTCCTCTGCTACCCTAGGCCGTCTTCTGCTGTGGTATCTCTCACCTGAGCCGTCCGACTTCCCCATTGTCGCTGACTTCATGACTCACCTGCGCTCCAGTAATACTCGCTACTGTGCTCTCAAGTCAGAGTTTCTTTCTAAGAACCTCCCTCCCCCCCCCCCCCCCCCCCCCACCCCCAAATGTACATCACTATCTATTTCCTCGTGACCAATCTCCTTGACTCCCTTCGCCCCATCCAAGACCACTTCCTCTCCCTAGACCCCCCTTGCCTCGTTTGAGTCCCGTCTCCTCGAGGGTGAGACCAGTCCCTCCTTCTTTGAGGGGTGTTTCCCTTCCATCCTCGCGCTCCTGTCACCTATGCTACTGCTGTTGACTTCCTCGGTGCTGAGGAGGTCGGTGCGGAGTCCGCTACTAGCGGAAGGCGCAACAAGAGTGGGCGTCAGAAGGGTAAGAGTGGTGGAGGTGGTGAGGTGGCAGCGGTGGTGATGGTGTTGCGGATGGTGGAGGCGGCGGTGGTGGGGGCGGTGGAGGTGGCGGTGGTGGGGGCGGTCGAGGCCGCAATGGTGATGGAGGTGGCGAGGGTGGTGGACAGCAGCAGCAGTCGCGTCGGCAGGAGACTCTCTCGCCCAGCAGCTGCGTGAGTGGGTGGCCCAGCTAGGCGGCCCCGGAGGAGGAGGTCGCTGCATCTACGTTAGGCGCACGGGTCCCCGCGTAGGAGACATCTGCAGCAGTCTAGGACACACTGAGGCTCGCTGCTTCTACCGCCTCGAGGACGCTTTTTGCACGGAGTTTGGAAAGCTGCCTGACTGGCTAGGATTGCTCAAGAAGGGCATAGACGTGTTTGCTCTTGCTTGGGACCAGATCCATGCTGGCATGTACGCTATGTATGCTGCTCGTGCTAGTGTTGAGGGTGAATATTACTTGGGTGTGCGTAGATTTGGTAGTGTGACTGGTGGTGTAGGTGCTTGTGAGTCGGCTAACACATGTGCCGTTCCTGCGGAGGCATTGCACACCTTCACATTGGACTTCGGCGCTTCTCGCTGCTCCTTCCACGATTGCACCACAGTCACATCGCTCACAGCACATGTCCCTGTCACTTTGGCCGACCCCTCATCTGGCCCACTCGTTGCATGCGGCACGATTGTTCTCCCGTGTCGACAGCCCCCTCTGGCTCCCTCACATGTTTCCACCTCCCTTCGTTCGCTACGAACTTGGTGAGTTAGGCTGTCCTCCAAGATGAGTTGGTCACTACCATTACTCCAGGGGACGAGCTTGTGGCAATTTGTATGGACTCAATAACTGAAGACCACCTCACCACGTTCACTTGGAGGCCTGGGTTTGGCATGTACACACTGCACACTGAGTCTGCACAGGTAGCTGCATCGTGCTCGTATTAGTTACTTATGCAGCCGTCTCTCCTTTTGCATCACCTCTCCGTGCAGCTTCTGCGTCGCATGCACTCACGTCTCCTTGTCGTTGGCCTCCTGCAGACCCTTTGCGTCGAGGGGCGATAGCACGCAGTTCCTCAATCCTCCACGTTCCCTCCGACTGATGCTCCTCTGCAGACGATGCACGTGGAAGTGTGGGGACGCGTCCCCATCTCTGGGCCACACCAGGAGCGCTATTTTTTTGTGGTCGTCGACGACTTCATGCGATACAACACGGTATTTCCCTTGCGGAGCAAGGGCGACGTCCGTGGTATTTTGATCCCTTGGCTCCGCGCTGCTCATCGCCAGCTTAGCACACGGTTCAACCACGACCTCCTGGTGCTCCATCTGCACTCTGGCCGTGGAGGTGAGTTTTCCTCCGGTGTTCTCGAGGACTTTTGTCGTGAGGAGGGGATCACCCAGTCATTCACGCTTCAGGCCTCTCCAAAGAAGAATGGGGTCGCAAAGTGCCGCATTGGCTTGATCATGGAGGTTGCTCGCACCTCGATGATTCATGAGGTTGCTCCCCATTTTTTGTGGTCGTTTGCGGTCCGATACGCCGCGCACCAGCTTATCCTCTGGCCCCGTGCTTCCGAGCCAGAGAGCTCGGCTACACTGCGTTGGACGGGGAAGGTTGGTGATGCTTTTGCGTTTCGGGTCCGAGGTTCCCTTGCCCTTGGGCAAGCTCTCTACTCGCGCCGTCGCTACGTCTTCCTTGGATTTCCCGCCGACACACCTAACTGGCAGTTTTACCACCCATCCACGCGTCTTCTCCTTTCACCCCAACACCCCACTTCCTGAATCCAGGTTACCCCCCGGTAGATCCCTACCCCCCCTCGCGTCCTGCTTCCTCAAGTGTGCCCCAGGTCGCACCACCCCCCTTGGTTGAGCCTTTGGAGGTCTCCTCTAGCCCAACTAAGTGGGGTGACCCTGCTCTGACGACACTGCAGCCTCTCGTCGCTCAGCGCGCTTGAAGACTCTCCTGGTTTTCTGCCTCGACCGTCTTCGCCGCCTCTTCAGCATGTCGTTATAGACTCCGGTGTTGCTGGGGGTGGTGCCGCCGGAGGTGTGGTCTCTGAGCGTGCTGGTCTGTCGGAACTCTTGGTCCTCTGCTCTCTTCCTCCTTGCCTTGGTTCTCCGTGGGCTCCTCTTGCCTTGGTTCCTGTCCACCTTACCCCCTTAGGGCTCTCAGTTCTCTGTGCAGCCCCTTGGTTTTCTCTGCAGGCTTAGCCACTTGAAAGTTCCAAGGCGCACTAGGCCTTGTAGGCTGATCTAGGAGTTAGAAGCTCGGCTGGCTCTCGCTCTCTGCTGCAGATGTTCATGGCTTGCGAGGTTGGCATCACGGATAGCTCATCACTAGGTGTTCGCTAGATCGAAAGTCGTGCTTAATAGTGAAAACAAACGAGCAAGCAGGTACTTCCTACCCTGCCCCTTGGCTAAGTATCCTGCTGGTCACCTTTGTCTGCAACGGTGGTTTCGCTAATCCCCATCTCTCGGCTATTCCCGCTCGATCCACTTTGGCTTCCCGCCGTCCTCTCTACTGTCTAACATTCTATTAGCTCCTAGTCATGCGTTTATATTGTCTCTTCCCATAATGCAATTAAAAGCATGACAGCTGTCGGAACTCAGGGTCATCTGCTCTCTTCCTCCCTGCCTTGGTTCTCCGTGGGCTCCTCTTGCCTTGGTTCCTGCCCACCTTACCCCCTTAAGGCTCTCAGTTCTCTGTGCAGCCCCTTGGTTTCCTCTGCAGGCTTAGCCACTTGCCCCCTCCTCGGCTTCTCCACTTCTCTTGCCTGCCGCTGGATCTCTTCCTCCTCAGCCTGCCTCTTTGTCCTCTCCAACGGTCATGCATAAATACTGTTCATAGGGTATAGGCAGGGCAGGGTTCATGGCTAGCTAAGCACTGCAAAACATGCAAGGCAAGCACTGAGAGTGAGCAAGGCACAAGAGACACCCTAGGCATGAGACCCATAGTCACACATAAGTCCCCTAGCACTTAATTGGGCTAGTCCGCAGCTACACCGGTCCCTGAAGACCTCCTCCTCCTCATGTCCCGTGGCTCCTCCCTTCCGTAGCCCTCTTGTCCTCTCCTCTCTCCCCTGCCTTTCATTACCCTCTTTCCTCCTTGGGAAAGCTCTGGCCACATTGGTCCCGTGGTCTCTCTTCTCGTGTCCCTTCTCGCTCACCAGAACCACCACTCTGGATTCCTTGACCTCTTTGACCCTCCAGCGTTCTGTTCCCAGCCCTATGTCCATCATATCCTGCTTCACCTGCTTTAAGTATACCTCCTCCCCCACGCTTAGCTCTGTCTCCTTCTTCCCCGTGTTCCCCTCTCTCCTCTTCTTGTAGCTTTGAGCATCTCTCAGTTGCGCTCCGTGCAGATTCTCTAAGGCGGCTGGCAGCAGCTCTCGCAGGTAACGGGCTCTGGCCTCGGCCACCCCAACCCACTGCTCCTCGGATCCCATAGTCACCACGCAGCACGGGCACACGACCTAGCAGCAAGAAGTATGGAGAATGTTCTTTTAATGCCGCTTGTATGCTGAACCAGTATCCGGCTGCCACCCATGGCAGCCTTGTGTCCCAGTCCCTCTTAAACTTCTCTCCGTATGCCCTTAGTCCTCTCTTGACTGTTTTCACGAACCTTTCCGTGAGACCGTCACGCTGGGGGTGGTAGCGGAAGGTTCTCCTGTACGCGATTCCACTTTGCTTCAACAGCTTATCGAATTCCCCCAAGATTCAGTCCCTTGGACTGTCAGGACTTCTTCTCACGCTCTGAACCTTGTCAACACCTGCTCCTCAAATGCTTCTGCGATCCTGGCCGAGTTCTTGCTCGGCAAGGCCTTAACCTCCACCCACTTGCTTCCGTGTTCAATCATGATGAGTATGTAGCGCTTTCCTCTCCTACTCAGCGGCATCTCTCTTGCTAGATCCAGTGACCACCTGAACCCTATGCCTCGAATCGGCAGCGTCTGCAGCTCCTCCCTTCCACTTTCTAGTTCAGCTCTGTTCCTGCTGCATAGCTCACATTCGGCCACCCACTCCTTGACATCTCTCCTCATTCCTTCCCACCACCAACCCGTCTTTACTAGCTGGCTGGTCCCGAGACTGCCGTAGTGCCCCATCTGCCTGTGCACTTTCGCTATGATGTCTTCTCTTTCCTCTTTCTTGGGGACCAGCTTCCATCCATCCTTAGTGTTCTTCTGTAGTTGCTCAAGATACCAGCGGGCTCCTCTCACCCGGGCCGTCTTACTCGCTGGTTCTCCTTCACTAGTTCTGCCCTACACCCACACCAGGACCTCCTGGTCTTCCCAGACGTCCTCCGCTCCCTTCTCTTGTTTCCTCTTGGCCCCTTCTCCATCTATCTCCCTGGCCAGCGCCACCAGACCTGCTGTCGGACTCGCGGGTGGTGGGTTTCGGGACAGCCCATCCACATGCTGCAGCGTTTTACCCGACCGGTGCCTGATGCTGAACTTGTATTCTTGCAGACACATCGCCCATCTTGCATTCCTTCTTGTCAGCGTCTGGTTCGTCATCAGCCATGTGAGCGGTTGATGGTCTGTCACCAACACGAACGGTCTCCCTTGTAGATAGAAACCGAAGTGGCTTATCGCCCACACTACTGCTAGCCAATCTCCTTCGTACGAACTATAGTTTGTTTCTCTGGGGTTGCAGCTCATGCTGGCGAAGGCTACTATCATCTCCTGGCACAGAACGGCTCCCATGGCTGAGCTGCTCCAGTCTGTGTAGAGCACAAATGGGTCCTCCTTGCTGGGCAAGCTTAGAACCGTCACTGTCTTCACTGCCTTTAGCAGTGTATCCATTGCCCCCTGCTCTACTTCCCCCCACTGCCATGCCTGCTCTTCTCTTAGAAGCCGATTGGGCACTGCTGCGGTACGGCTGAAGTTGGGCACGAAATTAGCAGCCGAGTACAGCCCTGAGTGTGCTTCTATCTTTTGGGGGTGGTACCCTATCCAACACCTTCACTTTGGCTTGCTGGATCCCCATTTTTCCCTCCCGCACTTCGAAGCCTAGGTACTTAACCGAGCTGCCTCCGAAGCTGCATTTCTTGGGGTGGCAGGTCAGTCCGGTCTTGCTGATCGCTTCCAGGGTAGCTTTCACAGCTTTCACGTGTTGCTGGTCATTAGCGCTGACGACCACCACGTCGTCTATGTAGCATGCGGTGGCTGGCACGTCCCTGAGGGCCGAATCCATCACTCGCTGAAAAATTGCAGAGGCGTTCTTCATGCCGAATGGCATGAACTTCCACTCGTACAGACCGTCGGGCCCATGGAAGGCGATCTTCTTGCAGTCCTCGGGACAGATGGGGATCTGATTGAATCCTTGCTTGAGGTCTAGGGTAATGAACACGGTGGCGCCCTGCAGCTTGTCAAATATCCTTTCTGCAGATTGCATGGGTTACCTGTCCGCCAGGGTGACCGTGTTAAAGCCTCTATAGTCTCCGCACATTCTCCTGGCGGACACTTCTCGAGTTAGGACCTTCTGGGCAGCTACCACCGTTGCCGCGGCGTGGTCACTCTCTGACCTCTGAATCAGGCCTGCCTCTAGCAGCTCCGCACACTTCTCCAGGCACATGTCGATGTCTACTTGATTCATCCTTCTCTTCCTCTGGTATATTGGCACCTCGCTCACGAGCGTGTTGCACTTTTCCAGCTCCAGCAGCGAATAGGCGAATGTCGCTCGGTGCTGCTTGAGCACTGCTTGCAGCTCTCTTGCTGCTGCTGCCCCCATTCCTTCGCTTATCGGCCAGTCGTCTTCCTCGGACCTCTCCCCCTTCTCTGCCTCCTTCAGTGCCTTTTTCTCTTCTTCCCTCCTCAGCGCATCCACGACTGTGGCCGCTTCTCCGCATTCCAGCGCCATGTAATCCCAACCTTCTCTTATTTGTCCTTCTTGTTGCTCTTCCATTTCCTCCAACTGGCGCCTTCTCATCATTACTTCCTCCACCTTCTGGTATCTCTCCCCTACCTCGATCGCCCGCTCTAATTCTTTGCGCTTCAGATACATGCGTATGGTTTCGATCAGCCACGTCATTACATTCAGGTCCATTGCTCTCCCCATTACCACCCTCCGCTGCTTTTCTATCACTTGCGGATGTGCAGTGGCTCCCCACATATGGGCCATTGCCAGCCTCTTTCCTCTGCTGATGGCTCCTCCCATTTCTTGCTTCTCACGTCGTAGACCATGCCCGCACCTGGCTGATCTCCCTCCATCATGAACGCACGCGCCTCCACGTACGAAACCAGCGTTGGCAGAGCCTGCCTTGGCTTTCCAGGCACGTTGCACTGGTACTATGATGGCTTGTCGGGGCTGGTTATTGGTGCTGCCAGTCGTCCTGGTCCAAGTATGTCACTCACCAGCCTGGGCTCTGGCCTCTGCATCTGTGCGAGGGAGTGCCTCAGGCAGGCGTCTAACACTCCGTTCTGCCAGTACCTCCTAGGACGGTGCGCTCTGGATCCCAACTGGGCTGCGTCTGCGATCACTCCCCTTCCCACCGCTTCCTCTATCTCTGCAAAGGCCCTCTTGACTGGTTCCCGGCGATCATCCGCGAGATCCACAATTTCCAAGATGTATATCACTTCCCCCTGCTTCGTTTGCAGCATTTCCAGCACCCTCTTCAAGTCCCTAAACGACGCTCCCCTGCTGTCTTCCATGCCCCTTCCTTCCCCAGCCCTGGAGTATCCCTCGCACTCCCACCCTACGACCACTGGATCCACCTCCCCCCACTTCTCTAGCTGCTCCTTATTGATATCCCGCACATCGTCCAATGTGGTGTCATCCTCTGCGGGTATCGCGGTACGGAGCAACTGCTGTGGGTATTCCTCTAGCAGTTTCAATGCATGATGTCTGGCCATTCTCCTTACCACAGGGTCTTTCTCCACGTGTATCCACCTCTGCACGTGGCATCCTGCTCTGAGGGCCGCTGCTAGGCCAGTGCCGATTCCCCCATACAGCTCCATAATACACAGTGAGCTCTCCATTGCCCAGACCCTGGTAGTCCGCTCCTTCAGCGTGGGTGGGTCTATCCCCTTCCTTCTCCGCTCCGTCCACCGCTCGTACTCCTCCGCATACTGCTCCCAGGACCAGTCGTCTAGTTCCCCCTTCAAGTCTGTCCACTCTGCCCTAAAGTCTTCTCGTGGCTCCTGTCTGGCGAACTTTACTGGTAGTGTGCCGACTGAGCTTTCGAGGTCCCAGTATTGCGCCCTCTAAAGCACTTTCTCCTGCCAGGTGCAAATAGTTGCTCCCATGCGATACAACAAGTCCATGCCAACCAGGACATCGTAGTCTTCTGCTTGGGACACCCCGCAATTGTCTCTGACGTGACACTCCTTCTCCGATCCTGGGCGTAGGACAATCTCTATGGGCCACTGCGTCCTTGGCATCCACTTTGGCCCACCCCCCTCTACGGTCATGAGCAGGATGCCTCTCTCCACTGGTCGGCCGGGCAAGTCCAGCTTCAGCTGCTTAGCTAGGCCCTTCCTTATCAGCCCGTGGTGCGCACCCGTGTCAATTGTGGCCTACCCTACAAGCAGTCCGCCTAACGTCATGCTGCCTTTCTCCGCTATCAGCACCGAAGCTTGGCATACCAATCTCTCGTTGGGATGCCTCCTCATTTCTGCGTGCCTCTCTCCTTCTCTCGTACCGTTCCTTGGTGCTCTTGAAGTCCCAGCTCCATGGTCGCGGGCCTGACTTGCCCTAGGTCTTAGGTTCAGATCGTCTCTCTCCCTAGGGAAGGCCATACAGGAATAGTCCTTTAGGTACTCCTCCTCTCCCTCCTCGTCTTCCTCAATTTCCTCATAGGCCAGCGTGGCTTGCCCCTTCTGCTCCGACCTGAGTGTTTTCTCCAGCTTCCCTTGCAGCTTCCTGATCTTTGCTTGAATTTCCTCTTTGCTATTGGCCTCCTTCTGTCTCCTCCTGCTGTAACATTCCACCTTCTTATGTCATCGCCTTCCGCAGTTCTCACATGTTGGAGCTTTTGGGCAATCCCGCTTCAGATGGCCTCCTTCCTCGCATTCGTGGCAACGGCGGCTGTCGATCTGTGCCAGCGGCGTGGTCTCAGCTTCGGTCATCGCTACTGCTGTTTTGGCCTTCCCGTGCGAGTCCCCATCTTCCAGGTCCAGCATCCGCTGCGCGTGCTCCGTCCGCTTAGCCAGCCCGTAAACCTCTTTCAGCGTAATGCCTGCGCGTATGCCATATACAGTGTTCCGAACCATGCTGCGTAGCTCCTCGTCAAGGCCCCGGACGAACTTGCGCACCAATAGCCTTTCTTCTCCGCTTTCTAGATCCTCCGCCAACTCCTTCAGTTTGCAATTGTACGCTAGCAGGGATTCATCCTTCTTCCTGCGGAACTCTCGAAACTCCTCTACTCTAGCCTTGGTCTGTCCGAGAAGCTCCTTCCTCAGTGTAAGACTACGACGGATTATGCCAGCTATGCTTGCTTTCCTTTACTTTATCACGCTATTTCTAGCTTAGGCTTATATTGCATGGTGCATGCTTTTGCTTGATTTCCTAGGCTAGGTGCTTTCCTATATTTTATTATAGTTATAGCTCCGAGCTACGTTGCGTGCACCGAATTCCAGGTTTTTTCGATTGCCATCGAATTGCCTTTTACCGAATTCATGAAAGCTCCATTCGGGACGCTTCGCGACCCTCGGAACCTTCGCGTAACACCTGGTTACTAGGCCTTGTGTCGAGACTATATATAGCCTCATGTTGTACTCACATGAATCATTGAATTCAAACTCTCTTTCCTGAGCTCGATCCTAGATCCTCACGCGTAGTAATCAGAGCCATTTACACGTGTAGTTTTTTCTACCACTCAAACCGAGTTTTTTGGCTTGGTCAGATATCTGAAGTGACTCCTCTGCTCAAGAGCTTTCCGACGAACCAAGAATCGTCGCGATCGGAGCATGAACGACGAAGATATGTTCGTTCGAAGGGATGCGACGACTTTGGAAGTTTGTTGAGTGACTCAATATGGGTAGAGACCTTTGGGGGTTGGGAAATTCGTCCCCATCACTGTAGTTGATGCCAAGTGGTTGAGAGAAGCCAAACCAGGTTGGCAAGTGTGGCCAAGTTGGGTGAGGTGGATGGCATGGGTTAGGAAAGTGACAAAGGTCAAAGTTGGGGTGCCCATAGGGAGGGAATCTTTGTGCTTATGGGGTTTCCTTGGTTGGGGCTCCTTGGGGACCTTCCCTCTCGTCCTCCTCTTTCCTCCTACCTGGTTTATTGCTACTCTAATACCTTGTGTGGTTACTTGTGAGAAATTGTGATTGAGTTAAGTTGTTTTTGGCAGCATACCCCCTAGTGCGCCAAGATTCATAACTCAAAAAATACTTCACCTGTACATAGGATTCAAATTGGGAATTGTAGCCACGGACTAGGGCTACAAGATAGCTGAGTTTGGTGAAGTTTTAACAGTGCACCTTTCACCGACGGCTTTCCTGTGAACTCGACGTTTCTGTCCTGAATTCTAAGCCAACGACTTTGAGAAATTTAGGCACCTAATCTTCGTAGACTCCGTCCTTAGTCTATAGCACTTCACGGCCCTCAGAACCTTCACGTAACACCTGGTTACTAGGCCTTGTGTTGAGACTATATATAGCCTCGTGTTGTACCCAGTGAATCATTGACTTCAAACTCTCTTTCGTGAGCTCGATCCTAGATCCTCACACTCAGTAACTCCAAGAACCTGCTTGTTGGATTTTTTATCTCCCCGCTCTCTAGCTCCTCCAACACCACCTCTCGGACCATGCGGTAGAAGGTTTCTGCCTCTTCCGCCAGCATCACTACCATCCTACGGAAGAATTCCGCGGGATCTTGTCTGTCGCGCACCCAGCAGTACCTCACTGTCTCCAGCTGCATTAAGTAATTCTTGAGCGTCGGTCCTACCCCGGGGAAACCTGTGAAGCGCTCTTCTACTTCCAGCTGCGGTTGAGTCGGTGTGGTCCATCTGCGTTCTTGATGCGTGATCGGCAATGCCAATTCTTCGGGCTGCGACTTCATGCGGGTCGCTACCAGTTCTTTTCTTGGGCTAAGTAAATCCTTCCCATCATTTCGGTGCAGCCACTGCTCCTCTTCCCGCTGGCTTGCTTGCTCCATTCCCGGCATCTGCTTTGGCGATACTTTTGCTCTTTTCCTCTCCCAACATGCTCTGGTTTCCTATGCCCAACGAAGCTCGCGGGAAGTTTCTCCGGGATCAGAAGCCGCGTGCCTCCCCTTTTCCATTGATCCTTCTACTTCGCGGGCTCGCTGCTGGGGCGTCCGATAAGCTCCCGTTTCATATGACGATTGCTGTCCGTTTCCTACCCTATTATGATTCGTCGTCGCCACACTTGCTTGAGTCCTCCAGCTCGGCGCGGCCTGGATATCCTCTCGCCAATATCTATGTTCTGACCTTAGGCGGTACCGATCGTTCATTTCTAGTTGCGAAATCCTTGCTCGTTTGTTGAAAGTTCCTAGGCACACTAGGCCTTGTAGGCTGCTCTAGGAGTTAAAAGCTCGGCTTCCTACCCTGCCCCTTGGCTAAGTATCCCGTTGGTTACCGTTGTCTCAACGGTGGTTTTGCTAATCCGCACCTCTCGGCTCTTCCCGCTCGATCCAGTTTGGCTTCCCGCCGTTCTCTCTACTATTTAACTTTCTATTAGCTCCTAGTCATGCATTTATATTTTCTCTTCCCATAATGCGATCAGCATGACAGTAACTGGGGTGCTGCCTCTGGAGGTGCTGTTCTGGGGGTGCTGAGCCTAGAGGTGCTGAGCCTGGGGGTGCTGACACTGGAGGTGCTGCCTCTGGGGGTGCTACACCTGGGGGTGCTGACTCTGAAGCTGGAGGTACTGGAGGTCCTAAGGCTGGAGGTGCTGGAGGCACTGGAGTAAGAGGTACAGGATCAGGAGGTCCTAGAGGTCTTGGAGCTGTTGGTGCTGGAGGTACTGGAGTTGGAGGTGCTGGAGGTTGAGGTACTGGAGATTCTAGTGCAGGGGGTGTTGTGCAGCCACTGCAGCGATGACCATTTTTCTGGCCACAACCGCAGTCGTCACTGCCACTGCCTGGCGCTTCACCTGGTTCTCAGTCTTCCGTCTTCCACTGTCACTACTCCTTCCCTACTATGTCCATCGCGTGGCCGGTCTCAAACACTGTAACAGCCTGACTCCCCATTGCCTGCTCGTTCTCCTTACACTGAGCTGCCGGACTCACCGACCAAGTGTCGTGAGCCTCCTCGTCTGTTCGTCATCTTCGTCATCCTCGTCGTGTTCGTCCTCCACCTGTCCCCGACACGCACACCATAGCACTTCGTCCTTCCTCCGTTCCACGACGTATTGCCCTGCCGTCTCCACCCTCGTCCTCACGACCTGAAGATCATGTCGTCTCTGCTCTTGCTCGTGCTGCTAGTTCGACTGTCACTTGTTATCTGGCCACCCTTGTCACTGACCCCAGTTTTGAGTCTCCTGTTGCGTCTGCCTTAGACACTAAGCTTGTTGACTATGCTGCTGCGTGTTGCCTTGACTACTTCGCGAGTCTTATTTCTGAGTCTGCCTGGAGGGGGGAGGGCTTGCCCTTGACTGTGACGTCCTTGAGGACAGGTAGTTTGAGCTGGAGTGCTTTGCGGCCTGTACCTCATATCGCTGCCATGTTGCTTGCCACTAAGGGAGACCCGGATACACTGGACATCCCGACCCCGCACTCTTACGCAGAGGTGATCACGGGTAAGTACTCCTCCATGGACGCAAAGATGGCATCTTGGAAGTCCACAGGCACCTACGTCGACGCAGTTCCACTCCTAGGGCGAACATAGTCGATGGCATGTAGATTTTCAGGGTGAAGCGGCCGCCGGGTTCTCCGCGTCTCTTCAAGGCGCGTTACGGCGCACGAGGCTTCAGTCAGCGGCAGGGGGTCGAATTTCTTCAAGACCTTCCCCCCAACCCCGAAGATGACAACTCTTCAGGTTTTACCACACGTTGCAGCATAGCGTGACCACAAGCTGCACTCACTCGACTTCTCCACAGCTTTTTTGCAGGGCAGCCTTCACAAGGAGGTCTGGCTGCGCCGCCCACCTAGCTTCGGTAGATAGGTCGTTTCCTGATGGGTACCTAGTCGAGCCTCCGGCGACCAGTCTATGGTCTTCGCCAGGCGCCCCGCGAGTGGCACGACACATTGAGGACGACACTTGTGGCTCTTGGGTTTGCTCCTTCGACTGCTGACCCGTCGCTGTTTCTGCGCACCGACCCTTTGCTGTCGCCGTTCTACATCCTTGTGTACGTCGACGAGTTAGCCTTCGCTATTGCTGACACTGAGGAACTGGCCCTTGTGAAGGTAGAGCGGCTGAAGAGACACACTTGCACCAGCTAGGTGAGTTGCGCAGCTATCTTGGCCTGCAGATCACCCGGGACAGAGCAGTGCGCACCATCTCTCTGACCCAGTCGCGCATGGTGCAGCATGTCCTTCAGCGCTTGCGCTCCAGTTCTCCTCGCCACAGTCTGCTCCTTTGCCTACGAACCATTCGTTCTCAGCTCCACCTCCGGACGAGTCCGTAGAGCCGAATGGTCTGTATCCAAAGCTTGTGGGCTGCCTCATGTACGTGATGACGTACACTCGACCTAACCTCGCGTACCCTCTCAGCCTTATGGCGCGCTATGTTGCGCCTGGGAGACACCGCCCTGAGCACTACCGGATTGCGCAGAGGGTACTGCATTACTTGTGCAGTACATCAGGCATGGGGCTTGTGCTTGGAGGTCGGGGTCGAATTGTGCTCACTAGGCACTCAGATGTTTCTTGGGTCGACGAGTAGGAGACCCAGCGGACGTCAGAGGGTTACACTTTCAGTCTCGGTGCTCGATCTGTCTCCTGGAGGTCCACCAGCTCGTCTTCTGTGCTTAGTTCCAGATATGAGGCCGAGATCTACGCTGGGGCTATGACTGCACAGGATTTACGTTGGCTGACCTACTTGCTGACTGACTTGGGTGAGCGGCCTCGTTCTCCTCCGCTTCTGTACGTCGACAACAAAGCCATGATCGTCTTGAGTCAGGAGCAAAGACTGGAGCACAGAACGAAACGCATTGCTTTTCGTTACTTTCTCGCACGAGAGTTACGGCAGCGTGGTCAACTTCGCCTTGCTGACGTGGCCTCACAGTCCAACACTGCTGATGTCTTCACCAAGGCCCTTGGGTTTGGTGATCATCAGCGTTTCTGCACTGCTTTTGGCTTGTTTCTTGATCTCACCTTGCCCTTGTTGTACACTTCTATATATCTTTATATCCACATGTTTACATTTGCTAGGTTGTGATCATTATACTGCCTTTATCATTCTCATTCCGTTTTTCTAGCTTCGTCAGACTGACCCGAGTTGGCCTACGCTTTGGACTAGCCCGAACCTCACTGCCAGTGTCGCATTAGCTAGCTCGCACACATCGCGATGTTTAGCCATGTATGTTCGTTCATGCCTTCTCTCACATTGTACTGTGTTTGCAATCCTCGTTTTCTCGCTACAGTACATTGCACCCGTAACAAGTACTCTTCCCGAAAGCGGGTGCGATGAATGAAGCGCCTGCCGAATTCCTTGCCAGCAGATCTCAAGGGAGGGATTCAAAAGCCCGAAATTTGTACAGTCTCGAGTTCACAGCAACAGGTGTTCTTGAGTTGAGAGGTTTCCAGGCTCGGCTGTTTACCAATCAGGTTCTCACGTGGCCAGCAATTGTGCGACGAAAGCTTCTCTCTTTGCAACCGTGCATCGCGCTTCTATTCGCCCGGCTGTGTCGCCACGCCATGGCGACGTCGCGAATCACGCGCGACCTGGTGGGTGCTCCGGGGATGGTTTCCGCGTGTCCGCGTGTGAGCGCCTCGCGGGAGAATTTTCACCGGAATAACCCACTTCAACGCTCCTTTCTCAGCCCGCCCCTCTGCTCCTCCCCGCCCTCCCCCCCACCCCACCACCCCCCCCCCCCCCCCGGCCGGCTTCTCTCGACGCTCTGCCGTCTTTCCTCGTTCGCCCTTCCCCGCGCGGCTCTGCTGCCCATCCGCCGCTCTCCGCTTGTATTCCCGCTATCGCCATGCTCTCTCCCGCACTCTGCACTACCCTCTCTCCCTCGCCGCCTCGCACCCGCTCACTTCCCCCGTCCTCTCCCCCCAATCCTCCCCGCGCGCAGATGGCGGTGACGGCGGACAGGGTGCGCGAGGAGGGCGAGGACGCGGGCAAAAGCGGCGACGGGGGAGGGGGGGCGGCAGGAGGGCGGACGTGCCTGGTGCAAGGGTACCTGCTGAAGCGGTCAGAAACGGTGCGAGTCGGTGCTGGGGGGGAGTTGGGATGGGGGGTTGGGAAGGGAGAGATGGCGATGCAAGGACGGAAGGGGTGTGATGGGCGGGTAGTGGGAGGGAGGGCAGGGACGGCGGGTGCATGCATGGCATGGCACTGCTCGTCTCTGCGCATATGCCGCCCATGGGGCCCGCCCCTTGCCCACACCCCGCTTCCCATTTCCGCTCTCCCGCCGCGCCTCCTTTCCCCCGTCTCTCCGCCATTGCATCCCATAGCTGTGGCTGCGAGCTCCTCACCTGTGTGCGCCATGTTGCCCTACCGTGCCACCCTGGTCGCCGTGTCCTCCCTGCACCCCCCCGCAGCTGCACCTGTGGAACCAGCGCTGGTTCGTGCTGGACCCCACCACCGCGCGCATGGAGTACCGGTGAGGGGCGCACACGCGCAAGGGGGCTTGCTGGACTAGAGAGAGACGGGTGGAACGGGTGGGAGCGATTGGGATGGTTGGCAGGGGGTGGTACGCATGAGTGTGGAAGCGCCACACGGATTGTCTGCATTCTCGAGACTCCTGTGCTCTCAGCGTTGCGTCTGCCTCCACCTCCCTCCCGCACACCCCTCGCGCCCTCACAAGCTGCTCGAATCCCACTTGCAATCTACATTCCTCGCAGCCACCCATCCCCTTAGCTACTCTCCCTCCCCCCTCCCCCCGCACCCCCGTCCTCCCCCCCCCCTCTCCTCCACTCTCCCTTCACTATGCCGCGCCCCTGGGCATGTGTGGGGGGCAGCATGCAGCGCAGCGACGTGTACCCACGCGGGCACATCGTGTTCGACGCCGACAGCACCATCACCGTTTCGCCCCTCAACTTCCAGTGCGCTCCCATGCCCCCATGGCCCCATGCCCCCACGCCCCCATGCTTCCATGCCTGAATAACCCAGCAGCTGTAGTCCGCTTATTGCCCGTGTGCTCTGATTCTCCACATGCGTCTCACCTTGCTGCATGCTCGGCTGCCTGCCATCGAACCATAGTAGTGCATGCAAACCCATGGCACCCCACCTCATGCCTCTCATGTGCATGCACTCCCTCCATCCCACATCACTCGTGTGCTGCAGTGGAGCCAAGCAATACGACGGCTGCTGCTTCTGTAAGCCCCCTCCCTCCCTCCCTCCCCCTCCCTCCCTCCCTCCCTCCCTCCCTCCCTCCCTCCCTCCCCTCCCTCCCTCCCTCCCTCCCTCCCTCCCTCCCTCCCTCTCTCCCTCCCTCCCTCCCTCCCTCCCTCCCTCCCTCCCTCCCACCCTCGCTCCCACCCTCCCTCCCTCCCTCCCTCCCTCCCTCCCTCCCTCCCTCCCTCCCTCCCTCCCTCCCTCCCTCCCTCCCTCCCTCCCTCCCTCCCGCCCTCCCTCCCTCCCTCCCTCCCTCCCTCCCTCTCTCCTCCCTTTCCTTCCTGCCTCTCGCCCTCCCGAATGGCCCTTGTCAGTGCATGGGGTGAAATGTACAGCAACGGCTTGCCAGAAAGGCAAAGGCGAGCATGTAAGGCACACACCATGTGACTTACTGCAGTCTAAGCCAGAAGATAGAGTTGACCTCCTCCTCTCCCTCCCTCCCTCCTTCCTTCTTCTTGCTCCCTCTCTCCCTCCCTCTCTTCTGCTTCCCATGCTCTCTCATTCACACCCTCCCTTCCCGTCTGCTTTTCGCGCTCCCTCTCTTCCCACCCTCCGTCCCTTCTTCTTCCTTTCCCCCCTCCTCCCTCGCTCCCACCTCCCTGCGCTACCTGCACGCCCACCGCGTGGTGGAATGTTCCAGGCGGTCAGCCTAGGAACCACAGCATTTAGCCGCTGTGCTCTGCCCTGTCCTGCTGCAAGCAAGCGCGCCATAGACCAACGCCATCACGTGAAAAATGAGAAGATCTCTCTTCCTCTTCCTCTTGCTTGCTCCCCCCTTACTCTCTCGTCCCTGTCCCCCTCCCGGTGCCCCTTGTGTGGTGCGGGGGAGCATGGCAGACGTGGGCACGGCGGGCAAGAAGGAGTACTTCCTGTGCGCGGAGACGCCAGAGGCCGCCAGGGCATGGGTCGTCACCATCAGGTGCCACCCTGCTCTCTGTGCCTGATCCACTCCGTCACGCCACCTCCTCTCTGCGCTGTCTGCGCATGCCTATACGCGTGCCACTACCACCTCATCCCTTGTGTCACCAAGTCAGCCACCTCCGTGCTTTCAATCCCATCCTCTTCCGAGCGTTTTCTTCCATCCTTTCCAGTAAGCACCACAAGGTCCTGAATGGTTCATTTTCCCTGCACGTAGTGTGTGGGTGCAGTCCAGTTCATCTTGTTGCTTTCTCTTTCCTCTCAAAGTCTCCCGTTAAGCCCACTTGCAGTGCCACTGCTTCCTTGTGAGGCTGTCTGCTGCGTCTCTTCATCCCCCCTCCATGCATTACCTTCCCCTTTCCCTCTACTCATGCATCCCACTGCCCTGTGTCATGCCTGCACCTGCCCCATGCATCGCATGTGTGTGGTGGGATGCAGGGCAGCAGCACAAGTGTTGAGGGCGCACCGAGCGGCCGTCAGTCTGCTGGGATCCGCCTCCGGCCCTGCTGTCTCTGGTGCGCTGCCCTCGCCACCCGGCCTCTATGTCACTGCACTCACTCTTTCACCATGCCATAACTCCCACCACCTTGCTTCGCGCATCCCACCTTTTCTTTCAACACTAAATACAAGTGTTACATTTCTCTTCTCTCTTCACCCCTCCTCCCTTTCGTATCCCTCTTGCGCTGAACCTTTGCTTTCTCCCTGCAGGGGCAGTGGCAGCGGCAACAGCAGCAGCAGAGGAGGCGGCGGGGCAGGCGCAGAGGAACGTGGCGGTGGCGAATGAGAGGGCGCTGCAGCACGGCGCTGCCACCGCCTTCTTCTCCCTGGGTGCCCCCTCCCCCGTGCAAGCCGCCGCTCTCACTCCCACCAGCATCGCTTCTGCTGCTGCCGCCACCACCGCTGCTGCTGCTGCTGGCGCTGGCGCTAGTGGGAGTGCGCATGCAGCCATGGGGAATGGGCGTGGGGGTGCTGGCGGGGTGGAGGGCGGTGCTGTAGCACCCTCTGGGGACAGCGTGCACCTGCTCAAGGTGATTGCCCTGCACACTGCACAGATGTGTGCTTGGGAAGGTGCATGTTCATGTGAGGACGGAACCCATGCGTTCCATGCATGCGTGGGGCCCGCTGCACCCGTGTCCCCCTCCTCTAGTTTGCTTCATTGATTCAGTTCTGGCTCTCTTTGCGTCCCCTCCTCGCCCGTCACTGCCCGCCTTCATGACTTGGTCACCACTCTGCACCCACCACGTGTGAGCAGGAGACGCTGCGGGTGAAGGACGAGGAGATCCATGCGCTCGCCCTGGCGCTGCGCCACCGCGACTCCGCCATCGCTGACCTCACCCGCCGCCTCGACGACGCTGCCGCCGCCGCTGATGTCGCGGCGGCAGCAGCGGCGCAGGCAGCAAGGGAGCGGGACGAGGTGCGCGCGGCTGCATGCAAGCTGTGCGACGACCTGGAGGCGCGGTTTGAGCGGTCGGAGCAGCAGCAGGCGGGCAGCAAGGCGGGGCGGGTGGCAGCAGAGCAGGAGGCAGAGCGGGCGCGGGCGCAGGTGGCGCAGCTGCAGGTGGCGCTGGTGGAGGCGAAGGCAAGGGCCGATAGGGAGGAGGCGGGCAGGCGGGCCGCTGAGGGGGAGATGCTGCACTGGAAGGCAGAGGCAGAGAGGCAAGTGCATGGCGGGCAGTGCATGTGAGGGAAGGAGGCTCAGGGGGAGAGGGGTGGTTCGGAGCTGGTGAAACGGATGTGTGACGTGTTGCAGAGCAATACTGTGCATGCATGCTGCTGCATGCAATGACGGTTCATTTAGCAGGTTGACAACAAGCTATGCCACTCTTGGTTGTTCCCCCCGCCACACCTGCTTGTCTTCTCCTTGTGGTGCCCAGGCCCATCTGAGGGGCTCACGATGCCCCCTTGCCACGCGCCACTCACCCCCCTCACACTGTCTGTGCACCGCCTGCCCTGTGTCTCTCACCCTGACAGGTTCGTGACTGCAGGGCTCGCATCACTCACACCTTCGTGTCCATCCACCACCGCTTCTGCCATTGCAGCAGGCACGGCAGCAGGCAGAGAGCCTTTATCTAGTTCCACACCTTCCACTTCCACATCCCTGCCTGCCCCTCCTTTTCATCCAACCACCCTGCCGCCAGCTGATCCTCCTCTCACGTCCCCCATCCCTATGCCCTCGCTCTCGCCATCACCGTCCTTCCTGACACCTGTGCCTCATACTGCGAGTGCATGTGCCGTTCCTGCTGTGGACCCGCACCCTGCCCCTCTCACTGCCCTGCATACTCCACCCACCGTAACAGCTGTACTGCCAGCAGCAGCAGCAGCAGCAGCAGCAGCAGGAGGAGGAGGAGGAGGGGCCTTGTCTAATGCTCCAGTAACAGGTGATGGAAATTCTGATGGTAACACTGCTACACTTGCTGCTGCTCCTGTTGGCGAGGCAAGTGCAGCAGATGCTGCCGCAAAGGCATTCACGCATATGAGCACCACTGATGCTGCACTTAGTGTCGCCTCCACCAAATACTGAAACCTGAGTCACACACCCACTCACCTTTGAAGCAGTGAGTACATCTTCGTACTGCTATCTTAGTCAGTGTGATACCGTATTATTATACCGTATTTACGGAAATTCGCAGCGAACTACATCGTAGGAAGCCCACCAAGTCTTTCGTGTCAAAATACAATATTACTTGTAGGCTATAGTGGGGCACTCCTTATGGGTTACAGCATTTTTAGGGTTAGTACTTGTACCCCAACTCTTGATAATTCAATCATTCTTGCACAGTTATTCTGACATGGTATCAGAGCAGGAAACCTGTAAAATTTTTCAGGGCCCACCGATTGTCTTGCTAAGTTCATGCCTGAAGCGCCCTTGCGCTGTCCGGCCCTCTCGCACAGTGTCACGCTGTCCTGCAGCTACTCGCACTACCTGCCCTAGCGCACTGCCTGCCCTAGCGCGCTGCCCTATCGTCACGTGCGCCTCTGCTGCCCGCGTGCAGCCCCTGCCCTGCGCGCCCCTTCTGCCCGCGAGCAGCTCCTGCCCCAGCGCGCCCCGTCTGCAGGGTTGGGTCTGCAGGGTTCGCGCCCTACTGCCCTGCGCGTCGCGCCCTGCTGCAGCCCGCGTCGCGCTCTGCTGCTCCGCGCGTCGCGCCCTACTGCAGCCCGCATGTCACGCCCTGCTGCCCTGCGCGTCGCGCCCTGCTGCAGCCCGTGCGTCGCGCTCGGCTGCTCCGCGCGTCGCGCCCTACGGCAGCCTGCGCGTCGGGCTCTGCTGCAGCCCGCGCGTCGCGCCCTGCTGCCCTGCACAGTGCGCGCCCTGCTGCCCGCGCCGCCCAGGCCGAGCCGCGCCGCCCAGCCCGAGCCACCCTGCCCAACCCGATCCGCCCTACTGCTCGTGCGACTGCTGCTCGGGGTGGAGGTGCTGCTGGGAGTGCTGGAGGTGCTGCCGCCTAGCCTCACCGAACCGCTCTGCTGCTACTACTGCTGCTGCTGCTGCTGCTCGTGCTACTGCTGCTACTGGTGGAGATGCTACTGGGAGTGCTGGAGGTACTGCTGGTGCTCGAGGTGCTGGAGGTGCGACTGGGAGTGGTGGAGGTGCTGCTGGTGCCGGAGGTGCTGGACCTACTACTGACCGTCACTGCCTGTCATGGCCACTATCACGGCAGTTGCAGCGGCTAGGGGTGGACAGCGGCGATCACTGCCTCTCCCGGATGACCCCACCCTTCAGCAGCTTCGTGAGTGGGTTATGCAACGAGCCCGTCCAGGTGGTGGAGGCTTTGGTTTTCTGCATACTGCACGAAGGCGGCAGCGGAGTCAGCAGGAGACATTCTCCTCGCAGCTGCTTAATGAGTTGGTTTCTCAGCGATGTGTCACTGGTTTTGTAGAGGCTGCTGCTCTAGGTGCTAGTGAGTTTGCTGCGCCACTCGGTACTGGTGAGTCTGCTGCAGCTTTCAGTGCTCGTGCGTCTACCGCCACAGCACCTGCCTCAGCTGAGGCCTTGCACACTTTCACACTTTACTCAGGCGCGTCACGTTGCTTCTTTCGTGACTGCACCACACTCACACCTCTTCCTGCACCGGTACCAGTCTCACTGGCTGATCCCACTGAGGGCCGGGAAGTCGCACAAGCCTCCACTGTCCTCCCGTGTCCAGCAGTCCCCTCCGGTTCTCTGTCAGGTCTCCACCTCCCCACGTTCTCTACGAACTTGGTGAGCAACGCTGCCATTTAGGATATTTGGGTTGATACCTTTATTCCTAGAGGGCAGCGTGTGGCGATCTGTACGTGCTCTCGGACTGGCCGTCGCCTTGCTACGTTCACTCGACGGCCTGGGTCTAGTCTGTACACACTGACCACTGCGTCTGCACAGGTGGCTGAGTCAGGTCAGGTGGCTGCGTCGAGTCAGGTGTCTGCGTCCGGTCACCTTGCAGCGTCTTGCTCGTGTCGGGGTACTCTCCCACCAGACTCACCTCTGGCACCACCACCTCGGTCACCCCTCCGTGCCGCGTCTCCGCAGCATGCACTCCCGTCTCCTTGTCTCTGCGCTTCCCAGGTCCCCGCCCTCCCTCCCACGCTTGGGGCGAGACAACAAGGCGGCGTCGTGGAGCCGACTGTCTCGCTGGCGCCAGAGGCCGGTGAGGACTTCCACGCGGTGGTAGCAGCTGTGCAGGCAAACCCGGCGGTGGTCCTGCTCGACATCGGATGCTCGCACCACCTGATGGGGACGAAGGAGGCCTTCGTAGACTTGGGGCCGAGCGGCGATGTGAAGCACGTGCGCGGCTTCAATGGGGCGCTTCAGGACGTTCAGGGCCGTGGCACTGTCGCTCTGCAAGGAGAGGCCGGGAAGCAGGTGCTCATCCCCGACGTCCTCTACGTCCCGGGCGTGCGTGCCAACCTGCTGTCGTCCGGCCAGCTGAAGGAGCACGGCGTGAAGCTGCAAGAGGACGGAGACGGAATGCTGCTCGTCTCGGCGGCTGGGGAGGTGCTCGGCCGGGCAACGTACTCCGGGAGGGTCCTCTGCACCGACCTGCGTCCCTGCCCCACGAGGTCGACGTCGCCCACGCCGGAGGTTGTGGCCCTGCGGGCGATCGTCTCGAAGACGAAGTCGACGCCGGACCGGATGCACGCGAGACTTGCGCACGTCGGCATGGACTCTATCAGGAGCTCGGCGAAGAACGAGGTCGCCATTGGGCTGGACCTCAAGTCGGCGACGGGCTCCGACTCACTCTGTGTCTCGTGCGTCGGCGGGAAGCTGGCGCGGCACACCTTCCCCGACCAAGGCTCCGACGCCGACGACGTGCTGGCCGTCGTGCACATCGACTTGTGCGGGCCGTTCCGTGTGGCTGCCAAGGACGGCAGCTTGTACTTCCTGCTGCTGAAGGACCGCAAGACCCGCTTTGTGTGGGTGAAGCCGGTCGCCAGGAAGTCGGATGTGCTGCTGGAGTTCCAGAAGTGGCTGGTGTTGGTGGAGAGGCAGACGAAGAAGTCGGTGCTGATGTTGCGCTCGGACCGAGGAGGGGAGTTCCTCGGGACGCGGTTCACCGACTTCGTGGACGGCAAGGGGATCGTCCACGACCTGACCTGCCCGTACACCCCGCAGCAGAACGGCATGGCAGAGCGGGAGATGAGGATGGTGGTGAAGTCGGTGCGAACGATGCTGCTACACATGGGCGTGCAGCACCACTGGTGGCACCTCGCTCTGCGGCAGGCCGTCTGGGTCCGCAACTGCCTCCAGAGGTCGACGCTGCTATCGGGGACGACGTCGTACCAGCTGCTCACCGGGCAGAACCCCGACTTGTCGATGGCGAGGGTGTGGGGCTGCATGGCGCAGTTCCTTGTCCCTGAACAGCAGCGTGGTGGGAAGCTGAAGCCGAAGGCCAGGTGGGGCCTTCACCTTGGCGTGTCGGGGGAGAGCAAGGGCGCGGAGCTCCTCGACATCGACGCCAACCGGGTGGTCACCATGTCGGACGTGGTGTTCTACGATGACATGTCGCTTGAGGTGTGGAAGTCGGAGCACTGGCCGGTGTCCGGTCGGACGCCGACCACCCCACCGACCGATACCTCGACGGCGACGCTACCTCTGCTCGCCGAGGTCGGTGAGCTTGATGCTGCGGACACCGAGGTCGTCCACCCTCCTTCCCCTTACCCTCCGACCCCTGCCCCTCCCCTCGTGGCCGAACTGCACGGGCTGACTCCTATGTCGGCCTCCGGCGATGAGGGGAGTAGTGGGACGTCGCCTTCGGCGCTGGCCAAGGGCATCGCCGGTGGCCGACGTGACGAGCGGCAAGTCGACATGGGATTGAAGTCGATATCAATAGAGGAGGAGCAGGTCGAGGAGAAGCAGCCGAAAGGGGAGCAAGCAGCAGTGACGCCGACCACGGAGCAGTCGGCAACCAGGCAGTCGGCAGGGGAGCCGACCACAGGGTAAAGGTCGGCCAGGATGTCGACCGAGGTGCAGCAGGACGACGAGGGCAGCGAAGACGGTGACGAAGACAGCCAACATGGGGACGTGCCCCTCCTTCGTCACCGTCTTCGAAGCTGGTCGAGCGCCCGCCGGGAGTGAACGTGATGAAGAACCAGTGGGTGTGAACGTGAAGGGATTCACCCAGGTGTACGGCGCCGACTACGACGAGACGTTCGCGCCGGTGGGCAGCTACGTCACGCTGAGGATCTTTCTCTGCATCGTCGCCGTGCTCAACCTCAACCTGATGCAGCTCGACATGAAGAACGCCTTCTTGCAGAGCAAGCTCGACCGGGTGCTCTACATGACTCAGCCGGACTACTTCAACGATGGAACCGGCCGGGTCTGCAAGCTGCTGAAGAGCCTGTACGGGCTGAAGCAGTCACCGCTGCTGTGGTACTTGGTGCTCAACGACGTGCTGGTTGACGCCGGGTGGAAGAAGAGCCAGGTCGACGAGGCTCTCTACTTCAAGGTCGGCAAGGACGGAGTGGCCTGCTGGGTGCTGGTCTACGTCGACGACCTGCTCGCCGCCAGCAGCAGCACCGAGATGCTGAAGGAGTTGAAGGAGCTGCTGGAGTCCGCCTTCGAGCTGCGTGAGATCTCGCCGGTGCAGAAGTACCTTGGGCTGGAGATCGTCCGCGACAGGTCGGCGGGGAAGGTGTGGCTGCACCAGCAGGGCTACGCCGACAAGCTGCGTAGGCGCTTCATCGACGAGGAGCAGACCGGGCGCACCCCAAAGACGCCGGTCTCGGTCGACGCCTACGGCAAGCTCACCTTCGACGACGAGGAGGCACAGGAGCGACAGGAGGAGGACTACCGGCAGAAGGTCTGCTCGCTGCAATTCGCGGCGATGACGACGAGGCCGGACATCGCCTTCGCCTGCAGCATGCTGGGGAGCGGCCTCACGGTGATGAGCGACCAGCACTGGCGCGAGGTCGACCGCTGCCTTGCTACCTCGCCAACACGCGTGACACCGCCCTGGAGTTCGGTGGTGGACTTGAGTCGCTGGAGCTGGTCGGCTACGTTGACGCCGACGATGCCGGTGACAAGCAGAACAGGACGAGCACGGGCGGCTACGTGTTCGTCTACGGAGGGGCCGCAGTCTCCTGGTCGAGCCAGCGCATCAAGTGCGCGACGTTGTCGTCGACCGAGTCGGAGTACGTGGCAGCCACCGAAGCCGGCAAGGAGGGACGCCGACTTCGTTTTCTCCTTGCAGAGTTCCGGCAGCTGGATGCCGGGAAGCCGACCGTCCTCCGGGTGGACAACAAGTCGGCCATCACAGTCGCCGAAGGCATGGGGTTGACGGGCAACCTCAAGCACATGGAGCGGCGACAGGCTTGGCTGCAGCACATGGTGAAGCGCGGGAAGTTTTTGCTGAAGTACATCCCGACCGCTGAGCAGCCGGCCGACTTCCTGACGAAGGCGCTGCACTATCCGTCCTTCAACCGGTGCTCCGTCGCCATCGGCCAGGTTGCCGACGTGGGCGACGAAGTTGACGACGTGCAGTAGTAGGTGCCATGCCCTTTTGCATGGCTGGTGCGGTGGACGACGTGCTGTGAGTTGGGTGCACATCGACGAGCTATTCTCCGAGGAGTACAGCCGTGTGGGCTGGGGGGCCCAAGCGTGAATGCGGCAAGGGAGTGTCAACGGGAGTTGTGTGTTGGCCCCGTCCTCGCTTGGGCGGAGCCGACTTCGTGGTCGGGTGTGAGGGGAGCAGCCGACCTGCAGCAGTGGGCGAGCTGGTTGACGAGGAGGTCGACCTGCACGGGAGCCAATGTATGGGCGCCGACTTTGGGGTGGCGCCAACTTCAGGGAGGTCGACCTGGGAAGTCGACCTGCGGAGGACGTCAACTTGGTGACGTCAACTTGGGGCAGCCGACTTCGGTGGTCGGCTGACGGACTGCTGGTCAACCTTGTGGTTGGTCGACCAGGCCTGCTGGTCGACCTGCTGGTGGTCGACCTGACTCGGTGGTCGAGGAAGGAGGGGCCGACGTCGACCTCGACTCAGGACGCCGAGCAGTTGGGCGTCGAGTAGCTGGGCGTCAACTTTGTGACACCGACTTTGGGAAGCCAACTTGGGTGGTCGGCTGACAACTGTGCTGGTCGACGTGGAGCTGGTCGACTAGGAGTGACGTCGACCTGGTGGGGTCGACTTGGGAGGTCGACGGGCACGTACGGGAGCAGCTGGTCGACGTGGTTGCCCGGTCGACCAGGTTATCTGGGTGACGAGGTTCTGCGGAGGAGTGCGACGGTTGCCCAGGCGAAGTTGACGAGCCCGACCTCGGTGGTGGTATCCCGAGGTCGACGTGGCTGATCAGGGGGAGTCATCAGCGCCAGGTTGGCTTGGTGTGTGCGCTGTGCAGGTGACGAGACTCTGCACGCCAATCATCTGCGAGCACCTGCGAAGCTGGTGCGATGCTGTTCTGCGGGAGCAACGCTAGCACGCCGTAAACCTGCAGCGTTCGCACGCCGTCGACTTTGCACTGCTGGAGCGCGGTCGACCAAGTCGTGCTGGAACGCGGTCGACCAAGTCGTGCTGGAACGCGGTCGACCGTGCTGCGCTGGCAGTCGACCGACCTGAATGCTAGCTCTGATGTAGTCTTGCTATGCCAACTTCATTGTACCATTGTTGTCAACTTTCTCTAGTGAAACTCTTGCCAATTCACCCTGTGAACTAGCAAGCTGTGTGTGCACTAGGAAAACGACTAAGGACCAACGAACGCAGAGATCACACGAGCACCCGTGCCTAGCCCGTAGTCTAGCTCCTGTTGTAGTAGTGATCTCTGCACTAAAAACTGAACACCAGCAGATGCCGTTGATCCAAGGTAGCGCACCAAGCGCTTTGCCACCTCCAACTGCTCCTCAGTGAGCCGCTGCACAACTCTGGCCAGCTGCCCCACTCCGAATGAAGCATCAGGTCGCGTATGCACTGCAGCATACATCACACTCCCAATGAGTGATTGGTACTCGTTCTGCTGCTCATCCTCGAGTACATCATCCTCCTCAGCTGCCTTCTTTAGTTTGAAGCCCGCAGGGAACGGTGTCATCACAGTACGACCACCAGTCACACCATACCGCTCCATGATACCAGAGATGTAGTGTCACTAATGGACCTTCAGCCACCTCCTCTCAACATCCCTCTCAATCTGCAGCCCCAAGTAGTAGTGGACATCCCCCAGCATCTTGCACTTGAAGTTGTCCATCAGCAGCTTCTGTGTCCTCTCAATCTGCTCCATGGAAGGTGAGAACAGCAGTATGTCATCGACATACACCAGCAGCAAAAGCAACTGCTCCCCCTCTCCAAGCAGAAACAAGCAGTGATTCGCCTGGGACGTCTTGAAGCCTCCACCCAGCAGCACCTCCTCCCGCTTCTCGTACCAACACCTAGGCGCTTGCTTAAGGCCATAGATGGCCTTCTTAAGCTTGCACACCCGGCTGGTCCCATCCTCATAGCCGTCGGGCTGCGCCATGTAGACATCCTCCAGCAGCACTCCATTGAGGAACGCAGTGGTGATATCCATCTGCTTCACGTGCCATCCCTTCACAGCTGCGCTAGCCATCAAAGTCCTCAGTGTCACTGGCTTAGCAACGGGAGTGAAGATCTCCCCAAAGTCGACCTTCTCTTTCTGTTGAAACCCCTTGGCGACCAAACGGCTCTTGAACCGCTCCAACGCACCATCAGCACCACTCTTCACCTTGAAGACCCACTTGCTGCTGATCGGCCGTCGCCCCTCGGGTAACTCAACAAGCTCCCAAGTCCCATTCTCAATGAGACTGTTGAACTCCGCATCCATGGCAGCCTTCCACTCCTCCTTCTGGGGTCCACTCAGTGCCTCCTACAATGTGGCTGGTTCTCCAGGCAAGGGTGTGAAGAAAAAGAACGCCATCTCCTCATCCTCTCCCTCATCCGCCTGAACCGCCATGGCACCTTGCTTGGGTCCTCCCAAACGGCTATACTTCAGCCTTTTTTTTTTTTTTTTTTTTAATATGTTAAATATACACCGATGATGCTAGTGCACACAAACATATATCAGTCGTAACTGAGCGTGAGAGGCCCGGCAGCACGCCTGCCTCAAGGGATGACTCTAAGGGGGATGTAGTGCCCCTCGCGCAAGATTCCATAGCGCGCCAAAGTGACGGGACCATTTCTAGCCTTTGCCTTCCAGAGTCCGGATACGTCCAAGGAGCCGACACTCCTGATCTGCCAGCGCGTACGTCTTCCCGCCCTGTTTCAAATTGCCCTTCATGCCCAGCTTTTTCCGTGTTGCCCGAGTATACACCCGCACATGTAGCTCGAAAGCTGCTTCAATCCTCCTCAGTACCCGTCTGGCTCGAAATCTCTTGCCTCGAAACACGCAATCGCACCGCTCTGCCCAAATCTGGTGTATTGCAATTGCCGAGAGAGACGCTTCCGGAAAAGCTGAGGTGGAAGCGGTATTGCCAAACAGTATGTCACCCAAGCTGTCAACTTGCCTTGTCGGATTCAGCATGCGCAGAGCCTTCCGAACTGCCCCCACCACCGTCTGGATTCTTGGACAGGTGTAGAGGCAGTGTTTAAGGGTCTCAAACTCCCCGCAGTGCGGGCAGATCGGCTTTCCACTCAAGAAAGAAAGCCTTTCTCCCACTTGGAGGTTGAGACTGTAGATTCTCAGCAGCACATCACGCGGTCGGTTCGGTGTCACCAGCGAGTCCCGAATTTTCACAACCCTTTTCCAGTCGATAACTCCTGCCCATCTGCCAGCCCAGAGCTCCCGTTTTGCTGATTGATGTTTCGGCTGTTGCCAGTTCCCTTTCAGCTCCTTCAGCGATGGTAGCCCCCCGCCGCTGAAAGCCGCTGTGCGCTGGAGCGGAGTGCGGAGCTGGGTGGCAGGTGCGCCAGATTGCTCGGCTGAGAGGAGAAGCAGCTTCCAGCTCTGCGGTGCTGCTTCCCACGCCCGTAGAGCAAGTTTCTCCTGCTTTGAGCCACCGAGCTCCCTCACTAGGGTTTTATCATCCTTTACATGCCAACTCCCGTCACCGCCCGCAGTCAGCAGGTCTCCCAGACGCACCTCCCACAATTTCTCCGCGGCTTTCTGGCTGCCCACCGGGGTCGTGCCTTTCATCAGGATATGGCGATTGTAAACGATCCTTTCCCTCGCCACTTCCTCCCGTGATAAGTCAAGCGGCGTGCTGGCGAGCGGCGACTGCATGAAGTTAGCGCACGCAAGCTTCCACCGCTCGCTTTTCCCGCGCCAGGATTTGAGCAGCTTCACGTGAGCGACGAAGGTATCCATTCCCAGCGGCAAGTCCGCAGCCTGGAGCATGATGTCGCGTTTCAGCGCGTTCGTCTCGGTGAGCAGCAGCCCGATCTTTCTGGCGATTAGGCAGGTAAGTGCGATTTCCGGGTCCTTCACACCGACGCCCCCCTCTTCTCTGGCCATGTACAGCAGCTCTCTACTCCACAGTATGAATTCCTTGTCGGTAGAGGCCCGATTTCCCGACATGAAGTTGTGCGTCAGTTTCAGAATCCTCCCCCAAATATCCACCGGTGGCGGGTACACCTGAGCCTGAAAGAAGATTATCGGTGAGATGTAGCAGTTTATCACCGCAGCACGCGCGCCGGTTGTGAGGTGCTGCGCCTCCCACTGCGACAATTTCCGCTTAATCTGTGCGAAAGCCTTCTCCCATGTGGGATTGCAGCTTCCGGCAGGAGTCACCCACACTCCCAGTAGCCTTTCTGCCTCATCAGCCTTCGCCCATTTGAAGCCACCGGTCTTCCAGGGCTGCTTGCCCAGATTCGACCCCAGCGGTAAGACAACTGACTTCTCCTTGTTAGTAGCGAGGCCTGTTTCCCTTGCGAACTCCTCTAACAACTTCTCTGCTGCTGCAATCTGCTCCTCCCCCTCCAGGATAAGAGTTGTGTCGTCGGCATAACCAAGGTACGCCAGCCGCCGATCACCCTCGGAAATGCCTATCCTTCGGTTCGCCGCTTCCTGCGCCAGCGGTTCCACCGCGCACAAAAACAGGTAAGGCGCGAGGGGGCAACCCTGACGCACCCCCGAGACCACTTCGACTGCCTCACCAATCCAACCGTTAACCAACAGGCTTGTCCGTGTGTTCTCATGCAGGCCTCGAATCCAACCGACAAAACGGGGGGGGAAGCCCATCTTCTCCAGCACCGTAAACAGGAATCTCCTCGACACCGAGTCGAAGGCCTTCCTGAAGTCAACGAGCAGGAGGTACCAATCTTTATCTTTATTTTTGGCCGCTTCGATAATATCCGCCACCAGCCCCACAGTGTCCGACAACCTCCTTCCGAGTAAGAAGCCAAACTGCTCCGGTGAGACTACCTCCGAGAGCACTTTCTTCATCCTGTCCGCTACCACCCGCGCTATCACTTTGTAGGTGAAGCTGAGCAATGTGATAGGGCGATAGTTCTCCAGCTGATCTCTCCCCCCTTTCTTGTGCAGCAGGATGGTCACCGCGTCCTTGGTGGAGGCTGGGAGGGACGCCGTGTCCGAGAAGTTTTTCACCAGCAACATGAAGCGTTTGCCCAGGATGTCCCAATGCACTTCAAAGAGCTCCTTTGGCAAGCCGTCCCGGCCAGGAGCCTTGTTTTTCATCATCGACTGAAACGCGCTCTTAACCTCCTCCTCCGACCACTCGGCAGTCAACGACTCCGCCACTGCCGACGACAATCTTCTGTCCGCCGGGGGTTCCTACTCAGATAAGACCATCTGTCTGTCTGTTCCAAACAGCTGCCGGTAGTACTGCGAAGCTGCACCCAAAATGCTTTTATTGTCACTGACCATAGTGCCTCCCACGTTTAACTCCGTGATTTGTGTGCGTTCCTTCCGGCCCTTAGTCTTCGCAGATAGGAAAGGTGATGCAATCTCACCCAACGTCACCTCCTTCATCCCGGCCATCACGTGCAGTCTCTCCTGCCGCGACTGCTGATAGCTTCTCAGTTGGAGCTCCCTTTCACCCAGTAGGTCTTTCAGCCGGACACAGCTCGGGTCCCCCAGCCACGCCTGTTTCAGATCAGCAACTGCCTGTTGAAGGAAGGTCATCGTGGCACGAACTCTCTTTCTCTCCTCCCTGGCGTAAGCCTTGAGCCCCGCGTTCAGTCTCACGATTAGCAGCTCGTAATTGTCGCCCGATTTCTCCATCTGACTCGACACTCTTTCGATCACCTTTCTGACACCCGGTCTCCCCACCATGTATGCAGGTAGTCTCCAAAGGCCCGGTCCCGTCTGCACTTGCGTGCTCATCCTGAAGGCCACCTTAATCGCGAAGCTGTGGTCCGAGATTGGGTCAGCAGGCATGATGTGGGAGGTGAGCTCAACATGCGATAGCAGAGACTGCGAGATGAGAGCACGATCAATGCGCGAGCTGGTCTGACAGGCATGTGAGTAGAAAGTGAACTCCCGTTTGAAGGGATGCAGAACACGAAAGGCATCCGATAACCGAAAAGCACTGCAGCGCTGGTACAACTCGTCGTTCTCTTTGGTCGTCCCTTTCCTGGAGGTCCTATCCAGCAGCGGATCCTCCACCAGATTTAGATCTCCGAGGACAAGCAGGTGAGCGCCAGGTGGTACGCCGTCAACCACTGGGCCCAGGACCCGACGGATGAAGGCTTTCCGCTCCGACGCGTCCGCCGGAAAGTACACCGCTACTAAGGTGATGTGGAAGGCGTCAAGTTGCACATCAGCTTTGATCAGTCGGCCTGACGAGTGAATCAGAATGTTATGAAGTGATAAGCCTTGTCTGCGACAGATCAGCGCTACACCCCCGGCCTTGGCAGTTGGTGAAGCAACTAAGGTCCTAGGCTGTTTGAGAGAGTTCCAGTATGGGTGGTCATCTGCTAGTCTAGAGTCTGAGAGTATAGTGATGTCAGCTGCTTGTCTGATCCAGTTCTTCGCACGCTGTTGCTTGTTCCCGTCTCCCAGGCCGTTCACATTCAGGCCTGCTACTGTGAGAAGATTTTTTGTACTCATTTGATCACTGCTTGGCAGCCTCCCCACATCCACGGGCTGGTGAAACATGCAACGGCTATGACAGAACAAACAACGGCTACAGTCGAAGAGCCACTGGTAAGTCGATCCAGATCATCACTTAGATCCCGTACTCCTTGCGGATGGTGTTCAGATTCAGCTTCTCGAGGGAGAGACGAGTGGCAGCACCCAGCTTCTCTAACCCCAGCAGGTGGCTTGCAGAGGTGACATGGTCTGCAGCAGTCATGAAAAATTTGCCGTGTGCTTTCCCGCAGCTGGCTTGGGTGCACAGCCACTCCTCCCTGTTGCTCCCCGTCGAGATCAGAACAAAGGCCGCATCCATGAGGAGAGGGGTGACAAGCGGAGAAGTGCGGAGAGAAGCAGCTGCGAGAGGCAAGCAAGAGGTCAGAAGCCGAGGAAGGTAAGAGACAGCAAGAATAACCCCGACAACAAAACTGTAAGAGGTTGTTACCGTTAATCCTGTGTACCCGACCCACTGTGAGACTCCACTTCCCTATGTTATTCTGACGCTCCGTGACATAGGCATCATGAAACTTGTCATAGTGATGTCCACCACAGAGCGTGCAGGATAGCAAGGGGTAGTGGGCAAGCAGCGACGTTCCACCAAGCAGCTGGTGGCGAAACTCGTGTCGCCAACGATGTTTGTCTCCCGCGTGCGGGACCACCAGTCCCTTGATCTTATCAGTGTCTGCACCAGTGACCGGATGTAGCACGCGGTGGAAGCAATGACCCTCACTGAACGCGGACCGTTTGCGTACTTTCAACTGATGGACAACCATCACATCCTTGACCAGTTCCGGCGGAATGTCAGCAGGTACACCCTTAAAGTAGACTTCCAGCATCTGCGGGTTAGCCGCCTTTGTTCGGATGAAAGCCGGATCTTCCTGGTGAAGCCAGAAGCAGTGAATAGTCAAGCCATTCGGTCGCTTATGGTCCACAATCATTTGTTTGACATTAGTCGCGTCTGCTTCTTGCAGGAAGGAGACCTGGAGTCTGCTGTAACGTGACTTCGCGACATACGCGGGTGGCAGCTCCTGAAACTTCACTGTGGTAAGAACACCGTCAGTAAAGATATGCGACCAAACGCGCTTCATCAGCATCCTGACGGTAATAATGACAGAGGCGATCTCATGAGACGGAATGACCGGGAAGAGCAGTATCGCCGTGAACCGAAGATGCGTCGCCGTCCCTTTTTCATTGTCAATTTCCAGCTCCTCGTCAGAGTCATCTTCAATAAAGGTGTCATCAGGTGCGACCGTAGCCAGCGCCTTCAGCTTATCCTCAATGGATAATCCCGAGCTTCCCGCAGTGACTTCAGCCTCAGATGGCAGATCCTTCACAATGTCTGACTTGCTGGTTGCCGTTTGCTTGGATGTAGCAACAAGACCACCCGTTGTGGTTTCAGGCGGCGGCGCATCAACAATGGGCTTAACACGCGACCCTTTCGGCGGCATCGTGCAATGATGAACCAAAAACGGCAGAAGCTCTGAGTTAACAAGCTGATGAAGAACATATGCCGATGGTCTGAGCACAGTACTGATATATAGCCTGCCATTTTCATTGTTAGCGTAGACAGCTGACCAGTGCTCGTAACTCAGGTGTTGAGAAACCGAGGATAGGACTTCAGGATCACGTCCTAGGACGTAATCCAAGCATCCAGTGGCGTTAGTCCTTGATTGTTATTCCTGAGTGCCAGCAGAGCACCTTGAGAAGCCCGCGCGGACGTTGGACTTTGTCGCTTGCACCAGCGAGATACTCCCTAGAGCAGTCGATATAATGTTCGCCTGATGAAAATAAAAAATATATAGGCTGTTTCGTAAGGATGTAACGGTTGCAGTACTGGTGAAATTAAAGCCATCTGGTGGCCAGGCTTCGCGTAATGTGCTTGTCAGGCAAGTGTCAGGCAGCCATGGCGGCCTTGTCATGTTGCTGCTGGCCATCGATTCTTGCTCAAAAAGGCCCAATGTGGGTTGCAGGGTGCTGCTGCCACTTCAGCCTTGAGGGTGCTGCTGCCACTCTCTTCTCGCGGGTTGCAGTCTGCTGCCCATGTGGTGAAGCTCCTCTCTGCACACTCCTCTTGGTGACCTTGGCGTTTGCAGCAGGCTCGGGCTGAGTTGGTGAGTCCACACGTGCAGAATCATCCTCCAACCCCTCATCACCAGCAGGACCAGAAACTTGCTGCTCATCACCGTCACTGTGGTCACTGGTCCACTCTGACCCATGGAGTTCATCAATGTGCAGCTGAACCTCCTCCACTGCAGACCGCTCAAACTCCTGCAGACGCAAGCCAATCTGCACCTGCTGCTGCTGCTGCCAATCCCTGTACATGACGTCCTGCACAAACTTGACGTCACGACTGACCAGCGTCCTCTTGCTCTTGGGGTCCCCTTCGAGTCAGGAGCCATCCCGAGATGGACAGCCCACACAGCAGCAACTTCCAGCTTGTGCCTCTGCTCCTTAGGCACCATTACAAGCCCCATGCAGCCCCACACCCGCAGCATGTCAATGGATGGCTTCTTTCCAAGCCAACGCTCGTACGGCACCCAATGCTTGTCGCCAACATGAGTCAAGACCCTGTTCTTGACCGTGATGACATGGCGAACGGCGTCAGGCCAGAACTTGTAGGGCATCCCAGCAGCCCCCAACAAGGTCTTCGCCACCTTGCCAATGGTCCAGTTGGCACGCTCAGCAATGCCGTTTTGCTGCGGTGTTCCAGGGCAGGTCAGCTGGTGTCAGATGCCGTTCCTCTTGAGAAACTTGGTGAATTCCGCTCCAAGGAACTCTCCACCATGGTCGCTCCTCAGCACCTTCACCAGCCGCATCGCTTGGCGCTCCACCATCGGCAACCAATCCTCCTTGATCGCCGCTGCAGCATCACTCTTCTTGGACAAGGGACGAGCCCATGTGAATCTGCTCCATTCATCCACCATGGTGAGGAAGTACAGCACTCCCCCAGTCCCCCCAGTCCTCATAGTGTTATGTGATGCTATCATTTGCATTCACGTCTGTCTGCCTCCCATCATATGTTTGTGTGTTGCATGCGTGGTGTGAGCGTGTGCAAGAATTTATGTTTGGTGTTGTTTGGATTTTCTGAGTGTGTGTGAATGTTATTTGGCTTGAGCAGATATCTGCAGTGACTCCTCTGCTCAAGAGCTTCCCGACGAACCGAGAATCGCCTTGATCGGAGCAAGAACGAGAAAGATATGATCGTTCAAAGTTTTGATTGAGATGCGGCGACTATGGGAATTTGCGGGTTGACTCAATATGGGGTACAGACTTTTGGGGGTTGGGAAATTCGTCACCATCACTGTAGATGATGCCAAGTGGTTGGGAGAAGCCACACCAGGTTGGCAAGTGTGGCCAAGTTGGGTGAGGTGGATGGCATGAGTTGGGAAAGTGACAAATGTCAAAGTTGGGGTGCCTATAGAGAGGGGAATTGTGTGGTATGGGGTTTCCTTGGTTGGGGACTCCCTTGAGACCTTCTCTCTCGTCCTCTTGATCCCCTCCTACCTGGTTCAATTGCTACTCCAACTTTCTTGTGTGAACTTGTGAGATAGTTGTGATTGAATTACGTTTTCTATGGCAGCATACCCTCTAGTGCGCCAAGGTTCATAACTCGAGTTATACTCCATATTTTGATACTATTCAAATTGGGAACGATAGCCACGGTCAAGGGCTACAACATACTTGAGTTTGAGACAATTCTAACAGTGGACCTTTCGTCGACGACGTTTCTTGTGACGACGACTTTTCTGTCCAGAATTGTAGTTGACGATTTTGAGATATTTCAGCCCCTTATCTTCATAGACTCCGTCCTTAGTCTCTAACACTCCTCGAGCAGCATCTCCTCACAGCTGAGACTAGTGCCGAAGTTCATAACTCGAGTTATACTCCATATTTTGATACTATTCAAATTGGGAACGATAGCCACGGTCAAGGGCTACAACATACTCGAGTTTGAGACCATTCTAACCGTGGACCTTTCGTCGACGATTTTTTTGTCCAGAATTGTAGTTGACGATTTTGAGATATTTCAGCCCCTAATCTTCATAGACTCCGTCCTTAGTCTCTAACACATAGGACCCACCAGGTCCATGTGCACCACCTCCAGTGGCGCCTTTGCTGATCCCTCCGCACGTGGAAACAAAAACCGCGCAAAGTTTTGCATGCACGCCTCGCAGCTGCCATAGTGAGTGCCATCTCCTTGCAGTTGCAGCCCATGCACGCACTTCTCCTTGTGCATCACCTCCAGTGTAGAAACAGCCACGTGTGGGAGTCGCCGATGCCAAGTCTCCCAATCCGCTTGGCCCGAGGTAGCCGACGCCTTCACCGCCGCGCTTCCTCCAATCAGCTCCTCTCCTTGCACACCTTGCTGCTCCTCCTCGGTGACACTCTCCTCCATATATGCCGCCGCTGCTGCCTTGCCCGATTTCCGCCAAGGGAGGACCGGGATCTGCCACATCCGCTTGTGGACATCCCCTTTCCACTGCAGGTCCCAAATCAGCCGCTCATCGTTGTAGGCATGATAGCGCTCCGAGCCAATCGTCTCGGTGTTCACACCCGCATCTCCCAACCGGCAGGTAGAAATCAGGTTCGCGCACAAGTCCGGCACCCACAGCACATTCTTCAGTCCCACGAGCTCTCCATCCGCTCCCATGAACTCGGCGCATCCCATGCCCATGACCTTGGCCTTGGCGCCCGTCGCGAATGTGACTGTTGTTTGAATATGAGAATGAATGAATAACAATGAACAAAACAGGAAAGATATATGCAAGGCTAACCCTAACCCTAGCACAACGGAAGACACCTAGAATAGAACTAACATAACTATAGGAATATAGTTTGACACACCCTCGTAGTCTAGGTGACGGCAGTCCTGTGGAGAGCGACACACAACCCAAGAGCAAGGGTCACAGGACCAGTCACAAAGAACAAGCAACGGTCACAAGACCAGTTCACAAGAACAAAACATCTCTCGGGGTGGATCTCAAGATCACCACACAGTCCAAGAACAAGCAAGGGGCCACAAGGCCAGTCCACATGCTTGTATATAGCAGATATATGAGATGCAAGAGTACAAACATGCATGAGAAGCATCTCTACAGAAGGAAAGGGCCTCAAGGCCTGTCAACAAGCACAGATATAGGATATATAGTGAGATGCAAGAGTACAAGACAATTTATCTCTACACAAGCAAGTGAGGGCCTATGACACAAGGCCTAGCTGGGTGCAGAAGCGCTGGTGGGCACAAGGCGGCAACGCCTTGGTGAAGATATCTGCAGTGTTGGCCTCAGAGACCACACGTACCACGCGGGCCTGGCCACGCGTCTGAAACTTGCGTAGAAGGAAGTAACGAAGCTGGATGTGTTTCGCCTTCCCAACCAGTCGGGGCTCCTCGCACAACAGGACCATAGACCTGTTGTTGGCGAACAAGACCGGGGGAGAGCGAGGCCGCTCACCAAGGTCGGTGAGGAGGAAAGACAGCCAGCGAAGCTCCTGGGCGGCCATGGCCGCAGCGTACATCTCTGCCTCACAGCTGGAACTAGAGACGGACGACGCCCGAGTCAACCTCGACGAAACAGATCCGGTCCCAAGACTGAAGTAGTAACCCTGTGTAGACCGTAGCGATTCTGCGTCGTCGGCCCACGACGAGTGCGAGTAACCTGTAAGTGTAACTGGCTGCTTCCCCCCAAGGACAAGTCCCATGCCTGATGTACTTGCCACATACTTCGCCACCCTCTTAGCAGCGTATCAGTGGGAAGGTCGGTGTCTCCCAGGCGCAACAAAGCGCGCAAGGATGCTAAGAGGGTAAGCTAGGACTGGGCGAGTACAGGTTTTCAGGTACATGAGAGAACCCACCAGCTCAGGATATGGACCGCTGGACTCAAATGGCTCGTCCGAAGGTGGAGCCGTGAGCCCATGATCCACAGCAAGAGAGGTGGGCCGTACCTTGGAGAACGGGAAGCGAAACCGCGTGAGGATCTGCTCGACCATATGCGACTGCGTCAGCGTAATGGTGCGAGCCGCCCTGTCCCTGGTGATCTGCAGGCCAAGGTAGCGCTGCAGCTCTCCAAGGTCAGTGCAAGTGTGTCTCCTCTGCAATTCCTCCTTCACGGAGGCCAATGCGCGTCGGTTGGGAGAGGCGAAGACCAGGTCGTCAACGTAGACCAAAACAAAGAACGGGGTCGAGACACGGCGGACGAACAGCGACGTGTCGGCAGAGGACGGAAAGAAGTCAAGCGCTGCAAGAGTCGTACGTAGAGTGTCGTGCCACTCGCGGGGAGCCTGGGCGCAGGCCGTAGACCGGTCGACGCAGCTGCCACTGGGTCCCAGGGGGGAAAGAGCCAGTGAAGCCAGGCAGACGACGCAGCCAGATCTGCTCGTGCAGGCTCCCCTGAAGGAACGCAGTGGAGAAGTCTAAGGAGTGCAACTCGTTGTCGCGCTGTGCTGCAAAATGCAGCAACACCCGAAGAGTGGTCATCTTCGGGGTGGGAGCGAAGGTCTGAAAGAAGTCTACCCCCTCTCGCTGACTGAAGCCTCTCGCCGCGTATCGCGCCTTGAACACGGGTGGTGCTCCAGGCGGCCGCTTCACCTTGTAGAGCCACATGCCACTGACAACGTTCGCCCCAGGTGGTGGGACGGCATCAACGTAGGTGCCTGTGGACCTATAAGATGCCATCTCTGCCTCCTCAGCTGCTATCCAGTACAAAGCCCAGGGTCCCGAGACCGCCTCAGCATGATTGCGAGGGATCGGGATGTCAAGGGCGTCTGGATCCCACTCAGGGGCAAGCAGCATGGCGCAGAGATGAGGAACAACGGCCGCAAGGAAACCAAGCTCGAACTGCCTGTCCTCGAGGACCTCAAGGGGAAAAACAGGAGCATCCCCTGAGACCGGAGAACGAGCAGGTCCACTCATCAAGTGAGCGGCGTAGTCAAGGCAGTGGGAAGAGGCAAAGCCAGCGACAGTGGTAAGTGCAGAGACAGACGACAGAGGTGCAGTCGGGTTCGTGACCAACTCGGACAAAACACGAGAGACGACAGGACAAGAGGCACAGAGGTACTCGGACAACGGGTCGTGAAACACAGTGAGGGACGACTTAGGAGGCCGTGGAAGGACAGGAGGAGGTGGAACACGAGAGCGAAGAACAAGGTGAAACTGGCCGTCGGCACGGTAACGGGACCGGCGAGGCTCTGGAGACACAGCACGACTGACGGGAGAACGACGAGTCCACTAGGACGAGGAAAGGGACTCGACAGGGGGAACAGGGGGGCGACGGTAGGGGACCACGAACAAAGCGTGCAGGTGCTGAGTCGGGCAGGTCTCTAAGTCGCTGCTGCTCCGCCTCCTCTGGCGACTGCTGCTGCGGCACCTGCCCCCCCTGCTGCTCCCGTGGCTCCTCCTCTACTCTGTCCTGATGTGGGTGCAACAACACCTACTGCTGCGGCCGGAACTCCTGCTCTACCCTCTCCTGCTGTGGCTGCAACTGCACCTGCTGTGGCAGTCGCAACTCCTCCTTTACTCTCGCCTGACGCTCCGACTGACACTGCTGCTGCTGCCGTGACTCCTCTACTCTCTCCTGATGCTCCGACTGAGACTGCTGCTGTTACTGCTGCTGCTGCTGCTGCTGCTGCTGCTGCTGCTGCTGATGCTGCCGTGACTCCTCCACTACCCTCTCCTGACACTCCGACTGAGACTGCTGCTGCAGCCGTGACTCCTCGTCTACTCTCTTCTGACACTCCGACTGAGACTGCTGCTGCTGTAGCAGCTGCTGCTGTGACTCCTCCTCTACTCTCTCCTGACGCTCCGACAGAGACTACTGTTGCTGCTGCTGCTGCTGCCATGACTCCTCCTCTACTCTCTCCTGACGCTCCGACTGAGACTGCAGCTGCTGCTGCTGCTGCCGTGCCCTCTCAAATCGCTCCCGCTCCTCCCTCTCCAACCTGTCTAAACGCTGCACTCGGGTCAGGAAACGTATAGTGCGCGGCGTAGGCGTCGCAGTGCTCGTGTCTCCGGCTCCAGCACCCCCAGAACCAGATCCTCCACTGACAACACCCCTAGGGACACCAGTGCCTCCTACAGGAACACCCCCAGGCTCCGCAGCGACTGGCCGCGGAGGCTAACGAGGAGGGAACTGCAGAACAGACGGGAAGCCAGGTGGTGAGGTGGGGCGAGGCCGCTGAGTCGAGACAGTCGTGTCCTCCTCAGGAGTGGTCTCCACTCTCACACCCCCTGCACCCCCAGAGCTGGCACGACGGGCTCCAGCAGCCCCAGTACCCTCACCTCCGCAACCCCACCTCCAGCACCCCCAGACGCTGTGGGGGGGAAGACTACGGAGTGACGTGCTACACACCTGACGGGGCAGGACGCGAAGGGGGTGGGGCTACCGGGGCGACTGTGGGGGGCTCAAGGGTGAGGAATAGCGGGGGGGGGGAAAGGCCTCAGAACCTCGGTGGGGGCGACTCCTGTAGTAACTGACCAACTCGACGAAAGTGACGTCCTGAGAGGCAAGGAACTGGTAGGTGACTGGGTCGTAGAACACCCAGCCGGAGGCGTCGAGTGGGAAGCCAAGAAAAGACGCAGGCACGGATGCGCACAGACAACTTGTTCGCGCCAGGGGCGCGAACGTTAGCCAAACAACCCCAAACGCGGTAGTCAGCTGCTACGCCAGGAAAACCTGTCCAAAGGAAGATCGGCGTCACCCGTGGTCGTGCGTCACTAGGCCACAGGTTCAGCTGGTGCGCGGCGTAGCGGACTGCCTGAGGCCACAAGAACTGGGGGGCACCGGCATGGCACATGGAGGTCCGGGCAACCTCCATGACCAGGCCGATGCGTTGCTCGGCTACCCCGTTCTGCTGCGGCGAGTCAGGTAGCGTGTAAGACTGGATGATCCCCCGACCCTGACAGAACGTCTCCAGGCGAGTGGAAGAAAATCTCACCACCACGGTCCGAGTGTAGGCGGAGCCCACACAGGCCCTGGACGCCACCCCTTGCTAGTAGCCACGGCTCAAGGACGGTAGGCACGTCGGCCTTCCGTTGCAAGGGGAAGACCGTGGTGTAGCGGGAGTAGTCGTCCACCACAATCAGGAAGTAGCGCTCCTGACGTGTTCCACCGACCGGGGAGGGGCCCCAGACGTCCAAGTGAAGGGTCTATGAGGGAGCCGTGGTGGGGGGGAACGAGGAGTGAGGGGCAGCGCGCTGCTGACCCTCGACGCAGGGAGTGCACGGCGGCGCAGGCGAGCGAGGAAGCAGGGCAAGCGACTCTGGGAGACCTGAGACCAGACGGTGACGTACCATCCTACAGAGACGTGGGAACGACGAGTGACCAAGACTGTGGTGCCAGAGGACCGACGGGTGGGTGAATGACCGTCAGTCGTATGACACAGCAGCTACTTGACCTGACCTGACCCGGTGTGGTGTGACCCAGTGTGTAGTGAGTACAGACCAGAGCCGGCTCCTTGTGGAAAGTGGCTAGAGGCGCCCCAGTGGCATTGACTGTGCAGGAGGCAACAGGGTCGTGCAATGGGAAAGTGGTGACAACTCCGAGGTCGTGGAGGTGACTGACAACCACCAGGTTCCTAGAGAACGAGGGGGTGTAGTAACCTCTGAGAAACCCAGAGGGAGCTGCTGGACACGGGAGAGTTGTGGTGCTCTCAGCAACTACAGACCCTACGGAGGGGTCAGCCAAGGCGACATTGACTTGAGTGTGCAGTGGCGTGAGGTCGGTGCAGTTACGAAAGAAACAGCTGGACGCTCCAGAGTCTAGGGTGAAAGGAAGCCGTGCAGTCGGTGAGGTCGCACCCGAGCCAGCGACAAAGGCTGGTACTTGTGTAGTGGTGGCTGCAGCTCCCACACTAAGAACCTCTAAGGCGCGTGGACCGGAAACTACACACGCACCAAGACTGGAAACACAAGGCTCAATAGCAGTTGCAGATCCCACGTACCGGTGTGTGTACTGGCCAGGTCCTTCAGGGCCCCGCTGTGGAGGTTGCTGCAGGCGCTGCAGCTGAACCCGCCACTGCCGCAGCTGTGGCCATCTGTGCTGCTGCCGCTGCCACTGCTGTTGATGAGACTACTGCTGTTGTTGCGGTTGTCGCCACATCGACATGGCACGCTAGTACGGGGGTAGGGGTCAGTCGAGGCGGCAGTACTAATGGTTGGTTGGCCTAGGCTGATGCTGGCGCGACTGAAAGTGGCCTAAGCTGCTGCTGGTGATACTGGTGGCAGTCTAGGCTGCTACTAGTGCGCTGGCGGCAGTGGAAGCTGCTGCTGGTGCTACTGGTGGCAGCCTATACTGTTGATTGTAGTCTAGTGCGGTGGGGAATGGTTAGGTGGGGTTGAGAGCGGTAGGGAACGGTGTTGGACGGTCAGGTGGTGCTAGGAGTGGCCTGGTGCGGTGGAATGCGGTTGAGTGCAGTTCTGGTGCTTGTGGGATGGGGTCAGTGCGGTCGGATGCGGTTGGGAGCGATGGAGGGCAGTTCAGTGCGGTTGAAAGCGGTGAAGAACGGTCTAAGGCGATGGGGGAAAACGGGTGGGCTGTCAATGGGCGTAACGAGCGCACGGGCGGTTGCTGTTGTTGCTAGCAGTTGCAGGTGCTAGCTAGAGTGGTGAAGGGCGGTTGAGAAAGGTTGAGTGAGGTGGGGAGCGGTATCTCGCAGTTGGGAGTGGTTTAATGTAGTGAAGGGCAGTTTCTCACGGCTGAGAGTTGTCTAGTGCGGTTGAGAGGCGGTTTAGGGTAAGTTTGGGCGGGCGGGACGGGCGGCAGCGGGCGGCAACGGGCGGCAGCGGGCGGCAGCGGGCGGCAACGGGCAGCTAAGGGGTGGGGCGGTTGTACGTTGTGGCCGCGGGGCCAGCTAGGCACGGGCCACTGGGCCGTCGAGCAAGGGCCTTGGGGCCTGCTACTGAAGGCCGCGGGGCCTGCTAACACGTGGGCCGCGGGGCCTGCGTTCTAAGGTCGCGAACGAGAGAAAAAAAATAAAGCGGACGGGGAGGGGGGGGGGGGGGGGTCGAACGGGTGACGGCGGTCGTACGTTCAGCCGCGGGGCCAGCTAAGCGCAGGCCACGGGGCCGTCGAGCAAAGGCCGCGAGGCCTGCTACTGAAGGCCGCGGGGCCTGCTAAAGCGTGGGCCGCGGGGCCTGCATTCTACGGTCGCGCTCGAGAAAAAACGGACGGGAGGGGGGGGGGGGGGGTCGAACGGGCGACGGCAGGAACGCGACGGGCTATGGGCGACGGGCGACGGTCGACGTACGATGGACGACGGGTGACGCGCTACGAAGCGCGCGCTATGATGAGGCGCGCGTTAGTACGAGGCGCGCGGGTGGTGGGCCCATGACTATCGAGTGAAATTTCGCCTAGGAAAAATCGCCTAGGGAGAAATCGCCTAGGGGAAAAATCGCCTAGGGGGAACCTAGCTTTATACCATGTTTGAATATGAGATTGAATGAATAACAATGAACAAAACAGGAAAGATATATGCAAGGCTAACCCTAACCCTAGCACAACGAAATACACATAGACTAGAACTAATATAACTATAGAAATATAGTTTCACAATTGTAGAGATAGGTGCGGGCTGAATCTCATCGAGTAGGTCCGCACGAGGAGTCATGTGCCAAGAGCTGCCCGAGTCAATCACCCAATGGGTGAGGGGATGAAGAAGAACCTTGGCAGCCATAGCGAGGTCGGTTGCGCCTTCGTTCACGAAGAAGAAGAACCCGGCCTTCCGCTCCTCAGATTTGCCGCCTTTCTCCTCCTCCTTCTCTACACTAGCTCCCATGACTCCCCCACTCCTCGTGTTACCACGCTGGTTGCTCGATGAAGGTGGGGTCCAATCCTTGGGTCGTTGGTAGCACTTCCGCCAACGATGTCAGCGCTTCTTGTAGTAGAAGCACACCTCCCCTTGACCCCCGCTGCCATCCTCCTTAGGGTTGTCCATGTTTTTGCCCTTCCACTTCTTCTTGAAGCCACTCTTTCCACCTCCAACTCCATAGCCAGCCCCCTCCTCCGAGCGCTCCACACTCCGCCGCCGCAAGTCCTCCTCTAGGATGCGCGCGCGAATGTAATCTACGCTCCACTGGGGCTGTTGTGAGTTGAGGTTGATCGCAAGGGCAGACCATGACTCCAGCAGCCGTATCACGATCTCCACGCATTGGACGAGCTCCGGGTACACCACACCGCCGCCTTGGAGCTTTGTGAAGATGTCCCGGATCTCATCCAACACCGGTTGCATCGGCTCTCCATCAACGAACTTGATATCGCGCAGCTGCCGCGCGAGTAGCACGATGCTGGTAGCATGTGTCGGTGAGTGCACATCCAGAAGCTTCCTCCAAGCCTTGGGGCCACACTCTGGATCACCCAAGAGGTCCTTGATGTGGTAAAGTTGTCGTCCGCCAACAGCTTGAACCATGAGCATGTATGGGTCGAACGATCGCTTCATCCACGCTCCTTTCAGCTCCGCGGCCTCCGGCATCTTCTCCTTCCCCTCCACCAGATCCAATAGCTTGTATTGGGTGTACATCAGCCTCATGCGGAAGCTCCAGTGCTCGTAGTCCTCCCCCATGAATTTCTCAATAGAGAAAGCCTTCACAGGATCCACGGTTGTAGGAGATGGTGTAGAAGTTGAGGGTAGCGTAGGGTTGGCTGGTTGGTGAGTCCCCACTCCTCCACCAGCAACTCCCCCTTGCTCTCCAGCCTCTCTACTTCTATCCATCTCGCCACTAGCACCTCCGGAGTTCGTACCAACCATATTGAAGCCTTATGAACGGTGGAAACTTGAGAAATCGTTTGGAGAGAATTCTGCCATAAATTTCGATTCTGCTAGAAACTGGTCTCACTCGTCAACATTAGGTTGAGAATTCACGACGATTCGTCGTCTCAAAGTCGACTACCCGCTCTGATACCACTTGTTGTTCAGGATCCGTCACTTTGAGAGCTTACGTCAAACTCATTTCTCAACTAAACGCAAATCCGCTCGGTAGGATGTTGCGCCTTAGGCATAGCTACCATCTCCAAGTTGAATCAGTCGTTAAGATTGTCTAAGAGTGAGAACCAAGTAAAAACGTCCAGCAGCCGCATAACTAGAATGGTGGAGGAAGTACAAGCAGTAAGGCATAGAAAAGTTGGAGTTGGGGACGCCAAGAGAACCATGAGAGGGAAGGGGTTATCCAAGAGCTAGAGAAGGATGGTAGGAACCTTCCTAGCAGCAAAGATGCAACCCTCATCATGAGGTCCTTGAGGTGTCACATGCAAAATCCAATCTAGTTGGATTTTGCCTAGGTGTTGCAACATTTGCAACCCATGCTAGAAACTTCTAGCCACCCCAATCCAGAAGTCAAAGTTGCCTTCCCTAACCACCCAACCAAATATCCCTTTATAGTCATGTCCAAGTAATCACCCAAATTAGATATAACCCCAAAAGATAATAAGAAATCCAAGTCTTGGAAATCTTGTAACTTGGGCGATCTTGGTCGGAATAAGGCGATCTTGGTATCTCTAGAAACTCTGAATTTCTCCTGCATGATCAAGCATTTAAACTTGGAGAAAAACACAGAGATGATAATATCCAACAGCCATGCACAATGACATATGCTCATGCAAACAATGCACGCATGAATAGCACGAGCACTCGGCAGGACGTTAGGATGACATGCACTCAGAATGACGTGCATCCAACATGTACTAGAAGAAGGCTGGACACTCATGGTTCAAGTGTTTCAGCAGGCCCAATGGATGGGCGCCCCCAGTCATGAAGCCGCCAAGTGTTGAACGTGCACGAGGTGGCGCTATGCAAGGTTCAGGTGCACAACGTGACGGTGCACAAGGTTAAGCCGACTCTGGGATGTTCCTCATGGTTGAGGATGCGAAAAGGATTTAGGGTGATGTGGGCTCGGTTGGGAAGGTTGTGATGCACCCCCTCACTCACTGGGTGATCGATGCAGGTTGCACAAGTCATATGAATCCACGGGCAGATTTGCTTGACGAGGTAAAATCCCCAGAGAAGATCAAGTTTGTGGCTATCGCTTCATGTGCTTTGCTCCCTGTGATTCGTGTGGGGAATGCCAAGGTAATGGGAGCTAAAGGGGAGCTTGTGGGGCTGGGGAATGTGTTGCTGGTTGAGGGTTTGTCCGCTAACCTCCTCTGTGTGCGCCGGCTGCAGAAAAGCAAGGCCAAAGTTGCGTTCGGCCCTACCAACTGCCGTGCAAAGCTTGGGAAGTTGCTGCTGTGGGATTTCGAGGAGAAGAGCAGCTGCATCAAGGACCTACGGCAGCTGCCCATCATTCCTTGGAATGGGAAACCACCAGCAACGGCAGCGGCAGCGGCAACGGTTAAAGCAACTGCGGGAGGAGAGGAGACTGCACCAACTGATGGGGCCCTGGATGCAGTCAAGAAGGTGCAGCAGCCACAGCAGCCACATGGTGAGGTGCTTGCTGGTGTGGATGCAACCGCTGCATGGGCAAAGGCTTCATCTGGGAGTTGTGAGGCCTATTGGGAGACATAGCATGAAAGGCTATGCTGCAGAAGTTAGTGAAGGGGCAGCAAAGAAGATTGGGAGCTGCCTTACATGCCTTGAAACAAAGTTCACGAAGTTTCCCTTCAGCAGCAGCACGGGACCAGCCAAGGCCTCGCTCGCGCTTGTGCACATGGATGTGGTGGGCCCTACAAGGGCCCCTTCTCTCTCAGGCAGCCGCTACTTCTTAACCATTGTGGACGACCACACGCGTGCGGAATGGGTGTACCCTCTCAAGACTAAGGGGGAGGTGGCATCGGCTGTTCTCAAAGGGTGGATGCCGAGAGCTCAAACATAGAGCGGACACAAGGTGAAGGTGATCCGCACCGACTACAGAGGAGAGTTAATTGGTAATGAGTTTGAGGCAGTGCTGAAGAAGAAGGGCATTCAACATCAACTCACAGTGCCCTACAATCCTCAGCAGAACGGCGTGGCTGAGCGGTTCAACCGGACCCTGCAGTAAGGTGCTCGCACTCTCCGTGGGCGTGCAGGGCTGCCGGATCCGTTTTGGGTGACTGCACGGCGGTAGGTAGCCCTTGTGAAGAACAGGGTGCTGGCGACTGTAGAGGACAAGCAGTGGGTCTTTTACACCAAGTGGTATGGGAGTGCACCAGCAGTCAACATGTTGAGAGCCTATGGCTGCATGGTGGTGTTTCATGTGCCGAAGGAGAAGAGGGGAAAGTTGGAAGCTTCTAGGAGATGGGGTGTGGACTTGGGAATTGCGAAGGACCACAAGGGCTGGCTGCTATGGGACTTGACAAGCCAAAAGTTGACCGTTTTGAGGGATGTGAAATTCCTCGAGTCCTTGTACTACAAGGAGTGGAAGTAGTAGCAGCAGAAGCTTCCTTCTACACCGCTGATCATTGAGGCCGATGAGGTGCAGCGGCCTTCGAGGCAAGTGCAGGTTACTGTCTCAGAGGAGGAGATCTCTGGACTGACAAAGGATGGGGGAGAACCTGAGGTGGAGCAGCAGCAGCAGCAGCAGCAACCAGATGCTCCACCACGTGACCAACATCCGCATGACTGTCCTACGAGGGATGTGCGCCATCCTAACAGGCTGACCTATCCGAGTTTTGGAAAACCGAAGGTAGTACGGGCTGGGAGTGTGGCTGAGCTGTGTGATGGGGACAAGATAGCACACTGCTATTGGGCAGCCGTCTCTAAGCCCAAGACGCTAGCTGAGGCATTGAGCGGGCCCGATGCTGAAAAGTGGAAGCAGAGTGTGAAGGAGGAGCATGACTCTCTACTGGAGAACGAAACGTGGGAGCTATGTGAGCTGCCTGTCAAACTTATATCTGCTATGGTCTATTTAGGCTGTAGTGGGGTAGCTCTTAGTGGGTACAACACTTATGTGTTTCCTATATGTACCCATTTCATTTCTAGTTCATTCATTCTTTCGTCTATCATTCTCACATGGTATAGAGCTAGTTTCGAGATTTTTTTTTAAAAGGGCCCACCACTGAAATTTCTCCCCTGCCTACTTGCCGCGCGCTTCGCGCCTTCCCTTCGAGGCCCGTCACGGCCCCTGCGCCCGCCCTTAGAGCCTGCGCCCGCCCAGTAAGGCCCCTTTAGGCCCCGTTTAGGGCGCGGTTTAAGGCCCCGTAAGGCCCCGTTATGCCCCGTAAGGCCCGGTCAGGCCCCGTTCGGCCCCGTTTAAGGCCCCGTTAGGCCCCGACAGGCCCCGTTAGAGGCCCCGTACGGCCCCGTCAGGCCCCGTTAGAGGCCCTGTACGGCCCCGTCAGGCCCCATTTGGCCCAGTTTAAGGCCCCGTAAGGCCCGTCAGGCCCCGTTAGAGGCCCCGTCAGGCTCCTTCAGGCCCAGTCAGAGGCCCCGTAAGGCCCCGTTAGAGGCCCCGTAAGGCCAGTCAGGCCCCGTTATAGGCCCCGTCAGGCCCCGTTATAGGCCCCGCACGGCCCCGTTATCGGCCCCGTACGGCCCCGTTATAGGCCCCGTCAGGCCCCGTTATAGGCCCCGTCAGGCCCCGTTATAGGCCCCGCACGGCCCCGTTATAGGCCCCGTACGGCCCCGTTATAGGCCCCGTCAGGCCTCGTTATAGGCCCCGTACGGCCCCGTTATAGGCCTCATCAGGCCCCGTTATAGGCCCCGTTCGGCCCAGTCAGGCCTCGTTAGAGGCCCCTTCAGGCCCAGCCGGCCCTGCTGCGGCCCTGTCGTAGCTCTTCCCCGACACTGCCCCGGCCCTGCTCCTGAACTGCCCCGGCACTGCTTCTGCACTGCCCCGGCCCTGCTCCTGAACTGCCCCGGCCCTGCCCCGGCCCTGCCCCTAAACTGCCCCGGCCCTGGCCCGGCTCTGCCCTGACCCTGCCCCGGCCCTGCTCCTGAACTGCCCCGGCCCTGCCCCGGCCCTGCTCCTGAACTGCCCCGGCCCTGCCCCGGCCCTGCTCCTGAACTGCCCCGGCCCTGCCCCGGCCCTGCTCCTGAACTGCCCCGGCCCTGCCCCGGCCCTGCTCCTGAACTGCCCCGGCCCTGCCCCGGCCCTGCTCCTGAACTGCCCCGGCCCTACCCCGGCCCTGCCCCAGCCTCTCCCCTGGTAAGAGCGTCGCGCTGCCGAGCCACACCGCCCTGCCGAGCTGCGCCGCCCTACCTAGCCTGCTTAGCCGAGTTCCACTGCTGCTACTGCTAGCCTGCTGCTTCTCCTGTCATGGCCAGTCTCAATGTTCTTACCTTTGATGCTGAGGGTCGGGCTGTTGACTTTGAGGTCTGGCTAGATGATCTGCAGCTTTTCCTACAGTGCGATAGCAAGGATGGTCTCTCACTATTCGATCTCACTTCTGGCGCCTCTACTGCCCCTACTGCTGATGCTGACAGTACTGTTCGCTCGCAGTGGCTCACGCGCGATGCTGCTGCTCGTCTTGCTGTGCGCAACCACCTGCCGTCTACTGAGCGCGCGCACTTTAGTCAGTACAAGAGTGCTAGGGCTCTGTACGACGCTGTAGTTGCACGCTACTCCTCCCCTACCACTGCTGCCCTCAGCCGCCTCATGCTGCCGTACCTTTTTCCTGACCTTGCCGCCTTTTCCACAGTTGCTGACCTAGTTGCTCACCTCCGCACTAGTGACGCTCACTACCGCGCTGCCCTTCCCACTGCGTTTCTTCCCACGAACTCCCCCCCCATGTACATCACCCTTTACTACCTAGTCACCCGCCTCCCTGACTCTCTCTCCTCAGTCAGGGATCACTTTCTCTCCCTTTGCCCTACCGAGCTGACTGTCGACTTGCTAGAGGAGCGCCTAGCTGCAGCTGAGAAGAGTATCTTAGCTGTTGGGGCTTCTCGCGGCGACCGTCGCACCCCCTTCTTTGAGGGGTGTTCCCCTGTCCCCCTTCTCCCCTCTGTTGCCTCTGCTGCTGCTGTCGACCTCGTTGGCACTGAAGAGGTCGGCGCTGCGTCTGCCCCTAGTGGGCGACGCCGCACTGGCAAGGGCAAGGGAAGCAAGGGTGGTGGAGGGGGCGGTGGAGGAAGCGGTGGAGGAGGTGGAGGTAGTGGTGGGGGTGGTCCCGGGGGTGGGGGCGTCGGTGGCGGCGGTGGAGGCCGTGGAGGCGGTGGCGGAGGCGGTGGAGGCGGCGGCAGCGGTGCTGGAGGTAGCGGAGGAGGTGGTGCTGGTCGCGGTGCCGCCACGCAGCGTGGAGGCCTTGGTGGCGGCCAGCGTCAGCAGCAGCTGCGCACCCGTGAGACCCCGTCTGTTCAGCAGCTTCGTGAGTGGTACGCTGGGCGTGGGAGGTCTGGGGGTGCAGGTCCCTGTGCGTACGTTCTTCGCACAGGCACTCGTAGCGGGGAGGTGTGTGGTCTCCCACACACCACGCAGCGCTGCTTCGGCCGCCTGACTGACGCTTGGCGTACCCAGTTTCCTGACGCTGTTGAGCTTCCTCGTTGGCATGATCTGCTTCTGCAGAATGTGCCTATCTTTGATCTGGATTTTGATGCTATCCTTGCTGCCATGTATGCTCTTGCTGATATTACTGAGGGTGACTGTTACCTGCGTGTCCCGCCCGACCCGGGCACTGTGGCTGCTGCTCTAGGTGCTAGTGCGGCTGCTGCTCTAGGTGCTAGTGCGTCTGCTGCTCCAGGTGCTGGTACGTCTCCTCCCTCTGGTACTGCACCTACTGAGTCCTTTCACACCTTCACACTTGACTCTGGTGCTTCGCGCTCTTTCTTTAGAGACAGCACCACGCTCACGCCGCTCCGTCGGCCTGTTGCGGTCTCCCTTGCTGACCCCTCCGGGGGACCAGTCCTTGCACACTCCTCCACGGTTCTACCGTGTCCTGCGGCCCCGTCGGGCTTGCTGTCGGGACTCCACCTCCCCTCGTTCTCTACAAACTTGGTGAGTGGAGCTGACCTCCAGGACGCGTGGGTTGACCAGTTCACCCCTGGAGGTCAGCGTGTGACCCACTGCACTTGCTCTCGGACGGGCCGCCACCTGGCCACGTTCACCCGTCGGCCAGGGTCGAGTCTGTACACACTGACTACTGCGCCTCCTCCGGTCCCTGCGTCTGGTCAGGTAGCTGCGTCCAGTCAGGTGTTTGCTGCTGCGTCCAGGTCTAGTCCTGCGTCTGCCCCCTGCTCGTGTCGTCCTCTGGCGCACGAGACTCTCCTCTAGCACCACCGCCTTGGTCACCCCTCCCTGCCTCGTCTTCGAGGTATGGCCTCCTGTGCTCTTGTCTCTGGACTCCCCAGGTCCCTCCCTCCCCTTCCTCCGGGGCCTGCCCCCACCTGTGTTCCTTGTGTCGAGGGCCGGCAGCGCGCCGCTCCTCACTCCTCCTCGTTTCCTCCGACTGAGGCCCCTCTGCAGACTCTTCACATGGACGTGTGGGGCCCAGCCCGCGTTCGTGAACAGGGTCACGAGCGTTACTTCCTGCTGGTCGTTGACGACTACTCGCGTTACACCACAGTCTTCCCCTTGCGCAGCAAGGGTGAGGTCAGTGAGGTGTTGATCGACTGGATCCGCGGTGCTCGTCGCCAGCTTAGTGAGAGTTTCGGCTCCGACCTTCCTGTTTTGCGTCTGCACTCAGACAGAGGCGGGGAGTTTTCCTCCGACCTCCTGAGAGCCTTCTGTCGTTTGGAGGGCATCCGCCAGACGTTCACGCTTCCGGCCTCCCCGCAGCAAAATGGGATTGCTGAGCGCCGCATTGGCATGGTCATGGACGTCGCTCGTACGTCCATGATCCATGCGGTTGCTCCCCATTTTCTGTGGCCGTTCGCGGTTCAGTACGCTGCGCATCAGATCAACCTTCAGCCTCGTGTCTCCTTGCCGGAGACCACACCTACTCTACGGTGGATGGGGAAGGTTGGCGATGCGTCTGCGTTCCGTGTCTGGGGATCTCGAGCTTTTGTCCGCGATACTACAGCGGACAAGCTGTCCTCCCGTGCCGTTCCCTGTGTCTTCCTTGGCTTCCCTCCTGACGCACCCGGGTGGCAGTTCTACCACCCCACCTCGCGTCGTGTTCTGTCCTCTCAGGATGTCACGTTCGATGAGTCGGTGTCGTACTACCATCTCAGTCCCCACCGCACTGCCTCTCCCCCCCCCCCCGCCGCTCTTCCTTGCCCCAGGTCCTCCCCTGGTAGACCCCCTCCCCCCCCAGGGTCCTGCCCCCTCAGGTGTGTCCCAGGTAGACCCTGCCGAGCCGGTCGAGGTAGCTGTCGACTCAGGTGCTGCTAAGGGTGCTGAGACTGGGGGTGCTGAGTCTGGGGGTGCTGAGTCTGGGGGTGCTGAGTCTGGGGGTGCTGAGACTGGGCGTGCTGAGCCTGGGGGTGTGGCGCCTGAGGGTACTGTGTCTGGAGGTGCTGAGCCTGCGCGTGCTGCATCTGGAGGTGCTCTAGGTGTCCCGTCGCGGCGGGAGCCCCTCTCTCCTCAGCGGCTTCGTGAGTGGTACTCTCGGCGCTGTCGGGTTGCTGCTGGTGCTGGCGCTGCTGGTGCTGGGGCTGCTGGAGGTGCTGGAGGTGCTACTGGAGCTACTGGAGGTGCTGGCGCTACTGGAGGTGCTGCTGGTGCTGGAGCTGCTGGAGGTGCTGCTGGTGCTGGAGCTGCTGGAGCTGCTGGAGGTGCTGCTGGAGCTACTGGAGGTGCTGGTGCTGCTGGAGGTGCTGCTGGAGCTACTGGTGGTGCTGGTGCTGGTGCTGCTGGAGGTGCTGCTGGGACTGGAGACCCTGGGGCTGAGGGTACCGGTTCTGTCTCTGCTGTTTCTGGAGGCGCTGCGCGGCCGCGGCCGTACTTCGTTCCGCTCCTTCAGCAGGTTCTTGGCTCCCCGCCTTCTCCGGGTCCTCCTCCTCCTCCCTTCCTGAGTCCACCACCGGTCCAGTCCCAGTCGCAGTTGCAGCCAGCCTCTCCGCTGCCTGGTCCTTCTCCTTACTCTGGTCCGACTAGAGGTCTTACGGAGCGTCGTGAGCCTCAGTCTCGTCCTGTGTCACCTGAGTCTCGTCCTGCGTCGCCTGTCCGTACTGTTCGCGCTAGTCGTGTTTCGCGTCCGCGTCTTCCTCCTGTCCCAGGCACTCACTCTATGACACTGCGTCCTTCTACTGCTCCACAGCGTGTCCCTCTGCCCTCTCTTCCTGCGTCCTCTCTTCCTGACGGTCCGGACCCGGAGTCTGACTCCCTTCATGCTGCTAGTCCTACTGTCACGCGCTTTCTGGCCACTGCTGTCACTGACCCTCTGTTTGAGTCCTCTGCTGCGTCTTCTCTCGTTGCTGAGCTTGTTGACTTTGCTGCAGCCTGTCGCCTAGACTACGCCGCTAGTCTTGTTGCTGAGTCTGTGTCTGCGTCTGTCTGTCCTCCGTCCGTCGGGGGTGAGTGTGCTCTTGGCACGGACGTCCTTGAGGACAGACAGGAGGACCTTGAGTGTTTTGCTGCTGCTTCACCTCATCTCGTGTCCATGCTGCTTGCCCCTGAGGGAGACCCGGATGCACTAGACATCCCGACCCCGCGCTCTTACGCAGAGGCGATAGAGGGTCCCTACTCCTCTCAGTGGCAGGTAGCCATGGACGCAGAGATGGCTTCCTGGAAGTCCACAGGCACCTACGTAGACGAGGTTCCCCCACCTGGGGCGAACATCGTCAGTGGCATGTGGATCTTCAGGGTGAAGCGGCCGCCGGGTTCTCCGCCTGCCTTCAAGGCGCGTTACGTTGCACGTGGCTTCAGTCAGCGACAGGGAGTTGACTTCTTTCAGACCTTCTCCCCTACCCCGAAGATGACCACTCTTCGGGTACTGCTGCACGTTGCTGCTCAGCGTGACTACGAGCTCCACTCGCTTGACTTCAGCACAGCCTTCCTACAGGGCAGCCTGCACGAGGAGATCTGGCTGCGCCGCCCACCTGGCTTCACTGGGTCGTTTCCTGCTGGTACCCAGTGGAGCCTCCGGCGGCCAGTCTACGGTCTCCGCCAGGCGCCCCGTGAGTGGCACGACACGCTCAGGACGACTCTTGCTGCTCTTGGTTTTGCTCCTTCCACTGCTGACCCTTCTCTGTTTCTACGCACTGACGCTACTCTGCCGCCGTTCTACGTTCTTGTGTACGTAGACGACCTTGTCTTTGCTACTGCTGACACGGAGGCACTCGCCCACGTGAAGTCCGAGCTGCAGAAGAGACACACGTGCACAGACCTGGGTGAGCTCACAAGCTATCTTGGCTTGCGGATCACCCGGGACAGAGCACAGCGCACCATTACCTTGACTCAGTCACACATGGTGCAGCAGGTCCTTCAGCGCTTCGGCTTCACCTACTCCTCGCCACAGTCCACTCCTCTGCCTACTGGTCACTCGCTCTCAGCTCCACCTTCGGACGAGTCCGTAGAGCCGAGTGGCCCATATCCAGAGCTTGTGGGCTGCCTCATGTACCTGATGACTTGCACACGACCTGACCTCGCATACCCTCTCGGCCTTCTGGCTCGCTACGTGGCTTCCGGCAGGCACCGAAAGGTGCACTGGGATGCTACGAAGAGGGTGTTGCGATACTTGTGCAGTACATCGGGCATGGGGCTCGTGCTTGGAGGACGGGCTCGAGTTGTCCTCACTGGTCACGCTGACGCCTCCTGGGTTGACGACTTGGCTACGCAGCGGTCGTCACAGGGTTACACCTTCAGCCTTGGCTCCGGTTGTGTCTCCTGGCGGTCTACCCGCTCTTCTTCTGTTCTCAGCTCCAGTTGTGAGGCTGAGATCTACGCTGGGGCCATGGCTGCACAGGAGCTTCGCTGGCTCACCTACCTGCTGACCGACTTGGGAGAGGCGCCTCGTTCTCCTCCAGTTCTGTACGTCGACAACAAGGCCATGCTGGCCTTGTGTCAGGAGCACAGACTGGAGCACAGAACGAAGCACATTGCTCTGCGCTACTTCCTTGCTCGAGAGTTGCAGCAGCGTGGCCAGCTTCGTCTTGCTTACGTGGCCTCTCAGGCCAACACTGCTGATGTCTTCACCAAGGCACTTCAGCCTTGTGATCATCAGCGTTTCTGTACTGTGTTAGGCCTTGTACCTACTGTGCCTCACTTGTTGACTTCTTGACTCTGCTTGTACTGTACTCTATATAGTTATACCTGCATGCTTACACTTGCTAGGTTGTGTTCACTGTACTGTTTACTTTCCTTTATATAACTCTGCATGTGAACTGGCCTTATGGCCCTTTGCTTGTGCTCAGACTGTGTGGTGACTTTGTGATCCACCCTGAGCTTGCTTTGCTTTTCTTGACTGGTCTTGTGACATCTTGTTCTCCCCCACTTTGCCTATGGGGGTGTGTCAAACTTATATCTGCTATGGTCTATTTAGGCTGTAGTGGGGTAGCTCTTAGTGGGTACAACACTTATGTGTTTCCTATATGTACCCATCTCATTTCTAGTTCATTCATTCTTTCGTCTATCATTCTCACACTGCCTACTGGGAAGAAGACCATTTCTTCCAAGCTGATCTTCAAGCATAAGTACGGACCAGATGAGGCGCTGACCCGCTACAAGTCAAGGCTTGTGGCTAAGGGGTTTCAGCAGACAAAGGGAAAGGATTTCGACGAGCTCTATGCTTCTGTGGGGAAAGGGACAACACTGAGGGTGATGTTGGGAAGGGCTGCAAACCGCGGATGGAAGATAAAGCAGATGGATATCACGACTGCGTTCCTCAATGGGATCATCCTGGAGGAGCTGTACATGCTGCAGCTTGAGGTTTTGGATGATGGGAGCAGCAGGGTGTGCAGGCTTAAGAAGACCATCTATGGCCTGAAGCAGGCTCCTCGTGCATGGTGCCACAAGCTAGAGGAGACACTGCTGGCTGGGGGTTTCAAGAAGATTGAGTGTGATTCGAAAGAGCAGTTCCTCATGCTCCTGGTGTATGTGGATGACATCCTGTTCTTCTGCAATGATTGGCCGTGTGGAGGAGATGCTGGAAATGCAGTTCAAGTGTTCTAAGATGGGAGATGTGAAGTAGTACCTTGGGATGTATGTGGAGAGGGACCTTGACAAGGGAGTGTTGAGGTTGCACCAAAGGAAGTACTGTAAGGGGCTGGCTGAGAAGTATGGGCTGCAAGATGGAGGAAAGCCAGCCACCCCACTACCTTCGGGGTTCACTGTAGAGCCTTGTGCTGATGAGGAGGTGGTGGGTGAGAGTGAAAGGAGCACTCAACTATGCGGCTAACCACACGCGGCCAGACATTGCCTTTGCCACATCCAGGCTTGCCAGTGTGGTTTCACGCCCCAATCATGAGCGGCTGGAAGCGGCCAAGAAGTTGGTCTACAACATCAGTGGGTTTAGAGTACAGTGCTGTGCGACAGAGGCTGCAGAGGGGTGCAGCTGATTTGAGCAAGGGGGAGATGCTCTTGACCTGCTACACCGACGCTAGCTTCAACTCAGTGAAAGCGGATGGCACCAGCATTGGAGGTTATGTGTGCCTATTTGGAGGAGGTGCAGTGAGTTGGCGCAGCAAGAAGCAGAATAAGGTGGGGCTGTGTTCATGCGAGACTGAGTACATGGCCCTACATCATGGGGCAATGGAGGTGGTGTGGCTGAGGCGCTTGCTGGAAGAGATTGGAGTTGGGCAAAAGGAGCCGACTATGATGTTCTGTGACAATGAGTCGGCGGTGAAGCTTGCGGAGAATGCTTGTCTTCATGGCCTGACAAAGCACATCAGGCCAAAGTGTCATTGGACGAGGAGGCTCCTAGACAAGAAGGTGTGGCTGGAGATTGTGAAGACCCAGCAGCAGGCGGCTGACATTCTCACCAAGCGCCTGGCAGAACCTTAACATTGGAAGGGCATGAAACTTGCTGGAATGGGTGTGCATTGAGGGTGCATGCATGACTTGAGGCATGTGGGATGATGGTAGGCAGCCAGAGGGGGAGTTTGTTATATGATGCTATCTTTTGCATTCACGTCTGTCTGCCTCCCATCATATGTTCGTGCGTGGCATGCGTGGTGTGAGCGTGTGCAAGAATTTGTATTTGGTGTGGTTTGGATTTTCTGAGTATGTGTGAATGTTACTTGAAGTGATTCCTCTACTCAAGAGCTTTCCGACAAACCAAGAATCACCGCGATCGGAGCAAGAACGTTAAACATATGATCGTTCAAAGTTTTGGTTGTGGTGCGTCGACTGTAGAAATTTGCGGGTTGACTCAATATGGGGTACAGACTTTTGGGGGTTGTGAAATTCGTCTTTTCTACTGTATTTGCTGCCAAGTGGTTGGGAGAAACCATATTGGGTTGGCAAGTGTGGCCAACTTGGTTGAGGTGGATTCCGGAGGTTGGGAAAGTGACAAAGGTAATAGTGGGGTTGCTATAGGGAGGGGCTTGATGTCCTTATGGGGTTTCCTTGATTGGGGACTCTTTGGGGCCCTTCCCTATCGTCCTCCTCATCCTCCCCTACCTGGTTTCTAGCTATTTGAATCCTCTTTGTGAGACTTGTGTGAACAATTGTGTTTGAGTTAAGTTTCAATGGTAGCATACCCCCCAGTGCGCCGAAATCGATAACTCAAGAATCACTTCACCTCTTGATACGATTCAACTTGGGAATTGTATTCACATGTCAGGGCTAGAACATATATGAAATTGGTGAAGTTTCAACAGTTAGGTTTTCGTCGACGGCGTTTCTTGTGAACTCGAGTTTTCTGTCCTGGATTCTAAGCCAACGATTTTTGAGAAATTTATGCCCGTAATCTTCGTAGACTCCGTCATTAGTCTCTAACAGTCCCAGACACAATTACCGCCTGACTTCCCGCTGCCTGTTCCTTCTCATTACACTCTGTTGAAAGACTCCCTATGAGAGTGTCCAGAGCCTGCGTCTTGACCTGCCTCACCTATTGCTCGAACTCGTCGTGCTTGTCCGGTGCGCCCTCTACCTGTCCCCCAAACTCACACCATAGCAATTTGTCATTCCTCTGTTCCACATCGTATCATCCTATTTTTGCCTCCCTTGTCTTCACTTCCTAACATTCCTGACCCTGGGTCCGACCTTGCTCGTGTTGCTATTCCGACTATCACTCGTTTGTCTGGCCACCCTTGTCACTGACCCTACTTATGAGTCTACTGTTGCGTCTACCTTAGTCTTTTACCTTGTTAACTTTGCTGCTACTTGCCGCCTTGACTACCTCGCGAGTCTTGTTACTAAGTCTGAATGTCCTCCGTTGTTTGGGGGTAAGCTTGCCCTTAGCTGTGACGTCCTTGAGGACAGCCAGTTTGAGTTAGAGTGCCTTGCGGCTATTGTACCTTAACTCGCTGCCATACTGCTTGCCACTAAGGCAGACCCAGATGCGCTGGACATCCTGACCCCGCGCTGTTACGAAGAGGCAATTACGGGTAAGTACTACTCTTAATGGCAGACAGCCATAGACGCAGCATCCTGGAAGTCCCTATGCACCTACGACGACGCATTTCCCCCTCATGGGGTGAACATAGTCGATGGCATGTAGATTTTCAGGGTGAAGCGGCCGCCGAGTTCCCCGCCTGTCTTCAAGGAGCCTTATGTTGCGCGAGGCTTCAGTCTGCGTTAGGGGTTCGACTTCTTCCAGATTGTCTCCCTTACCCCACTCTCCGTATGTTACAGCGCATTGCAGCACGACGTGACTACGAGCTGCACTCGCTTGACTTCTTGACAGCTTTCTTGCAGGGCATCCTTCACGATAAATCTGGCTGCGTCACCCATCTGCTTTACTGGGTCGTTTCGTGAGGGTACCAAGTTGAGCTCCGGCGGCGAGTCTACGGTCTTCGTCAGGCGCCCTGCGAGTGGCACGATACACTGAGGACGATACTTGCGGCTCTCGGTTTTACTCCTTCGATTGTTGACCCGTCGCTTTTTCTGTGCACCGACCCCTCTGCCACCGTTCTACATCGTCGTGTACGTCGATGACTTGGTCTTTGCTACTGCTGACACTGAGTCACTGGCCCTTGTGAAGGCGGAGCTGCAGAAGAGACACACTTGCACTGACCTGGGTGAGCTGTGCTATAGTCTAAAAGTCACTTAGGAGTCGCGGATGTTATAGTCACAATAGGCTTCAATGTGCCTAAAACGAAAGATAGAGTGCACAGTAAGATTTCTGCACAGAGGCTTTAAACGTTCATAGCGTTCTGGTCGCGGCTTGAAATGACCTGATTCAACATGGAACTGGAGCGCCTTAACGTCGCCTATAATAGGCAATTTAGATCGCACGATTTAACCAAGTATTGACAACACAGCGTCCGTTTTTTAGCGAACGGCACTATGGCAGCCACTATAGTCTTAGAACAGAAATTAGGAAGAGTTACGAGTTGGGAATGACTCCCAGCTCCTACAAACCCCAAGAGTCAAGGTACAGCGATGTGGAACAGTGTCACACTAACCACAAAGGGTCTCAAAACTACCCTTCACTAGGGCCTACACCAAGTGAAATGTTACACTACACAAAGTAATGTAACTATCTACAACATCTTGAGGTGTACCATTTTTTTTCGCGAGCTTCGCGATCACTTGAATCTTGACACCAAGGCTCAGGTTTACCACAAACTCATCCTAAGTTCTTGATGGGTCTGGTGCACACACCTGCGACACGCCGAGCGTTCGACACAGGACAAAATAGAAACCGCGCGAGACACACAAGCGACTAAGTAGAAACCGCACAGGACACACAAAATGACCGTGTAACACGCGACTAGCGATAACTTGCTATTGACTCGACACACACACACTCGACACCATGACCCATCATTCACACACTATTATAAGCATAAAATATATATTAGCCAATGCCCTCATACCATTCCATGCACACACACATGCACGCACACGGATAACAAGCCGAGTGCAAACCGTAGGGTTGCACCAACAGTGCGGGTGGAGGCGGTGGTAGTGGCGGGGTTTGAGGCGGTGGGGGCGGCAGTGGAGGTGGCGGGGGTGGTGGAGGCGGTGGAGTGGGCGGAGGGGCGGGGGTGGTGGAGGCGGTAGAGTGGGCGGAGGGGGCTCGGGTGGCGGTCGGGGTGGAGCTGGTAGGGGCGGAGGCTATGGGGCGGTGACTGGTGGTGCAGCTCGTGGCGACGAAGGCACTGGGGATGGACAGCAGTAGCAGCCACGCCAGCAGGAGCCACGTGCCGCTTAGGAGCTTCGTGCATGGGTTGTCCAGCTTGGGGGTGGTGTCCGTTGCCCTTACATCAGGCTCTCGGGTCCCAAGACTGGTAAGCCATGTGGGAAGGCTGGACACACTGAGTATCGTTGCTTCTACCGTCTCAAGGATGCCTGGCGCACCGAGTAAGGAGATGAGCAGGTGATCCCCAACTAGTCACTGCTAGAGAAGGGGGTAGATGTGTTTGCTCTTGACTTTGATAAGATCAGTGCTAGAAGCTATGCTATGTATGCTGGTTCTATGAATGCTGAGGGTGCCTATTACTCGTGTGTGCCACGCGCTACTGGTGTAGAGGCCTCTGCTCTAGGTGCTTGTGAGTCCGCTGCTGTAGGTACTGCTTCTGCTGAGGCCTTGCACACCTTCACGTTTGACTTAGACGTGTCTCGCTGCTTCTTTTGCGATTGCACTACAGTCACACCGCTCACAGCACTTGTCTCAGTCTCTTTGGCTGACCCCTCTGGGGGCCCAGACGTTGCACGAGCCTCCACTGTCCTCCCTTGTCTAACAGTCCCCTCCGGCTCTTTGTCTGATCTCCACCTCCCCACGTTCTCTAAGAACTTGCTGAGTAACGCTGTCCTCCAAGACGAGTTGGTCAGTACCTTCACTCCCGGAGGTGAGCGTGTGGCGATCTGTTTGGTCTCACACACTGGCGAGCACCTCGCCACATTCACTCGGAGGCCTGGGTCTAGCCTGTACGCACTTACTCCTGAGTCGGCATAGGTGGCTGCGTCAGGTCAGGTGGCTGCATCGGGTCAGTTTACCTGCATCTTGTTCGTGTCGGCTACTCTCGCACCAGACTCTCCTCTGGCAGCACCACCTTGGTCACCCCTCCCCGCCGCGCCTGCATGGCATGTGCGGAGATATTTCTATCAACGAGAGCTAGACCACAGGTTAGGCACAATCTTTGAGTTCCGTAGTCATTTGCTTGTGTGTTCTCTGCTTGCACATTCACGGGGAGTTTCACTAGCAAAGATTGACAACAATAGTACACAGTGGCAAGGATCATCCCATCCCCATCCTCTTGCAGCTTCACGCCGTTCTCCTTCGGCTGGCCGGCTGACAGCAGGTTTGCCTGTACACTCGGAACGTATAGGACGTCGGGGATAAGCACCTGCTTCGTCGGGGATAGCAGCTATGGCTACATACGAGCAGACTTGCATCCATACTGCTTGTCGCCACTCTTCCCCAACTCTGGCTACTTTGCCTCCAACTGACGCTGCACAGATCCAGCTGGCTCCTTGGAGCATGCCTGAACACACAGGAAAGCAAACATGCATGCACACAAACACCCATCCAAGCACTGGTGGTAACCCTTTTCCCCCTTGCCACTGCCTAGCACTGTAATTCCCTCCTCCACCTACTTCTCCGCTTACGTAAGTACCGCTCAGTTCACTTCCCATGCAACTACTCAACCCTTTGCAGCGGCAAACGTCAACCCCCATCTCCACCCTTGTTCTCCCGCTTTCCCGAACCGTCACTTGACCCTTCGCCTCCCATCCTCGATATTCTCCCAGCTCGCTATGTACAATATGTACACTTTGTACATCCCCCATTCGCTTCCCGCTACACCCTTCATATTCATGCAAATGTGACACCTTGCTGGGGACTAGAGAGTGGAGGTGGCAGAGGTGGTAGTATAGGAGGATCCTTGTCAAAGCTAACCTTATTGCTTGTTTGTTTCCGTTCAACATGAGTTTCTTGCAGCATATAGAGCAAGTAGTGAATTTAAGGAGATAGTGCAAGCTAACATGTGGTAGGATAAGTAGAATGGCATGAATATGTGAGGGAGCTAAGAGCGCATCACATACAAGCAATCAGGTTGAGTGGGGCATGCCCTCAAGATCGGGACTGGATTTTGCCGCGAAGGATCGGCTGGCGGGGGCGAAGATGATGGAAGGTGATGGGAAGAATGAGCGCAAGCTCAGGACGGAGACTGATGCGCACGGCGCGGAAGGAGATGCTACCAGGAAGCTGAGTGGAGCCACGGGCTCAAATGTGGAGCACAGACTGCCGCGCGAAGCGGAGGAGGAAGGGACCAAGGGCGGGGAGGAGAAGCACGTCTCTGGAAAAGCGGAATGGAAGGAAGAAGGGGGAATGACCGGCCGTTGGGCGGGGGAGGTTGGCGATGCGTCGGCGTTTCAGGTCGGGGGCGCGGTCTTTCTTGTCAGCGACTCCACCGTGGGCAAGCTCTCTCCTCGCACTCTCCGCTACGTCTTCCTTGGCTTCCGCACCAACGCCCCGCCCTGGCAGTTTTACCACCCTGCCTCACACCACGTCCTGTCCTCACAGGACGTCACCTTTGACGAGGCGGTCTGCTTCTACCGTCTCCACACGTATGCGTCTTCCCCACTCTCCTCGCCGCCCCTCTTCCTGGTCCCAAGTCCCCCCCTAGTAGACTCCCTCCCCCCACAGGGTCCTGTTCCATAAGGTGTGTCTCAGGTCGACCCACCCCCCTTGATTGAGTTTTTGGAGATCTCCTCTGACACCTGTGGCCTAGCTGAGGGGGGTGACCCCACTGCTGACGACACGGCGGCAATTCGCTGTTCCCCATGCTTGGAGACCCCTTCTGGTTTTCCGCCTCGGCCGTCTTCGCTGCCTCCGCAGCCTGTCGATGTGGACTCTAGTGCTACTGGGGGTGGTGACACTAAGGGTGCGGACTCTGGAGGTGCTAGTCCTGAGGTTTCTGACTCTAGGGGTTCTGGGTTTGGGGGTGCTGGTTCTGGGGGAGCTGACACTGGGGGTGCTGCAGGTCCTAGTGGTGGTGGAGTCGTGGATGCTCCTGCTGGGGGATCTCGCACTGGACAGAAGCAGCAGTCTTGTCTGCAAGAGACCCTCTCGCCGCAGCAGCTTCGCGACTGGGTTGTTTGACAGGGCTGGGTTGCTAGAGCTTGAGGTACAGGCGCTGGAGGTGCTGGAGGCACTGGAGCTGCTGGTGCTGGAGGAGCTGGAGCTAGAGGTGGTGGAGGTTTAGGAGATACTGGAGTTGAAGGTGCTGGAGGTGCTGGAGCTGCAAGTACTGGAGGTACTGGAGCTGCTGGTGCTAGAGGTGCTAGAGCTATGGGTGCTGGAGGTACTGGTACTGCAGGTGCTGAAGCTGGTGGTACTAGAGGTGCTGGAGCTGGTGGTACTGGAGGTGCTGCAGCTGGAGGTGCTGGAGCTGCTGGCGGTACGGGTACTCCGCCACGCCGACCGTTTTCCTACCCGCAGCCGCAATCGTCCCTGCAACCCCCTGGCTCGGCACTTCGTCAGGTTCTTAGTCACAGCCACCGTTGCTGCTTGGCTCCCCACTGCCTCCTCCGTCTCCTTACACTGCACAAAAAGGCTCCCTGGAAGAGCGTTGTGAGTCTGAGTCTCGCCCTACCTCCCCTGTTCACACTATCAGTCATGCTCGTCGTCCTCGTCCTCCACTTGTCGCCGGCACGCACACGATGGCACTTCGTCCTTCCTCTGTTCCACAGCATGATGCCCTGCCGTCTCCTCTGGCGTCCTCTCTTCCTTACGTTCCTGACCCTGCCTCTGACCTTGCTCATGCTGCTACTCCTACTATCACTCGTCTCCTCGCTACTGTCGCCTCTGACCCTTCCTTTGAGTCTACTGCTGCGTCTGCCCTTGTCACTGAGCAAGTCGACTTTTTTGCTACCCATCGCCTCGACTTTGTTGCGAGTCTTGTTACTGAGTCTCGGTCTGTCTATCCTCCGTCCGTCGGGGGTGAGCTTGCCCTTAGCAGTGACGTCCATGAGGACAGGCAGTTTCAGCTTGAATGTCTCGCGACCGCTTTAACTCGTTTTGCGTCCATGCTGCTTGGCCCTAAGGGAGACCCGGATGCACTTGACATCCCTACCCGGCGCTCCTACGCTGAGGCGATCACGGGTGAGTACTCCTCTCAGTGGCAGACAGCCAGCACCAATAGCACCAGCAGCAGCTCCAGCAGCTCCAGGACCTCCAGCAGCACCAGGAGAACCTCTAGCAGCACCAGCACCAACAGCACCAGCAGCACCTCCAGCAGCACCAACAGCACCAGTAGCACCTCCAGCAGCTCCAGGACCTCCAGCAGCAGTAGGGTCTCCAGCGGCCGGCACCTCACCACCAGGAGCTCCACTCCGGAGACTGCAGCGCCGAGCGTACCACTCACGGAGCCGCTGAGGGGAGGGAGGCTCCGGCTGCAACACTGCACCCGCAGGGCCACCAGCCCCAACTCCAGTAGACCCCCTAGCTCCAGCAGCCCCACGACGGAGGCTGTAACTCTGTGAGTACCACTCACGCAGCTGCTGTGAAGAGGGAGCGCCACCAGGCACAGTGCGGGCAATCTCAGAGCCCCCAGGCTCAGCTCCCCGAGGCTCAGCACCCCCAGGCTCAGCACCCCCAGGCTCAGCACCCCCAGGCTCAGCACCCCCAGGCTCAGCACCCCCAGTCGCAGCACCCCCAGGCTCAGCACCCCAAGTCTCCGCACCCCCCAGCTCAGCACCCCCAAACCCAGCACCCTCAGCACCTCGCGCAGGACCAGAGTCAACAGCTATATCGACAGGCTCGACCGGGTCTACCTGGGAAACACCTGAGGGAGCAGCACCCTGGGGAGGGAGGGGGTCTACCGACGGGACACCTGGGGTGAGGAAAAGTGGCGGGGGAGGGAGCGGGGCAGTGCGGTAGGGAAAGAGACGGTAAAAGGGTACCGACTCGTCAAAGGTGACATCCTGAGAGGGGAAGACACGGCGCGAGGTGGGGTGGTAAAACTGCCAGCCAGGCGCGTCAGGGACAAAGCCAAGGAAGACACAGGGAACAGCACTTGAGGAGAGCTTGTCCGCAGACGTATCGCGGACAAAGGCTCGACATCCCCAGACTCGGAACGCCGACGCTTCACCAACCTCCCCCGTCCAACGCAGTGTGGGCGAGGTCTCCGGAACGGAGACATGGGGCCAGAGGTTGAGCTGATGCGCGGCGTACTGCACTGCAAACGGCCACAGGAAATGGGGGGCAGCCGCATGGATCATGGAGGTACGAGCGACCTCCATGACTAGACCAATGCGGCGCTCAGCAACCCCATTCTGCTGCGGAGAGGCCGGAAGAGTGAACGTCTGGCGGATGCCGTGCTCGGCACAGTAGGCTGCCAAGAGGTCAGAGGAAAACTCACCACCTCGGTCAGAGTGCAGACGCAGGACAGGAAAGTCCGACTGGAACCGCTTGCGGAGCTGGAGATGAGTAGCGCGGATCCAAGGGATCAAAACATCAGGGACCTCACCCTTGGTACGCAAGGGGAAGACCGTGGTGTAGCGCGTGTTGTCGTCGACGACCAGCAGAAAGTACCGCTCGTGGCCCTGTCCCCAGACGCGGGCGGGGCCCCACACGTCCAGATGGAGAGTCTGCAGGGGAGCCTCTGTGGGAGGGAACGAGGAGGAGTGAGGAGCGGCGCGCTGCCGCCCCTCGACACAGGGAAGACAGGGAGGAGCAGGCGAGGGTGGGAGGGGGGGGAGAGCTCTGGGAAGACCAGAGACAAGGTACCGGGAGTGCATGCTGCGAAGGCGCTGCACTGACGGGTGACCAAGGCGGTGGTGCCAGAGGACAGTCCTGTGCGACAGGGAGTGACACGAGCAGGGGGCAGACAGCTGACCTGACGCAGACGCAGACGCAGCTACCTGAGGGGACTCAGTGGTCAGTGTGTACAAGTCCGACCCCGGCTGCCGAGTGAAGGTAGCCAGGTGACGACCCGTCTGGGCACACGTGCAGTGTGTCACACGCTCGTAGGCAGGGGTGAACTGGTGAACACCCGCGTCCTGGAGCGCAGAGCCCGCCACCAAGTTCGTAGAGAACAAGGGGAGGTAAAGGCCCGACAGCGTGCCAGACGGGACTGCAGGACAAGGGAGGGCAGTGGTGGAGGTCGCAAGGACCGGTCCCCCTGAGGGGTCAGCTAGGGAGACAGCAACTGGTCTAGGAAGTGGATCTAGGGCAGTGCAGTCGCGAAATAAACAGCGAGAAGCACCTGAGTCCAGTGTGAAGGTGTGATACCACCCCCGAGGTCGTCCTCGCAGACAACATCCCTGGCGACTTTTGCGCACGTCGCCTGGGTATCCTGGTTGACTGGGTATTTCGTGGTCCTACCGCGATTTCGCGGCTCCCACGTATCCCCGTGGTTTCGCGGCTCCCACGGTCCCCCGTGGTTTCGCGGTTCCCACGGACCCCTGTGGTCGGCTCGGCCCAAGCGAGGACGGGGCCAAACACAACTCCCGCTGACACCCTGCGCCAGCGCCCTGCCCTGCGCCAGCGCCCTGCCCTGCGCCAGCGCCCTGCCCTGCGCCCTGCTGCAGCCCGCGCCCTGCGGCATCTGCACGTCGCGCCCTGCTGCCCTGCGCGTCGCGTCCTACGGCAGCCTGCGCGTTGCGCTCTGCTGCCCCGCGCGTCGCTCTCTATGGCAGCCCGCGCGTCGCGCGCTGCTGCCCCGCGCATCGTGCTCTGCTGCCCCGCGCATCGCGCCCTACGGCAGCCCGCCCGTCGCACGCTGCAGCCCCGCACGTCGCGTCCTACGGCAGCCCGCGCGTCGCGCGCTGCTGCCCCGCGCGTCGAGCTCTGCTGCAGCCCGCGCGTTGGGCCCTGCTGCCCTGCGCATCGCGCCCTGCTACCCTCCACAGCGCGCGCCCTGCTGCCCGCGCCGCCCAAACTGAGCCGCGCCACCCGACATGATCCGCCCTTCTGCTCGTGATACTGCTGTTGCTGCTGGAGGTGCTACTAGGAGTGCTGGAGGTGCTGCAGCCTAGCCTCACGAGCTGCTCTGCTGTTCGTCTTACAGCTGCTGCTACTAGTACTACTGCCTTCTCTCCGTACTGCCCTAGAGGTCGTGCTCCTCCTAGCTTGCCTGCCATGACTTCACTTTGTAGTCGCGGTGGGAGTGGTGACGGCGGTGGTGGCAGCAGTGGGTGTCGTGGCGGCCGAAGTAGCAGTCACTGTGGAGCTGTGTGGTGTGGAGTCTCTGGCGGTGGCCAGATGCAGCTACAGCGGCGTCCGACCCTTACGCCCCAGCAGCTTCGTGAGTGGCTTTACCAGCGTGGGACGTCTCCGAGTCCTGGTCGCTGTCCGTACGTCATTCGCACAAGTCGTCGAGCTGGTCAGACCTGTGGTACACCTGGTCGCGCACAGTCCCGCTGCTTCGCCTATTTGATTGACGCCTGGCACGCAGAGTTTGGCGACGAGGCTGAGACCCCCCACTGGCTTGAGCTGCTTAGGTCGGGCGTTGATGTCTTTGCTTTAGACTATGACGCCATCCTTACTGCCATGTTTGCTTTGCCTGGTGGTGCTGAGAGTGACTGTTACCTGTGTGAGCAGTACGACCCCGGTATAGAGGTTGCTGTTCTAGATGCTAGTGAGGCTGCTGCCTTAGGTGCTGATGAGTCTGCTCTCTCAGGTACTGCACCTGCTGAGGCCTTGCACACCTTCATGCTTGACTCAAGTGCTTCCCGCTGCTTCTTCCTTGACAGTAACGCACTCACACCACTCCCTGCACCTGTTGCAGTCTCTTTGGCTGACCCCTCTGGGGGCCCAGTTCTTGCACGTTCCACCACTGTGCTTCCGTGCCCGGCGGTTCGTCTGGCTCACTGTCAGGTCTCCACCTCCCCTCGTTCTCGACGAATTTGGTGAGCAACGCCGTCCTCCAGGATCATCGGGTTGACACCTTTACCCCTGGAGGACAGCGTGTGGCGATCTGTACGTGCTCCAGGACTGGCCGTCACTTGGCCACGTACACCCGTCGGCCAGGGTCGAGTCTTTACACACTGACGACTGTGTCTCCTCAGGTAGCTGCTGTCACTCAGGTGTCTGCGTCAGGTCTGGTAGCCTCCCCCTGTGGGTGTCGCTCCCTGTCGCACCGGACTCCTCTCTGGAACCACCGCCTGGGTCACCCCTTCTTGCCACGTCTCCGTGGCATGCACTGACGCCTCCTTGTGTCTGGTGTTCCCAGGTCTCTCCCTCCCCTCCCTGCCTTGCCTGCGCCGCCCTGCCTTCCTTGCGTCGAGGGGCGGCAGCGCGCTGCTCCTCACTCCTCCTCGTTTCCCCCGACAGAGGCTCCTCTGTAGACCCTCCACCCAGACGTGTGGGGCCCAGCCCGCGTTCGTGGACAGGGCGGTGAGCGGTACATTCTGATGGTTTAGAACGACTACTCGCGTTACACCACGGTCTTCCCCTTGCGCACCAAGGGTAAGGTCCCTGCTGTCCTGATCCCTTGGATCCGAGCAGTTCGTCTCCAGCTCCGCCGCAGGTTTTGCCAGCACCTTCCTATCCTGCGTCTGCACTCTGACAGAGGTGGTGAGTTCACCTCCGACCTCTTGCGGGCCTTCTGTCAGGGGGAGGGCATTGGGCACTCGTTTACGCTTCCGGGCTCACCGCAGCAAAATGGGGTTGCTGAGCGCCGCATTGGCTTAGTCATGGAGGTCGCTCGTATCTCCTTGATCCATGCGGCCGCTCCCCATTTTCTGTGGCCGTTTGTGGTCCCGTACGCCGCGCAGCAACTCAACCTCTGGCCCCGTGTCTCCTTGCCGGAGACCTCGCCCATACTTCGTTGGACGGGGGAGGTTGGCGATGCGTCGCGTTTAAATGTCTGGGGTGCTCGTGCCCTTGTCCGCGATACGTCCGCGGACAAGCTCTCCTCCCGCACCATTCCTTGTGTCTTCCTTGGCTTTGTCCCTGACGCGCCTGGGTGGCAGTTTTACCACCCCACCTCGTGCCGTGTTTTCCCCTCTCAGGACGTCACCTTTGACGATTCGACTCCTTTCTACCGTCCCTTCCCCTACCGCACTGCCCCTCTCCCTCCCCCGCCGTTTTTCCTCGCTCCAGGTCCCCCTCCGGTAGACCCCCTCCCTCCTTAGGGTCCTGCTCCTTCAGGTGTGTCTCAGGTAGACCCGCCCCCCTTGGCTGGGCCTGTAGAGGTCACTAACGACTAAGGTGCTGCTGCGGGGGGTGCTGCTGGGGGTGCTGCGTTTGGGGGTGCTAAGCCTGCGCATGAGGTGCTGGGGAGTGCGGAGCCTGGGGGTGCTGAGCCTGCGGCTGCGGAGTCTGGGGTTGCTAAGCCGGAGGGTGCCGGGTCGGGGGGTGCTGAGTCTGCTAGCGTTCCTCTGGGTCTCGTTTCACGACGCGGGCCTGTCTCACCACAGCAGGCACAAGAGTGGCTTGCTTCGCGTACCCGCCTGAGGAGTCTTGCTGCTGGAGTTGCTTGTCGTGGAGGCGCTGGGAGTGCTGGTGTCTCTGGTCCTGGAGGTGCTCGTACTGGAGCTGCCGGGACTGGTCCTACTCCTGGGGTTGCTAAGCCTGCGGCTGCGGAGTCTGGGGGTGCTGAGCCCGTCCGTGAGGTGCTGGGGGGTGCGGAGCCTGGGGGTGCTGAGCCTGAGGGTGCCGTGTCGCGGGGTGCTGAGTCTACTGGCGTTCCTCTGGGTCTCGTTTCATGACACGGGCCTGTCTCACCATAGCAGGCACGAGAGTGGCTTGCCTCGCGTGCCAACCTGAGTCGTCGTGCTGCTGGAGCTGCTTGTCGTGGAGGCGCTGGGAGTGCTGGTGTCTCTGGTCCTGGAGGTACTCGTACTGGAGGTATTCGAGCTGTCGGGTCTAGTACTGCTCCTCGAGCTGGAGGTGTCGGCTCTGGAGGTGCTGCTGCTGGAGGTACTGGGGCAGGAGGCCCTGGAGCTGGTGCTGTCGACCCTGGCGTTGGAGACCCTGGAGCTGGAGGTGCCGGTTCTGGGGGTGAAGCTCCTGGAGGCCCTAGAGTTGGTCCTGTTGACTCTGGAGTTGGGGACCTTGGGGCTGGAGGTGCCGGTTCTGCGGAAATAACTAGTGCAACGGGAGCTAGACTACGGGCCAGGCACGGATGCTCGTGTGATCTCTGCGTTCGTTCGTTCCTTAGTCGTTTCCAAGTGCTAACACTGCTTGCTTAGTTCACGGGGAAAATTGGCAAGAGTTTCACTAGGAAAACATAACTACAAAAGGTCAGAATTGATTGCATCAACATTGGCAACACATACTACATTAGACCTAGCAAGGCTGCTGGTCGACTGCCAGCGCAGCACGGTCGACCGCGTGCCAGCACGACTTGGTCGACCGCGCTTCCAGCAAAGCAGAGTCGCGGCTTGCCAACGTTGCCCTTCCGCGGTGTGCCAACGCTGCAGTAAGTCGACTGCACAGCGATGCATCCGCGGGACAGCGGTGCACCATCTTCGCAGGTGCGTGCAGCTGGTTGGCGCCCAACTCCCCGTCACATGCCCAGCGCAGACACTTCACCCGTGACGGCGCCCACCAGCCACATCGACCTCGGGATACCACCCCCGAGGTCGTCCTCGCAGATAACATCCCCTGCGACTTTCGCGCACGTCGCCCGGGTATCCTGGTTGACCGGGCATTTCGCGGTCCTCCCGCGGTTTCGCGGCTCCACGGTCCTCCCGCGGTTTCGCGGCTCCCAAGGTCCACCGCGATTTCGCGGCTCCCAGGGTCCACCGCGATTTCGCAGCTCCCACGGTCCTCCGCGATTTCGCGGCCCCCGCGGTCCTCCCGCGGTCGGCTCCGCCCAAGCGAGGACGGGGCCAAACACAACTCCCGTTGACACTCCCCTGCCGCGTTCACGCTTGGGCCCCAACCCGGCCCACACGGCAGTACTGCATCGAGAATAGCCCGTCGGCATGCACACAACGCACAGCACGCCTGTCACCGCACCAGCCATGGCACCTGCTGCTGCACGTCGTTGTCACTGTCGCCCACATCGGCCAGGCGCACTTGGCCGATTGCAACGGAGCACCGGTTGAAGGCCGGGTAGTGCAGCGCCTTCGTCAGGAAGTCGGCCGGCTGCTCAGCGGTTGGGATGTACTTCAACGAAAACTTCCCGCGCTTCACCATGTGTTGCAGCCAGGCATGTCGCCGTTCCATGTGCTTGAGGTTGCCCGTCAACCCCATGCCCTCGCCGACCGTGATGGCCGACTTGTTGTCCACCCTGAGGACAGTCGGCTTTCCAGCGTCCAGCCGCTGGAACTCCGCAAGGAGGAAGCGAAGGCGGCGTCCCTCCTTGCCGGCTTCGACGGCCGCCACGTACTCCGACTCGGTCGACAACAGCGTCGCGCACTTGATGCGCTGGCTCGACCAGGAGACCGCGGCCCCTCCATAGACGAACATGTAGCCGCCCGTGCTCATCCGGTTCTGCTTGTCGCCCGCGTCGTCGGCGTCCACGTAGCCGACCAACTCCAGTGACTCCGGACCACCGCCAAACTCCAGGGCGGTGTCTCGCGTGTTGGCGAGGTAGGCGAGGCAGCGGTCGACCTCGCGCCAGTGCTGGTAGCTCCTCACCGTGAGGCCGCTCCCCAGCTTGCTGCACGCGAATGCAATGTCCGGCCTCGTTGTCGTCGCCGCGAACTGCAGCGAGCCGACCTTCTGCCTGTACTCCTCCTCCTCGCGCTCCTGCGCCTCCTCGTCGTCGAATGTCTGCTCCGCGTAGGCGGCGACGGAGACCGGCGTCTTCGGAGTGCGCCCGGTCTGCTCCTCGTCGATGAAGCGCCTGCGTAGCTTGTCGGCGTAGCCCTGCTGGTGCAGCCACAATTTTCGCACCGGCCTGTCGCGCACGATCTCCAGGCCGAGATACTTCTGCACCGGCAAAATTTCGCGCAGCTCGAAGGCGGCCTCCAGCAGCTCCTTCAGCATCGCGGTTCTGCTGCTCGCGGCGAGAAGGTCGTCGACGTAGACCAGCACCCAGCAGGTCACCTTGTCGTCGCCGACCTTGAAGTACAGAGCCTCGTCGACTTGGCTCTTCTTCCACCCGGTGCCAACCAACACGTTGTTGAGAGCCGTGTACCACAGCAGCGGCGACTGCTTTAGCCCATAGAGGCTCTTTAGCAGCTTGCACACCCGGCCGGTCCCGTCGTTGAAGTAGTCCGGCTGGTACATGTACAGCACGCGGTCAAGCTTGCTCAGCAAAAAGGCGTTCTTCATGTCCACCTGCATCAGGTTGAGGTCGAGGACGGCGACGATGCTGAGGAAAATCCTCAGCGTGACGTAGCGGCTCACTGGCGCGTACGTCTCCTCGTAGTCAACGCCATACACCTGCGTGAAGCCTTTCATGACCAGCCTCGCCTTTTCGAGCTCGACAGTGTCGTCGATGCGGTACTTCATTGTCAGCACCCACCGGTTCTTCATTATGTTCACCCCCGGCGGGCGTTCGACCAGCTCCCAAGTGCCCATGTTGATGAGGCTACGAATCTCCTCCTCCATGGCGGCCTTCACCGCCGGGCCCTTCCAGCTCGTCAACGCCTCCTTCACCGTCATGGTCGAAATGTCCCAACGGTGCTCGGGATCGGCATGCATGTCGGGGTCGAGCTCCAAAACTCCTCATCGTCCTCGGCGTCATCGTACGCCAGGTCGTCGTCGTCCACATCGTACACCGAGGTGAAGGCAGCGGGGACGAAGAAGTCGGGTGGCCTTCGAATTCGGCCCGACTTCCGAGGTCCGGGCTGCACCTCCACCACGTCGCTCAATGTGCCTTCATCGAACTGCTCCCCTGTAGTCCGCTCCTCTGAAGCGAGCTCCGCGTTTGACGGCTCCCCTGTCGACGGCTTCTCTGAAACGCGCTTCCCGCTCGACGGCTCCCCTGTCAATGGCTTCTCTTGAACGCGCTTCCCGTCCGAGAGCTCCCCTGCCAACTGCTCCGCGGTCGGCTTCGCTGCTGCCTGTTTTCCTGTCTGCTGCCTGCTAGCTGCGGGCTCCTCCGCGGTCTCCTCCGCGGTCGGCTCCGTGGTCGGCTCCGCGGTCGGCTTAGCAATCTCCTCCGCGGTGTCCTTCACGGTCTCTTCCGCGGTGTCCTTCGCGGTTTCATCCGCGGTGTCCTTCGCGGTTTCCTTCGCGGTCTCCTCCACGATCCTCTTCTCCGTGACTGACTGGGCGTCATGTCGGCCACCGGCAATGCTCTTGACCAACACCACAGGCGACGCCCCACGGCTCCCCTCATCCCCGGAGGCCGACACCGGAGTCAGGCCACGCAGTTCGACGGGAAGGGAATAGGAAGAAGGGGCAGGAGATGGCAAGGCAGGGGCGACCGCGACATCCTTATCAGCCCGCTCACCGACCTCGGCGAGCATAGGAAGCGTCGCCGTCGAGGTGTCCGTCGGCGGGTTGGCCCGCGTCCGCCCCGATGCAGGCCCGAGGTCCGACTTCCACACCTCCAGCGACAGAGTTTCGTAGAACACCACATCCGACGTGGTGACCACCCGGTCGGCGGTGATGTCGAGGAGCTCCCAGCCTTTGCTCTCCTCCGACACGCCGAGGTGAAGGCCCCACCGGGCCTTCGGCTTCAGCTTCCCACCGCGCTGCTGCTCAGGGACGAGGAATTGCGCCATGCAGCCCCACACCCGTGCCATCGACAGGTCGGGCTTCTGCCCGGTGAGGAGCTGGTACGGCGTCGTCCCCGCAGGCAGCGAAGACCGCTTCACGCAGTTGCGAGCCCAGACGGCCTGCCGCAGAGCGAGATGCCACCAGTGGTGCTGCACGCCCATGTGCAACAGCATCGTCCGCACCGACTCCACCACGGTCCTCATCTCCCGCTCCGCCATGCCATTCTGTTGCGGGGTGTAAGGGCAGGTCAAGTCGTGAACGATTCCCTTGCTGTCCATGAAGGCGGTGAATTCCTTCCCGAGGAACTCCCCTCCGCGGTCAGAACGCAGTTGCAGCACCGAATGCTTCGCATGCCGCTCCACCAGCACCAGCCACTTCTGGAACTCCAGCAGCACGTCCGACTTCTTGGTGATCGGCCTCACCCACACATAGCGGGTCTTGCGGTCCTTCAGCAGCAAGAAGTACAGGCTGCCGTCCTTGGCAGCCACGCGAAATGGCCCACACAAATCGATGTGCACGACGGCCAGGGCGTCGTCGGCTTCAGAGCCGTGGTCGGGGAAGGTATGCCGCGCCAGCTTCCCCCCGACGCACGAAACACACGGTGAGTCAGCGCCAGACACCGACTTGAGGTCCAACCCAGTGGAGACCTCGTGCATCGCCGAGCTCCGTATGGTGTCCATGCCAACATGCGCCAGCCTCGCGTGCAGCCTGTCCGGGGTTGCCTTCGTCGCCGAGGCGATCGCCCGCAAAGCTACCTCCTCTTTCGCGGGTGTCGTCGACTTTACAGCGCATGGGCGCAGGTCAGTGCAGAGGACCCGGCCGGCGTCCTTCGCCGAGGTCGACTCCGTCGACTGTTTCTCTTTTTGCGGCTGGTTTCCTCGACGCGGACGACGGCTGCCAGACCTCCCGCGGCCTCCCTTGGTTTCGTCGTCGTCCGAGTCACTGCGGTCGGGACATTCGAAGGAGAGGTGCTCGGGATCGCCGCACAGCCAGCATTCCCGTTGTCGACCTCCTCCTCCACGACCGCCCTCCTTGGCCGACTTCTGCTTGTCAGCATCCTTCGCCGGCTTCCAGCCACCGCGGTGACTGCCACCAGACTGCCCACGCTGTCTCGGTCGACCACCTTGCTTCGCGGGGGCGACGAAATTCACTTGCGCGAGGAGCTCCTGGGACCGCTCAGCCTCCTGCATCGCCTCGTCCTGCAGGATGTACGAGGTCAATGTATCCTCGTTGAGCGTCGCCCGCGTGCTCGGCGCCATCGACAGCCGCTTCAGCAAGTTGTAGCTGCTCGGGAGTCCTTGCGTGACGTGCGTGACATACGAAGCCGTCGAGTATTCCGCGCCAGCCATCCGAATGGTGGCGAGAATTCGCCGAGCTCGATTGCAGTAGTCAGTCGCGGTCTCCTCGTCGCCCATACGCAGGTGCGTCAACTGCCCCTCAAGCTGGGCGATGAACAAGTCGTCGGTGACCTGGTAAGTTGACTCGATGAAATGCCACGCCCGGTGGCCAGCGTCGAGGTACTCCCTGCACGACTTCAGGGCGAAATGACCGTAAATGTCAGCAACTGCATGGCGCAAAATTCCGCTCGCAGATCGGAGTAGTGCTCCTCCGGCGTCGCCACGGTCCCGCGGGCGAAGCCCATCAGCCCGGCCATCTCCAACTGGGGCTCGATGGCTTCCTTCCACGTTAGGATGTCAGGACGACCGACCAGCGGAGGTGAGACCGAGATCCTATCCGGCGTAAACTTGAAGTAGCCGTAGCTCGGCGCAATTCCTCCCGCGGTCACGTGAGTCGCCGACGTCGGTGCTAATTCACTTCGTCTGCCTCCGACGTAGTTTCGCGGGGCCCCTGCAGCCGCCGATGACTGCATCCCTCGCGCCTGAACGCCCCCGACTTCATCGGCGTGAATCACACCTCGCTCCCTCGATGTGCCTCCCGCGCTGCTACCGACTTGGTCACCCGCGGCGTCGTCTCCCGCGTCGACGCCGCCTGCGTTGTTCACCGGTCGAGGAAATGCAGACCGAGAAGGGGGGTGCTCCGCCGCCCACAAGGCGCGGATCCCAGCCTCGACAACCGTCAGCGGGAGAGTTCCGTACTCGTTCGCCACATGACGTCTCCTCGCGTCCTCCAGCCGTGCTTCCAAGGTGTCCACGACACCCGCCTCTACTACGGGGTCCACCATGGCGTCCAACACAGCCGCCGGTCTACAAACAAACTAGGTGAGTGAAAAGTCAGCTAAACCGAAGGTTTCTTCGCGGTGTCGTCCACGCTCACCGCACCATGCGGAGATAACTAGTGCAACGGGAGCTAGACTACGGGCCAGGCACGGATGCTCGTGTGATCTCTGCGTTCGTTCTTTCCTTAGTCGTTTCCAAGTGCTAACACTGCTTGCTTAGTTCACGGGGAAAATTGGCAAGAGTTTCACTAGGAAAACATAACAACAAAAGGTCAGAATTGATTGCATCAACATTGGCAACACAGACTACATCAGACCTAGCAAGGCTGCTGGTCGACTGCCAGCGCAGCACAGTCGACCGCGTGCCAGCACGACTTGGTCGACCGCGCTTCCAGCAGAGCAGAGTCGCGGCTTGCCAACGTTGCCCGTCCGCGGTGTGCCAACGCTGCAGTAAGTCGGCTGCACAGCGATGCATCCGCGGGACAGCGGTGCACCAGCTTCGCAGGTGCGTGCAGCTGGTTGGCGCCCAACTCCCCGTCACATGCCCAGCGCAGACACTTCACCCGTGACGGCGCCCACCAGCCACATCGACCTCGAGATACCACCCCCGAGGTCGTCCTCGCACATAACATCCCCGGCGACTTTCGCGCACGTCGCCCGGGTATCCTGGTTGCCCGGGCATTAAGCGGTCCTCCCGCGGTTTCGCGGCTCCACGGTCCTCCCGTGGTTTTGCGGCTCCACGGTCCTCCCACAGTTTCGCGGCTCCCACGGTCCACCGCGATTTCGCTGCTCCCATGGTCCTCCGCGATTTCGCGGTCCCCGCGGTCCTCCCGCGGTCGGCTCCGCCCAAGCGAGGACGAGGCCAAACACAACTCCCGTTGACAGGTTCTGGGGGTGCTGCTGCTGGAGGCGCTGGAGTTGGAGGTTCTGGAGCTGCCGGAGGCGCTGGAGCTGGAGGTGCTGCTGCTGGAGTCACTGGAGCTGGAGGTGCTGCTGCTGGATGCCCTGGGGCTGGAGGTTCTGGAGCTGCTGGAGGCGCTGGAGCTACTGGTACTGGTGGCACTGCACCACCGCGAGTGTTTTTCGCTCCGCCTTCACCGTCATCTCTGCCACCGCATCACTCCGTGCTTCGCCAGGTTCTTAGCCTCCCGTCTTCTACTGGCTTCCCGATACAGCCCGGCGCACCACTGCCTGCTCCTTCTCGTTACACTGAGCAGACAGACTCGCTTACAGAGCGTCTTGATCCTTTGTATCGTCCTGCCTCGCCTGTTTGCGCGCGTCGCACTGGTAGTTGTGTTCCTCGTGAGCGTCCGCCTCCTGTCCCGGGCACGCACGCTATGGCACTCCGTCGTTTGAGTCTGCTGCTGCGTCTCAGAGCTTGTTTACTTTGCTGTTGCCTGTCGTCTAAACTTCGCTGCTAGTCTTGTTGCTGAGTCTGAGTCTGCCTGTCCTCCGTCCCTCGGGGGTGGGTGTGCTCTTGGCACGGACGTCCTTGAGGACAGGCAGGAGGACTTTGAGTGTCTTGAAGCCGCTGCGCCTCATCTCGTGGCCATGCTGCTTGCCCCTGAGGGAGACCCGGATGCTCTTGACATCCCGACCCCACGCTCTTATGCTGAGGCGATCGCGGGTGAGTACTCCTCTCAGTGGCAGACAGCCATGGACGCAGTTCCCCCTCCTTGGGCAAACATCGTCAGTGGCATGTGGATTTTCAGGGTGAAGCGGCCGCCAGGTTCTCCGCCTGTCTTCAAGGCTCGTTACATTCCACGAGGCTTCAGTCAGCGACAGGGAGTTGACTTCTTCCAGACCTTCTCCCCCACCCCGAAGATGACCACTCTTCGGGTGCAGCTGCACGTTGCCCCTCAGCGTGACTACGAGCTTCACTCTCTGAACTTCAGCACAGCATTCTTACAGGGCAGTCTGCACGAGGAGATCTGGCTGCGCCGCCCACCTGGCTTCACTGGGTCGTTCCTTCCTGGTACCCAGTGGAGCCTCCGCCGGCCAGTCTATGGTCTCCGTCAGGCGCCTCGTGAATGGCACAACACACTGAGGACGACACTTGCAGCTTTTGGGTTTGCACCTTCCACTGCTGACCCGTCGTTGTTTCTGCGCACCGACACTTCTTTGCCGCCGTTCTACATCCTCGTGTACGCCGACGACTTGATCTTCGCCACTGCTAACACTGAGGCTCTCGCCCTTGTGAAGTCGGAGCTGAAGAAGAGACACACGTGCACAGACCTGGGTGAGCTGCGCAGCTACCTTTGCTTGCAGATCACCCGGGGCAGAGCACGGCGCACCATCACACTGACTTAGTCACACATGGTGCAGCAGGTCCTTTAGCGCTTCGGCTTCACTTCGTCCTTGCCACAGTCCACTTCCCTGGCTACAGGCCACTCGCTCTGAGCTCCACCTTCGGACGAGTCCGTAAAGCCAAGTGGTCCCCAGAGCTAGTGGGCTGCCTCATGTACCTGATGGCCTGCACTCGTCCTGACCTTGCGTACCCTCTTGGCCTTCAGGCAGGCTACGTGGCTCCTGGTAGGCACCGAAAGGTGCACTTCGATGCTGCGAAGAGGGTACTGCGCTACTTGTGCAGTACATCGGGCATGGGGCTCCTGCTTGGACGGCGGAGCTCAGTTGTCCTTACTGGGCACTCAGACGCTTCTTGGGCAGACGACCTGGCTACGCAGCGGTCGTCACAGGGTTATACATTCAGCCTTGGCTCTGGCTCTGTTTCTTGGCGGTCTACATGCTCGTCTTCCGTTCTCAGCTTCAGATGTGAGGCTGAGATCTACGCCACAGCCATGGCTGCACATGAGTTAGAGCTTATTCCTATCCTCGTATCAAGAGAACCTCATATCAAGATTGTACCTTGTGCCTGGTAAAACTAGCGAGAGGTTTTGGGTTTAGGGTAATTTTCAGTGGGAGGTTGGTATGAGGTTCTCTTGATACGAGTATAGGAATTCGCTCTTACGCTGGCTCAGCTACCTGCTGACCGACTTGGGAGAGAGGCCTTGTTCACCTCCAGTTCTGTACGTCGACAACAAGGCTGCCATTGCCTTGTGTCAGGACCGCAGACTGGAGCACAGAACGAAGCACATCGCTCTGCGTTACTTCCTTGCTCGAGAGTTGCAGCAGCGTGGTCAGCTTCGTGTCGCCCACGTGCCCACCCGAACGAACACGGCTGATGTGTTCACCTATGCCCTTCCGGCTGGTGATCATCAGCGCATCTGCACTGCTCTAGGCCTGGTGCCTACATTTCCTCACTTGCTGTAGACTTCTGTTTTATTGTGATCTATATACATCTACCTGCATGTTTATTCTTGATAGGTAGTGATCACTGTACTGTTGTTGTTGCATATATACCTCTGCATGTGAACTGGCCTTGTGGCCGTTTTGCTTTGTCAGAATCAAGAAGTGATTGAACTATGAAACATTGGAGTACAAGTATGAAACCCTAGAGTTGTGTACCCCCTAAAGGCTAACCCACTATAGCCTACACAGCAATAACACATATATAATGTTTGACATGCTTGTGCTCGGAGTGTGTGGTGAGGTTGTGATCCACCTTGAGCTTGCATTGCTTTTCTTGAATGGTCTTGTGGCCCCTTGTTCTCCCCCACTTTGCCTATGGGGGTGTGTGAAACTATATATATGCTATGGTATAATGGATAGGCCATAGTGGGGTAGCAAACATGGGGTACAACCTCTTTAGGTTCTGTACTTGTACTAACTTTCTCGATAGTTTTCACCATTCCTGCTTGTAAATTCTTAACAGTAAATTCCCTTATTGCAGCGAGATTCAAACCGTGCGGCGCGGGAACCCGTTTCAAACCTGTTCCCGCTCCTTGAAATGCTTCTGCCTGCATCGGTCTTGCTCAGACGGTTGCTGCGTCGCTTCGACTCTTCTGACTCATCGACTTCGTACTTGGTAGAGTCGGCTCCTGCAGCATACAGGAATGCCTTCTCGTACAACTTCATATCGTAACAAGTGTGAGAACTTTAGAACGAGAATGAATGAACTAGGAAATGAGTTGGGTACAAATAGGAAACCCTAGAAAGCTGTACCCCATACTGTCTACCCCACTACAGCCTAGAAAGACTATAGCATATAAATTTGACACACCCCCATAGGCAAAGTGGGGGAGAACAAGGGGTCACAAGACCAGTTAAGCAAAGCACAGCAAGCTCAGGGTGGATCACAACGTCACCACACATTCTGAGCACAAGTTCAAGGGCCACAAGGCCAGTTCACATGCAGAGATATAAATATAAAGTTAAACATGCAAGTGCAAGTATATATAGGTCAAAGTACAAGCAAGGTCAAGAAGTGAGCAAGTGAGGCAAAGTAGGTACAAGACCTAAGAGAGTACAGAAGCGCTGGTGATCACAAGGCGCGAGTGCCTTGGTGAAGATATCAGCAGTGTTGGCCTGAGAGGCCACGTAAGCAAGTCGCAGCTGACCACGCTGCTGCAGCTCACGAGCAAGGAAGTAGCGAAGAGCAATGTGCTTCGTTCTGTGCTCCAGTCTGTGCTCACGACACAAGGCCAGCATGGCCTTGTTGTCTACGTACAGAACTGGAGGAGAACGAGGCTGCTCTCCGAGGTCAGTTAGCAGGTAGGTGAGCCAGCGTAACTCCTGTGCAGCCATGGCCCCTGCGTAGATCTCAGCCTCGCAGCTGGAGCTGAGAACAGAAGAAGAGCGGGTAGACCGCCACGAAACAGAACTGGAACCAAGGCTGAAGGTGTAACCCTGTGACGACCGCTGCGTAGCGAAGTCGTCAACCCAAGACGCGTCTGCGTGACCAGTGAGGACCACTGGACTCCGCCCTCCAAGCACTAGCCCCATGCCCGACGTACTGCACAAGTAGCACAACACCCTCTTCGCTGCAGCCATGTGCTCAGGGAGGTGTCTCCCAGGAGCAACATAGCGTGCCAGAATGCTAAGAGGGTATGCAAGGTCAGGTCGTGTGCAGGTCATCAGGTACATGAGTCAGCCAACAAGCTCTGGGTACGGGCCACTCGGCTCTACGGACTCATCCGAAGGCAGAGCTGAGAGCGAGTGGCGAGTAGACAGAGGAGTGGCCTGTGGCGAGGAGTACGTGAAGCCGAAGCGCTGAAGGACCTGCTGCAACATGTGTGACTGAGTCAGGGTAATGGTGCGTTGTGCTCTGTCCCGGGTGATCTGCAAGCCAAGGTAGCTGCGCAGTTCACCCAGGTCTGTGCACGTGTGTCTCTTCTGCAGCTCGGACTTCACGTGGGCGAGTCCAGCAGTGTCAGCAGTGGCAAAGACCAAGTCGTCGACGTACACGAGGATGTAGAACGGCGGCAGAGAGGTGTTGGTGCGCAGAAACAGCGACGGGTCGGCAGTAGAAGGAGCAAACCCAAGAGCCGCAAGTGTAGTCCTCAGTGTGTCGTGCCACTCACGAGGTGCCTGGCGGAGACCGTAGACTGGCCGCCGGAGGCTCCAGTGGGTGCCAGGAGGAAAAGACCCAGTGAAGCCAGGTGGGCGGCACAGCCAGATCTCCTCGTGCAGGCTACCCTGTAGGAAAGCAGTGCTGAAGTCAAGAGAGTGAAGCTCGTAGTCGCGCTGAGCGGCTATGTGCAGTAGTACCCGAAGAGTGGTCATCTTCGGGGTGGGAGAGAAGGTCTGAAAGTAGTCAACTCCCTGCCGCTGACTGAAGCCTCGAGCCACGTAACGCGCCTTGAAGACAGGCGGAGAACCCGGCGGCCGCTTCACCCTGAAAATCCACATGCCACTGACGATGTTCGCCCCAGGTGGGGGAACCTCGTCGACGTAGGTGCCTGTGGACTTCCAGGAAGCCATCTCTGCGTCCATGGCTGCCTGCCACTGAGAGGTGTAGGGACCCTCTATCGCCTCCGCGTAAGAGCGCGGAGTCGGGATGTCTGGTGCATCCGGGTCTCCCTCAGGGGCCAGCAGCATGGACACGAGATGAGGTGAAGCAGCAGCAAAGCACTGGAACTCCTCCTGCCTGTCCTCAAGGACGTCCGTGCCAAGAGCACACTCACCCCCGACGGACGGAGGACAGACAGACTCAGACTCAGTGACAAGACTAGCGGCGTAGTCTAGACGACAGCGAGCAGCAAAGTCGACAAGCTCAGCAACTAAGGCAGACGCAGCAGTGGACTCGAAGGAAGGGTCAGTGACGACAGTAGCAAGGAGACGCGTGACAGTAGGACTGGTAGCACGAAGGGAGTCCGACTTTGGGTCAGCAAGAGCAGGAAGAGAGGATTCAGGAGGAGAAGGCAAAGGGGCACGCAGCGGAGCAGTGGAAGGACGCAGAGACATCCGGTGCGTGCCGGGGACAGGGGGAGGACACTGACGCGCACCACGACCACTAGTGCGAGCAGCACGGACAGGCGACGCAGGACGAGACGCAGGCTCACGACGCTCAGCAAGACCTCCAGTAGGACCAGTGTAGGGAGAAGGAGCAGGCAGTGGGGAGGCTGGCTGGAACTGTGACCCAGACTGGACAGGCGGCGGACACTCTAAGAGAGGAGCAGGACTAGTAGAGGGCGGAAGACCAAGAACCTGCTCAAGGAGCGGAACGAAGTACGGTCGCGGCCGTGCAGCACCCCCAGAACCAGCAAGAACAGCACCAGCACCCCTAACGGCAGCACCAGCTCCAGTAGCACCCCCAGCTCCAGCAGCGCCAGCAGCTTCAGCACCAGCACCCCCAACAGCAGCACCAGCTCCAGTAGCACCCCCAGCTCCAGCCGCGCCAGCAGCACCAGCTCCAGCACCCTCAGAAGCACCAGCACTAGCAGCACCTCCAGCGCCAACACCCCCAGCAGCTCCAGCGCTAGCTCCAGCACCTCCAGCAACTCCAGCACAAGGAGGACCCACAGGCCCAGCAACTCTAGTACCTCCAGTACGAGCACCTCCGGGACCCGTGGCACCAGCACCCTCAGCAGTAGGAGAACCTCCAGCACCAGCAGCACCTCCAGCTCCAGCAGCACGGCTCCAGTGCCGAGCAAACCACTCGCGCAGCTCCTGTGGAGAAAGTAGCTCTCGCCGGGACGAAGCACCCGAAGGACCTCCAGGCCCAGTCCCTCCAGACGCCACACGAGCAGGCTCAGCACCCCCAGGCTCCGCACCCCCAGGCTCAGCACCCCCAGGCTCAGCAACCCCAGGCTCAGCACCCCCAGACTCAACACCCCCAGTCTCAGCACCCCCAGAGTGAGCACCCCCAGGCTCAGCACCCCCAGACCCCGCACCCGCAGGCTCAGCACCCCTAGCAGCACCAGAGTCAACAGCTACCTCGACAGGATCGACTGTGTCTACCTGGGACACACCTGAGGGGGCAGGACCCTGAGGGGGGAGGGGGTCTACCGGGCGGGGACCTGGCGCGAGGAAGAGCGGCGGCGGGGGGAGGGACGCAGTGCGGTAGGGGAAGAGACGGTAGTAGGGAACCGACTCGTCAAACGTGACGTCCTGAGAGGACAGAACACGGCGCGAGGTGGGGTGGTAAAACTGCCAACCTGGCGCGTCAGGGGGGAAGCCAAGGAAGACGCAGGGAACAGCACGGGGGGACAGCTTGTCCGCAGACAAGTCGCGGACAAACGCCCGAGATCCCCAGACACGGAACGCAGACGCATCGCCAACCTTCCCCGTCCACCGCAGAGCAGGGGAGGTCTCCGGCATGGAGACCCGGGGCTGAAGGTTGATCTGATGCGCCGCGTACTGAACCGCGAACGGCCACAGATAATGGGGGGCAGCCGCATGGATCATGGACGTACGGGCGACGTCCATGACCATGCCAATGCGGCGCTCAGCAATCCCATTTTGCTGTGGAGAGGCCGGAAGCGTGAACGTCTGGCGGATGCCTCGTGCACGACAGAAGGCTCGCAGAAGGTCACACGAGAACTCTCCGCCTATGTCGGAGTGCAGACGCAGAACAGGAAAGTCCGAGCCGAAACTCTCTCTGAGCTGGAGACGAGCAGCGCGGATCCAGTCAATCAACACCCCAGTGACCTCACCCTTGCTGCGCAAGGGGAAGACTGTGGTGTAACGCGAGTAGTCGTCAACCACCAGCAGGAAGTAACGCTCGTGACCCTGTCCACGGACGCGGGCTGGGCCCCACACGTCCATGTGAAGCGTCTGCAGCGGAGCCTCTGTCGGAGGAAACTCGGAGGAGTGAGGAGCAGCGCGCTGCCGCCCCTCGACGCAAGGAATGCAGGTAGGGGCAGGCCCTGGAGGAAGAGGAGGGAGGGACCGGGGAAGACCAGAGACAAGGACACGGGAGGCCATGGCTCGGAGACGAGGCAGGGAGGGGTGACCAAGGCGGTGGTGCCAGAGGAGAGTCTGGTGAGACAGGAGACGACACGAGCAGGGGGCAGACTCAGGACCAGACCTGGACGCCGCAGCAGACACCTGACCCGGCGCAGCTACCTGACCAGACGCAGCAACCGGAGGAGACCCAGTAGTCAGTGTGTACAGGCTCAACCCCGGCCGACGGGTAAACGTGGCCAAGTGTCGGCCCGTCCGAGCACACGTGCAGTGGGTCACTCGCTGACTCGCAGGAGTGAACTGGTGAACCCCCCCATCCTGTAGATCAGCACCACTCACCAAGTTCGTAGAGAACGAGGGGAGGTAAAGACCTGACAGGGTGCCAGAAGGGGCCGCCGGACACGGTAAGACAGTGGAGAAGTGGGCAAGGACAAGACCCCCAGAGGGGTCTGCCAGGGAGACCGCAACTGGCCGACTAAGCGGCGTGAGTGTGGTGCGGTCTTGAAAGAAGGAGCGGGAAGCACCCGAGTCAAGGGTGAATAGGTGGGAACAGACCCACTAGCACCTAGAGCAGCAGCCTCACCAGCACCTAGAGCAGCAGCCTCACCAATGCCCGGGTCAGGCGGAACACACAGGTAACAGTCACCCTCATCACTAGTAGACACAGCATACATGGCAGCAAGAATAGCATCATAGTCAAGATCAAAGATAGCAACCCCCGCCCTAGACAGCTCGCCCCAGCGAGGGATATCCGTGCGTCAGGGAACTCGTGACGCCAAGCGTCCGTCAGGCGGCCGAAGCAGCGCTGGGTGGAGTGCGGGCCCCCGCACTGCTCACCAGCGCGGTCACCGATACGAAGAACGTAGGTACAGGGACCAGCACCCCCACCCCGCTGACGCCCAGCGTACCACTCACGAAGCTGCTGGGGGGACGGGGTCTCACGAGTGCGCTGCTGCTGCTGGCGCTGACCACTACCGGAGTCACCCCTCTGCAAAGAGCCGCGACCAGCTCCACCGCTGCCGCCACCACCTCTGCCGCCTCCGCCACCTCCGCTCCAACCGCCACCGCCGCCGCCTCCTCCGCCCCCACTGCTGCCACCGACAATTCCACCCCCGCCACCACTCCCACCACCGCCCCCACCCCCTCCACCACCTCCACCGCCACCTCCACCACCCCCGCCAGCTCCTCCAGCACCCTTGCCCCCCTTGCCCTTGCCGTTGCGGCGTCTCCCGCTAGGGGCAGACGCAGCTCCTACCGACTCGAGGCCAACGAAGTCGGCCGCAGCAGCAGAGGCAACAGAGGGCAAGAGGGGGGAAGGGGAGCACCCCTCAAAGAAGGGGGTACGAGGGTCACCACGAGAGGCTCCTACAGCGACTATACTCTTCTCTGCTGCTAGGAGGCGCTCCTCGAGGAGGTCAACGGTGAGTGTGGTGGGGCAAACAGAGAGGAAGTGGTCCCTGACCGAGCGAAGGGAGTCAGGGAGCCGGGTGACTATGTAGTAGAGGGTGATGTACATGGGGGGGGGGGTTCTTGGCGCAGAATTCAGGAGGAAGCGCAGCGCGGTAGCGGGTGTCACTAGTGAGAAGGTGCGTAATGAGGTCAGCGACTGTGGGAAAGGCGGCGAGGTCAGGGAACAGGTACGGCAGCATGAGGCGGCTAAGGGCAGCAGTGGCAGGGGAAGAGTAGCGGGCAATGACAGCGTCGTACAAGGTCTTAGCACTCTTGTACTGACTAAAGTGCGCGCGCTCAGTGGACGGCAAGTGACTACGCACAGCAAGACGGGCAGCAGCATCGCGTGTGGCCCACTGTGAGCGAACAGTGCTGTCAGCATCGGCAGCAGGGGCAGGGGAGGCGCCAGACGTGAGATCGAACAGTGAGAGACCGTCTTTCCTATCGCAATGTAGGAAAAGCTGCAGATCATCGACCCAGACCTCAAAGTCGACAGCCCGACCCTCAGCATCAAAGGTAAGAACACTAGGGGTAGCCATGACAGCAGTAGGCTAGCAGTGAGAGCAGTAGGGTAGATGCAGTGCAGTGGCAGAGGCTCTGCTCAGGAGTGCGCTTACCAGGCGGTGGGTAGGGCCGAGGCGCGTCGGCAGGGACAAGGCCGCGACAGCAGTGACGACGGCGGCGGCAGCTGCGGCGGCGGCTCAACGGCGGCAGCTCGACAGCAGCGGCGGCCCGACGGCGGCGGCGGCTCGAAGGCGGCGGCGGCCGCGGCTCGGCGGCGGCGGCTGCGGCTGCGGCTCGGCGGCGGCGACTGCGGCTCGGCGGCGGCGGCTGCGTCTCGGCAGTAGGTAGCGGCGGCGGCTGCACGGCAAAAGTGGCCGCTGCTGCTGCTGGGGCCGGGGAGGGACCGCGAAGGGCGGCGACGGGGCCGCAAAGGTCGGCGACGGGGCCGGTGAGGGCGGCGACGGGGCCTCTAGGGGCGGCGATGGGGCCGCTAGGGGTGGCGACGGGGCCGCGAAGGGCGGCGACGGGGCCGCAAGGGCGGCGACGGGGCCACGATGTGCGGCAGCGGGGCCGCAAAGGGCGGCGACGGGGCCGCTAAGGACGGCGACGGGGCCGTGAGGGGTGGCGACGGGGCCGTTGCGGGCGACGACGGGGCCGCTGAGGGCGGCGACGGGGCTGCTGCGGGCGGCAACGGGGCCGCTGCGGGCGGCTACGGGGCCGCTGAGGGCGGCGACGGGGCCGCTAGGGCGGCGACTGGGCCGCTGCGGGCGGCTACAGGGCCGCTGAGGGCGGCGATGGGGCCGCAAGGGCGGCGACAGGGCCGCAATGGGCGGCGACGGGGCCGCGAGGGGCGGCGACGGGGCCGCTAAGGGCGGCGACGAAGCCGTTAAGGGCGGCGACGGGGCCGCTAAGGGGACGCGAGGGGCCGTGAGAGGGGCCTCTAAGAGGGCGCGACGCGACGGCAGGGCGGCCCACGGGGCGCGCCTCGGGCAGGGGCGACTCGCGCTACGGGCAGAAAAAAGAAAATATTGAATTTCAGTGGAGGGCCCTAGGAAGCGTTCCCACTAGGGAACCTGCTCTGATATCATGTGAGAACTTTAGAACGAGAATGAATGAACTAGGAAATGAGTTGGGTACAAATATGAAACCCTAGAAAGCTGTACCCCATACTGTCTACCCCACTACAGCCTAGAAAGACTATAGCATATAAGTTTGACAACACGAAGGTTCTCGAATGGATGAGAGTGTTTTTTTAGTGTTTCAATGAGAATGCCCCTGTTTCAAAGTGTTTTTTGAAGTCAAAATTATATTAAAATCAATAAAATTAACTTATGCTCTTATATTTGCCCCGGGCCCCGACACCTCAAAATAGCATCAATTAGAAGTGCGCCCTCTAAAAAAATGTGATTTATTATAACCAGGGTCATCCCTGTCTGAAATGTTTTGCTCGTTTGTCTGACTATCAGACGGTTTTTCAACAGATCATCTGATTTATCAGAAATTTGTTCTTGTAATGCGTGATTGAAAACTTACATTTGTATTCTTTCTGATGTATCAGACAAGGATTTTCGAATTGTTCTTATTTATAACGCCATAGTTTCACCATTGTGTTATGCTGTACCCGTGTCTAAGTTGCTAATCGGTTGGATATTTTGAAGCGAGAGGCCTTGGGTTCGAAACTTAGTGACCCTCTTTTTCCTTTTCTTCTGATGTTTCTCGTTCTAGAACCAAACCAGACCGAGCCGAAATTGTGAAAATGATAGACGAAAAGAATGGATGCATTGAGCAGCATGAGGAGTACAAGTAGGAAACCCTAAAGTGTTGTACCCCATATGAGCTACCCCACTACAGCCTACACAGACTATAGCATATAAGTTTGACACACCCCCATAGGCAAAGTGGGGGAGAACAAGAGGTCACAAGACCAGTCAAGAGAAGCAAGGCAAGCTCAGGGTGGATCACAACGTCACCACACAATCTGAGCACAAGCACAAGGCCACAAGGCCAGTTCACATCCAGAGTTATACATCAAGATGAACAAACAAGGCAGTAATCTCAACCTAGCAAGGGTAAGCATGCAAGTGCAGGTATATATAGATCACAGTACAAGCAAAGTCAAGAAGTGAGCAAGTGAGGCCAAGTACAAAAGCGCTGATGATCACAAGGCCAAGTACAAAAGCGCTGATGATCACAAGGCGTAAAGATATCAGCAGTGTTGGCCTCAGAGGCCACGTAAGTAAGGCGCAGCTGACCGCGCTGCTGCAGCTCACGAGCAAGGAAGTAGCGAAGAGCAATGTGCTTCGTTCTGTGCTCCAGTCTGTGCTCCCGACACAAGGCCAGCATGGCCTTGTTGTCTACGTACAGAACTGGAGGAGAACGAGGCGGCTCTCCTAGGTCAGTCAGCAGGTAGGTGAGCCAGCGTAGCTCCTGTGCAGCCATGGCCCCCGCGTAGATCTCTGCCTCACAGCTGGAGCTGAGAACAGAAGACGAGCGGGTAGACTGCCACGAAACAGAGCCGGAGCCAAGGCTGAAGGTGTAACCCTGTGACGACCGCTGCGTAGCCTGGTCGTCAGCCCAAGAAGCGTCTGCGTGACCTGTGAGGACCACTGGACGTCGCCCTCCAAGCACTAGCCCCATGCCCGAAGTACTGCACAAGTAGCGCAACACCCTCTTGGCTGCAGCCATGTGCTCTGGTCGGTGTCTCCCAGGAGCAACATAGCGTGCCAAGATGCTAAGAGGGTATGCTAGGTCAGGTCGTGTGCAGGTCATCAGGTACATGAGGCAGCCAACAAGCTCTGGGTACGGGCCACTCGGCTCTACGGACTCATCCGAAGGCAAAGCTGAGAGCGAGTGGCGAGTAGACAGAGGAGTGGCCTGAGGCAAGGAGTACGTGAAGTCGAAGCGCTGAAGGACCTGCTGCACCATGTGTGACAGAGTCAGGGTAATGGTGCGCTGTGCTCTGTCCCGGGTGATCTGCAAGCCAAGGTAGCTGCGCAGTTCACCCAGGTCTGTGCACGTGTGTCTCTTCTTCAGCTCGGACTTCACGTGGGCGAGTCCAGCAGTGTCAACAGTGGCAAAGACCAAGTCGTCGACGTACACGAGGATGTAGAACGGCGGCAGAGAGGTGTCGGTGCGCAGAAACAGCGACGGGTCAGCAGTAGAAGGAGCAAACCCAAGAGCCGCAAGAGTAGTCCTCAGTGTGTCGTTCCACTCACGGGGCGCCTGGCGGAGACCGTAGACTGGCCGCCGGAGGCTCCACTGGGTACCAGGAGGAAACGACCCAGTGAAGCCAGGTGGGCGGCGCAGCCAGATCTCCTCGTGCAGGCTGCCCTGCAAGAAAGCTGTGCTGAAGTCAAGAGAGTGAATCTCGTAGTCGCGCTGAGCGGCTATGTGCAGTAGCACCCGAAGAGTGGTCATCTTCGGGGTGGGGGAGAAGGTCTGAAAGTAGTCAACTCCCTACCGCTGACTGAAGCCTCGAGCCACGTAACGCGCCTTGAAGACAGGCGGAGAACCCGGCGGCCGCTTCACCCTGAAAATCCACATGCCACTGACGATGTTCGCCCCTGGTGGGGGAACCTCGTCGACGTAGGTGCCTGTGGACTTCCAGGAAGCCATCTCTGCATCCATGGCTGACTGCCACTGTGAGGAGTAGGGACCCTCGATCGCCTCAGCGTACGATCGAGGAGTGGGGATGTCTGGTGCATCCGGGTCTCCCTCAGGGGCAATCAGCGTGGACACGAGATGAGGCAAAGCAGCAGCAAAACACTGGAACTCCTCCTGCCTGTCCTCAAGGACATCCGTGCTAAGAGCACACTCACCCCCGACGGACGGAGGACAGACAGACTCAGACTCAGCAACGAGACTAGCGGCGTAGTCTAGACGACAGCGAGCAGCAAAGTCGACAAGCTCAGCAACTAAGGCAGACGCAGCAGTGGACTCAAAAGAAGGGTCAATGACAACAGTAGCCAGGAGACGCGTGACAGTAGGACTGGCAGCACGAAGAGAGTCAGACTCAGGGTCAGCAAGAGTAGGAAGAGAGGACTCCGGAGGAGACGGCAACGGGACACGCAGAGGAGCAGTGGAAGGACGCAGTGCCATCTGGTGTGTGCCCGGGACCGCAGGAGGACGCGGACGCGGAGCACGACCACTAGTGCGAGCAGTACGAACAGGCGACGCAGGACGAGACGCAGGCTCACGACGCTCAGCAAGACCTCCAGTAGGACCAGTGTAGGGAGAAGGAGCAGGCAAGGGGGAGGCGGGCTGTAACTGTGACCGCGACTGGACAGTCTGTGGACACGCTAAGGGAGGAGCAGGACCAGTAGAGGGCGGGAGACCAAGAACCTGCTCAAGGAGCGGAACAAAGTACGGCCTCGGCCTCGCAGCGCCTCCAGAACCAGCAGGGACAGCACCAGTACCCCCAGCGGCAGCACCAGCGCCAGCAGCACCTCCAGCTCTAGCAGCGCCAACTCCAGCACCCTCAGAAGCACCAGCGCCAGCAGAACCACCAGCGCCAACACCCCTAGCAGCTCCAGCTCCAGTAGCTCCAGTAGCACCTCCAGCAGGACTCCCAGTCCCAGCAGCTCCAGAACCGTCAGGACGAGCACCTCCAGGACCAGGAGCAACAGTAGTGCCTCCAGCTCCAGCAGCACGGCTCCAGCGCCGAGCAAACCACTCGCGCAGCTCCTGCGGAGAGAGTAGCTCCCGCCTCGACGAAGCACCGCCAGAGGCCACACGAGTAGGCCCAGCACCCCCAAGCTCCGCACACCCAGGCTCAGCACCCCTAGTCTCCGCACCCCCAGGCTCAGCACCCCCAGACTCAGCACCCCCAGGCTCAGCACCCCGAGACTCAGCACCCCCAGGCTCCGCACCCCCAGACCCGGCACCCGCAGGCGCAGCGCCCCTAGCAGCACCAGAGTCAACAGCTACCTCGACAGGCTCAACTGCGTCTACCTGGGACACACCTGACGGGGCAGGACCCTGAGGGGGGAGGGGGTCTACCGGGGGAGGACCTGGCGCAAGGAAGAGCGGCGGCGGGGGGAGGGGCGCAGTGCGGTAGGGGAAGAGACGGTAGTAAGGCACCGACTCGTCAAAGGTGACGTCCTGGGAGGACAGAACACGGCGCGAGGTGGGGTGGTAGAACTGCCAACCAGGCGTGTCAAGGGGGAAGCCAAGGAAGACGCAGGGAACAGCACGGGGGGACAGCTTGTCCGCAGACAAGTCGCGGACAAACGCCCGAGATCCCCAGACACGAAACGCAAACGCATCGCCAACCTTCCCCGTCCACCGCAAGGTGGGGGAGGTCTCTGGCAAGGAGACCTGGGGCTGAAGGTTGAGCTGATGCGCAGCGTACTGAACCGCAAACGGCCACAGAAAATGGGGAGCAGCCGCATGGATCATGGACGTACGAGCGACGTCCATGACCATGCCAATGCGGCGCTCAGCAATCCCATTTTGCTGTGGAGAGGCCGGAAGCGTGAAGGTCTGGCGGATGCCCTGTGCACGACAGAAGGCTCCCAGACGGGCAGAGGAAAACTCCCCGCCTCTGTCAGAGTGCAGACGCAGAACAGGAAAGTCCGAGCCGAAACTCTCTCTGAGTTGGAGACGAGCTGCGCGGATCCAGTCGATCAAAACCTCAGTGACGTCACCCTTGCTGCGCAAGGGGAACACCGTGGTGTAACGCGAGTATTCGTCAACCACCAACAGGAAGTAACGCTCGTGACCCTGGCCACGGACGCGGGCGGGGCCCCACACGTCCATGTGAAGAGTCTGCAGGGGAGCCTCTGTCGGAGGAAACTCGGAGGAGTGAGGAGCGGCGCGCTGCCGCCCCTCGACGCAGGGGACGCAGGTAGGGGCCGGCCCCGGAGGTAGGGGAGGGAGGGACCGGGGGAGACCAGAGACAAGGACACGGGAGGCCATGCCTCGGAGACGAGGCAGGGAGGGGTGACCAAGGCGGTGGTGCCAAAGGAGAGTCTGGTGGGACAGGAGACGACACGAGCAGGGCGCAGACTCAGGACCAGACCTGGACGCTGCAGCAAACACCTGACTCGACGCAGCTACCTGACCAGACGCAGTAACAGGAGGAGACTCAGTGGTCAGTGTGTACAGGCTCGACCCAGGCTGACGGGTAAACGTGGCCCGTCCGAGCACACGTACAGTGGGTCACCCGCTGACTCGCAGGTGTGAACTGGTCAACCCCCCGATCCTGTAGATCAGCTCCACTCACCAAGTTCGTAGAGGACGAGGGGAGGTAGAGACCTGACAGGGTGCCAGAGGGGGCTGCCGGACACGGTAAGACAGTGGAGAAACTAGCAAGGACAGGACCCCCAGAGGGGTCCGCCAGGGAGACCGCAACCGGCCGACTAAGCGGCGTAAGCGTGGTGCGGTCTCGAAAGAAGGAGCGGGAAGCACCCGAGTCAAGGGTGAAGGTGTGCAAGGCCTGAGCCGACGTGGTACCTGAGAGAGCAGACTCACCAGCACCTGGGGCAGCAGACGCACTAGCACCTGGAGCAGCAGCCTCACCAGCACCTAGAGCAGCAGCCTCAATGCCCGGGTCAGGCGGAACACACAGGTAACAGTCACCCTCATCACTAGTAGACACAGCATACATGGCAGCATGAATAGTATCATAGTCAAGATCAAAGATAGCTACCCCCGCCCTAGACAGCTCTCCCCAGCGAGGGATCTCAGTGGCGTCAGGGAACTGATGACGCCAAGCGTCCGTCAGGCGGCCGAAGCAGCGCTGGGTGGAGTGCGTGCCCCCGCACTGCTCACCAGCGCGGTCGCCTGTACGGAGGACGTAGGTGCAGGGACCAGTACCCCGCTGACGCCCAGCGTACCACTCACGAAGCTGCTGAGGGGACAGGGTCTCACGACTGCGCTGCTTCTGCTGGCGCGGACCACCACCGGAGCCACTCCTCTGCGCAGCGCCGCGACCAGCCCTACTGCCACCTCCGCCGCCTCCGCCACCTCCGCCCCCTCCGCCACCACCGCCGCCTCCTCCGCCTCCACTGCTGCCACCGACACCTCCGCCCCCGCCACCACTCCCACCACCACCCCCACCCCCTCCACTGCCTCCACCACCACCTCCACCGCCCCCACTGGCCCCCCCAGCGCCCTTGCCCCCCTTGCCCTTGCCGGTGCGGCGCTTCCCGCTAGGGGCAGACGCAGCGCCGACCGACTCGAAGCCAACGAGGTCGGCCGCAGCAGCAGAAGCAACAGAGGGCAAGAGGGGGGAGGGGGAACACCCCTCAAAGACGGGGGTGCGAGGGTCACCACGAGAGGCTCCTACAGCGACTATGCTCTTCTCTGCTGCTAGGAGGCGCTCCTCGAGGAGGTCAACGGTGAGTGTGGTGGGGCAAACTGAGAGGAAGTGGTCCCTGACTAAGCGAAGGGAGTCAGGGAGCCGGGTGACTATATAGTAGAGGGTGATGTACATGGGGGGGGGGGGGGGGGGGTTCTTGGCACAGAACTCAGCAGGAAGCGCAGCGCGGTAGCGAGTGTCGCTAGTGCGAAGGTGCGTAATGAGGTCAGCGACTGTGGGAAAGGCAGCAAGGTCAGGGAACAGGTACGTCAGCATGAGGCGGCTAAGCGCAGCAGTGGCAGGGGAAGAGTAGCGCGCAACTACAGCGTCGTACAAGGTCTGAGCACTCTTGTACTGGCTAAAGTGCACACGCTCAGTGGTCGGTAAGTGGCGACGAACAGCAAGACGGGCAGCAGCATCGCGTGTCACCCACTGTGAGCGAACAGTGCTGTCAGCAGTAGCAGGCGGGGCAGGAGAGGCACCAGAGGTGAGATCGAACAGGGAGAGTCCGTCTGCCCTATCGCACTATAGGAACAGCTGGAGGTCATCAACCCAGACCTCAAAGTCAACAGCACGACCCTCAGCATCAAAGGTAAGGACACTGGGGGTAGCCATGACTGGAGTGGTCTAGCAGGGAGTGATCTCACCAGTCCGAGTAAGTAGGGCCGGGGCGCGCCAGTAGGTGCAGAAGCGGCTCGACTGTAGGGCGGCTCGGCGGCTCGGCTGCTGGGCGGCTCGGCGGCTCGGTGCTGGGCGGCTCGGCGGCACGGCGGTTGGGCGGCTCGGCGGCTCGGCTGCTCGGCTACTCGGCTGCTGGGCGGCGCGGCTGTTGGGCGGCTCGGCGGCTCGGCAGGGGAGAGGCTGGGGCAGGGCCGGGGCAGTTCAGGAGCAGGGCCGGGGCAGGGCAGGGGCAGTTCAGGAGCAGGGCCGGGGCAGGGCCAGGGCAGAGCCGGGCCAGGGCCGGGGCAGTTCAGGGGCAGGGCCGGGGCAGGGCCGGGACAGGGCCGGGGCAGAGCCGGGGCAGGTCAGGAGCAGGGCCGGGGAAGTGCAGAAGCAGGGCCGGGGCAGTCCAGGAGCAGGGCCGGGGCAGGGCCAGGGCAGAGCCGGGCCAGAGCCGGGGCAGTTCAGGGGCAGGGCCGGGGCAGGGCCGGGGCAGAGCCGGGGAAGAGCTGCGTCAGGGCTGCAGTAGGGCCGGCTGGGCCTGAAGGGGCCTCTAACGGGGCCTGACTGGGCCGAACTGGGCCTATAACGGGGCCTGACGGGGCCTATAACGGGGCCGTACGGGGTCTATAACGGGGCCGTGCGGGGCCTATAACGGGGCCTGACGGGGCCTATAACGGGGCCGTACGGGGCCATAACGGGGCCTGACGGGCCTTACGGGGCCTCTAACGGGGCCTTACGGGGCCTGTAACCGGGCCTGAAGGAGCCTGACGGGGCCTCTAACGGGGCCTGACGGGCCTTACAGGGCCTTAAACGGGGCCAAATGGGGCCTGACGGGGCCGTACGGGGCCTCTAACGAGGTCTGACGGGGCCGTACGGGGCCTCTAACGGGGCCTGTCGGGGCCCAACGGGGCCTTAAACGGGGCCGAACGGGGCCTGACGGGGCCTTACGGGGCATAACGCGGTCTTAAGGGGCCTTACGGGGCGGGCGCAGGTTCTAAGGGCGGGCGCAGGGGCCGTGACGGGCCTCGAAGGGAAGGCGCGAAGCGCGAGAAATTTCAGTGGTGGGCCCTTTAAAAAAAATTCGAAACTAGCTCTATACCATGTGAAAATGATAGACGAAAGGAATGGATGCATTGAGCAGCATGAGGAGTACAAGTAGGAAACCCTAAAGTGTTGTACCCCATATGAGCTACCCCACTACAGCCTACACAGACTATAGCATATAAGTTTGACAGAAATCTCCCATCGTAATGAAAACTACAGATAGAATCAGAAATATAATTCAAAGTTCTGATTCAGCAGACACTATTTTTTTTTTCTTGAAAACTCTGATTCATCAGACAGAGTAAAAACAGATTATCTTACCGATCAGACGGGGCCAAAGGGCCCGTGGGATGCATCAGGTGGAAAAATAAATACTAAAAACTATTGAGGACCTTCATTATAACACTTGGGGCCAGGGCTCTCTCTAGGTTTTGGGGCTGTCTGACAGTACCCTGAAAAAAAATTCCCCCGTCTTACGCTCGGACGACGAAATTTACATGGTCTGCATTATAAGCTGGAATAGTTTTTCTAGTCTGATAAATAAGACGAAAAAAAAAATCCTGTTAAAAGTCAACCTACTGTAATCCTACCAGCAAGTCTAGTCATAGTACCTAACAACCTAGCTGCAGTAGCAAAGGACTTAGTCAGAGTCACTAGAGCCGTACACTTCATTGCTATCAGTATCATCCTCGCTAACAACTGACTCTGGGACAGTGGCCCTTTCTTTCCTTCTAAGCCACGGGTACTCATCATCCATCCTTGCTGCTTCTGCTGCTAGGGCCGCTTCTCGAGCAGCCGCTTCTGCTGCTGCCAGTGCTGCTGCTGCTGCTGCTGCAGCTGCGGCCGATCTTTTCTTCGCACGCTTGCTCGGTCTCTCCCCGGACGCCATCAGCACATCATTCGCAGGCCTGCGCTTCTTGGAAGCATTCCACTTCCTCAGTAACTCGGGCCACTCCATGTCGTAGTTAAGGAGCGAGACGGCCATCAGCTCTCCTAGCTTCGCGTCGCACAGGTTCCCGCGAAGCCAGCTTTTGATGATGTTCTGCCGTGAAAAGTCGCGTTCACACTCGACGGTACTGAGCGGAAGCACGGCAACGGCCATCCACAGGTGGACGAGGTTCGGGTAGCATGTCGCCCAGTCGGGGGAGGACAGCATGAGCTTCAGGCCGTCCGCAAACCCATCCTCCTGGTGTGAGGCCATGATTGCGGAAAAGGTGACGATCTCCCTCTGCGCTCTCGCCCAGTTGATGCCTGCGGTTGGGGTGCGCATGGGGACAGTGAGACAGGAGATCATAAAGGGTTGAAACATGCAGCAGAAAGAGAATTCTGAAGACAATAGCAGCACATTCCCGGCATTTGACGCACCTGGTAGAGTATCAGGGTCTTCTGGCTTCTTCTTGAACATGTTGCGCAGAGACTGGAGCCATTGGCCTAGCCTTCGCTCACGCTTTGCCTGGTTCTTGGGATACGATCCCTGCTTGAACAGCTTCGCCCCGTCGAGGTGTGAAAGATCCTTGAGGCGGTAGTCGAGCCGACCAACCAGGGCCGTGATGAACTCGCGCGCCAGCCCCAAACACGCTTGGTGGTCCACACCACTTTTCTGCCCCTTGATTTTCTCCTCGTGCAGTCGGTATCGATGGCTGACCGATGTGCCGTCGGAAGCTGTGCCAGCAACGAGGGCCTCACGGAACTCCCCTGATGCGTGCTTGTCGAGGAACGAGCCCAACGCGTCTCCACCCTGGCCAAAAGTCGCGTCGTCGCAGTCGAGGTAACGTGTGCGCAGCAGTAAGGTGGTGTTGTGCACCATCGGCAGCACATGGGTTGCGTCGACCTGTAAACGGGGTTCCAACAGCAGGATGTTATTAAAAGTATAGTAAAACAACAAACAGTAAGTCGAGAAACCTGCTCACCTAGCGCCGCTGAAACTTCAAGCTGAGAAGGTTGAGCTCCTTCAGAACATCAGCAAGGAAGAACAGCAGGAAATGGAATTTGTAGCTCGTTACGACTTGATACATCTTCTTGTTTGTCTCATGCAAGACCATCACTGCTGCAGGAAAAACCTTCACCAGGCGCTGGATGGCGTCACCACGAGACAACCATCGGACGTCCTTGATGCGTTGGACTTCGAGGTGGGTCTCGCAAATGACCTCCTGAAGCTCTTGAAAGCGGGCATGATTAACAGAAGAGCGACCAAGGTTCTCTGCTACGGCACGGACCACCTTGTCCACGATGTTGAAGTCCGGATGCGCGGTGGCAGCATCCTTGGCCGCCAAGGCCTCCCTGCAAGACAACTGAACGTAACATTAGCACGGGTATAAGTATGGAAAACACGAAGCAACAAACTTACCTGTGCGCGATGCAGTGGGACGACACAAGATGAGGAACCTTGACTTTGAGGCGCGCTGTGACTCCGTTGTGCTGTCCAAGCATGACAGAAGCACCATCAGTGCTCATACCGGTGAGGCGCATCAGGTCGATGCCGGTACTCTCCAGATGAGTCAAGAGAACTTTAGTGAGTGACGCGGCGTCACACCGATTTACAGTGAGCAAGGCGAAGAACTCAGTGACGGGAGCGTTGTCACGCATGAACGTCAAATAGACGATCATGTGTTTCCCCCGCCATCGGTCGGTGCTCTCGTCCAACTGGATGCCAAGGTACGGACTATCGCGGATGTGTTTCAGCTGGCGGGACTTCAGGTAGCACACCATGGTCTCGACCAGTTGTGCGAAGCCGTACCTGAGACACGCGAAGTTAAAACTCGTTAGTATTGTAAACCCACGGAACACAAAGCAGAAGTTTTGAACGGGACACTTACTCGATGTAGTACGTCCCGTTCTCCTTCCGGAGTCCCCTGCTCTGCCATGAACTGAACCAAAGCCACAAATAGCACAATGGGAGCGTCAGACTTGCAAATGAATAACACGATAGCCATCAAGCGAGCAAGACGCTTGACATCATCGTCCCCCCGGTGGAAGTCAGCAATGGACTTCTGCACTTTCTTCACGTCGTCGCGCTCCTCCTTCCTCAAGACCGTGGCCTCATGTTTCAGACTGTGGTGATGCTTGCGCATCGTCTGCTTCTGAATGTCGATGCCACCATCGCCGTTGCGCCCGTATTTGTAGTTGGGGTCCCCGAAGACCATGCAGACGCTGCAGCGCATGCAGGGGCCGCCGACCTTGTTTTCAGAGATGAGAAGCCAAGGAAAATACCGCTGCCACTGCTGCTTGCACTTCAACTGAAGCTCCTCAACCGACAGCTGCTTGCCTTTCGGATCTTCGAAGTCTTCATTCGCGGGTTCAGGCTCTGCGGGAGGCGGAAGAACTGACGGTGCTGGCTGAGTCGGACCACCCGGACGTCCGACGGTGAGAACCCGCTGCTTATACCGCTTCTTTAATGATCTGTCGGGCAAGACGGGGTTAGCACTGAGAGAGGTAGTAGCGACAGATACTGCAGGGATGCTTTTATTTGCACCGTTGTCTGGCATCCGAGAAGTTACTAGCGTAGTAGGGGTAGCGGTTGATGGCACGGAATGATCGCCATTTACCGAGATTGGAGCATCGCCTTCGGGCAAAGGGACCGCAGCAGAGGTCGACGCAATCGGTGGGGCAACAGAAGCGATCTGCTTGCCCCTCGTTAGGAAGTCTAACGCCGTAAGCACGGGCTCCGCATCGCATGGTCCGCCGGCGGGGACGGCCATAGTCTAAACGCTGGGAAATCAGACGCTAGGAGGGATACGGTCCATGCTCGGCTGAGTGAGAGTTGAGGACAAGCAGGAGAAACAGGCTTGTTTTCAAGCCTCACCCAGCTGCATGAAACCCCATCACCGTGCACTGCATTCAGAACCGAAAGGCTGCGTGTTGGGAGCGGGGGGCACTACGACCACAATGCAATGTTGCGTGACGTCTAGGAAATGCAAATGCGCTGGCAGTGGCACAACGGAACAACGCGTTGCCGTGGTTGTGGCTGGCGTCGGCGCCGACAGCCAGCCACACGACAAACTCCTGGCAGCATATGCCGCAGTTACATGACAGCGAGGCTGCTATAAGACACGCGTATTGAATGCGCGTGCTGTTACAGAGCAGCAAATGGCTGTACCTGTGGTCCTATCCTCTGGTCCACTGGGCATATGGCCTAGTGGGTCAAGATGTCGGTTTCAGACGAAACCGAACTCGATATCTGTATATTCAGATTAAGAATTCTAGACGTCTGGAAAAATCATACGAACCTAAAACGCTTATCTTACTGATCAGATGAGAACAAACACAGATTCTTAGGAAGCAGATGAATAAAAAAAATCAAGTCTTAAACTCAGACCATCAAACCAAATTGGTCTGATAACGAGAGCCCTGCTTGGGGCGCGTATATCCGGAGTGTGGCGGTGTGAGGGTCTGATTTTCATTCACCTTAAGTTTCTGTTAAAGCTGATAATTTTTATAATTACATTTACGGTACGTTTCAATATATATATAATGAGGATATATATATATATATTACATGCCCGCAGTACTGGCCAACAATTTTATACGACATCAGCCAACTGCCGTATGTCATTAACAATGGATTCGTCTCGTAACAAAGCCCTTTGTAGAAATGCCGTATTGGAAGCCTCCCCATCCCACCTCCAGGCTTGTCCGCGTGATTGGGGCTGTTGGTACAAATTCAGCCCCAATTCTCTGACTCATCATTGGAATCTTCTTCACATAACGCAAATATGGCTGCAATCAAGCCTTTCCTTCTTCCCCTGATTCTCTCACGTGAGTTCTTGTCCTCATCGCGTTTCCCAACTGTAAAGAAAGAACTTGTTCTTACCTCGCATTTTGTTTGGCAGTCTTGTTTGTTTCTGCGCAAGGAGCGGAGGATGGCATTTCATGCCGTCGCTTTCCCCTCAATGTGATGATTCTTACATTTGGTATTTATTTCGACATGAAAGACCTTCATTGACGCTACTCAATGCGTTTCAGGGATGCGACTTTTACTTCAACGGAAGTCTCAGTACTATTCCCAGTTTCAACATCGGAGCAGTTTCAGGAAACAGTATTTTGTCCCATGCTAAGATATTTCACAGGTAACGGCTCTGTGGTGTTTCCGAAGGACTTCCAACACTGGCTGACTGAGTTTACCAATTCCAACAGAAACGGCGAGAGGCTCGTTACAGCATCTTCGAACCACTGCGATTTTTTTAATGACACAGTACGTGTTACTCATTCTCGTACCTCGCATTTGTTCCTTGGAAGGTTCTAACATATTGTGCATCAGGAATCGTGCGGGACGACATTCTTTTTCATGAGCGAGATTGACGACTGGAATAAAGCGGATGTAGTTGGAGCTCATCCAATCCCGTCAGAGGTCATGCAGGTGCGAATGTTGTGGTAGAGAAACGAATGATGACTATGTTCTGACATGACATTGCTGTACAGGATTTCACGGGGAAATGCGTGATACTTCGTGTCAGCAACTTCTACCTGAGCAAGAGTGGTTGGATAAACAATGGCGACAGTCGAAAAGGGTTTCCACAGGTGAGCTTGAGTGATGGCAGCGGTTCATCTTGTTCAATACACATCTGGCATCTCATCTTGTATTTGCAGAGCCGACGATGCCTCATTTTCAAGACGGGCAACAGCACAATTTTGACAGAAGACTTGTGACAACTGTGAAGAAGTGTTACGACGTGCAAGGACGATAGAGAGCTTGTGACCAGCGGGAGGGGAGTAGAGAGTCCAGTGCAAATTAGGGAGGGGTGAATCAATCTCGGATCGAACATCACCTGTGTGGCTTACAGAACGATTTAAATAGGGTTCAAGAAAAAAAAATGCTTGTTGTGCATATATAGTCTCTCCTACTCATCATTTCAACAGGCGGTTCAGTTTTCTTGTTGGCATAATGTGCCTTTGCCTTGGGTGATGGACACGATGCTGGTTAGTAAGGCTGATAATAATTGAGCGTACAGGGTCCAAATCTACCCCCAGGAATTGCCTTTCCTGGCGCCATGCCTACCGAGCCACATGCATGGCCTCGTACAAGAGAATGCTGGCCTCAGCACCCAGCACCTGCTCCTCCCTCACCTCACTCACATGCTCATCCGACACTGAACCACCGACTGTCCCCTGCTTGCTCCACACCTGCCACCTCTCCTCTCTCGCTTCTCCCGCCTCTACCACCTTTGTCGCCTTCACCACCTTTGTCGCCTCCCCCGCCTGTGTTCTTAGCCTCGCCCCTGCACACGCAGCGGAACGCAGAGTAGTGGCCGCTCTGAGGCCCCCCATGGTGCACCACCACGGCGACCAGGCGGTACCAGCACCCACCACTGCCACTCGCTGCCACCGCCGCACTTGATGCCCGTGCTGACAGGTGCGAGGGCGAGCACGCGCGTGGGAAGGGTGAGAAGTGGGATGATGGGAGTGGTGCGGCGGCCGCTAAGGGAGGGTGTGCAGTGCTGTGACGAGCACAAGTTCTAGTGGTATCTTGATCGCTGCCTGAGTTTCCCCGTGTTGCCTTCTCGGTTTCTCCAACAATTTCAGAAACCTGCATCTCATTATTGCTGCTGCTGTTGCTATTGCTGCTCCTTTTCATGCTGCTTTTACTGCTGCTGCTGCTGTGGCTGCTGCTGTTGCTATTACTATTGCTATTGCTACTGCTGCTGCAATTGCTGCTATTGCTATTGCTGCTGCCGATGCTTGTTGTGCTAGCGCCTCTGTGCTCGCCGTCACTGCAGTGCTGGTGTGTGAGGCTGTCACAGGGCCCTGGCACAGCCTCCGGGGGAGCAAGGCCATGAGAGGGAACTGGGGCGCATGAGGCACCTATGGTGTTGGAAAGGGCTGGGCCATGTGGAGGGGCTGGTGCATGCACTGGGTGGTCACTGGCAGCAGTCACATGTAGCTGTAACGCACATGCCTTCCCGCTCTGCTCACTGCTGCCCTGCTCACCGCCCTCGCTCCCTGCACCAGCAGCAGCTGCGACTGGCGCCCCACATGTGGTGGTAGCAGCAGAGGCAGCTGAAGCGCACCCTGTTGGGCTTGCCATTCCACCCTCTGCAATCGTGGTGTTCATTACAGCAGCAGCAGGCCGAGCAGGAGGGGTTGCAGTGGAGTGAGAGGCACGGCGACATGGAGGAGGGGAGGCGGCCCAGAGGAAGGGGAAGTGCAGCGGTGGGGCGCGGGACGCTTGGCAGTGGTGGGAGAGCGGTGAGGAGGGGACAAAGGTAGTGGGGAAAGGGCTAGCGTTGTTAGGATATGGGAGAGCACGGATGGTTGGAAAATGAAGGGGAGGGAGGGGTTAGGAGAGGCAGAATGGGCAAGGGGTAGACTGGGTGGGGCTGCCGGAGCAAGGGAATGCTTGGAGGTGGACAGCGGGTGGAGCAGGGACGCGGGCCGAGAGGTGTATGCTAGTAGAGAGAATGGCGAGAGGTCGAGAAGAAGGGGGAAGGAGATGTGATCCTGTGATGGCAAGGGAGGGGGGTGGGGAGAGTGGATGGGAGCATATGTGCATGAGTATGCTTAAATACTTCAATAAAATACTTAAATCAGGCATTGGCATAGCCACCCGGAGACACACATGCACGAATGCTCTCGTGCACACCCACAAACGGTATGCATACATATGCGCGCGCACATATGGAAACAAAAGAGCAAGAAGGCAGAGTACGTAGCAGCATGTGTGCAATACAGAAATCACTGCTCTGGTTGGACTTGGCAGGCAGTGGAGCATGGAAGTTCACTCACATGCGCCTTGTGCAGCGCGCCCCAGGGGGAGAACGCCACTCGCTGCACCTGAATGCACGCCACCTGGGAAGTGCCGTGCTCGTGCCATGAGAGATGAGACATACGAAACCAACAGGGATTCCGAATGCGCATAAGGGAGAGCAGGGGAGAAGGCAGGCTGGCATGGGGCGAATGTGGACCGTGGTGGTTGAATACGTGTGGTAGGCGAGGCAGTGTGGAAGCGGAACAGAGAGGTGCACAACGACAAGCATGTAGGTGCCTTCTTACCTACCCATGCCCATGCCCATACAAATACCCAACCCTTACCCATATCCATACCCATACCCATACCCAAACCCATACCCATACCAACCCATACCCATACCCATACCCATACCCATATCCATACCCATACCCATACCCATACCCATACCCATATCCATACCCATACCCATACCCATACCCATACCCATACCCATACCCATACCAACCCATACCCATACCCATACCCATACCCATACCTATACCCATAGCCCATACCCTTACCCCATACCATTACCCATACCCAAACCCATGCCCATGCCCATGCCCATGCCCATAACCATAACCATGCCCATACCCATGCCCATGCCCATACCCATGCCCATACCCATGCCCATGCCCATACCCATGCCCATACCCATACCCGTGCCCATACCCATGCCCATACCCATACCCGTGCCCATGCCCGTGCCCATGCCCATGCCCATGCCCATGGCCTGCATGGGTGCATGTGTCTGGCAAGCCACGAGTGGCGACAGGGTGCAGCACAGTCACCTGTGGCAGGCGTGCGAGCAGCAGGCGCTTGAGAGCAGGGCGCCTCACACACGGCCACGGGCGGGCGGGAAGCAGCACTCTCACACGGGCGGGGCAGCGACAGGCACTGCTGTCAGCGGCCGTGCATGCCTGCAGGACAGCCAGCAGCGCCTGGTAGGAGAGGAGGGGGTCAGTGCAGAGGTGAGGGGGGCAAGGTGAGAGCAGCCATGAGGGGAAAGGTGAGAGGGGGCAAGGAGAGAGGGGGACGGGGGTGGGTGGGAAGGATAGAGAGTGCAAAAGGGAAGAATTAGATGCAAACTGAAAGCGGAACAGTTAAAAAGCGTCGGAAAGCGTCTGAAAGCGCACTGCACAACTCCTGAGCGCACCTTCATCTCCTCTTGTCGCCTGCTCGTGTGCTCATAGGACTCTCCGTTCCCCCCATCCCTGAGCTCAACTGGTCTCCCCTCCCCCACTGCTGCAGATGCCACATCCACAGCGCTGCTTGCCGGTGCCACACCAGCTTCGCACAGCAGCAAAGAGGCAACTGGTGCTCCAGTCCCCTGTGCATGCGCATTGCCATGTGCGTCCCTTGCTGCTTGTCCATGCCCCTCCGGATGCATACCCATCTCTGCATTGGCACGTGTGCCAGCATCAGCATCGGCAGTATCAGGGCGTGTTTCCTCATGCCTCTGTTGCTCATTCTCCTGCTGCGCCTGCAGTGCCATGGCAGATCTCACCATCCCAGCTGCTGCCACGTGGCAGCACCTGGGGCATGTGACGTCCGACACCTGCTCTGGTGCCGTGTAGCTGCGCAGCAAGGAGGTGAGCGACAAGCCGTGCTGTGAGGGGCGGGCGCGCGGGAGGGTGGGAGGGAGGGAGGGCGGGAGGGTGGGAGGGAGGGAGGGACAAAGGGAAGGAGGGAGGAAGGAGGTGGCATTTTCTTGACCCCGTCGTGGTATGGATCGGAGCAAGAGTGGGCAACGAGGCGAAGTGGTGCACACGAATAAGAGAGTGAAGTCAACAGAGAAGAAAAGACGCAGCAGGGAGGGAGAGGAGGAGCAAGCATACCAAGGAGGAGGGTGGGAGAGGGAGCGAGATGTCGGTGCACGGCTGCACGCTGCTGGCGAACTGCGCATGGGGCATAGGGCGGGTTGGGAGAGTCGTTGGGGCGTGCCATGAAACGCAGGGGTGCAGTGCAGGAAAGAGGAAAGAGGAAAGAGGAAAGAGGAATAGAAACCACGAGTACTGGTGTGCAATGCGAACAAAGCAGGTAGAGCGCATGGCAGTTCATGCATGCCAGGCACCAATACAACCTGTCAGGTGCATGCCTACCATACAGCCATGCGCTCACCTGGTGACCACATGCAAGGCATGCGAGGAGGCTGACGGTCGTGCCTGAGAGCGGCCACTGCAGCAGCGTGTCACACGCCTGTGCAGTCGCAGCCACGGGCGAGGGGGGCTGCTGAGTGCACGCATGAGAGGAGGCGGGCGCAAGCGAGGGAGGATGCGTGGTGCTGTGGTGCTGCTGAGAGCACGCTGACGGCGTGCTGTCGTGCTCCCTCCGCGCATCTGACTCCTGGACGCAGCTGCACTCACCCCCTTCCCCCTGCTGCCCATCCGTCAGCCTCAATCCCTGCTCCTCCATCCCCCCCTGCCCGCTCGCTGCTTCTCCCCTGCTGCTGCAATCTGCTGCGCCCTGCTGCACTGCTGCACCCTGCTGCACTGCTGCGCCCTGCTGCACTGCTGCATCCTGCTGCACTGCTGCGCCCTGCTGCACTGCTGCACCCTGCTGCACTGCTGCACCCTGCTGCACTGCTGCGCCCTGCTGCACTGCTGCACCCTGCTGCACTGCTGCGCCCTGCTGCACTGCTGCACCCTGCTGCACTGCTGCGCCCTGCTGCACTGCTGCGCCCTGCTGCACTGCTGCGCTGCCAGGCGAGCTGCTGCGACAGTGTTGCCTGCCGTGCCCCATGCCTACCATCACACCCTTCGTCCCTGCTGTATCTGCCTGCTGCACACCGCGCTCTGATCCCGCCTTGCATGTGCCACCATGCCTGCATGCATCCCCCACCCCACATCGCCCTCTCCCCACACTTCCCCCTTGCCCCTCTCCTCCCTCTTCGCCCTCTCCTCCCCCTTGTCTCTCTCCTCCACTGCTCCACGCCTCTCCCCCCACCCCCTTCCACACGCCATGCACGCGCCAGCGCCTCTCACCGCCCTCGCGCTTCCCCCCAGCAGCAGCGGGCTGATCCCCCACCAGGGCGCAGAGGCCAGGGAGGGGCGAGGAGGAGAGGCGCAGGTGGCGGTGCAGAGGGGCGAGGTCGCGCAGCAGGGCGGCCGCCAGCAGGGCCAGCGCCTCCATGCAGTCCTAACGTGGGGGGGGGGGAGGGGGGACGGAAGGTCAGATGGGATGGGATCTTGGGAGGCGGAAGTGGGGGAGGTCAGAGGGGAGAGGGGAGTGGGGGGAATGGGAAGCAGGGAAGATGGAAGTAGGGAGCCGAGCAGGAGGAGGGGGAGAAAGATTGCTTGAAGCAGTGGCATGGGGGGAGGGACGCGGATGTCAAAAGACTTGTACTGCACCGGGCGCGCATGCACGCAGGGACGGACGCACGCACGCACATGCAGGTATGCAAGCACGGGAGGTGGGAGGGCGAGAGAGAAGGTGAGCGGGGGAGGGACACACCTGCTGGTGGTGGAAGTTGAAGCGCGAGTCGTGGGGCGCGAGCGCACGCAGAAACGCACGAGAGCACGCCACCTGGCGCCCTGTGATTGGCTCTGAGAGCGCTGTGAGAGGGAGAGAGTTGAAGACGTGCGATGGGAGTGATGGCACAGGAGAGGCGCACAAGGCGCAGCTAAGGCAGGCCAAATTTGGATGAAGCAATACAATCCATGGCATGGCGAGGCGACGCGCGGTGATGAGAGGAGAGGTGAGGAGAGGAAGGGTGAGGAGAGGTGAGTAGAGGAGAGGAGCGGAGAGGAAAGGCTACCTTGGAGCAGCGAATGAAGAGCGGTGGTGAGAGGCAGGTCCATGGGCGTGGCCGTGGTGGGGAGGTGGCGCGATGATAGCGAGACAGCAGCGTGCAGGACGGCACGCACTGATGAACTGCTGGCTAGTGACTGGTGCATGCTCACGCATGCACACATGCACACATGCACATGCACACATGCACGCATGCACACATGCACATGCAACACATGCACATGCACACATGCACGCATGCACACATGCACATGCAACACATGCACATGCAACACGAACGCATGCATGTGCGCCACACACACACACGCACACACACACACACGCACACACACACACACGCACACACGCACACACGCACACACACACGCACACACACACACACACACATACACACACACACACGCACACACACACGCACACACACACACACGCACACACACACACACACATGCATAAAGGAAGGTATGGGATTGGCGGGAAGACGGAAACAAAGGCCGAAAAGGAGTGTGGCGATGTTGAGGCAGGCGTGTGCGCAAGGCAGCACAGCACTCAGAGCCATGGCCGCACGTGCTGCGTGCCGGGCCCACGCCGCGCCTAACGCGCCCTCCCTCTACTGCGCCACCTCACGGATTTCCCACGCGCCAAACGCGTGTTACCGTGTGTGCGGTGCCTTGCATGTACCTGTAGAATCGCATTTAAGTAGCATAAGTTCGACGGGTTATGCAAACCCGCTATTGTCCACGCCTCGATATAAGCCCCGTCGTCCACATCATCGCCTTCTTCTGAAGCCGTCGGGTGGCGACGCCTCTCGTTATCCGACGGCTTGGATCGGATCAGAGCCCACAAGGCAGCAGCAGCTCCCATCACAGCGGCGGCGGCGGCGGCGGCGACGGCGAGGGGAGCGGATCGCCTCGTGTGGCCTCGCCCGACCACCATTACAGGGATCGCCTCGTGTGATGGGTGCGTGTTCGGGACGCTTTGGGTTGTGGGGATATGCGAATGAGAGCATTTATTTGTGCCGATTGAGAGTGGTCGTTTTCTTTGCAAAGCGAATATACGGGTAGTATAATATACTGGATACAAACAGATCGTCATACCTTATGAATAAGACATATAAAATGAAAGATTTGGGATGGAAGGAGTGCATTTTACAAAGAACAAGTTCTTTGCTGTTACGATATGAAACTGTATGAGAAGGCATTCCTGTTTGCTGCAGGAGCCGACTCTACCGAGTACGAAGTCGAGGAGTAAGAAGAGTCTGAAGCGACACTAGCAACCGTTTGATCAAAACCGATGCAGGCAGAAACATTTGAAGTGAAAAGAGCGGGAACAGGTTTGAAACGGGTTCCCGCCCCGCACGGTTTGAACTTCGCTATAATAAGACAATGTACCCCTTAGAGTACATGGCTAGTCTAGGTCGTTTCGTATTCCTTTGTATTTCCTATATAAACCAGATATATGCATGCTATTATCAATCTCAGTCATTTACGTTCACTCTAACCTGAGGTCACTACTTCCGCTCCAACACTACCTTGCGATCAACCCTGAGCGATCCTTCGCTAAGTCCCACTTGGGATTGTAACATGGTATGAGAGCTACTCAGGGCGCAACTTCACTTCCGTAAAATTCACCGAACCAAGATCTGAAGAGCGGCACACGCTCCAAGACCAAGATGGTCGAAGGATCCGGAGGCCAAGCAAATCCGACGGCCGAAGGACAAACCAAACCGGCTGCGACAAATGAGGCGATAACCACGATCAGCACTGCCGCACTCGAGCAGTTATTTTCGCGACTCTCAACTATGCAGAAAGACCTCCAAGAACTGCGCAAAGGCGATGCGGGAACCTCTTCCCAACCAGCTCAACCTAGACAACCGGCTGTGAAAAGCCGTGATACCGCCGCGCACACCTTCTCCCTTGAGACAGACAAATCAACAACAACTGCCCCCGTCCAAGTGATCAAGTTATTAACTCTGCGCAAGCACGCTTCCTCAGCGTTCCAAAAATCAAGACTACTGCTGGGTTTGATGGCAAGGACTTTTACACTTGGAGTTTCGAGCTTGAGCTCCTCCCACAAACTGCGAAAATCTACCATTACTTCGACGGCTCCTACGCAAAACCGGTGGAAGACACCGACAACGCCAGGGCTCGGTACTACAGCGAGTCCCTCATGGCGTACAGTGTACTGCTACGTAATATGAACAACTCAGCAACTCAGCATTCGCTCCTAGAAAGAGAGCGCCGCTCCAGCCCTCGAAGCCTAGAAATACCTCGTTGAGGTATCTCAGTCGAAGGATTCGGTCACCGCAAGCAGGTGTCGATAGTAAAGGGAAATGATGGTGTGCACCCCCGAGAAAGTTGGGTACAAGTAACAAAAACTTGTACCCTACATTAGCTACCCCACTAAAGCCTACATTTTATTATGACATAGGCAAACAATTTGACACACCCCCATAGGCAAAGTGGGGGAGAGCAAGGGGTCACAAGACCAGTCAGGAGAAGCAAAGCAAGCTCAGGGTGGATCACAACGTCACCACAGACACTGAGCACAAGCAAAGGGCCACAAGGCCAGTTCACATGCAGAGGTATATATGCAACAACAACAGTACAGTGATCTCTACCTAGCAGAGCAAGCATGCAGGTATATATATAGATCACAGTACAAGCAAAGTCTACAGAAAGTGAGAAAAAGTGGGCACAAGGCCTAACAAAGTGCAGAAACGCTAATGATCACCAAACGGAAGTGCCTTGGTGAATATATCAGCAGTGTTGGCCCGAGTGGCCACGTGAGCAAGACGAAGCTGACCACGCTGCTGCAACTCTCGAGCCAAGAAGTAACGCAGAGCGATGTTCTTCGTTCTGTGCTCCAGTCTGTGCTCCTGACACAAGGCAATGGCGGCCTTGTTGTCGACGTACAGCACTAGAGGAGAACGAGGCCGCTCTCCCAAGTCGGTCAGCAGGTAGGTGAGCCAGCGTAACTCCTGTGCAGCCATGGCTGTGGTGTAGATCTCAGCCTCACAACTGGAGCTGAGAACTGAAGACGAGCGTGTAGAACGCCAAGAAAATGAACCAGAGCCAAGGCTGAAGGTGTTGTCAAAACATATGCATATCATTATCTAGGCTATATTGGGGCTAGCCTTAGTGGGTACAGAAACTTTCTCGACACTCTAGTCTCGTACCCCAACCTTGACCTAATCTCATCATTCTTGCCTTAGTTCTTGACATGGTAACTAGAGCAGGAGGTCTCTAGGACCTAAGAATCGGGCCCACCTAACTGTGTTACCCTAACTACTGCCTGCCTGCCTTGCCTACTGCCCGCGCGCCCCTCGGCTGCAGCGCGCGTCACATTTTTTTTTTTTTTTCTCGCGCGCCTCGACTGCTAACGCGCGCGTCGCTGTTTTTAGCGCGCACCACTGCTGCAGCGCCGCGCGCCGGCCCGCGTCACCCGAGCAGCTCGCGTAGAGCCCGCGCAGCCCGCCGCCGCGTGAAGCCCGCCGTCGCGTGCAGCCCGCCGTCGCCCCGCGCGCCGCGTCTGTCGCCAGCGCGGCCCGCCGCTGCGCCGCGCGTCGCGTCGGCCGCCTGCGCGGCTCGCTGCTGCTTAGCGCGCTGCTTTAGGAGCTTGCGTGCGGCCGCTCCTGTCTGCTGCCTGCTGCCTGCTGTTTCCTGCCTGCTGCCTGCTGCCTCTGTCTTTGCTTGTGGCCTGGTGCCTGCTGCCTCTTGTCTGCTGCTTGCTGCCTCCTGCCTTTGCCTGCTGCCATTATGACGACGCCTAACGTTCTCGCGTTCGAGCCTGACGGTCGCCCCATAGAGTTCGCTGTGTGGTTAGATGATCTCCAACTATTCCTTCTGACCGATGCCAAAGAGGGCGTTTCACTGTTCGATTACGTGTCTGGCACTGCCGTTGCTCCTCCTGCCGATGCTCCTGCTCTCGAACGCTCGCAGTGGCAGACTCGCGATGCTGCTGCACGCCTAGCTATTAGGAAACATCTGCCGATTCCTGAGCGCGCGCATTTCAGCCAGCAGAAATTGCTAAGACGCTGTACGACGCTGTAGTTGCGCGCTACTCCTCCCCGACCACTGCAGCCATAGGTCGGCTCATGCTACCCTACCTGTTCCCCGACCTTTCCTCGTTCACTCGTCACCCGCCTCCCTGACACTCTTAGCTCAGTCAGGGACCACTTCCTCGCGCTAGACCCCCCCACTCTCACTTTCGACGAATTCGAGAAGCACCTCCTCGCAGGAGAGTGAGAAACTTAGAACGAGAATGAAATGACTAAGGAATGAAAGTGATACAAATATGAAACCCTAGAATTGTGTACCCCTTAGTATCTAACCCGCTACAGCCTACACAGGCTAGATCATATAAGTTTGACACACCCCCATAGGCAAAGTGGGGGAGAACAAGGGGTCACAAGACCAGTCAAGTAAAGCAAGGCAAAGCAAGCTCAGGGTGGATCACAACGTCACCACACATTCTGAGCACAAGTTCAAGGCCACAAGGCCAGTTCACATGCATGAGTACACATATATATATTGTCAAACTCATATCATATAGCTTGTCTAGGCTATAGTGGGGTAGACACTATGGGGTACAGTTTCCTAGGGTTTCCTACTTGTACCCAACCTTGTGGTAGTTCATTCATTCCTCATTTCTTCACATGGTATAGAGCAGGTTCCCTAGTGGGAACGCTTCCTTGGGCCCACCACTGAAACTTTTTTTTCTGACCGGAGCGCCAGTCGCTCCTGCCCGAGGTGCGCCTTGTGGGCCGCCCTTCTGTCGAGCTCTCTTAGAGGCCCCTCTCACGGCCCCTCGCGCCACCCTTAGCGGCCCCGTCGCCGCCCCTACGCGGCCCCGTCGCTGCCCCTACGCGGCCCCGTCGCCGCCCCTACGCGGCCCCGTCGCCGCCCCTAGCGGCCCCGTCGCCGCCCCTAGCGGCCCCGTCGCCGCCTCTCTCCCAACGCGGCCCCGTCGCCGCCCCTACGCGGCCCCGTCGCCGCCCCTAGCGGCCCCGTCGCCGCCCCTACGCGGCCCCGTCGCCGCCCCTAGCGGCCCCGTCGCCGCTCACCTCCCTACGCGGCCCCGTCGCCGCCCCTACGCGGCCCCGTCGCCGCCCCTAGCGGTCCCGTCGCCGCCCCTAGCGGCCCCGTCGCCGCCTCTCTCCCTACGTGGCCCCGTCGCCGCCCCTACGCGGCCCTGTCGCCGCCCCTACGCGGCCCCGTCGCCGCCCCTAGCGGCCCCGTCGCCGCCCCTACGCGGCCTCGTCGCCGCCCCTACGCGGCCCCGTCGCCGCCCCTAGCGGCCCCGTCGCCGCTCCCCTCCCTACGCGGCCCAGTCGCCGCCCCTAGCGGCCCCGTCGCCGCCCCTACTCGGCCCCGTCGCCGCCCCTAGCGAGCAGCCGAGCCGCCGAGCCGCCCAGCAGCCGAGCCGCCGAGCCGCCCAGCAGCCGAGTCGCCCAGTAGCCGAGCCGCCCCTGGAGCAGCCGCCACTGCAGCAGCCGCCCCTGGAGCAGCCGCCACTGCAGCAGCCGCCCTTGGAGCAGCCGCCACTGCAGCAGCCGCCCCTGTCGCAGCCGCCACTGCACCAGCCGCCCCTGCAACAGCCGCCCCTGCAGCAGCCACCCCTGCAGCAGCCGCCCCTGCAGCAGCCGCCCCTGGAGCAGCCACCCCTGCAGCAGCCACCCCTGGAGCACCCGCCCCTGCAGCACCCGCCCCTGGAGCAGCCGAGTCGCCCAGCAGCCGAGCCGCCCCTGGAGCAGCCGCCACTGTAGCAGCCGCCCCTGGAGCAGCCGCCACTGCAGCAGCCGCCCCTGCAGCAGCCGCCCCTGGAGCAGCCACCCCTTCTACGCCTGCCACCCCTGAAGCAGCCACCCCATTCCTCAAAAAAAAAAAAAAAAAAAAAAAAAACCGTCGTACGCCTGCCCTTCTCGCCACTGGTGAGCACTGCCCTGCCCGTACTGCTGTTACTGCTGCGCTTGCTGCTACTGCTCTTTCTACTGCTACTGCTGCTCCTGGCGTGGCCAGATGCAGCTCCAGCGTCGCTCACGTGAGTCCCTCACCCCCCAACAGCTTCGTGAGTGGTATGCTAGTTGGGGTTGTCGGGGTGGCCGTAGTGGGAGTCGTCCTGGAGTGAGTAGTTCCACAGCTGCTTGTAGTGGCCAGGTGCAGCTGCAGCGTCGCCCGCGTGAGTCCCTCACCCCCCAACAGCTTCGTGAGTGGTACGCTAGTTGGGGTTGTCGGGGTGGCCGTAGTGGGAGTCGTCCTGGAGTAAGTAGTTCGGCAGCTGCTTGTAGTGGCCAGGTGCAGCTTCAGCATCGTCCGCGCGCGGTCCTTTCGCCCCAGCAGCTTCGTGAGTGGTACGCTCAGCGTGACGGGTCACGGGGTACTGCTCGCTGTCCGTACGTCATTCGCACTGGTGCTCGGACTGGTCAGCCTTGCGGGACGCTTGGTCACGCAGAGTCCCGCTGCTTCGCCCGTCTGAGCGACGCCTGGCGTACGGAGTTTGGCGACGCGGCTGAGCTCCCCGACTGGGTGGAGCTGCTTCGGCTGCGGGTAGAAATCTATACTCTTGACTATGATGCTATCCTCACTGCCATGTATGCATTGCCTACTAGTGATGAGGGTGACTGTTACCTGTGTGTTCCGCCTGACCCGGGCATTGAGGCTGCTGCTCTAGGTGCTGGTGAGGCTGCTGCTCTAGGTGCTAGTGCGTCTGCTGCCCCAGGTGCTGGTGAGTCTGCTCTCTCAGGTACCACGTCGGCTCAGGCCTTACACACCTTCACTCTTGACTCGGGTGCTTCCCGCTCCTTCTTTCGAGACCGCACCACGCTTACGCCGCTCAGTCGGCCGCTTGCGGTCTCCCTGGCGGACCCCTCTGGGGGTCCTGTCCTTGCTCGCTTCTCCACTGTCTTACCCTATCCGGCAGCCCCCTCTGGCACCCTGTCAGGTCTCTACCTCCCCTCGTTCTCTACGAACTTGGTGAGTGGTGCTGATCTACAGGATCGGGGGGTTGACCAGTTCACTCCTGCGAGTCAGCGGGTGACCCACTGTACGTGTGCGCGGACGGGCCGACACTTGGCCACGTTTACCCGTCGGCCGGGGTCGAGCCTGTACACACTGACTACTGAGTCTCCTCCGGTTGCTGAGTCTAGTCAGGTAGCTGCGTCGAGTCAGGTGTTTGCTGCAGCGTCCAGGTCTCGTCCTGAGTCTGCTCCCTGCTCGTGTCGTCTCCTGTCCCACCAGACTCTCCTTTGGCACCACCGCCTTGGTCACCCCTCCCTGCCTCGTCTCCGAGGCATGGCCTCCCGTGTCCTTGTCTCTGGTCTCCCCCGGTCTCTCCCTCCCCTACCTTCGGGGCCTTCACCTACCTGCGTCCCCTGCGTCAAGGGGCGACAGCGCGCCGCCCCTCACTCCTCCGAGTTTCCTCCGACAGAGGCTCCGCTGCAGACTCTTCACATGGACGTGTGGGGCCCCGCCCGCGTCCGTGGCCAGGGTCACGAGCGTTACTTCCTGTTGGTGGTTGACGACTACTCGCGTTACACCACGGTCTTCCCCTTGCGCAGCAAGGGTGACGTCACTGAGGTGTTGATCGACTGGATCCGCGCAGCTCGTCTCCAGCTCAGAGAGGGTTTCGGCTCGGACTTTCCTGTTCTGCGTCTGCACTCTGACAGAGGCGGGGAGTTTTCCTCTGCCCGTCTGGGAGCCTTCTGTCGTGCACAGGGCATCCGCCAGACCTTCACGCTTCCGGCCTCTCCACAGCAAAATGGGATTGCTGAGCGCCGCATTGGCATGGTCATAGACGTCGCTCGTACGTCCATGATCCATGCGGCTGCTCCCCATTTTCTGTGGCCGTTTGCGGTTCAGTACGCAGCGCATCAGCTCAACCTTCAGCCCCGGGTCTCCTTGCCAGAGACCTCCCCCACCTTGCGGTGGACGGGGAAGGTTGGCGATGCGTCTGCGTTTCGGGTCTGGGGATCTCGGGCGTTTGTCCGCGACTTGTCTGCGGACAAGCTGTCCCCCCGTGCTGTTCCCTGCGTCTTCCTTCGCTTCCCCCCTGACGCGCCTAGTTGGCAGTTTTACCACCCCACCTCGCGCCGTGTTCTGTCCTCCCAGGACGCCACCTTCGACGAGTCGGTGCCTTACTACCATCTCTTCCCCTACCGCACTGCGCCCCTCCCCCCGCCGCCGCTCTTCCTTGCGCCAGGTCCTCCCCCGGTAGACCCCCTCCCCCCTCAGGGTCCTGCCCCGTCAGGTGTGTCCCAGGTAGACGCAGTCGAGCCTGTCGAGGTAGCTGTTGACTCTGGTGCTGCTAGGGGTGCTGAGCCTGGGGGTGCTGAGTCTGGGGGTGCTGAGTCTGGGGGTGCTGAGCCTGGGGGTGCTGAGCCCAGAGGTGCTCGTACTGGCGGTACTGGAGCTGCTGGGACTGGGGGTGCTGCTGGGGCTGCTGGAGTTGGTCCTGCTGGAGGTACTTCTGGAGCTGCTGGCGGTACTGGAGCTGCCGGTCCTGCTGGGGTTGGTGCTGCTGGAGCTGCTGGAGCTGCTGGAGCTGGAGCTGCTGGGGGTGTTGGCGCTGGTGGTTCTGCTGGCGCTGGTGCGTCTGAGGGTGCTGGAGTTGGCACTGTTGGAGCTGGAGGAGCTACTGGCGCTGGTGCTGCCGCTGGGGGTACTGGTGCTGTCCCTGTTGGTTCTGGAGGCGCTGCGCGGCCGAGGCCGTACTTCGTTCCGCTCCTTGAGCAGGTTCTTGGTCTCCCGCCCTCTACTGGTCCTGCTCCTCCCTTAGAGTGTCCACAGCCTGTCCAGTCGCGGTCACAGTTACAGCCCGTCTCGTTCTGCGTTGCCTGTTCGTGCTGCTCGCACTAGTCGTCGTGCTCCGCGTCCGCGTCCTCCTGCGGTCCCAGGCACACACCAGATGGCACTGCGTCCTTCCACTGCTCCTCTGCGTGTCCCGTTGCCGTCTCCTCTAGAGTCCTCTCTTCCTGTTCTTGCTGACCCGGAGTCTGACTCTCTTCGTGCTGCCAGTCCTACTGTCACGCGTCTCTTGGCTACTGTTGTCACTGACACTTCCTTTGAGTCCACTGCTGCGTCGGCCCTAGTAACTGAGCTTGTCGACTTTGCTGCTCGCTGTCGTCTGGACTTTGCTACTAGTCTTGTTGCTGAGTCTGAGTCTGTCTGTCCTCCGTCCGTCGGGGGTGAGTGTGCTCTTAGCACGGACGTCCTTGAGGACAGGCAGGAGGAGTTCCAGTGCTTTGCTGCTGCTTCACCTCATCTCGTGTCCACGCTGATTGCCCCTGAGGGAGACCCTGCGTCGCCTATTCGTGCTGCTCGCACTAGTAGTCGTGGTTCGCGTCAGCGTCCTCCCCCTGTCCCCGGCACGCACCGGATGTCACTGCGTCCCTCCACTACTCCGCTGCGTGCCCCTTTGCCTTCTCCTCCTGAGTCCTCTCTTCCTGTTCTTGCTGACCCGGAGTCGGACTCCCTTCGTGCTGCCAGTCCTGCTGTCACGCGTCTCCTTGCTACTGTCCTCACTGGCCCTTCCTTTGCGTCCGCTGCTGCGTCTGCCTTAGTTTCTGAGCTTGACGCCTGTAGCAGCACCCCCAGCTCCAGCAGCGCCAACTCCAGTACCCTCAGAGGCACCAGCACCAGAGGCACCCTCAGCGCCAACACCCCCAGCAGCTCCAGCTCCAGCCGGACCACCAGAAGACGCAGCGGGTCCAGCTCCAGCACCCTCAGTAGCAGCAGAACCTCCAGCACCCGCAGCACCTCCAGCTCCAGCAGCTTGCCTCCAGCGCCGAGCAAACCACTCACGCAGCTCCTGTGGAGAGAGTAGCTCACGCCGGGACGAAGCACCCGAAGAACCTCCAGGCCCAGCACCGCCAGACGCCACGCGAGCAGGTCCAGTACCCTCAGACTCCGCACCCCCAGACGCAGCACCCCCAGGCGTAGCACCCCCAGGCTCAGCACCCCCAGAGTCAGCACCCCCAGGCTCAGCACCCCCAGACCCAGCACCCGCAGGCTCAGCACCCCTAGCAGCACCAGAGTCAACAGCTACCTCGACAGGGTCGACTGCGTCTACCTGAGACACACCTGAGGGGGCAGGACCCTGAGGGGGGGGGGGGTCTACCGGAGGGGGACCTGGCGTAAGGAAGAGCGGCGGGGGGCGGAGGGACGCAGTGCGGTAGGGGAAGAGACGGTAGTAGGGAACCGACTCGTCAAAGGTGACGTCCTGGGAGGACAGAACACGGCGCGAGGTGGGGTGGTAGAACTGCCAGCCCGGCGCGTCAGAGGGGAAGCCAAGGAAGACGCAGGGAACAGCACGAGGGGACAGCTTGTCCGCAGACAAGTCGCGGACAAACGCCCGAGATCCCCAGACACGGAACGCAGACGCATCGCCAACCTTCCCCGTCCACAGCGAAGCAGGGGAGGTCTCCGGCATGGAGACCCGGGGCTGAAGGTTGATCTGATGCGCCGCGTACCGAACTGCAAACGGCCACAGAAAATGGGGGGCAGCCGCATGGACCATGGACGTACGAGCGACGTCCATGATCATGCCAATGCGGCGCTCAGCAATCCCATTTTGCTGCGGAGAGTCCGGAAGCGTGAAGGTCTGGCGAATGCCTCGTGCACGACAGAAGGCTCGCAGAAGGTCAGAGGAGAACTCTCCGCCTCTGTCAGAGTGCAGACGCAGAACAGGAAAGTCCGAGCCGAAACTCTCTCTGAGCTGGAGACGAGCTGCGCGGATCCAGGCGATCAACACCTCAGTGACCTCACCCTTGCTGCGCAAGGGGAAGACTGCGGTGTAACGCGAGTAGTCGTCAACCACCAGTAGGAAGTAACGCTCGTGACCCTGTCCATGGACGCGGGCTGGGCCCCACACGTCCATGTGAAGCGTCTGCAGCGGAGCCTCTGTCGGAGGAAACTCGGAGGAGTGAGGAGCAGCGCGCTGCCGCCCCTCGACGCAGGGAACGCAGGTGGGGGCAGGCCCCGTAGGAAGGGGAGGGAGGGACCGGGGGAGACCAGAGATAAGGACTCGGGAGGCCATGCCTCGAAGACGAGGCAGGGAGGGGTGACCAAGGCGGTGGTGCCAGAGGAGAGTCTGGTGAGACAGGAGACGACACGAGCAGGGGGCAGACTCAGGACCAGACCTCGACGCCGCAGCAAACACCTGACCCGACGCGGCTACCTGAGCAGACTCAGCGACCGGAGGAGACTCAGTAGTCAGTGTGTACAGGCTCGACCCCGGCTGACGGGTAAACGTGGCCAAGTGACGGCCCGTCCGAGCACAGGTACAGTGGGTCACTCGCTGACTCGCAGGAGTGAACTGGTGAACCCCTCCATCCTGGAGGTCAGCACCACTCACCAAGTTCGTAGAGAACGAGGGGAGGTAAAGACCCGACAGGGTGCCAGAAGGGGCCGCCGGACACGGTAGAACAGTGGAGAAGTGGGCAAGGACAGGACCCCCAGAGGGGTCTGCCAGGGAGACTGCCACTGGCCGACTAAGTGGCGTAAGCGTGGTGCGGTCTCGAAAGAAGGAGCGGGAAGCACCCGTGAGCAAGACGAAGCTGACCACGCTGCTGCAACTCTCGAGCCAAGAAGTAACGCAGAGCGATGTTCTTCGTTCTGTGCTCCAGTCTGTGCTCCTGACACAAGGCAATGGCGGCCTTGTTGTCGACGTACAGCACTAGAGGAGAACGAGGCCGCTCTCCCAAGTCGGTCAGCAGGTAGGTGAGCCAGCGTAACTCCTGTGCAGCCATGGCTGTGGTGTAGATCTCAGCCTCACAACTGGAGCTGAGAACTGAAGACGAGCGTGTAGAACGCCAAGAAAATGAACCAGAGCCAAGGCTGAAGGTGTTGTCAAAACATATGCATATCATTATCTAGGCTATATTGGGGCTAGCCTTAGTGGGTACAGAAACTTTCTCGACACTCTAGTCTCGTACCCCAACCTTGACCTAATCTCATCATTCTTGCCTTAGTTCTTGACATGGTAACTAGAGCAGGAGGTCTCTAGGACCTAAGAATCGGGCCCACCTAACTGTGTTACCCTAACTACTGCCTGCCTGCCTTGCCTACTGCCCGCGCGCCCCTCGGCTGCAGCGCGCGTCACATTTTTTTTTTTTTTCTCGCGCGCCTCGACTGCTAACGCGCGCGTCGCTGTTTTTAGCGCGCACCACTGCTGCAGCGCCGCGCGCCGGCCCGCGTCACCCGAGCAGCTCGCGTAGAGCCCGCGCAGCCCGCCGCCGCGTGAAGCCCGCCGTCGCGTGCAGCCCGCCGTCGCCCCGCGCGCCGCGTCTGTCGCCAGCGCGGCCCGCCGCTGCGCCGCGCGTCGCGTCGGCCGCCTGCGCGGCTCGCTGCTGCTTAGCGCGCTGCTTTAGGAGCTTGCGTGCGGCCGCTCCTGTCTGCTGCCTGCTGCCTGCTGTTTCCTGCCTGCTGCCTGCTGCCTCTGTCTTTGCTTGTGGCCTGGTGCCTGCTGCCTCTTGTCTGCTGCTTGCTGCCTCCTGCCTTTGCCTGCTGCCATTATGACGACGCCTAACGTTCTCGCGTTCGAGCCTGACGGTCGCCCCATAGAGTTCGCTGTGTGGTTAGATGATCTCCAACTATTCCTTCTGACCGATGCCAAAGAGGGCGTTTCACTGTTCGATTACGTGTCTGGCACTGCCGTTGCTCCTCCTGCCGATGCTCCTGCTCTCGAACGCTCGCAGTGGCAGACTCGCGATGCTGCTGCACGCCTAGCTATTAGGAAACATCTGCCGATTCCTGAGCGCGCGCATTTCAGCCAGCAGAAATTGCTAAGACGCTGTACGACGCTGTAGTTGCGCGCTACTCCTCCCCGACCACTGCAGCCATAGGTCGGCTCATGCTACCCTACCTGTTCCCCGACCTTTCCTCGTTCACTCGTCACCCGCCTCCCTGACACTCTTAGCTCAGTCAGGGACCACTTCCTCGCGCTAGACCCCCCCACTCTCACTTTCGACGAATTCGAGAAGCACCTCCTCGCAGGAGAGTGAGAAACTTAGAACGAGAATGAAATGACTAAGGAATGAAAGTGATACAAATATGAAACCCTAGAATTGTGTACCCCTTAGTATCTAACCCGCTACAGCCTACACAGGCTAGATCATATAAGTTTGACACACCCCCATAGGCAAAGTGGGGGAGAACAAGGGGTCACAAGACCAGTCAAGTAAAGCAAGGCAAAGCAAGCTCAGGGTGGATCACAACGTCACCACACATTCTGAGCACAAGTTCAAGGCCACAAGGCCAGTTCACATGCATGAGTACACATATATATATTGTCAAACTCATATCATATAGCTTGTCTAGGCTATAGTGGGGTAGACACTATGGGGTACAGTTTCCTAGGGTTTCCTACTTGTACCCAACCTTGTGGTAGTTCATTCATTCCTCATTTCTTCACATGGTATAGAGCAGGTTCCCTAGTGGGAACGCTTCCTTGGGCCCACCACTGAAACTTTTTTTTCTGACCGGAGCGCCAGTCGCTCCTGCCCGAGGCGCGCCTTGTGGGCCGCCCTTCTGTCGAGCTCTCTTAGAGGCCCCTCTCACGGCCCCTCGCGCCACCCTTAGCGGCCCCGTCGCCGCCCCTACGCGGCCCCGTCGCTGCCCCTACGCGGCCCCGTCGCCGCCCCTACGCGGCCCCGTCGCCGCCCCTAGCGGCCCCGTCGCCGCCCCTAGCGGCCCCGTCGCCGCCTCTCTCCCAACGCGGCCCCGTCGCCGCCCCTACGCGGCCCCGTCGCCGCCCCTAGCGGCCCCGTCGCCGCCCCTACGCGGCCCCGTCGCCGCCCCTAGCGGCCCCGTCGCCGCTCACCTCCCTACGCGGCCCCGTCGCCGCCCCTACGCGGCCCCGTCGCCGCCCCTAGCGGTCCCGTCGCCGCCCCTAGCGGCCCCGTCGCCGCCTCTCTCCCTACGTGGCCCCGTCGCCGCCCCTACGCGGCCCTGTCGCCGCCCCTACGCGGCCCCGTCGCCGCCCCTAGCGGCCCCGTCGCCGCCCCTACGCGGCCTCGTCGCCGCCCCTACGCGGCCCCGTCGCCGCCCCTAGCGGCCCCGTCGCCGCTCCCCTCCCTACGCGGCCCAGTCGCCGCCCCTAGCGGCCCCGTCGCCGCCCCTACTCGGCCCCGTCGCCGCCCCTAGCGAGCAGCCGAGCCGCCGAGCCGCCCAGCAGCCGAGCCGCCGAGCCGCCCAGCAGCCGAGTCGCCCAGCAGCCGAGCCGCCCCTGGAGCAGCCGCCACTGCAGCAGCCGCCCCTGGAGCAGCCGCCACTGCAGCAGCCGCCCTTGGAGCAGCCGCCACTGCAGCAGCCGCCCCTGTCGCAGCCGCCACTGCACCAGCCGCCCCTGCAACAGCCGCCCCTGCAGCAGCCACCCCTGCAGCAGCCGCCCCTGCAGCAGCCGCCCCTGGAGCAGCCACCCCTGCAGCAGCCACCCCTGGAGCACCCGCCCCTGCAGCACCCGCCCCTGGAGCAGCCGAGTCGCCCAGCAGCCGAGCCGCCCCTGGAGCAGCCGCCACTGTAGCAGCCGCCCCTGGAGCAGCCGCCACTGCAGCAGCCGCCCCTGCAGCAGCCGCCCCTGGAGCAGCCACCCCTTCTACGCCTGCCACCCCTGAAGCAGCCACCCCATTCCTCAAAAAAAAAAAAAAAAAAAAAAAAAAGCCGTCGTACGCCTGCCCTTCTCGCCACTGGTGAGCACTGCCCTGCCCGTACTGCTGTTACTGCTGCGCTTGCTGCTACTGCTCTTTCTACTGCTACTGCTGCTCCTGGCGTGGCCAGATGCAGCTCCAGCGTCGCTCACGTGAGTCCCTCACCCCCCAACAGCTTCGTGAGTGGTATGCTAGTTGGGGTTGTCGGGGTGGCCGTAGTGGGAGTCGTCCTGGAGTGAGTAGTTCCACAGCTGCTTGTAGTGGCCAGGTGCAGCTGCAGCGTCGCCCGCGTGAGTCCCTCACCCCCCAACAGCTTCGTGAGTGGTACGCTAGTTGGGGTTGTCGGGGTGGCCGTAGTGGGAGTCGTCCTGGAGTAAGTAGTTCGGCAGCTGCTTGTAGTGGCCAGGTGCAGCTTCAGCATCGTCCGCGCGCGGTCCTTTCGCCCCAGCAGCTTCGTGAGTGGTACGCTCAGCGTGACGGGTCACGGGGTACTGCTCGCTGTCCGTACGTCATTCGCACTGGTGCTCGGACTGGTCAGCCTTGCGGGACGCTTGGTCACGCAGAGTCCCGCTGCTTCGCCCGTCTGAGCGACGCCTGGCGTACGGAGTTTGGCGACGCGGCTGAGCTCCCCGACTGGGTGGAGCTGCTTCGGCTGCGGGTAGAAATCTATACTCTTGACTATGATGCTATCCTCACTGCCATGTATGCATTGCCTACTAGTGATGAGGGTGACTGTTACCTGTGTGTTCCGCCTGACCCGGGCATTGAGGCTGCTGCTCTAGGTGCTGGTGAGGCTGCTGCTCTAGGTGCTAGTGCGTCTGCTGCCCCAGGTGCTGGTGAGTCTGCTCTCTCAGGTACCACGTCGGCTCAGGCCTTACACACCTTCACTCTTGACTCGGGTGCTTCCCGCTCCTTCTTTCGAGACCGCACCACGCTTACGCCGCTCAGTCGGCCGCTTGCGGTCTCCCTGGCGGACCCCTCTGGGGGTCCTGTCCTTGCTCGCTTCTCCACTGTCTTACCCTATCCGGCAGCCCCCTCTGGCACCCTGTCAGGTCTCTACCTCCCCTCGTTCTCTACGAACTTGGTGAGTGGTGCTGATCTACAGGATCGGGGGGTTGACCAGTTCACTCCTGCGAGTCAGCGAGTGACCCACTGTACGTGTGCGCGGACGGGCCGACACTTGGCCACGTTTACCCGTCGGCCGGGGTCGAGCCTGTACACACTGACTACTGAGTCTCCTCCGGTTGCTGAGTCTAGTCAGGTAGCTGCGTCGAGTCAGGTGTTTGCTGCAGCGTCCAGGTCTCGTCCTGAGTCTGCTCCCTGCTCGTGTCGTCTCCTGTCCCACCAGACTCTCCTTTGGCACCACCGCCTTGGTCACCCCTCCCTGCCTCGTCTCCGAGGCATGGCCTCCCGTGTCCTTGTCTCTGGTCTCCCCCGGTCTCTCCCTCCCCTACCTTCGGGGCCTTCACCTACCTGCGTCCCCTGCGTCAAGGGGCGACAGCGCGCCGCCCCTCACTCCTCCGAGTTTCCTCCGACAGAGGCTCCGCTGCAGACTCTTCACATGAACGTGTGGGGCCCCGCCCGCGTCCGTGGCCAGGGTCACGAGCGTTACTTCCTGTTGGTGGTTGACGACTACTCGCGTTACACCACGGTCTTCCCCTTGCGCAGCAAGGGTGACGTCACTGAGGTGTTGATCGACTGGATCCGCGCAGCTCGTCTCCAGCTCAGAGAGGGTTTCGGCTCGGACTTTCCTGTTCTGCGTCTGCACTCTGACAGAGGCGGGGAGTTTTCCTCTGCCCGTCTGGGAGCCTTCTGTCGTGCACAGGGCATCCGCCAGACCTTCACGCTTCCGGCCTCTCCACAGCAAAATGGGATTGCTGAGCGCCGCATTGGCATGGTCATAGACGTCGCTCGTACGTCCATGATCCATGCGGCTGCTCCCCATTTTCTGTGGCCGTTTGCGGTTCAGTACGCAGCGCATCAGCTCAACCTTCAGCCCCGGGTCTCCTTGCCAGAGACCTCCCCCACCTTGCGGTGGACGGGGAAGGTTGGCGATGCGTCTGCGTTTCGGGTCTGGGGATCTCGGGCGTTTGTCCGCGACTTGTCTGCGGACAAGCTGTCCCCCCGTGCTGTTCCCTGCGTCTTCCTTCGCTTCCCCCCTGACGCGCCTGGTTGGCAGTTTTACCACCCCACCTCGCGCCGTGTTCTGTCCTCCCAGGACGTCACCTTCGACGAGTCGGTGCCTTACTACCATCTCTTCCCCTACCGCACTGCGCCCCTCCCCCCCCCGCCGCTCTTCCTTGCGCCAGGTCCTCCCCCGGTAGACCCCCTCCCCCCTCAGGGTCCTGCCCCGTCAGGTGTGTCCCAGGTAGACGCAGTCGAGCCTGTCGAGGTAGCTGTTGACTCTGGTGCTGCTAGGGGTGCTGAGCCTGGGGGTGCTGAGTCTGGGGGTGCTGAGTCTGGGGGTGCTGAGCCTGGGGGTGCTGAGCCCGGAGGTGCTCGTACTGGCGGTACTGGAGCTGCTGGGACTGGGGGTGCTGCTGGGGCTGCTGGAGTTGGTCCTGCTGGAGGTACTTCTGGAGCTGCTGGCGGTACTGGAGCTGCCGGTCCTGCTGGGGTTGGTGCTGCTGGAGCTGCTGGAGCTGCTGGAGCTGGAGCTGCTGGGGGTGTTGGCGCTGGTGGTTCTGCTGGCGCTGGTGCGTCTGAGGGTGCTGGAGTTGGCACTGTTGGAGCTGGAGGAGCTACTGGCGCTGGTGCTGCCGCTGGGGGTACTGGTGCTGTCCCTGTTGGTTCTGGAGGCGCTGCGCGGCCGAGGCCGTACTTCGTTCCGCTCCTTGAGCAGGTTCTTGGTCTCCCGCCCTCTACTGGTCCTGCTCCTCCCTTAGAGTGTCCACAGCCTGTCCAGTCGCGGTCACAGTTACAGCCCGTCTCGTTCTGCGTTGCCTGTTCGTGCTGCTCGCACTAGTCGTCGTGCTCCGCGTCCGCGTCCTCCTGCGGTCCCAGGCACACACCAGATGGCACTGCGTCCTTCCACTGCTCCTCTGCGTGTCCCGTTGCCGTCTCCTCTAGAGTCCTCTCTTCCTGTTCTTGCTGACCCGGAGTCTGACTCTCTTCGTGCTGCCAGTCCTACTGTCACGCGTCTCTTGGCTACTGTTGTCACTGACACTTCCTTTGAGTCCACTGCTGCGTCGGCCCTAGTAGCTGAGCTTGTCGACTTTGCTGCTCGCTGTCGTCTGGACTTTGCCACTAGTCTTGTTGCTGAGTCTGAGTCTGTCTGTCCTCCGTCCGTCGGGGGTGAGTGTGCTCTTAGCACGGACGTCCTTGAGGACAGGCAGGAGGAGTTCCAGTGCTTTGCTGCTGCTTCACCTCATCTCGTGTCCACGCTGATTGCCCCTGAGGGAGACCCTGCGTCGCCTGTTCGTGCTGCTCGCACTAGTAGTCGTGGTTCGCGTCAGCGTCCTCCCCCTGTCCCCGGCACGCACCGGATGTCCCTGCGTCCCTCCACTACTCCGCTGCGTGCCCCTTTGCCTTCTCCTCCTGAGTCCTCTCTTCCTGTTCTTGCTGACCCGGAGTCGGACTCCCTTCGTGCTGCCAGTCCTGCTGTCACGCGTCTCCTTGCTACTGTCCTCACTGGCCCTTCCTTTGCGTCCGCTGCTGCGTCTGCCTTAGTTTCTGAGCTTGACGCCTGTAGCAGCACCCCCAGCTCCAGCAGCGCCAACTCCAGTACCCTCAGAGGCACCAGCACCAGAGGCACCCTCAGCGCCAACACCCCCAGCAGCTCCAGCTCCAGCCGGACCACCAGAAGACGCAGCGGGTCCAGCTCCAGCACCCTCAGTAGCAGCAGAACCTCCAGCACCCGCAGCACCTCCAGCTCCAGCAGCTTGCCTCCAGCGCCGAGCAAACCACTCACGCAGCTCCTGTGGAGAGAGTAGCTCACGCCGGGACGAAGCACCCAAAGAACCTCCAGGCCCAGCACCGCCAGACGCCACGCGAGCAGGTCCAGTACCCTCAGACTCCGCACCCCCAGACGCAGCACCCCCAGGCGTAGCACCCCCAGGCTCAGCACCCCCAGAGTCAGCACCCCCAGGCTCAGCACCCCCAGACCCAGCACCCGCAGGCTCAGCACCCCTAGCAGCACCAGAGTCAACAGCTACCTCGACAGGGTCGACTGCGTCTACCTGAGACACACCTGAGGGGGCAGGACCCTGAGGGGGGGGGGGGTCTACCGGAGGGGGACCTGGCGTAAGGAAGAGCGGCGGGGGGCGGAGGGATGCAGTGCGGTAGGGGAAGAGACGGTAGTAGGGAACCGACTCGTCAAAGGTGACGTCCTGGGAGGACAGAACACGGCGCGAGGTGGGGTGGTAGAACTGCCAGCCCGGCGCGTCAGAGGGGAAGCCAAGGAAGACGCAGGGAACAGCACGAGGGGACAGCTTGTCCGCAGACAAGTCGCGGACAAACGCCCGAGATCCCCAGACACGGAACGCAGACGCATCGCCAACCTTCCCCGTCCACAGCAAAGCAGGGGAGGTCTCCGGCATGGAGACCCGGGGCTGAAGGTTGATCTGATGCGCCGCGTACCGAACCGCAAACGGCCACAGAAAATGGGGGGCAGCCGCATGGACCATGGACGTACGAGCGACGTCCATGATCATGCCAATGCGGCGCTCAGCAATCCCATTTTGCTGCGGAGAGTCCGGAAGCGTGAAGGTCTGGCGAATGCCTCGTGCACGACAGAAGGCTCGCAGAAGGTCAGAGGAGAACTCTCCGCCTCTGTCAGAGTGCAGACGCAGAACAGGAAAGTCCGAGCCGAAACTCTCTCTGAGCTGGAGACGAGCTGCGCGGATCCAGGCGATCAACACCTCAGTGACCTCACCCTTGCTGCGCAAGGGGAAGACTGCGGTGTAACGCGAGTAGTCGTCAACCACCAGTAGGAAGTAACGCTCGTGACCCTGTCCACGGACGCGGGCTGGGCCCCACACGTCCATGTGAAGCGTCTGCAGCGGAGCCTCTGTCGGAGGAAACTCGGAGGAGTGAGGAGCAGCGCGCTGCCGCCCCTCGACGCAGGGAACGCAGGTGGGGGCAGGCCCCGTAGGAAGGGGAGGGAGGGACCGGGGGAGACCAGACATAAGGACTCGGGAGGCCATGCCTCGAAGACGAGGCAGGGAGGGGTGACCAAGGCGGTGGTGCCAGAGGAGAGTCTGGTGAGACAGGAGACGACACGAGCAGGGGGCAGACTCAGGACCAGACCTCGACGCCGCAGCAAACACCTGACCCGACGCGGCTACCTGAGCAGACTCAGCGACCGGAGGAGACTCAGTAGTCAGTGTGTACAGGCTCGACCCCGGCTGACGGGTAAACGTGGCCAAGTGACGGCCCGTCCGAGCACAGGTACAGTGGGTCACTCGCTGACTCGCAGGAGTGAACTGGTGAACCCCTCCATCCTGGAGGTCAGCACCACTCACCAAGTTCGTAGAGAACGAGGGGAGGTAAAGACCCGACAGGGTGCCAGAAGGGGCCGCCGGACACGGTAGAACAGTGGAGAAGTGGGCAAGGACAGGACCCCCAGAGGGGTCTGCCAGGGAGACTGCCACTGGCCGACTAAGTGGCGTAAGCGTGGTGCGGTCTCGAAAGAAGGAGCGGGAAGCACCCGAGTCAAGGGTGAAGGTGTGGGTGGCCGGCGCCGACGCGGTACCTGAGAGCGCAGACTCACCAGAACCTGGGGCAGCAGGCTCACTGGCACCTAGAGCAGCAGCCTCACCAGCACCTAGAGCAACAGCCTCAATGCCCGGGTCAGGCGGAAAACACCGGTAACAGTCACCCTCATCACTAATAGTCACAGCATACATTGCAGCAAGAATAGCATCATAATCAAGATCAAAGATCGCAACACCCGCCCTAAACAGCTCGCCCCAGCGAGGGATCTCAGTAGCGTCGGGGAACTGGTGACGCCAAGCGTCCGTCAGGCGGCCGAAGCAGCGCTGGGTGGAGTGCGGACCCCCACACTGCTCACCCGTGCGGTCGCCTGTACGTAGAACGTAGGTACAGGGGCCAGCACCCCAACCCCGCTGACGAGCAGTGTACCACTCACGAAGCTGCTGGGGGGAAGGGGTCTCACGAGTGCGCTGCTGCTGCTGCTGCTGGCGCTGACCACCACCGAAGCCGACCCTCTGCGAAGAGCCGCCCCGACCAGCTCCACCTCCGCCGCCGCTACCTCCACCACCGCCTCCACCTCCACCACCTCCGCTCGCACCGCCACCGCCGCCGCCTCCTCCGCCTCCACTGCCGCCACTAGTGCCCCCACTCCCGCCACCACTCCCACCGCCACCCCCACCCCCTCCGCCGCCTCCACCGCCGCCTCCACCGCCCCCGCCAGCTCCTCCAGCGCCCTTGCCCCCCTTGCCCTTGCCTGAGCGGCGTCTCCCGCTAGGGGCAGACGCCGCGCCGACCGACTCAAGACCAACGAGGTCGGCCGCAGCAGCAGAGGCAACAGAGGGCAAGAGGGGGGAGGGGGAGCACCCCTCAAAGACAGGGGTACGAGGATCACCACGAGAGGCTCCTACATCGACTATACTCTTTTCTGCTGCTAGGAGGCGCTCCTCGAGGAGGTCAACGGTGAGGGTGGTGGGGCAAACAGAGAGGAAGTGGTCCCTGACCGAGCGAAGGGTGTCAGGGAGCCGGGTGACTATGTAGTAGAGGGTGATGTACATAGGGGGGGGGTTCTTGGCGCAGAACTCAGCAGGAAGCGCAGCGCGGTAGCGAATGTCACTAGTGCGAAGGTGCGTAATGAGGTCAGCGACTGTGGGAAAAGCGGCGAGGTCAGGGAAGAGGTACGGCAGTATGAGGCGGCTAAGGGCAGCAGTGGCAGGGGAAGAGTAGCGCGCAACGACAGCGTCATACAAGGTCTTAGCACTCTTGTACTGACTAAAATGCGCGCGCTCAGCGGTCGGCAAGTGGCGGCGCACAGCAAGGCGAGCAGCAGCATCGCGCGTGGCCCATTGTGAGCGAACAGTGGCGTCAGCATCAGTAGCAGGGGCAGGAGAGGCACCAGAGGTGAGGTCAAACAGAGAGAGACCGTCTGCCCTATCGCACTGTAGGAAAAGCTGCAGATCATCTACCCAGACCTCAAAGTCAACAGCCCGACCCTCAGCGTCAAAGGTGAGAACACTGGGGATGGCCATGACAGCAGTAGACTGGCAGAGAGAGCAGTGGGGTAGGGCAGTGCAGTGGCAGAGGCGCTGCTCTTACCAGGCAGGTGGGGCGGGCCGAGGCAGGCCGGCAGGGACAGGGCCGCGACGGCAGGGACTGCGGCGTCTCGGCTGCGGTGGCGTGGCGGCTCGGCGGCTCAGCGGCTCGGCGGCTCGGCTGCAGGGCGGCTCGGCGGCTCGGCGGCTCGGCAGCTCGGGGGCTCGGCGGCTCGGCAGCTCGGCGGCTCGGCGGCTCGGCAACAAGGGCGGCGCGGCGGCTCGGCGGCTCGGCGGTGACGGCGGCTCGGCTGCTCGACGGGGCCGGGAAGGGCGGCTGAGGGGCCGAGGAAGGGCGGCAGGGCCGCGAAGGGCGGCGATGGGGCCGCAAGGGGCGGCAACGAGGCCACTGAAGGGCGGCGACGAGGCCGCTGAGGGGCGGCGACGAGGCCGCTGAAGGGCGGCGACGAGGCCGCGAAAGGGCGGCGACGGGGCCGCGGAAGGGCGGCAATGGGGTCGCTGAAGGGCGGCGATGAGGCCGAAAGGGGCGGCGACGGGGCCGTAAGGGGCGGCGACGGGGCCGTAAGGGGCGGCGACGGGGCCTTAAGGGGCGGCAACGCGGCCGTAAGGGGCGGTCGCGGGGCCGTGAGGGGCGGCGACGGGGCCGTAAGGGGCGGTCGCGAAGCCGTGAGGGGCGGCGACGGGGCCGTAAGGGGCGGCGACGGGGCCGTAAGGGGCGGCGACGGGGCCTTAAGGGGCGGCGACGGGGCCGTAAGGGGCGGTCGCGGGGCCGTGAGGGGCGGCGACGGGGCCGTAAGGGGCGGTCGCGAGGCCGTAAGGGGCGGCGACGGGGCCGCTAAGGGGCCACGCGGGGCCTAGAGAGGGCAGCGACGGGGCCTGAGGGGCGGGACACTAGGCACGCTTCGGGCAGGGGCGGCACGCGCCCCGGGTAGGAAAAAAAAATCTTGGTGGACCCTAGGAACAGTTCCCACGAGGGAACCTGCTCGATACCATGAGAAACTTAGAACGAGAATGAAATGACTAAGGAATGAAAGTGATACAAATATGAAACCCTAGAATTGTGTACCCCTTAGTATCTAACCCGCTACAGCCTACACAGGCTAGATCATATAAGTTTGACACAGAGAAGAACATCCTCGCTGTAGGTGCTGCTCGTGGCACTCCTCGCTCTCCCCTCTTTGAGGGGTGCTCCCCCTCCCCTCTCACCCCCTGCTATGCCTCCGCAGCTGCTGCTCACGACTATCTTGGTGCTGAGGAGGTCGGGGCTGCTTCCGCACCTAGTGGGAAGGGTCGCAGCGGCAGGGGCGGCAAGGGTGGCAGGGGAGGTGGGGGTGGCGGTGGTGCAGGCGGCGGGGGAGGTGGAGGTGGTGGAGGTGTCGTGGGGGTGGAGGTGGTGGAGGTGGTGGTGGGGGCGGCGGAGGCACTAGGAGTGGTGGAGGTGGTAGCAGCGTCGGTGGGGGAGGAGGGAGCGGCAGTGGGGGAGGAGGGAGCGGTGGTGGCAGTGGTGGTCAGGGCCAGGAGCAGCCGCTGCAGCAGCAGCAGCAGCGTCAGCGCCAGACCCCCGCTTCCCAGCAGCTTCTTGACTGGTATGCCGGGCGTGGGGCTTCTGGGGGTCGTGGTCGCTGCCCCTATATCATCCGCACAGGTCCCCGCGCTGGTCGCCAGTGCACAGGTTTTCACACTGTGCAGCGCTGCTTCGCTCGGCTTAGCGACGCCTGGCGCGCCAAGTTTTCTGATGCTCCTGAGTTCCCCAATTGGGCAGACTTGCTTAGGCGTGATGTACCTATCTTTGATCTGGACTATGAGGCAATTCTTGCTGCTATGTATGTATTGTCTGTTAGTGATGAGGGTGACTGCTACTTGTGTGTGCCTTCGGATCCTGGTATAGCCCCTGGTATAGCCCCTGCAGCACTAGGTGCTTGTGAGTCTGCTCCCCTTGGTACTGCGCCTACACAGGCCTTGCACACCTTTACACTTGACTCTGGTGCTTCCCGCTGTTTCTTTCGCGACAGTACTACAGTCACTCCCCTCCCTGCACCTGTTCCTGTCTCACTGGCTGACCCTCTGGGGGCCCAGTGCTTGCACGGTCTTCCACTGTGCTTCCGTGTCCGGCGGTCCCGTCTGGTGAGCTGTCTGGTCTCCACCTCCCCTCGTTCTCTACGAACTTGGTGAGTAACGCTGTCCTCCAGGATGCGGGGGTTGTTGTCACCTTCACCCCTTGCCGGCAGCGTGTGGCGATTTGCACGTGCTCCCAGACTGGCCGCCACCTGGCCACGTTCACTCGTGCGCCAGGGTCCAGTCTGTACACCCTCACCACTGCGTCGCGCTCCGCCCCTTTGTCTCCCCAGTTACACGCGTCTGCTCAGGTAGCTAAACAGTGTGAGTGTCGCAGGCTGTCGCACGACACTCTCCTGTGGCACCACCGCCTTGGTCACCCCTCCCTGCCTCGCCTTCGTAGCATGCACTCTCGCTTCCTGGTCTCTGGTCTTCCCAGGTCTCTGCCTGCCCTCCCTCCCTCGCCTGCGCCGCCCTGCATTCCTTGCGCCGAGGGGCGGCAGCGCGCCGCTCCTCACTCCTCCTCGTTCCCTCCCACAGAGGCTCCACTGCAGACTCTCCACCTGGACGTGTGGGGCCCAGCCCGCGTCCGTGGACAGGGCCACGAGCGTTACTTCCTGCTGGTTGTCGACGACTACACGCGTTACACCACGGTCTTCCCCTTGCAGCGCAAGGGGGATGTCCCTGATGTTTTGATCCCCTGGATCCGCGCTGCTCGTCTCCAGCTCCGCGAGCGGTTCCAGTCAGATTTTCTTGTCCTGCGTCTGCACTCTGACAGAGGTGGTGAGTTCTCCTCAGACCTCTTGGCGGCCTTCTGTGCGGAGCACGGCATCCGCCAGACTTTCACGCTTTCGGACTCTCCGCAGCAGAATAGGGTTGCTGAGCGCCGCATTGGCTTAGTCATGGAGGTCGCTCGTACCTCCATGATCCATGCGGCTGCCCCCCATTTTTTGTGGCCGTTTGCGGTCCGGTACGCCGCGCATCAGCTCAACATTAGGCCCCGTGTCTCCTTGCCGGAGACCTCGCCCACACTGCTGTGGACGGGGAAGGTTGGCGATGCGTTGCGTTTCCGGGTCTGGGGTGTTCGTGCCTGTGTCCGCGATACCACCGCGGACAAACTCTCCCCTCGCGCCATTCCTTGCGTCTTCCTTGGCTTTGTCCCTGACGCGCCTGGCTGGCAGTTTTACGACCCCGCCTCGCGCCGTGTCTTTGCGTCTCAGGACATCACCTTTGACGAGTCGGTCCCCTTTTACTGCCTCTTCCCCTACCGCACTGCTCCTCGACCCCTCCCGCCGCTCTTTCTCGCCCCAGGTCCTCCCCAGGTAGACCCCGTCCCCGCGCCAGGTCCTGCTCCTTCAGGTGTCTCTCAGGTAGACCCCCCCGCGCCTGCGCCTGTTGAGGTCACTGGTGACTCCGGTCCTGCTGGAAGTGGTGCTGTCCCTGGGGGTGTGGAGCTTGGGGGTGCTGAGTCTGGGGGTGCTGAGCGTGAGGAGCTTGAGGGTGCGGAGCCTGGAGGTGCTGAGCCTGCGCGTGAGGAGCCTGGAGGTGCTGCGACCGGGGGTGCTGCGTCTGGAGGTGCTGCGTCTGGGGGTGCTGAGCATGCGTGTGCGGAGCCTGGGGGTGTTGAGTCTGGGGGTGTGTCGCCTGAGGGTTCTGAGACTGCTGTTACGCGGTCTCCTTGGAGTAGCCGTATTCATCCGCGAGTGCCCCTCACCTCCCAGCAGCTGCACGACTGGTACGGTCGCCGTCAGCGCCGCACTTCTGCACCTCAGGGCTCTACTGCTGGGGGTTCTTCTGCTGGCGTCACACGAGCAGGGAGTTGTGCTGGTCCTTTGCCTGCTGGAGGTGCTGGTGTCGCTGGTCCCGGAGGTGCTCGTACTGGGGGTACTGGAGCTGCTGGGGCTGGCGGTGTTGTGGCTGAGAGTCCTGGAGCTGCTGAGGGTGCTGGAGCTGCTGGAGGTACTGGAGGTGCTGGAGCTCCTGAGGGTACTGGAGCTGCTGGAGGTGCTGGAGCTGCTGAGGGTCCTGGAGCTGCTGGTGGTGCTCGAGCTGCTGAGGTTACTGGAGCTGCTGGCAGTGCTGGAGCTGCTGGAGGTGCTGGAGCTGCTGGAGGTACTGGAGCTGCTGGAGGTGCTGGAGCTGCTGGTGCTGGTGGCACTGCTCAGCCGCGCCTGTTCTTCGCTCCGCCGTCTCCGTCGTCTCAGCCACCGCCTGACTCTGCCCTTCGCCAGGTTCAGCACCCCCAGGCTCAGTACCCCCAGGTTCAGCACCCCCAGACTCAGTACCCCCAGGCTCAGCACCCCCAGACTCCTCACGCCGAGGCTCAGCACCTCCAGGCTCCGCACCCCCAGGCTCAGCACCCCCAGGCTCTGCACCCCCAGGCTCAGCACCCCCAGAAGCAGCACCCCGAGCAGGACCACCCTCAGCAGGACTTGAGTCACTAGTAACCTCAACCGGCGCAGTCAAGGGAGGAGGGTCTACCTGAGACATACCTGAAGGAGCAGGACCGGGAGCGGGGAGGGGGTCTACCTGGGGAGCACCTAGAGCGAGGAAGAGCGGTGGGGGGGGGGAGAGGGGCAGTGCGGTAGGGGAAGAGACGGTAAAAGGGAACCGACTCGTTGAACGTGACGTCCTGAGAGGGGAAGACACGGCGCGAGGTGGGGTGGTAAAACTGCCAACCGGGCGCGTTAGGGACAAAGCCAAGGAAGACACAGGGAACAGCGCGGGCGGAGAGCTTGTCCGCGGTGGTATCGCGGACAAAGGCACGAGAACCCCAGACCCGGAACACCGACGCATCGCCAACCTCCCCCGTCCACCGCAGTGTGGGCGAGGTCTCCGGCAAGGAGACATGGGGCCAGAGGTTGAGCTGATGCGCGGCGTAGCGGACCGCAAACGGCCACAGAAAATGGGGGCCAGCCGCATGGACTGTTGGTGCAACCCTACGGTTTGCATTCGGCTTGTTGTCCGTGTGCGTGCATGCGTGTGTGCATGGAATGGTATGAGGGCATGAGATAATATATATATTTCATGCTTATAATAGTGTGTGAATGATGAGGCATGATTTTGAATGTGTGTGTCGAGTAAATAGCGAGTTATCGCTCGTTGCGTGTCACGTCGTCGTTTGCGTGTTGTGTGCGGTTTAGTGTTTTGTCGTGTGTGGAATGTTCGGCGTGTCGCAGGTGTGAAGGCCATGTGGCTACTCCCTTTCCCTCTGGGTTCAAGTGTGTGAAGGGACCAGAGGAGGAGAGCGTAGGAGAAGAGGAGAGGCGCCGTTTTCACTCATTGGTGGGCAGCCTCATGTACGCGGCGGTCAACACACGACCGGATGTTGCATTTGCTACCGGGCAGCTGGCAAGGGTTGTGCAATGCCTTAATGAGGAGCAGGTAGCAGCTGGAATGAGGGTGGCCAAGTACCTTGGCCAAAAACCGACCGTTGGGCTGCAATACTCGGCAGCGGCGCAAAGGCGCCAAAAGGGCGCGGATGGTGTTGAACCCGGGCGTTTGTTCCTCACCGCATTCTCGGATGCTTCTTATGCATCGGAACCAGAGGACATGACAAGTGTTGGAGGGATCATTTGCTGTGTTGGTGGAGGCCCAACTGCTTGGGAGAGCAAGAAGCAGGTGGATCAAGCATTGAGCTCGGTGGAGTCCGAGTATATGGCACTCTTCCGTGCCGTACGAGAGATTGTGTGGCAGCGGCGTTTGTTGGCTGAATTGGGGGAGGAGCAGCAAGGACCTACCCCACTGTACTGTGACAGCCAGGGTGCTATTGCTCTTGCTAAGAACCCTGTGTTGCTTGGCCTCACCAAGCACATGAGGGTGAAGTGGCATTGGACGAGGAGCATGGTGGCCGCGGGTGAAGTTGAGTTGCACTACGTGAAGACGACGAGGCAGCCAGCTGACATGATGACCAAGAGGCCTCTGGAGCAGCAGCATTGGAAGTGTTGTAAGCTGGCTGGGATGGCTCTGAACTGAGAGAGCAAGATCCTAAGGCCAACAATCCGAGGGGGAGTTTGTTGGTGCAACCCTACGGTTTGCATTCGGCTTGTTGTCCGTGTGCGTGCATGCTTGTGTGCATGGAATGGTATGAGGGTATGAGATAATATATATATTTCATGCTCATAATAGTGTGTGAATGATGAGGCATGATTTTGAATGTGTGTGTCGAGTCAATAGCGAGTTATCGCTAGTCGCGTGTCACGTCGTCGTTTGCGTGTTGTGTGGGGTTTTCTATTTTGTCGTGTGTGGAACGTTCGGCGTGTCGCAGGTGTGCGCAGCAGACTTCCAAGAACTCAAGGAAGAATCTACCTTGAAGAACCAGAGCCTTGGTTTCAAGAATCAAGTGATTTCGAAGCTCTCCAAAAGGGTAAACTTTAAGATAGTGAGAATAGTTGCATTACTTTGTGTAGTGTAACATTTCTCTTGGTGTAGGCCCTTGTGGAGGGTAGTTTGGAGACCCTTCGTGGTTGGGGACAGTGTGGCACTGTTCCACATCACTGTACCTCGGCTCTTGGGGTTTGTAGGAGCTGGGAGTCATTCCCAACTGGTATCCCTTCCTAGCTCTTCCTATCTTGTGTTCTATGACTATAGTGGCTGCCATAGTGCCGTTCGTTCAATCTGACGCTGTGTCGTCAATACTTGGTGAAATCGTGCGATCTAAATTGCCTATTGTAGGCGACAATACAACGCTCCAGAACCAAGTTCAATCAAGTCCTTTAAAGCTGTGACCAGAACGCTATGAACGTTTGAAGCCGCTGTGCAGAAATCCGACTGTGCACTCTATCTTTCGATTTAGGCACATTGGAGCCTACTGTGACTATAACATGGACCATGGAGGTACGAGCGACCTCCATGACCAAGCCAATGCGGCGCTCAGCAACCCCATTCTGCTGTGGAGAGGCCAGAAGCGTGAACGTCTGGCCAATGCCCTCCCCACGACAAAAGCTCTGCAGAAGGTCGGAGGAAAAATCCCCACCTCTGTCAGAGTGCAGACGCAGGACGGGAAACTCCGTCCCGAACCGCTCGCGGAGCTTGAGACGAGCGGCTCGGATCCAAGGGATCAAAACATCAGGGACCTCACCCTTGGTGCGCAAGGGGAAGACCGTGGTGTAACGCGAGTAGTCGTCAACAACCAGCAGGAAGTACCGCTCGCGGTCCTGCCCACTGACGCGGGCTGGGCCCCACACGTCCATGTGCAGGGTCTGCAGGGGAGCAGTCGTCGGGGGAAACGAGGAGGAGTGGGGAGCGGCGCGCTGCCGGCCCTCGACATAGGAAAGATAGGGAGGAGCAGGCGAGGGTGGGAGAGGAGGGAGAACCCTGGGAAGACCAGAGAGAAGGACACGGCGGTGCATGCTACGAAGGCGCTGCACTGAGGGGTGACCAAGACAGTGGTGCCAAAGGAGGGTTTGGTGCGACAAAGCGCGACACGAGTAGGGGGCCGCTAGCTGACCTGACGCATACGCAGACGCAGCGACCTGAGAGGATACAGTAGTCAGTGTGTACAGACTCGAGCCAGGCGCACGGGTAAACGTGGCCAGGTGCCGGCCCGTCCGGGAGCACGTACAGTGGGTCACGCGCTGACCTCTAGGAGTGAACTGGTCAACCCACTGGCCCTGGAGGTCAGCACCACTCACCAAGTTCGTAGAGAACGAGGGGAGGTGAAGACCTGGCAAGGAGCCAGACGGGACCGCCGGACACGGCAGGACCGTGGAGGAGTGCGCAAGGACTGGACCCTCAGAGGGGTCTGCCAGGGAGACTGCAACCGGCCGACTGAGCGGCGTAAGGGTGGTGCTGTCGCGAAAGAAGGAGCAAGAAGCACCTGACAAGTGTGAAGGTGTACAAGGCCTCAGCAGGCGCAGTACCAGAGAGAGCAGACTCACTAGCACCTGGAGCAAAAGCCTCACCAGCACCTAGAGCAGGAGACGCACTAGCACCTAGAGGAGCAGCCTCACCAGCACCTAGAACAGCAGGCTCTATACCTTGGTCAGGCGGTATGCACAGGTAACAGGCACGGTCAGCACTAGTAGGCAATGCATACATGGCAGTGAGAATAGCATCATAGTCAAGAGCAAAGATATCTACCCTCTACCTAAGCAGCTCGAGCCAGGTGGGGAGCTCAGCCTCGTTGCCAAACTTGGTACGCCAGGCGTCGCTCAGACGGGCGAAGCAGCGGGACTGTGTGTGACCAAGCGTCCCGCAAGCCTGACCATCCCGATCACCTGTGCGAATGACGTACGGGCAGTGAACGGTACTCCAAGACCCTCTACTCCTAGCGTACCACTCATGAAGCTGCTGGGGCGTAAGTGTATCGCGCGGACGCCGCTGCAGCTGCAGCTGGTCACTGCCAGACGCTACCGACTGACCAGCTCCAGGGCGACCGCCACAACGGCTACCGCCACAACCCCAACTAGCGTACCACTCATGAAGGTGCTGGGGTGTGAGAGACTCGCGCGGACGTCGCTGGAGCTACCTCTGGCCACCGGCATTAGCAGCATTAGCAGTAGTAGCAGCAGTAGCAGCAGCAGCAGCAGCCTAGCAGCAGTAACAGAAGTAGCAGCAGTAGCAGCGCGGGCAGGGCAGGCGCGGCAGGCAGGCAGTCAGGCAGGCAGGCAGGCAGGCAGGCAGGCAGTCAGGCAGGCAGGCACTCAGGCAGGCAGGCAGGCAGGCAGGCAGATGGCGCGGCAGCGCGCGAACAAGGCAGGTGCTCACCAGTGGTGGGAAGGGCAGCCGCTCGCCGGGCGAGCAGGGCCGGCACTCGGCGGGCGGCGGCAGGGTAAGCGCACGACGGCAGCGACGGCGGGGCCGCAACAGCAGCTGCAGAGTAGGGCCAGGGGCAGCTGCTGCAGTGGCGGCTGCTCCAGGGGCTAGGGGCGGCTGCTGCAGGGACGGCTGCTCGAAGGCAGGCGCGAGGCGAGGTAGGGGCGGCTGCACCGAGTGCAGGCGCGTCTCGGGATCCAGGGGCGGCTGCACGGGGTCCAGGGGCGACATCGCGGGTCCAGGGGCAGCGTCGCGGGGTCCAGGGGCGGCTGCACGGAGTCCAGGGGCGGCTGCACCAGGGGCGGCTGCTTTGGGTCCAGGGGCGGCTGCTCGAGGGTCCAGGGGCGGCTGCACCAGGGGCGGCTGCTGCAGGGGCCAGGGGCGGCTGCTCTGGGTCCAGGGGCGGCTTCTCCAGAGGCGACGTTGCTGGTGCAGGGCAGCGCGCGGGTCCCACATGCGCCGCGACGGACGACGGGGGGCAGCGCGCAGGCCAGGCGGGGCCGCGTCGGCGGCAGGGCGGGGACACGTCAGCGGCAGGTCGGGGCCGCGTCGGCGGCCCTAGAAAGCAGCGTGAGGGCTGCGGAGCGGCTCGCGGGGCAGGAGAAGGCAGCGCAGGGGCTGCGAGGCGGCGCGAAGGCTTGAGAAGGCAGCTAGCGAGCTACGCGCGGGGCTGACGAGGCAGCAGGTGGGCTGCTAGCGGGCTATACGAGGGCCAGCAGAGGCAAGCGCGAGGCCTGTGCGACGCAGGGCAGTGTAGGCAAGGGGCGGGGTAACTAAGTAACCGGCGGAAAACGGTAGGTGGGCCCTGAAAAACAGTCCTAAAACGGTCCTAAGGACCCATGTTGCTCTTAATACCATGTCGAGAGTAAAGGGAAAGGATGGTGTGCACTTTCGAGAAAGTTGGGTACAAGTAACAAAAACTTATACCCTACATTAGCTACCCCACTAAAGCCTACATTTTATTATGACACAGGCATATAACTTGACAGCAGGCTCCTGCAGCAACTCACGGAGACCAAGATGGGGCACGGGGAGAAAGCAAATTCATACATTAACCGTTGTCGGAACGTTCATGACCAAATCACGAATCATGGAAGCGCCATTTCGGAGGAGATCTTCGTCAACATCGTTCTCCAAGGACTCGGGCCAAAGTGGAAGCCCTGCAAAGCGCTACTCCGATAACGAGGAGTTATCTCTGAACCCGCGCTATGCGCCGCCCTCATGACTGAACAGCAAGACATGGATTCGAGCAGGACAAGCTCCGCGCCGCGCTGAGAGCACCTCACCTTCTACACAGACAACCGTGAAGAGCGACGACAACCAAGGCGCCACGATTGCAAAATCTGCCAAGTATTCGCACATTCAACGGACCGATGCAAGTTCCGGTCTAACAATCGCCACTCGACTTCCACTCACCATAACAATTGGGTCGACCGACAAGACGCTCGTCATTCTCAGCCTCATTAGCAAGCCTCACGCCCTCCTGGTCAACATCAACATTAACAAAAGGCGCAAGGATCACAAGCAAGAGCACCTAGAAACGTGATCGCCAACATGATGACAAGACGTCGTCCGCGCGCTGCTGAACCAGACGAGGAAGAAGAACCTCGCGGTGGGCTCATTCGACCTGAAGAAGGGTACAACAATCCCCTCACAGAAGATCACTGTTACCTGTATGACGAAGACGAGCAGGATTGGCATCAGCCAATACAACTGCGGGAAAGCCCGCCTCACGAGCATCAGCGCTTCGTACCTGTGGGATGGAAGGAGGACGAAGACCCGTCATTCCACAGACGCTACAAGTCAACACTGGTGGCTCCGAGACTTGCGCTACTTCTGCGCAATCACAATGTCGACAACCACAACACCTGGTACCTGGACAGTTGCTGCGGTCAACACATGGTGGGATTTGTTCGATACATCTCGAACATCAGCCGCGCTCCCGCTACCTACATCACAGTTGCCAACAATGAGCAACTGCGCGCCAACGCACAAGGCATCGTGGTGTTACAAGCTCGAGATAACAACACCCTCATATCGTTCAACGACATGCTCTTCGTACCAGACGTCCGTTTCAACTTACTGTCGGGAGGACAACTTCGAGACTGCGGAGTCATGCTCGCCACGGACCCGTACACACGCGACCTCATCCTCACCTACGCTCCTCCGGACACCCCTCCCGAGTCGCATCTACATCCCGGACTTCGACATAAATATCAAGGACGTGCCCGCTCGATCAACGGCATCTACATCCTGGACTTCGACATACCCAGCTGTCAAGGTTCATCAGACGAACTAGTGGACCTCGTTCCCCTGGATTTCTCATACCTCAGCAAGGAGTCATGGCAGCATCCGGATGGTTGACCATGGATCCGCCGCAGCCCTCATCATGAGGAAATAAACTTCCATCAACCCGGCCCTGACGGCATCTGCACCACCTGCTTCACGCCCACGGCAAGCTGCACAGAAGAAGTGGAACGAGAACTTGCGGCGATTCAAGAGGCAGAAAGCGCTGAAGAGGAGCCCACAGGCATGACGGAAATGGAACTAGCTGTCACCACTCACCGAATTTTCGGGATCTAGACGAAAGGCTGGGGCTGACAGAGCAACAACGACCTGTTATAGACACAATAGGCTCCAATGTGCCTAAAAAAAAAGATAGAGTGTACAGTCAGATTTTTGCTCAGCGGCTTTAAACGTTCATAGTGTTCTGGTCACAACTTCAAATTGTCAAACCCATATGCTATAGTCTATCTAGGCTGTAGTGGGGTAGACACTATAGGGTACAACACTTCTAGGTTTCCTACTTGTACCCACATGTTTCCTAGTCAATCCATTCCTGTTTCTTCACATGGTATAGAGCGGGTTCCCTAGTGGGACCGTTTCTTCCTAAGGGCCCACCACCATTTTTTTTTTTTTTTTTTCCTAAACTGCCCGAAGCGTGCTTCGCGCTCTGCCCTGCCCTACCCCTTCGCGGCCCCTTAGCGGCCTCTTCGCGGCCACTTAGCGGCCTCTTCGTGGCCACTTAGCGGCCCCTTCGCGGCCCCTTAGCGGCCCCTTAGCGGCCCCTTCGCGGCCCCCTAGCGGCCCCTTCGCGCCCCCCCCTTAGCGGCACCTTCGTGGCCCTTTCGCGGCCCCTTCGCGGCCCCTTCACGGCCCCTTCGCGGCCCTTTCGCGGCCCCTTCGCGGCCCCTTAGTGGCCCCTTCGAGGCCCCTTAGCGGCCCCTTCGCGGCCCCTTAGCAGCCCCTTCACGGCCCCTTCGCGGCCCCTTCGCGGCCCCTTCGCTCCGGCTACTACCGCTACTCCTGCTCCTGGCGGTGGCCGGATGCAGCTGCAGCGTCGTCCGCGCGAGTCCCTCACGCCCCAGCAGCTTCGTGAGTGGTACGCTAGTTGGGGTTGTAGGGGTGGCCGCGCTACTACTACTGCTACTGCTGCTACTGCTACTGCTGCGGCTACTACTGCTACTGCTGCTACTGCTGATACTGCGGCTAGTAGTGCTACTCCTGCTCCTGGCGGTGGCCGGATGCAGCTGCAGCATCGTCCGCGTGAGTCCCTCACGCCCCAGCAGCTTCGTGAGTGGTACGCTAGTTGGGGTTGTAGGGGTGGCCGCGCTACTACTACTGCTACTGCTGCTACTGCTACTGCTGCGGCTACTACTGCTACTGCTGCTACTGCTGCTACTGCGGCTAGTACTGCTACTCCTGCTCCTGGCGGTGGCCGGATGCAGCTGCAGCATCGTCCGCGCGAGTCCCTCACGCCCCAGCAGCTTTGTGAGTGGTACGCTAGTTGGGGTTGTCGGGGTGGCCGTAGTGGGAGTAGCCCTGGAGTGGGTAGTTCGGGAGCTTCTGGTAGTGGCCGGGTGCAGCTGTAGCGTCGTCCCCGCGAGGCTCTTTCGCCCCAGCAGCTTCGTGAGTGGTACGCTCAGAGTAGAGGGTCACTGAGTCCTGCTCGCTGCCCGTACGTCATTTGCACGGGTGTCCGGACTGGTCAGCCTTGCGGGACACCTGGTCACACAGAGTCCCGCTGCTTCGCCCGTCTGAGTGACGCTTGGCGTACAAAGTTTAGCAACGACGCTGAGCTCCCCTCCTGGCTGGAGCTGCTTAGGCAGCGGGTAGATATCTTTGCTCTTGACTATGATGCTATCCTCACTTCCATGTATGCATTGTCTACTAGTGCTGAGGGTGCCTGTCATCTGTGTGTGCCGCCTGACCCCGGTATCCAGTCTGCTGCTCTAGGTGCTGGTGAGGCTGCTGCTCTAGGTGCTGGTGAGGCTGCTGCTCTAGGTGCTCGTGCGTCTCCTGATCCAGGTGTTGGTGAGGCTGCTGCTCTAGGCGCTGGTGAGTCTACTGCTCCAGGTGCTGGTGAGTCTGCTCTCTCTGGTGCTGCGCCTGCTACGGTCTTGCACACCTTCACCCTTGACTCGAGTGCTTCCCGCTCCTTCTTTCCAGACCGCACCACACTCACGCCGCTTAGTTGGCCGGTTGCAGTCTCCCTGGCAGACCCCTCTGGGGGTCCTGTCTTTGCCCACTACTCCACTGTCCTACCGTGTCCGGCGGCCCCGTCTGGCTCCCTGTCAAGTCTTTACCTCCCCTCGTTCTCTACGAACTTGGTGAGTGGTGCTGACCTGCAAGATAGGGGGATTGACCAGTTCACTCCTGCGAGTCAGCGAGTGACCCACTGCACGTGTGCTCGGACGGGCCGACACTTGGCCACGTTTACCCGTCAGCCGGGGTCGAGCCTCTACACACTGACTACTGAGTCTCCTCAAGTTAATGCGTCTGGTCAGGCAGCTGCGTCGGGTCAGGTGTTTGCTGCAGCGTCCAGGTCTGGTCCTGAGTCTGCCCCCTGCTCGTGTCGTCTCCTGTCTCACCAGAATCTCCTCTGGCACCACCGCCTTGGTCACCCCTCCCTGCCTCGTCTCCGAGGCATGGCCTCCCGTGTCCTTGTTTCTGGTCTCCCCCGGTCCCTCCCTCCCCTTCCCCCGGGGCCTGCCCCTACCTGCGTTCCCTGCGTCGAGGGGCGGCGGCGCGCCGCTCCTCACTCCTCCGAGTTTCCTCCGACAGAGGCTCCGCTGCAGACTCTCCACATGGACGTGTGGGGCCTAGCCCGCGTCCGTGGACAGGGTCACGAGCGTTACTTCCTGCTGGTGGTTGACGACTACTCGCGTTACACCACAGTCTTCTCCTTGTGCCGCAAGGGTGAGGTCACTGAGGTGTTGATTGACTGGATCCGCGCTGCCCGTCTCCAGCTCAGAGAGAGTTTCGGCTCGGACTTTCTTGTTCTGCGTCTGCACTCCGACAGAGGTGGAGAGTTTTCCTCCGCCCTTCTGCGAGCCTTCTGTCGTACGGAGGGCATCCGCCAGACGTTCACGCTTCCGGCCTCTCCACAGCAAAATGGGATTGCTAAGCGCCGCATTGGCATGGTCATGGACGTCGCTCGTACGTCCATGATCCATACGGCTGCTCCCCATTTTCTGTGGCCGTTCGCGGTTCAGTACGCGGCGCATCAGATCAACCTTCAGCCCCGGGTCTCGATGCCGGAGACCTCCCCTACTCTGCGGTGGACGGGGAAGGTTGGCGACGCGTCTGCGTTCTATGTCTGGTGATCTCGAACTTTCGTCCGCGACCTGTCTGCAGACAAGCTGTCCTCCCGTGCTGTTCCCTACGTCTTCCTTGGCTTCCCCTCTGACGCGCCTGGTTGGCAGTTTTACCACCCCACCTCGCGCCGTGTTCTGTCCTCCCAGGACGTCACGTTTGACGAGTCGGTTCCGTACTACCGTCTCTTTCCCTACCGCGCTGCCCCCCTCCCCCCCCTGCCGCTCTTCCTCGCGCCAGGTCCCCCCCCGGTAGACCCCCTTCCCCCTCAGGGTCCTGCCCCTTCAGGTGTGTCCCAGGTAGACGCAGTCGAGCCTGTCGAGGTAGCTATTGACTCTGGTGCTGCTAGGGGTGCTGAGCCTGCGGGTGTCGGGTCTGGGGGTGCTGAGCCTGAGCGTGCGGAGCCTGGGGGTGCTGGGTCTGGGGTTGCTGAGTCTGGGGGTGCTGAGCCTGGGGCTGCTGAGTCTGGGGGTGCAGAGCCTACGGGAGCTGGGCCTGCTCGTGTGGAGTCTGGCGGTGCTGGGCCTGGAGGTTCTTCGTATGCTTCGTCCCAGCGGGAGCTACCCTCTCCACAGGAGCTGTTCGAGTGGTTTGCTCGGCGCTGGAGCCGTGCTGCTGGAGCTGGTAGTGCTGCCGGTGCTGGAGGTTCTGCTGCTGCTGGGGGTGCTGGAGCCACGAGTCCCGGAGGTGCTCGTACTGGAGGTACTGGAGCCGCTGGGCCTGGTGGTGCTACTGGTCCTGGAGCTGCTGGCGGAGCTGGAGCTGGTGGTGCCGCTGGAGCTGGAGCTGCTGGAGGTACTGGAGCTGGAGGTACTGCTGGAGCCGGTGCTCCTGTGGGTGCTGGAGTTGGCGCTACTGGAGCTGCTGGAGCTGATGCTGCAGCTGGTGGTCCTGCTGGAGTTGGAGCTGACGCTGGGGGCGCTGGTGCTGTCCCTGCTGGTGCTGGAGGCGCTGCGCGGCCGCGGCCGTACTTCGTTCCGCTCCTTGAGCGGGTTCTTGGTCTTCAGCCTTCTTCTGGTCCTGCTCCTTCCTTAGAGTGTCCACCGCCTGTCCAGTCCGAGTCACAGTTACAGCTGGCCTCCCCACTGCCTGCTCCTTCTCCCTACACTGGTCCTACTGGAGGTCTTGCTGAGCGTCGTGAGCCTGAGTCTCGTCCTGCGTCGCCTGTTCGTGCTGCTCGCACTAGTCATCGTGTTTTGCGTCAGCATCCTCCTGCGGTCCCAGGCACGCACCAGATGGCACCGCGTCCTTCCACTACTCCACTGCGTGTCCCTTTGCCATCTCCTCCAGAGTCCTCTCTTCCTGCTCTTGCTGACCCGGAGTCTGACTCCCTTCGTGCTACCAGTCCTTGTGTCACGCGTCTCCTGGCTACTGTTGTCACTGACCCTTCCTTTGAGTCCACTTCTGCGTCTGCCTTAGTTGCTGAGCTTGTCGACTTCGCTGCTCACTGTCGTCTAGACTACGCCGCTAGTCTTGTTGCTGAGTCTGAGTCTGTCTGTCCTCTGTCCGTCGGGGATGAGTGTGCTCTTAGCACGGACGTCCTAGAGGACAGGCAGGAGGAGTTCGAGTGTTTTGCTGCTGCTTTACCTCATCTCGTGTCCATGCTGCTTGCCCCTGAGGGAGACTCGGATGCACTAGACATCCCGACTCCGCGCTCTTACGCAGAGGCGGTTGAGGGTCCCTACTCCTCTCAGTGGCAGGCAGCCATGGACGCAAAGATGGCTTCCTGGAAGTCCACAGGCACCTACGTCGACGAGGTTCCCCCACCTGGGGTGAACATCGTCAGTGGCATGTGGATTTTCAGGGTGAAGCGGCCGCCGGGTTCTCCGCCTGTCTTCAAGGCGCGTTACGTGGCTCGAGGCTTCAGTCAGCGGCAGGGAGTTGACTACTTTCAGACCTTCTCCCCGACCCCGAAGATGACCACTCTTCGGGTTCTGCTGCACGTCGCTGCGCAGCGTGACTACGAGCTTCACTCTCTTGACTTCAGCACTGCTTTCCTACAGGGCAGCCTGCACGAGGAGATCTGGCTGCGCCGTCCACCAGGCTTCACTGGGTCGTTTCCTCCTGGTACCCAGTGGAGCCTCCGGCGGCCAGTCTACGGTCTCCTCCAGGCGCCCCGTGAGTGGCACGACACACTGAGGACTACGCTTGCGGCTCTTGGGTTTGCTCCTTCTACTGCTGACCCGTCGCTGTTTCTGCGCACCGACACTTCGCTGCCGCAGTTTTACATCTTCGTGTACGTCGACGACTTGGTCTTTGCTACTGCTGACACTGCTGGACTCGCCCACGTGAAGTCCGAGCTGCAGAAGAGACACACGTGCACAGACCTGGGTGAACTGCGCAGCTATCTTGGCTTGCAGATCACCCGGAACAGAGCACGGCGCACCATTACCCTGACTCAGTCACACATGGTGCAGCAGGTCCTTCAGCGTTTCATCTTCACGTACTCCTCGCCACAGGCCACTCCTCTGTCTACTCGCCACTCGCTCTCAGCTCTGCCTTCGGATGAGTCCGGAGAGCCGAGTGGCCCGTACCCAGAGCTAGTGGGCTGGCTCATGTACCTGATGACCTGCACTCGACCTGACCTGGCATACCCTCTTAGCATCTTGGCACGCTATGTTGCTCCTGGGAGACACCGACCAGAGCACATGGCTGCAGCAAAGAGGGTGTTGCGCTACTTGTGCAGTACGTCGGTCATGGGGCTCATGCTTGGAGGGTGGAGTCCAGTGGTCCTCACTGGTCACGCAGACGCGTCTTGGGTTGACGACCTGGCTACGCAGCGGTCGTCACAGGGTTACACCTTCAGCCTTGGTTCCGGCTCTGTTTCGTGGCGGTCTACCCGCTCGTCTTCTGTTCTCAGCTCCAGCTGTGAGGCTGAGATCTACGCAGGGGCCATGGCTGCACAGGAGTTACGCTGGCTCACCTACCTGGTGACTGACCTGGGAGAGCCGCCTCGTTCTCCTCCAGTTCTGTACGTAGACAACAAGGCCATGCTGGCCTTGTGTCGGGAGCACAGACTGGAGCACAGAACGAAGCACATTGCTCTTTGCTACTTCCTTGCTCGTGAGCTGCAGCAGCGTGGTCAGCTGCGCCTTGCTTATGTGGCCTCTCAGGCCAACACTGCTGATATCTTCACCAAGGCACTTCAGCCTTGTGATCATCAGCGCTTCTGTACTATGCTCGGTCTTGTGCCTACTTGGCCTCACTTGCTTACCTCTTGACTTTACTTGTACTGTGATCTATATATACCTGCACCTGCTTGTTTACCTTTATATATAATCCTGCATGTGAACTGGCCTTGTGGCCTTTGAACCTGTGCTCGGAATGGGTGGTGACGTTGTGATCCACCCTGAGCTTGCTTTGCTTTGCTTGACTGGTCTTGTGACCCCTTGTTCTCCCCCACTTTGCCTATGGGGGTGTGTCAAACTCATATGCTATAGTCTATCTAGGCTGTAGTGGGGTAGACACGATAGGGTACAACACTTCTAGGTTTCCTACTTGTATCCACATGTTTCCTAGTCAATCCATTCCTGTTTCTTCAAACGGGAAGCTCGGGTCAGGGGCTACTCGCGGGCAGCAGTGGCGCACGGGGCAGGGGCTGCTCGCGGGCAGCAGGGACGCTCGGGATAGGGGCTGCTCACGGGCAGCAGTGGCGCGCGGGGCAGGGACTGCTCGCGGGCAGCAGGGGCGCGCGGGGCAGGAGCTGCTCGCGGGTAGCAGGGGCGCGAGTGACAGCAGGGCAGCGCGCTAGGGCAGGCAGAGCGAGTAGCTGCAGGGCAGCGTGACACTGTGCGAGAGGGCCGGACAGCGCAAGGGCGCTTCGGGCAGGAACTAGTGGAATGATTGGTGGGCCCTAAAAACCTAACAGGTTCCTAACTCTTATACCATGTCAGAATCCCAGCCACTAATCACTAGGATAAAAGGGCTTGTTCCAGTAGCGAGTCAGTGCGCCCATTGTTGAAAGGCTAGGCAGAAATCAGAAACAAGAAAGAGAGGGTTTTCACTAGCAAGCAGTTGAGTACATATAGTAAACCCTAGATTGGGCTGTACTCACTATTGAGTACCCCACTGCAGGCTAGACAAATATGACATTCTGACACACCCCTATAGCCAAAGTGGGGTGTAATCAGCACAACAAGCAAAGCATAGCAAGCTCAGGGTGGATCACAAAGTCACCACACATTCTGAGCACAAGTACAAGGCCACAAGGCCAGTTCACAAATGTAAGCAAAGCTAGAGGCATTCACAAAGGGCAAGTGAGGAGGAGGAGAAACTGTGGGGGCGAGAAGATGCGAGACGACGGCTGAAGCTGCAGACACACGGGCAACAGGAGTGCCCAGAACTGTCGCTACCAGGCTAAACCCGGACTACACGGCGACAGGCGCAGCTGACTCTCTGTGCTCCCACGAGTGCTCACACTGTGGCTACCGGGCGCAAAGCCCCGAACTACTCAGGCCACAGGGGGTCGTGGCTCTCTGGACTACCAAGAGTGCTCACACTGTGGCTACCGGACGCAGAGCCCCGGACTACTCAGGCCACAGGGGGTCGTGGCTCTCTGGACTTCAGGCGCTGCGGACGACAAGATGACTGCCCCCGGTCAACCTCCCCCAACTGTCCCACACTCCTGTCACACACTCCCTGCTGAACCACTAGCACCGCTCACACGCCACCCCCCTCGAACCACTCCGACGGCTCCAACACATCCACCCCCCTCAGCGGCAGCTGCAGCAGTGGGAGACGGAGGAGGAGGAGGAGCAGGGGACGGCTCACACACCCGGCACCCCCATACTCTCCACCCCTAAACCCTAACACAGGAGCGCGGGCAGCAGCGGGCCTTTAAGGTGTGAGGCTGTGAGGCTGAGATCTACGCAGGGGCCATGGCTGCACAGGAGTTACGGTGGCTCACCTACCTGGTGACTGATGTGACGCTGGTTCACGCTGGAATGGCTTGATGTGACGGATCTGGCTGCTCCCCAACGCTTGCCCAAGTAGGAGGTAGCCTTGTGCGCTCTTCCGCACCCACGGGCTCTTCTCCGGGTCGTTCTCGGGGCGCTTCTCCGTTCCTTCCATCACCTCCAGCAGGTCGTAGTGGTCAAACACGTTCTCCATTCTGAAGGACCACTCAGCAAAGTTGTCACCGTTGAACTTGTCAAGGCCAAACACTCTAGGCTCATCCCTAGATGGGGCAACACTTGGTTGCACGGGCGCCATGGCTGAATCACGGGGTTGGCCTTATGCATGGGCTTCTCCATTGCCACCAGCACCTCTGCCACCCCTTTCCTCAGGTCCAGCCATTGTCGAAACTGCTCCAAGGGGCTCTGATACCACTTGTTATAGTCACAATAGGCTCCAATGTGCCTAAAACGAAAGATAGAGTGCACAGTCAGATTTCTGCTCAGCAGTTTTAAACGTTCATAGCGTTCTGGTCACAACTGCAAATGACCTGATTCAACTTGGATCTGGAGCGTCTTAACGTCGCCTACAATAGGCAATTTAGATCGCACGATTTGACCAAGTATTGACGACAAAGTGTCAGTTTGAACGAACGGCACTATGGCAGCCACTATAGACTTAGAACACAAATTAGGAAGAATTACGAGTTGGGAATAACTCCCAGCTCCTACAAACCCCAAGAGCCGAGGTACAGTGATGTGGAACAGTGCCACACCGTCCCCAACCACGAAGGGTCTCGAAACTACCCTTCACTAGGGTCTACACCAAGTGAAATGTTACACTACACAAAGTAATGTAACTATCTTCAATTTCTTGAAGTGTACCCTTTTGGCGAGCTTCGAAATCACTTGAAGTTTGAAACCAAGGCTCGGGTTCTTCATCACAAACTCATCCTTGAGTTCTTGATGGGTCTGCTACACACACCTGCGACACGCCGAACGTTCGACAAGCGAAAAAATAGAAACCGCGCACGACAAAATAGAAACCGCGCGGGACACACAAAATGACCACGTTACACGCGACTAGCGATAATTCGCTATTGACTCGACACACACACACTCGACATCATGACCCATCATACACACACAATTATAAGCATGAAATATATATTTATTTCATGCACTCATTCCATTCCATGCACACACGCATGCACGCACACGGACAACAAGCCGAGTGCAAACCGTAGGGTTGCACCAACACGACCAACACCGAAACTCTTCGCTGGATACTGGAGGAAGAGCACGGCACAACCTTTGACGAAGAGAATCGTCCACGCCCCTACACCCGCGATATCTACCGCACAGTGTGAGAGACGACGGCTCATGCTGGCTTTGCTAGCTTGCCTAGACTTTATTATGCTATATTTAGCTTGGGTTTTATTTATCATGCATAGATATGCTTGATTTCCTAGGTTAGGTGCATTCCTATATTTTATTATAGTTATAGCACCGAACCAGGTTACGTGTACCGAACTCAAGCCTATTCGATTTCCACCGAATTGCTTTCTACTGGGTCCGGGAAGGTTTTGTTCGGGACGCTTCTCGACCCCAGAACATTCGCGTAACTTCTGGGTTACCTGTCTTGTGTCGAGCCTATTTATAGCCTCGTGTTGTACCCAGGTGAATCAATCAATTACAATTCTCTTTTCTGAGATCGATCCTAGATCCTCACACTTGGTAATCAGAGCCCGTTTACACTCGACAATTTTTCGACCGCTAAAACCGAGTCTTCAAAAACTGCGGGGGCGTCGCTGATAAACACCGATTTTGGGTACGTAAATCTGGTTCCGTGTTTTTTGCTCCTCCTTGTCTCGGTTTTTTCAAACGCGCAATGTCAGGCATGGAGGGCCAGGGCGACAACTACGCGACGACGAGCGACATCGCCAGCCTTTGCACCGACATGGAACAGACGCAGGCGGCGATTCAGCGACTCGAAGCCCTCCTGACAAACCAATCCGCAGCCGCCACCGCAGTAGTCAATGCAGCAGCAAACGTAGCAGCGACAGCAGCAGCAGCAGCAGCAGCGACACTGACATTTCACGGACTGATGGCACCACCTTCGCCGAACCTCGAAGCTGTTGTGCCAAAGCACTATAGTGGCACGGTCATCGCACTCCCATTCCGCCTCCAAGTCTGCTCAGCTTCTGGAATTTTGTGGGGAGGTGCTTCAACATGTGTTCTTCAGACCCTCAAAGTTTCAGAATATTTGAAGCTGTTTACAAGGCATGGCAACATTTTTTAGTTTCAAGACTTATGGCATCCCGGAAGTGTGTGTTTCTCTTTTTTGGTAACACCCGAGTTCACCATTTCGGCTGCTGACTCATCTACGAAGCCCTGATTGGTCTGAAAATCAGTGTGGCAGTCCTTTGCCTTGTTTTGCAGGTGTTCACCGAGTTTCAGGACAACCCAGCATCGGAGCAGCACGTGACAGCTGTCGAAAGTTACTGTTCCGTAGTAATGGTGCACTGTTGGCAGCATTTCCCTTGCCACCCTTTCATTGTTGTCATGCCAATGGTGCAGGGAAAGAGAATGAGACAAGAAGTACAAGTGGTCAAGTGGGACTCTACCACCCTCTTTTTGAGAAGTGTGGTCTTCCTGGAAGCAGCTTGCAAGAGGGTGCAAGTGGGAAGACAAGCTGACTCATGGTTGGCTTGACTCACTATTGGTAGCCTTGAGGACAGCTCTGAACATCCAAGTGTGGTTGGCTTTGCTGACCTAGCTAGGACGTTTCCCATCCTTATCTAGCCTTTCTCCTCCTAGGACTCAACCTTCTCTGAGTTCCCAGGATGTTTCCAACCCCTTAAGAGTCCCCTAGGCAATGTTGTACTCACCTCTTCCTTGCATCATGAAACTACAAGTTTTTCAGCCGAGCTTACATTTTTTGTTCACTGCGTAGCGCATACACCTTGGATGAAAGCAAACAATATACCGTTGGAAATCAGACACCTGAAGCTAAATCTCCTCTAAATTTCAGCCTCGTATGTTATCGGAGCTGATCGTGACGGCGTTTTGAACAGAGGCAGATCGAAGTCATTAGATTCCACTTAGGCGGTTTCAAAGGCATCCGCGACCCCAAGTGGACTCTAGACTATAACAGAAGCAGCTCGGTCGAGGCTCCCTGAAGCGTTCGATCCTAGCGCGAAAGGATCTGACGTTCGACGATTTGTGGCGACCGACGAAATTTATTTCGAGGCCATTGGCGGTTCGACCCCGACACACGACGCAACACGAATTCGGCTCGCAGCGACACTGTTGCGGGGACCAGCACTAGAGTGGATTTATTACACTGACGTGGCCCGCGGGGAGAAAACGTGGCAGCTGTTTCGGGCAGACCTCATCGAACGTTTTGAGCCAATTAATACAACCTACATGGCGCGGCAGCAGATACACCGACACATGTCAAACTTATATACTATAGTCTTTCTAGGCTGTAGTGGGGTAGACAGTATGGGGTATAGCTTTATAGGGTTTCATATTTGTACCCAACTCATTTCCTAGTTCATCCTTCATTCCTCATTTCTTCACATGGTATAGTGCAGGTTCCCTAGTGGGAACTGTTCCTAGGGCCCACCACTGAAAATCGATTAATTTTTTTTTTTCTGCCCGGAAAGCGAGTCGCTCCTGACCGAGGCGCGCCCTGTGTGCCGTCCTCCCCTTAGCGGCCCGTCGCGCCCTCTCACGGCCCCTCTCGCGGCCCAGTCGCCGCCCTTACCGGCCCCTCGCGGCCCCACCCTACACGGCCCCGTCGCCGCCCTCTCGCGGCCCCGTCGCCGCCCTCTAGCGGCCCCGTCGCCGCCCTCAGCGGCCCCGTCGCCGCCCTCTAGCGGCCCCTTCGCAGCCCGCAGCGGCCCCGTCGCCGCCCTCAGCGGCCCCGTCGCAGCCCTTGCGGCCCCGCCGCCACTCTTGCGGCCCCGTCGCCGCCCTCTAGCGGCCCCATCGCCGCCCTCTAGCGGCCACGTCGCCGCCCTCTCGCGGCCCCGTCGCCGCCCTCTCGCGGCCCTCCTGCCGCCCTCTTGCGGCCGCCGCTGAGCCGCCGAGCTGCTGAGCCGCCGACCCGCCGAGCCGCCGCCGCCGCTGTCGAGCTGCTGAGCCGCCGACCCGCCGAGCCGCCGCCGCCGCTGTCGAGCCGCCGCCGCCGTCGAGCCGCCGCCGTCGCGACGCCGCCGTTGAGCCGCCGCTGTCGAGCCGCCGCCGCAGCCGAGCCGCCTTCGAGCCGCTGCCGCCGCCGTCGAGCCGCCGCTGCCGCCGAGCCGCTGCAGCCGCTGTCGAGCCGCTGACGCCGCAGTTCCGGCCCTGTTCCTGCCGGCGCGCCCCGGCCCTACCCACCCGGACTGGTGAGAGCACTCCCGAGCAGCGCCTTTGCCACTGCGCTGCCCCTAGCCTACTGCTCTCACTGCTAGACTGCTGCTGTCATGGCTACCCCCAGTGTCCTTACTTTTGATGCTGAGGGTCGGGCTGTTGACTTTGAGGTCTGGGTCGATGACCTGCAGCTTTTCCTACAGTGCGATAGGACAGACGGACTCTCACTGTTCGATCTCACCTCTGGTGCCTCTCCTGCCCCTCCTGCCGATGCTGACAGCACTGTTCGCTCACAGTGGGCCACACGCGATGCTGCTGCCCGTCTTGCTGTGCGTCGCCACTTACCGACCGCTGAGCGTGCGCATTTTAGTCAGTACAAGAGTGCTAAGACCTTGAACGACGCTGTAGTTGCACGCTACTCTTCCCCTGCCACTGCTGCCCTTAGCCGCCTCATGCTGCCGTACCTGTTCCCTGACCTCACCACCTTTCCCACAGTCGCTGACCTCATTACGCACCTTCGCACTAGTGACACCCGCTACCGCGCTGCGCTTCTTGCTGAGTTCTGCGCCAAGAACCCCCCCCCCATGTACATCACCCTCTACTACATAGTCACCCGGCTCCCTGACTCCCTTCGCTCGGTCAGGGACCACTTCCTCTCTGTTTGCCCCACCACACTCACCATTGACCTCCTCGAGGAGCGCCTCCTGGCAGCAGAGAAGAGTATAGTCGCTGTAGGAGCCTCTCGTGGTGACCCTCGTACCCCCTTCTTTGAGGGGTGCTCCCCCTCCCCCCTCTTGCCCTCTGTTGCCTCTGCTGCTGCGGCCGACCTCGTTGGCCTCGAGTCGGTCGGAGCTGCGTCTGCCCCTAGCGGGAGACGCCGCACCGGCAAGGGCAAGGGGGGCAAGGGTGCTGGAGGAGCTGGCGGGGGCGGTGGAGGTGGCGGTGGAGGCGGTGGAGGGGGTGGGGGTGGTGGTGGGAGTGGTGGCGGGGGTGGAGTCGTCGGTGGCAGCAGTGAGGGCGGAGGAGGCGGCGGCGGTGACGGTGGGAGCGGAGGTGGCGGAGGCGGCGGAGGTGGCGGCGACAGCGGTGGAGCTGGTCGCGGCTCTGCGCAGAGGGGTGGCTCCGGTGGTGGTCAGCGCCAGCAGCAGCAGCGCACTCGTGAGACCCCGTCCCTCCAGCAGCTTCGTGAGTGGTACGCTGGGCGTCAGCGGGGTGGGGGTGCTGGTCCCTGTACCTACGTTCTTCGTACCGGTGACCGCGCTGGTGAGCAGTGCGGGGGCCCGCACTCCACCCAGCGCTGCTTCGGCCGCCTGACGGACGCTTGGCGTCACCAGTTTCCTGACGCCACGGATATCCCTCGCTGGGGCGAGCTGTCTAGGGCGGGGGTTGCTATCTTTGATCTTGACTATGATGCTATTCTTGCTGCCATGTATGCTGTGTCTACTAGTGATGAGGGTGACTGTTACCTGTGTGTTCCGCCTGACCCGGGCATTGGTGAGGCTGCTGCTCTAGGTGCTGGTGAGGCTGCTGCTCTAGGTGCTAGTGGGTCTGTTGCCCCAGGTGCTGGTGACTCTGCTCTCTCAGGTACCACGTCGGCTCAGGCCTCCCACCTATTCACCCTTGACTCGGGTGCTTCCCGCTCCTTCTTTCAAGACCGCACCACACTCACGCCGCTTAGTCGGCCAGTTGCGGTCTCCCTGGCAGACCCCTCTGGGGGTCCTGTCCTTGCCCACTTCTCCACTGTCTTACCGTGTCCGGCGGCCCCTTCTGGCACCCTGTCAGGTCTTTACCTCCCCTCGTTCTCTACGAACTTGGTGAGTGGTGCTGATCTACAGGATGGGGGGGTTCACCAGTTCACTCCTGTGAGTCAGCGAGTGACCCACTGCACGTGTGGTTTGCTCGGCGCTGGAGCCGTGCTGCTGGAGCTGGAGGTGCTGCTGGTGCTGGAGGTTCTACTGCTGCTGAGGGTGCTGGTACCACGGGTCCCGGAGGTGCTCGTACTGGAGGTACTGGAGCTGCTGGGCCTCGGGTACTCCTTGTGCTGGAGCTGCTGGAGCTGCTGGAGCTGGAGCTGGAGCTGCTGGGGGTGTTGGCGCTGGAGGTGCTGCTGGTGCTGGTTCTTCTGAGGGTGCTGGTGTTGGTGCTGCTGGAGCTGGTGCTGCTGGCGCGGCTGGAACTGGGGGTGCTACTGGAGCTGGTGCTGCCGTTAGGGGTGCTGGTGCTGTTCCTGCTGGTTCTGGGGGTGCTGCACGGCCGACTCTGTACTTCGTTCCGCTCCTTGAGCAGGTTCTTGGTCTTCCGCCCTCTACTAGTCCTGCTCCTCTCTTAGAGTGTCCGCCGCCTGTCCAGTCTGAGTCATAGTTACAGCCAGCCTCCCCACTGCCTGCTCCTTCTCCCTACACTGGTCCTACTGGAGGTCTTGCTGAGCGTCGTGAGCCTGCGTCTCGTCCTGCGTCGCCTGTCCGTGCTGCTCGCACTAGTGGTCGTGCTTCGCGTCAGTGTCCTCCCCCTGTCCTCGGCACGCACCGGATGTCTCTGCGTCCTTCCACTGCTCCGCTGCGTGCCCCTTTGCCTTCTCCTCCTGAGTCCTCTCTTCCTGCTCTTGCTGACCCAAAGTCGGACTCCCTTCGTGCTGCCAGTCCTACTGTCACGCGTCTCCTTGCTACTGTCGTCACTGACCCTTCCTTCGAGTCCACTGCTGCGTCTGCCTTAGTTGCTGAGCTTGTCGACTTTGCTGCTCGCTATCGTCTAGACTACGCTGCTAGTCTTGTCGCTGAGTCTGAGTCTGTCTGTCCTCCGTCCGTCGGGGGTGAGTGTGCCCTTGGCACGGACGTCCTTGAGGACAGGCAGGAGGAGTTCCAGTGCTTTGCTGCTGCTTCACCTCATCTCGTGTCCATGCTGCTGGCCCCTGAGGGAAACCCGGATGCACCAGACATCCCGACTCCACGCTCTTACGCGGAGGCAATAAAGGGTCCTTACTCCTCTCAGTGGCAGGCAGCCATGGACGCAGAGATGGCTTCCTGGAAGTCCACAGGCACCTACGTCGACGAGGTTCCCCCACCTGGGGCGAACATCGTCAGTGGCATGTGGATTTTCAGGGTGAAGCGGCCCCCGGGTTCTCCGCCTGTCTTCAAGGCGCATTACGTGGCTCGAGGCTTCAGTCAGCGGCAGGGAGTTGACTACTTTCAGACCTTCTCTCCCACCCCGAAGATGACCACTCTTCGGGTACTACTGCACATAGCCGCTCAGCGCGACTACGAGCTTCACTCTCTTGACTTCAGCACTGCTTTCCTACAGGGTAGCCTGCACGAGGAGATCTGGCTGCGCCGCCCACCTGGCTTCACTGGGTCTTTTCCTCCTGGTACCCAGTGGAGCCTCCGTTGGCCAGTCTACGGTCTCCGCCAGGCACCTCGTGAGTGGCACGACACACTGAGGACTACACTTGCGGCTCTTGGGTTTGCTCCTTCTACTGCTGACCCGTCGCTGTTTCTGCGCACCGACACCTCTTTGCCGCCGTTCTACATCCTCGTGTACGTCGACAACTTGGTCTTTGCCACAGCTGACACTGCTGGACTCGCCCACGTGAAGTCCGAGCTGCAGAAGAGACACACGTGCACAGACCTGGGTGAACTACGCAGCTACCTTGGCTTGCAGATCACCCGGGACAGAGCACAGCGCACCATTACCCTGACTCAGTCACACATGGTGCAGCAGGTCCTTCAGCGTTTCGGCTTCACGTACTCCTCGCCACAGGCCACTCCTCTGTCTACTTGCCACTCGCTCTCAGCTCTGCCTTCGGATGAGTCCGTAGAGCCGAGTGGCCCGTACCCAGAGCTTGTTGGCTGCCTCATGTACCTGATGACCTGCACACGACCTGACCTTGCATACCCTCTTAGCATTCTGGCACGCTATGTTGCTCCTGGGAGACACCTCTCTGAGCACATGGCTGCAGCGAAGAGGGTGTTGCGCTACTTGTGCAGTACGTCGGGCATGTTGCTAGTGCTTGGAGGGCGGAGTCCAGTGGTCCTCACTGGTCACGCAGACGCGTCTTGGGTTGACGACTTGGCTACGCAGCGGTCGTCACAGGGTTACACCTTCAGCCTTGGTTCCGGTTCTGTTTCGTGGTGGTCTACCCGCTCTTCTTCTGTTCTCAGCTCCAGCTGTGAGGCTGAGATCTACGCAGGGGCCATGGCTGCACAGGAGTTACGCTGGCTCACCTACCTGCTGACTGACCTCGAAGACCCACCTCGTTCTCCTCCAGTTCTGTACGTAGACAACAAGGCCATGCTGGCCTTGTGTCGTGAGCACAGACTGGAGCACAGAACGAAGCACATTGCTCTTCGCTACTTCCTTGCTCGTGAGCTGCAGCAGCGTGTTCAGCTGCGACTTGCTTACGTGGCCTCTCAGGCCAACACTGCTGATATCTTCACCAAGGCACTCGCGCCTTGTGATCATCAGCGCTTCTGTACTCTGTTAGGTCTTGTACCTACTTTGCCTCACTTGCTCACTTCTTGACCTTGCTTGTACTTTGACCTATATATACTTGCACTTGCATGTTTAACTTTATATATATATCTCTGCATGTGAACTGGCCTTGTGGCCCTTGAACTTGTGCTCAGAATGTGTGGTGACGTTGTGATCCACCTTGAGCTTGCTGTGCTTTGCTTGACTGGTCTTGTGACCCCTTGTTCTCCCCACTTTGCCTATGGGGGTGTGTCAAACTTATATACTATAGTCTTTCTAGGCTGTAGTGGGGTAGACAGTATGGGGTACAACTTTCTAGGGTTTCATATTTGTACCCAACTCATTTCCTAGTTCATCATTCATTCCTCATTTCTTCACAACACAGGCAATACGGGAGTGTAGCACAGTACACACAGAAGATGGAGCAACTGTTCATCCGCATCACTGACCTGACCGAGGGCGAAAAAATCCAGGCGTTCACAGAAGGGTTAAGATTGGAGATTCGGCGACAGGTAATTGCAGCGAACTACAACAACTACCACGACATCGTGCGTGCTGCCGAGCGATACGACGCATTGACTCGAGGTCACCCCGAAACACGACGTTACGGGCCGAACCGTACATTCTGCACGGAGCGATCGGCACCCCCCACGTTCACCGAACTGATGGATACTGACAAATTTGACGCGAAGCAGCAACCGACAAAATGCGATTTTTGCTGCGCAGCGGGGCATCAAATCTTGTCGTACTCCAAATTGAAGAAGGCACTTGCGGCACTGCTGGGCGGCAACAGTGGAGCACCCCCGAAGTAAAAAAACGGGAATCGCCAGTAGCCGCGGATCGACCTGGCGATCGCGTAAAGTTCCGAAAAGCAGAAAATGGCGACGACGTGGCGACTTCGGAGCGGGTGAAAAAAGAAGAAAATGATGGCGCGAATATAAAACGTCACGACCGGCCGGCATCAGTGGAAATCGCCGAGGCGAATGGAGGCTCCGCGAAATAAGAATCTGCACCGACCGGGAAACTCCAGCCGAACACCCACGAAAGTAAGAATTTGATAAAAGTATCCTATAATGATACTCTAACAAAAAATATTGCTTCTCGTGGTTTTCAAGCCTTTGAAAAATTCAAGGGAGACTTAGAGGCCAAGAAAAAGCCTTTAGAGATTATTCAGGTACCTGAGAAGTTGGGCAAAGTACTACGGAGCGTAGAAAAGGGTCGTGCGTTCTGTGGGGTAAATATTCTCTCTCCGCAGCCAAGTGTTAAGGCTCCCTGTTGCTCACAGGTGAAGCCTACATAGCTGCAAAGGCTTAGAGGAAAATTCCAGGCTCATGAAAAGTTGTACAAGCCTCGGAAAAATCCTCCTACCCCCAGGTGAAGTTGGACACTGCTGAGTCAGGTATAGGAAATATGGATGGTATTCATTATGATGTACCCTATGATCCTATCAATGAGACCCTCTTTGGCTACTCAACGCAGCAGGCACCACTACTCCTCGAGGTGTTATGCAAAGGACGACGCCTCCAGGCACTGGTGGACAGCGGTGCATCTCACTCAGTGTGTGACCGCGGGACGTTGGAGAAAATTGGGGAACCTCCCGAGGAGACCAAGTTCACGACAACGATGGTGGACGGTACGAAACTTCCCATCCACAGCGAAGCATGACTGCAGCTGCACATAGGGGCGCTAAGGTGGAAGCCGACGTTGCCGATCAAGAACATCAAAGGTCTAGTTTTCATCTTAGGGCGGGACTTCTTGAAGCGGTTCAACCCCGAGATCGATTGGGTCAACAGAAAGGTGTGCATCTACAACAACGGGAAGCGGATAGCACTACGAAGCTGGACGGATACAGGAAACGTTCCTGAAACGACACTGGCACGGTTTGAACAGACGGTGAACGAGAGTAACACGGGATACCTAGAACTGGTTATGGCAGCAGCAGAGGAGGAGAAGTCGAACAAAGAGCTACCTGCAGCAGTGAAGTGTGAAGAAATGAGGAAATGAAAGATGAACTAGGAAATGAGTTGGGTACAAATATGAAACCCTAGAAAGCTGTACCCCATACTGTCTACCCCACTACAGCCTAGAAAGACTATAGCATATATGTTTGACACACCCCCATAGGCAAAGTGGGGGAGAACAAGGGGTCACAAGACCAGTCAAGCAAAGCACAGCAAGCTTAGGGTGGATCACAACGTCACCACACATTCTGAGCACAAGTTCAAGGGCCACAAGGCCAGTTCACATGAAGAGATCTATATATAAAGTTAAACATGCAAGTGCAAGTATATATAGATCAAAGTACAAGCAAGGTCAAGAAGTGAGCAAGTGAGGCAAAGTAGGTACAAGACCTAACAGAGTACAGAAGCGCTGATGATCACAAGGCGCGAGTGCCTTGGTGAAGATATCAGCAGTGTTGGCCTGAGAAGCCACGTAAGCAAGTCGCAGCTGCCCACGCTGCTGAAGCTCACGAGCAAGGAAGTAGCGAAGAGCAATGTGCTTCGTTCTGTGCTCCAGTCTGTGCTCACGACACAAGGCCAGCATGGCCTTGTTGTCTACGTACAGAACTGGAGGAGAACGAGGCGGCTCTCCGAGGTCAGTCAGCAGGTAGGTGTGCCAGCGTAACTCCTGTGCAGCCATGGCCCCTGCGTAGATCTCAGCCTCATAGCTGGAGCTGAGAACAGAAGAAGAGCGGGTAGACCGCCACGAAACAGAACCGGAACCAAGGCTGAAGGTGTAACCCTGTGACGACTGCTGCGTAGCCAAGTCGTCAACCCAAGACGCGTCTGCGTGACCAGTGAGGACCACTGGACTCCGCCCTCCAAGCACTAGCCCCATGCCCGACGTACTGCACAAGTAGCGCAACACCCTCTTCGCTGCAGCCATGTGCTCTGGTCGGTGTCTCCCAGGAGCAACATAGCGTGCCAAGATGCTAAGAGGGTATGCAAGGTCAGGTCGTGTGCAGGTCATCAGGTACATGAGGCAGCCAACAAGCTCTGGGTACGGGCCACTCGGCTCTACGGACTCATCCGAAGGCAGAGCTGAGAGCGAGTGGCGAGTAGACAGAGGAGTGGCCTGAGGCGAGGAGTACGTGAAGCCGAAGCGCTGAAGGACCTGCTGCACCATGTGTGACTGAGTCAGGGTAATGGTGCGCTGTGCTCTGTCCCGGGTGATCTGCAAGCCAAGGTAGCTGCGCAGTTCACCCAGGTCTGTGCACGTGTGTCTCTTCTGCAGCTCAGACTTCACGTGGGCGAGTCCAGCAGTGTCAGCTGTGGCAAAGACCAAGTCGTCGACGTACACGAGGATGTAGAACGGCGGCAAAGAGGTGTCGGTGCGCAGAAACAGCGACGGGTCGGCAGTAGAAGGTGCAAACCCAAGAGCCGCAAGTGTAGTCGTCAGTGTGTCGTGCCACTCACGAGGTGCCTGGCGGAGACCGTAGACTGGCCGCCGGAGGCTCCACTGGGTACTAGGAGCAAACGACCCAGTGAAGCCAGGTGGGCGGCGCAGCCAGATCTCCTCGTGCAGGCTGCCCTGCAGGAAAGCAGTGCTGAAGTCAAGAGAGTGAAGCTCGTAGTCGCGCTGAGCGGCTATGTGCAGCAGCACCCGAAGAGTGGTCATCTTCGGGGTGGGAGAGAAGGTCTGAAAGTAGTCAACTCCCTGCCGCTGACTGAAGCCTCGAGCCACGTAACGCGCCTTGAAGACACACGGAGAACCCGGCGGCCGCTTCACCCTGAAGATCCACATGCCACTGACGATGTTAGCCCAAGGGGGGGGAAGCTCGTCAACGTAGGTGCCTGTGGACTTCAAGGAAGCCATCTTTGCGTCCATGGCTGCCTGCCACTGAGAGGAGTAGGGACCCTCTATCGCCTCTGCGTAAGAACGCGGAGTCGGGATGTCTGGTGCATCCGGGTCTCCCTCAGGGGCAAGTAGCATGGACACGAGATGAGGTGAAGCAGCAGCAAAACACTAGAACTCCTCCTGCCTGTCCTCAAGGACGTCCGTGCCAAGGGCACACTCACCCCCGACGGACGGAGGACAGACAGACTCAGACTCAGCAACAAGACTAGCAGCGTAGTCTAGACGACAGTGAGCAGCGAAGTCGACAAGCTCAGCAACTAAGGCAGACGCAGCAGTGGACTCAAAGGAAGGGTCAGTGACAACAGTAGCAAGGAGACGCGTGACAGTAGGACTGGTAGCACGAGTCCGACTCCGGGTCAGGAAGAGCAGGAAGAGAGGACTCTGGAGGAGACGGCAAAGGGACGCGCAGCGGAGCAGTGGAAGGACGCAGAGACATCCGGTGCATACCGGGGACAGGAGGAGGACGCTGACGCGAACTACGACCACCAGTGCGAGCAGCACGGACAGGCGACGCAGGACGAGACGCAGGCTCACGACGCTCAGCAAGACCTCCAGTAGGACCAGTGTAGGGAGAAGGAGTAGGCAGAGGGGAGGCGGGCTGTAACTGTGACTCGGACAGGACAGGCGGTGGACACCCTAAGGGAGGAGCAGGACTAGTGGAGGGCGGAAGACCAAGAACCTGCTCAAGGAGCGGAACGAAGTACGGCCGCGGCCGTGCAGCGCCCCCAGAACCAGCAGGAACAGCAGCTCCAGCACCAGCACCCGTAGCACCCGCAGCTCCAGCAGTGCCAACTCCAGCACCTCCAGCACCCGCAGAAGCACCAGCGCCAGTAGCACCTCCAGCGCCAACACCCCCAGCAGCTCCAGCTCCACTAGGACCACCAGAAGACGCAGCAGCTTCAGCTCCAGTAGCACCAGCAGCACCGACACCAGCAGCACCACCAGCGCCAGCACCAGGAGCACCCGCAGACTCAGCAGCTCCAGGACCCTCAGGACAAGCATCTCTGGGACCCGCAGCACCAGCACCCTCAGCAGCAGTAGAACCTCCAACACCGGCAGCACAGCTCCAGCGCCTAGCAAACCACTCGCGCAGCTGCTGTGGAGAGAGGGGCTCTCGCCGGGACGAAGGGCCCGAAGAACCTCCAGGCCCAGTCCCTCCAGACGCCACACGAGCAGGCTCAGCACCCCCAGGCTCCGCACCCCCAGGCTTAGCACCCCCAGGCTCAGCAACCCCAGGCTCAGCACCCCCAGACTCAGCACCCTCAGTCTCAGCACCCCCAGAGTCAGCACCCCCAGACCCCGCACCCGCAGGCTCAGCACCTCTAGCAGCACCAGAGTCAACAGCTACCTCGACAGGATCGACTGCGTCTACCTGGGACACACCTGAGGGGGCAGGACCCTGAGGAGGGAGGGGGTCTACCGGGGGGGGACCTGTCGCGAGGAAGTGCGGCGGCGGGGGGAGGTACGCAGTGCGGTAGGGGAAGAGACGGTAGTAGGGAACTGACTCGTCAAACGTGACGTCCTGAGAGGACAGAACACGGAGCGAGGTGGGGTGGTAAAACTGCCAACCTGGCGCGTCAGGGGGGAAGCCAAGGAAGACGCAGGGAACAGCACGGGGGGACAGCTTGTCCGTAGACAAGTCGCGGACAAACGCCCGAGATCCCCAGACACGGAACGCAGACGCATCGCCAACCTTCCCCGTCCACCGCAAGGCAGGGGAGGTCTCCGGCATGGAGACCCGGGGCTGAAGGTTGATCTGATGCACCGCGTACTGAACCGCGAACGGCCACAGAAAATGGGGGGCAGCCGCATGGATCATGGACGTACGGGCGACGTCCATGACCATGCCAATGCGGCGCTCAGCAATCCCATTTTGCTGTGGAGAGGCCGGAAGCGTGAACGTCTGGCGGATGCCTCGTGCACGCCAGAAGGTCGCAGAAGGTCAGAGGAGAACTCTCCGCCTCTGTCGGAGTGCAGACGCAGAACAGGAAAGTCCGAGCCGAAACTCTCTCTGAGCTGGAGACGAGCAGCGCGGATCCAGTCGATCAACACCCCAGTGACCTCACCCTTGCGGCGCAAGGGGAAGACTGTGGTGTAACGCGAGTAGTCGTCAACCACCAGCAGGAAGTAACGCTCGTGACCCTGTCCACGGACGCGGGCTGGGCCAAACACGTCCATGTGAAGCGTCTGCAGTGGAGCCTCTGTCGGAGGAAACTCGGAGGAGTGAGGAGCGGCGCGCTGCCGCCCCTCGATGCAGGGAACGCAGGTAGGGGCAGGCCCTGGAAAAAGACAAGGACACGGGAGGCCATGCCTCGAAGACGAGGCAGGGAGGGGTGACCAAGCGGTGGTGCCAGAGGAGAGTCTGGTGAGACAGGAGACGACACGAGCAGGGGGCAGACTCAGGACCAGACCTGGACGCCGCAGCAGACACCTGACCCGACGCAGCTACCTGACCAGACGCAGCAACCGGAGGAGACCCAGTAGTCAGTGTGTACAGGCTCGACCCCGGCCGACGGGTAAACGTGGCCAAGTGTCGGCCCGTCCGAGCACACGTGCAGTGGGTCACTCGCTGACTCGCAGGAGTGAACTGGTGAACCCCCCCATCCTGTAGATCAGCACCACTCACCAAGTTCGTAGAGAACGAGGGGAGGTAGAGACCTGACAGGGTGCCAGAAGGGGCCGCTGGACACGGTAAGACAGTGGAGAAGTGGGCAAGGATAGGACCCCCAGAGGGGTCTGCTAGGGAGACCGCAACTGGCCGACTAAGCGGCGTGAGTGTGGTGCGGTCTTGAAAGAAGGAGCGGGAAGCACCCGAGTCAAGGGTGAAGTTGTGGGAGGCCTGAGCCGACGTGGTACCTGAGGGAGCTGAGTCACCAGCACCTCGGGCAGCAGACCCACTAGCACCTAGAGCAGCAGCCTCACCAGTGCCTAGAGCAGCAGCCTCACCAATGCCCGGGTTAGGCGGAACACACAGGTAACAGTCACCCTCATCACTAGTAGACACAGCATACATGGCAGCAAGAATAGCATCATAGTCAAGATCAAAGATAGCAACCCCCGCCCTAGACAGGTCGCCCCAGCAAGGGATCTCCGTGGCGTCAGGGAACTGGTGACGCCAAGCGTCCGTCAGGCGGCCGAAGCAGCGCTGGGTGGAGTGCGGGCCCCCGCACTGCTCACCAGCGCAGTCACCGGTACGAAGGACGTAGGTACAGGGACCAGCACCCCCACCCCGCTGACGCCCAGCGTACCACTCACGAAGCTGCTGGGGGGACGGGGTCTCACGAGTGCGCTGCTGCTGCTGGCGCTGACCATCACCGAAGCCGCCCCGCTGCGCAGAGCCACCCCGACCAGCTCCACCTCCGCCGCCGCCACCTCCGCCACCGCCGCCACCGCCTCCTCCTCCGCTCCCACCGCCACCGCCGCCGCCGCCTCCGCCTCCACCGGTGCCACTGAAGCCCCCACCCCCGCCACCACTCCCACCGCCACCCCCACTCCCTCCGCCGCCTCCACCGCCACCTCCACCGCCTCCGCCACCCCCTCCAGCGCCCTTTCCCCCCTTGCCCTTGCCGGTGCGGCGTCTCCCGCTAGGGGCAGACGCAGCGCCGACCGACTCGGTGCCAACGAAGTCGACGGCAGCAGCAGAGGCAACAGAGGGTAAAAGCGGGGAGGGGGAGCACCCCTCAAAGAAGGGGGTACGAGGGTCACCACGAGAGGCTCCTACAGCAACTATACTCTTCTCAGCTGCCAGGAGGCGCTCCTCGAGGAGGTCAACGGTGAGTGTGGTGGGGCAAACAGAGAGGAAGTGGTCCCTGACGGAGCGAAGGGAGTCAGGGAGCCGGGTGACTATGTAGTTGAGGGCGATGTACATGGGGGGGGGGTTCTTGGCGCAGAACTCAGCAGGAAGCGCAGCGCGGTAGCGGGTATCACTAGTGCGAAGGTGCGTAATGAGGTCAGCGACTGTGGGAAAGGCGGCGAGGTCAGGGAACAGGTACGGCAGCATGAGGCGGCTAAGGGCAGCAGTGGCAGGGGAAGAGTAGCGGGCAATGACAGCGTCGTACAAGGTCTTAGCACTCTTGTACTGACTAAAGTGCGCGCGCTCAGTGGACGGCAAGTGTCTACGCACAGCAAGACGAGCAGCAGCATCGCGTGTGGCCCACTGTGAGCGAACAGTGCTGTCAGCATCGGCAGCAGGGGCAGGGGAGGCGCCAGACGTGAGATCGAACAGTGAGAGACCGTCTTTCCTATCGCACTGTAGGAAAAGCTGCAGATCATCGACCCAGACCTCAAAGTCAACAGCCCGACCCTCAGCATCAAAGACTAGGACGCTAGGGGTAGCCATGATAGCAGTGGCAGCAGTGGAAGCAGGAGCAGCAGTGGCAGCAGTAGAGGCGCAGTGCGGCGATGCTCTTACCAAGGCAGAGGGCCGCAAGTGGTGGGGCAGGGCCGAGGCGCACCGGCAGGGACGGGCCGAGGCGCGCAGGCAGGGCCGAGGCGCGCCGGTAGGGGCGGGCCGAGGCGCGCCGGCAGGGACGGGCCGAGGCGTGCTGGCCGGACCGAGGCGCGCCGGCGGCTGCAGTCAGCGGCTGCGGCGGTTGCGGCCCCGGCTGAGGTGGCGGCGGCTGCTGCTGGTGGCTGCTGTGGCTGCTGCGGCGGCTGCGGCCCCGGGAAAGACGGCGGTGGCCACTGCTGTCGGCGGCACCGGCGGTGGCGGCTTCCGCGGCAGGGGTGGCGGCGGCTGCTGCTGTAGGGGCTGCTACGGGGCCGGGAAGGGCGGCGACGGGGCCGAGACGGGGCCGCGAGGGGGGGGGGGGGCGCAACGGGCGGCGATGGGGCCGGGAAGGGCGGCGACAGGGCCGCGGAGGGCAGCGACGGGGCCAGGAAGGGGCCGCGAGGGGCCGCGAAGGGCGGCGACGGGGGCCGCGAAGGTCGGCGACGGGGGGCCGCGAAGGGCGGCGACGGGCCGCGAAGGGGCCGCGAAGGGCGGCGCGAGGGGCCGTAAGGGGGCCGCGAAGGGCGGCGCGAAGGGGCGTAAGGGGCCGCGAGGGGGCCGTAAGGGGCCGCGAGGGGGGCTTAAGGGGCCGCGAGGGGGCCGTAAGGGGCCGCGAGGGGGCCGTAAGGGGCCGCGAGGGGCCGTGAGAGGGGCCGTTAAGGGCGGCGCGAAGGGGCCGCGAGGGGCCGTGAGAAGGGCCGCGAGGGGCCTTAAGAAGGCGCGACGGGCCGCTAAGGGCTAGGGGCGCGAATCGGGCAGAAGCGAAGCGCGCTCCGGGCAGGAAAAAAAAATGTACTCGATTTTCAGTGGTGGGCCCTAGGAACAGTTCCCACTAGGGAACCTGCTCTATACCATGTGAAGAAATGAGGAAATGAATGATGAACTAGGAAATGAGTTGGGTACAAATATGAAACCCTAGAAAGCTGTACCCCATACTGTCTACCCCACTACAGCCTAGAAAGACTATAGCATATATGTTTGACATGAAGGAGGTCTTGGAGCAGTACAAGGATATAATGCCAAACGACCTACTCGCAGGCGTACCTCAAACACGCACCCACGAGCACGAGATCGTGGAGGAACCAGGTGCGACACCCGTCTCACGTGCACCATACCGACTGAGTCCGACCGAACTGACAGACATGAAAAATCAGATTGAATATCTACTGGACAGACAACTGATCCGCCCATCCACCTCTCCCTACGGTGCACCAGTCCTCTTCACTCCAAAACCAGACGGCAGTTTACGGATGTGCATCAACTACCGCGCACTAAACAAACAGACAGTTAAAAACAAATACCCCATACCGCGCATAGACAACCTACTAGACCAACTGCGTGGTGCAACAGTCTTTTCGAAGCTGGACCTACAGTCGGGTTACTGGCAGATCAAGATGGCAGACAACTCGGTCCACAAGATGGCGTTCCGTACCAGATACGGCTCCTACGTATACTTGGTGATGCTGTTCGGACTCTGCAACGCACCAGCAACGTTTCAGGCGGAGATGAATCACATCTTACGACATCTGATGGACGAGTGCGTAGTGGTGTACCCGGACGACATTCTTATCTACTCCAAGAACATGAAGGAGCACGTGGAGCATCTGCGGAAGGTGTTCGAAATCCTACGGAAAAACAAGTTCTACTTGAAGTTGTCGAAGAGCGACTTCTGTGAGAAATGAGTAATGATTGATTAGGAAATGAATTGGGTACAAGTATAAAACCCTAGGAAACTGTACCCCTTAGTGTCTACCCCACTACAGCCTAAATAGGCTGTATGATAAATGTTTGACACACCCCCATAGGCAAAGTGGGGGAGAACAAGGGGTCACAAGACCAGTCAAGCAAAGTAAAGCAAAGCAAGCTCAGGGTGGATCACAACGTCACCACACATTCCGAGCACAAGTTCAAAGGCCACAAGGCTAGTTCACATGGAGGATTATATATAAATGTGAACAAGCAAGTGTAGGTATATATAGATCACAGTACACAACAACGTCAAGAGGTAAGCAAGTGAGGCCAAGTAGGCACAAGACCTAGCATAGTACAGAAGCGCTGATGATCACAAGGCTGAAGTGCCTTGGTGAAGATATCAGCAGTGTTGGCCTGAGAGGCCACGTAAGCAAGGCGCAGCTGACCACGCTGCTGCAGCTCACGAGCAAGGAAGTAGCGAAGAGCAATGTGCTTTGTTCTGTGCTCCAGTCTGTGCTCCCGACACAAGGCCAGCATGGCCTTGTTGTCTACGTACAGAACTGGAGGAGAACGAGGTGGCTCTCCCAGGTCAGTCAGCAGGTAGGTGAGCCAGCGTAACTCCTGTGCAGCCATGGCCCCTGCGTAGATCTCAGCCTCACAGCTGGAGCTCAGAACAGAAGAAGAGCGGGTAGACCGCCACAAAACAGAGCCGGAACCAAGGCTGAAGGTGTAACCCTGTGACGACCGCTGCGTAGCCAGGTCGTCAACCCAAGACGCGTCTGCGTGACCAGTAAAGACTACTAGACGCCGTCCTCCAAGCACGAGCCCCATGCCCGACGTACTGCACAAGTAGCGCAACACCCTCTTCGCTGCAGCCATGTGCTCTGGTCGGTGTCTCCCAGGAGCAACATAGCGTGCCAAGATGCTAAGAGGGTATGCCAGGTCAGGTCGAGTGCAGGTCATCAGGTACATTAGGCAGCCAACAAGCTCTGGGTACGGGCCACTCAGCTCTACGGACTCATCCGAAGGCAGAGCTGAGAGCGAGTGGCGAGTAGACAGAGGATTGGCCTGAGGCGAGGAGTACGTGAATTCGAAGCGCTGAAGGACCTGCTGCACCATGTGTGACTGAGTCAGGGTAATGGTGCGCCGTGCTCTGTCCCGGGTGATCTGCAAGCCAAGATAGCTGCGCAGTTCACCCAGGTCTGTGCACGTGTGTCTCTTCTGCAGCTCGGACTTCACGTTGTTATGTGATGCTATCATTTGCATTCACTTCTGTCTGCCTCCCATCATATGTTCGTGTGTTGCATACGTGGTGTGAGCGTGTGCAAGAATTTGTGTTTGGTGTTGTTTGGATTTTCTGAGTGTGTGTGTGAATGTTATTTGGCTTGAGCAGATATCTGAAGTGACTCCTCTGCTCAAGAGCTTTCCGACGAACCAAGTATCGCTTCAATCGGAGCACGAACAAGAAAGTTACGAACGTTGGAAGTTCGTATGCTTTTGATATTTGGTTGTGGTGACTATGGGAAGTTGTGGTGTTGACTCCATAAGGAGTACAGACTCTTGGGGGTTGGGAAATTCGTCAACATCACTGTAGATGCTGCCAAGTGGTTGGGAGGTGCCAAACCAGGTTGGCAAGTGTGGCCATGTTGGGTGAGGTGGATGGCATGAGTTGGGAAAGTGACAAATGTCAAAGTTGGGGTGCCTATAGAGAGGGGAATTGTGTGGTATGGGGTGTCCTTGGTTGGGGACTCCCTTGGGACCTTCCCTCTCGTCCTCCTCATCCCCTCCTACCTGGTTCTATTGCTACTCTAACTTTCTTGTGTGAACTTGTGAGATCATTGTGTGATTGAGTTACGTTTTCTATGGCAGCATACCCCCTAGTGCGCCGAAGCTCATAACTCGAGTTATACTCCATATTTTGATACTATTAAAATTGGGAAAGATAGCCACGGTCAAGGGCTACAACATACTCGAGTTTGAAAGAATTCTAACAGTGGACCTTTCGTCGACGACGTTTCTTGTGACGACGACTTTTCTGTCCAGAATTGTAGTTGACGATTTTGAGATATTTCAGCCCCTAATCTTCATATACTCCGTCCTTAATCTCTAACAAGTGGTATCAGAGCTTATTAAGGACTTTGTGGAGAGTCTACTGAAGTGTGAATACCCTCCTAGACCCACCATGGCCTGTGGGCGTGCCTAAGTGGAGTTCTGGAGGTTGCATATGACTTCCGCTAAGGGGAAACTCTGCCGAAATTTCGTTGGCGCCGACACTTGTGGAAATTGAGTGGGACTTCGGTGTGGACAGCAAGGGGGGAGCTGGAACCTGTGCTTGGGAGCAGAGGAAATGAGTCAAGGGAGTGGAGATGCAGCTGAGAAGAGGAATGAGCCGCCACCATCCAAGATCGAGGCATTGGATAACTCCAACTATGAGGAATGGAGCGGGCGGATGCGGAGTGCATTTAAGCGCTACAAGCTGCTGAAACTTGCGATGGGAGAAGAGAAGATGCCGGAGGAAGGCGACGCCCGCGATCGGTGGATTGAGAAAAGCGCGGTGCTGTACGACATAATCCTTCAATCGGTCAACAACGACATGTTCCAACACATCAAGGATTTGGTGGAGTTGGATGATTCCGGACCAGCACCGCCAGACTCCACACGAGCAGGCCCAGCTCCCGTAGGCTCCGCACCCCCAGACTCAGCAACCCCAGGCGCAGCACCCCCAGACTCAGCACCCCCAAACCCAGCACCCCCAGGCTCCGCACGCTCAGGCTCAGCCCCCCCAGACCCGGCACCTGCAGGCTCAGCACCCCTAGCAGCACCATAGTCAACAGCTACCTCGACAGGCTCGACGGCGTCTACCTGGGACACACCTGAGGGGGCAGGACCCTGAGGGGGGAGGGGGTCTATCGGGGGGGACCTGGCGCGAGGAAGAGCGGCGGGGGGGGGGAGGGGGGCAGCGCGGTAGGGAAAGAGACGGTAGTACGGAACCAACTCGTCAAACGTGACGTCCTGAGAAGACAGAACACAGCGCGAGGTGGGGTGGTAAAACTGCCAACCAGGCGCGTCAGAGGGGAAGCCAAGGAAGACGCAGGGAACAGCACGGGAGGACAGCTTGTCCGCAGACAAGTCGCGGACAAAAGCTCGAGATCCCCAGACACGGAACGCTGACGCATTGCCAACCTTCCCCGTCCACCGCAGAGTAGGGGAGGTCTCCGGCATGGAGACCCAGGGCTGAAGGTTGATTTGATGCGCCGCGTACTAAACCGCGAACGGCCACAGAAAATGGGGAGCAGCCGCATGGATCATGGACGTACGAGCGACGTCCATGACCATGCCAATGCGGCGCTTAGCAATCCCATTTTGCTGTGGAGAGGCCGGAAGCGTGAACGTCTGGCGGATGCCCTCCGTATGACAGAAGGCTCGCAGAAGGTTGGAGGAAAACTCTCCACCTCTGTCGGAGTGCAGACGCAGAACAGGAAAGTCCGAGCCGAAACTCTCTCTGAGCTGGAGACGGGCAGCGCGGATCCAGTCGATCAACACCTCAGTGACCTCACCCTTGCAGTGCAAGGGGAAAACTGTGGTGTAACGCGAGTAGTCGTCAACCACCAGCAGGAAGTAACGCTCGTGACCCTGTCCACGGACGCGGGCTGGGCCCAACACGTCCATGTGGAGAGTCTGCAGCGGAGCCTCTGTCGGAGGAAACTCGGAGGAGTGAGGAGCGGCGCGCTGCCGCCCCTCGACGCAGGGAACGCAGGTAGGGGCAGGCCCCGGGGGAAGGGGAGGGAGGGATCGGGGGAGACCAGAGACAAGGACACGGGAGGCCATGCCTCGGAGACGAGGCAGAGAGGGGTGACCAAGGCGGTGGTGCCAGAGGAGAGTCTGGTGAGACAGGAGACGACACGAGCAGGGGGCAGACTCAGGGCCAGACCTGGACGCTGCAGCAAACACCTGACTCGACGCAGCTACCTGGCCAGAGGCAAGAACCGGAGGAGACTCGATAGTCAGTGTGTACAGGCTCGACCCCGGCTGATAGGTAAACGTGGCCAAGTGTCGGCCCGTCCGAGCACACGTACAGTGGATCACTCGCTGACTCGCAGGAGTGAACTGGTCAACCCCCCCATCCTCTAGGTCAGCACCACTCACCAAGTTCGTAGAGAACGAGGGGAGGTAAAGACCTGACAGAGAGCCAGAAGGGACCGCCGGACATGGAAGGACAGTGGAGTAGTGGGCAAGGACAGGACCCCCAGAAGGGTCTGCCAGGGAGACTGCAACCGGCCGACGAAGCGGCGTGAGTGTGGTGCGGTCTCGAAAGAAAGAGCGAGAAGCTCCCGAGTCAAGGGTGAAGGTGTGCAAAGGCTGGGCCGCCTCGGTACCTGAGAGAGCAGACTTACCAGCACCTGGAGCAGCAGACTCACTAGCACCTAGAGCAGCAGACTCACTATCACCTAGAGCAGTGGCCTCAATGCCCGGGTCAGGCGGAACACACAGGTAACAGTCACCCTCAGCACTAGTAGACACAACATACATGGTAGCAAGAATAGCATCATAGTCAAGCCCAAAGATAGCTACACCCGACTTGAGCAGATCACCCCAGCGAGGGATCTCAGAGGAGTCAGGGAACTGGATACGCCAGGTGTCCGTCAGGCGGTCAAAGCAGCGCTGGGCGGCGTGCGGGCCACTGCATGGCTCACCAGTGCGGTCGCCTGAACGCAGGACGTAGGCACAGGGACCAGCACCCCCAGGCCGCTGGCGTGCAGCGTACCACTCACGAAGCTGCTGGGGCGACGGGATCTCACGAGAGCGCTGCTGCTGCTGGTGCTGACCACCACCAAAGTCTCCCCGCTGCACAGCTCCACCCCGACCAGCTCCACCTCCACCGCCGCCGCCGCCTCCTCCACCCCCACCGCCGCCGCCGCCGCCGCCTCCACCTCCACCGCCGCCACCGAAGCCCCCACCCCCGCCACCACTCCCACCCCCACCCCCTCATACCATTCCATGCACACACGCATGCACGCATACGGACAACAAGCCGAGTGCAAACCGTAGGGTTGCACCAACAGTTTTCTGTAGAAGCGTTCTTTCGGAGTCGCCAGTGTTCCCTTGCGACGTGGAGTTTGATACGAGGACCCCGTCTTAGTCGACCGCTTTTCCAATGTAGGTGTTCTCGTAAAACAGTTTGAAACCTTTGTCCTTGCAGTTGCTTCGAATGTCGACTCCACATTTCATGAGCTGTGCTGCAGAAAGGAGGTTGAACTGAAGATCGGCGACGACCATAACGTTTCCGATGTGGATGATGAAGTGGGTGTCGTCCGGCTCAAGGCAATTTTCTCCGACGGTGATTTCGCACGGTCGTCACGTATGCTTCGAGTTACTAATGAATGTTGGTGATCCCACCGTGTGTTGTCCGCAGCTATCAAGAAACAACGTGTTGTAGTGGTCGCGGCTTCGTTGCTCGGTGCTGGCGACATTTGGAGTGATGATGCGATTGACATCAACACAGTAAGGCGAGAGATCGTTCTCGTGCCTTACGGGGAAGCTGGGAGGAGACTCTGGTGTGCTCGGAGGCAGCTCAAAATCAGGTGGGATGTTGGTTGGCATGTCGATCCACAGACTGAGTGTAGGGTTGTTGTTTAGACTTGGTGTGATTGGGTCGATTGGCGCGATTGGCAGGTATTGAGTTCCGTCGTAGTAGCAAATACCTCTGCGCCAAATCACCTCATATACCTTATGGAACATCGCCATGCACTCGGACTCCACCAAGGAAAGTGTTGCCTCCGTCTGCTTCTTGGACCTCCAACTAACGGGTCCTTGGATAAAACTGACCCTTTTCCCTTGTCCTTGGATGATATGCGCGCCAGAGGTGGCGACGTTGTTACCGTCGCGACTGGAGTTGAAGAAAGCACCGAGGGTTGTTGGCCAAGTAGGTTGCTGCTACGCCTCTCGTTAGCAGCCTTGCGCTTGTAGCATCGATCCATGGTGTGACCTGGTTTCTTGCAGTACTTGAAGAAAGATCCCTTCTTTTTGTGTGACTCCCCTTCAGTTGCTCCAGCAAAAAACACTAACTTCCCCCCCCTGTTATTCTTCTTGTTGTGCAGGTCGATCTCCTTTTGCTCGGAGAGGGAGTGTGGCGCAGAGGGCGGATTCGGAGATGGTTGCTCAAGCATGAAGCAACGACCGGCATTGTCGCCAGTCTGGTCCTAGTCCAGAGAGGACATGGAGACGAACATATCGTCAGGGACGTTCCCGCCGCACTTTTTTTAATTAGTTGCGCAGATTTCGTCACAGATTTCTATATGGTCCCGCTTTCTCCCATTCGATCATTATGGCTGATGTCAGTTGGCTGAGTAGACGACTCATGGTTACTGGATCTGTTGCCATGTATGAATTGCGCAGGTGCTCCCAGGGCACTTGCGCAGAAGCGCACTCCGATTTGTAGGAGTAGATGTCAAGCTGCTCGACAGGGAACAGGTTTCGGAGAAGAGCAGTGTATGCGAGGAGGGACTCGTGGTAGTACTGGTTCTTCTCCTGGAGAGTTCCTTCTGATGGAAAATGTAAGCTCCAGGCGTAATACATCCAGATCTGCGCGGTGGTTGCAAGGAGTTCAAATTCGAAGCTCCACGTGTAAAAATACTTTCCGTAGAACATTGTTAAAGTCTTCAGCTAAAAAGTCATAACGAATTTAGTATGCATGGTTGCAATTGCTTCTGACTGTGCGCGTTGTTGACTGTCGTGCGTGGGAGGTGAAGCTTGACGGCTGTCAAAGGTAAATGACCTCTCGAAGTTGACGCGGCGGTCTTCTCCAGGGAGAGGTAGTCCAGCAACTCCACTTGCGTAGTGTTGGAAATATTAAGTCGCTAGAGCGCAGCAGAAGCTCTAGGAAGAGAACGACGTCCCTGCGGCGGGGTTATGGTCACTCGGACATAGCTCTCATGGCTTTTAACGTGGTGCCAAAGCGGCGGCCGAGGGTAGGCCGGACACAAGGATGAGAAATGTGTAATAACAAGGCATTACGTTCTGTAAAACAGGAAACGCATAAGGCAAACGGTTACCATGGCGTGTCAGAATGTTATGTTTGTCTAGCCTGCAGTGGGGTACACAATAGTGAGTACATATAGCAATTTAGGGTTTGCTATATGTACTCAACTGCTTGCTAGTGCAATCCTCTCTCTTTCTTGATTCTGATTTCTGCCTAGCCTTTCAACATGCTATCAGAGCAGGTCGACCCTCCCGGGTCGATCCTGTGGGTGGGTCCCACCCGATGCTTCCGCTGCTCTACTGCTTGTAGCACGCCCCGGGCGCGTGCTGTTTCCTGCCTGCCGCGCGCTCAGGGCGCGCAGCGATTTTTCTTCCCGCCGCGCGCCTGCCCCGTCGAACCGTCGCGTCGCCCCCCGTCGCCCGACGCGGCACGCGCGACCTGCGCCAGGCCCGCGCGCGGCCCGTACGGGCTGCGCCAGGCCCGCGCGCGACCGGTACGGGCTGCGCCAGGCCCGCGCGCGGATCAGGCAGCCCGCGCGCGGTTCGTACGGGCTGCACCAGGCCCGTGAGCGTCCCGTACTGTCTCCCCCCTTGGCGCACGCCGTCCCCCGAGCTCCTGACTGCGCCCCACCCCCGCTGCTGCCTGCGTTCCTGTGTTAGGGTTTGGGGGTGGAGAGTATGGGGGTGCCGTGTGTGTGAGCCGTCCCCTTCTCCTCCTCCTCCGTCTCCCACTGCTGCAGCTGCCGCTGAGGGGGGTGGATGTGTTGGAGCCGTCGGAGTCGTTCGAGGGGGGTGGCGTGTGAGCAGTGCTAGAGGTGCAGCAGGGAGTGTGTGAACGGGGTGTGGGACAGTTGGGGGAGGTTGATCGGAGGTAGCCGACTTGTCGTCCGCAGCGCCTGAAGTCCAGAGAGCCACGACCCCCTGTAGCCTGAGTAGTGCGGGGCTCTGCGCCCGGTAGTCACAGTGTGAGCACTCCTGGTAGTCCAGAGAGCCACGACCCCCTGTGGCCTGAGTAGTCTGGGGCTCTGCGCCCGGTAGCCACAGTGTGTGCACTCCTGGGAGCACAGTGAGCCAGCTGCGCCTGTCGCCGTGTAGTCCGGGTTTAGCCTGGTAGCGACAGTGCTGCGCACTCCTGCTGCCTGTGTGTCTGCAGCTTCAGCCGTCGCCTCCCATCTTCTCGCCCTCACAGTTTCTCCTCCTCCTCTCTTGCCCTTTGTGATAGCCTCTAGCTTTGCTTATCCTTGTGAACTATAAACTACTGCTTCTTGTACTTGTGCTCAGAATGTGTGGTGACATCGTGATCCACCCTGAGCTTGCTTTGCTTTGCTTGTTGTGCTGATTACACCCCACTTTGGCTATGGGGGTGTGTCAGAATGTTATGTTTGTCTAGCCTGCAGTGGGGTACACAATAGTGAGTACATATAGCAATTTAGGGTTTGCTATATGTACTCAACTGCTTGCTAGTGCAATCCTCTCTCTTTCTTGATTCTGATTTCTGCCTAGCCTTTCAACATGGCGCAACAGTATAACAGTTGCGCTGCATCCTTTGGGTTCCGCTGTTACAATCACGCTGGCGAGACCTTCAGCTTCGGCAAGGGTGTGGTATTCTGCCGCGCCCTGCAAGGCGGTTTGGTGGTACAGTACAAGCTGCCCACTGCATTCGCGACTCTTCGGCAGCCACGAGGGTCGCAACCACTGTACGCAGTTGTGCCCGTGTAGGTCGATAGTTCAATCAACACCCTCGCCATAGCGAGGATCGTTACTGCACTTTTGATAGTGTAGCTTAGGGCCTCAGAAGTCAGGATTTTTACCATGATTTCCTGTTTTTTCAGGGTGTTTTTCTGAAGTGACCCTGAATTTCCAGCCTTTCATTTTTGTAGACACTGTTTTTCTTGTGTTTTAATGATTTTGACACTAATTTTTCAGTGATTTGATTTTTGTGGCACTGACGAATCAGAGTTGTATCGCGTTCGACCCTGAAACTAAAGATAAGATGTCGTTTACCACGCACTTTCGCCAAGTTTGGCACCTAGGCTTTTACCATTTGTTGTCACTTACCCGCTCTGCACCACGCTGCGCCTTGAACTGGCTGTTGCTGTAATGGCACTCGCTATTGGACTATGATGCTTATCAGTGTGCAAGTCAGGCACCCTGATTGATCAGCGTTTTTGTTTTTCCATACTCTGGAAACACGGTGTTTTCCACCAGACGACACTGAAAATCTCTGTTACCCTCCTAGGGACACAGAGTGCTCAGTCTGAAGATCTAGGATTGAGCTCAGGAAAGAGAGTTTGAATTGAATGATTCACCTGGGTACAACCCGAGGCTATATATAGTCTCGACACAAGGCCAGCTACCCAGGTGTTACGCGAATGTTCTGAGGGTCGCGAAGCGCCCCGAACAGAACCTTCCCGAACTCAGTAGAAAGCAATTTGGTATATAGGAATGCACCTAACCTAGGAAATCAAGCATATCTTTGCATGATAAAATAAACCCAAGCTAGATATAGCGTAATAAAGTCTAGGCAAGCTAGCAAAGCCAGCATAAGCCGTCGTACTCTCACACGTCCCCCCCTAAAAGCTGGGTGGCGTGAGAAACACCCTGCTTGAAAGGATAGTCATTGAGAGCACGGCGTGCGTTGCCCATATCAGCTTCTGCAACCCAACTGTCCTCAGTGGGGTCGTATCCCTTCCAGCGTATCAGGAACTCGAGGGTCTTGCCGCCGCGGCGCCGATGAGTGAGAACGCGCTCCACTTCGTACTCTAGGTCATCCTGGATGAGAACAGGTGGTGGTGGCGGTAGCTGCCGTCCCTGGAACTATTGGTTGGGGTCCTTGTAGGGCTTCAGAAGTTGAACATGGAAAGCGTTGTGAAGCTTCCACATAGTAGGTAAGCGCAAGCGGAATGTTATAGGTGTCACCTGTGCCTCAACGAGAAAAGGACCACAGAAGCGAGGCCGGAGCTTGGATGGTAGGTGAGCCTTGTTGTGTAGCCCGGGTTTGTAGACGATGTCGTAGTGGAAGTAAGTTTCCAGGAAGTCCGCGATTCTTGCTGTAGAAGCACACCTCCCCTTGACCCCCGCCGCCATCCTCCTTAGGGTTGTCCTTGTTCTTGCCCTTCCACTTCTTCTTGAAGCCACTCTTTCCACCTCCAACTCCATAACCAGCCCCCTCCCCCGAGCGCTCCACAATCCGCCGCCGCAAGTCCTCCTCTAGGATGCGCGCACGAATGTAATCCACGCTCCATTGGGGTTGTTGGGAGTTGAGATTGATGGCAAGGGCAGACCACGACTCCGGCAGCCGTATCACGATCTCCACGCATTGCACGAGCTCCGGGTACACCACACCGCCGCCTTGGAGCTTCGTGAAGATGTCCGGCATCTCATCCAACACCGGTTGCATCGGCTCTCATTCAACGAACTTGATGTCGCGCAGCCGCCGCGCGAGTAGCACGATGACGGTAGCATGTGTCGGTGAGTGCACATCCATAAGCTTCCTCCAAGCCTTGGGGCCACACTCTGGATCACCTAAGAGGTCCTTGATGTGGCCAAGTTGTCGTCCGCCAACCGCTTGCACCATGAGCATGTACGCGTCGAACGATCGCTTCATCCATGCTCCTTTCAGCTCCGCGGCCTCCGGCATCTTCTCCTTCCCCTCCACCAGATCCAATAGTTTGTATTGGGTGTACATCAGCCTCATGCGGAAGCTCCAGTGCTCGTAGTCCTCCCCCATGAACTTCTCAATAGAGAACGCCTTCACGGGATCCATGGTTGTTGGAGATGGTGTAAAAGTAGTAGGTAGCGTAGGGTTGGCTGATTGGTGAGTCCCCACTCCACCACCAGCAACTCCCCCTTGCTCTCCAGCCTCTCTATTTCTATCCATCTTGCCACTAGCACCTCCGGAGTTCGTACCAACCATATTGAGGCCTTATGAACGGTGGAAACTTGAGAAATCGTTTGGAGAGAATTCTGCCAGAAAATCCGATTTTACGAAAATCGCCGTCGCGGACTGAATACTTCGAATTAGAACGCAGTTCGACCACCAATCGAAAGGTCACAAGCAGAGCTACTAGAAAATGGTCTCACGTGTAAACATTGGTTAAGAATTCACGACGATTCGTCATCTCAAAGTCGACTACCCGCTTTGATACCACTTGTTGTTCAGGATCCGTCACTTTGAGAGCTTACGACGAACTCAATTCTTAACTAAACGCAAATCCGCTCAGTAGGATTGTGCGCCTTTGCCTAAGCTACCTTCTCCAAGTTGAATCAGTCGTTAAGATGGTCTATAGAGTCCAGCAGCCGCATAACTAGAATGGTAGAGGAAGTACAAACATTAAGGCATAGAAAGTTGGAGTTGGGGACTCCAAGAGAACCATGAGAGGGAAGGGGTTCTCCAAGAGCTAGGGAAGGATGGTAAGAACCTTCCTAGCAGCAAGGATGCAACCCTCATTATGAGGTCCTTGAGGTGTCACATGCAAAATCCAATCTAGTTGGATTTTGCCTAGGTGTTGCAACATTTGCAACCCATGCTAGAAACTTCTAGCCACCCCAATCCAAAAGTCAAAGTTGCCTTCCCTAACCACCCAACCAAAGATCCCTTTATAGTCATGTCCCAAGTAATCACCCAAATTAGATATAACCCCCAAAGGTAATAAGAAGTCAAAATCTTGGAAATCTTGTAACTTGGGCGATCTTGGTCGGAATAAGGCAATCTTGGTATCGTTGGAAAGCTCTGGATTTCTCCTGCATGATCAAGCATTTAAACTTGGAGAAAAACACAGAGATGATAATATCCAACAGCCATGCACAATGACATACGCTCATGCAAACAGTGCACGCACAAATAGCACCAGCACTCGGCAGGACGTTAGGATGACATGCACTCAGAATGACGTGCATCCAACAAACTCCCCCTCAGACTAACGGACTGCATGCACACACACTCACACATGCACTCATGACACAGCTGCCCACACTAGTGCAATGCCATGCCACACATCTTAGCACACTTCCAATGTGCGCTCTCGGGAAGTCTCTTGGTGAGAAAATCTGCCGCCTGCTTGCTAGCCTTCACATGGTGAAGCTCAACAATACCCTCCTTCACCATCTGCCTCACCCAGTGCCACTTAATCTTCATGTGCTTGTTCAGCCCATTCAAGATAGGATTATTGGCCATGCCAATAGCAGCCTCGCTGTCGGAGAAAAGTGGTGTAGGTCCCTCCTGTTCAGCTCCCATGTCCTCCAGCAGCTTCCTCAGGAGCACGATCTCCTTGATGGCATGGTACATCGCCATGTACTCTGCCTCTCCGGAAGACTGAGCAATCTCACTCTACTTCTTGGACCTCCAGCTCACTGGTCCACCTCCGACCATGCACACAAAGCCGCCAACTGATGACTGATCCTCATCCTCTGAGGCCCATGTAGCGTCGGTGAAGCACGACAGCTTCAAGGTTCCAGGCGTTACCCCATCTGCTCCAATCTATTTCAGCTGGCCGCCAGCTGAAAACTGAACACCTGCAGATGCCGTTGATCCGAGGTAGCGCACCAAGCGCTTTGCCACCTCCAACTGCTCCTCAGTGGGCCGCTGCACAACTCTGGCCAGCTGCCCCACTCCGAATGAAGCATCAGGTCGCGTATGCACTGCTGCATACATCACACTCCTAATGAGTGACTGGTACTCATTTCGCTGCTCATCCTCAAGCACATCATCCTCCTCAACTGCCTTCTTCAGCTTGAAGCCTGCAGGGAACGGTGTCATCACAGTGCGACCCCTAGTCACACCATAGCGCTCCATGACACCAGAGATGTAGTGTGACTGATGCACCTTCAGCCACCTCCTCTCGACATCCCTCTCAATTTGCAGCCCCAAGTAGTAGTGGACATCCCCCAGCATCTTGCACCTGAAGTTGTCCATCAGCAGCTTCTGTGTCCTCTCAATCTGCTCCATGGAAGGTGAGAACAGCAGTATGTCGTCGACATACACCAGCAGCAAGAGCAGTTGCTCCCCCTCTCCAAGCAGAAACAAGCAATGATCCGCTTGGGACGTCTTGAAGCCTCCACTCAGCAGCACCTCCTCCAGCTTCTCGTACCAGCACCTGGGCGCTTGCTTAAGGCCATAGATAGCCTTCTTGAGCTTGCACACCCGGCTGGTCCCATCCTCATAGCCGTCGGGCTGCGCCATGTAGATATCCTCCAGCAGTATTCCATTGAGAAATGCAGTGGTGATATCCATCTGCTTCACGTGCCATCCCTTCACAGCGGCGCCAGCCAGCAAATTCCTCAATGTCACTGGCTTAACAACGGGAGCGAAGATCTCCCCGAAGTCGACCTTCTCTTTCTGCTGAAACCCCTTGGCGACCAAGCGGCTCTTGAACCGCTCCAACGCACCATCAGCTCCACTCTTCACCTTGAAGACCCACTTGCTGCTGATCGGCCGTCGCCCCTCGGGTAACTCAACAAGCTCCCAAGTCTCATTCTCAATGAGACTGTTGAACTCCGCATCCATGGCAGCCTTCCACTCCTCCTTCTGGGGTCCACTGAGTGCCTCCTCCACTGTGGCTGGTTCTCCAGGAAAGGGTGTGAAGAAACAGAAGGCCATCTCCTCATCCTCTCCCTCATCCGCCTGAACCGCCATGGCACCTTGCTTGGATCCTCCCAAACGGCTATACTTCAGCCTTGAGGGTGCTGCTGCCACTCTCTTCTCGCGGGTTGCAAACTGCTGCCCATGTGGTGAACCTCCTCTCTGCACACTCCTCTTGTTGACCTTGGCGGTTGCAGCAGGCTCGGGCTGAGATGGTGAGTCCACACGTGCCGACTCATCCTCCAACCCCTCCTCTGCAGCAGGACCAGAAACTTGCTGCTCTCCACCGCCACTATGGTCACTGGTCAGCTCTGACCCAGGGAGATCCTCAAGGTGCAGCTGAACCTCCTCCACTGCATACCGCTCAATCTCCTGCAGACGCAAGCCAATCTGCACCTGCTGCTGCTGCTGCCAGTCCTTGTACATGACGTCCTCCACAAACTTGACGTCACGGCTGACCAGCGTCCTCTTGCTCTTGGGGTCCCACATCAACCACCCCTTCGAGTCAGGAGCCATCCCAAGATAGACAGCCCACACAGCAGCAACTTCCAGCTTGTGCCTCTGCTCCTTAGGCACCATCACAAGCCCCATGCAGCCCCACACCCGCAGCATGTCAATGGATGGCTTCTTCCCAAGCCAACGTTCGTACGGCACCCAATGCTTGTCGCCGACATGTGTCAAGACCCTGTTCTTGACCGTGATGACATGGCGAACAGCTTCAGGCCAGAACTTGTAGGGCAACCCAGCAGCCCCCAACAAGGTCTTAGCCGCCTCGCCAATGGTCCGGTTGGCACGCTCAGCAATGCCGTTCTGCTGCGGTGTACCTGGGCAGGTCAGTTGGTGTCGAATGCCATTCTTCTTGAGAAACTTGGTGAATTCCGCTCCAAGGAACTCTCCACCTCGGTCACTCCTCAGCACCTTCACCAGCCGCATCGCTTGCCGCTCCACCATCAGCAACCAATCCTCCTTGATCGCCGCTGCAGCATCGCTCTTATTGGACAGGGGACGTGCCCACGTGAAACGGCTCCATTCGTCCACCATGGTGAGGAAGTACAGCACTCTCCCAGTCCCCTCCGTCCTCATAGGACCCACCAGGTCCATGTGCACCACCTCCAAGGGTTCCTTCGCCAATCCCTCCGCACGTGGAAACGGGAACCGAGTAAACTTGTTTTGCATGCACGCCTCGCAGCTGCCATAGTGAGCGTCATCTCCTTGCAGTTGCAGCCCATACACGCACTTCTCCTTCTGCATCACCTCCAATGTGGAAACAGCCACGTGTGTGAGCCGCCGATGCCAAGTCTCCCAATCCGCTTGGCCCGAGGTAGTCGATGCCTTCACCGCCGCGCTTCCTCCAATCAGCTCCTCTCCTTGCACACCTTGTTGCTCCTCCTCGGTGACACTCTCCTCCATAGATGCCGCCGCTGCCGCCTTGCCCGATTTCCGCCAAGGGAGGACCGGGATCTGCCACATGCGCTTGTGGACATCTCCCTTCCACTGCAGGTCCCAAATCAGCCACTCATCGTTGTAGGCACGATAGCGCTCCGAGCCAATTGTCTCGGTGTTTACACCCGCATCTCCCAACCGGCCGGTAGAAATCAGGTTTGCACACAAGTCCGGCACCCACAGCACATTCTTCAGCCCCACGAGCTCTCCGTCCGCTCCCATGAACTTGGCGCACCCCATGCTCATGATCTTGGCCTTGGCGCCCGTTGCGGATGTGACTGTAGAGATAGGTGCGGGCTGAATCTCATCAAGCAGGTCCGCACGAGGAGTCATGTGCCAAGGGCTTCCCGAGTCAATCACCCAATGGGTGAGGGGATGAAGAAGAACCTTGGCAGCCATAGCGAGGTCGGTTGCGCCTTCGTTCACGAATAGAAGAACCCGGCCTTCCGCTCCTCAGATTTGCCGCCTTTCTCCTCATCCTTCTCCTCTCCACTAGCTCCTATGACTCCTGTTGGTGCAACCCTACGGTTTGCATTCGGCTTGTTGTCCGTGTGCGTGCATGCGTGTGTGCATGGAATGGTATGAGGGCATGAAATAATATATATTTCATGCTTACAATAGTGTGTGAATGATGAGGCATGATTTTGAATGTGTGTGTCGAGTCAATAGCGAGTTATCGCTAGTCGCGTGTCACGTCGTCGTTTGCGTGTCGTGTGTGGTTTTCTATTTTGTCGTGTGTGGAACGTTCGGCGTGTCGCAGGTGTGCGCAGCAGACTTCCAAGAACTCAAGGAAGAATTTACCTTGAAGAACCAGAGCCTTGGTTTCAAGAATCAAGTGATTTCGAAGCTCTCCAAAAGGGTAAACTTTAAGATAGTGGGAATAGATGCATTACTTTGTGTAGTGTAACATTTCTCTTGGTGTAGGCCCTTGTGGAGGGTAGTTTCGAGACTCTTCGTGGTTGGGGACAGTGTGGCACTGTTCCACATCACTGTACCTCGGCTCTTGGGGTTTGTAGGAGCTGGGAGTCATTCCCAACTCGTAACTCTTCCTAACTCTTCCTATCTTGTGTTCTAAGACTATAGTGGCTGCCATAGTGCCGTTCGTTCAAACCAACGCTGCGTCGTCAATTATTGATGAAATCGTGTGATTAAACTTGCCTCGTGTAGGCGACATCAAGACGCTCCAGATCCAATTTGTAGCAAGTCGTTTGCAGCTGTGAGCAGAACGCTATCAATGTTTGAAGCCGCTGTGCAGAAATCCGACTGTGCACTCTATCTTTCGTTTTAGGCACGTACAAGCCTATTGTGACTATAACAACTCCCCCACTCCTCGTGCCACCACGCTGGTTGCTTGATGAAGGCGGGGTCCAATCCTTGGGTCGTTGGTAGCACTTCCGCCGACGATGTCCGCGCTTTTTGCAGTAGAAGCACACCTCCCCTTGACCCCCGCCGCCATCCTCCTTAGGGTTGTCCTTGTTCTTGCCCTTCCACTTCTTCTTGAAGCCACTCTTTCCACCTCCAACTCCATAACCAGCCCCCTCCTCCGAGCGCTCCACACTCCGCCGCCGCAAGTCCTCCTCTAGGATGCGCGCACGAATGTAATCCACGCTCCATTGGGGTTGTTGGGAGTTGAGATTGATGGCAAGGGCAGACCACGACTCCGGCAGCCGTATCACGATCTCCACGCATTGCACAAGCTCCGGGTACACCACACCACCGCCTTGGAGCTTCGTGAAGATGTCCCGCATCTCATCCAACACCGGTTGCATCGGCTCTCCATCAACGAACTTGATGTCGCGCAGCCGCCGCGCGAATAGCACGATGCCGGTAGCATGTGTCGGTGAGTGCACATCCATAAGCTTCCTCCAAGCCTTGGGGCCACACTCTGGATCACCTAAGAGGTCCTTGATGTGGCCAAGTTGTCGTCCGCCAACCGCTTGCACCATGAGCATGTACACGTCGAACGATCGCTTCATCCATGCTCCTTTCAGCTCCGCGGCCTCCGGCATCTTCTCCTTCCCCTCCACCAGATCCAATAGTTTGTATTGGGTGTACATCAGCCTCATGCGGAAGCTCCAGTGCTCGTAGTCCTCCCCCATGAACTTCTCAACAGAGAACGCCTTCACGGGATCCACGGTTGTTGGAGATGGTGTAGAAGTAGTAGGTAGCGTAGGGTTGGCTGATTGGTGAGTCCCCACTCCACCACCAGCAACTCCCCCTTGCTCTCCAGCCTCTCTATTTCTATCCATCTCGCCACTAGCACCTCCGGAGTTCGTACCAACCATATTGAGGCCTTATGAACGGTGGAAACTTGAGAAATCGTTTGGAGAGAATTTTGCCAGAAAATTCGATTTTACGAAAATCGTCGTCGCGGACTGAATACTTCGAAATAGAATGCAGTTCGACCACCAGTCGAAAGGTCACAAGCAGAGCTACTAGAAATTGGTCTCACGTGTAAACATTGGTTGAGAATTCACGACGATTTGTCATCTCAAAGTTGACTATCCGCTCTGATACCACTTGTTGTTCAGGATCCGTCACTTTGAGAGCTTACGACGAACTCAATTCTTAACTAAACGCAAATCCGCTTGGTAGGATTGTGCGCCTTAGCCTAAGCTACCTTCTCCAAGTTGAATCAGTCGTTAAGATGGTCTATAGAGTCCAGCAGCCGCATAACTAGAATGGTAGAGGAAGTACATACATTAAGGCATAGAAAGTTGGAGTTGGGGACTCCAAGAGAACCATGAGAGGGAAGGGGTTCTCCAAGAGCTAGGGAAGGATGGTAAGAACCTTCCTAGCAGCAAGGATGCAACCCTCATTATGAGGTCCTTGAGGTGTCACATGCAAAATCCAATCTAGTTGGATTTTGCCTAGGTGTTGCAACATTTGCAACCCATGCTAGAAACTTCTAGCCACCCCAATCCAAAAGTCAAAGTTGCCTTCCCTAACCACCCAACCAAAGATCCCTTTATAGTCATGTCCCAAGTAATCACCCAAATTAGATATAACCCCCAAAGGTAATAAGAAGTCAAAATCTTGGAAATCTTGTAACTTGGGCGATCTTGGTCGGAATAAGGCAATCTTGGTATCGTTGGAAAGCTCTGGATTTCTCCTGCATGATCAAGCATTTAAACTTGGAGAAAAACACAGAGATGATAATATCCAACAGCCATGCACAATGACATACGCTCATGCAAACAGTGCACGCACAAATAGCACCAGCACTCGGCAGGACGTTAGGATGACATGCACTCAGAATGACGTGCATCCAACAAACTCCCCCTCAGACTAACGGACTGCATGCACACACACTCACACATGCACTCATGACACAGCTGCCCACACTAGTGCAATGCCATGCCACACATCTTAGCACACTTCCAATGTGCGCTCTCGGGAAGTCTCTTGGTGAGAAAATCTGCCGCCTGCTTGCTAGCCTTCACATGGTGAAGCTCAACAATACCCTCCTTCACCATCTGCCTCACCCAGTGCCACTTAATCTTCATGTGCTTGTTCAGCCCATTCAAGATAGGATTATTGGCCATGCCAATAGCAGCCTCGCTGTCGGAGAAAAGTGGTGTAGGTCCCTCCTGTTCAGCTCCCATGTCCTCCAGCAGCTTCCTCAGGAGCACGATCTCCTTGATGGCATGGTACATCGCCATGTACTCTGCCTCTCCGGAAGACTGAGCAATCTCACTCTACTTCTTGGACCTCCAGCTCACTGGTCCACCTCCGACCATGCACACAAAGCCGCCAACTGATGACTGATCCTCATCCTCTGAGGCCCATGTAGCGTCGGTGAAGCACGACAGCTTCAAGGTTCCAGGCGTTACCCCATCTGCTCCAATCTATTTCAGCTGGCCGCCAGCTGAAAACTGAACACCTGCAGATGCCGTTGATCCGAGGTAGCGCACCAAGCGCTTTGCCACCTCCAACTGCTCCTCAGTGGGCCGCTGCACAACTCTGGCCAGCTGCCCCACTCCGAATGAAGCATCAGGTCGCGTATGCACTGCTGCATACATCACACTCCTAATGAGTGACTGGTACTCATTTCGCTGCTCATCCTCAAGCACATCATCCTCCTCAACTGCCTTCTTCAGCTTGAAGCCTGCAGGGAACGGTGTCATCACAGTGCGACCCCTAGTCACACCATAGCGCTCCATGACACCAGAGATGTAGTGTGACTGATGCACCTTCAGCCACCTCCTCTCGACATCCCTCTCAATTTGCAGCCCCAAGTAGTAGTGGACATCCCCCAGCATCTTGCACCTGAAGTTGTCCATCAGCAGCTTCTGTGTCCTCTCAATCTGCTCCATGGAAGGTGAGAACAGCAGTATGTCGTCGACATACACCAGCAGCAAGAGCAGTTGCTCCCCCTCTCCAAGCAGAAACAAGCAATGATCCGCTTGGGACGTCTTGAAGCCTCCACTCAGCAGCACCTCCTCCAGCTTCTCGTACCAGCACCTGGGCGCTTGCTTAAGGCCATAGATAGCCTTCTTGAGCTTGCACACCCGGCTGGTCCCATCCTCATAGCCGTCGGGCTGCGCCATGTAGATATCCTCCAGCAGTATTCCATTGAGAAATGCAGTGGTGATATCCATCTGCTTCACGTGCCATCCCTTCACAGCGGCGCCAGCCAGCAAATTCCTCAATGTCACTGGCTTAACAACGGGAGCGAAGATCTCCCCGAAGTCGACCTTCTCTTTCTGCTGAAACCCCTTGGCGACCAAGCGGCTCTTGAACCGCTCCAACGCACCATCAGCTCCACTCTTCACCTTGAAGACCCACTTGCTGCTGATCGGCCGTCGCCCCTCGGGTAACTCAACAAGCTCCCAAGTCTCATTCTCAATGAGACTGTTGAACTCCGCATCCATGGCAGCCTTCCACTCCTCCTTCTGGGGTCCACTGAGTGCCTCCTCCACTGTGGCTGGTTCTCCAGGAAAGGGTGTGAAGAAACAGAAGGCCATCTCCTCATCCTCTCCCTCATCCGCCTGAACCGCCATGGCACCTTGCTTGGATCCTCCCAAACGGCTATACTTCAGCCTTGAGGGTGCTGCTGCCACTCTCTTCTCGCGGGTTGCAAACTGCTGCCCATGTGGTGAACCTCCTCTCTGCACACTCCTCTTGTTGACCTTGGCGGTTGCAGCAGGCTCGGGCTGAGATGGTGAGTCCACACGTGCCGACTCATCCTCCAACCCCTCCTCTGCAGCAGGACCAGAAACTTGCTGCTCTCCACCGCCACTATGGTCACTGGTCAGCTCTGACCCAGGGAGATCCTCAAGGTGCAGCTGAACCTCCTCCACTGCATACCGCTCAATCTCCTGCAGACGCAAGCCAATCTGCACCTGCTGCTGCTGCTGCCAGTCCTTGTACATGACGTCCTCCACAAACTTGACGTCACGGCTGACCAGCGTCCTCTTGCTCTTGGGGTCCCACATCAACCACCCCTTCGAGTCAGGAGCCATCCCAAGATAGACAGCCCACACAGCAGCAACTTCCAGCTTGTGCCTCTGCTCCTTAGGCACCATCACAAGCCCCATGCAGCCCCACACCCGCAGCATGTCAATGGATGGCTTCTTCCCAAGCCAACGTTCGTACGGCACCCAATGCTTGTCGCCGACATGTGTCAAGACCCTGTTCTTGACCGTGATGACATGGCGAACAGCTTCAGGCCAGAACTTGTAGGGCAACCCAGCAGCCCCCAACAAGGTCTTAGCCGCCTCGCCAATGGTCCGGTTGGCACGCTCAGCAATGCCGTTCTGCTGCGGTGTACCTGGGCAGGTCAGTTGGTGTCGAATGCCATTCTTCTTGAGAAACTTGGTGAATTCCGCTCCAAGGAACTCTCCACCTCGGTCACTCCTCAGCACCTTCACCAGCCGCATCGCTTGCCGCTCCACCATCAGCAACCAATCCTCCTTGATCGCCGCTGCAGCATCGCTCTTATTGGACAGGGGACGTGCCCACGTGAAACGGCTCCATTCGTCCACCATGGTGAGGAAGTACAGCACTCTCCCAGTCCCCTCCGTCCTCATAGGACCCACCAGGTCCATGTGCACCACCTCCAAGGGTTCCTTCGCCAATCCCTCCGCACGTGGAAACGGGAACCGAGTAAACTTGTTTTGCATGCACGCCTCGCAGCTGCCATAGTGAGCGTCATCTCCTTGCAGTTGCAGCCCATACACGCACTTCTCCTTCTGCATCACCTCCAATGTGGAAACAGCCACGTGTGTGAGCCGCCGATGCCAAGTCTCCCAATCCGCTTGGCCCGAGGTAGTCGATGCCTTCACCGCCGCGCTTCCTCCAATCAGCTCCTCTCCTTGCACACCTTGTTGCTCCTCCTCGGTGACACTCTCCTCCATAGATGCCGCCGCTGCCGCCTTGCCCGATTTCCGCCAAGGGAGGACCGGGATCTGCCACATGCGCTTGTGGACATCTCCCTTCCACTGCAGGTCCCAAATCAGCCACTCATCGTTGTAGGCACGATAGCGCTCCGAGCCAATTGTCTCGGTGTTTACACCCGCATCTCCCAACCGGCCGGTAGAAATCAGGTTTGCACACAAGTCCGGCACCCACAGCACATTCTTCAGCCCCACGAGCTCTCCGTCCGCTCCCATGAACTTGGCGCACCCCATGCTCATGATCTTGGCCTTGGCGCCCGTTGCGGATGTGACTGTAGAGATAGGTGCGGGCTGAATCTCATCAAGCAGGTCCGCACGAGGAGTCATGTGCCAAGGGCTTCCCGAGTCAATCACCCAATGGGTGAGGGGATGAAGAAGAACCTTGGCAGCCATAGCGAGGTCGGTTGCGCCTTCGTTCACGAATAGAAGAACCCGGCCTTCCGCTCCTCAGATTTGCCGCCTTTCTCCTCATCCTTCTCCTCTCCACTAGCTCCTATGACTCCTGTTGGTGCAACCCTACGGTTTGCATTCGGCTTGTTGTCCGTGTGCGTGCATGCGTGTGTGCATGGAATGGTATGAGGGCATGAAATAATATATATTTCATGCTTACAATAGTGTGTGAATGATGAGGCATGATTTTGAATGTGTGTGTCGAGTCAATAGCGAGTTATCGCTAGTCGCGTGTCACGTCGTCGTTTGCGTGTCGTGTGTGGTTTTCTATTTTGTCGTGTGTGGAACGTTCGGCGTGTCGCAGGTGTGCGCAGCAGACTTCCAAGAACTCAAGGAAGAATTTACCTTGAAGAACCAGAGCCTTGGTTTCAAGAATCAAGTGATTTCGAAGCTCTCCAAAAGGGTAAACTTTAAGATAGTGGGAATAGATGCATTACTTTGTGTAGTGTAACATTTCTCTTGGTGTAGGCCCTTGTGGAGGGTAGTTTCGAGACTCTTCGTGGTTGGGGACAGTGTGGCACTGTTCCACATCACTGTACCTCGGCTCTTGGGGTTTGTAGGAGCTGGGAGTCATTCCCAACTCGTAACTCTTCCTAACTCTTCCTATCTTGTGTTCTAAGACTATAGTGGCTGCCATAGTGCCGTTCGTTCAAACCAACGCTGCGTCGTCAATTATTGATGAAATCGTGTGATTAAACTTGCCTCGTGTAGGCGACATCAAGACGCTCCAGATCCAATTTGTAGCAAGTCGTTTGCAGCTGTGAGCAGAACGCTATCAATGTTTGAAGCCGCTGTGCAGAAATCCGACTGTGCACTCTATCTTTCGTTTTAGGCACGTACAAGCCTATTGTGACTATAACAACTCCCCCACTCCTCGTGCCACCACGCTGGTTGCTTGATGAAGGCGGGGTCCAATCCTTGGGTCGTTGGTAGCACTTCCGCCGACGATGTCCGCGCTTTTTGCAGTAGAAGCACACCTCCCCTTGACCCCCGCCGCCATCCTCCTTAGGGTTGTCCTTGTTCTTGCCCTTCCACTTCTTCTTGAAGCCACTCTTTCCACCTCCAACTCCATAACCAGCCCCCTCCTCCGAGCGCTCCACACTCCGCCGCCGCAAGTCCTCCTCTAGGATGCGCGCACGAATGTAATCCACGCTCCATTGGGGTTGTTGGGAGTTGAGATTGATGGCAAGGGCAGACCACGACTCCGGCAGCCGTATCACGATCTCCACGCATTGCACAAGCTCCGGGTACACCACACCACCGCCTTGGAGCTTCGTGAAGATGTCCCGCATCTCATCCAACACCGGTTGCATCGGCTCTCCATCAACGAACTTGATGTCGCGCAGCCGCCGCGCGAATAGCACGATGCCGGTAGCATGTGTCGGTGAGTGCACATCCATAAGCTTCCTCCAAGCCTTGGGGCCACACTCTGGATCACCTAAGAGGTCCTTGATGTGGCCAAGTTGTCGTCCGCCAACCGCTTGCACCATGAGCATGTACACGTCGAACGATCGCTTCATCCATGCTCCTTTCAGCTCCGCGGCCTCCGGCATCTTCTCCTTCCCCTCCACCAGATCCAATAGTTTGTATTGGGTGTACATCAGCCTCATGCGGAAGCTCCAGTGCTCGTAGTCCTCCCCCATGAACTTCTCAACAGAGAACGCCTTCACGGGATCCACGGTTGTTGGAGATGGTGTAGAAGTAGTAGGTAGCGTAGGGTTGGCTGATTGGTGAGTCCCCACTCCACCACCAGCAACTCCCCCTTGCTCTCCAGCCTCTCTATTTCTATCCATCTCGCCACTAGCACCTCCGGAGTTCGTACCAACCATATTGAGGCCTTATGAACGGTGGAAACTTGAGAAATCGTTTGGAGAGAATTTTGCCAGAAAATTCGATTTTACGAAAATCGTCGTCGCGGACTGAATACTTCGAAATAGAATGCAGTTCGACCACCAGTCGAAAGGTCACAAGCAGAGCTACTAGAAATTGGTCTCACGTGTAAACATTGGTTGAGAATTCACGACGATTTGTCATCTCAAAGTTGACTATCCGCTCTGATACCACTTGTTGTTCAGGATCCGTCACTTTGAGAGCTTACGACGAACTCAATTCTTAACTAAACGCAAATCCGCTTGGTAGGATTGTGCGCCTTAGCCTAAGCTACCTTCTCCAAGTTGAATCAGTCGTTAAGATGGTCTATAGAGTCCAGCAGCCGCATAACTAGAATGGTAGAGGAAGTACATACATTAAGGCATAGAAAGTTGGAGTTGGGGACTCCAAGAGAACCATGAGAGGGAAGGGGTTCTCCAAGAGCTAGGGAAGGATGGTAGGAACCTTCCTAGCAGCAAGGATGCAACCCTCATCATGAGGTCCTTGAGGTGTCACATGCAAAATCCAATCTAGTTGGATTTTGCCTAGGTGTTGCAACATTTGCAACCCATGCTAGAAACTTCTAGCCACCCCAATCCAAAAGTCACAGTTGCCTTCCCTAACCACCCAACCAAAGATACCTTTATAGTCATGTCCCAAGTAATCACCCAAATTAGATATAACCCCCAAAGGTAATAAGAAGTCAAAATCTTGGAAATCTTGTAACTTGGGCGATCTTGGTCGGAATAAGGCAATCTTGGTATCGTTGGAAAGCTATGGATTTCTCCTGCATGATCAAGCATTTCAACTTGGAGAAAAACACAGAGATGATAATATCCAACAGCCATGCACAATGACATACGCTCATGCAAACAATGCACGCATGAATAGCACGAGCACTCGGCAGGACGTTAGGATGACATGCACTCAGAATGACGTGCATCCAACAGGATGAGTACTGGCGCTGTTGCCAATGCTGTCTGTAGATGTTCCATGGCTTGTTAATGTGGAGTATCCCATTTGAAGGGCGTATCCTTTTTCAGTAGGTCTGTCAGTGGCGCTGCTATCTTAGCATACTGTAGCACGAACCTATTGTAGTAGTTGGCAAAGCCTAGGAACTGCTATAACTCCTTCACATTCTCCGGTACCTTCCACTTCTTGACAGCTTCGATCTTCCGCGGGTCCACGTATACGCCCTCGGCTCTCACCATGTGCCCGAGAAACTGCACCTTCTTCAGGACAAAGTCGCTCTTCGATCGCTTCACGTAGAACTTGTTATTCCGTAGGATCTTGAACACCTTCCGTAGATGCTCCACGTGCTCCTTTATGTTCTTGGAGTAGATGAGGATATCGTCCAGCTAGTCCAGCAGGGGCCGCACTAGTCCAGCAGGGGCCGCAGGATATGATTCATCTCCGCCTGAAACGTTGCTGTTGCATTGCAGAGTCCGAACTGCATCACCAAGTATTTGTAGGAGCCGTATCTGGTACGGAACGTTGTCTTGTGGATCGAGTTGTCCGCCATCTTGATCTGCTAGTAACCCGACCGTAGGTCCAGCTTCGAAAAGACTGTTGCACCACGCAGTTGGTCCAGTAGGTCGTCTATGGGCGATATGGGGTATTTGTTTTTTACTGTCTGTTTGTTCAGTGCGCGGTAGTCGATGCACATCCGTAAATTGCCGTCTGGTTTTGGAGTGAAGAGGACTGGTGCACCGTAGGAAGAGGTGGATGGGCGGATCAGTTGTCGGTCCAGTACATACTCTATCTGTTTCTTCATGTCTGTTAGTTCGGTCGGACTCACTCGGTATGGTGCTCGTGAGACGGGTTTCGCACCTAGTTCCTCCACGACCTCGTGCTCGTGGGTGAGTGCTGGAGGCACGCCTACACGTAAATCGTCGGGCATTATATCTTTGTACTGCTCCAAGACTTCATTCATTGCTGCAGGTTGCTCCGTATTCAGCTTCTCCTCTGCTGCTGCCATAACCAGTGCTAAGTAACCCATGTTACTCTTGTTCATGACAAATGTTATATGTGCTACGGTTTGTTTAGGCTGTAGTGGGGTAGTTACTATAGAGTACAATAAGTTTAGGGTTTCCTATATGTACCCAACCTTTTCTTAGTGCAAATGTCTTCTCTCATTCTGACATGGTATTACGTGCCTAGGTTAGCAACCTAGGACCGCTAGTTCCTAAGGGCCCACCGTTCCGCTACAAGCGCCCTCGTGCGCCCTACCTTACTCGCGCCCTCGTGCGCCCTACCTTACTCGCGCCCTCGTGCGCCTCGTTCCTAGTGCGCCCTCGCGCGCCCTCCTTCTCACGCTAGCCGCCCGCGCGCGGCCCGATTTTTCGAGCGCGTAGCCCGCTAGCCGCCCGCGCGCGGCCCTTTTTCCTCGTGCGCGCGACCCACTAGCCGCCCGCGCATTCGACGCTGCCCGCGCGCAGCCCGCCCTGGCCTCGTGCGGCCCCTAGCACAGCCCGCGAGCTGCCCGTCGACCGGCGCGTGCCGCCGCCTCGCGCTCGTCGGCCGCCGACCGTACGTCGGCCGCCGCCCGCACGTAGGCCGCCGCCCTCACGAAGGCCGCCGCCCGTAAGTAGGCCGCCGCCACGCACAGCCACAGACCGCGCGCCGGCCCACCCTCCCTGCTCGAGCCGAGCCGCGCCGTCCTGCCCGAGTCGCGCCGCCCTGACCGAGCCGCGCCGCCCTACTGTGCACCACCTGCAGTACCTGCTGCTTCTGTTTCTGCTACTGCTACTACTGCTACTGCTGCTACTGTTCCGACTGCTGCTACTGCCACTATGGCCAGTCCTACCGTTCTCACTTTTGACGCTGAGGGCCGTCCGATTAAGTTTGACGTTTGGCTCGATGACCTGCACCTGTTCCTCCAGATCACTGCCAAGGACGATGTTTCTCTGTTTGACCACACGTCCGGCGCCGCTCCCGCACCTGCTGCTACTGCTGACAGTACGGCTCGCTCACAGTGGCAGACTCGTGACGCTCATGCTTGCCTAGCCGTTCGCAGCCACCTGCCGTTAGATGAGCGCGAGGATTTTGGCCAGCATAAGACCGCTAAGGAGCTGTACGATGCTGTAGTTGCCCGCTACTCCTCCCCTGCTACTGCTGCGATAGGCCGTCTCTCGCTGCCCTATCTCTTCCCCGATCTGTCTGACTTAGCCACTGTAGCTGACCTCATCACTCACCTCCGTACTAGTGATCTCCGCTACCGTGCCGCGCTTCCCCCCGATTTCCTCGCCCTCCCCCGATGTACCTCACACTCTACCACCTAGTCACTCGCCTCCCTGACTCTCTTCGCGCTGTCAGGGACCAATTTCTCGCCCTCTCCCCCACCGACCTCACTGTCGACCTGCTCAAGAAGGAACTCCTTGCAGCTGAGAAGAGCATTGTAGCTGTAGGTGTCTCTCGTGGCGACCCTCGCGCTCCCTTCTTTGAGGGGTGCTCCCCTGTCCCCCTCCTCCCCTCCATTGCATCTGCTGCTGCTGTCGACTACCTCGGTGCTGAGGGGGTCGGGGCTGCATCTGCTCCTAGTGGGAGGCGCAAAGGCGGCAGTGGCAAGCGGGGCAGGGGTGGCGGAGGTGGCGGCGGGGGCGGCGGTGGTGGAGGGGGTGGAGGGGGCGGGGGTGGTGGCGGTGGTGGGAGTGGTACTGGTGGTGGGGGGGTCAGTGGCGGAGCCGGGGGTGGTGGCGGTGGCGGTGGTGGGGGTGGCGGGGGTGGTGGTGGCAGTAGTGGAGGCGGTGGAGCTGGTGGCGGGCGCGGTGGAGCGGTGCAGCGTGGGGGGTTCGGAGGTGGCCAGAGGCAACAGCAGCAGCGTCCCAGTGAGACCCCATCGCCCCAGCAGCTCCGTGAGTGGTACTCTCAGTGTGGGGGGTATGGGGGTGGAGGTCCCTGCCCGTACGTTATCCGCACAGGTGATCGCACTGGCCAGACCTGTGGGAGGTTCCACACGGCGCAGCGCTGCTTCTTTCGTCTCGACGACGCCTGGCGCGAGCAGTTCCCTGACGCCTCTGAGCTGCCCCGCTGGGCTGATCTGCTTAAAAAGAACATTGATATCTTTGCTCTTGATTTTGATGCTATCCTTGGTGCTATGTATGCATTGACTATTAGTGTTGAGGGTGCCTGTTACCTGCGTGTACCGCCCGACCCGGGTATTGGGACCAGTGAGACTGTCGCTCTAGGTGCTAGTGCGTCTGCTGCCCTAGGACCTGGTGAGGCTGCTGCTCTCGGTGCTAGTGGGTCTGCTGCTCCAGGTGCTCGTGCGTCTGCGCCTACTGGTACGGCATCTACTGAGGCAATGCACACCTTCACACTGGACTCGGGTGCTTCCCGCTGCTTCTTTCGTGACCGCACTTTCCTCGAGCAGCTAGCTCGGCCTGTTGCTGTCTCCCTCGCTGACGTCTCTGGGGGCCCGGTCCTTGCCACCTCCTCCACAGTCCTCCCTTATCCTGCGGTTCCGGCCGGCACCCTGTCGGGTCATTACCTCCCCTCGTTCTCTACGAACTTGGTGGCGGGCTTTGCTCTCCAGGACGGGGGTGTTCACCAATTCACCCCTGCCTATGAGCGTGTGACCCACTGTACGTATGCTCGGACGGGTCGCCACCTGGCTACCTTCACTCGGCAGCCGGGGTCGGACCTGTACACACTGACCACTGAGTCCCCTCAGGTAGCTGCGTCTGCGTCTGCGTCAGGTCAGCTGTCGGCCCCCTGCTCGTGTCGCACCCGGTCGCACCAGACCGTCCTCTGGCACCACCGCCTTGGTCACCCCTCAGTGCAGCGCCTTCGTGGCATGCACTCCCGGTACCTTGTCTCTGGTCTTCCCAGGGTTCTCCCTCCCCTCCCACCCTCGCCTGCTCCTCCCTGTCTTCCCTGTGTCGAGGGGTGGCTGCGCGCCACTCCTCACTCCTCCTCGTTCCCTCCCACAGAGGCTCCCCTGCAGACTCTCCACCTGGACGTGTGGGGCCCAGCCCGCGTCCGTGGACAGGGCCACGAGCGATACTTCCTGCTGGTCGTCGACGACTACACGCGCTACACCAAGGGTGAGGTCCCTGATGTTTTGATCCCTTGGATCCGCGCTGCTCGTCTCCAGCTCCGCAAACAGTTCCAGTCGGACTTTTTTGTCCTGCGTCGGCACTCTGACAGGGGTGGTGAGTTCTCCTCCGACCTCTTGGCAGCCTACTGTGCGGAGCACGGCATTCGCCAGACATTCATGCTTCCGGCCTCTCCACAGCAGAATGGGGTTGCTGAGCGCCGCATTGGCTTAGTCATGGAGGTCGCTCGTACCTCCATGATCCATGCGGCTGCCCCCCAATTCCTGTGGCCGTTTGCAGTGCAGTACGCTGCGCATCAGCTCAACCTCTGGCCCCGTGTCTCTGCTCCAGAGACCTCGCCCACACTGCGTTGGACGAGGGAGGTTGGCGATGCGTCTGTGTTCCGGGTCTAGGGATGTCGAGCCTTTGTCCGCGATACGTCCGCGGACAAGCTCTCCTCCAGTGCCGTTCCTTGTGTCTTTCTTGGCTTTGTCCCTGACGCGCCTGGCTAGCAGTTTTACCACCCCACCTCGCACCGTATCTTCCCCTCTTGGGACGTCACTTTTGACGAGTCGGTACCCTTTTACCGTCTGTTCCCCTACCGCACTGCGCCGCTTCCCCCCCCGCCTCTCTTCCTCACCCAAGGTGTCCCTTCGGTAGACCCCCTCCCTCTCCAGGGTCCTGCTCCCTCAGGTGTTCGCCAGGTAGACCCGGTCGAGCCTGTCGAGGTAGCTGTCGACTCTGGTCCTGAGACTGGGGGTGCTGAGCCTGGGGGTGCTGATCCGAGCTTGGGGGTGCTGAGACTGGGGGTGCTGAGCCTGGGGGTGCTGAGACTTGGGGTGCTGAGCCTTGGGGTGCTGAGACTGGGGGTGCTGAGCCTGGGGGAAGTGAGACTGACCGTACTGCACCTGGTGGCGCTCCCTCTTCACAGTAGCTGCGTGAGTGGTACTCTCAGCGTTGCGGCCTCTGGCGTGGGGCTACTGGAGCTGGGGCTTCTGCCGGAGTTGGAGCTGGTGGTGCTGCGGGTGCTGTGTCGCGGCCGGAGCATCCCTCCCCACAGCGGCTGCGTGAGTGGTACACTCGGCGCTGCAGCCTCCGGAGCGGAGCTCGTAGCACTAGGGTGTCGCCCGCTGGAGGCCCTGGTGCTGCTGGAGATGCTAGAGCCTCTGGTCCTGGAGGTGCTCGTACAGGCGGTACTGGAGCTGCCGGGACTGGAGGTTCTGCTGGAGCTGGAGCTAGAGCTGCTGGAGCTGGTGCTACTGGAGGTACTGCTGGTGCTGGAGCTGCTGGAGGTACTGCTGGTGCTGGAGCTGGAGGTGCTGGAGCTCCTGGAGCTGCCAATGGAGCTGAGGCCGCTGGGCCTACTGGAGTTGGTGTAGCTCCTGACCCTGGGGTTGGTGTTCCAGGGGCTGGAGCTGGAGGTGCTGACGCTCGTCCTCCTGCAGGTGCTGGAGTCGACGGTGCAGCTGGAGCTGGCGCTACTGGGGGTACTGGAGTTGGCACTACTGGAGCTGCTGGTGGTGCTACAGGCGTTGGAGCTGCTGCTGGGGGTTCCGGTGCTGTCTCTGCTGGTTCTGGGGGCGCTTCACGGCCGCGGCCGTACTTCGTTCCGCTCCTTTAGCAGGTTCTTAGTCAGCCGCCTCCTCCTTGTCCTGCTCCCTGTCCAGTCGCAGTCACAGTTTCAGCCTGCCTCGCCACTCCCTGGTCCTTCTCCCTACACTGGTCCAACAGGGGGTCTTACGGAGCGTCGTGAGCCTGAGTCTCGTCCTGTGTCGCCTGAGTCTCGTTCTGCGTCACCTGTTCGTGCTGCTCGCACTGGTCGTCGTGTCCCATGTCAGCGTCCTCCTGCTGTCCCAAGCACTCACCAGATGACACTTCGTCCTTTCACTGCTCCACCGCGTTGTTATAGTCACAGTAGGCTCCAATGTGCCTGAAACGAAAGATAGAGTGCACAGTCGGATTTCTGCACAGCGGCTTCAAACGTTGATAGCGTTCTGCTCACAGCTTCAAACGACTTGCTATAAATTGGATCTGGAGCGTCTTGATGTCGCCTACACGAGGCAAGTTTAATCACACGATTTCATCAAGAATTGACGACGCAGCGTTGGTTTGAACGAACGGCACTATGGCAGCCACTATAGTCTTAGAACACAAGATAGGAAGAGTTAGGAAGAGTTACGAGTTGGGAATGACTCCCAGCTCCTACAAACCCCAAGAGCCGAGGTACAGTGATGTGGAACAGTGCCACACTGTCCTCAACCACGAAGAGTCTCGAAACTACCCTCCACAAGGGCCTACACCAAGAGAAATGTTACACTACACAAAGTAATGCAACTATTCTCACTATCTCAAAGTTTACCCTTTTGGAGAGCTTTGAAATCACTTGATTCTTGAAACCAAGGCTCTGGTTCTTCAAGGTAAATTCTTCCTTGAGTTCTTGGAAGTCGGCTGCGCACACCTGCGACACGCCGAACGTTCCACACACGACAAAATAGAAAACCGCACACGACACGCCAACGATGACGTGACACGCGACTAGCGATAACTCGCTATTGACTCGACACACACATTCAAAATCATGCCTCATCATTCACACACTATTGTAAGCATGAAATATATATTATTTCATGCCCTCATACCATTCCATGCACACACGCATGCACCCACACGGACAACAAGCCGAATGCAAACCGTAGGGTTGCACCAACACGTTCTACATCCTCGTGTACGTCGACGACTTGGTCTTTGCCACTGCAGACACTGAGGCTCTCGCCCTGGTGAAGTCGGAGCTGCAGAAGAGACACACGTGCACAGACCTAGGTGAGCTGCGCAGCTACCTTTGCTTGCAGATCACCCGAGACAGAGCACGCCGCACCATTACACTGACTCAGTCACACATGGTGCAGCAGGTCCTTCAGCGCTTCGGCTTCACTTGGTCCTCAGCACAGGCCACTCCTCTGGCTACAGGTCACTCGCTCTCAGCTCCACCTTCGGACGAGTCCGTAGAGCCGAGTGGTCCTTACCCAGAGCTAGTTGGCTGCCTCATGTACTTGATGACTTGCACTCGTCCTGACCTCGCGTACCCTCGTGGCCTTCTGGCTCGCTACGTGGCTCCTGGTCGACACCGAAAGGTGCACTGAGATGCTACTAAGAGGGTACTCCGCTACTTGTGCAGTACATCAGGCATGGGGCTCGTGCTTGGAGGGAGGAGCTCAGTTGTCCTCACTGGGCACTCGGACGCTTCTTGGGTTGACGACCAGGCTACTCAGCGGTCGTCACAGGGTTACACCTTCAGTCTTGGCTCTGGTTCAGTTTCTTGGCGTTCTACACGCTCGTCTTCAGTTCTCAGCTCCAGTTGTGAGGCTGAGATCTACGCCACAGCCATGGCTGCACAGGAGTTACGCTGGCTCACCTACCTGCTGACCGACTTGGAAGAGCGGCCTCGTTCTCCTTCAGTGCTGTACGTCGACAACAAGGCTGCCATTGCCTTGTGTGAGGAGCACAGACTGGAGCACAGAACGAAGCACATCACTCTGCGTTACTTCCTGGCTCGAGACTTGCAGCAGCGTGGTCAGCTTCGTCTGCGTTACGTGGCCACTCGGGCCAACACTGCTGATATATTCACCAAGGCACTTCAGTCTGGTGATCATCAGCGTTTCTGCACTGTGCTAGGACTTGTACCCACTTTTCCTCACTTGCTGTAGGCTTTACTTGTACTGTGATCTATATATATATACACCTGCATGCTTGCTTTACTAGGTGGAGATCACTGTGATGTTTGTGTTACATATATGCCTCTGCATGTGAACTTGCCTTGTGGCCCTTTGCTTGTGCTCAGTGAGTGTGGTGACGTTGTGATCCACCCTGAGCTTGCTTGCCCTTTTCTTGACTGGTCTTGTGACCCCTTGCTCTCCCCTACTTTGCCTATGGGGGTGTGTCAAATGTTATATGTGCTACAGTTTGTTTAGGCTGTAGTGGGGTAGTTACTATAGAGTACAATAAGTTTAGGGTTTCCTATATGTACCCAACCTCTTTTCTTAGTGCAAATGTCTTCTCTCATTCTGACAGTTCACCATCCGTTCGAAACGTGCCAGTGTCGTTTCAGGAACGCTCCCTGTATCCGTCCAGCTTCGCAGCTCCAGTATTTTCCTGTTGTTGTCCAAGAGAGTTTGAATTGAATGATTCACCTGGGTACAACACGATGCTAAATATAGTCTCGACACAAGGCCAGTTACCTAGGTGTTACGCGAATGTTCTGAGGGTCGGGAAGCGCCCCAAACAGAACCTTCCCGAACTCAGTAGAAAGCAATTCGGTGGAAACCGAATAGGCTTGAGTTCGGTACACGTGACCTGGTTCGGTGCTATAGCTATAATAAAATATAGGAATGCACCTAATCTAGGAAATCAAGCATAATTATGCATGATAAAATAAACCCAAGCTAGATATAGCGTAATAAAGTCCAGGCAAGCTAGCAAAGCCAGCATAAGCTGTCGTGCTTTCACAATCAGGGTATTCAAGAACCAATCAGAGGCCCTGGTGTAGCTCATAATAATAACCATACAAACATATTCGCAATACGTAGCTCGAGCCATCGATGCTCATCGCTTGATGGCTCTCAAAAGCGTTGATGCGAGCAACCCGACGATGGCGGTGCTGACGAAGGTCACCGCTGATGGTGCATTGGTTGTTGCTGGTGGTGGGCCCGGAGAGTCTGCAGTAGCTTGTCCTTGAGGAGCCATAGCGATGCAGACTTGTAACAGGTATTTATAAAGGATGCGTTAATAAAGGATTGTTTTGAGAAGAACAGAGACTTGGCAGATCTTATCATCCACTCTAGCTCTCATACCATGTTGATATATGTTAAACTATGATTTTATGTTGTAGGGTGTAGTGGGGTAGCCTCTACTGAGTACAACAATTTAGGGTTAGACCTTTCCCTACTTGTACTCATCAATCATTTCTAGTCACTCATTCTTGCCCGTTATATCTGACATGGTATTCAGAGCAGGTCCCTCTATAGGACTGCTCTATTAGGGTCCACCGTTAATCCTTTGCACTGCCCAAACTGCCCTGCTCGGTCGTAACCTACCTTGCCCGAACAGCGTCCCTCACGCTGCCCTGCACGCGCTCTGCCCTGCCCTGGGCTCTGCCCGCGCGCCGCTCTGCCCTGCAGCCCGCGCGTCGCCCTGCCCCGCAGCCCGCGCGCCGCCCTGCCCTGCAGCCCGCGCGCCCTGCTGCCCGCGCGCCACCCTGCCCTGCAGCTCGCGCGCCGCCTTGCCCTGCAGCTCGCCGCCCTGCCCTGCAGCCCGCACGCCGCCCTGCCTTGCAGCCTGTGCGCCATCCTGCCCTGCAGCCCGCGCATCGCCCTGCCCTGCAGCCCGCGCGTCGCCCTGCCTTGCTGCCCACGTGCCGCCCTGCCCTGTAGCTCTCGCGCCACCCTGCCTTGCAGCCCGCGCGTCACCCTGCGCTGCGGCCCGCGCACCGCCCTCCCTGCAGCCCGCGAGCCGGCCTGCCCTGCAGCCCGCGCGCCGCCCTGCTCTGCAGCCCGTGCGCCACCCTGCCTACGGGCCGAGCACCGCCCTGCCCTGCAGCCCGCGAGCCGCCCTGCCCTGCAGCCCGCGCGCCACCCTGCTTTGCAGCCCGCGCCGCCCTGCCCTGCAGCCCGCACGCTGCCCTGACCTGCAGCCCGCGCACCGTCCTGCAGCTCACGCGCCCTGCAACCAGTGCGCCCTGCAGCTTAGGAGGTGGCCGTTTTCTGCTCGTGGCGCGCCTCAACTGCTGCCCGTTTCTCTACCCGTGGCGCGTCCTTAGAGTGTGCTCCTCCAGTAGCCCGTTGAGCACCCTTAGCCCGCTTTCATCCTACTGGCACCACCACTCTTACTACAACTGCCTCTGCCTACCATGGCCACTACCACTATCCTACGTCAGCGGCAGTCGAGTGTGCAGGAGTCTCTCTCGCCGCAGCAGCTTCGCGAGTGGGCCATCTGGTGGGGCAGCCCCGGTGGCGGAGCTAGCCGTGCTAGAGCTAGAGGTGTTGGTGCTCGCGTTGCTCGTATTTGTCGGTAGGAGACGCTCTCGTTGCAGAAGCTTCGCGAGTGGGCTGTCCGCTGGGGCAGCTCTGATGGCGGAGCCTGTGGTGCTACTACTGGAGGTACCTGTGAGTCTCCTCCTACTGGTAATGCCGTTGGTGGACGCAAAGGTTCTGGGAGTGGACAGCAGTGACAGCAGCGTCAGCTTGAAACCCTCTCACCGCAGCAGCTTCGTGAGTGGGCTCTTCGGTGGGACAGCCCCGGTGGCGGAGCTTGGGGTACTAGTGCTGGGGGTGGAGAGGCACCTGGTGGTGTAGAGGCTACTAGTTTAGATGCTTATGACTCAGCTAGCACAGGTGCAGAGTCTGAGGAGGCCTTGCACACTTTCCTACTCGACTTCGGAGCGTCTCGCTGCTTTTTCCGCGATTGCACCACAGTCACACCGCCCACAGCCCCTGTCCCTGTCACTCTGGCCGACCCTTCTGGTGGCCTAGTTGTTGCACGTAACTCCACTGTTCTCCCGTGTCCCACAGCCCCCTCCGGTTCCCTCATAGGTTTCCACCTCCCCTCGTTCGCTAGGAACTTCGTGGCGTCAGCTGTCCTACAGGACCAGTTCGTCATAGTTACCCAGCCTGAGGGAGAGCTCGTAGCGATCTGTACGGACTCACGCACTGGCGAGCACCTCGCCACGTTCACTCGGAGGCCCGGGTCTGGTCTATACACCCCGACCACTGAGTCTGCACAGGTGGCTGAGTCAGGTCAGGTAGCTGCGTCAGTTGAGGTAGCTGCGTCTTGTTCGTGTCGTCTCCTCACGCACCAGACTCTCCTCTCGCACCATCGTCTTTGTCACCCCTCCTTGCCACGCCTGCCTGGCATACACTCCCGTCTCCTTGTTTCTGGCCTCCCCAGGTCCCTGCCCCCACTCCCGAGGTCGCTTGCGTCGCAGTGCCTTCCTTGCGTCAAGGGGCGGCAGCGTGCTGCTCCTCACTCCTCCTCGTTTCCTCCGACCACAGCTCCTCTGCAGACCCTCCACATGGACGTGTGGGGTCCAAACCGCGTCACTGGACAGGGCGAAGAGCGCTAATTTTTGCTGGTTGTTGACGACTACACGCGCTACACCACGGTCTTCCCCTTGCAGAGCAAGGCGGGTGTCCGCGGTGTGTTGATCCGCTGGATTCGTTTCGTTTGTCGCCAGCTCAGCGCTCGGTTCCGGCAGGACCTCCCGGTCCTGTGGCTGCACGCTGACCGAGGTGGTGAGTTTTTCTCCCGCCTCCTTGATGACTTCTGTGGTGCTGAGGGCCCACCAGTCGTTCACGCTTCCAGCCTCTCCGAAGTAGAATGGGATTGCAAAGCGACGCATTGGCTTGGTCATGGACGTTGATCGCAGCTCCATCGTCCATGCGGCTGCTCCCCATTTTCTGTGACCGTTTGCGGTCCGATATGCCACTGAGCAGCTCAACCTTTGGCCCCGTGTCTCACACTCGGAGACCTCCCCTACTCTACGATGGACGGGAGAGGTTGGTGATGCGTCATTGTTTCAGGTCTGGAGTTCCCTTGCTCGTGTCCGCGATCTTCTCGCGGGCAAGCTCTCTCCTCACACTCTTCGCCGCGTCTTCCTTGGCTTCCCTACCGACGCCCTGCCCTGGCAGTTTTACCACCCAGGTTCTCATCGTGTCCTCTCCTCTAAGGACGTTACATTTGACGAGTCTGTCTGCTTCTACCGTCTACACCCCCACCGCAGTTCCCCCGTGCCCCTCCCGCCTCTCTTCCTGGTACGTGATCGCCCCAAGGTAGCCCCCCTCCCCCCATAGGGTCCTGCTCCCTCGGGTGTGTCTCAGGTAGACCCACCCCCCTTGGTTGAGCCTTTGGAGGTCTCCTCTGACACCTCTGGCCCAGCCGAGGGGGGTGACCCGACTGCTACCGACACAGTGGCCCCTCGCCGTTCAGCGCGCTTGGCGGCCACTCCTGGGTTTCCGCCTCGGCCGTCTTCATCATCTCGGCAGCCAGTCGCTGTGGACTCTGGTGCTGCTGGAGGTGGTGACACTGGGGGCGCGGACTCTGGGGGTGCTGGTTCTGGGGGTGCTAAGTGTCCTACGGGTACAGGAGGAGATGCAGGTGCTGCAGTTGGAGGTGCTGGAGGTGCTGGAGGTGCTGGAGGTCCTGGTGCAGGAGACGCTAGTGCTGGCGAACCTGGTGCACGTCGGCGGAGACTCTCTCGCCCGAGCGGCTTCGCGAGTGGGCTGTCCGGTGGGGCAGCCCTGGTGGTGGAGCTAGCCGTGCTCAAGCTGGAGGTGCTGGGGCTACATGAGCTGGAGGTGCTGGTGCTGGTGGTACTGGAGTTGGAGGTGCTGGAGGTCCTGGTGCTGGAGACGGTAGTGCTGGCGGTACTGGTGCACGTTGGCAGAGACTCTCTCGCCGGAGCAGCTTCGCGAGTGAGCTGTCCGGTGGGGCAGCCCTGGTGGTGGAGCTAGCCGTGCTAGAGCTGGAGGTGCTAGAGCTGGAGATGCTGGAGCTGCTGGTGATGGAGGTGATGGAGGTGCTGGAGCTGCTGGTGCTGGAGGTGCTAGAGCTGGAGGTGCTGGAGGTACTGGAGGTGCTTGTGCTGGAGGTGCTAGAGCTAGAGGTGCTGGAGGTACTGGAGCTGCTGGTGTTGGAGGTGCTGGAGCGGGAGGTACTGGAGGTTATGGAGCTGGTGGTACTGGAGGTACTGGAGGTGCTGGAGTTGGAGGTGCTGGAGGTGCTGGAGTTGTTGACGGTACGGGTACTGCGTCGCGCCGACCGTTTTTCTATCCGCAGTCGTAGTCGTCCCTACCACCGCCTGACTCGGCACTCGTCAGGTTCTTAGTCTTCCGTCGTCCATTGGCCTTACTCCGCCTATCCTGTGTCCTCTGCCTGACCAGTCACAGACGCAGTTACTGCCTGGCTCTCCACTTCCTGCTCCTTCTCCCTACCCGGCACAGATAGGCTCCTTGGCAGAGCGTCGTGAGCTTAAGTCTTATTCTGCCTCCCCTGTTCGCACTGTCAGCCATGCTCGTCATTCCCGTCCTCTACCAGTCTTGGCACGCACAATATGACACTTCGTCCTTCCTCTGTTCCACGACGTGTTGCTGCCCTCTCCTCGGGCGTCCTCTCTTCCTACCGTTCCTGACCCCGAGTCCGACCTTGCTCGTGCTGCTAGTCTTACTGTCACTCGTCTCCTTGCTACTATTGCCATTGACCCTTCCTTTGAGTCTACTACTGTGTTTGCCCTAGTCACTGAGCTCGTCGACTTTGCTGCTACCCGGCGTCTCGAATACGTCGCGAGTCTTGTTACTGAGTCTGAGTCTGTCTGTCCTCCGTCCGTAGGGGGTGAGCTTGCCCTTGGTTGTGACGTCCTTGAGGACAGGCAGTTTGAGCTTGAGTGTCTCGCAGTCGTTTTACCCCGTTTTGCGTCCATGCTGCTTTTCCCTGAGGGAGACCTGGATGCACTGGACATCCCCACCCCGCGCTCTTACGCAGAGGCGATCACGGGCGAGTATTGCTCTCAGTGGCAGACAGCCATGGACTCAGAGATGGCTTCCTGGAAATCCACAGGCACTTACGTTGACGAGGTTCCCCCTCCTGGGGTGAACATAGTCGATGGCATGTGGATTTTCAGAATGAAGTGGCCGCCGGGTTCTCCGCCTGCCTTCAAGGCACGTTACGTTGCTCGAGGCTTCAATCAGCGACAGGGGGTCAACTTCTTCCAGACCTTCTCTCCATCTTCGGGTGTTACTGCACGTTGCAGCACAGCTTGACTACGAGCTGCACTCCCTCGACTTCTCCATAGCTTTGCTACTGCCCACACTGAGGCGCTAACCCTTGTGAAGGCAAAGTTGTAGAAAAGACAGACGTGCACTGACCAGGATGAGCTGCGTAGCTATCTTGGCTTGCAGATCACCTGGGACAGAGCGCTCGCACCATCACTTTGACTCAGTCACACATGGTGCACCAAGTCCTTAAGCGCTTTGGCTTTCAGTTCTCCTCGCCACAGCGCACTCCTCTGCCTACAGGCCACTCGCTCTCAGCTCCACCTTCGGACGAGTCCGTAGAGCCGAGTGGTACGTATCTAGAGCTTGTGGGCTGCCTCATGTACCTGATGATGTGCACACGACTTGACCTCGCGTACCTTCTCAGCATCCTTGCTCGCTTCGTCGCGCCCGGGTGACAGAGGAAGGAGCATTGGACAGCTGCGCAGAGGGTACTGCGTTTCTTGTGCAGTACATCGAGCATGGGGCTCGTGCTTGGAGGACAGGGTTCAGTGGTACTCACAGGACACTCCGTCGCTTCTTGGGCCGACGACCAGGCGACTCAGCGGTCGTCACAAGGTTACTCTTTCTGTCTCGACTCTGGTTTTGTCTCGTGGAGGTCCACTCGTTCGTCTTCTGTGCTTAGTTGCAGCTGTGAGGCCGAGGTCTATGCTGGGGCCATGGCTGCACAGGAGTTACGCTGGCTGACCTACCTGCTGAATGACTTGGGTGAGCGGCCTCGTTCTCCTCCAGTTCTGTACGTCGACAACTAGGCCATGACTGGAGCACAGAACGAAGCACATTGCTCTTCGTTCCTCTCTTGCTCGGGAGCTGCAGCAGGGTGGTCAGCTGCGCCTTGCGTACGTGCCCTCTCGGGCCAACATTGCTGATGTCTTCACAAAGGCTCTTGTGCCTGGTGATCATCAGCGTTTCTACACTGCTTTAGGCCTTGTGCCTACTCTGCCTCACCTACTGTTTGCTTGACTTGTCTTGTACTGTGAGATATATAAATATATATATATATTATATATATACTTGCATGCTTGCTCTTGCTAGGTTGTGATCACTGTACTGCTTGTGCTTTTATAACTCTGCATGTGAACTGGCCTTGTGGCCGCTTGCTTGTGCTCAGAATGTGTGGTGATCTTGAGATACACCCTGAGCTTCGCTTTGCGTTGTTCTCTTGCTTGACTGGTCTTGTGACCGTTGGTTGTGTTTGCTATCCCCCACTTTGCCTATGGGGGTGTATCAAACTATGATTCTATGTTGTAGGCTGTAGTGGGGCAGCCTCTACTAAGTACAGCCTTTTTAGGTTTAGACCTTGCCCTACTTGTACTCATCCATCCTTTTTAGTCTCTCATTCTTGCCCGTTATTTCTGACAATATAACCAAGAATCGTAGTGGATAGGATAAGCCAGCCAAGTTTGTGAAAAGACTATAGAAGTCTTTGTAATGAACTTGTTGATAATGATTAAAGAGAACAAGATAATAAAGATAGAGATATAAGACATTTTATATAGCAGTTTTAGGTAGCCATGTATTCTGAGGGGTACATTCCCTTATTAACTATATTGCGTTGCTACAGTAACTGCGACTATTACTCTACTCGACAGTTACTAGGTTGCATCGTGTAACATCCGAGTACGGTTACTGGGCGGTCAACAGTCGCGACCGTTGACAATTAGCGACTCTTGACCTTCGAGTGACTCTCGAGCTGCCACTTGCTCTATACGAGCTTAACGCGATACTGGTACAGGAGCGCTACCTCGTTTTGAAGCGATGCACTAAGGGTACATTCCTGCGTCGACATTTGTGTCTCAATTGTCAAACTCATCTGCCCCGGCTCTGACATGCCGCCTCGCCGCGGACCCTTCCCTGTGGCAGCCCCCTGCCCTGCTGACGCGCCCCGGCCCAGCCCCACCAGTAGCGGCCCACCTCTTCCGCCACTGGTAAGTGCACCGCCGCACCCGCGTGCTGTTGCACCCGCGTCGCCCTGCCTTACCGAACCGCCCCGCCCTGCCGAGTCGTGCTGCTACTGCTGATGCTGCCGCTAGGCCGCTGCTGCTGCTGCTACTGCTGCTCCTGCTGCTATGGCAAACCCTAATGTACTCACATTCGACGCTGCGGGTCGAGCGGTCTACTTTGAGGTCTGGGTAGATGATCTGCAGCTTTTCCTACAGTGCGATAGCAAGGATAGTCTCTCACTGTTCGATCTCACGTCTGGCGCCTCTACTGCCCCTGCTGCTGATGCTGACAGTACTGTTCGCTCGCAGTAGAACACGCGCGATGCTGCTGCCCGCCTTGCTGTGCGTAGTCACCTACCGTCCACTGAGCGTGCGCACTTTAGTCGGTACAAGAGTGCTAAGACTCTGTACGACGCTGTAGTTGCACGCTACTCCTCCCCTGCCACTGCTGCCCTTAGTCGCCTCATGCTGCCGTACCTGTTCCCTGACCTCGCTGCCTTTGCCACAGTCGATGACCTCATTACGCACCTCCGCACTAGTGACACCCGCTACCGCGCTGCACTTCCTGCTGAGTTCTGCACCAAGAACCCCCCCCCCATGCACATCACCCTCTACTACCTAGTCACCCGGCTCCCTGACTCCCTTCGCTCGGTCAGGGACCACTTCCTCTCTGTTTGCCCCACCACACTCACCATTGACCTCCTCGAGGAGCGCCTTCTTGAAGCTGAGAAGAGTATAGTCGCTGTAGCAGCCTCTCGTGGTGACCCTCGTGCCCCTTTCTTTGAGGGGTGCTCCCAAGTCCCCCTTTTGCCCTCTATTGCCTCTGCTGTGGCTCTCGACTTCGTTGGCACCGAGTCGGTCGGCGCTGCATCTGCTCCTAGTGGGAGGCACCGCAACGGCAAGGGCAAGGGGGCAGGCGGGGGCGGCGGTGGTGGCGGTGGGGGCGGCGGAGGGGGTGGGGGTGGGAGTGGTGGCGGGGTGGGGGCTTCGGTGGTGGCGGTGGAGGTGGAGGCGGCGGCGGCGGCGGCGGTGGGGGTGGAGGAGGCGGCGGCGGCGGCGGAGGTGGAGCTGGTCGGGGTGGAGCTGTGCAGCGGGGAGACTTTGGTGGTGGTCAGCGCCAGCAGCAGCAGCGCTCTCGTGAGATCCCGTCGCCCCAGCAGCTTCGTGAGTGGTACGCTGCACGCCAGCGGCCTGGGGGTGCTGGTCCCTGTGCCTACGTCCTACGTACAGGCGACCGCACTGGTGAGCAGTGCGGTGGCCCGCACGCCACCCAGCGCTGCTTTGGCCGCCTGATGGACGCCTGGAGTATCCAGTTCCCGGACGCCTGTGAGATCCCTCGCTGGGGTGATCTGCTCAAGTCGGGTGTAGCTATCTTTGATCTTGACTTTGATGCTATTCTTGCTGCCATGTATGTTGTGTCTACTAGTGCTGTGGGTGACTGTTACCTGTGTGTTCCGCCTGACCCGGGCATTGAGGCCGCTGCTCTAGGTGCTACTGAGTCTGCTGCTCCAGGTGCTAGTGAGTCTGCTGCTCTAGGTGTAGTGAGTCTGCTGCTCCAGGTGCTGGTGAGTCTGCTCTCACAGGTACCGAGTCCGCCCAGGTTTTGCACACCTTCACCCTTGACTCGGGTGCTTCCCGCTCCTTCTTTCGAGACCGCACCACACTCACGCCGCTTCGTCGGCCGGTTGCAGTCTCCCTGGCAGACCCTTAGGCTTGAATGTGCCTAAAACGAAAGATAGAGAGCACAGACGGATTTCTGCACAGCGGATTCAAACGTTGATAGCGTTCTGCTCACAGCTGCAAATGACTTGATTCAAATTGGATCTGGAGCGTCTTCACGTCGTCTACAATTAGCAATTTCGATTGCACGATTTGATAAAGAATTGACGACACAGCGTCGGTTTCAACGAACGGTACTATGGCAGCCACTATAGTCTTAGAACACAAGATAGGAAGAGTTAGCAAGGGTTACGAGTTGGGAATGACTCCCAGCTCCTACAAACCCCAAGAGCCGAGGTACAGTGATGTGGAACAGTGCCACACTGTCCCCAACCACGAAGGGTCTCGAAACTACCCTTCACTAGGGCCTACACCAAGTGAAATGTTACACTACACAAAGTAATGTAACTATCTTCAATATCTTGAGGTGTACCCTTTTTGGCGAGCTTCGAAATCACTTGAGGCTTGACACCAAGGCTCGGGCTCTTCATCACAAACTCATCCTTGAGTTCTTGATGGGTCTGCTGCACACACCTGCGACACGCCGAACGTTCGACACAGGACAAAATAGAAACCGCGCACGACAAAATAGAAACCGCGCGCGAGACACAAACGACCGCGTAACACGCGTCTAGCGATAACTCGCTATTGACTCGACACACACACTCGACATCATGACTCAACATTCACACACAATTATAAGCATGAAATATATATTATCCCATGCCCTCATACCATTCCATACACACACACATTCACGCACACGGACAACAAGCCGAGTGCAAACCGTAGGGTTGCACCAACAAACTCCCCCTCGGATTGTTGGCCTTAGGATATGTTGCTCTCTCAGTTCAGAGCCATCCCAGCCAGCTTGCAACACTTCCAATGCTGCTGCTCCACCAGCCTCTTGGTCATCATGTCAGCCGGCTACCCCGTGGTCTTCACGTAGCGCAACTCAACTTCACCCGCGGTTACCATGCTCCTCGTCCAATGCCACTTCACTCTCATGTGCTTCGTGAGTCCATGCAACACAGGGTTCTTAGCAAGAGCAATGGCACCCTGGCTGTCACAGTACAGTGGGGTAGGTCCTTGCTGCTCCTCCCCCAATTCAGCCAACAAACGCCGCTGCCACACAATCTCCCGTACGGCACGGAAGAGTGCCATGTACTCGGACTCCACCGAGCTCAAAGCTTGGTCAACCTGCTTCTTGCTCTCCCAAGCAGTTGGGCCTCCACCAACACAGCATATGAAGCCTCCCACACTTGTCATGTCCTCTGGTTCTGATGCATATGAAGCATCCGAGTAGGCGGTGAGGAACAAACGCCCGGGTTCAACACCATCCGCGCCCTTTTGGCGCCTTTGTGCCGCCGCCGAGTATCGTTCGATGTGGAGCCCAAGGTAGAAGCTCACGTCACCAAGGGCCTTGCACTTGAACTTGTCTTGAAGCTTCAGCATCACCTCCTTCACAAGGTCAGAAGAGGGTGAGAAAATGAGGATGTCATCCAAATAAACCACCATGAAACTCCTCTGCTCCCCCTCGCCAAGCATGAACAAGGAGTGATCGGCCGTTGAGGGAGTGAAGCCGATCCCCTCCAACACTTCGCACAGCTTCATGTACCATTGCCTAGGGGCCTGCTTCAGCCCATAGAGGGCCTTCTTCAGCTTCCACACTCTGCCACTACCATCATCAAACCCCTCTGGCTGCGCCATAAAAATCTCCTCCTCAAGGATGCCGTTAAGGAATGCCGTTACGATGTCCATTTGCTTTACTACCCATCCTTTGATGGCGGCTCCCGCGAATAGGGTTCGCAGCGTCGTCGGCTTCACCACAGGGGCAAACAGCTCCTTGAAGTCCACCTTCTCCTTCTGCTGGTACCCCTTGGCTACAAGCCTAGACTTGTAGCGCTCGATCTTGCCGTCGGCATCCGACTTGATTTTGAAGAGCCACTTGGACGTTATCGCCGTACGCCCCTCCGGTAGCTCCACCAATTCAAACGTGTCATTCTCCTCGATGCTCTTCAGCTCACTCTCCATGGCCTTCTTCCACTCCTCAGCATCACTACTCTCCAAAGCCTCCTTGAGAGTTGCTGGTTCTCCCGGCATCTCCACCGGAGAGAAGAACGCGAAGGCACACTCCTCGTAGTCACTCTCCTCGTCGTCTCCGACCATCATTGCCGCTCCGGCCAGGGCTGTCTTGCCCTGCTTTCCCGGCGCATCATAGGTCAGCCTATTAGGGGGTTGAACTCTCCTCTTCCCCCTTCCTTCCTCCTCAGCTGCAGGGACTTGAAGGCCTTGGCGTTGCTGCGGTGTGGCTCGAATCCGTGGAGCACTCGTAGTACGGGAAGGGAGTGACGGTGCACGCTCGCTCACTTGCTGCACCTCCTCCTCTTCTTCCTCTGCATCATTGGCCTCCTCTCCCCCATTCACAAGGGAGGATTGCCTTGTGGTTGTGCTGCCGCTGCTCAGCTCCAAAGGCAGCTCCACATGCTCCAAACCGGAACTCTTCACCTCCCCAAACCGCACGCCTATCTTCGCCTCATTCTCCGCCTTCCAATCCTTGTACATGAAGTTCTCCATGAACTTGCAGTCCCTGCTCACCAAGAACTTCTTGGTGAATGGGTCCCAAAGAAGCCATCCCTTGCTGTTTTGAGCCATGCCCAAGTGCACGGCCCACACCGCCTTGGCACCAAGCTTGTTGTGCCGAAGATGCTTAGGCACGAGCGCCATGCACATGCACCCGAACACCCGAAGCATATCCACCTTTGGCTTCCTTCCTAGCCACTCCACATAGGGCACCCATTTGTCTGCTCCCACATGAGTCAAGGCTCTGTTCTTGGCCACACACGCGCTCCGCACCGCATCAGGCCAGAAATAGTCGGGTAGCCCGGCTTCAATGAGCAACCCGCGTGCCGCCTCCGTGATTGTGCGGTTCGCTCGCTCGGCGATGCCGTTCATTGCAGGGAAGTATGGCATGGTGAGGGAGTGCCGAATACCATTCTTCTTCAGCCACAACCCAAACTCCTCGCTCAGGAACTCTCCCCCTCGATTGGTGCGGATTGACTTGACTAGACGGTCTTGTTGCCGCTCCACCATCCGGAACCAATCCGTCTTCAACGTTTCAGCCACGTCGCTCTTCTTGGCCAGCACGTACACCCAAGTCATGCGGGTGTAGACGTCGACAATGGTGAGAAAATACTCAGCTCCAGCAGCTCCAAGCTTCAGGGGGCCCACCACGTCCATCACCACCTCATCAAGCGGTGCCTTTGCCGTTGCCTCCGAACTAGGGAACGGAAACCGGGTGAACTTGGCTTGAATGCACGTCGGGCAGCCAAGCACCTCATCGGGCTCCCCCTTCACACGTATGCCAGCAACCATCTCATTCTTCACTAGCTGCTGCAAGATGGGCAGGGCCACATGCCCCATGCGCCGATGCAAGGTGAGCCAATCACACTCCCCCGTAGCCGAAGTTGGATTGGAGAATGCCGCGCTCGCAATAGCGCCCCACATACTCTCTCCGTAGTCCTCCTCCGCTGCTGCCTCTGGGTTCTCCTCACCCTTTTGCTGCTCCTTGGTTGCTGCACCACTCTCCTTAGGTTCACTGAACTTGCTGGTCCCTCCAGGTTTGCTCTTCTTGAGCTCATTCTCCTTAGCGCGACCGTTCGCGACATCGTCGCTACCGACCGCTCTATCCTTGGTGCTGATGCTTGCTGCCACTTTCCTCTCCTTAGGCATAGGGACCACTGGGATCTGCCACATCTCGTTGTAGACATCCCTGTCCTCATGAAGGTCCCAAAGAATTCGATCGCCAAGCCTCGCGGTGTAGGTCTTGGCTCCCTTCGAGTTCGTGTCCATGCCGGCCTTTGCCAACCGCCGCACGGAAATCAGGTTTGCAGCAAGGCTGGGCACCCAAAGCACGTTCTTGAGGCCCACCATCTTCCCATCAGCACCCTTGAACATGGCCTTGCCCATGCCTTTCACCTCTGCTCGCTGCCCCAAAGCCGATGTGACATGCTTCACCGGTGACGGCTCGAGTTCGGTGAGCAAGTCCGGGCGAGGTGTCATGCTATAGGTAGCGCCACTATCAATCACCCAATAGTCCAGGGGGTGTAGGGTCACCTTCCCCACAGCTGCTGGCTCCTCAAAGCCTTCATCCTTCTCTGGACCAGCCGGTACTTGCGTCGACACGAAGTAGAATAGACCCGGGTATCGATCGTCGCTCGGGTCCTTGTCGTTGTCTCCGCTCTTCATGTTTGCAGCTCCGCCACCGCGACCGCCACGGCCTCCACGGCCTCGTCCTCTCCCTCCTCCTGCTCCTCTACCCTCTTGGCCTTGAGCAGGGGTCCAACCATCAGGGAGTTTGTAGCAGTCGCGCCACATGTGTCCGCTCTTGTGGCAATAGTGACACTCGCCGTCGAATCGGCCGCGACCGCGTCCGTAGCTCTTGTCGTCGCTGCCGTAACCGCCACTCCTGCGGCCTCCGCCAAAGTTGCTGCCACCAAACCTTCCTCCCCCTCGTCCTCTGCCTCTTCCTCGACCATATCCACGGCCGATGCTCGCTGCCCCAGCGCCATCCGCACTCGCCAACTCACGGCGGCGGAAATCCTCTTGAAGGATAGCTCGCTTCACGTCTTCAAGCGAGAGGCGGGGCAAGTCGCGATTAACGTTGATGATGAGCGAGGACCATGACTCTGGGAGTAAGGCCAGCAACTTGGTCTTCTTTTGGAGCTCACTGTAGTTCAAATCAGCTCCCTCAAGCCGCGTCAACAAGTCGAAGAATTTCTGCACCCCTTCTTCAACCGCTTCGTCTTCTTCAATTCGTAGTGCCGCCATTTGCCGTTCCAACACCACCGCTACCGCCGCTGTTGCAGGAGCATGTACACCCTTGAGAGCAGCCCATGCCTTTGGTCCTTTCTCTGGTTCACGCTGGAATGGCTTGATGTGACGGATCTGACTGCTCCCCAACGCTTGCCCAAGTAAGAGATAGCCTTGTGCGCTCTTCCGCACCCACGGGCTCTTCTCCAGGTCGTTCTCGGGGCGCTTCTTCGTTCCTTCCATCACCTCCAGCAGGTCATAGTTGTCAAAGATGTTCTCCATCTTGAAAGACCATTCAGCAAAGTTGTCACCGTTGAACTTGTCAAGCCCAAACACCCTAGGCTCATCCCTAGGTGGGCCAAGACTTGGTTGCATGGGCGCCATGGCTGAATCACGGGGTTGGCCTTGAGCTTGAGCTTCTCCACTGCCACCAGCACCTCTGCCACCCCTTTCCTCAGGTCCAGACATTGTCGAAACTGCTCCAAGAGGCTCTGATACCACTTGTTATAGTCACAATAGGCTTGAATGTGCCTAAAACGAAAGATAGAGAGCACAGACGGATTTCTGCACAGCGGCTTCAAACGTTGATAGCGTTCTGCTCACAGCTGCAAATGACTTGATTCAAATTGGATCTGGAGCGTCTTTACGTCATCTACAATTAGCAATTTAGATTGCACGATTTGATAAAGAATTGACGACACAGCGTCGGTTTGAACGAACGGTACTATGGCAGCCACTATAGTCTTAGAACACAAGATAGGAAGAGTTAGGAAGAGTTACGAGTTGGGAATGACTCCCAGCTCCTACAAACCCCAAGAGCCGAGGTACAGTGATGTGGAACAGTGCCACACTGTCCCCAACCACGAAGGGTCTCGAAACTACCCTTCACTAGGGCCTACACCAAGTGAATTGTTACACTACACAAAGTAATGTAACTATCTTCAATATCTTGAGGTGTACCCTTTTGGCAAGCTTCGAAATCACTTGAGGCTTGACACCAAGGCTCGGGCTCTTCATCACAAACTCATCCTTGAGTTCTTGATGGGTCTGCTGCACACACCTGCGACACGCCAAACGTTCGACACATGACAAAATAGAAACCGCGCACGACAAAATAGAAACCGCGCGCGAGACACAAACGACCGCGTAACACGCGTCTAGCGATAACTCGCTATTGACTCGACACACACACTCGACATCATGACTCAACATTCACACACAATTATAAGCATGAAATATACATTATCCCATGCCCTCATACCATTCCATACACACACACATTCACGCACACGGACAACAAGCCGAGTGCAAACCGTAGGGTTGCACCAACAGACACTTGGCCACGTTTACCCGTCAGCCGGGGTCGAGCCTGTACACACTGACTACCGAGTCGCCTCCGGTTCCTGCGACTGGCAAGGTAGCTGCGTCGGGTCATGTGTTTGCTGCAGCGTCCAGGTCTGGCCCTGAGTCTGCGCCCTGCTTGTGTCGTCTCCTGTCTCAACAGACTCTTCTCTGGCACCACCACCTTGGTCACCCCTCCCTGCCTCGTCTCCGAGGCATGGCCTCCCGTGTCCTTGTCTCTGGTCTCCCCTGGTCCCTCCCTTCCCTTCCCCCGGGGCCTGCCCCTACCTGCGTTCCCTGTGTCGAGGGGCGGCAGCGCGCCGCTCCTCACTCCTCCGAGTTTCCTCCGACAGCGGCTCCCCTGCAGACTTTCCACATGGACGTGTGGGGCCCAGCCCGCGTCCGTGGACAGGGTCACGAGCGTTACTTCCTGCTGGTGGTTGACGACTACTCGCATTACACCACAGTCTTCCCCTTGCGCCGCAAGGGTGAGGTCACTGAGGTGTTGATCAACTGGATCCGCGCTGCCCGTCTCCAACTCAGAGAGAGTTTCGGCTCTGACTTTCCTGTTCTGCGTCTGCACTCCGACAGAGGTGGAGAGTTTTCCTCCGACCTTCTGCGAGCCTTCTGTCGTGCGGAGGGCATCCGCCAGACGTTCACGCTTCCGGCCTCTACACAGCAAAATGGGATTGCTAAGCGCCGCATTGGCATGGTCATGGACGTTGCTCGTACGTCCATGATCCATGCGGCTGCTCCCCATTTTCTGTGGCCATTCGCGGTTCAGTACGCGGCGCATCTGAACAACCTTCAGCCTCGGGTCTCCCTGCCGGAGACCTCCCCTACTCTGCGGTGGACAAGGAAGGTTGGCGATGCGTCTGTGTTCCGTGTCTGGGGATCTCGAGCTTTCGTCCGAGACTTGTCTGCGGACAAGCTGTCCTCCCGTGCTGTTCCCTGCGTCTTCCTTGGCTTCCCCCCTGACGCGCCTGGTTGGCAGTTTTACCACCCCACCTCGCGCCGTGTTCTGTCCTCCCAGGACGTCACGTTTGACGAGTTGGTTCCGTACTACCGTCTCTTTCCCTACCGCGCTGCCCCCCTCCCCCCCCCCGCCGCTCTTCCTCACGCCTGGTCCCCCCCCGGTAGACCCCCTCCCCCCTCAGGGTCCTGCCCCCTCAGGTGTGTCCCAGGTAGACGCAGTCAAGCCTGTCGAGGTAGCTGTTGACTCTGGTGCTGCTAGGGGTGCTGAGCCTGCGGGTGCCGGGTCTGGGGGTGCTGAGCCTGAGAGTGTGGAGCCTAGGGGTGCTGAGTCAAGGGGTGCTGAGCCTGGGGTTGCTGAGTCTGGGGGTGCGAAGCCTGCGGGAGCTGGGCCTGCTCGTGTGGAGTCTGGCGGTGCTGGGCCTGGAGGTCCTTCGTGTGCTTCGTCCCGGCGGGAGCTACCCTCTCCACAGGAGCTGCGCGAGTGGTTTGCTCGGTGCTGGAGCCGTGCTGCTGGAGCTGGTGGTGCTGCCGGTGCTGGAGGTTCTACTGCTGCAGGGGGTGCTGGTGCCACGAGTCCCGGAGGTGCTCGTACTGGAGGTACTGGAGCTGCTGGGTCTGGTGGTGCTACTGGTGCAGGAGCTACTGGCGGAGCTGGAGCTGGTGGAGCCGCTGGAGCTGGAGCTGCTGGAGGTACTGGAGTTGGAGGTGCTGCTGGAGCCGGTGCTCCTGTGGGTGCTGGAGTTGGCGCTACTAGAGCTGCTGGAGGTGCTCCTGACGCTGGGGGTGCTGGTGCTGTCCCTGCTGGTACTGGAGGCGCTGCTCGGCCGCGGCCGTACTTCGTTCCGCTCCTTGAGCAGGTTCTTGGTCTTCAGCCTTCTTCTGGTCCTGCTCCTTCCTTAGAGTGTCCACCGCCTGTCCAGTCCGAGTCACAGTTACAGCTAGCCTCCCCACTGCCTGCTCCTTCTCCCTACAATGGTCCTACTGGAGGTCTTGCTGAGCGTTGTGAGCCTGAGTCTCGTCCTGCGTCGCCTGTTCGTGTTGCTCGCACTGGTCGTCGTGTTCCGCATCAGCGTCCTCCTGCGGTCCCAGGCACGCACCAGATGGCACTGCGTCCTTCCACTTCTCCACTTCGTGTCCCTTTGCCGTCTCCTCCTGAGTCCTCTCTTCCTGCTCTTGCTGACCCGGAGTCCGACTCCCTTCGCGCTGCCAGTCCTTCTGTCACGCGTCTCCAGGCCATTGTTGTCACTGACCCTTCCTTTGAGTCCACTGCTGCGTCTGCCCTAGTTGCTGAGCTTGTCGACTTCGCTGCTCACTGTCGTCTAGACTACGCCGCTAGTCTTGTTGCTGAGTCTGAGTCTGTCTGTCCTCCGTTCGTCGGGGGTGAGTGTGCTCTTAGCACGGACGTCCTAGAGGACAGGCAGGAGGAGTTCCATTGTTTTGCTGCTGCTTTACCTCATCTCGTGTCCATGCTGCTTGCCCCTGAGGGAGACCCGGATGCACCAGACATCCCGACCCCGCGCTCTTACACAGTGGCGATAGAGGGTCCCTACTCCTCTCAGTGGCAGACAGCCATGGATGCAGAGATGGCTTCCTGGAAGTCCACAGGCACCTACGTCGACGAGGTTCCCCCACCTGGGGCGAACATCGTCAGTGGCATGTGGATTTTCAGGGTGAAGCGGCCGCCGGGTTCTCCGCCTGTCTTCAAGGCGCGTTACGTCGCTCGAGGCTTCAGTCAGCGGCAGGGAGTTGACTACTTTCAGACCTTCTCCCCGACCCCGAAGATGACCACGCTGCTCAGCGTGACTACGAGCTTCACTCTCTTGACTTCAGCACTGCTTTCCTACAGGGCAGCCTGCACGAGGAGATCTGGCTGTGCCGTCCACCAGGCTTCACTGGGTCGTTTCCTCCTGGTACCCAGTGGAGCCTTCGGCGGCCAGTCTACGGTCTCCGCCAGCCGCCCCGTGAGTGGCACGACACACTGAGGACTACGCTTGCGGCTCTTGGATTCGTCCTTCTACTGCTGACCCGTCGCTGTTTCTGCGCACCGACACTTCGCTGCCGCCGTTCTACATCCTCGTGTACGTCGAAGACTTGGTCTTTGCTACTGCTGACACTTCTGGACTCGCCCACGTGAAGTCCGAGCTGCAGAAGAGACACACGTGCACAGACCTGGGTGAACTGCGCAGCTATCTTGGCTTGCAGATCACCCGGGACAGAGCACGGCGCACCATTACCCTGACTCAGTCACACATGGTGCAGCAGGTCCTTCAGCGCTTCGACTTCACGTACTCCTCGCCTCAGGCCACTCCTCTGTCTACTCGCCACTCGCTCTCAGCTCTGCCTTCGGATGAGTCTGTAGAGCCGAGTGGCCCGTACCCAGAGCTTGTTGGCTGCCTCATGTACCTGATGACCTGCACTCGACCTGACCTAGCATACCCTCTTAGCATCCTTGCACACTATGTTGCTCCTGGGAGACACCGACCAGAGCACATGGCTGCAGCGAAGAAGGTGTTGCGCTACTTGTGCAGTACGTCGGGCATGGGGCTCGTGCTTGGAGGGCGGAGTCCAGTGGTCCTCACTGGTCACGCAGACACGTCTTGGGTTGACGACCTGGCTACGCAGCGGTCGTCACAGGGTTACACCTTCAGCCTTGGTTCCGGCTCTGTTTTGTGGCGGTCTACGCAGGGGCCATGGCTGCACAGGAGTTACGCTGGCTCACCTACCTGCTAACTGACCTGCGAGAGCCGCCTCGTTCTCCTCCAGTTCTCTACGTAGACAACAAGGCCATGCTGGCCTTGTGTCGGGAGCATAGACTGGAGCACAGAACGAAGCACATTGCTCTTTGCTACTTCCTTCCTCGTGAGCTGCAGCAGCGTGGTCAGCTGCGCCTTGCTTACGTGGCCTCTCAGGCCAACACTGCTGATATCTTCACCAAGGCACTTCAGCCTTGTGATCATCAGCGCTTCTGTACTATGCTAGGTCTTGTGCCTACTTGGCCTCACTTGCTTACCTCTTGACTTTACTTGTACTGTGATCTATATATACCTGCCTTGCTTGTTTACTTTTATATATAATCCTGCATGTGACCTAGCCTTGTGGCCTTTGAACCTGTGCTCGGAATGTGTGGTGACGTTGTGATCCACCCTGAGCTTGCTTTGCTTTGCTTTGCTTGACTGGTCTTGTGACCCCTTGTTCTCCCCCACTTTGCCTATGGGGGTGTGTCAAACTCATCTGCTATAGTCTCTCTAGGCTGTAGTGGGGTAGACACTATAGGGTACAACACTTCTAGGTTTCCTACTTGTACCTTCATGTTTCCAAGTCAACTCATTCCTCATTCTTCACATCAATCCCCCTTTTCCCGAGTCGCGCCTGTAAATTTGCAAATTTGCGCGTCACAAACAGCTGATGTATCTCGACTTTGTGCGACTGATTAGGAGGTTTTGTTGGCCCAATTTTATTGGCCCGTACCATGAGGGGTCGAGCCTGTGTGCTTTGCCGCCGAGCAACGCTGTAAAAATGAAGCGCCAGAAACCAGCGCTCTATGTTGGTCTAGATCAACACACACACAAGTGCACAGCTGTTGCACATGTACAAATATGCACAGAAATCCTGAAACACACACACACCTATTCTAGAAGCTGATGCAACCATGGCAGAGCTTTGCGCTGTGTCATTCCTCATGCGCCTCCTAGTCGCTTGGATAGCGTTCTACTACACGATTTTTTTTTACGTCGTTGCCAAAGCGGTTGGCGGCCTGCTTGAAACCGATGTCTTCACCAATGAGGTGTCCACGGCGTCCAGCACACAGGGCTCCGAAAGGTCGGCCGAGCGGACTAGACGGGCAAGTCTCCGCCGGCGCAGATACAAGCTGTTGCTCGAGGACCTGCATGGCATGGGAGAGACAGAGTTCAGAGATCTCTTCCGCATAAACCGTGTGATACTCGAGTACGTCGTGAAGGGCATGGAGTACTACGTGGTGCCGTACATTGAACGCTATTTCATTGCACACGAGGTGGCGAACCTGGTACGGTACCTGGCAAGCGGAATGTGGTACATGGACCTTGCTCACCTTATTGGCTTGTCGAAGACCCTCTGTCACGCTCTCGTAGACGTCTGGTTGATGCAATTCCCGTCCGTGTTCAAGCAGCTGTGGGTCCACTTCCCGACCCGTGATGACCTGGATGAGATGGCCGACGAATTGCGCGCCATCAAGGGTGTACCTGCTGTGGTGGGGGCTATCAACGGCACACGCAAACACATGAAAGGCATGGAGGGACACAGACAGGAATACTACACGCGGAAGTCTGCATACGCGGTGCAACTGCAGGTGATATGTGATGCGCGTGGCATCATATGGGACTACCTGATCGGATACCCCTGGAGCGCACACGATCAAAGGGTGTTCATGAACAGTGCTTTACACGAAAGGTTGCACAACGGCGACATAGCGCCTTATCAAATCGTGGGGGATGTTGCCTACCCACTCATAGATTTCTGCTTGACCCCACTACATGCACCCTGTGAGGGCCTAATGGAAGACTGGGAGCAGTGCTTCAACTACTGCCAGAGCGCAACGCGCATGGCGGTAGAGCGCTGCATCGGCGCCCTCAAAGGTAGATGGCGTGTGCTTGCAGGTGCATCTTGCTCCATCATCCTTCACAACATGTGCAAGACAATGGGTCAAGTGAGGCGCGTGAACATGGTGTGGGCAACCTTGCTCCGAAACCGGGACCCATGGTGGACACGTCGCGCCGTTGCAGATTTCAAGTGGAAGCAGTGTGTCCCCTGCAATCAATCAACCCTGAAAGAGAGGCGGAAGCGGCTCGGGGAGGCACTAGAGGCGTCGTACCTTACTCGGCGTCGCCGCAAACCCACACCTCCTCGTCCGCATCCGGGTTAGCCGCGCCGTCTGCCGGCCCCTTGTGACGGAACCATCCCTTATCGCGGGCTGTGTGTCAACAGGCGCGGGGACATGGTTGCGCGTCTTGGCAGCTGCCACGGTCTGCTGCAGTCATTCACGCGCAATCCGCTCGTCCTGCTGCAACCAGGCGCGCACGAGGCCTTCGAGCTTGTTCATTGCGTCCGTGTGGCACCCCTTGATCGTCTCACAGACGAGCTTGGCGGCGGCCATGGTGGCAGTCTCAGCAACTCGCGGGCGCTTGGAAGGAGGCGCGGTCTGCGGAGGAGGGGCTGGGCATGCAGCCACAAGGGGGAGTGTGGATTATGCTTTGTAGGCTTGATGGTGGCTCCATTGTAAAACGGCGCAAAATAATAGAGCACGTCAAACACAATTGAAGTCTCAAAAAAAAAAAAAAAATGAAACACGACTTACCCGAAAACGTTGGCGTGGACGTGCACAGTGCAAATGTAGACGGCACCACGAAACCGCAAGGGACATTGACATGTGTCGCACCTCCGCCGTCCACGGTGTGCGGGTTGGCGATGGCACGATTGTGCTGGTAGAGCTCCATGTACTGGAACCACGGCGGCTTGAACACCGTGCCCTTGCCGGACGCCTTCTCCCCTTTCTTGAGCTGCTTGTAGATGCAGACAAGATTGCGCCACTGCTTCTGCACCGCGTTGGAGCCGCGCACCCACCCTGGATTCTCCTTCTCGATGTAACTGACGAGGTGAGCCCAATACTGGGAGCCTTGCTTGCCGACGAGCGGTTCGAGTTCGTCCTTCATAAACCATCGCGCGGCCACCAATATAGTGCTCTCTAGGTTCGACCAGACGGTATGCTTCTTAGGGACGTGGGTCAGGGTTTTCGGAGCGGGACGAGCAGGCTCGCCACCCTTAGCGGCGGTCTTGACGGTGGAAGCAGACTTCCCACGGCCGCGGCGAGTCGTCGGAGCCTCGGGCTAGGTCTCCTTAGGTGCTTCCTCGTCCTCGTCCGCTGCGTCATCAGCCTCATCGTCCTCATCAGAGTCGAACATCCCTTTTTCCTCCTCTTCACCCGAGTCCGCCTCGTTGTCAGTGCCAAAGGCGTTTTTGTTGTAGTCGCTATCGTCGGCGTCAACACCATACGCGTTGTCGTCGTTAACGCGCAAAGATCCGACCCTGCAGGCGTCGCGGCGTCCGCACGTCGGGACGTCACGCGGAGCTTGGTATGAGGTGGCGCCTGCGGAAGGGATTCCCTCAGGCAGCGGGCCGGCGGGCTTGCGGCCAGGGCTCTCGTTAGCCGACTAACTTAGTCTGTTGGTCTAGGTATTCAGGCACGAAATGTGTAGTTCATATGCTACGGCAGACTTTAGCTCAGGGGCCATATGAGAGCCCAGACAAATGCTATATCGTCATATGTTTTTTCAGGAGACTTATAGCAATTAGTCTGATCAAGCAGAAGTCGCGTGTTGTTTCGTCTGAAAGAGACAGAATGGCCTAGTTGGCCATTGGAGCAGCGATGTGTTGCATGTATGATCACGCGGAATGATTTTTGCGTGTGGGCACAGGGGTGAATTTCGGATTCTTCCTGCCAGCGCATTCTGCATCTGACTCAGTTGCTGCCACGCATCTGTCGGATAGCTGTTGTCAGCGCCGCTGCCAGGCTGTGGCCTCCTCCCTCGCTGGCAGATGGCTTGGACAGTCGGTGCGCAACAAACAAAGCATGCACCCGCCATTGCACTTTCGTGAAACCCTCGTGAGAGAGGCGCGGTTCGTGACAAGATGGTCCCTAACCCTCCTTTCTTCTCCAAGCCTTTCTTTGACAACCGTCTTCTCTGCCTTTCAATCCGTGGCGTGACGCCTAGCCCGTGGCTTAGCTCCTCTCTCCCCTTAGCTTGTTCCCATCCCGTATAGAGTGGCTTTGTTGTTGCTGCCTCATGTGACTCACCACACCAGGCCATGCTATCCGAACATGGCGCCCTCGCCTCAACCGACAGTGCTAGGCGTGATTCACCCGCGGTGCCTGAGGAGCCCAGGGTATCTGCGTTAGATTTCCTGACGCATAAAGCTCCGGCCGCGATTCCTGTGGCCACAACTGCCGCAGTAGAGACGCCTCCTCCTGTAATTCCTCCCCCCAACGTCATTACATCCTGCAACAACGAGCCTATCATCCCCTCGCCATCCACGTCAGATGCGGCAGACACCTGGACCCAGCCTAGCACGGCTGAAGCTGAGTCTTCGCCGCCGCCCGTTTCGGCATCTGTGGCTACCACTCTACCTGCGATCTCTATTTATCGCATTAGAGCAGGGAACGGCAAATACAAACAGCGAATTCTGAGTTTTGCCCGTTCCGCTACAGGTGTCCCCCCGGCTACCGTCCCCCGCTTTAGCACACCTCGTCCAGGCCCATCAAAACCAGTCGCCGCTGACGAGGACGACAAGTATCCCCGCGCCTTGACCGTCGAGCAGAGGCAGGAGAAGGCGAACAAGAAATGGCTCAAGCACTTCCTGTGGCTCATCATCTCGCAGACCTCATGGTGCACGGAGACCCCAGCTACCAGTACGGGCGCGACGGGGAGGGTGGGCTCAACATTCAACGACAGACGATGCGGAAACACCAACATTCAATCAAGCATGAGGCGTTAGTGGACCGCCAACAGCTCCGAGACGGCAAGAATGCTGCTCAGAAGTCGATTGTCGACTTCGAAAACGGTGACGCAGAAGCCAACCGTTTGCCTAAGCTCATGGCAACAGTTATCCTTATTTGCATAAGTGACTCACCCATTGTGCTGTTTGTGACCCTCGTCCAGTTCATGGCAGAGATGGGCACGCCCAACATGCCCCTGAAGGATTCCGGCACGTACTACAGCAAGTAAGTTCTTAGTTTTGGGGGACCGTCCGGTTTAAACCACGTTACTAGTTAATTTCTTTCAAATCGTTGCAGGTATGGGTTCGCACAGTTGGTTAAGACACTCCCTCCGCGCTCAACAGATGAAGCACATCTGGGAGAGTCCTTACCTGGGCATTCAATTGGACGAGAGCACGGACCGTCGGTGCAGAAAGCACCTTATCGTCTACCTGTCATTCCTCCACCGCAACACGCCCGTCACACATTTTTTCGCGCTCCTAACAGTTGAGCAGTGCGATGCTGGTTCCCTGCAGGCAGTCCTTCTAACCCACCTAGAGTCTACCGGGCTCGACCTTCAGCGCATCAGTGGCATCAGCACCGACGGTGCAAGCGTCATGGTCGAATCTCAGACGGGCCTGGTGGCATGCCTTCAAGCATGGATTCCACACCTCGCCGGGTTTGTAACCCTGTGATGTTATTCTTACCATTTATGCGTTGCATATTTATCCAACTTCTCGCTTTTTCCGTGTTGTGTCAGGGAAGCTTTTGGCGGCAAAGGATGCAGCTGAGGCCTACCCCGACCTTGACATCGTCGACCATTCCTTAGCGGAGCTCCTTGGACGGTCGGGCAACTTCCACCTACGCTTCAAAGAGCTGCAGGAGGTGCTCTGTGAAACGAACCTGGAGTTGCAGGGCATCCACTGCGTCAGGTGGCTTTCACGTGGTCTGGTGGTTCAGCGTCTGGCTGACAACCTTCCAGCTGCTATCATTCTGTTGTACGAGAACGACCCGAAGGCGTACCTCCTTGTAACCAATTTGAAATTCCATTTCATGTTGTTTTTCTTGGCTGATGTGTTGAAGGAACTCAACGCACTCAACCTCAAGTTCCAGCGACGGCAGGTACGCTGTTACGCCTCTTGCTGTCAAGAGTTTCTTGTGTAGATGAACCGTGTTATTGTGATATTGACCCGTGCATGCCTTTCCACTGCCCTCTCATATGTGTGTGGCAGGTCGACGTGACACACGTGTTGCAGATGGTGGACAACAGTAGGCTCACCCTCCGCAACCGTTACCTGAGTGACGCGAACGACTTCGGAGATGGGAGCAACGAGCTGAGCGCCTTCTTGGCGAAGCATGCCTCGTCGGAAAAGAGGGAAGTGAATGTGACATGCACCGACTCGACTGGGACCCCGACTACTCATGAGTACACCCTCCATGAACAGAACATTAAGGGTCTGAAATCTGGGCCGGGCCTGGACGACTGCATCACACTGGCGAAGGGGTACGTGAAGGAGCTGCTGAAGCGACTGGAGAGCCGGATGAAGGATCTGGGCTCTCTCGACGGCGCCAAGCTGTTCACGCAGGGGGCATACCCGAAATCTAACTCGAAGCGACAGCGTCAGTTTTTGCAGTGGCTGGAGGCTCTCCGCAATCTGTTTAAGCGGAAACCGTCCGACCGTGACACACTGCCTCGTACGTCTTTGATTTCGGTTGTGCTTGATTGAGTTGTCCACGTTGTTTGTGTCGCCATATGCTTCGTTGGTTGCATGAGGTTGTTTACTTTAGAACAACAGCTCGTATTCTCATTATAATCGTTTCTGTTTCACACCCCGCCACCAGGAATCAACTGGACGAGAGCACAGAAGGAGATCAGCAGTTTCACCACGATCATGTCGACCCATCACCGGGAGCTGAGCTTCAAGGACGGCCTGAAGCAGATGCTCAGCTCGCCCGACTGGTGCACGGCCTACCCCAATCTGGTCCGCCTTTGGATGGCGGTCGCAGTGCTGCCCCTGAGCACCGTGGAGTGCGAGCGGGGCTTCTCCCGCCAGAACGTCATTAAGAGCTGGCTACGCAGCAATCTCAATGACGCGAAGCTTGGAGACCTGATGACCATCTCCATGCTGAAGTACGAACCTGACTGGCCCACCCTTGTAGAGCTGTGGAGAGGTGCGAAGAAGAGACGTCCAGACAAGGATGTGGTGATGGTGCATGCGCAAAGGCCTGTGAAGCGCACGAGGAAGACCCTTGCGATGCTGGCCGCGAGGCAGGCGGCAGCAACAGCAGCAGCAGCAGCAGCAGAGGCTGATGTGTCAAACTCATATGCTGCTTATTGTGTAGGCTATAGTGGGGTAGCCTATATGAGGTACAACCCAATTAGGGTTTCCTACTTGTACCCATCTTGCTGCAACCCATCTCCTTGTCTCTGGTCTTCCCAGGTCCCTGCCTTCCCTGTGTCGAGGGGCGGCAGCGCGCCACTCCTCACTCCTCCTCGTTCCCCCCCAACGACGGCTCCCCTGCAGAATCTCCACCTAGACGTGTGGGGCCCAGCCCGCGTCCGTGGACAGGGCTACGAGCGGTACTTTCTGCTCATCGTCGACGACTACACGTGTTACACCACAGTCTTCCCCTTGCGCCACAAGGGGGAGGTCCCTGATGTTTTGATCCCTTGGATCCGAGCTGTTTGTCTCCAGCTCCGCGAGCGCTTCGAGACAAACCTGCACTCTGACAGAGGTGGTGAGTTTTCCTCCGACCTCTTGCGGGCCTTTTGTCGTGGGGAGGGAATTCGCCAGACATTCACGCTTCCGGCCTCTCCGCAGCATAATGGGGTTGCTGAGCGCTGCATTCGCTTAGTCATGAAGGTCGCTCACACCTCCATGATCCATGCGGCTGCCCCCCATTTTCTGTGGTCGTTTGCGGTCCGCTCCGCTGCACATCAGCTCAACCTCTGGCCCCGTGTCTCCTTGCCGGAGACCTCGCCGACACTGCATTGGACGGGAGAGGTTGGTGCGTCGGTGTTCCGGGTCTGGGGAATGTCATGCTTTTGTCCGCGATACTTCCGCAGACAAGCTCTCCTCCCGCGCCATTCTCTATGTCTTCCTTGGCTTTCCCCCTGACGCGCCTGGCTGGCAGTTTTACCACCCCACCTCGCGCCGTTTCCTGCCCTCTCATGACGTCATGTTTGACGAGTCGGTTCCCTTTTACCATCTCTTCCCCTACTGCACTGCTCCTCTCCCTCCCCCACCGCTCTTTCTCACACCAGGTCCTCCTCTGGTAGACCCCCTCCCCCCTCAGGGTCCTGCTTCCTCAGGTGTGTCCCAGGTAGACCCTGTCGAGCCTATCAAGGTAGCTGTCGACTTTGGTGCTGCTAGGGGTGCTGCGTCTGGGGGTGCTGAGCCTGCGGGTGCGGGACCTGGGGGTACTGAGCCTGAGCGTACGGAGCCTGGGGGTGCTGAGACTGGGGTTGCTAAGTCTGGGGGTGTGGAGCCTGGGGGTGCTGAGCCTGAGCGTGCGGAGCCTGGTGGTGCTGAGCCGAGGGGTTCTGAGCCCGAGCATGCTGAGCCTAGAGGTCCTACGGGTGTCTTGTCTTGTCTGGAGCCCCTCTCTCCACTGCAATTGCGCGAGTGGTTTGCTCGGCGGTGGAGCCTCCGGAGTGGTGCTGCTGGAGCTGGAGTTCTTGGAGGTACTGGAGCCGCTGGTCCCGGAGGTGCTCATACTAAAGGTACTAGAGCTGCTGGAGCTGCAGGTGCAGGAGGTGCTGGAACTGCTGGAGCTCCTGGAGCTGCTGGAGCTGCTGGAGCTGCTGGAGGTGCTGGAGCCGCTGGTCCTCGAGGTGCTCGTACTGGAGGTACTGGAGCTGCTGGAGCTGGAGGTGCTGCAGGAGTTGGAGCTAGAGCCGTTGGTGCTGGAGCTGCTGGAGGTGCTCGAGCTGATGGAGCTGTTGGAGGTGCTGGAGCCGCTGGTCCCGGAGGTGCTCGTACTGAAGGTAGTGGAGCTGCTGGACCTGGAGGTGCTACGGGAGTTGGAGCTGGAGCCGCTGGTGACGGAGCTGCTCGAGGTGGTGGAGCTGCTGGAGCTGGTAGTGCTGCAGGCGTTGGAGCTGGAGACCCTGGCGCTGGAGGTGCTGGCCCTAGGGGTGCTGGTGCTATCGTTACTGGTGCTGGAGGCGTTGTACGGCCGCGACCGTACTTCGTTCCTCTGCTTCAGCAGGTTCTTGGTCTCCCGTCTTCTACTGGCCTTTCTCCTCCCTTACTGTGTCCACCGCCTGACCACTCACAACCGCAGTTAAAACAAGCCTCCCCACAGCCTGCTCCTGCTCCCTACACTGAGCAGCGTGGAGATCTTACAAAGCGTCGTGAGCCTGCGTCTCGTCCTGCGTCGCCTGTTCGCGTCGTGCGCACTGGTCTTCGTGTTCTGCGCCAGCGTCCTCCTCCTGTCCGCGGCACGCACCATAGGCACTTCGTCCTTCCTCTGTTCCACTGTGTGTTCCTCTGCCTTCTCCTCCTGCGTCCTCTCTTGCTGACGGTCCGGACCCGAAGTCTGACTTACTTCATGCTGCCAGCCCTACTGTTACGTGTCTACTAGCCACTGTTGTCACTGACCCTTCCTTTGAGTCCACTGCTGCGTCTGCCTTGGTTGCTGAGCTTGTCGAGTTTGCTGCTCGCTGTCGTCTCGGCTACGCCGCTAGCCTGGTTGCTGAGTTTAAATCTGTCTGTCCTCCGTCTGTCGAGGGTGAGTGTGCTCTTGGCACGGACGTCTTTAAGGACAGGCAGGAGGACTTTGAGTGCTTTGTAGCTGCTCTACCTCATCTCGTGTCCATGCTGACTGCACCTGAGGGAGACCCAGATGCACCAGACATCCCGACCCCGCGCTCTTACACTAAGGCGATAGAGGGTCCCTACTCCTCTCAGCGGCAGACAGCCATGGATGCAGAGATGGCATCCTGAAAAGCCACAGGCACTTACGTAGACTTGTTCCCCCACCTGGGGCGAACATCGTCAGTGGCATGTGGATTTTCAGGGTGAAGCGGGCACCGGGTTCTCCGCCTGACTTCAAGGCGCGTTACAATGCACGAGGCTTCAGTCAGCGACAGGGCATTGACTTCTTCCAGACCTTCTCCCCTACCTCGAAGATGACCACTCTTCGGGTTCTGCTGCACGTCGATGCTCAGCGTGACTACGAGCTTCACTCTCTTGACTTCAGCACTGCTTTCCTACAGGGCAGCCTGCACGAGGAGATCTGGCTCCGCCGCCCACCTGGCTTCACTGGGTCGTTTCCTGCAGGTACCCACCGGAGCCTCCGGTGGCCAGTCTACGGTCTCCGCCAGACGCCTCGCGACTGGCACGACACACTGAGGACTACGCTTGCGGCTCTAGGGTTTGCTCCTTCGACTGCAGACCCGTCACTATTTCTACGCACCGACACTTCGCTGCCGCCGTTCTACATCCTCGTGTACGTCGCTGCTCAGCGTGACTAAGAGCTTTACTCTCTTGACTTCACCACTGCTTTCCTACAGGGCAGCCTGCACGAGGTGATCTGGCTCCGCCGCCCACCTAGCTTCACTGGGTCGTTTCCTGCAGGTACCCAGTGGAGCCTCCGGCGGCCAGTCTATGGTCTCCGCGAGGCGCCTAGCGAGTGGCACGACACATTGAGGACGACGATTGTGGCTCTTGGGTTTGCTCCTTCGACTGCTGACCCGTCGCTGTTTCTACGCACCAACACTTCGCTGCTGTCGTTCTACATCCTCGTGTATGTCGACGACTTGTTCTTTGCCACTGCTGACACTGCAGGACTGGCCCACGCAAAGTCGGAGCTGCAGAAGAGACACACGTGCACAGACCTGGGTGAGCTGCGCAGCTATCTTGGCTTGCAGATCACCCGGGACAGAGCACAGTGCACCATTACCTTGACTCAGTCACACATGGTGCAGCAGGTCCTTCAGCGCTTCGACTTCCAGTACTCCTCGCCACAGTCCACTCCTCTGCCTACCAGTCACTCGCTCTCAGCTCTGCCTTCGGATGAGTCAAACTAATATGCTGCTTATTGTGTAGGCTGTAGTGGGGTACAACCCAACTAGGGTTTCCTACTTGTATCCATCTTGCTCATAGTTCATTCATTCTCGTTTGCTGACAATTCGCTCGCATGGAGCCCCAATGTGTCAGAATGTTATGTTTGTCTAGTCTGCAGTGGTTTGCTATATGTACTCAACTGCTTGCTAGTGCAATCCTCTTTTCTGTTTCTAACTTTTGCCTAGTCTTTCGACACAGTGAGCCTCGCATGAAACATTCGAGGTTCATGGGACTATCATGGGTCGCTCGCATGAGTCTCGCATGAAACATTTTGTCAGAATCCCAACCACTAGACCATTGGGATAAAAGGGCTTGTTAAGTAGCGGGTCAGAGTGCGCCCATAACCCCCCAGGCGAACGCGCCTGTAACCCCCCTAGGATCAATCGGGCATCCACAGTGCAGATCTACCGACACCCCCCCACACTGGGAGGCCCAGGACTGAGCACAGCGGCAACGGCCTACATGTGCATACACCGAGATTCGAACCCGAGACCTTACTGACACCATGTCAGAATCCCAGTCACTAGACCATTGGGATAGAAGGGCTTGTTAAGTAGCGGGTCAGTGCGCCCATAACCCCCCAGGACAGCGAGCCTGTAACCCTTCCCTAGGATCAATCGGGGATCACCAGTGGACCTCTGACACCCCCCCGCACTGGGATGCCCGAAGTGCACACACTGGGAATCGAACCCGAGACCGTTCTGATACCATGTCAGAATCCCAACCACTAGACCATTGGGATAAAAGGGCTTGTTAAGTAGCGGGTCAGAGTGCGCCCATAACCCCCCAGGCGAACGCGCCTGTAACCCCCCTAGGATCAATCGGGCATCCACAGTGCAGATCTACCGACACCCCCCCACACTGGGAGGCCCAGGACTGAGCACAGCGGCAACGGCCTACATGTGCATACACCGAGATTCGAACCCGAGACCTTACTGACACCATGTCAGAATCCCAGTCACTAGACCATTGGGATAGAAGGGCTTGTTAAGTAGCGCGTCAGTGCGCCCATAACCCCCCAGGACAGCGAGCCTGTAACCCTTCCCTAGGATCAATCGGGGATCACCAGTGGACCTCTGACACCCCCCCGCACTGGGATGCCCGAAGTGCACACACTGGGAATCGAACCCGAGACCGTTCTGATACCATGTCAGAATCCCAACCACTAGACCATTGGGATAAAAGGGCTTGTTAAGTAGCGGGTCAGAGTGCGCCCATAACCCCCCAGGCGAACGCGCCTGTAACCCCCCTAGGATCAATCGGGCATCCACAGTGCAGATCTACCGACACCCCCCCACACTGGGAGGCCCAGGACTGAGCACAGCGGCAACGGCCTACATGTGCATACACCGAGATTCGAACCCGAGACCAAACTGACACCATGTCAGAATCCCAGTCACTAGACCATTGGGATAGAAGGGCTTGTTAAGTAGCGGGTCAGTGCGCCCATAACCCCCCAGGACAGCGAGCCTGTAACCCTTCCCTAGGATCAATCGGGGATCACCAGTGGACCTCTGACACCCCCCCGCACTGGGATGCCCGAAGTGCACACACTGGGAATCGAACCCGAGACCGTTCTGATACCATGTCAGAATCCCAACCACTAGACCATTGGGATAAAAGGGCTTGTTAAGTAGCGGGTCAGAGTGCGCCCATAACCCCCCAGGCGAACGCGCCTGTAACCCCCCTAGGATCAATCGGGCATCCACAGTGCAGATCTACCGACACCCCCCCACACTGGGAGGCCCAGGACTGAGCACAGCGGCAACGGCCTACATGTGCATACACCGAGATTCGAACCCGAGACCTTACTGACACCATGTCAGAATCCCAGTCACTAGACCATTGGGATAGAAGGGCTTGTTAAGTAGCGGGTCAGTGCGCCCATAACCCCCCAGGACAGCGAGCCTGTAACCCTTCCCTAGGATCAATCGGGGATCACCAGTGGACCTCTGACACCCCCCCGCACTGGGATGCCCGAAGTGCACACACTGGGAATCGAACCCGAGACCGTTCTGATACCATGTCAGAATCCCAACCACTAGACCATTGGGATAAAAGGGCTTGTTAAGTAGCGGGTCAGAGTGCGCCCATAACCCCCCAGGCGAACGCGCCTGTAACCCCCCTAGGATCAATCGGGCATCCACAGTGCAGATCTACCGACACCCCCCCACACTGGGAGGCCCAGGACTGAGCACAGCGGCAACGGCCTACATGTGCATACACCGAGATTCGAACCCGAGACCAAACTGACACCATGTCAGAATCCCAGTCACTAGACCATTGGGATAGAAGGGCTTGTTAAGTAGCGGGTCAGTGCGCCCATAACCCCCCAGGACAGCGAGCCTGTAACCCTTCCCTAGGATCAATCGGGGATCACCAGTGGACCTCTGACACCCCCCCGCACTGGGATGCCCGAAGTGCACACACTGGGAATCGAACCCGAGACCGTTCTGATACCATGTCAGAATCCCAACCACTAGACCATTGGGATAAAAGGGCTTGTTAAGTAGCGGGTCAGAGTGCGCCCATAACCCCCCAGGCGAACGCGCCTGTAACCCCCCTAGGATCAATCGGGCATCCACAGTGCAGATCTACCGACACCCCCCCACACTGGGAGGCCCAGGACTGAGCACAGCGGCAACGGCCTACATGTGCATACACCGAGATTCGAACCCGAGACCTTACTGACACCATGTCAGAATCCCAGTCACTAGACCATTGGGATAGAAGGGCTTGTTAAGTAGCGGGTCAGTGCGCCCATAACCCCCCAGGACAGCGAGCCTGTAACCCTTCCCTAGGATCAATCGGGGATCACCAGTGGACCTCTGACACCCCCCCGCACTGGGATGCCCGAAGTGCACACACTGGGAATCGAACCCGAGACCGTTCTGATACCATGTCAGAATCCCAACCACTAGATCATTGGGATAAAAGGGCTTGTTAAGTAGCGGGTCAGAGTGCGCCCATAACCCCCCAGGCGAACGCGCCTGTAACCCCCCTAGGATCAATCGGGCATCCACAGTGCAGATCTACCGACACCCCCCCACACTGGGAGGCCCAGGACTGAGCACAGCGGCAACGGCCTACATGTGCATACACCGAGATTCGAACCCGAGACCTTACTGACACCATGTCAGAATCCCAGTCACTAGACCATTGGGATAGAAGGGCTTGTTAAGTAGCGGGTCAGTGCGCCCATAACCCCCCAGGACAGCGAGCCTGTAACCCTTCCCTAGGATCAATCGGGGATCACCAGTGGACCTCTGACACCCCCCCGCACTGGGATGCCCGAAGTGCACACACTGGGAATCGAACCCGAGACCGTTCTGATACCATGTCAGAATCCCAACCACTAGACCATTGGGATAAAAGGGCTTGTTAAGTAGCGGGTCAGAGTGCGCCCATAACCCCCCAGGCGAACGCGCATGTAACCCCCCTAGAATCAATCGGGCATCCACAGTGCAGATCTACCGACACATTTAAGTCACATGCAAGCTTCGTTCGAGCTCATTAGGGTCTTCATTTGAGCACGACATTGGAGGCTCATTAGGGCGCTTCATGAGAGGCTCATTTGAGCGCTTCATGAGAGGCTCATTTGAGCACTTCATAAGAGCTTTATGAGAACAGTGAAAACGAAACTGAAAATGCACAAACACAACATGCAATCACGAATGAAAACAAAACACACAAAATGCAGAAACAAATGCGCACAGAACATCACAAAATGAAATTGAAAATGCGCACACACACACAAAATGCAAAAATGTGACGCATGCAGCTGGTTGACGTGTAAAAATAAATATTTGTCAGAGGTCCACCGGTGATCCCCGATTGATCCTAGGGAAGGGTTACAGGCTCGTTGTCCTGGGGGGTTATGGGCGCACTGACCCGCTACTTAACAAGCCCTTTTATCCCAATGGTCTAGTGGTTGGGATTCTGATATGGTATCAGAGCGAAGGTCTCGGGTTCGAATCCCAGTGTGTGCACTTCGGGCATCCCAGTGCGGGGGGGTGTCAGAGGTCCACTGGTGATCCCCGATTGATCCTAGGGAAGGGTTACAGGCTCGTTGTCCTGGGGGGTTATGGGCGCACTGACCCGCTACTTAACAAGCCCTTTTATCCCAATGGTCTAGTGGTTGGGATTCTGACAATATTTGCACCCAACAAAATGAACTTCGCTTTTGCTTTCAAAATGAATACACAGAATGGACAGGATGATGAGTATATGTGCTTTTGTGGCTAGCTATTCCCCCCCGTTAATGATCATTTGGTGTGGAAAAGGGTAGAAAATATATCATAATTGCATTCATTGCCTCTAAACTGATCGATTCTCTAGAGGGAGAGGGTCTTATACCCATTAAGGGGGGTATAAATACAAACGACCTATCTAGCGTACCCCCCTCCTTATTATAGGCCCGGGGATGTACAACTGAAGGGGGTCTTATATCCGGGGTATTACGGTAGCTAGAGCCTGACATGCTCATCGGCTGATAGCTCTCCAGGGCGCTCTGCGGCTTATACGCTGCTCGATGAGCGATGTGTCCACGGTTGTCGTCCAAGAGGCGACATTGGTGGAGGGATGTTCCGCATTTTCTCCAGTTTCGCCGCAGTCTGCGCCTGCCATGATGCTTGCCCTGATTGAAGACTAATCTATATAATAAAGATTGATTTGATCGATGTTTTTAGAAGTCCCTATAATCCAAACTAGCTCTCATACAATAGCATGTTAGTAACGATCTTGGATAGGATAGGCCTGCCTTAGAGAATCGGAAGCAGACATTTTTGTGGTAGGAACCTTGTGCATAGTGGTGTAGATAAAAATATTTATTGAACGATAATAATACACACAATAAATAAATCTAGCTAGCCATATACTTGTTTTGACTCTAAAGCTATGCGCTATGCTTGTCCTTGTATGGGTAGGAAGCCTAAAGCGTCTGCCGCATACCTTAGTGCTCTAGTGGATCGACGAGGCTTGGGATGATGTGCCGGACAACATCATCATCAAGACCTTCAAAACATGCAGCATATCTACTAGTCTTGACGGCAAGGAGGACCATGTCATCACGGCCCACTAGCGAGCAAGGAGCACAAACCGATGTTTCGGAGGACATGTCCTTGGGGTGGACGACTAATGACAACATTGGGTTTGTGGGGTGAGATGGCATCGAGGAGGAAGAGGAGGAGGACCTTGATGAGGACGTCGTGGCAGCTGTAGACGCTAGGACTCCTGCTACCCCGATACCGAGTGCTACAGAGGAGCACCAGCAGAGACTGCCGCACATGCATGGACAGTAGCAGGAGCAGCAATAGATGGCCCTGAATCAAATTCTAGTGTGACAGAGGCAAAGTTGTGACAGGTGCTTGCAAAAAAAGATATTGTGAGGTATTGCGTCTTAGAAAGACTTGAATTAGCAAAGTTTTTTAAAGCATATAGCAAGCCCCTTTCCTATCTTTATAAAAAACCCAGTGTGGGTTGTCAGAATAATGAACAGGAATGAATGAACTAGCAGCAGGATGGGTACAAGTAGCAAACCCTAATTTGGATTGTACCCCATATGGGCTACCCCACAACAGCCTACACAACAAGCAACACATAGTTTGACACACCCCCATAGGCAAAGTGGGGGAGAACAAGAGGTCACAAGACCAGTCAAGAAAGGCAAAACAAGCTCAGGGTGGATCACGAAGTCACCACACAATCTGAGCATAAGCAAATGGCCACAAGGCCAGTTCACATGCAGCGTTATATATAAAGGAGAGAAAACAGTACAGTGATCACAACCTAGCAAGTGTAAGCATGCATGTGCAGGTATATATAGATCACAGTACATGTCAAGAGGTGAGCAAGTGAGGCCAGGTAGGCACAAGACCTAACATAGTACAAAAACGCTGATGATCACAAGGCTGAATTGCCTTGGTAAAGATATCAGCAGTGTTGGCCCGAGTGGCCACGTAAGCAAGACGAAGCTGACCACGCTGCTGCAACTCTCGAGGAAGGAAGTAGCGCAGAGCAATGTGCTTCGTTCTGTGCTCCAGTCTGTGCTCCTGACACAAGGCAATGGTGGCCTTGTTGTTGGCGTACAGAACTGGAGGAGAACGAGGGGCCTCTCCCAAGTCGGTCAGCAGGTAGGTGAGCCAGCGTAACTCCTATGCAGCCAATGGCCCCAGCGTAGATCTCAGCCTCACAACTGGAGCTGAGAACAGAAGACGAGCGGATAGACCGCCACGAAACAGAGCCGGAACCAAGGCTGAAGGTGTAACCCTGTGACGACCGCTGCGTAGCCAAGTCGTCAACCCAAGAAGCGTCTTCGTGACCAGTGAGGACAACTCGAGCCCGTCCTCCAAGCACGAACACCATGCCCGACATACTGCACAGGTAGCGCAACACCCTCTTAGCTGCATCCATGTGCTCTAGTCGGTGTCTCCCAGGAGCAACATACCGTGCCAGGATGCTAAGAGGGTATGCCAGGTCAGGTCGAGTGCAGGTCATCAGGTACATGAGGCAGCCCACAAGCTCTGGGTATGGGCCACTCGGCTCTACGGACTCATCCGAAGGCAGAGCTGAGAGCGAGTGGCGAGTAGACAGAGGAGTGGCCTGAGGCGAGGAGTACGTGAAGTTGAAGCGCTGAAGGACCTGCTGCACCATGTGTGACTGAGTCAAGGTAATGGTGTGTCGTGCTCTGTCCTGGGTGATCTGCAAGCCAAGATAGCTGCGCAGCTCACCTAGGTCTATGCACGTGTGTCTCTTCTGCAGCTCCGACTTCACATGGGCCAGTCCAGCAGTGTCAGCAGTAGCAAAGACCAAGTCGTCGACGTACACGAGGATGTAGAACGGCGGCACAGTAGTGTCGGTGCGGAGAAACAGCGACGGGTCAGCAGTGGAAGGAGCAAACCCAAGAGCCGCAAGCGTAGTCCTCCGTGTGTCGTGCCACTCACAAGGCGCCTGGCGAAGACCGTAGACTGGCCGCCAGAGGCTCCATTGGGTACCAGGAGGAAACGACCCAGTGAAGCCAGGTGGGCGGCGCAACCAGATCTCCTCGTGCAGGCTGCCCTGTAGGAAGGCTGTGCTGAAGCCAAGAGCGTGAAGCTCGTAGTCACGCTGAGCGGCGACGTGCAGCAGCACCCAAAGAGTGGTCATCTTCGGGGTGGAAGAGAAGGTCTGAAAGTAGTCAACTCCCTGTCGCTGTCTGAAGCCTCGAGCAACATAACGCGCCTTGAAGAAAGGCGGAGAACCCGGCGGCCGCTTCACCCTGAAAATCCACATGTCATCAACAATGTTCACCCCAGGTGGGGAAACCTCGTCAATGTAAGTGCCTGTGGACTTCCAGAAAGCCATCTCTGCGTCCATGGCTGTCTGCCACTGAGAGGAGTAGGGACCCTCTATCGCCTCTGTGTAAGAGCGCGGGGTCGGGATGTCTAGTGCATCCGGGTCTCCCTCAGGGGCAAGCAGCATGGACACGAGATGAAGTAAAGCAGCAGCAAAGCACTGGAACTCCTCCTGCTTGTCCTCAAAGACGTCCGTGCCAAGAGCACACTCACCCCCGACGGACGGAGGACAGACAGACTCAGACTCGGCAACAAGACCAGCGGCGTAGTCTTGACGACAGTGAGCAGCAAAGTCGACAAGCTCAGCAACTAAGGCAGACGCAGCAAAGGACTCAAAGAAAAGGTCAGTGACAACAGTGGCCAGGAAGCTCGTGACAGTAGGACTAGCAGCACGAAGTGAGTCAGACTCCGGGTCAGCAAGGGCAAGAAGAGAGGACGCAGGAGGAGACGGCAGAGGGACACGCTGCGGAGCAGTGGAAGGACGCAGTGCCATCTGGTGCGTGCCAGGGACAGGAGGAGGACGCTGACGCGAACCATGACGACTAGTGCGAGCAACACGAACAGGCGATGCAGGACGAGACTCAGGCTCACGACACTCCGTAAGACCTCCGGTCGAACCAGTGTAAGGAGAAGGAGCAGGCAGTGGGGAGGCAGGCTGTAACTGTGACTGTGTTTGGACAGGCGGTGGACACTCTAAGGAAGGAGCAGGACCAGTAGAAGGCTGGAGACCAAGAATCTGCTGAAGGAGTGGAACGGAGTACGGCCGCGGCCGCGCACGGCCTCCAGAACCAGCAGAGACAGCACCAGCACCCCCTGCGGCAGCTCCAGCTCCCGTAGTACCTCCAGCTCCAGTAGCACCACCAGCAGCTCCAGAAGCGTCAACTCCAGTACCCCTAGGAGCACCAGCTCCAGCAGCACCGCTAACTCCAGCACCCCCAGCAGCTCCAGCTCCAGCAGGACCAGCTGAAGTCCCAGAAGCTCCAGTAGCCCCAGCGCCAGCACCTCCAGCAGCACCTTCTCCAGCAGCACCGCCTGCTCCAGCACCTCCAGCAGCTCCAGCTCCAGCAGCACGGCTCCAACGGCGAGCAAACCAATCGCGCAGCTGCAGTGGAGAGAGTGGCTCCCGCCGGGACGAAACACCCGAAGGACCCCCAGACTCAGCACCCTCAGGCTCCGCACCCCCAGACTCAGCAACCCCAGGCTCAGCACCCCGAGGCTCAGCACCCCCAGGTCCAGCACACCCTGACTCAGCACCCCCAGACCCGGCACCCATAGGCTCAACACCCCTAGCAGCACCAGAGTCAACAGCTACCTCGACAGGCTCGACTGCGTCTACCTGGGACACACCTGAGGGGGCAGGACCCTGAGGGGGAAGGGGGTCTACCGGAGGAGGACCTGGCGCTAGGAAGAGCGGCGGGGGGGGGGGAGGGGGGCAGTGCGGCAGGAGAAGAGACGGTAGTAAGGAACTAACTTGTCAAACGTGACGTCCTGAGAGGACAAAACACGGCGCGAGGTGGGGTGGTAAAACTGCCAACCAGGCGCGTCAGGGGGGAAGCCAAGGAAGACGCAGGGAATAGCACGGGAGGACAGCTTGTCCGCAGACAAGTCCCGGACAAAGGCTCAAGATCCCCAGACACGGAACACAGACGCATCGCCAACCTTCCCCGTCCACCGCAGAGTAGGTGTGGTCTCCGGCATGGAGACCCGGGGCTGGAGGTTGTGCTGATGCGCAGCGTACTGAACCGCGAACGGCCACAGAAAATGGGGAGCAGCCGCATGGATCATGGACGTACGAGCGACGTCCATGTGTTGGATGCACGTCATTTTGAGTGCATGTCATCCTAACGTCCTGCCGAGTGCTCGTGCTATTTGTGCTTGCATGATTTGCATGAGCGTATGTCATTATGCATGGCTGTGGATATTATCATTTCTGTGTTTTTCTCCAAGTTTAAATGCTTGATCATGCAGGAGAAATCCAGAGCTTTCCAACGATACCAAGATCGCCTTATTTCGACCAAGATAACCCAAGTTACAAGATTTCCAAAACTTGGACTTATTACCTTTTGGGGTTATATATAATATGGGTGATTACTTGGGACATGACTATAAAGGGATCTTTGGTTGGATGGTTAGGGAAGGCAACTTTGACTTTTGGATTGGGGTGGCTAGAAGTTTCTAGCATGGGTTGCAAATGTTGCAACACCTAGGCAAAATCCAACTAGATTGGATTTTGCATGTGACACCTCAAGCACCTCATGATGAGGGTTGCATCCTTGCTGCTAGGAAGGTTCCTACCATCCTTCCCAAGCTCTTGGAGAACCCCTTCCCTCTCATGGTTCTTTTGGAGTCCCCAACTCCAACATTCTATTCCTACATGCTTGTACTTACTCTACCATTCTAGTGTATGCGGCTGCTGGACGTTTTTACTTGGTTCTCACTCTATAGACCATCTTGACACATGTTGGCGACAAGCATTGGGTGCCGTACGAACGTTGGCTTGGGAAGAAGCCATCCATTGACATGCTGCGGGTGTGGGGCTGCATGGGGCTTGTGATGGTGCCTAAGGAGCAGAGGCATAAGCTGGAAGTTGCTGCTGTGTGGGCTGTCCATCTTGGGATGGCTCCTGACTCGACGGGGTGGTTGATGTGGGACCCCAAGAGCAAGAGGACGCTGGTCAGCTGTGATGTCAAGTTTGTTGAGGACGTCATGTACAAGGACTGGCAGCAGCAGCAGCAGGTGCAGATTGGCTTGCGTCTGCAGGAGATTGAGCGGTCTGCAGTGGAGGAGGTTCAGCTGCACCTTGAGGAACTCCCTGGGTCAGAGCTGACCAATGACCACAGTGGCGGTGGAGAGCAGCAAATTTCTGGTCCTGCTGCAGAGGAGGGGTTGGAGGATGAGTCAGCACGTGTGGACTCACCATCTCAGCCCGAGCCTGCTGCAACCGCCAAGGTCACCAAGAGGAGTGTGCAGAGAGGAGCTTCACCACATGGGCAGCAGATTGCAACCCACGAGAAGAGAGTGGCAGCAGCACCCTCAAGGCTGAAGTATAGCCGTTTGGGAGGACCCAAGCAAGGTGCCATGGCGGTTCAGGCGGATGAGGGAGAGGATGAGGAGATGGCCTTCTGTTTCTTCACACCCTTGCCTGGAGAACCAGCCACAGTGGAGGAGGCACTCAGTGGACCCCAGAAGAAGGAGTGGAAGGCTGCCATGGATGCGGAGTTCAACAGTCTCATTGAGAATAGGACTTGGGAGCTTGTTGAGTTACCCGAGGGGCGACGGCCGATCAGATGCAAGTGGGTCTTCAAGGTGAAGAGTGGAGCTGATGGTGCGTTGGAGCGGTTCAAGAGCCGCTTGGTCGCCAAGGGGTTTCAGCAGAAAGAGAAGGTCGACTTCGGGGAGATCTTCACTCCCGTTGTTAAGCCAGTGACATTGAGGACTGTGCTGGCTGGCGCCGCTGTGAAGGGATGGCACGTGAAGCAGATGGATATCACCACTGCATTTCTCAATGGAATACTGCTGGAGGATATCTACATGGCGCAGCCCGACGGCTATGAGGATGGGACCAGCCGGGTGTGCAAGCTCAAGAAGGCTATCTATGGCCTTAAGCAAGCGCCCAGGTGCTGGTACGAGAAGCTGGAGGAGGTGCTGCTGAGTGGAGGCTTCAAGACGTCCCAAGCGGATCACAACTTGTTTCTGCTTGGAGAGGGGGAGCAGCTGCTCTTGCTGCTGGTGTATGTCGACGACATATTGCTGTTCTCACCTTCCATGGAGCAGATTGAGAGGACACAGAAGCTGCTGATGGACAACTTCAAGTGCAAGATGCTGGGGGATGTCCACTACTACTTGGGGCTGCAGATTGAGAGGGATGTTGAGAGGAGGTGGCTGAAGGTGCATCAGTCACACTACATCTCTGGTGTCATGGAGCGCTATGGTGTGACTGGGGGTCACACTGTGATGACACCGTTCCCTGCGGGCTTCAAACTGAAGAAGGCAGCTGAGGAGGATGATGTGCTTGAGGATGAGCAGCGGAATGAGTACCAGTCACTCATTGGGAGTGTGATGTATGCAGCTGTGCATACGCGACCTGATGCTTCATTCGGAGTGGGGCAGCTGGCCAGAGTTGTGCAACGGCCCACTGAGGAGCAGTTGGGGGTGGCAAAGCGCTTGGTGCGCTACCTCGGATCAACGGCATCTGCTGGTGTTCAATTTTCAGCTGGCGGCCAGCTGAAACAGATTGGAGCAGATGGGGTCACGCCTGGAACCTTGAAGCTGTCGTGCTTCACCGACGCTACATGGGCCTCAGAGGATGAGGATCAGTCATCAGTTGGCGGCTTTGTGTGCATGGTCGGAGGTGGACCAGTGAGCTGGAGGTCCAAGAAGCAGAGTGAGATTGCTCAGTCTTCCGGAGAGGCAGAGTACATGGCGATGTACCATGCCATCAAGGAGATCGTGCTCCTAAGGAAGCTGTTGTAGGACATGGGAGCTGAACAGGAGGGACCTACACCACTTTTCTCCGACAGCGAGGCTGCTATTGGCATGGCCAATAATCCTATCCTGAATGGGCTGAACAAGCACATGAAGATTAAGTGGCACTGGGTGAGGCAGATGGTGAAGGAGGGTATTGTTGAGCTTCACCATGTGAAGGCTAGCAAGCAGGCGGCAGATTTTCTCACCAAGAGACTTCCCGAGAGCGCACATTGGAAGTGTGCTAAGATGTGTGGCATGGCATTGCACTAGTGTGGGCAGCTGTGTCATGAGTGCATGTGTGATTGTGTGCATGAGAGCTTGCATGTGTGTGAGTGTGTGTGCATGCAGTCCGTTAGTCTGAGGGGGAGTTTGTTGGATGCACGTCATTTTGAGTGCATGTCATCCTAACGTCCTGCCGAGTGCTCGTGCTATTTGTGCTTGCATGATTTGCATGAGCGTATGTCATTATGCATGGCTGTGGATATTATCATTTCTGTGTTTTTCTCCAAGTTTAAATGCTTGATCATGCAGGAGAAATCCAGAGCTTTCCAACGATACCAAGATCGCCTTATTCCGACCAAGATAACCCAAGTTACAAGATTTCCAAAACTTGGATTTCTTATTACCTTTTGGGGTTATATATAATTTGGGTGATTACTTGGGACATGACTATAAAGGGATCTTTGGTTGGATGGTTAGGGAAGGCAACTTTGACTTTTGGATTGGGGTGGCTAGAAGTTTCTAGCATGGGTTGCAAATGTTGCAACACCTAGGCAAAATCCAACTAGATTGGATTTTGCATGTGACACCTCAAGGACCTCATGATGAGGGTTGCATCCTTGCTGCTAGGAAGGTTCCTACCATCCTTCCCAAGCTCTTGGAGAACCCCTTCCCTCTCATGGTTCTTTTGGAGTCCCCAACTCCAACATTCTATTCCTACATGCTTGTACTTACTCTACCATTCTAGTGTATGCGGCTGCTGGACGTTTTTACTTGGTTCTCACTCTATAGACCATCTTAACGACTGATTCAACCTGGAGATGGTAGCTCAGGCTAAGGCGCACAATCCTACCGAGCGGATTTGCGTTTAGTTGAGAATTCAGTTCGTCGTAAGCTCTCAAAGTGACGGATCTTGAACAACACCATGACCATGCCAATGCGGCGCTCAGCAATCCCATTTTGCTGCAGAGAGGCCGGAAGCGTGAACGTCTGGCGGATGCCCTCCGCATGACAGAAGGCTCGCAGAAGGTTGGAGGAAAACTCTCCACCTCTGTCGGAGTGAAGACGCAGAACAGGAAGGTCCGGGCCAAAACTCTCGCTGAGCTGACGACGAGCACGCGGATCCAGTCGATCAGCACCTCAGTGACCTCACCCTTGCGGCGCAAGGGGAAGACTGTGGTGTAACGCGAGTAGTCGTCAACCACCAGCAGAAAGTAGCGCTCGTGACCCTGTCCACGGACGCGGGCTGGGCCCCACACATCCATGTGAAGAGTCTGCAGGGAAGCCTCCGTCGGAGGGAACTCGGAGGAGTTACGAGCGGCGCGGTGCCTCCCCTCAACGCAAGGAACGCAGGTAGGGGCAGGCCCCGGGGGAAGGGGAGGGAGAGACCGGGTCAGATCAGTGACAAGGACACGGGAGGCCATGCCTTGGAGACGAGGCAAGGAGGGGTGACCAAGGCGGTGGTGCCAGAGAAGAGTCTGGTGAGACAGGAGGCGACACGAGCAGGGGGAAGTCTCAGGACCTGACCGGGACGCTGCAGCAAACACCTGACCAAACGCGACTACCTGACCAGACCCAGTAACTGGAGGAGACACGGTAGACAGGGTGTACAAGCTCGACCCAGACTGACGGGTAAACGTGGCCAGGTGCCGGCCCGTCCGAGTACACGAACAGTGGGTCACCAGCTGACCTCGAGGAGTGAACTGATCAACCCACGCGTCCTGAAGGTCAGCTCCACTCACCAGGTTCGTGGAGAACGAGGGGAGGTGGAGGCCAGACAGAGAACCAGACGGGACCGCCGGACACGGCACAACAGTGGAGGAGTGTGGAAGGACCGGACCCCAGAGGGGTCAGCCAGGGAGACTGCCACTGGCCGACTGAGCAGCGCGAGTGTGGTGCAGTCGCGAAAGAAGGAGCGGGAAGCACCCGACTCAAGGGTGAAAGTGTGCAAGACCTGAGGCGACGCGATACCTGAAAGAGCAGACTCACCAGCACCTGGAGCAGCAGACTCACTAGCACCTAGAGCAGCAGCCTCAATGCCCGGGTAGGGCGGAACACACAGGTAACAGTCACCCTCAGCACTAATAGTCACAGCATACGTAGCAGCAAGGATAGCATCATAATCAAGATCAAAGATAGCAACCCCCGACCTAAGCAGATCACCCCAGCGAGGGAGCTCAGTGGCGTCAGGAAACTGTGCACGCCAGGCGTCAGTCAGGCGGCCGAAACAGCGGTGCGTGGCGTGCGGGCCACCGCACATCTCTCCACTGCGCTCGCCGGTGCGGAGAACGTAAGCGCAGTGACCAGCACCCCCAGACCTCCCACGCCCAGCGTACCACTCAAGAAGCTGCTGGGGCGACAGAGCCTCACGAGAACACTGCTGCTGCTGGCGCTGGCCACCGCCAAAGCCTCCCCGCTGCACAGCGCCACCCCGACCAGCACCACCGCCGCCGCCAACCCCACTGCCGCTGCCGCCGCTGCCTCCACCTCCACCACTGCCACCAAAGCCCCCACTCCCGCCACCACCCCCACCTCCACCCCCACCCCCTCCGCCACCTCCACCGCCGCCACCGCCGCCCCCGCCATCTCCTCCAGCACCCTTGCCCCCCTTGCTCCTGCCGCTGCGGCGCCTCCCACTAGGAGCAGACGCAGCGCCGACCGACTCGGTGCCAATGAGGTCGACAGCAGCAGCAGGGGCAACAGAGGGCAAAAGGGGGACGGGGGAGCACCCCTCAAAAAAAGGGGCACAGGGGTCACCATGAGAGGCTCCTACAGCGACTATACTCTTCTCAGCTGCAAGGAGGCGCTCCTCGAGGAGGTCAACGGTGAGCGTGGTGGGGCAAACAGAGAGGAAGTGGTCCCTGACCGAGCGAAGGGAGTCAGGGAGCCGGGTGACGAGGTAGTAGAGGGTGATGTATATAGGGGGGGGTTCTTGGCGCAGAACTCGGAAGGAAGCGCAGCGCGGTAGAGGGTGTCACTAGTGTGGAGGTGCGTAATCAGGTCAGCAACTGTGGCAAAAGCGGCTAGGTCAGGGAACAGGTACGGCAGCATGAGGCGGCTAAGGGCAGCAGAGGCAGGGGAGGAGTAGCGCGCAACAACAACGTCATACAGAGTCTGAGCAGTCTTGTACTGGCTAAAGTGTGCGCGCTTAGAAGACGGCAGGTGACTACGAACAGCAAGACGAGCAGCAGCATCACGCGTGGTCCACTGCGAGCGAACTGCACTGTCAGCATCGGCAGCAGGTGCAACAGAGACGCCGAACGTGTGATCGAACAGTGAGACTCCGTCCCTAGAGTCGCACTGCAGAAAAAACTGCAGATCATCGACCCAGACCTCGAAATCGACCGCTCGACCCTCAGCATCGAAGGTAAGTACATTAGGGTTAGCCATGGCGGCAGTAGCATGAGCAGTAGCATGAGCAGTAGCCGTAGCAGCAGCAGTAGTAGCAGCGCGGCTCGGCAGGGCGGCGCGGCCCGGCAGGGCGGCGCGGCTTGGCAGGGGGGCGCGGGTGCGGCGGTTTGCTTACCAGGGGCGGGAGTGGGGTAGGGCCACGACTGGTAGGGCAGGGCCGTGGCGCGCCGCCAGGGCAGGGGCCGCGACAGGCAGGGCCGCGACGAGGCGGCAGGGCAGGGCCGCGACAGGCAGGGCCGCGACAAGGCGGCAGTGCAGGGCGGCGACGCAGGCGCAGGGCAGGGCCGCAACGAGGCGGCAGGGCAGGGCCGCAACGAGGCGGCAGGGCAGGGCCGCAACGAGGCGGCGGGAGAGAAGGGGTCGCGACCGGGCGGCAGCAGGGCAGGGCCGCGTCTCGGCAGCTGCAGGGAGGGCCGCGTCAGGGCCGCGACGTAGCAGGGCCGCGACTAGAGGCGGCGGGGCAGGTCCGCGCCGGGCGGCGAAAGCAGGCCGCAGCGGGCGGGTAGAGCAGGGCCGCAGGTACGGCGAAAGCGGGCCGCTAAGGGCGGCGCGAGGGCAGGGCCGCGACTACGGCAAAAGCAGGCCGCTAAGGGCGGCGCGAGGGCAGAGCGCGCGACGGCGCAGGCGAGGCAGGCGCGAGGCGCGCTTCGGGCAGGGAAGGAAAAAAAAGGTTAACACGGTGGGCCCTAAAAAAAACGTTCCCACTAGGGAACCTGCTCTGAAACCATGTGACAAAGTAGGAAACTAGAATGACTAGAAACAGGACAGTACAAGGTTTGTATAGGCAAAACCTAACAGTACTGTACCCCATAAGGAGTGCCCCACTACATGTGAAGAATGAGGAATGAATGAACTAGGAAAGAGGTGGGTATAAGTAGGAAACCTAGAAATGTTGTACCCCATATAGTCTACCCCACTACAGCCTACACAGACTATAGCATATAAGTTTGACACACCCCCATAGGCAAAGTGGGGGAGAACAAGAGGTCACAAGACCAGTCAAGCAAAGCAAAGCAAGCTCAGGGTGGATCACAACGTCACCACACAATCCGAGCACAAGAGCAAGGCCAAAAGGCCAGTTCACATGCAGGGAGTGATCTCACCAGTCCGCATAAGTTGGGCCGGGGCGCGCCAGTAGGAGCAGAAGCGGCTCGACGGCAGGGCGGCTCGGCGGCTCGGCTGCTGGGCGGCTCGGCGACTCGGCGGCTCGGCTGCTGGGCGGCTCGGCGGCTCGGCGGTTGGGCGGCTCGGCTGCTGGGCGGCTCGGCGGCTCGGTTGCTGGGCGGCTCGGCTGCTCGGCGACTCGGCTGCTGGGCGGCGCGGCGGCTCGGCTGTTGGGCGGCTCGGATGCTGGGCGGCTCGGCGGTTGGTGGCTCGGCTGCTCAGCGGCGAAGGGGGGGGGCGGTAGAGGCGGCGACGGGGCCGGTAGAGGCGGCTATGGGGCCGCGAGGGGCGGCGACGGGGCCGCTAAGGGCGGCGAGGTGGCCGCGAAGGGCGGCGACGGGGCCTCCAGGGGCGGCGACGGGGCCTCCAGGGGCGGTAACGGGGCCTCCAGGGGCGGCGACGGGGCCGCTAGGGGCGGCGACGGAGCCGCAGAGGGGCCGCAAGGGGCCTAGAGGGGGCGGCGACGGGGCCGCAAGTGGCGGCGACGGGGCCGCGAAGGGGCCGCGAGGGGCCTAGAGGGGCGGCGACGGGGCCTAGAGCGGCGGCGACTGGGCCGCGAAGGGGCCGCGAGGGGCTTAGAGGGGCGGCGACGGGGCCTAGAGCGGCTGCGACGGGGTCGTGAAGGGGCCGCGAGGGGCCTAGAGGGGCGGCGACGGGGCCGGAAAGGACGGCAACGGGGCCGCTAAGGGTGGCGCGAGGGGCCTCTAGGAGGGCACGACGTGAGAGCGGCCTACGGGGCGCGCCTCGGGCAGGAAAAGAAAGTTCGAGTTAAGTGGTGGGCCCTGAGAAGCGTTCCCACGAGGGAACCTGCTCTATACCATGTGAAGAATGAGGAATGAATGAACTAGGAAAGAGGTGGGTACAAGTAGGAAACCTAGAAATGTTGTACCCCATATAGTCTACCCCACTACAGCCTACACAGACTATAGCATATAAGTTTGACACTACAGCCTACAATATAGCTCTGACAATATTGGAAGGGGTACATTCCCTTAGTTTAAGTGTTTTACAGGCATTTCTATAGCAACCATGATTCTTGCTCTTCTCTCGTTACCGGGTTGCTGCATGTAACTGTGCTGATAGTTACGACTGTTTCCATTCTTTGCATGTAACCGTTCAGTCCAGATGTTCAAAAGTCGCGCCAGTTGACTTGCGACTGTTGACCTTCCTGCCCTTTATGCGCTGATCCGATACTGCTGCTATCATAATACAAAACGGGAATGAATGCATTGAGAAGAAAGTTGGTACAAGTTCTAACCCTAATTGGGTTGTACCCTTTATGAACTACCCCACTACAGCCTACAACTTAAACATTATAACGGTTTGACACACCCCCATAGGCAAAGTGGGGGAGAACAAGAGGTCACAAGACCAGTCAGAAGAAAGCAAATCAAGCTCAGGGTGGATCACAAAGTCACCACACACTCTAAGCACATGCAAATGGCCACAAGGCCAGTCCACTTGCAGAGTTATATAATAAAGAACAAACAGTACAGTGATCACAACCTAGCAGGGGTAAGCATGCAGGTATATGTATATAGATCACAGTACAAGCAAAGTCACGGAGGTGAGCAAGTGAGACAAAGTAGGCACAAGGCCTAAAACAATTAAAAAATGCTGATGAACACCTGGCTGAAGTGCCTTGGTGAATATATTTGCAGTGTGCGAGTGGCCACGCAAGCAAGACGAAGCTGACCGCGCTACTGCAACTCTTGAGCAAGGAAGCAACGCAGAGCGATGTGCTTCGTTCTGTCTCCAGTTTGTGCTCCTAACACAAGGCAATCATGGCCTTGTTGTCTACGTACAGAACTAGAGGAGAACTAGGCCGCTCTCCCAAGTCGGTCAGCAGGTAGGTGAGCCAGCGTAACTCATGTGCAGTCATGGCCCCTGCACAGATCTCAGCCTCACAACTGGAACTGAGAGCAGAAGACGAGCGGGTAGACCGCCAAGAAACATAACCAGAGCCAAGGCTGCAGTTGTAACCCTCTGACGACCGCTGCGTGGCCAAGTCGTCAACCCAAGACGCGTCTGCGTGGCTAGTGAGAACAACACAACTCTGTCCTCCAAGCACAAGCCCCATGCTCGACATACTGCACAAGTAGCGCAACACCCTCTTAGCTGCCTACCAGCGCACTGGTCGGTGTCTCCCGGGCGCAACATAGCGTGCCAGGATGCTGAGAAGATAAGCAAGGTCAGGTCAAGTGCAGGTCATCAGGTACATGAGGCAGCCCACAAGCTCTGGATACGGGCCACTCCGCTCTACGGACTCGTCCAAAGGTGGAGCTGAGAGCGAGTGACCGGTAGGCATAGGAGTGGAGTGTGGCGAGGAGTACTGGAAGCGGAAGCGCTGAAGGACCTGGTGCACCATGTGTGACTGAGGCAAGGTGATGGTGCGCCGTGCTCTGTCCCGGGTGATCTGCAAGCCAAGATAGCTGCGCAGCTCACCCAGGTCTGTGCACGTGTGTCTCTTCTGCAGCTCCGATTTCACTAGAGTCAGTGCCTCAGTGTTAGCGGTGGCAAAAACGAAGTCGGCGACGTACACGAGGATGTAGAACGGCGGCAGCAAAGTGTCGGTGTGCAGAAATAGCGACATGTCAGCAGTCGAAGGAGCAAACCCAAGAGCCGCAAGTGTCGCCCTCAGTGTGTCATGCCACTCTCGAGGCGCCTGGCGGAGACCGTAAACTGGCCGCCAAAGGCTCCACTGGGTACCTGCAGGAAACGACCTAGTGAAGCCAGGTGTGTGGCGCAGCGAGATCTCCTCGTGCAGGGTGCCCTATAAGAAGGTTGTGCTGAAGTCAAGAGAGTGAAGCTCGTAGTCACGCTGAGCTGCGACGTGTAGCAGCACCTGAAGAGTGGTCATCTTCGGGGTAGGGGAGAAGGTCTGGAAGAAGTCAACTCCCTGTCGCTGACTAAAGCTTCGTGCAACGTAATGAGCCTTGAAGGCAGGCGGAGAACCCGGCGGCCGCTTCACCCTGAAAATCCACATGCCATCGACTATGTTCGCCCAAGGAGGGGGAACTGCGTCGACGTAAGTGCCTGTTGACTTCCAGGATGCCATCTCTGCGTCCATGGCCGTCTGCCACTGAGAGGAGTAGGGACTCGTAATCGCCTCTGCGTAAGAGCGCGGGGTCGGGATGTCTGGTGCATCCGGGTCTCCCTCAGGTGCAATCAGCATGGATACGAGATGAGGTACAGCAGCTGCAAGACACTCAAAGTCCTCCTGCCTGTCCTCAAGGACGTCTGTGCCAAGAGCACACTCACCCCTGACGGACCGAGGACAGTCAGACTCAGACTCAGCAACAAGACTAGCGGCGTAGTCGAGACGACAGGCGACAGCAAAGTCAACAAGCTCAGCAACTGGGGCAGACGCAGCAGTGGACTCAAACGAAGGGTTAGTGACAACAGTGGCTAGAAGACATGTGACAGTAGGACTGGCAGCACGAACTAAGTCAGACTCAGGGTCCGGACCGTGAGCAAGAGATGACGCAGGTGGAGATGGCAGGGGAACTCACAGTGGAACAAAGGAAGGACGAAGTGCCATAATGTGAGTGCCGGGGACAGGAGGAGGACGCATACGAGGAGCACGACGACCGGTGCGAACAGCGTGAACCGGAGAGGCAGGACGAGACGCAGGTTCACGACGCTTTGTAAGAGAGTCTGTCCGCTCAGTGTAAGGAGAAGGAGCAGGCAGTGGGGAGTCTGGCTGTAACTGTGGTTGCGACTGGTCAGGCGGTGGACACAGTAGAGGTGGAGTAAGGCCAGTAGAAGGCGGAAGACTAAGAACATGGCGAAGCAGTGGAACAAAGTACGGTCGCGGCCGCAAAGTGTCTCCAGCACCAGGGTCTCCAGCTCTAGCGCCTGCAGCTCCAGGGTCTCCAGCGCCAGCGTCTGCAGCACCACGAGCTCCAGTAGCTCCAGTACCTCCAATACGAGCACCTCCGGGACCAGTAGCTCCGGCACCTCCAGTACCTCCTGCACCTCGAGTATCAGCAGCACCACCAGCTCCGACAGCTCCAGTACCTCCAGCACGAGCACCTCCAGGACTAGCAGCTCCAGCACCTCTGGTACCTCCAGCTCTAGTAGGACCGCCAGCACCTCCAGCACCTCGAGCACCAGCAGCACCACCAGCTCCGGCAGCTCCAGTACCTCCAGCACGAGCACCTTCAGGACCAGCAGCTCCAGCACCTCCGGCAGCTCCAGTACCTCCAGCTCTAGCAAGACCGCCAGCACCTCCAGGACTAGCAGCTCCAGCGCCTCCAGCTCCAGTGCCTCCAGCGGCAGTCCCCCCCAGCTCCAGCAGTGCCACTCCGAAGTTGGGTGCGCCGAGCAAACCACTCGCGCAGCTGCATTGGAGAGAGAGGCTCCCGCCGTGACGAGGCACCCGTAGGACCTCCAGCAGACACAGTACCTCTAGGCTCAGCGCCCCCAGACTCAGAACCCCCAAGCTCTGCACCCTTTGGCTCAGCACCCCCAGGCTCCTCATGCTCAGGCTCAGCACCCCCACGCTCAGCACCCCCAGGCTCCGCACCCTCACCCTCAGCAACCCCAAGCTCAGCACCCCCAGGCTCCGCACGCTCAGGCTCAGCACCCCCAGACGCAGCACCCCTAGCAGCACCACCCCCACCAGCACCAAAGTCGAGTGCTACCTCGACAGGCTCAGCCAAGGGGAGTGGGTCTATCTGAGACACACCTGAGGGAGCAGGATCCTGAGTGGGGAGGGGGTCTATCGGAGGGGGACCTGGAGCTAAGAAGAGCGGTTGGGGGGGGGAGAGGGGCAGTGCGGTAGGGGAAGAGAAGGTAAAAGGGAGCCGACTCGTCAAACGTGACATCCTAAGAGGTCAGGACACAGCGCGAGGTGGGGTGGTAAAAGTGCCAGCCAGGCGCGTCAGGGGGGGAGCCAAGGAAGACGCAGGGAATGGCGCGGGAGGAGAGCTTGTTCGCGGAAGTATTGCGGACAAAGGCACGAGAGCCCCACCCGGAACACCGACGCATCGCCAACCTTCCCCGTCCAATGCAGTGTAGGCGAGGTCTCCGGCAAGGAGACACGGGGCCAGAGGTTGAGCTGATGCATAGCGTACCGGACCGCAAACGGTCACAGAAAATGGGGAGCAGCCGCATGGATCATGGAGGTACGAGCGACCTCCATGACTAAGCCAATGCAGCGCTCAGCAACCCCATTCAGTTGCGGAGAGGCCAGAAGCGTGAACGACTGGCGGATGCCCTCCCCACGACAAAAGTCCGACAAGAGGTCGGAGGCAAACGCACCACCTCTAACAGAGTGCAGACGTAGGACAAGAAGGTCCGCGTGGAACCGCTCGTGGAGCTGGAGAAGGACAGCGCGGATCCAAGGGGTCAAAACATCAGGGGCCTCCCCCTTGCTATGCAAGGGGAAGACTGTGGTGTAACGCAAGTAGTCGTCAACAACCAGCAGACAATATCGCTCGCGGCCCTGTCCACGGACGCGGGCTGGGCCCAACACGTCCATGTGGAGAGTCTGCAGGGGAGCAGTCATCGGGGGAAACGAGGAGGAGTGAGGAGCGGCGCGCTGCCGCCCCTCGACACAGGGAAGGCAGGGAGGGGCAGGAGAGGGTGGGAGGGGAGGCTGAGACCTGGGAAGACCAGAGACAAGGAGGCGGGAGTGCATGCCACGGAGGCGTGGCAAGGAGGGGTGACCAAGGCGGTGGTGCCAAAGGAGAGTCTGGTGCGACGGGAGGCGACACGAACAGGGGGCTGCTAGCTGACCTGATTCGGACGCAGACGCAGCTACCTGATGAGGCTTAGTAGTCAGTGTGTACAGACTCGACCCAGGCCGACGGGTGAACGTGAGCACGTGACGGCCCGTCCGTGTATATGTGCAGATCGACACACGCTGACCCCCAGGAGTGGTGGTAGTGACCATCGCATCCTGGAGGGCAGCGATACTCACCAAGTTCGTAGAGAACGAGGGGAGGTGAAGACCTGAGAGTGAGCCGGACGGAACTGCCGGACACAGGAGAATAGTGGAGGAACGTGCAAGAACTAGGCCCCCTGAGGGGTTAGCCAGTCTGACAACAACAGGTGCAGGGAGTGGTGTGACTGTGGTACTGTCACGAAAGAAACAGCGGGAAGCACATGAGTCAAACGTGAATGTGTGCAAGGCCTCAGCAGGCGCAGTACCAAGGAGAGCAGACTCACTAGCACCTAGAGCAGCAGCCTCTATACCTGGGTCGGGCGGCACACATAGGTAACAGTCACCCTCAGCACTAACAGTCAAAGCATGCATGGCAGCAAGGATAGTGTCATAGTCAAGAGCAAAGATATCCACACCCTGCCTAATATGCGCTAGATAGCAGGGGAGCTCAGTCGCATCGGGAAACTCAACGCGCCAGGCGTCGTCAAGACGGGAGCAGCAGCGCGACTGTGTGTGACCAACCTTCCCGCATGTCTGACCAGCGCGCTCACCTGTGCGAATGACGTAGTGGCAGCGAAAACTTCCCCCGGACGCCCCACGATGAGCAAACCACTCACGAAGCTCCTAGGGCGTAGGGGTCTCACGCGGACGTTGCTGCTGCTGCCTCTGACCACCGCCAGAACCTCCCCTCTGACCAGTTCCACCATGACCGCCACCACTGCTGCCACCACTGCCGCCGCCACCACTTTCACTGCCGCCACCACCGCCACCACCAATGCCTCCACTCTCACCACCACTCCCTCTGCCACCACCGCCACCTCCACCGCCTCCACCGCCTCCATCACCGCCTGCACCTCTGCCATCCCCACCACCTTTGCCTCCCTTGCCCCTGCAGCTGCGGCGCCTCCCATTAGGAGCAGACGCAGCCCCGACCTCTTCAGCACGAAGGAAGTCAACAGCAGTAGCAAATGTGTAGGAGGGGGCAAGGGGGGGGGGGGGGAACACCCCTTAAAGAAGGGAGTGCGAGGAGTGCCACGAGCAGCACCTACAGCGACTATGCTGGCCTCAGCTGCAAGGAGGTGCTTCTTGAGCAGGTCGACAATGAGGCCGTGGGGTCCATGGCGAGAAAGAGGTCCCTGACTGCGCTAAGAGAGTCAGGGAGGCGGGTGACGATGAAGTAAAGAGCGATGTTCATGGGGGCAAGGTTCTTGTCTAGAAACTTGGTGGGAAGCGTGGCGCGGTAGCGAGTGTTACTAGTGTGAAGGTGGGTGACTAGGTCGTCGACTGTGGCAAAGGTGGACAGCTCGGGAAAAAGGTAGGGCAGTACAAGGCGGCCGAGAGCAGCAGTGGCAGGGGAGGAGTAACGAGCGACTACAGCATCGTATCGGGCTTTAGCACTCTTGTGCTGGCCAAAGTGAGCGCGGTCGGCTAACGGTAGGTGGTTGCGAACGGCTAGGCGAGCTGCAGCGTTACGGGTAAGCCACTGTGAGTGAGTCGCACTGTCAGCTGTGTCGGGAGGGGCGAGAGAGGCTCCAGGTGTGTGGTCAAACAACGAAACGCCGTCTCTAGAATCGCTCAGTAGGAACAACTGTAAGTCATCGAGCCACGTATCGAACTGGATCGGACAACCCTTTGGATCGAATGTGAAGATGCTGAGAGTAGCCATAGCGGGCAGAGCAGGGTGGCGCGCGAGCAGCAGGGCAGCACGCAAGCAAGGACGGCGCGACGGGCAGTGCAGCGCGCAAGCGCTAGGGAAGCCCACTGGGCAGGGCGGGGCGGCACAAATGGCAGGGCAGGGCGGCGGCCAGCAGGGCGGCGCGCGGGAAGGACAGGGCAGGGCGGCGGCCAGCATGGCGGCACGCAGGCAGGGCAGGGCAGGACGGCGGCTTGAGGGCGGCGCGCGGGCAGGGCAGGGCAACGTGACTGGTGGGGCTGCACGACGGGCAGGGTAGGGGGCTACGAGCAGGGTAACGCGCTACGGGCAGGGAACTATCCGGTGAGCCCTAATAGAACGGTCCTAGAACAGGACCTGCTCTGATACCACCACGTCATAATGCAGAACGAGAATGAATGCATTGAGAAGAAAGTTGGTATAAGTACTAACCCTAATTGGGTTGTACCCCTTACGGGCTACCCCACTACAGCCTACACAACTTAAACATTTTAACAGTTTGACAGCTGCAGTTGTTGCTTTGGTAGTGGCGGGTGCGATACAGCTGCACCTTTGGGAATGCTAAAGTTAACTCTAAAACCGACGCTAGTGTTGTAATGTTGTAAATCTCTGAAGGACCGAAATCCATGGAAGTCAAGCTATAGAAGAAGGGTGTGAGGAGAGAAATCCATGTGACGTTTTTATATGCTGTAAATACAATTCACCAAATGCAAACGAGCTCGCGCAGTCCCAAAAGCGTACGAATTCAGTCGAAAGCAACGGGAAATGTTTGGGGAGTAAAAATTCATCCATGAATTGTTGATGCAACTTTCATCTGAATTTGTATGCTTGCACAGTCACATGCGTCCTTTCGTGTACAAGTGCGCCAAGGCTCGTCCCAGTCGCCATGCTACCATCCGAGCCCTTGGTGACATCGCATAGCCTTACCTCAGTTTTTCCCCTCGCTCATGCTGCCTCTTCATCCACCCATACGGTCACGCTGCGCGCGCGCCCGCTCGCACGATTCCGCTTGGCGGAAGTGTTCCGCCGCTTCCCATGGCTTCCTTCCGCCCTCCGCGCTGCACCACCGCGCACGGGGCAGCCCTGGAAAAGGCGGAGGCAGATGAGTGAACGCACGCCGGGAGTGGGATCCATGCTGCGAGGCGAAGCGAGGGCCGTGCGAGTAGAAGCACTGAGCGTACGCGCGGGAGGGGATGTGAAAGCGAGGTTAACAATTGATTAAACAGTTTGGCGTGAGTGCGGCGGCGAGAGTTGAAGCAGCGGCGCTAGTCGCTTAGCCGCTTCGGTGACTGCAGTGGTTGTTTGGAGGGCAGCGGCGTGGGAGTGGTAGAACCTCTCCAAGATTGCGGACGGCGCGGGGAAGCAAAGCGCGCGAGCATGGACGGCACAGGGAGTGCGGACTCCTTTCTCGCCCTCCTCGCGGAGGTGCTCTCCGCACCGAACGGATTGGGCGCGCGCAACATCTTCACGCGCCGCCCAGGCAGAGGCGGCGGCGCCGGTGGGCGCGGTGGCAGAGGACGGGGCGGCAGGGGCAGGCGGAGCGCGCGGGTGCGCGTGGAGGGCGTCCCCGCGGAGGCCTCCGCGGAGGTCCTGGCTGGCGTGCTGCGTGGCGCAGTGGGGGACGCGGTGGGGCGCGTGACGATCAAGGGGTGCACGCGCGTGGGGGACGTGGTGGGTGGCGCGCGGCAGCAATGGGCGTCGCTGGGGGTGGCGTACGCGGACCTGCTCTCCCCAGAGGCCGCCGACTCGCTGCTGCGCTGTGAACGCGCCGGTGCCCCGCTGCATGTGGGCGGGCGCGTGCTGGGCGTGCAGCGCGTGGCGGAGCACAGGCGCGCGCCCGAGGGGCTGCTGCACCCCGCCACTGTCCACGTGGGCTTCATCCAACGGCCCGGCCAGCTGGCGGTGACGTGGCAGTCCGAGGTGGCGGAGTGTCGGGTGGAGTTTGACTTTGTGGAGAGACGCGTGCGCGTGCTGGTGGGGGGCGGGGGCACGGAGAGAGGGCGGGGTGGCTTGGGAGGGAGAGCGGGAGTTGCAGCAGCAGCAGCGGGGGTGGGTGATGCATGGGGGGATTCAGACTCAGACGATGGGGGTGAAGCGTGGCAGCACAGTGCAGGTGGGCGTGGCGCTGCTGCTGCTTCCTCTCCGGAGGGCATGGCAGGTTCCTGCCAGCGACTGCAGCACCGCCTGGACTGGCGCATGAGGGACGTGCGCCTGTGGGACGCCCCCCACCGCCGCAGAGACAGAGGCAGGCCCTCTGAGCGCCGCCCGCCGCTGCTGCTGCTGCCCGCCGTGCCGCCCGCTGTGTTCACGCGGGCGTGCGACGACGATGTGTGGCAGCGCGACCCGTGCGCATGGTTCCCCGACGACAGCGACCCCTGGACCCGCTCCACCGACCTCCGCCTCGCCCCCGCCGCACCACGCACTGGCGCAGTGGGCGCAGTGGGGGACGGGGGGTGGGGAGGAGGGGTGCTAGGGGTGGGTTCAATGGTAGTGCAGGTATCTGTGGGGAGGGAGAGTAGCGGGAAGGTGAGGGAGATAGCAGAGCGCATGCGCACAGTGGGGCTGTGGTGCAGGCCGAGGTACCTGGGCCCGCCTCACCACAGCATCACCACGTCCTTCTTCCGCCCGCACCCGCCCATCACCATCGCCCCCTTCGTCTGCCTGCCGCCTCGCTGGCCCTCCACTGGCCGCGCCACCACCACCACCGTCACCGGCAGCAGCGGGGGCAGACGGGGTGCGCAGGCAGCAGATCTGGCGTTTCCAGTGCTGTACGTGCTGACGCTGCTGGTGCAGCGCGGCACCATCCCCCTCACTGCCGTGACCACCCCCCTGTACCGCACGCTGGCACGCGAGGCACCACGAGCAGCGGTGGCGGTGCTGCTGGAGTTCATGCGCTACGCCCGCCCCGAGTTCGACCCCGCTGGCCAGTTCACCCGCGTCGCACGCGCCATGCGCCACCAAGGCAAGCTGCCGTGGCGACGCGAGCGGTTGGAGGGAGGCGGCGGGCAGGCGGGGGGAGGGGCGGCAGAGGGGACACGGTCACGGCGCCGGGGAGAGGTGGTGCAGCAGCAGGGCACTGCGGAGGAGCATGAGGAGCGGCGTGGGGGAGAGGAGGAGGAGACGGGGCAGGAGAAGAAGGCGGGGCGGGAGGCAGAGGGGGCGGTGGAGCAGAGTGAGGGTTCGGCGTGGCCGTGGGTGCTACCCGAGAACCACGTGTTGGTGTTCCGCCTCATCGTCACTCCCCTGGCCGCGCAGTGCTGCCTGCCCAGTGTGGAGCTGGCGAACCGAGTCATCGCGAACTACCGCCCCCACGCGCACCGCTTCCTGCGCGTGACCTTCACGGAGGAGGGTGAGCGGCAGCTGGCGTCGTTCGTCCTGGTGGGCGGCGCTTACCGTGCGGAGGAGGCGCAACACAGCGCGCGCACCGACGTGTACCACCGCATTCTGAAGCTCGTCAACCAGGTGGGGGGGGAGTGGGGGATGGAGCAGGGTGAAGGGGTTAGCACGTGTGGGGGTTGCAGGTGTGGTGTAGCAGGTGAGAGATGCATTCTTTGTGAACTTTGTTGGCTCAGCTCGCCGTTTAATAGCTCTCCAGATCTTTAGTGTCTCAACTGCCGCCACGGCCTTGCGTCCATCCACCCTTCTCGCCCCCTGCACCCGTGTGTGGCGTGGCAGGGCTTTGAGCTGTGTGGTCGGCGCTACCGCTTCCTGGCGTCGTCAGCGTCGCAGCTGAGGGAGAAGTCGGCGTGGTTCCTGGCGGAGGACGCCACCCACGGCCTCACCATCGCCGCCGTGCAGGTGCGCTCATGCTTGGCCGCTGACTCACCAGTCCATGGGTCACCCAGTCAGACGGCCCATGAGTCAGTGAGAGGCAGTCAGTCGCCCATGTAGTCGGCCTGTCTAGTACTCAGCTCGCCAGGCTATCCATTGGTTAGTCACGCATTCTTTAAGCTTGTCAGTCAGCACAAACGTTGATAAGTCAGTCGGTCTGTCAGTTAGTGGCATAGGTGATGAGTCACTCACTTTGTCAACCGGCTAGCTTAATTGTCATTCACCCACTGCCGTGTGAGTCGGTCTATGTGTGTGCCTGTGTGCGTGCTTCTGTGGTACATAATTGGGAGTGAGCCATGGGGGTGTGCGGTGTTGTTGCCGATGCTGTGCTGGGGACGCGGCTTGGACTGGGCCCATGGCGCCAGGCGTGGATGGGCACCTTCACCGCCATTCGCAACGGGGCCAGTGCTTCTCCTCGCGCTTCACCTCGCTGCCCCTGCCTCGCGCCCACGTGCGCAATCTCCCGGACGTCACACGCCACGGCTTCTGCTTCACGGACGGCATTGGTGCCGTGACCCCTGAGGCCGCCAGGGCGCTTGCGGATGCCATAGCGCCCTACCTCGACAGGCCGCTCTCTGCTGCCCCTCACCGTACTCACTTGCCTGTGGGGGGGGGCGCGGGGGTGTGGCTGCGTGCGCCGTCGGCGTTTCAGATCCGGTATGCGGGGGTGAAGGGCATGGTGGCCGTGTGGCCGCGCGGGGTCATGCAGCGCGTGGAGGCGCAGGGGGCTGCTGGTCCTGCCGAGCACGCCACGGGTGCGTGGCAGCAGCAGCAGCAGCAGCAGCAGCTGCATGACCCCGCGCCATTGCACATCCTGCACCAGGTGCGCCATTGCACATCCTGCACCAGGTGCGCCATTGCACATCCTGCACCAGGTGCGCCATTGCACATCCTGCACCAGGTGCGCCATTGCACATCCTGCACCAGGTGCGCCATTGCACATCCTGCACCAGGTGCGCCATTGCACATCCTGCACCAGGTGCGCCATTGCACATCCTGCACCAGGTGCGCCATTGCACATCCTGCACCAGGTGCGCCATTGCACATCCTGCACCAGGTGCGCCATTGCACATCCTGCACCAGGTGCGCCATTGCACATCCTGCACCAGGTGCGCCATTGCACATCCTGCACCAGGTGCGCCATTGCACATCCTGCACCAGGTGCGCCATTGCACATCCTGCACCAGGTGCGCCATTGCACATCCTGCACCAGGTGCGCCATTGCACATCCTGCACCAGGTGCGCCATTGCACATCCTGCACCAGGTGCGCCATTGCACATCCTGCACCAGGTGCGCCATTGCACATCCTGCACCAGGTGCGCCATTGCACATCCTGCACCAGGTGCGCCATTGCACATCCTGCACCAGGTGCGCCATTGCACATCCTGCACCAGGTGCGCCATTGCACATCCTGCACCAGGTGCGCCATTGCACATCCTGCACCAGGTGCGCCATTGCACATCCTGCACCAGGTGCGCCATTGCACATCCTGCACCAGGTGCGCCATTGCACATCCTGCACCAGGTGCGCCATTGCACATCCTGCACCAGGTGCGCCATTGCACATCCTGCACCAGGTGCGCCATTGCACATCCTGCACCAGGTGCGCCATTGCACATCCTGCACCAGGTGCGCCATTGCACATCCTGCACCAGGTGCGCCATTGCACATCCTGCACCAGGTGCGCCATTGCACATCCTGCACCAGGTGCGCCATTGCACATCCTGCACCAGGTGCGCCATTGCACATCCTGCACCAGGTGCGCCATTGCACATCCTGCACCAGGTGCGCCATTGCACATCCTGCACCAGGTGCGCCATTGCACATCCTGCACCATGTGCGCCATTGCACATCCTGCACCAGGTGCGCCATTGCACATCCTGCACCAGGTGCGCCATTGCACATCCTGCACCAGGTGCGCCATTGCACATCCTGCACCAGGTGCGCCATTGCACATCCTGCACCAGGTGCGCCATTGCACATCCTGCACCAGGTGCGCCATTGCACATCCTGCACCAGGTGCGCCATTGCACATCCTGCACCAGGTGCGCCATTGCACATCCTGCACCATGTGCGCCATTGCACATCCTGCACCAGGTGCGCCATTGCACATCCTGCACCAGGTGCGCCATTGCACATCCTGCACCAGGTGCGCCATTGCACATCCTGCACCAGGTGCGCCATTGCACATCCTGCACCAGGTGCGCCATTGCACATCCTGCACCAGGTGCGCCATTGCACATCCTGCACCAGGTGCGCCATTGCACATCCTGCACCAGGTGCGCCATTGCACATCCTGCACCAGGTGCGCCATTGCACATCCTGCACCAGGTGCGCCATTGCACATCCTGCACCAGGTGCACCATTGCACATCCTGCACCAGGTGCGCCATTGCACATCCTGCACCAGGTGCGCCATTGCACATCCTGCACCAGGTGCGCCATTGCACATCCTGCACCAGGTGCGCCATTGCACATCCTGCACCAGGTGCGCCATTGCACATCCTGCACCAGGTGCGCTCATGCTGCACCTCTGTCTGTCATTATGCTCAATCGCATGCTCTTGACCTGTTGCCCTTCACCTCTCCCTCCCTCCCAGTCCCTCGCTCACCCCCTGTCGCTTGTCCAACTCAAACAGTGGCAAAGTACCGCTGTCGTTGACCCTTCAAGTGTGTAGCACGTGAGTGTTCCCATGAGTGCCTACGTTTGTGCACCCATGCCCTCCCCGGCCAGTTTGGCATCATGTCGGAGGCAGAGGTGGTGTCGGGCAGCCTGCTGCACGCCGCACACCGCCACGGGCGGCGGGAGGAGGCGGTGAGGGAGCATGTGCGCAACATGTTCCTGTCGCTGCGCCACCGCTACCACCGCCTGCTCGTGTATGGCGTGGACGCTGAGGGGGAGGATGGGGAGGAGCGCGGGGAGAGGGATGGCGGGGAGCGTGGGGGGGGGGACGGGGAGGAGCGCGTTGATGATTCATTCGGGGATCCGCGCCTCCCTCGGCAGCACGGCAGGGGCCAGCAGCAGCCCCTGGCACCGCAGGTTGGTGGGGTTGTTGATGCGCATTGCACACGTGTTGTCCTCCATGTGTGCATGGGTCTCCATGCGTTGTACAGCTGCGCTCTTCAGCCATGTCCGTTCTCGAGAAGTAGCTCAATAGATGACCAACAAGTGCTGAGTTCATGCCACCTTACTGCATCAACTAGTTGCAGGATGCTCGCATGATCAGTCGCTGAATCTGCAAATGTCGCTTTTGACTTAATGTTTACGTTTGCGTGCATGAACATGTGTGCATTGTGTATTGCATGTGTGCGTGCGTGCGTGCGTGCGTGCGTGAGTGTGCGCGTGGATGTGCTTGTTTGTGGGTGCGTGTGTGTGTGCGCACATGCATCACCAGGTCATGGATGACTCAGCCAGCCTTGACATGGCAACCATTCGAGCGCGAGCCTTTGCATGGTACCATGTGTGCTACCATCCTACGGAAATTGAGCGTAACCAGCACGAGGCTTATAGCCGTGGCCTCCATGTGCCTCCAATCTTTCTCAGCTTTGCTTGGATTGGCGTAGATACCTTGTGCCAGCACTTAATTACACACTAATGTCAGAGGTCCACTGGTGATCCCCGATTGATCCTAGGGAAGGGTTACAGGCACGTTGGCCTGGGGGGTTATGGGCGCACTGACCCGCTACTTAACAAGCCCTTTTATCCCAATGGTCTAGTGGTTTGGATTCTGATATGGTACCGTATCACCCCGGATAGAAACACAGACCTATTATATGCGCATGCGCTTCTATCTGGAGCAATGCGCTTATGGCCGATCCTCAATTATAAACGCACCCTCTGTGAAAACGTTACTTATTATAAACGCATGTACAATTTTAAATTAAAATTTCTGTTCGAAACGGTAGCGAGTTTCAATTTTGAAGCGAGTACAATCTCATTTTCGCTGAGTTTGACTCTCGAAGACCTGACTGGCTGCGCGTCCAGGATGTGCTGGCATGACTGCAAAGTGTTGCATCTTGGCCCCTATGTGCTGGAAGAGAATCGCTAGCAGGAGATTCTGCATTGTGACGCGAAAATTTTCGACTCGGTTGAAATGGCAAAAGTGGAACATACAATATGTAAAAATTTTAAAGTTCAACTTCTAAAAATTTGAAGATTGTGATTCGACTAGAAGAGGAGTTTGCTGTAAAGGAGACAAACTCCTTTTCATTCCCGCAGGTCTCTCAGACCTGCCACCTAGTCTCATTTGCATTTTCAGATCTCCAATTTGCTTACCACCAGCACACTCCCTAAACCCCTCCTATGCCTAGAGTTGGGCATAGGAGCACTTTAATCAACGACATGATCAACGTCAGGTTTTCAACCATGGCGTCTGGCTTTGTTTCCGCAATAACCGGCCGACCCCCCGCTCCACGAATGGTTACGCGCAGCAGCGGAAGGCGTGCTTCCCCGCCAAGAGATGAGGATCGCGCATCTTCCTCCCGCGATCGCTCAAGATCGCCACGTCGAAATGGCGGAAACGCAACATTGACCGCGTTGGACCTGTTGAATGGCGCGAGACAGCCTCCTCCTTCTGCACCTAATGTCGTCGCCGACGGACCTGGTAACGAGCGTGGGCCCCCCGGATTTCATGTCGAGGGGCGAGCTGCACGTGCAACCAACGACCCGCCTCAGCCAGGCGAAAACGCCCCCGCGCGCCAGGGTCCTGCAATCCAAGCACAAGACCGCAATGATCGCGGTCCTGCACAAGCAGATCGCAATCATCGCGATTGTGCACGTGCAAATTGCAATCAGCGAGATTCTGCACGTGCAGATCGCGACCGCGATTCTGCACGTGCAAGTCGCGAGCGGGATCCTGCGCGTGGCGAGCGTCAGATTCAGGAGCCAGCACGCGAGGATCACCGCCCCGATTCTTCAAATCGGCGCGCGAATCAGGGCGAGCAGCGAGATCCGCAGAATCCGGCAGCTGGGATTGCCGAAATCGCTGAAATCATTGCTCGCCTTGACCCCGCCAGCCAGCAGAATCTGAGGCGAATGTTCACTGAAACTGGCGGCGAACGCGTTATGGCGCGATCCAGCGCTTCTACAGGGCGCCGTGTACCCGAGAATTATTCGGCGCGCTACACTGGAAACAACACCGGAGCGGCAGCAAATAATAACGACGCAATCGGCCACGTGATCGGCCTTCTCGCGGCGCTTCAGCGCGGCAACAACGGTGAAGCCGCAGCAACAGCTGATCCTGTTCGTCCAGCTGCCGCAGCAGCAGCAGCCCGTCCCCGCGCTCCCCCTCCTCCTCTTAATCCTGAGGGTGACGACGACGACGACCACGACAACGTTGAGAACCTCGACGAAGGTAATACCACTCGTCTCAAGGCCAATCCAGCAACCATTAGTCTTGCCCCCATACCTCCTGCACGTCCTCAATTACGCTCCTCACTCGTCAAAAGCGACGGCATTCGTACCTATGACGACTGCACTGCACACTCCTCGGAGAGTCGTGTCACAATTTGGTGTCTTAAATTTAAAAATTCGTATACCGTATTCTCCCGGACATAACTGTCAAATGTTGTAGCCTGTAGTGAGGTTTGTCTTAGGGGGTACAGAGGTTAGGGTTTGTCATATGTACCCCAACTCACATCAATGACACCAACACTTCTATTCTTGACATGGTATCACCTAGGTTAGGATCCTGTGGGATCCCGCTCCTCCCGTCCTCGTTCGTCTCGCCCGAGCCTGTCTCACACTGTCGTACTAGTTGCGCCCGTCTTGCCCGAGCCTAGCGCCGGCCCGATCTAGTCCCGTTCGTTCGTTACTGCCCGCGCGATCTAGTCCCGTTCGTTCGTTACCGCCCGTTCCGCCGACCCACTTTCCCCGTAGCGTAGCGCCCTTCCCCCCCCCCCCCCCCCCCCCCGCTGCCCGTCGCGTCGCGCCTCCCCCCCCCTGCTGCCCGTCGAGTCGCGCTTTCCCCCCTCTGCCCGTCACTTCGCGCCTCCCCCCTGCTGCCCGTCGAGTCGCGCTTTCCCCCCGCTGCCCGTCACTTCGCGCCTCCCCCCTGCTGCCCGTCGAGTCGCGCTTTTCCCCCGCTGTCCGTCACTTCGCGCCTTCCCCCCGCTGCCTGTCGCGTCGCGCCTTCCTCTGCCCCTCGTCATGTCCCGCTCTCCCCCTCTTCCCGTCCCGTCGTCCCCTCCCCTGCTGCTCGTCGCGATGCGCCCTCCCCCCGCTGCCCTACACGCCCGTTCGCGCGCCGCGCCTGCCGCCGCGCCTGCCCGTTCGGCCCGCCGCGGACCTGCTAGTCCCGCCGCAGCGCCTACCCCTCCTACCCGCCGTCGCGCCTCCTAGGTAGGCCCGCCGTGGGCCCGCTCGTCCTACCGCCGCGCCTACCCCTCCTACCCGCCGTCGCGCCTCCTAGTTAGGCCCACCGTGGGCTCGCTTGTCTCGCCGCTGCGCCTGCCCGTACTACCCGCCGCGGACCCTCCCTTCTAGCCGCCACGGGCCCTACCTTTCAGCCGCCGCGCCTCCTCGTTAGGACCGCTACGGGCCCACTAGTTCGGCCCTCCCTTCACACTACTGCACCTACTCGTTCAGTCCACACCCCTTGCGCCTATCGCGCCTGCGTTTTGCATCTGCCACGGACTTGCCCTAGCCGCCCTACCAGTGCCGCCCGCAGCCGGACTGGTCGTTTCCGCTTACGCTATGGCGACCCCTAGGGTTCTTCGTTTTGACGCTGACGGTAGACCGCTCGAGTTTCCGGTCTGGCTCCTACGCGCGCGTCGCCTTTTAGAGAGTCAGGTCCAGGCGGGTGAGTCCCTCTGGGCGCACGCTACTGGTGACCTTCCTGCGCCCGACGACCCTACGCCGTTAGGCCCTGCCCCTGACGACGTTGCCAGAGACCGCTTTACCCGCCAGCGTGCTGACCTGACGGCGTGGAAGTCGCGTGACGCTGCTGCCTGCATCGCTCTTAGCAGCCTCCTCCCTGAGTCTGAGGAGGCCCACTTCACTCAGGTTCGCACTGCTAGTGAGTTCCTGACTGCGATCAAGGCCCGCTACGCTACTCCCACCACTGTCTCTCTTGGCCGCCTCTTCCTACCGTTCTTGTTCCCTGACCTCGCCTCGTTTGAGCGCTCTGCTGACTTGATTGCTCACCTCCGCTCGCTCGATTCTAGCTACCGCGCTGCTTGCACTGACGCACAGCTTGCACTGCTTCCCCCTCCCATAGCGATTTCTATTTACTTCATTGCCACTAGCCTCCCTGACCGCCTTGCCTCGGTTCGTGACACGCTTCTTCTGAAGCACCCTAGTGAGCTCACTATCGAGGTCCTTGAGTCTGCACTCAAGGACGTCGAGAGCAACCTCCGCTCCGTAGCCTCCGCCTCTGGTGCTGTACCCCCTCCACTGTTTCACGGGTGCACTGTCCCCCAGCTGCCCACTTTTACTGCCTCACTAGCCACTGCCACTACTCACGTGACCGCAGCTACTGTTACGACTTCGTCGCGGTCTCGAGGTAGGGGTGGCAGGAGGGGCGGTCAGGGTGCAGGCGGCGGTGGCGGCGTTGGCGGCGGAGGTGGTGGGGGTGGCGTGCTGACCGGTGGCGGCGGGAGCGCAGGGCCTGGAGAGGCGTCTCGTGCAGCGGCCAGTGACTCCCCTACTGCAGCTGGTAGAGGCGACACCCGGACTCGTCAGCCTCCTCCTGGTCTGCCGGCTGCGGTGGGTGGAGCAGCGGCGTGGTACCTGGCCCAGCGGCAGCAGCAGCAGCAGCAGCAGCAGCCCCTCCCTTTGCAGCAGCCCCCGCAGCAGCAGCGGCAGCAGCAGGTTTCGGGGCCAGGACAGCGTCAGCCCCAGCGAGGTGTTGTTCACCCTTTGTGCACCTATCAGGTTCTGACAGGTGCTCGCCGAGGCCAGCCTTGTGGCCGCACCCACCCTCCTGGTCAGTGCTTTGCTCAGCTCACTGACACGGTTCGCTTGGCCTTCGGCGTTGGCGGCCCTGCCCCTGACTGGTTTCCTCTTGTTCAGACGTACGGCTCCGCTCTTTGGGGCATGACTGCTTCTCAGTTGCTTGATCTCTTAGGAACTCCTCATGCTATGTATGCTGTTGTTGACTCTAGTGCTTCTGACTCTGTTTACTCGAGTGTTGTTTGTCAGAATGTATTTGCTGTTTAGCCTGCAGTTGGGTACTCTGTAGTGAGTACAACCCAATTTAGGGTTTGCTATTTGTATCCCAACTTTCTATAGTGAAACCCCTCATTCTTCCTTCTCGACTTTCCTCACCCAAAATTCCCTCGACACTTATGCCCTGAACCCAAGCCATGGTTCCTATGTCAAGCTACTATTCTAACATGGTATTAAGAGCAATAAGTTCTAGGACCTAACATCAATGGGCCCACCACCTAATGCCCTGCTAGCCTAGGCCCTGGCCCGTCGCCCCTTGGCGTAGCCCCTAGCCCCTAGGCTCGGCCCCTTGGCCCCGTCGCCCCTAGCTGTGACACTCGGCCCCGTTGGCCCCGTCGCCCCTAGCCGCGCCCCTCGGCCCCGTCGACTCCGTCGCCCCGCGCTCGGCCCGTACCTAGCCCGCGCTCGGCCCCGTTCCTAGCCCCGCGCCCGGCCCGTACCTCGCCCGCGCTTGGCCCCGTACCTAGCCCGCGATCGGCCCGTACCTAGCCTCGCGCCCGGCCTCGTACCTAGCCCGCGCCTGGCCCCGTACCTAGCCCGCGTTCGGCCCGTACCTAGCCCCGCGCCCGGCCCGTACCTAGCCCAGCGCACGGCCCCGACCCTAGCCAGCGCCCGGCCCCGTACCTAGCCCGCGCCCGGCCCGTACCTAGCCCGCGCCTGGCCCGTACCAAGCCCGCGCCTGGCCCCGTCCTTCGCCCAGCGCCCGGCCCCGTCTCTTGCCCGCGCCCGGCCCCGTAACCAGCCCGCGCCCGGCCCGTACCTAGCCAGCGCCTGGCCCTGTACCTCGCCCGCGCCCGGCCCCGTACCCTGCCCGCGCCCGGCCCCGTCTCTCGCCCGCGCTCGGCCCGTACCTAGCCCCGCGCCCGGCCCGTACCTGCCCAGCGCCCGGCCCCGTACCTGCCCAGCGCCCGGCCCCATACCTGCCCAGCGCCCGGCCCTGTACCTGCCCAGCGCCCGGCCCCGTACCTGCCCAGCGCCCGGCCCCGTACCTGCCCAGCGCCCGGCCCCGTTCCTGCCCAGTGCCCGGCCCCTTACCTGCCGAGCGCCCGGCCCCGTACCTGCCCAGCGCTCGGCCCCGTACCTGCCCAGCGCCCGGCCCCGTACCTGCCCAGCGCCCGGCCCCATACCTGCCCAGAGCCCGGCCCCGTACCTGCCCAGCGCCCAGCCCCGTACCTGCCCAGCGCCCGGCCCCGTACCTGCCCAGAGCCCGGCCCCGTACCTGCCCAGCGCCCAGCCCCGTACCTGCCCAGCGCCCGGCCCCGTCCCTAGCCATGGCCCCGTCGCCCCTAGCCATGGCCCCTCGCGACCTGCCGCCCCTAACCGCGGCCCCGGTGCCCTGTTGCAACATGGCGGGTGAGGGGGTGGCAAGAGGGGGTTCCTCCTGCCCGCGTGCCCTACAGTCGCACGCGCAGCTCCGCCCCCGCCCCCCTCCCCGCCCTCCATGGGGATGGCGGGGAGAGGGTGTGAGGGGGTGGCGGATGTGCCTCAGCAGCAGCAGCTGCCGCCACGCCTCCTCTCTCTCTCCCTGCCGCACCTTGTGGTGGGAGAGGGGGGGAGCTTGGAGGTTCAGGGGGAGGCAGGAGGGGATCTGCAGCACCAGCCCCCCCCCCCGCCCCCCCCTTCTCCTCCATCTCTCTGCTGCGGGTGCAGCAGTGGGGGGAGGGTATGGGGGTGGCGGGTGTGGCCAACCTGCTGTCGCCCGAGCGGCTCCTGCACCGCCCCTTCTCCTACCTCCCCCCTGCTGCGGGTGCAGCAGTGGGGGGGGAGGGGATCTGCAGCACCAGCCCCCCCCCCCTTCCCCCCCTTCTCCTATCTCCCCCTGCTGCGGATGCGGCAGTGGGGGGAGGGGACCTGCAGCACCAGCCCCCCCCCCGCCCCCTCCTTCTCCTCCATCTCTCTGCTGCGGGTGCAGCAGTGGGGGGGAGGGTATGGGGGTGGCGGGTGTGGCGCGTCCTGCTGTCGCCCGAGCGGCTCCTGCACCGCCCCCCCCCCCCCCCCCCTTGCCCCCCCCCCCCCCCCTTCTTTTTTTTCTCCTCCATCCCCCTGCTGCGGGTGCAGCAGTGGGGGGGAGGGGATCTGCAGCACCAGCCCCCCCCCCCGCCCCACCCCCCCCCCCCTCCCTTCTCCTACCTCCCCCTGCTGCGGGTGCAGCAGTGGGGGGGAGGGGATCTGCAGCACCAGCCCCCCCCCGCCCCCCCCCCCCCCCCTTCTCCTCCATCCCCTGCTGCAGGTGCAGCAGTGGGGGGAGGGTATGGGGGTGGTGGGTGTGGGTGCAACTGCGGGGTGGCGGGTATGGGGGTGGCGGGTGTGTGAACCGTCCCCTCCTCCTCCTCCACCTTCGTCTCCCACTGCTGCAGCTGCCGCTGAGGGGGGTGGGTGTGTGGGAGCCAAGGGAGTGGTACTAGGGGGGTGACGTGGGAGTGGAGCTAGGGGTGCAGCAAGGGGTGTGTGTAAGGGGGGTGGGACAGTTGGGGGAGGTTGAGCGGAGGCTGCCGTCTTGTCGTCCGCAGCACCTGTAGTCCGGGGCTCTGCTTCTGGTAGCTCAGAGAGCCTGCTGCGCCTGTCGCCCGTGGGTCCGTTGCTCCTGCCGCTCAGAGTTAGCCGCAGAGCCAGTTACTCCTGTAGTCCGGGGCCCTTGCTCCGGTAGCCACCATGCGCGCCGCTCCTATTGCCCGTGTGTCTGCAGCATCAGCCGTTGCCTCCTATCTCCTCTCCTCTCACAGTCCAGCCTCCTCCTCCTCACTTGCCCTTTGTGTATGCCTCTAGCTTTGCTTGTACTTGTGAACCTGCTCTATGACTGCATGCTCTGCTGATTATACCCCACTTTGACTATGGGGGTGTGTCAGAATGTATTTGCTGTTTAGCCTGCAGTGGGGTACTCTGTAGTGAGTACAACCCAATTTAGGGTTTGCTATTTGTATCCCAACTTTCTATAGTGAAACCCCTCATTCTTCCTTCTCGACTTTCCTCACCCAAAATTCCCTCGACACTTATGCCCTGAACCCAAGCCATGGTTCCTATGTCAAGCTACTATTCTAACATTGTTAGCTTAGGTGCTAGTCTTACTGAGTTGCCTGTTGCTAGTGTAGGCACTTGTGTAGACACTAGTCCAGGTGCTACTTCGGAGGACGCTTCGCTGTCTTTCATTTTGGACTCTGGGGCTTCGCACTGCTTCTTCCGCGACCACACGACACTTACTCCACTTCCTGCGCCAGTCTCTGTAGCGCTGGCTGATCCCACCTCGGGACCAGTCACTGCTCGCTACACTACTAATCTTCCGTGCCCTGCTGTTCCCTCTGGGTCTCTGACTGGCTTCCACGTCCCCTCGTTCTCGAGGAACTTGGTGGGCGTGAGGCCTCTTGTGAGCCAGCACGTGGGTGTGTGGATTGAGCCCTCTGGTGAGACGGCGGTTTGTGTTGACGGCGACACTTACGCGCCTCTTGCCACCTTTACGGCGGAGCCGGGCTCAGGTCTCTACACACTTCACACTGACCCTGGTGTGCAGCAGCGGCAGCAGCAGCAGCAGCAGCAGCGGCAGCAGCAGCAGCGACTCCTGCCCCCGGCCCCGGTTACTTCCCCAAGTCTGGTCCCTGCGTCTCACCAGGTTGCTGCGTCCCCCCAGGTAGCTGTGTTTGGTCAGGTTCCCGTGTCTGGTCCAGTTGCTGCGTCGTGCTCCTGCCGGTCGCTTGCACACCCCACCGTTCGGTGGCACCACCGGACGGGGCACCCGTCCCTTCCTCGTCTGCGCGCTATGTCTCGTCAGCGTCTTGTCTTAGGCCTCCCGCGTGTCTTGCCGTCGCTGCCGCCTTCGCTTGCACCGCCGTGCGGTCCCTGCGTCGAGGGTCGGCTGCGCGCCACCCCTCACTCCTCCTCCCTTCGTCCGGCCACCGAGCCTTTTGAGACGCTCCACTTGGACGTCTGGGGCCCCGCCCCTCGCCTTGGCCCTGAGCGCGAGCGTTTCTTTTTGGTCGTCGTTGACGACTACGCCCGCTACACCACAGTGTTCCCCCTGGCGAAGAAGTCTGAGGTGACTTCTACGCTGATTAGGTGGTTGCTTACCACTGAGGGCACTCGTGGTCGTCGTGTCAGCTGTCTTCACTCTGACCGTGGGGGTGAGTTTCGCTCCGGCATTCTCGCTGGATTCTGTCGCGAGCAGGGCATTCGTCAGTCCTGGACGCTTCCAGAGTCCCCACAGCAGAATGGGGTTGCTGAGCGCCGCATAGGCTTGGTCATGGAGATCGCCCGCACCTCCTTGACTCACGCCCGTGCCCCCCATTTTCTGTGGCCCTACGTAGTTAGGTACGCCGCTCACCAGCTGAACCTCTGGCCACGCGTCTCTCGGCCAGAGGCTTCACCGACCAGTCTTTGGACCGGGTCCCCTGGTGTTGCGTCAAGGTTTCGTGTCTGGGGTTGCTTGGCTCTTGTCCGTGACACTTGCGCGGACAAGCTCTCGCCTCGCGCCGTTCCCTGTGTCTTCCTTGGTTTCCCTGAGGACTCCTCTGACTTCACCTTTTACCACCCTCCCTCTCACCGGTTCTTTGACTCCCGTGACGTCCGTTTCGAGGAGTCCACCCCCTACTACGCCAGGTACCCCAGTCGAGGTCTCCCGGTTCCTCCTCCCCCTCTCTTCCTGACTTCCGCTCCCCCTCCTACTCCCCCGGTACAGCCTCCCCCCCTGGTCCCGCCCCGTCAGGTGTGTCCCAGGCTACCCCTCCCCCCTCGGTAGCCCCTCAGGTGCAGCCTCCTTCCCCGCAGTCCTCCTCGCAGCCTGCTGCAGACCCTGTGGGAGCCGGTGCTCGTGGAGAGGGCCCTACAGGTGCTAGCTCTGGGGGTGCTGGAGTTGGAGCTGAGCCCGTGGTTGCAGGAGACTCTTGTCTTCCGGGAGCTGGTGCTGGTCCTGCTGACTTTGGGGGTGCTACGTCTGGGGGTGCGGGTGCACCCTCTTCGGGTCCTGGTGAGCCTGGTCGTGTTGCTGTTGGTGGTGCTGACTCTGGGGGTGGTGCGCCAGGTGCTTTGGAGGGCGGTCCCGGGGCTGCCGCAGCCCCCGACACTACTCCTCCCCCCCACCCCTACCCAACCCGGCACCAGGCTCGTGTTCGCCGTGCCCGTGAGGAGCAGCTGGAGTTGGAGAGAGAGGAGAGAGAGTTGCAGTGGCTGGTGGAGCAGCCGCAGCAGCAGGAGCAGCTGCAGCAGCCGCAGCTGGAGCCGCCGCAGCAGCAGGAGGCGCAGGAGCTGGAGCCGCTACAGCAGCAGGAGGAGCAGCAGCTGCCACCGCAGCAGCAGCAGCCGCCGCCGCCGCCGCCGCCGCAGCAGCAGCAGCAGCCACCGCCTCCTCCTCCTGTCTCCGGTCTTCGGGCCCTCGGTCTCCCCTCCCGCTCTCCTTCCTCCTCCCCCTCTCCTCCCGTCTCGGGTCCTCTGCTTCCTCCTCCTGACCCCTCTCCAGCTGTTTTCCCTCGTTCTCAGTCTTCGTTGTCCCCTCCTCCTTCTCAGTCTTGGGCCTCTCGTCGCTCCCCTCGTGCTCGTCCCTCGTCTCCTGTTCTCGTTACTGACCTTCGTACTGCCCTCTTTCGTTCTAGTCCGCCTCGTTCGTCTCCGTCTCTCCTTCCGTCTCCTCCTGAGTCGGCCTTCACTGCTTCTCTCTCTACTCCTGTCACTGACTACTACCGCACGTACCGTCCTATTCTCTCTCGTGTTCTTGCCTCTCTTGTTACCGACCCTCGTGCCTCTGTCTCCTCTGTCTCCGCCCTTACTGCCGCAGTCACTGAGTTTGCCTCCACTCACCGCCTTGACTACGCCACCGGTCTTGTGGCTGCTCCTCCTACCAGTCCTCTGGCCGTCGGGGGTGAGTCTGCCCTTGGCTGTGACGTCCTAGAGGACAGGCAGTTTGAGCTAGAGTTCCTGGCAGCCGCTTCCCCACATCTCTGTGCCATGCTGCTCGCCCCTGAGGGAGACCCCGACGCCCTTGACATACCGACTCCTCGCACTTACGCTGAGGCAGTGTCAGGGCCTTGGGCCTCTCAGTGGAGAGCTGCCATGGACGCAGAGATGGCCTCCTACAGATCCACAGGCACCTACGTCGACGAGGTTCCCCCCCCTGGGGCGAACGTAGTCGATGGCATGTGGATCTACAGGGTGAAGCGGCCACCGGGATCTCCTCCGGTCTTCAAGGCGCGCTACGTGGCTAGAGGTTTCAGTCAGCGCGAGGGAGTTGACTTCTTTCAGACCTTCGCGCCCACCCCGAAGATGACCACTCTTCGGGTGTTACTGCACGTAGCAGCACAGAGAGAATACGAGTTACACTCTCTCGACTTCTCTACTGCGTTTCTTCAGGGTAGCCTACACGAGGAGGCCTGGCTGCGTCGTCCCTCTGCCTTCACTGGCACTTTCCCTCCTGGGACCCAGTGGAGGCTGAGGCGACCGGTCTACGGTCTCCGTCAGGCTCCTCGTGAGTGGCACGACACCCTTCGTTCTACCCTCGCTGACCTTGGTTTTCAACCGTCGTCTGCCGACCCGTCGCTGTTCGTTCTTCGTGGCTCCACACCGTTCTTTGTTCTAGTCTACGTCGACGACCTGGTTTTCTCCACTGCTGACAGGGTTGCCTTGGCAGACGTGAAGTCCGAACTGCAGAAGAGACACACGTGCACTGACCTTGGTGAGCTGCGTCACTACCTTGGCCTGCAGATCACCAGGGACAGAGCTGCTCGCACCATTACACTCTCACAGTCACACATGGTGCAGCAGGTCCTTCAGCGGTTCGAGCTTCAGCACTCCACAGTACAGCGCACACCTCGTGCTGTTGACCACAGCCTCACTGGACCCTTTCCTGACGAGCCGTTTGAGTCCAGTGGTCCCTACGCAGAGCTAGTGGGCTGCCTCATGTACCTGATGACTTTTACTCGCCCGGACCTCGCCTTCCCTCTCAGCGTCCTTGCTCGCTTTGTTGCGCCAGGGAGGCACCGTCCTGTTCACTGGATGGCAGCTGTGAGGGTGGCGAAGTACCTAGCGACGACATCAGGCGTGGGGCTAGTTCTTGGTGGGCAGCAGCCTGTCGTACTTACTGGTCACTGTGACTCTTCTTACGCTGACGACGCTGAGACTCACAGGTCTACTCAGGGGTACTGTTTCAGCTTAGGTTCTGGAGCTGTTTCCTGGCGGTCCACGCGCTCCTCTTCAGTCTCGACCTCTACAGCTGAGGCTGAGATCTACGCTGGTGCCATGGCGGCACAGGAGCTGCGTTGGTTGACGTTTTTGCTCGCTGACCTTGGTGAGCGGCCGAGCTCTGCACCGACCTTGTTCACTGACAACAAGGCATCGATTCTCCTCTGTCGTGAGCCGCGACTGGAGAGCAGAGTGAAGCACATTCACGTCAGGTACTTCCTTCTGCGAGAGTTGCAGAGACGTGGACAGGCTCGCTTCGAGTTTGTGGAGTCCGAGGCCAACACTGCAGACATCTTCACCAAGGCGCTTCCGCCTTGTGACCACCAGAGGTGTTGTGTGCAGTTAGGCCTTGTTGACACAGGTTCCAGTCGTGTATAGGCTTGAGTTTACTGTTTGCTTTGCTTGTACTCTTGCTATACACACTTGTGAACTCTTGGACTAGCCTTGTGGCCACTGTTGCTTGTGCTCAGAATGTGTGGTGACGTTGTGATCCACCCTGAGCTTTGTATCTTTGTGACTAGTCTTATGACCGTACACTTTTGGTTTTGCTAGACACCCCTCACTTAGGCTATGGGGGTGTGTCAAATGTTGTAGCCTGTAGTGAGGTTTGTCTTAGGGGGTACAGAGGTTAGGGTTTGTCATATGTACCCCAACTCACATCAATGACACCAACACTTCTATTCTTGACAATAACACCCTAGGGTATAGCTAAAAATACAGGGAAAAAATGGGGGGGGTCTCCTCATAGGAAAAAAATACATAATACCCGGGTCATTACATATGGCATATTTTAGTGTTAGTGTTTATTTAATTAGACAATGTGGGTGTTTTGATTTTCAGTTTAACATCACTGTCTGAGGCGCGAATGTAATTTTCGGCCACGAACTTCATCACCCCCACGAAAATGCCATGTGGCACCTCTCTTGCCACTTGCAGCGGAAGATTTGCCTACACGTGGCGACATTGAAGTAGTGGGAGGGAGGTGGGAAATCTCGGTAGATTGTAAGTGAATGTACCACGAAATTTCATCCGGGGAGAAATTTTCGCGATATTCTTCCGTATTACAGCTTCTCGTTAACGACTATAATAACGAATTCGTAAGAAAAGGGGGGTGTTATAGAAAATCAGTCAAAAAGGGGGGTATAGTAGAAACGAGGTCTATTATAACACCCACCCCGCACAAGCTACCCGGGGGTGTACAATTACGGGGGGGTGTTTTGTCCGGGAGAATACGGTATGTCATTATATAAGTGCATGCGCTTATAAAAATGACTCAATTAGAAGCGCACCCCCCTAAAAAACTCTTCTTTATTATAAGCGCAGGTGCCAGGGCCTATTTTTGGATTTTAGGTACTCTGATTTCCAGAGTAGTTTTTTTCCCAACTCTGAAATCTAGGGTTGTTCCTGCGCCTTACTCTGATTTGTCAGAGTAACCCTATACTTTCAAAAAAAACCCAGGCACGTCAGAGTAATATTTTTCTCTACTCTGATGTTAGTTAAGTTTGGTGTACCATGACCTTAATAGGTTTTTGTTACGCCTTTTGTACTTGCATTTCCGCGTCGCCCACGTTTCCCCCCTCACTGCGATGTTTCAGAGTGAGGTGTTGGCGGCACCGATAATCTGACTAAGGGCGTGTCCGAAGTGAAACGTCAATAGATGTCGCTGGATGTCGGTAAATGTCATCCCTCGGATCGACAGTTCCAACCGTCAGGATTTACCGACATCCCCAAACGGATGTCCACGGATGTCGACGTTTCACTTCGGACACCCCCAAAGAGCGTGTCTGAAGTGAAATGTCGACGGATGTACAGTTTCGTCGGGGAATGCTGGCGAATCTCAACCCTCGGATTGAGCGTTCCGACCGTCAGGATTCCTCGACGTCCCTCAAAGTTTCGTCGGGAAACGTCGACGTTCACTTCAGACATAAAGAGAGAGGGGACTGGCTGGCATCGTGCGCTGGTTGGGAAAGTTGTCAAACTACGGTAGCCAATCAGTGCTCTGCTCATATTGCCGCCAACACACGACAGAAATCAGGAGAATGATCTCGACGATTCGGGGAAAACCCGCTAAACGCAGGGGGAGGTGGGGAGGGGAGGGGGGCGGGGGAGGGGGGGCCGGCAGGTATTCCCTATACAGAGTAAATTCGGTCCACGAAAAAAAAACCCAGAGGCCTCAGAGTAAACTACAGCATAGCTCTGACAAATCAGAGAAATCGGAAGTCCCAAAAAAATTACCCAGCGGGTACAGAGTTACTTTCAAAAATGACTCTGATTTTCAGAGAAACAGAGTAATTTACTCTGAAAACGTGAGGCCTGGCAGGTGCGCTTCTATCCGGGGTAATACGGTATCAGAGCGAAGGTCTCAGGTTCGAGTCCCGGTGTATGCACTTCAGGCATCCCAGTGCGGGGGGGTGTCAGAGGTCCACTGGTGATCCTCGATTGATCCTAGGGAAGGGTTACAGGCACGTTGGCCTGGGGGGTTATGGGCGCACTGACCCGCTACTTAACAAGCCTTTTTATCCCAATGGTCTAGTGGTTGGGATTCTGACAACTAATGCTCGTTTGTGGCGTGGAATGTAACTCTGGTTTTAGTAGAACTTGTCTCACTAAATCGGGGCGCGCTGTTCAATGTACGCTGTGCAGCCGTATGAGAACCCTGGATTAGCATTCAAAAATGCGACCCAGGAGCTTTACCGTGCAGTTGGCTTTGTGTAGGATGGTCCATACTGTTCTGTCAATCAGGAATGTGTGTGACAACCCTGAAAAACTCGAAATTTTACAGCTGGAAGGAACCATATAAATATCTATACAATACGCTGTATCCCGTAGATAAATGTGCTCGCTAGCTATGCACGTTACTTTTCTGTGACTTAATACGAAGAACCAGGGCAGGAGATTACGCGGGGAAAGGGACGAGGGGCAGGGAAGGCATTGGGCATGTCAACGTGGCTTGAAGGAGGCACTGAGAGATTGACCCAGGATGAACCACGTGGTGGTGAGCAATGCTCCCACGCTTGTATGGATAAATACCCTATCGAGTACAAACCCGTACACGGAGATTCCCACTGCTGAGCTGGACAGGAAGTTGACTGTTGGAAGCAGAGGGCGCGAGGGACAGCACAAGGGGTCGATGCGGCCGTAAGGGCGCGACCATAGGGTCAGTGGCAGAGCATTCACAGCAGATGGGATGACAAATGTGATGCATGGCATGATGGCAGAGCACTGAGCAAGGAAGTGCAAGGGACTCCCACAGAACATGGTGCCAGCAGGGGTCGCACACAGGAGGGTGAGGAGAGACATACAAGGAGTGGAAGCATGTGAGCATGGGGGGGTGGGGAGACATTGGAAGGAGGCAGTGGGGGTACCAAGAGCAGCGCGCTGTGCCCATGCCTCCTGTCTCTGCAGCAGCTCCAGTGTCAGCGCCATCTCTCCATCCCTCCCTCCCCACCCTTCCCCCTCCATCCCATGCACATGGCCTTGTGCTGCGCCATGGCTTGCGAGCACTGCAGGCTCCTGGGCAGGCCATGGTGCTGCATCTGCGTGCTGCCCACGTGGTGCGCGTAACAGGGGTTCAGTGAGCCCCCTGGATGGAGAACGATGGGGGCCATGTTGGGGAGTAGTGGAGGGGCATGTAGGCGTGGTGCTGCTGCAGCTGCCAGTTGTGAATCTGCGACCGGAGGTTGTGTCGCTGTTGCTGTTGCTGGTGATGCTGTTGCTGCTGCTGGTGGTGCTGTGGGCAAGTGAGGTGGTGTACGGGCGCAGCACGGGTGAGCCAGTGTATGCGCGGTCCACCAGGTCAGCACAAGGGGCAGTCGTGAGGTCAAACGAGGGGTGGGCGGCGGGCAGGGAAGGTTGGGGGCACAGCACGCTGGAGGGTGGAGAGCTGTGGCGAGGGGGGATTGCTATGGGGTTGACGGGCGAGAGAGCGCGGACTGTAGGCTGCAGGAGAGCAGGAGGGGCAGTGTGAGCGAATGGCGGTGGAAATGCAGGGGGGAAGGAGAGGGAGGGAGTGGGGGGGAGGAGGGGCGCGGAGTCGAAGGTGTGCTGGGCGTGCATGGCGGCGGCGACTCGCACGATGCGGCGGTGCAGGTGGGCGAGCTTGGACGCACAGCGCAGACACATGCCCGTGCCCACCAGCGCCACCACGTTCGCCACCTGCCACCGCAATGCCAGAACAGACATGCGTGGGACGGCAGTGTGGGAACCAAAAGAAGCATAGAATGAGAAAGGCATGGCAAGTGGTGAGAATGACAAGGAGGCAGCGCGACTCACAATGAGGTGGCCGGAGTTGAGGAAGGAGAGGGGCGTGGGGCCATCGCGGTACTGCACCATGTGGAACATGGACGCCAGCGCGCCCAGCAGCGTGATGGCAAAGGCGAGCAGCAGGAAGAGGCGGAAGCGGCGGCTGATGCCCGCCAGCCCCGCGGAGATGCGCGTGTACTCGAAGAAGCAGAAGGCGGGGTCGCTGCACCGCTGCACCACGTCCCTGTACCCCTGCATCTTCAGCTCCTGGGGGGGGGGGGGGGGGGGTGTCGGAAGGGGGGAAGGGGTTTGTGAGTAGAGTGCGGATGGACGGGTGCAGTTGGAGGTGTGGGTAGCAGGTGGTGGCAGAGCGAGCGTCCCCCATGGAGGAGGGCGCGCTGACATCACATGGAACAGCTTGGAGTCCCAGCACCCACCACGCACTGTGTCGCCGCACTCAAGGTTGCATGCGTCGGGGAGGGCGGTGACAATGTGAACATGGGTGAGGGGCGGCTTGTGTGGGGTTTTGGGGGTGGAGGGAGCATACCTGCAGGGAGCAGGCCTTGGAGAAGAGCACGCAGGTGAAGAGGAAGGTGGAGGCGGCGAAGAGCCAGGAGATGGAGCCCAGCAGGAAGAGCAGCGCCAGCTGCACCACGTGGTAGCGCGGCGGCAGCAGGTGCGGCTCCGTGCGCAAGGGTATGCAGGCGAAGAGCAGCGCCTTGTGCAGCAGATGCAGCAGGAAGAGCGGCATCAGCAGCCACAGCAGCATTGCACGGTTTTGCTGCCGGCGCAGGTGGCGGAGAGAGGGGTGGGGCGAAGGAAATGGGGGAAACGGGGGGTTAGAGTAGAGAGAGATGATGGAACAGCGAGGAATGAAGCGGTAGTGGGACTAGGGAAGCGGTAGTGGGACTAGGGAAGCGGTAGTGGGACTAGGGAAGCGGTAGTGGGACTAGGGAAGCGGTAGTGGGACTAGGGAAGCGGTAGTGGGACTAGGGAAGCGGTAGTGGGACTAGGGAAGCGGTAGTGGGACTAGGGAAGCGGTAGTGGGACTAGGGAAGCGGTAGTGGGACTAGGGAAGCGGTAGTGGGACTAGGGAAGCGGTAGTGGGACTAGGGAAGTGGTAGTGGGACTAGGGAAGCGGTAGTGGGACTAGGGAAGCGGTAGTGGGACTAGGGAAGCGGTAGTGGGACTAGGGAAGCGGTAGTGGGACTAGGGAAGTGGTAGTGGGACTAGGGAAGCGGTAGTGGGACTAGGGAAGCGGTAGTGGGACTAGGGAAGCGGTAGTGGGACTAGGGAAGCGGTAGTGGGACTAGGGAAGCGGTAGTGGGACTAGGGAAGCGGTAGTGGGACTAGGGAAGCGGTAGTGGGACTAGGGAAGCGGTGACTGTAGTTGGGCTATGCTAGCAATAGTGCGCTGCTGTAGCTCTGCGGTGTGTAGCTGTTGCCTTACCTTGTGTGTACCTTGGTGGTATTAATACAAGGGACCGTTCGAGAAAGAGAAGGTTGAGGATGAAGAGAGCGCCTTCTGTCACCTCACTGCACTCGAAATGCCTTCAACGTTCCACCACCTCGCAACATCCCCCCAATCGCCCGCACTAACCCCCATCCCACCACCTTTCAAACCACCCTTCCCACCCAGAGTGCCCCATGCCCTCAGGTGGTGTGGCGCTGTGCGCTGTGTGGCCCTCTGCCCACCTGCAGTGCGTGCAGGTACTGCGCCTGCAGCGCCTCGTCCTCCTGTGCCGCGGAGTCCAGGAAGAGCACCGCGTGCAGCCCGTGCGTGCGCAGCGCCGCCCGCAGGAACAGAAACGCCACCACGCCCAGCGAGTTGTGCAGCAGCAGCACGAGTAACTGGAAGGGCAGCTGCAGCATGGGAAGAAAAAGGGGAGGAGTGGGTGGGAGGAGCAGGGGAGAGAGAGGATAGGAAGGAGATGAGGGGAAGAGAGAGAGTTGGGAAAGTGAAGAGACATGTGGTAAGTGAGGGGAGAATGGGGAACGGGTCTGGTGGGAGGTGGCTAGGGGTTGTTGAGCAGGTCAGCTCAGGCTCGTTCGTCACTTGCTTGTCCTACTTAGCTCCAAGGTAATTTTTCTCACCGCTTTATTGAGGAATGCTACTTGATATAGCGAGCAAGAGCAAGAGCAAGAAAAACAGGGAGACCTGTTTCTCCTGCACGCAGGCAATTTAGTGGAGCGATGCCCTGGAATCTCATGGCACGCGGGCGCCTGGCAGCCGTCTGTGTGTGCACTGCCATGGCACAGCCCGTGAGCAGGATCGCAGGGTGTGATCTTTACAGTCGACTCAAGCGCGAGGCGCAGGGGTGGTGTGGCACACACTTGGTGTTGGGGGAGGTCGTCGGCGGGCTGCACGTAGGCGTAGAGGCCGCACGGCACCACGAGCAGCAGCGCCACGCCAGTGCCCCACGTGAGCACGGCCCAGCGGCACGACGAGGTGTCGAGGCCCAGGAAGCGCAGCGTGGAGCGGAAGCGACGCACCTGCGCCTCGTGCAGCCGCGATGACGCACTCGCCTGCACCTGCTGCGCCGACGACCTGGGGGGGGGAGGGTGGGTGCAGGGGTTTGAGGGGGATGCTTTGGGGGGTGTTTTGGGGGTTTCATTCATGCATAGTGAACGGGAGGAGGAGACAGAGGGATGTGTGGAGTGGTTGATGTTGGTATGGCGGGCAGCAGGCATATGGGAGGAGAAGTGGTGCCGTCCTTCCTGTGCGCGCTGCCCCTCCATGCCGCACCACGCCTCTCGCACAAGGAATGCCTTGCCTCGCACTTCAACTAACTGCCTCTCTCGCACGTGTGTGTGGGCGCTCTACCTTCGGTCTCGATACGCGGCGTATCTGGGCGAGTGGCACAGCAGCGAGTACTCGCGCTCCTCCGCACTCGCATCTGCACGCCCCCCCACATCCACCCTCGCGCGCCTCTCCACCTCGCCGCCTCCCCCACCTCCTCCCGCCACTTCCTCTCCTCTGCACATCTCTTTTTCCACCCACCACACGCTCCCACTCGACTTCTCACTCACTCTCTCGCCCCCTCTCTCCTCCGCACTCCCCCGCGCGCTCCCCCTGTGCGCGCACCCCCCTGGCGCTGCCCACAGTGCGTCCTGCTCCACGGGCCACACGCCGTCGCCTGTCACGCCGTCGTCAAACTGCCACGCGCCCCTGCCACCACCACCGCGCGCGCTGCTACCGACGTCCACCGTGCTGTCCGCGCAAGGCCCTGAGCCCATTCCGCCACGCCCTCGCGCGCCTGCATGCTCGCTCGCCTCACCACGCCTGCCCTCCTCCCTCGTCCCGCCCGCAGCGTCACTCTCCGCCCCACCACCGCCCCTCGGCCACCCGCCCTCATTGCCACGCGCCCCGCACGACTCGTCACCATCGCCCTCGCGCGTGCCGTGAGAGGCGTCGCCATGCGTCGTAGCAGTAGCGACGGTGGTGCGGGCGGGAGCAGCTGCAGCACGGGGAGCAGGAGCACGGGCGTCATCGTCACCTCGCCACTGGCCCGCGTCCACATCGCTGCTCTCTTTGCTGCTGCACCCGCTGCGCCTACTCCGTGCCTCCACTGCGTCTCCGGAGCACCATCGCCCAAAACTCAGATTCGCCGCGTCGCCTGCGCGGATATGCGAGCCGTCGTTTTGACCGTTGAGTTTGAGCCCACCGGCGCGGCCATCGAGATCGGCGCCTCCGCCACTAGCGGCGATCGATTCGGCGAATCCTCCTGAAGCCATCGCGGCGCGGGCCAGGGAGGACGGGGGAACCGGGGGAAGGGCGGCGGCTGAGGAGGATGGGACGCGGATAGGCCGCAGGGAGCGGGGAATGGCGGCTGTAGCAGCACGCATGTTGGCGCCGCTTCTGGCATCGCCATCGCGCTGGTCGCTGCTGTTCGTGGCGTCACCGCTGCTGCCGTCGTTGCCGATAGGCAGGCACGCAGCAGAGCTGGGTGATGCACGCGCGCCGCCTACGGGCCGTGTAGGAGGCAGGTTGACGGCACAGACCCGCGAATCCACCTCGCGCGACCCCATCGACGGTGATTGAGGCGCAAGCGAAAGGTGCTCCGCTGAGCTGTAACGAGCCCGCTTGCACGATAACTGAGATAAAACACTACGGAATGCCGGCCGATATCCTCCTTCTAGCCATGGCATCAGATTGGACTGAACTGGGCCGCCAGAACCGCTGCGAGATGTGTTCGTGGGACCGGCTAATGAACCATGGGGGGAAATGGTAAGGACGCGGCACTTCTAGGGAGCAGCCATGATCAATCCTGAGTGGGGATCGATCCTGCCTTGTACAGTGAAATCGCGACATCGCCAACAGGCTGGTATCCGTCTTCGCCCCACCTCGCAAGTGTACAGCAAATTGGTGCCCAAAATGGTGGCACCTCTGGCTCGCACGATCGATGTGCCAACCCCCACACATCGATCGTGAAATTGTGGAGATCGGGCAATTTTGCCCCTTGTATTCTCGATCCTGTCACCTGTGGCTCGGTGTGTCCGGGCGATTGCAAATCTGCAGTGTGGACACATCGATATGCGGATCGATGTGCCTAAACCGGTGTGAGGCCCCGAACTTCGCCGACCCTGACAATTTCCCTAGAGGTGCCGCGTCCTAACAGGCTACGAAAATTGCACGTCGTTGCGGCATGAAGAAAACAACACTCCCAGCAGACGCGACAGCCTGACCTACAGCAGCAGTATAGCGGTACATTTGGCAGGGCTAAGGGCGTGTAACTTTTTCCCGAACCAACGGTCCGGACGGTATGCGAAAGTTTTTGTCAATGCTCGCATGCTCTACAATTGGATAACGGGCTCAAACGGTCAAGAGAGAGCGAGATACCCTATTCGCGCGCCGTCCGTACCGAGTGGTTCGGAAAAAAGTTACCCTAAGATGAACTACAAATGTGAGCAACAATAGTTGAACTATACAAAATTCCATTCTTAGTGAATTATTTGGTTGGAATAAATATACTTTTTGTCCATTCACAGCTTTCAAACACCCCCCACCCTGTTGGGCTGAAAAAGCCCTTTGGATCGTTTCAAAGGCTAAGATAATCAGTAAGGATAATGTAATTGCGGAAGCGTTCTTAGATAACTATTGAACCACCTTGCACTAGTGTGCGAGAGGAACATAGATCGATTATAGCAAAGTAATACAATGCTTTTATAAGATTACAAGGAATATGAAAAGGTGCAGTTAACTGGTTGCTGCTTGCTGTTGCGGTTCGAACCAGTGACGACTCGGGCAACTGCTCAATATCGTGTCAGTTGTTTGTGTCTGAAACTAATGAGCAGGAATGAATGCATTGCTCAGAAATGTGGTACAAGTACTATCCTTAATTGGGTTGTACCCCATATAGGCTACCCACAACAACCTATACAACAAAAGCAGCATTATAGTTTGACACACCCCCGTAGGCAAAGTGGGGGAGAACAAGGGGTCACAAGACCAGTCAAGAAAAGCAAAGCAAGCTCAAGGTGGATCACGAAGTCACCACACACTCTGACCACAAGCAAATGGCCACAAGGTCAGTTCACATGCAGAGTTACCGTATTCTCCCGGACATAACACCCTAGGGTATAGCTAAAAATACAGGGAAAAAATGGGGGGGGTCTCCTCATAGGAAAAAAATACATAATACCCGGGTCTTTACATATGGCATATCTTAGTGTTAGTGTTTTTTTAATTAGTCAATGTGGGTGTTTTGCTGGTCGTTTTAGCATCACTGCCTGAGGCGCGAATGTGAGTTTCGGCCTCGAACTTCATCGCCCCCACGAAAATGGCATGTGGCACCTCTCTTGCCACTTGCAACGGAAGATTCACCTGCACGTGACGACAGAGAAATAGTGGGAGGGGGCAAATCTCGGCAGATTGCCTTTGAATGTACCGCGAAATTTCATTGAGGGAGAAATTCACACGATATTCTTCCGTATTGCAGCTACTCGTTAACGACTATAATAATGAATCCGTAAGAAAAGGGGGGGTGTTATAGAAAATCAGCCAAAAAGGGGGGTATAGTAGAAACGAGGTCTATCATAACACCCACCCCGCACAAGCTACCCGGGGGTGTACAATTATGGGGGGGTGTTTTGTCCGGGAGTATACGGTATATATGGGAACAAGCAGTACAGTGATCACAAGTAAACATGCAGTACATGTATATAGATCATAGTACAAGCAAAGTCACGAAATGAGCAAGTGAGGGAAAGTAGGCACGATACCTAAAACAGTACAGAAACGCTGATGATCACGAGGCTGGAGTGCCTTGGCGAATATATTAGCAGTGTTGGCCCGAGTGGCCATGTAAGCAAGACGAAGCTGACCACGCTGCTGCGACTCTCGCCCTGTGCTCCAGTCTGTGCTCCTGACACAAAGCAATCATGGCCTTATTGTCTACCTACAGAACTGGAGGAGAACTAGGCCACTCTCCCAAGTCGGTTAGCAGGTAGGTGAGCCAGCGTAACTCCTGTGCAGCCATGGCCCCTGCGTAGATCTCAGCCTCACAACTGGAACTGAGAACAGAAGACGAGCGCGTAGACTGCCAAGAAACAGAACCAGATCGAAGGCTGAAAGTGTAACCCTGTGACGACCGCTGCGTAGCCAAGTCGTCAACCCAAGACGCGTCTGCGTGGCCAGTGAGAACAACTCGACTCTGTCCTCCAAGCACGAGCCCCATGCCCGACGTACTGCACAAGTAGCGCAACACCCTCTTAGCGGCCTCCCAGTGCTCTGGTCGGTGTCTCCCGGGCGCAACGTAGCGTGCCAGGATGCTGAGAGGGTAAGCGAGGTCAGGTCGAGTGCATGTCATCAGGTACATGAGGCAGCCCACAAGCTCTGAATACGGGCCAATCGGCTCTATGGACTCGTCCAAAGGTGGAGCTGAGAGCGAGTGACTGGTAGGCAGAGGAGTGGACTGTGGCGAGGACCAAGTTAAGCCGAAGCGCTGAAGGACCTACTGCACCATGTGTGATTGAGTCAGGGTGATGGTGCGGCGTGCTCTGTCCCAGGTGATCCGCAAGCCAAGATAGCTGCGCAGCTCACCCAAGCCTGTGCATGTATCTCTCTTCTGCAGCTCCGACTTCACAAGAGTCAATGCCTCAGTGTCAGAAGTAGCAAAAACCAAGTCGTCGATGTACACGGGGATGTAGAACGGTGCCTGCGAAGTGTCGGTACACAGAAACAGCGACGGGTCAGCAGTCGTAGGAGCAAACCCAAGAGCCACAAGTGTCGTCCTCAGTGTGTCGTGCCAATCACGAGGCGCCTGGTGGAGACCGTAGACTGGCCGCCGGAAGCTCCACTGGCCAGGAAACGACCCAGTGAAGCCAGGTGGGCGGCGCAGCCAGATCTCGTCGTGCAGGCTGCCTTGTAAGAAAGTTGTGCTGAAGTCAAGAGAGTGAAGCTCGTAGTCGCGCTGAGCGGCGACGTGCAGCAGCACCCGAAGAGTGGTCATTTTTGGGGTAAGGGAGAAGGTCTGGAAGAAGTCAACTCCCTGTCGCTGACTAAACCTCGGTGCAACGTAACGAGCCTTGAAGACAGGCGGAGAACCCGGCGGCCGCTTCACCCTGAAAATCCACATGCCATTGAATATGTTCGCCCCAGGAGGGGGAACTGCGTTGACGTAAGTGCCTGTGGACTTCCAGGATCCCATCTCTGTGTCCATGGCTGTCTGCCACTGAGAGGAGTAAGGACCCGTAATCTCCTCTGCGTAAGAGCGCGGGGTGGGGATGTCTGAAGCATCAGGGTCTCCCTCAGGTGCAAGTAGCATGGACACGAGATGAGGTATAGCAACTGCAAGACACTCAAAGTCCTCCTGCCTGTCCTCAAGGACGTCCGTGCCAATAGCACACTCACCCCCGACAGACGGAGGATAGACAGATTCAGACCCAGCAACAAGACTAGCAGTGTAGTTGAGACGACAAGCAGCAGCAAAGTCAACAAGCTCGGCGACACGCAGCAGTGGACTCAAACGAAGGGTCAGTGACAATGGTGGCCAGGAGACGCGTGACAGTAGGACTGGCAGCACGAACTAAGTCAGACTCAGGGTCCGGTCCGTCAGGAAGAGAGGACGCAGGAGGAGACGACAGGGGAACTCGCAGTGGAACAGAGGAAGGAGCGTCATATAGTGAGTGCCGGGGACAGGAGGAGGACGCGGACGCGGAGCACGACGACTAGTGCGACCAGTGCGAACAGGCGAGGCAGGGCAAGACGCAGGCTCACGGCGTTCTGTAACAGAGTCTGTCTGCTTAGTGTAAGGAGAAGGAGCAGGCAGCGGGGAGTCTGGCTGTAACTGTGGCTGCGACTAGTCAGGCGGTGGACACAGAAAGGGAGGAGTTAGGCCAGTAGAAGACGGGAGACTAAGAACCTGGTGAAGCACCGAGCCAGGTGGCGGCAGAGACGACGGCGACGGTGGAGCAAAAAACAGGCGCCGTGGCACAGTGCCTCCAGCACCTCCAGCACCAGCTGCACCACCAGCTCGTGCAGCTCCAGTACCTCCAGTACGAGCACCTCTGGGACTTGCAGCTCCAGCACCTCCAGCACCTCCAGCACCACCAGCACCACCAGATCTAGCAGCCCCTGTACCTCCAGCACCAGCAGTACCACCTGCTCCGGCAGCTCCAGTGCCTCTAGTACAAGCACCTCCAAGACTAGCAGCTCTAGCACTTGCACTACCTCCAGCACGAGCACCTCCGGGACCAGCAGCTCCAGTACCTCCAGCAACAGTACCACCACCAGCTCCAGCAGCTCCAGTGCCTCCAGTGCCTCCAGTAGCAATAGCACCACCAGCTCCGGCAGCTCCGGTGCCTCCAGTACGAGTACCTCCGGGAGCAGTAGCACCATCAAGCACCTCCAGCAGCAGCAGCAGCACCACCAGCTCCAGCAGCTCTCTAGTACGAGCACCTCCGGAACTAGCAGCTCCAGCACCTCGAGCAGCAGCACCACCACGAGCTCCAGCAGCTCCGCAAACTCCACAACCTCCAGCACCTCCAGCACTAGCAGCACCACCAGCTCTGGCAACTCCAGCGCCACCAGCACGTGCACCCCCGGGACCAGCAGTGCCAGCACCACCAGCACCTCCAGCACTAGTAGCTCCAAGGTCTCCAGCTCAAGCAGCGCCACTCCGAAGGCTACAGCGCTGAGCGTACCACTCGCGCAACTGCTGTGGTGAGAGAGGCTCCCGCGGTCTAGACCGCTGGGGCGAGGCACTAGTGGGACCTCCAGGACTAGTAACTCCATCACCTCCAGTACCTCCAGTACCAGCAGTACCTCCAGCACCTCCAGGACTAGCAGCTCTAGGGCCTCCAGCTCTAGCAGCGCCACTCCAAAGGCTACAGCGCCGAGCGTACCACTCGCGCAACTGCTGTGGTGAGAGAGGCTCCCGTAGTGTAGACGCAGGGCCCCTAGGCTCAGCACCCCCAGACTCAGCACCCCCATGCTCCGCACCATCAGGCTCAGCACCCCCGGGCTACGCACTCGTAGGCTCATCACCTCCAAGCTCCGCACTTGCAGGCTCAGCACCTCCAGGCTCCGCACGCTCAGGCTCCGCAACCGCAAGCTCAGCACCCCCCAGACGCAGCACCCCAAGCAGCACCAAAGTCACCAGTGACCTCGACAGGCTCAACCAAGGGGAGTGGGTCTACGTGAGACACACCAGAAGGAGAAGGACCCTTAGGGGGGAGGGGGTCTACCGGAGGGGGACCTAGAGCTAGGAAGAGCGGCGGGGGGGGGGAGAGGGGCAGTGCGGTAGGGGAAGAGACGGTAAAAGGGAACCGACTCGTCGAACGTGGCGTCTTGAGAGGGTAGGACACGGCGCGAGGTGGGGTGGTAAAACTGCCAGCTGGGCGCATCAGGGGGAAAGCCAAGGAAGACGCAGGAAACGGCGCGCGAGGAGAGCTTGTCCGCGGTGGTATCGCGGACAAAGGCATGACAGCCCAAGACCCGGAACACCGACGCATCGCCAACCTCTCCCGTCCAACGAAGTGTAGGCGAGGTCTCCGGCAAGGAGACACGGGGCCAGAGGTTGAGCTGATGCGCAGCGTACCGGACCGCAAACGGCCACAGAAAATGGGGAGTAGCCGCATGGATCATGGAGGTACGAGCGTCCTCCATGACTAAGCCAATGCGGCTCTCAGCAACCTCATTCTGCTGTGGAGAGGCCGGAAGCGTGACTGGGTGATGCCCTCCCCACGACAAAAGTCCCGCAAGAGGTCGGAGGAGAACTCACCACCTCTGTCAGAGTGCAGACGCAGGACAGGAAGATCCGTGTCGAACCGCCCGCGGAGTTGGAGACGGACAGTGCGGATCCAAGGGATCAAAACATCAGGGACCTCCCCCTTGCTGCGCAAGTGGAAGACCGTAGTGTAACGCGAGTAGTCGTCAACAACCAGCAGAAAGTATCGCTCGCGGCCCTGTCCCTGGACGCGGCTGGGCCCCACACGTCCACGTGTAGAGTCTGCAGGGGAGTAGTCGTCGGGGGAAACGAGGAGGAGAGAGGAGCGGCCCGCTGCCACCCCTCGACAAAGGGAACGCAGGGAGGGGCAGGCGAGGGTGGGAGGGGAGGCAGAGACCTGGGAAGACCAGAGACAAGGAGGCGGGAGTGCATGCCACGGAGGCGTGGCAGGGAGGGGTGACCTAGGCGGTGGTGCCAAAGGAGAGTCTGGTGCGACAGGAGGCGACAAAAAAAGGGGGCTGCTAGCTGACCTGATGTGGACGCAGACGCAGCTACCTGAGGAGGCTCAGTAGTCAGTGTGTACAGGCTCGACCCAGGCCGACGGGTGAACGTGGCCAGGTGACGGCCCGTCCGTGCACACGTGCAGATCACCACACGCTGTCCTCCAGGGATAAAGGCATCAACCCAAGCATCCTGAAGGACGGCGTTACTCACCAAGTTCGTAGAGAATAAGGGGAGGTGAAGACCTGACAGTGAGCCAGGTGGGACCGCCGGACACGTGAGAACAGTGGAGGAACATGCACGAACCGGTCCCCCAGAGGGGTCAGCCAGAGAGACTGCAACCGGTGCTGCGAGTGGTGTGACTATGGTGCTGTCGCGAAAGAAGCAGTGGGAAGCACCTAAGCCAAGCGTGAAGGTGTGCAAGGCCTGAGCAGGCGCAGTACCAGGTTGAGCAATCTCACCAGCACCTAGAGCAGACTCACCAGCACCTAAAGCAGCAGCCGCTATACCAGGGTTGGGCGGCACAGACAGGTAACAGTCATCCTAAGTACTAATAGTCAAAGCATACATGACATTGAGGATAGTGTCATATTCTTAAGCAAAGATATCCACCTTGTTCTGAAGCAGCTCTAGCCAGCGGGGGAGCTCAGCCTCGTCACCAAACACTACATGCCAGGCGTCGCTCGGACAGGCGAATCAGCGAGCCTGTGTGTGACCAACTGTCCCACAAGTCTAACCAGCCCGATCACATGTGCAAATAACGTACCGGCAGCTGACAGTACTCCAAGCCCCCCCACTCTGAGTGTACCACTCACGAAGCTGCAGATGCCGCTGGGGCGTAAGGGTCTCGTGCGGACGCCGCTGCAGCTGCATCTGGCCACCACTAGAAACTCTGCACTGAACAGCTCCACCGCGACTGCTACTACGGCCACCGCCACCACACTTACTGGCGTACCACTCACGAAGCTGCTGGGGCGTAAGGGTCTCGCGCGGACGCTGCTGTAGATGCATCTGGCCACTGCCAGAAACTCCCCACCGAGCAGCTCCACAGCGACTGCTACTATGGCCGCCACCACTCCCACAGCTGCCATCACCGCCGTCACCACTCCCATCGCTACTACAAAGTGAAGTCATAGCGGGCAAGCAAGGAGGCGCACGAACAGCAGGGCAGTACGGAGGTAAGGCAGTAGCACATACAGTAGTAGTATCAGAAAGACCAGCAGAGCAGCTCGGGCTGTAGTAGGGCTCTACGCGCAGGGCAGCAGGGCACGATGTGCGGGCTGCAGCAGGGCGCGACGCGCGGAGCAGTAGAGCGCGACGCATGGGCTGCAGCAGGCCGCGACACCCAGGGCAGTAGGGCGCGGGCTGCAGCAGGACGTGGGGCGGTGCAGGGCGTGCGCGGGGTAGGGCAGGGCGTGCGCGGGGCAGCGCGATGCGGGGCAGGGCAGGGTGTACACGGGAAGTGTGACGCAAGGCAGGGCAGGGTAGGGCTGCGCTGACGGCGCGGTGCAGGGCAGGGCATGGGGTAACGCGATAACCGAAGTTGGTCACTAGGTAATGGTGGGCCCGAAAAAAATGGTCCAACAGACCCGTTGACCTATAAGTATCTAAATCGACGAGTATACGAAGAGGTCAGCTTTGACTAACTCTGACTGGATGCAGTTGCGAAGCACTGCCTGTGGTAACGTCCCACGGACTCTTAGATCTTTAAAAGGAGGTGGCAACTCTGGAAATTAGCGCATTGATCTAAGGAAGAAGACTCAGTAAGAAATGAATGAATTCATTGATCAGAAATGTGGTACAAGTACTAACCCTAATTGGGTTGTACCCCATATAGGCTACCCCACTACAGCCTACACAACATAAGCAGCATTATAGTTTGACAGTTTCTCCTTGCTGCCGCGCTGCTTTTTGGCGAGTCAAAGGTCGCTGATCTTTGACCTTCGCTTAACCTCCTGCCGTTACTTTTCTGTCAACCTCCTCGGTTGACTCGCCGTTGCTTCGTTGTAATTCGCCTTGTTTGCAGTTCAATATTTCGACACATCAGAAGCATAAATTACTTGTTCCAACACTCCCCTTCGCTTCTGGAGTGTCGCTGCTGGTGACGTGGCCCTGTCCAGTCAGCAGCATGCAGTATTCGAACTTCTGCTTTCCGAGTTTCTTGGTCAAGTAATCTGCTGCCATCTTGGATGTGGGGCAGTAGGATAGCTCGAGTCTCCCCTTCTCGATCTCGTCCTTCACGAAGAAGTATTGCAGGGCGATGTGCTTCGTTCAATTCGCGAACCCGATCTTGTTCGCTATGCGAATTGTTGATTGATTGTCGCAGAAGAGGGAGAAGCTGGGTAACTCAGCCAGTTTTGCTTCTTCCAACAGTTCGCGAAGATACAGTCCTTCCTTGGTGGCTGAGCTGAGTGCGATTTATTCTGCTTCAGTTGAGGAGAGAGCAATTAGTTCTTGCTTGCTTGATTGCCATGAGATGGGTCCGATAGGTTCGAGTCGGTAGATATAGCCGGTGCGCGATCGCCTGTTGTCGGAGTCGCCGGCATGGTCGGCGTCTACGTAGCTCTGATTGTGGTTTAGTTTGGGCGTCCTAGTTTCGGTTTTGTGGTAGGTTAGCCCGATTGTTGGAGTACTGAAGAGGTAGTGTAGTGCGCGGTCAAGTTCCGCCATATGATCCGCTTCAGGCTTCTTGAGGTAGGTGGCGAGTTGGCTCGCTGATTACGACAGATCCGGTCGGCATGTAACGGCTGCGAAGAGTAGGCATCCCAACTTTCGATGGTAGTCACGAATGCCAGCAGATTTGAGCAGAGCGGAGGTTTCCTTGTGAATTCCGTCGGTGTAGCGGTATGGTGTGGTGATGGCAGCTTGGGTTAGCCCGAAGCACTTGGCGATGGTGTCGGTGTATTTTGCAGCGCTGAGGTAGATGGCGTTCTCCCCATCTTGCATTTTGAGTCCGAGGTACTGCGTGACTGTTGAGGAGACGGTGAGTGTGAGGTCGTGTTGCAGCTCCCTTTCAAACCAGGTCGTGATGCCGTCCGTTGAGGTGATGCCGTCGGTTGAGGTGATGCAGAGAAAATCGTCCACGTAGAGGATGAGTAGGATGTAGTCGGCGCTTTTTGTGAGTCGGTACATTCCTTGGTCATGCGGCAATTGGCGAAATCCGATGTGGATTAATCCGGTGTGTAGATACTGCTACCATAGCCTCGGTGCTTGCTTGATGCCGTACAGGGATTTCAGCAGTTGTCAGACTTGGTTGGGGTCTGTGTTAGACCCGTGTGGTTGTTCGACGAAGATCTCGGCATCGACGGGAGCGTAGACAAAGGAGTTGGCTACGTCGATTTGACAGAGCTTCTTCCGCTTCATGGCGGCTATCGCGAGGAGGATTCGGAGAGAGGTATGTCGGCTAACCGGTGCGAAAGTTTCAGTGAATTCTCGTCCATGCTCTTGGTCGAAGCCGCTTACGACCCAGCGCGCCTTAAACTTACCGATCGTTCCTTCACCTTTTGTTTTCACGCGGAAGACCCATTTTCCCGTGAGGACGGTTTTGTTGCGTGCCACTCCGATAGTCACTATCTTCCAGGTGTTTCTGTCTTCCAGCGCCTTCAATTCCCTGACCATGGCTTAAGCGCCATTTTTCCCTGTGCTCCCCCCCCACAGCCTACTGAACTATAGTAGGCTCCTTCGGTGGCGAAGCTCCGTGGACGGCGGTGACGAGACCAAGTATCTGCAGTCCAATCTGTCAGAGTCGGGGGAGATTTGGGTCCTCGGGATAAGCTTCTTCGTCTCCCGCTTCTGGATCAGGTAAGAAATTTGGTCCTATGCGTTTAGAGATGTTGGTGTCGACCGGTTGGGGTGTAACATAACCATTGTCGGCGAGGTCGTAGTAGTCTTCGACATTAATGCTTTCGCAAGGGTTGTCATCGTCCATCGGGATATCTACCGAACAGTAAGGAAGAGGTCCGGCTTCTTCCGATGCTCTGTCCACGTTCTGTTCGTCTCAGTCAGCTTCATCTGCTGCCAAAGCGAAGGCTCGGTCACCACGAAATCTGCCTGTGACGTCTCGTTCTGCTTCCAAGTTGTCCAGGTACGTTTGAAGTGTGAGTCGTTCGTAGAATATCACATCACGTGCTGCTACTGAATCCTTGGTGTGAACGTCGAAAATCTTCCACGCGTTGTAGTGTTTTTCGATGCCCACATGTAGTCCCCATTGTGCGCGTTGGGAGAATCGGCCGGCTCGTGTAGTTGGGGGCGGTACTGTACCATGCAGCCGAACACTCGTAACATTTTTGTGCTGCCCAATTTTCCTGTCCACAGCAGATGCGGTGATGCGTTGTGTGGGAGCGATGATAACGAGAGCAAGTTGTGCAGCATTACAGCGTGGTCCATTGCCTCGGGCCACTGGTGGTTGGGTAGCCGCATGCCACATAGCAGCTTGCGCATGGTGTTCATCCTTTCTGCCACACCTTGCTGCTGATGGGCGTAAGGAAGAGAGATGCGTCGCTTGATGCCTCTCTCTACCAGGTACTGCCTGAACCTCTGTGACTGATATTCCCCTCCCCCGTCTGACTGAAAACTTTTTAGTTTCTCTCCTGACTCCCGTTCTGCGACTGGAAGCAAGGCGACGGAAGCTTTGAAGACCATGTTGTGAAATAACGAGGAATGATTGACTAGGAAATGAGTTGGGTACAAATATGTAACCCTAGGAAACTGTACCCCATACTGTCTACCCCACTACAGCCTAGAAAGACTATAGCATAAATGTTTGACACACCCCCGTAGGCAAAGTGGGGGAGAACAAAGGGTCACAAGACCAGTCAAGCAAAGCACAGCAAGCTCAGGGTGGATCACAATGTCACATCACATTACGAGCACAAGTTCAAGGCCAGAAGGCCAGTTCACATGCAAGATTATATATAAAGGTAAACAAGCAAGTGCAGGTATAGATAGATCACAGTACAAGCAAGGTCAAGAAGTGAGCAAGTGAGGCCAAGTAGGCACAAGACCTAGCATCGTACAAAAGCGCTGATGATCACAAGGCTGAAGTGCCTTGGTAAAGATATCAGCAGTGTTGGCCTGAGAGGCCACGTAAGGAAGGCGCAGCTGACCACGCTGCTGCAGCTCACGAGCAAGGAAGTAGCGAAGAGCAATGTGCTTCGTTCTGTGCTCCAGTCTGTGCTCCCGACACAAGGCCAGCATGGCCTTGTTGTCTACGTACAGAACTGGAGGAGAACGAGGCGGCTCTCCTAGGTCAGTCAGCAGGTAGGTGAGCCAGCGTAACTCCTGTGCAGCCATGGCCCCTGCGTAGATCTCAGCCTCACAGCTGGAGCCGAGAACAGAAGACGAGCGGGTAGACCGCCAAGAAAGAGAGCCGGAACCAAGGCTGAAGGTGTAACCCTGTGACGACCGCTGCGTAGCCTGGTCGTCAACCCAAGAAGCGTCTGCGTGACCAGTGAGGACCACTGGACTCCGCCCTCCAAGCACGAGCCCCATGCCCGACGTACTGCACAAGTAGCGCAACACCCTCTTCGCTGCAGCCATGTGCTCTGGTCGGTGTCTCCCAGGAGCAACATAGCGTGCCAAGATGCTAAGAGGGTATGCAAGGTCAGGTCGAGTGCAGGTCATCAGGTACATGAGGTTGCCAACAAGCTCTGGGTACGGGCCACTCGGCTCTACGGACTCATCCGAAGGCAAAGCTGAGAGCGAGTGGCGAGTAGACAGAGGAGTGGCCTGAGGCGAGGAGTACGTGAAGTCGAAGCGCTGAAGGACCTGCTGCACCATGTGTGACTGAGTCAGAGTAATGGTGCGCCGTGCTCTGTCCCGGGTGATCTGCAAGCCAAGGTAGCTGCGCAGTTCACCCAGGTCTGTGCACGTGTGTCTCTTCTACAGCTCGGACTTCACGTGGGCGAGTCCAGCAGTGTCTGCAGTAGCAAAGACCAAGTCGTCGACGTACACGAGGATGTAGAACGGCGGCAAAAGTGTCGGTGCGTAGAAACAGCGACGGGTCGGCAGTAGAAGGAGCAAAACCAAGAGCCGCAAGTGTAGTCCTCAGTGTGTCGTGCCACTCACGGGGCGCCTGGCGGAGACCGTAGACTGGCCGCCGGAGGCTCCACTGGGTACCAGGAGGAAACGACCCAGTGAAGCCAGGTGGGCGGCGCAGCCAGATCTCCTCGTGCAGGCTGCCCTGTAGGAAAGCTGTGCTGAAGTCAAGAGAGTGAAGCTCGTAGTCGCGCTGAGCGGCTATATGCAGCAGCACCGGAAGAGTGGTCATCTTCGGGGTGGGAGAGAAGGTCTGAAAGTAGTCAACTCCCTGCCGCTGACTGAAGCCTCGAGCCACGTAACGTGCCTTGAAGACAGGCGGAGAACCCGGCGGCCGCTTCACCCTGAAAATCCACATGCCGCTGACGATGTTCGCCCCAGGTGGGGGAACCTCGTCGACGTAGGTGCCTGTGGACTTCCAGGAAGCCATCTCTGCGTCCATGGCTGACTGCCACTGAGAGGAGTAGGGACTCTCTATCGCCTCTGCGTAAATCCAAGGATTTGCGCGCCCTCCATCATCAGTTCGAACTCGAACGACCAGGCATAGAAGTCCTTGCCGTCGAACGGTGTTGGCGTTTGCAGTTTCAGAACGTGTGCAAACTGTGACTGTACTTGAAGCGCATCCAATGTCTTTTTTTGTCCAGGCTGATTCAGCATGAAGCTAGTGGAGCCACGTTGAGGCTTGTACGGAGCAAAGGTAGGCTGCTGCTGATTTTCGTGTGCATAGGATGAGCCGTCAAGACTCATTCGTGTGACGCCATTGCTGTTGTCGATGTTGTTTGATTGTGCAGGTGCTGCTTGCTGGTGTTGTTCGTAGAACGACATGAAGGAGAAGAATTTTTCCATCATGCTTGGGTCAAAGTCGGTTGCCTGGTTGGCAGGAGTTTCAGTAGACTCAGCAGCTGGTCTTGTTGCCGTGCCTCCCTCGGTCTGTAGTCCAGAGGCTGGAGGAGGAGTAGGAGTAGTGCCGGGAGATCCGTTAGAGAAGCTTCTCTCCTTCTGTGTTGCCATGCCTTTAGTTGTTGTAGGAGTTTGAATAACGAGCAGCTCCGGGACCCGTGGCGTCAGCACCCTCAGCAGCAGTAGAACCTCCAGCTCCAGCGGCACCTCCAGCTCCAGCAGCACGACTCCAGCGCCGAGCAAACCACTCGCGCAGCTCCTGTGGAGAGGGTAGCTCCCGCCGGGACAAACCACCCGAAGGACCTCCAGACCCAGTATCGCCAGACTCCACACGAGCAGGCCCAGCACCCTCAGGCTCCGCACACCCAGTCGCAGCACCCCCAGGCTCAGCACCCCCAGACTCAGCACCCCCAGGCTTTGCACCCCCAGACTCAGCACCCGCAGGCTCAGCACCCCCAGACTCCGCACCCGCAGGCTTAGCACCCCCAGCAGCACCAGAGTCAGCAGCTACCTCGACAAGCTCGACTGCGTCTACCTGGGACACACCTGAGGGGGCAGGACCCTGAGGGGGAAGGGGGTCTACCGGGGGAGGACCTGGCGCGAGGAAGAGCGGCGGCGGGGGGAGGGGGGCAGTGCGGTAGAGGAAGAGACGGTAGTAAGGAACCGACTCGTCAAACGTGACGTCCTGGAAGGACAGAACACGGCGCGAGGTGGGGTGCTAAAACTGCCAACCAGGCGCGTCAGAGGGGAAGCCAAGGAAGACGCAGGGAACAGCACGGGGGGACAGCTTGTCCGCAGACAAGTCGCGGACAAAAGCTCGAGATCCTTAGACACGGAACGCAGACGCATCGCCAACCTTCCCCGTCCACCGCAGAGTAGGGGAGGTCTCCGGCAAGGAGACCCGGGGCTGAAGGTTGATCTGATGCGCCGCGTACTGAACCGCGAACGGCCACAGAAAATAGGGAGCAGCCGCATGGATCATGGACGTACGAGCGACGTCCATGACCATGCCAATGCGGCGCTCAGCAATCCCATTTTGCTGTGGAGAGGCCGGAAGCCTGAACGTCTGGTGGATGCCCTGTGCACGACAGAAGGCCCGCAGAAGGTCAGAGGAAAACTCTCCGCCTCTGTCGGAGTGCAGACGCAGAACAGGAAAGTCCGAGCCGAAACTCTCTCGGAGCTGGAGACGAGCTGCGCGGATCCAGTCGATCAACACCTCAGTGACCTCACTCTTGCTGCGCAAGGGGAAGACTGTGGTGTAACGCGAGTAGTCATCAACCACCAGCAGGAAGTAACGCTCGTGACCCTGTCCACGGACGCAGGCGGGGCCCCACACATCCAGGTGAAGCGTCTGCAGCGGAGCCTCTGTCGAAGGAAACTCGGAGGAGTGAGGAGCGGCGCGCTGCCGCCCCTCGACGCAGGGAACGCAGGTAGGGGCAGGCCCCGGAGGAAGAGGAGGGAGGGACCGGGGGAGACCAGAGACAAGGAAATGAGAGGCCATGCCTCGGAGACGAGGCAGGGAGGGGTGACCAAGGCGGTGGTTCCAGAGGAGAGTCTGGTGAGACAGGAGACGACACGAGCAGGGGGCGGACTCAGGACCAGACCTGGATGCTGCAGCAAACACCTGACACGACGCAGCCACCTGACCAGACTCAGCAGCCGGAGGAGACTCAGTAGTCAGTGTGTACAGGCTCGACCCCAGCTGACGGGTAAACGTGGCCAAGTGTCGGCCCGTCCGAGCACACGTACAGTGGGTCACTTGCTGACTCGCAGGAGTGAACTGGTCAACCCCCCCATCCTGTAGGTCAGCACCACTCACCAGGTTCGTAGAGAACGAGGGGAGGTAAAGACCAGACAGGGTGCCAGAAGGGGCCGCCGGACACGGTAAGACAGTGGAGAAGTGGGCAAGGACAGGACCCCCAGAGGGGTCTGCCAGCGAGACTGCAACCGGCCGACTAAGCGGCGTGAGTGTGGTGCGGTCTCGAAAGAAGGAGCGGGAAGCACCCGAGTCAAGGGTGAAAGTGTGCAAAGCCTGAGCCGACGTGGTACCTGAGAGAGCAGACTCACCAGCACCTGGGGCAGCAGACTCACCAGCACCTGGAGCAACAGACGCACTAGCACCTAGAGCAGCAGCCTCACCAGCACCTAGAGCAGCAGCCTCAATGCCCGGGTCAGGCGGAACACACAGGTAACAGTCACCCTCATCACTAGTAGACACAACATACATGGCAGCAAGAATAGCATCATAATCAAGATCAAAGATAGCAACCCCCGACCTAAGCAGCTCGCCCCAGCGAGGGATCTCAGTGGCGTCAGGGAACTGGAGATGCCCGGCGTCCGTCAGGCGGCCGAAGCAGCGCTGGGTGGTGTGCGGGCCACCGCACGGCTCACCAGTACGGTCGCCGGTACGCAGGACGTAGGCACAGGGACCAACACCCCCACCCCGCTGACGCGCAGCGTACCACTCACGAAGCTGCTGGGGGGGCGGGGTCTCACGAGTGCGCTGCTGCTGCTGGCGCTGACCACCACCGAAGCCGCCCTGCTGTACAGAGCCACCCCGATCAGCTCCACCGCCGCCGCCGCCACCGCCGCCGCCGCCGCCGCCACCGCCGCCACCGCCGCCTCCTCCGCTCCCACCGCCACTGCCGCCTCCGCCTCCACCGCCGCCACCGAAGCCTCCACCCCCGCCACCACTCCCACCGCCACCCCCACCCCCTCCGCCGCCTCCACCGCCACCTCCACCGCCACCTCCACCGCCCCCGCTAGCTCCTCCAGCGCCCTTGCCCCCCTTGCCCTTGCCGTTGCGGCGCCTCCCGCTAGGGGCAGACGCAGCGCCGACCGACTCGGTGCCAACGAGGTCAACCGCAGCAGCAGAGGCAACAGAGGGCAAAAGGGGGGAGGGGGAGCACCCCTCAAAGAAGGGGGCACGAGGGTCACCACGAGAGGCTCCTACAGTGACTATACTCTTCTCAGCTGCCAAGGGGCACTCGTCGAGGAGGTCAACGGTGAGTGTGGTGGGGCAAACAGAGAGGAAGTGGTCCCTGACCGAGCGAAGGGAGTCAGGGAGCCGGGTGACTAGGTAGTAGAGGGTGATGTACATGGGGGGGGGTTCTTGGCGCAGAACTCAGGAGGAAGCGCAGCACGGTAGCGTGTGTCACTAGTGCGGAGGTGCGTAATGAGGTCAGCGACTGTGGGAAAGGCGGCGAGGTCAGGGAACAGGTACGGCAGCATGAGGCGACTAAGGGCAGCAGTGGCAGGGGAAGAGTAGCGCGCAACTACAGCGTCGTACAATGTCTTAGCACTCTTGTACTGACTAAAGTGCGCGCGCTCAGTGGACGGCAGGTGACTTCGCACAGCAAGACGGGCAGCAGCATCGCGTGTGGCCCACTGTGAGCGAACATTACTGTAAGTATCGGCAGCAGGGGCAGCAGAGGCGCCAGACGTGAGATGGAACAGTGAGAGACCATCTTTCCTATCGCACTGCAGGAAAAGCTGCAGATCATTGACCCAGACCTCAAAGTCGACAGCCCGACCCTCAGCATCAAAGGTGAGAACATTGGGGGTAGCCATGACAGCAGCAGCAGCAGGCTAGCAGCAGCAGCAGCAGCAGGGGCGCGGCTCGGCGGTGCTCTTACCAGGGGCGGGTGGGTAGAGGTCCGCAAGCGGTGGGGTAAGGCCGAGGTGCGCCGGCAGGAACAGGGCCGCGACAGGGCGGCAGAGGAGGGCCGCGCCTCGGCTGCAGGGTAGGGCCGGGATGGCGGCGGCGGCTGTCACATCAGTGGCAGCGGCGGTTGTCTCAGCAGGAGCGGCGGCGGCTGTCACGACAGCAGCGGCGGCGGCGACCGGTCGTGGAGGGGCCGTGGAGGAAGCAGCAGCGGCAGCAGGCGCGACGGCAGCTGCTGCTGGGGCGGCGACGATGGGGCGGCAGGGCCATGAAGAGCCGGGGAGGGGCCGCTAAGGGGCCGCGACGAGCCGCGAAGGGGCCGCGGATGGGCCGTGAAGGTGCCGCGAAGGGCCGCGGAGGGGCTGCGAAGGGGCCGCGAAGGGCGGCGAAGGGGCCGCAAAGGGCGGCGAAGGGGCCAAGAAGGGGCCGCGAGGGGCCGCGAAGGGGCCGCGAGGGGCCGCGAGGGGCCGCGAAGGGGCCGCGAAGGGGCCGCGAAGGGCCGTGAGAGGGGCCGCGAAGGGGCCTTAAGAGGGCGCGACGGGCCGCTAAGGGCAGGGGACGCGACGGGAGGGCAGGCGCATGGGGCGCGACTAGGGCAAGCGCGAAGCGCGCTCCGGGCAGGTAAAAAAAAAAATCGTTTTAGTGGTGGGCCCTAGGAAACGTTCCCACTAGGGAACCTGCTCTATACCATGTGAAATAACGAGGAATGATTGACTAGGAAATGAGTTGGGTACAAATATGTAACCCTAGGAAATTGTACCCCATACTGTCTACCCCGCTACAGCCTAGAAAGACTATAGCATGAATGTTTGACACATGTCGCAGCTCGGAAGGTTGAGATGCCAGACGTATCGGGTGGCAGCGTCGATGAACGTGATGACGTAGTTGTAGGCTCCTTGTCCATTTTCACGGTTGTACAATATGTCGCTGTAAACCTTCTCCGGCAGTGCGTATGCTGGTGCACTCGGGTTGTGGTGAGAGACGAACGGCTGATGGGGTAAGTCAGCTTCAGGGCAGGTAAAACATGTTCTGCAGACTCGTTGAAGCTCTCTGTCGTCGTGTAGAAGTAGTGGATCCTTGTCGAGTACTCCAGCTCTTATCGTGTTATTTAATATTGTATTGCCCGAGTGTCCCATCTTTGCATGCCAGATTGATTCGCTGGCGCGATGTCCGGGTAATCACCTGTACAGGTCGAAGTTGGAGTAGAAACCTGCGGTGAAGTTGGCGCTTCTGTGGACTTCGCGTGGAGTGGGAGTTAGCTGTTGTGCGGGAGTCGGTGGAGAGTCGTCGATGAGGATTTGTGCTGTTGAGGGACCGACGATGGGTGTCGTTGTCGGTGTTGTGTCTGCTGCTGCCGATGTTGTCTCTGCTACTGCCGGTGTTGTCTCTGCTGCTGCCGGTGTTGTCTCTGCTGGTGCCGGTGTTGTCTCTGCTGCTGCCAATATTGTTTCTGCTACTGTCATTGTTTGTCGAATTGTTGCTAATGCTCTCGTCCGTTCTGCTTCAGGTATAGTGTGCGAGTACCAAAAGCCTCCGGGACTGAAGTAGGGGTCGAGATCCGGCGGGTGTGTCCAAGAAGTGAAGTTGACGATGGTGTCGCTCTCGGCGGTGCCTTGATCTGGAACGAAGTCGAGGACGAAGACATCGATCTTCAGTACTGCCTTCCCGATGTAGAGTCCACCCTTCCCGTTGTACAGCTTAAACTCCTGAGTGGTGCTGTCGGATTCAAGATGGATTCCCTTCGCCATGAGTTGACTGACGCTGAGTAAGTTGTAGCCGAGTCCTTCTGCGATTAAAAGCTTAGACATTTGCAGTATAACGTTAGTTTCTCGAGATTGAAGTTGAACTACCCCTTGTCGTCGTGTGTGCAGGTTCTAGTTGTTGGCGATGGTGATGACAACTTCGCGGTTGAGACATTGTTCTTGTTGGACAAAGCATCCTAAAGAACACATATGTTGTCTGCAGCAGCTATCCAAGAACCAGGTGTCTTTCCCGGACAGCTCGCTTTGGGCGATGGCTGCGTACGTCGGGTTTGGCTCCAATGATTTACGACAAGGCGTACTCTCATCGAGCTTTTCTTCGGGTGAGTAGTTCGGTGGTGAGCCGGTGATGCAGGAGTCTGTTATTGTTGTTATACAACTTATGACATTTCTCGTTCCTTGTGCAGGTTGTCCCGTCGTTGTTGGTGAAGACTGCACTTGGTTGGTAGGATGCGACTGTGTAGACACCACCTGACTGCTTGAAGGTCAAAGCTGACGTCGCGGCGGTGTTGACTGCTGCTGGTTTGGACAGTGAATGCGGGAGTGTCCAGACGTTCAGCAAAAGTGACAGAATGGTGGTACGTGTCGTCGTGCTTGATGTTCGTTCTGTCGGTTGTTGTTGTTGTTGTAGCGCCATTGATTATGAAATGCGAACTCAGGTACTGTCCCCCTTTCTTGTGACGTTCTTCGTGCAGGTCCATGTCCTGCTGCTTGGCGTGGAATTCCGCGCAGAGGGCTTGGAGAATAGCTCGAGTGGAGCGCCAATGAAGGCCGAGGTCAGTGATGACGACTGTGACGAAGGCTTCTTCGGGTATCGATCCACCGCATCGAAGGAGTCTATCGCGCAGTCCGCGACAGTGGCTGATATACGCCATTCCCTTTTCCCCGGGATTCATTTCCACTGTTGTCAGTTGTGTCATGAGATGACTCTGATTAACGCTGTTGGTTGCTTCATACAGGTTCTTCAGGTGCGCATTTGGCGTTATGTTTCGCAGGAGAATTGTATACGCCATCAACGACAGATACATGTACCGCTGCTTATCGTACTGTGTTCCGTGCGTTGGGCATGGCAGGGAGCCGTCGAAGAATCCAAGGATTTGCGCGCCCTCCATCATCAGTTCGAACTCGAACGACCAGGCATAGAAGTCCTTGCCGTCGAACGGTGTTGGCGTTTGCAGTTTCAGAACGTGTGCAAACTGTGACTGTACTTGAAGCGCATCCAATGTCTTTTTTTGTCCAGGCTGATTCAGCATGAAGCTAGTGGAGCCACGTTGAGGCTTGTACGGAGCAAAGGTAGGCTGCTGCTGATTTTCGTGTGCATAGGATGAGCCGTCAAGACTCATTCGTGTGACGCCATTGCTGTTGTCGATGTTGTTTGATTGTGCAGGTGCTGCTTGCTGGTGTTGTTCGTAGAACGACATGAAGGAGAAGAATTTTTCCATCATGCTTGGGTCAAAGTCGGTTGCCTGGTTGGCAGGAGTTTCAGTAGACTCAGCAGCTGGTCTTGTTGCCGTGCCTCCCTCGGTCTGTAGTCCAGAGGCTGGAGGAGGAGTAGGAGTAGTGCCGGGAGATCCGTTAGAGAAGCTTCTCTCCTTCTGTGTTGCCATGCCTTTAGTTGTTGTAGGAGTTTGAATAACGAGCAGCTCCGGGACCCGTGGCGTCAGCACCCTCAGCAGCAGTAGAACCTCCAGCTCCAGCGGCACCTCCAGCTCCAGCAGCACGACTCCAGCGCCGAGCAAACCACTCGCGCAGCTCCTGTGGAGAGGGTAGCTCCCGCCGGGACAAACCACCCGAAGGACCTCCAGACCCAGTATCGCCAGACTCCACACGAGCAGGCCCAGCACCCTCAGGCTCCGCACACCCAGTCGCAGCACCCCCAGGCTCAGCACCCCCAGACTCAGCACCCCCAGGCTTTGCACCCCCAGACTCAGCACCCGCAGGCTCAGCACCCCCAGACTCCGCACCCGCAGGCTTAGCACCCCCAGCAGCACCAGAGTCAGCAGCTACCTCGACAAGCTCGACTGCGTCTACCTGGGACACACCTGAGGGGGCAGGACCCTGAGGGGGAAGGGGGTCTACCGGGGGAGGACCTGGCGCGAGGAAGAGCGGCGGCGGGGGGAGGGGGGCAGTGCGGTAGAGGAAGAGACGGTAGTAAGGAACCGACTCGTCAAACGTGACGTCCTGGAAGGACAGAACACGGCGCGAGGTGGGGTGCTAAAACTGCCAACCAGGCGCGTCAGGGGGGAAGCCAAGGAAGACGCAGGGAACAGCACGGGGGGACAGCTTGTCCGCAGACAAGTCGCGGACAAAAGCTCGAGATCCTTAGACACGGAACGCAGACGCATCGCCAACCTTCCCCGTCCACCGCAGAGTAGGGGAGGTCTCCGGCAAGGAGACCCGGGGCTGAAGGTTGATCTGATGCGCCGCGTACTGAACCGCGAACGGCCACAGAAAATAGGGAGCAGCCGCATGGATCATGGACGTACGAGCGACGTCCATGACCATGCCAATGCGGCGCTCAGCAATCCCATTTTGCTGTGGAGAGGCCGGAAGCCTGAACGTCTGGTGGATGCCCTGTGCACGACAGAAGGCCCGCAGAAGGTCAGAGGAAAACTCTCCGCCTCTGTCGGAGTGCAGACGCAGAACAGGAAAGTCCGAGCCGAAACTCTCTCGGAGCTGGAGACGAGCTGCGCGGATCCAGTCGATCAACACCTCAGTGACCTCACTCTTGCTGCGCAAGGGGAAGACTGTGGTGTAACGCGAGTAGTCATCAACCACCAGCAGGAAGTAACGCTCGTGACCCTGTCCACGGACGCAGGCGGGGCCCCACACATCCAGGTGAAGCGTCTGCAGCGGAGCCTCTGTCGAAGGAAACTCGGAGGAGTGAGGAGCGGCGCGCTGCCGCCCCTCGACGCAGGGAACGCAGGTAGGGGCAGGCCCCGGAGGAAGAGGAGGGAGGGACCGGGGGAGACCAGAGACAAGGAAATGAGAGGCCATGCCTCGGAGACGAGGCAGGGAGGGGTGACCAAGGCGGTGGTTCCAGAGGAGAGTCTGGTGAGACAGGAGACGACACGAGCAGGGGGCGGACTCAGGACCAGACCTGGATGCTGCAGCAAACACCTGACACGACGCAGCCACCTGACCAGACTCAGCAGCCGGAGGAGACTCAGTAGTCAGTGTGTACAGGCTCGACCCCAGCTGACGGGTAAACGTGGCCAAGTGTCGGCCCGTCCGAGCACACGTACAGTGGGTCACTTGCTGACTCGCAGGAGTGAACTGGTCAACCCCCCCATCCTGTAGGTCAGCACCACTCACCAGGTTCGTAGAGAACGAGGGGAGGTAAAGACCAGACAGGGTGCCAGAAGGGGCCGCCGGACACGGTAAGACAGTGGAGAAGTGGGCAAGGACAGGACCCCCAGAGGGGTCTGCCAGCGAGACTGCAACCGGCCGACTAAGCGGCGTGAGTGTGGTGCGGTCTCGAAAGAAGGAGCGGGAAGCACCCGAGTCAAGGGTGAAAGTGTGCAAAGCCTGAGCCGACGTGGTACCTGAGAGAGCAGACTCACCAGCACCTGGGGCAGCAGACTCACCAGCACCTGGAGCAACAGACGCACTAGCACCTAGAGCAGCAGCCTCACCAGCACCTAGAGCAGCAGCCTCAATGCCCGGGTCAGGCGGAACACACAGGTAACAGTCACCCTCATCACTAGTAGACACAACATACATGGCAGCAAGAATAGCATCATAATCAAGATCAAAGATAGCAACCCCCGACCTAAGCAGCTCGCCCCAGCGAGGGATCTCAGTGGCGTCAGGGAACTGGAGATGCCCGGCGTCCGTCAGGCGGCCGAAGCAGCGCTGGGTGGTGTGCGGGCCACCGCACGGCTCACCAGTACGGTCGCCGGTACGCAGGACGTAGGCACAGGGACCAACACCCCCACCCCGCTGACGCGCAGCGTACCACTCACGAAGCTGCTGGGGGGGCGGGGTCTCACGAGTGCGCTGCTGCTGCTGGCGCTGACCACCACCGAAGCCGCCCTGCTGTACAGAGCCACCCCGATCAGCTCCACCGCCGCCGCCGCCACCGCCGCCGCCGCCGCCGCCACCGCCGCCACCGCCGCCTCCTCCGCTCCCACCGCCACTGCCGCCTCCGCCTCCACCGCCGCCACCGAAGCCTCCACCCCCGCCACCACTCCCACCGCCACCCCCACCCCCTCCGCCGCCTCCACCGCCACCTCCACCGCCACCTCCACCGCCCCCGCTAGCTCCTCCAGCGCCCTTGCCCCCCTTGCCCTTGCCGTTGCGGCGCCTCCCGCTAGGGGCAGACGCAGCGCCGACCGACTCGGTGCCAACGAGGTCAACCGCAGCAGCAGAGGCAACAGAGGGCAAAAGGGGGGAGGGGGAGCACCCCTCAAAGAAGGGGGCACGAGGGTCACCACGAGAGGCTCCTACAGTGACTATACTCTTCTCAGCTGCCAAGGGGCGCTCGTCGAGGAGGTCAACGGTGAGTGTGGTGGGGCAAACAGAGAGGAAGTGGTCCCTGACCGAGCGAAGGGAGTCAGGGAGCCGGGTGACTAGGTAGTAGAGGGTGATGTACATGGGGGGGGGTTCTTGGCGCAGAACTCAGGAGGAAGCGCAGCACGGTAGCGTGTGTCACTAGTGCGGAGGTGCGTAATGAGGTCAGCGACTGTGGGAAAGGCGGCGAGGTCAGGGAACAGGTACGGCAGCATGAGGCGACTAAGGGCAGCAGTGGCAGGGGAAGAGTAGCGCGCAACTACAGCGTCGTACAAGGTCTTAGCACTCTTGTACTGACTAAAGTGCGCGCGCTCAGTGGACGGCAGGTGACTTCGCACAGCAAGACGGGCAGCAGCATCGCGTGTGGCCCACTGTGAGCGAACATTACTGTAAGTATCGGCAGCAGGGGCAGCAGAGGCGCCAGACGTGAGATGGAACAGTGAGAGACCATCTTTCCTATCGCACTGCAGGAAAAGCTGCAGATCATTGACCCAGACCTCAAAGTCGACAGCCCGACCCTCAGCATCAAAGGTGAGAACATTGGGGGTAGCCATGACAGCAGCAGCAGCAGGCTAGCAGCAGCAGCAGCAGCAGGGGCGCGGCTCGGCGGTGCTCTTACCAGGGGCGGGTGGGTAGAGGTCCGCAAGCGGTGGGGTAAGGCCGAGGTGCGCCGGCAGGAACAGGGCCGCGACAGGGCGGCAGAGGAGGGCCGCGCCTCGGCTGCAGGGTAGGGCCGGGATGGCGGCGGCGGCTGTCACATCAGTGGCAGCGGCGGTTGTCTCAGCAGGAGCGGCGGCGGCTGTCACGACAGCAGCGGCGGCGGCGACCGGTCGTGGAGGGGCCGTGGAGGAAGCAGCAGCGGCAGCAGGCGCGACGGCAGCTGCTGCTGGGGCGGCGACGATGGGGCGGCAGGGCCATGAAGAGCCGGGGAGGGGCCGCTAAGGGGCCGCGACGAGCCGCGAAGGGGCCGCGGATGGGCCGTGAAGGTGCCGCGAAGGGCCGCGGAGGGGCTGCGAAGGGGCCGCGAAGGGCGGCGAAGGGGCCGCAAAGGGCGGCGAAGGGGCCAAGAAGGGGCCGCGAGGGGCCGCGAAGGGGCCGCGAGGGGCCGCGAGGGGCCGCGAAGGGGCCGCGAAGGGGCCGCGAAGGGGCCGCGAAGGGCCGTGAGAGGGGCCGCGAAGGGGCCTTAAGAGGGCGCGACGGGCCGCTAAGGGCAGGGGACGCGACGGGAGGGCAGGCGCACGGGGCGCGACTAGGGCAAGCGCGAAGCGCGCTCCGGGCAGGTAAAAAAAAAAATCGTTTTAGTGGTGGGCCCTAGGAAACGTTCCCACTAGGGAACCTGCTCTATACCATGTGAAATAACGAGGAATGATTGACTAGGAAATGAGTTGGGTACAAATATGTAACCCTAGGAAATTGTACCCCATACTGTCTACCCCGCTACAGCCTAGAAAGACTATAGCATGAATGTTTGACACATGTCGCAGCTCGGAAGGTTGAGATGCCAGACGTATCGGGTGGCAGCGTCGATGAACGTGATGACGTAGTTGTAGGCTCCTTGTCCACTTTCACGGTTGTACAATATGTCGCTGTAAACCTTCTCCGGCAGTGCGTATGCTGGTGCACTCGGGTTGTGGTGAGAGACGAACGGCTGATGGGGTAAGTCAGCTTCAGGGCAGGTAAAACATGTTCTGCAGACTCGTTGAAGCTCTCTGTCATCGTGTAGAAGTAGTGGATCCTTGTCGAGTACTCCAGCTCTTATCGTGTTATTTAATATTGTATTGCCCGAGTGTCCCATCTTTGCATGCCAGATTGATTCGCTGGCGCGATGTCCGGGTAATCACCTGTACAGGTCGAAGTTGGAGTAGAAACCTGCGGTGAAGTTGGCGCTTCTGTGGACTTCGCGTGGAGTGGGAGTTAGCTGTTGTGCGGGAGTCGGTGGAGAGTCGTCGATGAGGATTTGTGCTGTTGAGGGACCGACGATGGGTGTCGTTGTCGGTGTTGTGTCTGCTGCTGCCGATGTTGTCTCTGCTACTGCCGGTGTTGTCTCTGCTGCTGCCGGTGTTGTCTCTGCTGGTGCCGGTGTTGTCTCTGCTGCTGCCAATATTGTTTCTGCTACTGTCATTGTTTGTCGAATTGTTGCTAATGCTCTCGTCCGTTCTGCTTCAGGTATAGTGTGCGAGTACCAAAAGCCTCCGGGACTGAAGTAGGGGTCGAGATCCGGCGGGTGTGTCCAAGAAGTGAAGTTGACGATGGTGTCGCTCTCGGCGGTGCCTTGATCTGGAACGAAGTCGAGGACGAAGACATCGATCTTCAGTACTGCCTTCCCGATGTAGAGTCCACCCTTCCCGTTGTACAGCTTAAACTCCTGAGTGGTGCTGTCGGATTCAAGATGGATTCCCTTCGCCATGAGTTGACTGACGCTGAGTAAGTTGTAGCCGAGTCCTTCTGCGATTAAAAGCTTAGACATTTGCAGTATAACGTTAGTTTCTCGAGATTGAAGTTGAACTACCCCTTGTCGTCGTGTGTGCAGGTTCTAGTTGTTGGCGATGGTGATGACAACTTCGCGGTTGAGACATTGTTCTTGTTGGACAAAGCATCCTAAAGAACACATATGTTGTCTGCAGCAGCTATCCAAGAACCAGGTGTCTTTCCCGGACAGCTCGCTTTGGGCGATGGCTGCGTACGTCGGGTTTGGCTCCAATGATTTACGACAAGGCGTACTCTCATCGAGCTTTTCTTCGGGTGAGTAGTTCGGTGGTGAGCCGGTGATGCAGGAGTCTGTTATTGTTGTTATACAACTTATGACATTTCTCGTTCCTTGTGCAGGTTGTCCCGTCGTTGTTGGTGAAGACTGCACTTGGTTGGTAGGATGCGACTGTGTAGACACCACCTGACTGCTTGAAGGTCAAAGCTGACGTCGCGGCGGTGTTGACTGCTGCTGGTTTGGACAGTGAATGCGGGAGTGTCCAGACGTTCAGCAAAAGTGACAGAATGGTGGTACGTGTCGTCGTGCTTGATGTTCGTTCTGTCGGTTGTTGTTGTTGTTGTAGCGCCATTGAGTATGAAATGCGAACTCAGGTACTGTCCCCCTTTCTTGTGACGTTCTTCGTGCAGGTCCATGTCCTGCTGCTTGGCGTGGAATTCCGCGCAGAGGGCTTGGAGAATAGCTCGAGTGGAGCGCCAATGAAGGCCGAGGTCAGTGATGACGACTGTGACGAAGGCTTCTTCGGGTATCGATCCACCGCATCGAAGGAGTCTATCGCGCAGTCCGCGACAGTGGCTGATATACGCCATTCCCTTTTCCCCGGGATTCATTTCCACTGTTGTCAGTTGTGTCATGAGATGACTCTGATTAACGCTGTTGGTTGCTTCATACAGGTTCTTCAGGTGCGCATTTGGCGTTATGTTTCGCAGGAGAATTGTATACGCCATCAACGACAGATACATGTACCGCTGCTTATCGTACTGTGTTCCGTGCGTTGGGCATGGCAGGGAGCCGTCGAAGAATCCAAGGATTTGCGCGCCCTCCATCATCAGTTCGAACTCGAACGACCAGGCATAGAAGTCCTTGCCGTCGAACGGTGTTGGCGTTTGCAGTTTCAGAACGTGTGCAAACTGTGACTGTACTTGAAGCGCATCCAATGTCTTTTTTTGTCCAGGCTGATTCAGCATGAAGCTAGTGGAGCCACGTTGAGGCTTGTACGGAGCAAAGGTAGGCTGCTGCTGATTTTCGTGTGCATAGGATGAGCCGTCAAGACTCATTCGTGTGACGCCATTGCTGTTGTCGATGTTGTTTGATTGTGCAGGTGCTGCTTGCTGGTGTTGTTCGTAGAACGACATGAAGGAGAAGAATTTTTCCATCATGCTTGGGTCAAAGTCGGTTGCCTGGTTGGCAGGAGTTTCAGTAGACTCAGCAGCTGGTCTTGTTGCCGTGCCTCCCTCGGTCTGTAGTCCAGAGGCTGGAGGAGGAGTAGGAGTAGTGCCGGGAGATCCGTTAGAGAAGCTTTTCTCCTTCTGTGTTGCCATGCCTTTAGTTGTTGTAGGAGTTTGAATAACGTTGGATCTTGCCTTGTCTGCTCTCATACCATGTTGGGCTGAAAAAGCCCTTACGATCGTTGCAAAGGCTAAGATCTTGAGTAGGGATGATGTAATTGCGGAAGCGTTCTTAGCGAACTGTTGAACCACCTTGCACTAGTGTATGAGAGCAAGATAGATTTGTCAGAAGTAGCAGTCAGAAACAGAAATGAACAAAGGAGGATTTGCACTAGCAGCAGTTGGCATACATATAGGAAACCCTAATTGGGTTGTACTCGCTATAGAGTACCCCACTGCAGGCTAGACAATCATGACATTCTGACACACCCCCATAGTCAAAGTGGGGTATAATCAGCAGAGCAAGCAATCATAGAGCAGGTACACAAGGGCAAGCACAGCTAGAGGCATTCACAACGGGCACGTGAGGTGGAGGAGGCTGGACTATGAGAGGAGAGGAGATGGGAGGCAACGGCTGAAGCTGCAGACACACGGGCAACAAGAGCGGCTGGCACAGTGGCTACCGGGACAGCGCCCCGGACTACAGGGAGTAACTGGCTCTGCGGCTAACTCTGAGCGGCAGAAGCAACGGACCCACGGGCGACAGGCGCAGCAGGCTCTCTAGGCTACCAGGACAGCGCCCCGGACTACAGGTGCTGCGGACGACAAGACGGCAGCCTCTGCTCAACCTCCCCCAACTGTCCCACCCCCCTTTCACACACCCCTTGCTGTACCCCTAGCTCCACTCCCACGTCACCCCCCTAGCACCACTCCTTCGGCTCCCACACACCCACCCCCCTGAGCGGCAGCTGCAGCAGCAGGAGACGGAGGAGGAGGAGGAGTAGGGGACGGCGCACACAACCGGCACCCCCACAACCGCCACCCCCACACTCCCCACCCCCAAACCCTAAAACGGGTGGCACAGGGTAGGAGCGCGGGGGACGGCGAGGGGGACGGCGCGCGGCCCCCAGGCCGCCACCACGGGGCAGTGAGGGGCCGCGCGCGGCTCCCCAGGGTGCCGCGACGAGGCAGCGGGGGGGTCGCGCACGGCTCCAGGGGTGGCGCGCGGGTCCCCGGGGGCGACGCGAGGGTCGACGGGGGTGACGCGCGGGTCCCCTGAGGCGACGCGAGGGTCGACGGGGTGCGGCGCGCAGGTCCAGCGGGGTAGCGCGAGAGCCGACGGGGGGCGCGCGCAGGTCCCCTGAGGCGGCGCGAGGGTCGACGGGGTGCGGCGCACGGGTCCAGCGGGGTAGCGCGAGCGCCGACGGGGGGCGCACGCGGGTCCCCTGAGGCGACGCGAGGGTCGACGGGGGGGCGCGCCATGCAGAAAACCGCCGCGCGCCCCGGGGCACACGGTGGGTTGAAAACCGCCGCACACCCCGAGCGCACGGCGGGATGAAAAACGCCGCGCGCCCCGAACGCGCGGCAGGAAGAAAGGGTCGCGCACCCGGGGCGCGCGACAGCAGTAGAGCAGCGGAAGCATCGGGTGGGGCCCACCCACAGGATCGACCCAGGAGGGTCGACCTGCTCTGATAGCATGTCAGAACTAGCAGTCAGAAACAGAAATGAACAAAGGAGGATTTGCACTAGCAGCAGTTGGCATACATATAGGAAACCCTAATTGGGTTGTACTCGCTATAGAGTACCCCACTGCAGGCTAGACAATCATGACATTCTGACAAGATTGACTATAGCAAAGTAATACAAAGCTTTTATAAGATTACAAGGAATATGAAAAGGTGCAGTTTAACTGGTTGCTGTTTGCTGTTGCGGTTTGATACAGCGACGACTCGGGCAACTGCTCAATATCGAGTTAGTTGATTGTCCTTGCAATCGCCCTGCTTTTTGGCGAGCTGTTACCTTTCTGTCAACCTCCTCGGTTGACTCGCCGTTGCTTCGCTATAATTTGCCTCGTTTGCAGTTCAATGTTTCGACACAACAGAAGCGTAAATCACTTGTTTCCAACACAACCCCTAGATGCTAGTTTAGCTTTTGAAATGTTGTGGGACCAATCGTTTTGCCACTCAAAATGGTGAGAATGACATGTGGGGCATGGGAGGGCATAGGGGATGATGGGCATGGAGGGGAAGGGAGAAGTGATGGAAAGGAGGGAGGAAAGGGTGGGTGGGAGGGATGGGATTGTTGGGCTGAGAAAAGCCCTTAGGATCTTTTCAAGGCTAAGATCCTAAGTAGGAATATTGTAATTGCGGAAGCGTTTAGTGAACTTGTTGAACCACCTTGCACTAGTTTGTGAGAGGAAGATAGATTGATTATAGCAAAGTAATACAAAGGCTTTTATAAGATTACAAGGAATATGAAAAGGTGCAACTAACTTTTTTACTATTGCTGTTGCGGTTCGGTACAGTGACGACTCGGGCAACTGCTCAATACCGAGTCGGTTGTTTGTCCTTGCTGTCGCGCTGTATTTCGTCGAGTCAAAGGTCGCTGACCTTTGACCTTCGCGTAACCTCCAGCTGTTACTTTCTCTCAACCTCCTCGGTTGACTCGCCGTTGCTTCGCTGTGATTTGCCTCGTTTGCAGTCTATTGTTTTGACACAACAATAGCGTTAAATTTCTTGTTTCCAACACTCCCCTTCGCTTCTGGAGTGTCGCTGCTAGTGACGTGGCTTAGTCCAGTCAGCAGCATGCAGTACTCGAACTTCTACTTTCCGAGTTTCTTGGTCAAGTAGTTGGCTGCCATCTCGGATGTAGGACAGTAGGATAGCTCGAGTCTCCCCTTCTCGATCTCGTCTTTCACAAAGAAGTACCGGAAGGCGATGTGCTTCGTTCGATTTGCGAACCCGTTCTTGTTCGCTATGCGAATGGCCAATTGGTTGTCGTAGAACAGAGAGAAGCTGGGTAACTGAGCCAGCTTCGCTTCTTCCAGTAGTTTGCGAAGGTACAATCCTTCCTTGGTGGCGGAGCAGAGTGCGATCTATTCTGCTTTAGCTTAGGAGAGAAGGATTAATTCTTGTTTGCTCGACTGCCACGAGATAGGTCCGATAGGCTCGAGTCGGTAGATGTAGCCGGTGCGCGATCGCCTGTTGTCGGAGTCGCCGGTGTGGTCAGCATCCACGTAGCCGATTAGCTTAGGTGTAGAGGTTCCACTCTTATGGTAGGTTAGGCCAATCGTCGGGGTGCTGATAAGGTAGTGAAGAGCGCGGTCGAGCTCGGCCATGTGATCTGCTTCAGGCTTCTTGAGGTAGGTCGCGAGTTGGCTCGCTGAGTACGATAGGTCCGGTCGGCAGGTAACGGCTGCGAAGAGCAGACATCCCAGCTTTCGCTGGATGTCGCGTATGCCGGCGGGTTTGAGCAGAGCGGAGGTTTCCTTGCGATTTCCGTCGGTGTAGCGGTACGATATGGTGATGGCGGTTGGGGTTAGTCCAAAGCGCTTGGCGATGGTGTCGGCGTATTTTGCGGTGCTGAGGTGGATGGCGTTCTCTGCGTCTTGTATCTTGAGTCCCAGGTACTGTGTGACGGTTGAAGATACGGTATGTGTGAGGTCCCGCTGCAGCTCCCCTTCAAACCAGATTGTAATGCCGTCGGTTGAACCGATGTAGAGTAAATTGTCCACGTACACAATGAGCAGGATGTAGTCGGCGCCTTTTGTGAGTCGGTACATCCCTTGGTCGTGCGGTAGTTGGCGGAATCCGATGCGGATTAGTCGAGCATGTAGGTATTGCTGCCACAGCCTCGGAGCTTGCTTGATGCCGTATAGGGACTTCAGCAGTTGACAGACTTGGTTGGGATCTGCGTTAGAGCCGTGCGGTTGCTCGACGAAGATCTCAGCATCGACGGGAGCGTACAGAAAGGCGTTAGCGACATCGATTTGGCGGGGCTTCTTCCGCTTCATTGTGGCTATCGCGAGGAGAATCCGCAGTGAGGTGTGCCGGCTGACTGGCGCGAAGGTTTCGGTGAAGTCTTGTCCGTGCTCTTGGTCGAAGCCACGTACGACCCAGCGCGCCTTAAACTTGTCGATCGTTCCGTTAGCTTTTGTCTTCACGCGGAAGACTCATTTCCCGGTGAGGATGGTTTTGTTGCGTGCCACTCCGATAGGTACGACTTTCCAGTTGTTGCGTTCTTCCAGCGCTTTTAACTCTCTGTCCGTGGCTTCGCGCCGTTTTTCCCTGTGCTCCCCCCCCAGAGCCTGCTGAACTGTGGCAAGCTCCTTAGGCGGCGCTGCTCCGTGGACTGCGGTGACGAGTCCCAGTATCTGCAGCCCACTCTGTGTGTAGCGAGGGAGATTTGTGTCCTCGGGATAGACTTCTTCATCTCCCGCTTCTGGATCGGTAAGAGATTGGGTCCAGTGCGTTCTGAAACGTCGGTGTTGACTGGCTGGGGTGTAACGTAACCGTTGTCGGCGAAGTTGTAGTAGACTTCGGTGTTGATGCTTTCGCGAGGGTTGTCGTCGTCCATCGGGATGTCCACCGAACAGTAGGGTAGGGGTCCAGCTTGCTCCGATGCTCCGTCCACGTTCTGCTCGTCCCAGTCAGCTTCATCTGCTACCTAAGTGAAGGCTCGGTCACCATGAAATCCGCCCTTGGGGTCTCGTTCTTCTTCCAGGTTGGCAAGGTATCTTGGGAGGATGATTCGTTCGTAGAAAATCACATCACGTGCTGCTACTGTTTCCTTCAAGTGGACGTAAAAAATCTTCCACGCGTTGTAGTTCTTTTCGATGCCCATGTATAGTCCCCACTGTGCGCGTTGGGAGAATCGGTCGGCTCTCGCAGTTGGGGGTCGGCACTGTACCATACAGCCAAAAAGGCGTAACATTTTTGTGCTGCCTAGTGCGGTGATGCATTGTTTGGGAGCGATGATGACGAAAGCAAGTTGTGCAGCATCACAGCATGGTCTATTGCTTCGGGCCAGTGGTGGTTGGGTATCCGCATGCCACGTAGTAGTTTGCGCATGGTGTTCGCGAGGGTTCTGTTCATCCTTTCTGCCACGCCTTGCTGTTGATGGGCATAGGGAAGGGAAATGAGCTGCTTGATGCCTTTCTCTGCTAGGTACTGCTTGAACCTCTATGAATGATATTCTCCTCCCCCGTTTGACTAGAAGCTTTTCAGCATTACTCCTGATTCCCGTTATGCTGCTGGAAGCCAGGAGATGAAAGCTTCGAAGGCCATGTCGCGGCTCGGGAGGTTGAATTGCCAGACGTATCGTGTGGCGGCATCGATGAACGTGATGACGTAGTTATACGCTCCTTGTCCGCGTTCGCGATTGTACAGTATGTCGCTGTACACTTTCTCCAATGGAGCGTATGCTGGTGCGCTTGGGTTGTGGTGAGAGACGAACGGGTGGTGGGGTAACTCAGCTTCGGGGCAAGTAAAACACGTTCCGCGGACTCGTTGAAGCTCTCTGCCATCGTGTAAGAGTAGTGAGTCCTTGTCAAGAACGCCTGCTCCTATCGTGTTGATAACGGTGTGTTGCTCGGGTGTCCCATTCTTGCATGCCAGATTGATCCACTGGCGCAGTACCCTGGTGAACGCCTGTACAGGTCGGAGTTGGAATAGAAGCCGTTGGTGAATTTGGCGCTTCTCTGGACTTCGCGCAGAGTGGGAGTCAGCTGTTGCGTAGGAGTTGGTGGCATGTCGTTGATCAAGACTGGTGCTGTCGAAGGGCCTGCCATTGGTGGTGGTGTTGGTGTTGTCTCTGCTGCTGCCGGTGTTGTCTCTGCTACTGCCGATGTTGTATCTGCTGCTGCCGATGTTGTCTCTGCTGCTGCCGATGTTGTTTCTACTGCTGCAGATGTTGTCTCTGCTGCTGCCGATGTTGTCTCTGTTGCTGCCGATGTTGTCTCTGCTGCTGTCAATGTTTGTTGGATTGTTACTAACGCTCTCGTTCGTTCTGCTTCAGGTATAGTGTGCGAGTACCAGATGTCGGAAGCCTAGCTAGAACTTAGTAGCCATAGCTAGGGTTTAGGGTACACGAACAAGAAATGGAAGAAGAGGATTGCACTAGCAAGAGTTGGGATACAAATAGCAAACCCTAAATTGGGTTGTACTCACTACAAAGTACCCCACTGCAGGCTAGACAGCAAATACATTCTGAAACCAGAAGCCTCCAGGACTGAAGTCGGGGTCGAGATCTGGCGGGTGTGTCCAAGAGGTGAAGTTGACGATGGCGTCGCTGTCGGCAGTGCCTTGGTCTGGAACGAAATCGAGAACGAAGGCATTGTTCTTCAAGACTGCTTTGCCGATGTAGAGTCCACCCTTCCCGTGGTACAGCTTGGACTCTTGAGTGGTGCTGTCTGCTCCGAGATAAATTCCCTTTGCCATTAGTTTACTGACGCTGAGTAAGTTGTAGCCGAGTCCTTCTGCGAATAAAACCTTTGACATTTGCAGAAAATACGTTGGTTTCTCGAGACTGAAGTTTAACTATCCCCTGTCATCGTGTGCGCGGGAACTGGTTGTTGGCGATAGTGATTACGACTTCGCGCTGAAGTTGGTGTTCCCATTGAACGAAGCGACCCGAGGAGCACATGTGCTGTCCGCAGTAGCTGTCCAAGAACCAGGTGTCTTTCCAGGACGGCTCGCTCTGGGCGATGGCTGCGTACGTCGGGTTGGGCTCCAGTGATTCGCGGCGGGGAGTGCTTTCATCGAGGAGTTCTTCTGGTGAGTAGTGTGGTGGCGATTCGGTGATGCAGGAGTCTGTTGTTCTTGCCATGCAGCTCACGATGTTTCTTGAACCTTGTGCAGGTTGTGTTGTCGATGTCGTTGAAGACTGCACTTGAGTAGTTGTTTTGAAGCCACTTCACTATTTGAAGGTCGAAGTTGACGTTGCGGTGGTGTTGATTGCTGCTGATTTGGACAGTGAGTGCGAGGATGTCCTGGCGTCTTGCAGAGATGGCAGAACGGTGGTACGTGCCGTTGTGGTTGATGCTTATTCTGCCGGCTGTTGTTGTTGTTGTAGCGCCGTTGAGTGTGAAAGGCGAACTCAGGTATTGACGTTTTTCTCTTGTGATGTTCTTCGTGCAGGTCCATGTCCTGCTGTTCAGCGTGAATTTCGGCGCAGGGTGCCGCTTCGGAGATCTTCCCGTGAGCTCGGAGAATGGCTTGAGTGATGACAATGAGGACCGAGGCCAGTGATGACAACTGTCACGAAGGCTTCTTCGGATGTTGATCCTCCGCATCGAAGGAGTCTGTCGCGTAGTCCGCGACAATGGCTGATATACGCCATCCCCTTTTCGTCGGGTTTCATTTCCACTGTTGTCAGCTGTGCCATGAGACGACTTTGATTAACGCTGTCTATTGCTTGATACAGGTTCTTCAGATGGTTGTACGCGAGCTCGGCGGAGTTGCCGTATCCACGATAAGACCGGATGTTCTGCTGCTCGTTCGGCGTTATGTTTCGCAGAAGAATTTTATACGCCATCAGCGACTGATACGTGTATTGTTGCTTGTCGTACTGTGTCCCGTCGAAGAATCCGAGAATCTGCGCGCCTTCCATCATCAGCTCAAATTGGAATGACCAAGTATAAAAATCATTTCCGTCAAAGGGTGTCGATGTCTGCAGTTTCAAAACGTGTGCGAACTGTGATTGAACCTGAAGCGCGTTTAGTGTCTTCTCTTGTCCATGTGAAGGCTGCTGGTGTGGCATGAAGCTGATGGAGCCACGTTGAGGCTCGTACGGGGCAAAGGTAGGTTGCTGCTGGTTTCCGTGCGCATAGGATGAGCCGTCAAGGCTCATTGGAATGACGCCATTGTTGTTGTTGCTGTTGTCTGATTGCGCAGGTGCTGCTTGCTGGTGCTGCTCGTAGAAGGACATGAATGAGAAGAATTTCTCCATCATGTTTGGATCAAAGCCGGTTGCCTGGTTTGCATGTGTTCCAGTAGACTCAGCTGTCAAACTTATATCATATAGCTTGTCTAGGCTATAGTGGGGTAGACACTATGGGGTACAGTCTCCTAGGTTTTTCCTACTTGTACCCAACCTTGTGCTAGTTCATTCATTCCTCGTTTCTCATCATGGTATCGAGCAGGTTCCCTAGTGGGAACGCTCCTTAGGGCCCACCACGATATTTTTTTTTTCCTGCCCGGAGCGCGCTTCGCTCCTGCCCGAGTCGCGCCCCGTGTGCCCTCCCTACCGTCGCGCCCTCTCACGGCCCCTCACGGCCCCTTCGCGTCGCCCTTAGCGGCCCCTCTCACGGCCCCTCGCGCCGCCCTTACGGCCCCTCGCGCCGCCCTTACGGCCCCTCGCGCCGCCCTTACGGCCCCTCGCGCCGCCCTTACGGCCCCTTACGGCCCCTCGCGCTGCCCGTCGGCCCTTCGCGCCGCCCTTACGGCCGCTTACGGCCCCTCACGCTGCCCGTCGGCCCCTTGCGCCGCCCTTGCGGCTCCTTACGGCCCCTCGCGCCACCCTTACGGCCCCTCGCGCGGCCCCTTCCGGCCCCTCGCGGCGCCCTTACGGCCCCTTCCAGCCCCTCGCGCCGCCCTTCGCGGCCCCTCGCGGCCTCTTTACGGCCCGTCGCCGCCCTCCGCGGCATCTCGTGCCGCCCTTCACGGCCCCTTTGCCGCCCTTCGCGGCCTCTCGCGGCCCTGTTGCCGCCCCTACAACAACAGCTGAGCCGCCCCACAGCCGAGCCGCCGAGCCGCCCAGCAGCCGAGCCGCCGAGCCGCCCAGCAACCGAGCCGCCGAGCCGCCCAGCAGCCGAGCCGCCCAGCAGCCGAGCCGCCGAGCCGCCGAGCCACCCAGCAACCGAGCCGCCAAGCCGCCCAGCAGCCGAGCCGCCCAGCAGCCGAGCCGCCCAGCAGCCGAGTCGCCGAGCCGCCCTGCCGTCGAGCCCCTACTGTTCCTACAAGCGCGCCCCGGCCCTACTTACTCGGACTGGTGAGATCACTCCCTGCTAGGCCACTGCAGTCATGGCTACCCCCAGTGTCCTTACCTTTGATGCTGAGGGTCGTGCTGTTGACTTTGAGGTCTGGGTCGATGACCTCCAGCTGTTCCTACAGTGCGATAGGGCAGACGGACTCTCCCTGTTCGATCTCACCTCTGGTGCCTCTCCTGCCCCGCCTGCTACTGCTGACAGCACTGTTCGCTCACAGTGGGCCACACGCGATGCTGCTGCCCGCCTTATTGTGCGTCGCCACTTACCGACCACTGAGCGTGCGCACTTTAGCCAGTACAAGAGTGCTCAGACCTTGTACGACACTGTAGTTGCACGCTACTCCTCCCCTGCCACTGCTGCGCTTAGCCGCCTCATGCTGCCGTACCTGTTCCCTGACCTTGCTGCCTTTCCCACTGTCGCTGACCTCATTACGCACCTTCGCACTAGTGACACTCGCTACCGCGCTGCGCTTCCTGCTGAGTTCTGTGCCAAGAACCCCCCCCCCATGTACATCACCCTCTACTACATAGTCACCCGGCTCCCTGACTCACTTCGCTTAGTCAAGGACCACTTCCTCTCAGTTTGCCCCACCACACTCACCGTTGACCTCCTCGAGGAGCGCCTCCTAGCAGCAGAGAAGAGCATAGTCGCTGTAGGAGCCTCTCGTGGTGACCCTCGCACCCCCGTCTTTGAGGGGTGTTCCCCCTCCCCCCTCTTGCCCTCTGTTGCTTCTGCTGCTGCGGCCGACCTCGTTGGTTTCGAGTCGGTCGGCGCTGCGTCTGCCCCTAGCGGGAGACGCCGCACCAGCAAGGGCAAGGGGGGCAAGGGCGCTGGAGGGGCTGGCGGGGGCGGTGGAGGTGGTGGTGGAGGCAGTGGAGGGGGTGGGGGTGGTGGTGGGAGTGGTGGCGGGGGTGGAGGTGTCGGTGGCAGCAGTGGAGGCGGAGGAGGCGGCGGCGGTGGCGGAGGGAGCGGAGGCGGCGGAGGTGGCGGAGGCGGCGGAGGTGGCGGAGGCGGCGAAATGGCGGAGGCGGCGGCGGCAGCGGTGGAGCTGGTCGCGGCTCTGCGCAGAGGAGTGGGTCCGGTGGTGGTCCGCGCCAGCAGCAGCAGCGCAGTCGTGAGACCCTGTCCCCTCAGCAGCTTCGTGAGTGGTACGCTGCGCGTAAGCGCGGTGGGGGTACTGGTCCCTGTACCTACGTCCTCCGTACCGGCGACCGCGCTGGTGAGCAGTGCGGGGGCCCGCACTCCACCCAGCGCTGCTTTGGCCGCCTGACGGACGTGTGGCGTCACCAGTTCCCTGACGCCACTGAGATCCCTCGCTGGGGAGAGCTGTCTAGGGCGGGGGTTGCTATCTTTGATCTTGATTATGATGCTATTCTTGCTGCCATGTTTGCTGTGTCTAATAGTGTTGAGGGTGACTGTTACCTGTGTGTTCCGCCTGACCCGGGCATTGAGGCTGCTGCTCTAGGTGCTGGTGAGGCTGCTGCTCTAGGTGCTAGTGCGTCTGCTGCCCCCAGGTGCTGGTGAGTCTGCTCTCTCAGGTACTACGTCGGCTCAGGCCTTACACACCTTCACCCTTGACTCGGGTGCTTCTCGCTCCTTCTTTCGAGACCGCACCACGCTTACGCCGCTTAGTCGGCCAGTTGCGGTCTCCCTGGCGGACCCCTCTGGGGGTCCTGTCCTTGCTAGCTTCTCCACTATCTTACCGTGCCCGGCAGCCCCCTCTGGCGCCCTGTCAGGTCTCTACCTCCCCTCGTTCTCTACGAACTTGGTGAGTGGAGCTGATCTACAGGATAGGGGGGTTGACCAGTTCACTCCTGCGAGTCAGCGGGTGACCCACTGCACGTGTGCTCGGACAGGCCGACACTTGGCCACGTTCACCCGTCGGCCGGGGTCGAGCCTGTACGCACTTACTACTGAGTCTCCTCCGGCTGCTGAGTCTGGTCAGGTAGCTGCGTCGAGTCAGGTGTTTGCTGCAGCGTCCAGGTCTGGTCCTGAGTCTGCTCCCTGCTCGTGTCGTCTCCTGTCCCACCAGACTCTCCTTTGGCACCACCGCCTTGGTCACCCCTCCCTGCCTCGTCTCCGAGGCATGGCCTCCCGTGTCCTTGTCTCTGGTCTTCCCCGGTCTCTCCCTCCCCTACCTCCGGGGCCTGCCCCTACTTGCGTCCCCTGCGTCGAGGGGCGACAGCGCGCCGCCCCTCACTCCTCCGAGTTTCCTCCGACAGAGGCTCCGCTGCAGACTCTTCACATGGACGTGTGGGGCCCCGCCCGCGTCCGTGGCCAGGGGCACGAGCGTTACTTCCTGTTGGTGGTTGGTGACTACTCGCGTTACACCACAGTCTTCCCCTTGCGCAGCAAGGGCGACGTCACTGAGGTGTTGATCGACTGGATCCGCGCAGCTCGTCTCCAGCTCAGAGAGAGTTTCGGCTCGGACTTTCCTGTTCTTCGTCTGCACTCTGACAGAGGCGGGGAGTTTTCCCCCTGTCTGGGAGCCTTCTGTCGAGCACAGGGCATCCGCCAGACCTTCATGCTTCCGGCCTCTCCACAGCAAAATGGGATTGCTGAGCGCCGCATTCGCATGATCATGGACGTCACTCGTACGTCCATGATCCATGCGGCTGCCCCCCATTTTCTGTGGCCGTTTGCGGTTCAATACGCAGCGCATCAGCTCAACCTTCAGCCCCGGTACTCCTTGCCAGAGACCTCCCCCACCTTGCGGGGGACGGGGAAGGTTGGCGATGCGTCTGCGTTTCGGGTCTGGGGATCTCGGGCGTTTGTCCGCGACTTGTCTGCGGACAAGCTGTCCCCCCGTGCTGTTCCCTGCGTCTTCCTTGGCTTCCCCCCTGACGCGCCTGGGTGGCAGTTTTACCACCCCACCTCGCGCCGTGTTCTGTCCTCCCAGGACGTCACCTTTGACGAGTCGGTGCCTTACTACCGTCTCTTCCCCTACCGCACTGCGCCCCTCCCCCCGCCGCCGCTCTTCCTTGCGCCAGGTCCTCCCCCGGTAGACCCCCTCCCTCCTCAGGGTCCTGCCCCGTCAGGTGTGTCCCAGGTAGACGCAGTCGAGCCTGTCGAGGTAGCTGTTGACTATGGTGCTGCTAGAGGTGCTGAGCCTGCGGGTGCCGGGTCTGGAGGTGCTGAGACTGAGGGTGCGGAGCCTGGGGGTGCTGAGTCCAGGGGTGCGGAGCCTGGGGGTGCTGAGCCTGGGGGTGCTGAGTCTGGGGGTGCTGAGCCTGGGGGTGCTGAGTCTGGGGGTGCTGAGCCTGGGGGTACGGAGCCTGGGGGTGCTGGGTCTGCTCGTGTGGCCTCTCGCGGTGCTTCGTCGAGGCGGGAGCCACTCTCTCCGCAGGAGCTGCGCGAGTGGTTTGCCCGGCGCTGGAGCCGTGCTGCTGGAGCTGGAGGCACTACTGTTGCTGCTGGTCCCGGAGGTGCTCGTACTGGCGGTACTGGAGCTGCTGGGACTGGGGGTGCTGCTGGGGCTGCTGGAGTTGGTCCTGCTGGAGCTGCTGGCGGTACTGGAGCTGCCGGTCCTGCTGGAGTTGGTGCTGCTGGAGCTGCTGGAGCTGGAGCTGCTGGGGGTGTTGGCGCTGGTGGTTCTGCTGGCACTGGTGCTTCTGAGGGTGCTGGAGTTGGCGCTGTTGGAGCTGGAGGTGCTACTGGCGCTGGTGCTGCCGCTGGGAGTACTGGTGCTGTCCCTGCTGGTTCTGGAGGCGCTGCGCGGCCGCGGCCGTACTTCGTTCCGCTCCTTGAGCAGGTTCTTGGTCTCCCGCCCTCTACTGGTCCTGCTCCTCCCTTATAGTGTCCACCGCCTGTCCGGTCGCAGTCACAGTTACAGCCCGCCTCCCCTCTACCTGCTCCTTCTCCCTACACTCGTCCTACTGGAGGTCTTGCTGAGCGTCGTGAGCCTGCGTCTCGTCCTGCGTCGCCTGTTCGTGCTGCTCGCACTAGTAGTCGTGCCCCGCGTCCGCGTCCTCCTGCGGTCCCAGGCACACACCAGATGGCACTGCGTCCTTCCACTGATCCTCTGCGTGTCCCGTTGCGGTCTCCTCCAGAGTCCTCTCTTCCTGTTCTTGCTGACCCGGAGTCAGACTCTCTTCGTGCTGCCAGTTCTACTGTCACGCGTCTCCTGGCCACTGTTGTCACTGACCCTTCCTTTGAGTCCAGTGCTGCGTCGGCCCTAGTTGCTGAGCTTGTCGACTTTGCTGCTCGCTGTCGTCTAGACTACGCTGCTAGTCTTGTTGCTGAGTCTGAGTCTGTCTGTCCTCGTCCGTCGGGGGTGAGTGTGCTCTTAGCACGGACGTCCTTGAGGACAGGCAGGAGGAGTTCCACTGTTTTGCTGCTGCTTTGCCTCATCTCGTGTCCACGCTGATTGCCCCTGAGGGAGACCCAGATGCACCAGACATCCCGACTCCTCGATCGTACGCTGTGGCGATCGAGGGACCCTACTCCTCACAGTGGCAGTCAGCCATGGACGCAGAGATGGCTTCCTGGAAGTCCACAGGCACCTACGTCGACGAGGTTCCCCCACCTGGGGCGAACATCGTCAGTGGCATGTGGATTTTCAGGGTGAAGCGGCCGCCGGGTTCTCCGCCTGTCTTCAAGGCGCGTTACGTGGCTCGAGGCTTTAGTCAGCGGCAGGGAGTTGACTACTTTCAGACCTTCTCTCCCACCCCGAAGATGACCACTCTTCGGGTGCTGCTGCACATAGCTGCTCAGCGCGACTACGAGCTTCACTCTCTTGACTTCAGCACAGCTTTCCTGCAGGGCAGCCTGCACGAGGAGATCTGGCTGCGCCGCCCACCTGGCTTCACTGGGTCGTTTCCTCCTGGTACCCAGTGGAGCCTCCGGCGGCCAGTCTACGGTCTCCGCCAGGCGCCCCGTGAGTGGCACGACACACTGAGGACTACACTTGCGGCTCTTGGCTTTGCTCCTTCTACTGCCGACCCGTCGCTGTTTCTGCGCACCGACACCTCTTTGCCGCCGTTCTACATCCTCGTGTACGTCGACGACTTGGTCTTTGCCACTGCTGACACTGCTGGACTCGCCCACGTGAAGTCCGAGCTGCAGAAGAGACACACGTGCACAGACCTGGGTGAACTGCGCAGCTACCTTGGCTTGTAGATCACCCGGGACAGAGCACAGCGCACCATTACCCTGACTCAGTCACACATGCTGCAGCAGGTCCTTCAGCGCTTCGACTTCACGTACTCCTCGCCTCAGGCCACTCCTCTGTCTACTCGCCACTCGCTCTCAGCTCTGCCTTCGGATGAGTCCGTAGAGCCGAGTGGCCCGTACCCAGAGCTTGTTGGCTGCCTCATGTACCTGATGACCTGCACACGACCTGACCTTGCATACCCTCTTAGCATCTTGGCACGCTATGTTGCTCCTAGGAGACACCGACCAGAGCACATGGCTGCAGCGAAGAGGGTGTTGCGCTACTTGTGCAGTACGTCGGGCATGGGGCTAGTGCTTGGAGGGCGACATCGAGTGGTCCTCACAGGTCACGCAGACGCTTCTTGGGCTGACGACCAGGCTACGCAGCGGTCGTCACAGGGTTACACCTTCAGCCTTGGCTCCGGCTCTGTCTCGTGGCGGTCTACCCGCTCGTCTTCTGTTCTCGGCTCCAGCTGTGAGGCTGAGATCTACGCGGGGGCCATGGCTGCACAGGAGCTACGCTGGCTCACCTACCTGCTGACTGACCTAGGAGAGCCGCCTCGTTCTCCTCCAGTTCTGTACGTAGACAACAAGGCCATGCTGGCCTTGTGTCGGGAGCACAGACTGGAGCACAGAACGAAGCACATTGCTCTCTGCTACTTCCTTGCTCGTGAGCTGCAGCAGCGTGGTCAGCTGCGCCTTGCTTACGTGGCCTCTGAGGCCAACACTGCTGATATCTTTACCAAGGCACTTCCGCCTGGTGATCATCAGCGCTTCTGTACTATGCTAGGTCTTGTGCCTACTTGGCCTCACTTGCTCACTTCTTGACCTTGCTTGTACTGTGATCTTTCTATACCTGCACTTGCCTGTTTACTTTTATATATGATCTTGCATGTGAACTGGCCTTGTGGCCTTACTCTTGTGCTCGGATTGTGTGGTGATGTTGTAATCCACCCTGAGCTTGCTTTGCTCTGCTTGACTGGTCTTGTGACCTCTTGTTCTCCCCCACTTTGCCTATGGGGGTGTGTCAAACTTATATCATATAGCTTGTCTAGGCTATAGTGGGGTAGACACTATGGGGTACAGTCTCCTAGGTTTTTCCTACTTGTACCCATCTTTGTGCTATTTCATTCATTCCTCGTTTCTCATCATCAGCAGCTTGTCTTGTTGCCGTACCTCCCTCTATCTGTAGGCCAGAGGCTGGAGGCGGAGTAGGAGTAGTGCCGGGAGAGCCGTTAGAAGAGCTTCTCTCTTTCCGTGTTGCCATGCCTTCTGATGCCTCGTAGCTCTCATACCCTTAGGATCTTTTCAAAGCTAAGATCTTGAGTTGCAATATTGTACCGTCATCGCCCGGATATAAGGCATATATGTCTTATCTCATACACTAAAAAAAATGCTTGGGTTATCTTGTATTTGGGGAGGTTTTGGGTGTCTTATAAGTCTTATAAACGGAAACTTTTTTAAACTACTTAGAAAGATTTTCACGCATCTTGAAAAGAGTTTCTCATTAAGAGTGGATGTTGCGAAGGTGCCACTTCGGCAACCATAATTCGGGACGCCACGTCATCCCGAATCAGGGGTTTTTTTATCAGAGTAAATTACTCTGTTTCTCTGAAAATCAGAGTGGTTTTTAGGGGGTCACTCTGATGTGTCTAGGTAATTTTTTTGGAAGATAAGTTTTCTCTGATTTGTCAGGGTTCTGATTTTAGCTACTTTGAGAGACCAGTGTATACGTGTGACGAATGCATTTTTCTCTGTACAGGGTATAGGCATTTCGACCGAGCCCCCCCCCCCACATTGGTCGGTAGATAGGCAGACTACACACTAATATATAATGTCGGTAGCACGTAGCACAACGGTTGCAGTTTTGGTAGGGGTGCAGTAGGCCTGGGTTCAACACTTGAGAGGGGATGCTCAGGGTTGAAAAGGTAGTTACGCTGACTCCTAAGAGTATATTTTTCAGAAGTTAAGTTTTCTCTGACAAATCAGAGTAATGAACCCTGAATTTCAGAGTTCGCTAGAAAACAACTCTGGAAATCCGAGTAGTGAAAATCCAAAAGAAAGCCCTGTCCCGAATACTTGCAGAGGCAAATTTGGTAGTACGTGAGTCAGCACGTGGCAGAATTCGCGTGTCGCAAGGGTAAAAATGTAAGCGGTATTTCAATTTTCACTATAATACATTGCAGTTTCGATTATAGGACGCATATGTCTTATCTCGTACACACAAATACCGTAGGTGTCGTATAAAAAGGCTAGCCTGTTTATAAGAGACACCCGTATAATTGACAACCCCTGTCTACTATTCAACACTGTTTTATATCCGAACGATGGCGGTATTGCGGAAGCGTTTAGTGAACTTGTTGAACCACCTTGCACTAGTTTGTGAGAGCATCATAGCAAAGTAATACAAAGGCTTTTATAAGATTACAAGGAATATGAAAAGATGCAACTAACTGTTTTACTGTTGCTGTTGCGGTTCGATACAGTGACGACTCGGGCAACTGCTCAATACCGAGTCAGTTGTTTGTCCTTGCTGTCGCGCTGTATTTCGTCGAGTCAAAGGTCGCTGACCTTTGACCTTCGCGTAACCTCCAGCTGTTACTTTCTGTCAACCTCCTTGGTTGACTCGCCGTTGCTTCGCTGTGATTCGCCTCGTTTGTAGTCTATTGTTTCGACACAACAGGAGCGTTAAATTACTTGTTTCCAACAGGGATGAGGGAAGCTGAGAAGAAAATGGTTAGTCCGAGGGGAGCAGTGCTGGATAGGAGATTCTGTACATTGCAGTGGCAGGGTTTGCCAATTATAACGAGGTGGAGAGTGGGGACACAGTGGTGAAGCAAATCTCTGGACGATTACGAGCACTCAACAGCTGTCCAACTGTCTGCAATTCAGTTATTTCTGGCCTAGTAGGCCCAACCCATGCATGCATGCAGCAATGTGTCACTTATGAGGCCACTGGGAACTGTCGAGTTTCCCCTACCCGCTTTTTCGTGGGAAGCCTTATGATCACATTGCACTTGGGTTCTGCCACTCCCCTCTCTCTTCCTCTTCCTCACTCTGCTCCTCCCCAACCACCCACGGATCTTTTAAGATGTCATCCACCGTTGGCCGTTTTGTCACGTCGTCGTCCATCAACCGTTGGATCAACTCCCTCGCCTGCTCTGACACCCCGTCCAGCCCCAACCCGCTGCGCCTCAACTCCTGCTGCGGCCATCTGGACACGTGGCCCGATAGCATGGCTCGCAGCACCAGCCCCAGGCCCCAGATGTCATGATGCCGTGGCACGCCGTGGCCCAATAGTGCAGCAGCCACGGCACGCACTGTTTCGTGCTGTGTGGCGGCGCCAAGGCCCGACAGCTTGGCGACAGGAGAGCTCCAGCACCTGCTGCTACTTCTTCCACCTTTGCAGCTGCTGCTCTCGCTCTCATCTCTGCCAGCCCTACGCAAACCGACGCTTGAGTTGCTCGGACTATCCCTGCTCAAATTTCCGCTTCTCCGAGTACAGCTGGCACCGCTGTCACTGGCGGAAGCGAGGCACGGCATCCCCGGACTAGGCGTACTCGCCAGCGTCGACGCCTTCGCCAGGCGTCGGCTCAGCAGCGGCCCAATAGGCACACCTGGGGGAGCGATGAAGGGCGACGTGGGAGACGACGGCACGGAGCAGCTAGCGCGGTGAAGCATAGCGGAGGGGGATTGCCTGAGCAACACGTGGTCGGGGGCGACGTTGCCGTGAATCACGCCGTGTTCGTGGCACTGCTTCACGGCCAGGACGGCGGAGAGGAACACTTCCCGTGCTGCGTCTTCCGACATTGGCCCCTTGCGCTTTATATGCGACGCGAGGTCGCCCGCGGCACAGAGCTCCATGACTATGAAGAGGGCCTTTTTGTCGCCGTATGCTTCCTCAATCTGAACCACGTTGCTCGCCACGCCCCAGAGGGACAGCAGAACCTTTAGGTCATTAGTAGCCCGTTTCATGTGCTTGCCGTCACCGTGCATAGACGAGAGGTCGTAATGCTTGCACGCGTACGTGCGCCGGGTAACTCGATCGCGACATCGCCAAACCGTCGCTCGATGACCTTCGCAAAGAATCCTCTCAAGCTCGAAGTTCTCCCAAAAACATTCTAGCGGCAGCACACGCCTGACATGCCCAAAAGGCATCAGCGGTAGTGAGTGCAACGATGTTTGTGTAGGAAACGAAGCTTACGATGCAACTCCAAAGGCAGCGGCGACTGGAACGCAGGGGCTAGCAAGCAACACTCGCACGGAACTCCAGTCACTTGATTTCTCATCTTGGCACTGCTGTGGGTGTGGCTCTTGTGTGCGGATGCCATACCAGCGGCAAAGGAGGCTTGTTGCTATGGAAGGTAGTATTCACAAACCTCGATGACGTCGGAGTCAGCTTCCCATTTCATCTCCTGCCCAAGCCGGTTCCCCAGTTGGTTCGTTTGTTTTTCGGACCGCGAATTGTTTGGGTCAGGGTTTCGAGACTCGACCCAACGTGTCAACCTGTTTTGGGTTGTACAGCACAGCCCCCGGCTTTGGCATGAAACCTTCATGCGTTCTCGGAAAGGTCTTCCAGAAGTCTGTACGTTCGTGAAGTGCACTTTCTTCACGGACACTGCCAAATCGTCTGCTGAAGGAAACGTGTTGCACACATATGGGAGCGATGGTACAGTATCGCCATGCTTTGGCCAACATTATTGGCAAAGTAGAGTCACATCACAGATTCAACAAACCCAGAACGGATGAGAGCCATCCGATGTGATATCTAAGCCGTGTCGCATATCCTCGCTTACACTATATACGTTGAAGTTTGGGCAAAATTCATTGTCCATACTATCCAAATTCTTTAAGGCCATGTATATACAGTGTAAGGGCATGGTGATATTTTTGAGGTTCGCAAACTACCTTCGGGCGGTTACCGTTTTCGCAAATGTCGTCGAAGCTAATTGGCGAAGGGCACCATAAATTCCAAACAGCCAAATGCGACCACCAAGAAGTGAACAAAACTCGAGCCAACACTCCAACGTAAGAGTTGTTCCAATATGAAGTTCAACGAGAAGGCATTCCTGTATGCTGAAGGAGCCAACCCTGCCGAGTACAAATTCGAGAAGTCAGAAGAGTCGAAGCGACGCTGGTAACCGTCTGACCAAGACCGATGCAGGCAGAAACATTTGAAGTGAATAGAGCGGGAACAGGTTTGAAACAAGTTCCCGCGCCGCACGGTTTGAACTTCGTCGTAATAAGGTAATGTACCCCTTAGAGTACATGGCTAGTCCAGGTCGTTTCATATTCCTTTGTATTTCATATATAAACTTGATGTTGTTGGAAACAAGTAATTTAACGCTTCCTATGTGTTGTAACATTGAACCGTAAACAAGGCAAGCTACAGCGGAGCAATGGCGAGTCAACCGAGGAGGTTGACAGAAAAGTAACAGCCGGGGGTTATGCGAAAGTTAAAGGTCAGCGACCTTTGACTCGACAAATACAGCGCGATAGCAAGGACAAACAAATGACTCGGTATTGAGCAGTTGCCCGAGTCATCATTGTATCGAACCGCAACAGCAACAACAAAACGGTTATTGCATTGTTTCATATTCCTTATAATCTTATGAAAGCTTGTATTCCTTCCCCTTGCTTCCATAGGTACGTGTGCTAGGAAAACGGATAGATTTGAAGGAAGAGCGGCGGGGCAATTCTTCCACGTAGCAGGGGGAGAAAGACCGCGGGCAACAACTGCAAAAGGGGAGGCTAATCAGCACACGTGGATTATGGATACGGGGGCTGCTTGGTCGATGACACCATGTGCGGAGCTGCTAGAGAGCATTGATGCAGCACCTGTTTCGGAAGTTATGTCCGGATCCGGACATGCGATGAGGGTGATGGGGGCAGGAAGGGCTGCATTTCTTGGAGCTGACGGAAAGCCGGTCGTAATCGAGAAGGTGTTCTTTGTCCCAGAGGTAACAGCAAATTTGATTTCGTTGAGGAGGCTGGCAGTTGCTGGAGTGAATACCGAGAGCGGAGCAGGGCACTCCAAAGGAACATTTGGGAGCTGCATGATGAATGGAGCCTGGATAACGAGCTGTGGCGAGTACCTGCTGTGTCATGGAAGAAATTTGCAACACAAACTGCTGCGAAGGAGTGTATTGTCAAGAGGGAGTCAATGACAGTAGCCATAGATGAGATAAACGAGCTGAAGCAGATAGGGGTGCAGCTGCTTGAACAGCTGAAGGTCATCGCCTCTTGCTTGAAGAAAACCAAAGGCAAGGGAAAAGTTGCATTCAGGGGGAGTAAGGCCACCGACAAGGTGAAGGTGTGCGAAGCTGTGCCGTTGCTACAGTTGTGTGAAGCTGAGGGTCTGGGCAAGAAGACAAGTGATGCAGTTCTTCTGGGTCAAGTGACAAAGAGAAAGAAACAAGGTGACATGGGGATCAAAACTGCTGACTCTTAGAAATATATTGTGTAGCATGCTAAGCACATGTGATTGTACACCAATTGTGGTGTACAGTTGGGTTGGGACTACACCCAACATTGGGTGTGTCAGATATATATCACATAGTGTTTGTAGGCTCTAGTGGGGTAGACACTAAGGGGTACAGGTTTCTAGGGTTTGATATTTGTATCACACACTTTCCTAGTCCATTCATTCCTCGTTATTTCACATGGTATAGAGCAGGTTCCCTAGTGGGAACGTTTCATAGGGCCCACCACTAAAACGATTTTTTTTTTTCCTTACCTGCCCGGAGCGCGCTTCGCGCCTGCCCTAGTCGCGCCCCGTGCGCCTGCCCTCCCGTCGCGTCCCCTGCCCTTAGCGGCCCGTCGCGCCCTCTTAAGGGCCCTTCGCGGCCCCTCTCACGGCCCTTCGCGGCCCCTTCGCGGCCCCTTCGTGGCCCTTCGTGGCCCTCTCACGGCCCTTCGCAGCCCCTTCGCGGCCCCTCGCGGCCCCTTCTCGGCCCCTTCGCCGCCCTTCGCGGCCCCTTCGCGGCCCCTCGCGGCCCCTTCTCGGCCCCTTCGCGGCCCCTCGCGGCCCCTTCTCGGCCCCTTCGCCGCCCTTCGCGGCCCCTCCGCGGCCCTTCGCGGCTCCTTCACGGCCCCTCCGCGGCCCCTTCGCGTCTCGTCGCGGCCCCTTAGCGGCCCCTCCCCGGCTCTTCACGGCCCTGCCGCCCCGTCGTCGCCGCCCCAGCAGCAGCTGCCGTCGCGCCTGCTGCCGCTGCTGCTTCCTCCACGGCCGGTCGCCGCCGCCGCTGCTGCAGTGACAGCCGCCGCCGCTCCTGCTGACACAACCGCCGCTGCCACTGCCGTGACAGCCGCCGCCGCCGTCCCGGCACTACCCTGCAGCCGAGGCGCGGCCCTCCTCTGCCGCCCTGTCGCGGCCCTGTTCCTGCCGGCGCACCTCGGCCTTGCCCCACCACTTGCGGACCTCTACCCACCCGCCCCTGGTAAGAGCCCCGCCGAGCCGCGCCCCTCCTGCTGCTGCTGCTGCTGCTAGCCTGCTGCTGCTGCTGTCATGGCTACCCCAAATGTGCTCATCTTTGATGCTGAGGGTCGGGCTGTCGACTTTGAGGTCTGGGTCGATGATCTGCAGCTTTTCCTGCAGTGTGATAGAAAAGATGGTCTCTCACTGTTCGATCTCACGTCTGGCGCCTCTGCTGCCCCTGCTGCCGATACTGACAGTACTGTTCGCTCACAGTGGGCCACACGCGATGCTGCTGCCCGTCTTGCTGTGCGTAGTCACTTGCCGTCCACTGAGCGCGCGCACTTTAGTCAGTACAAGAGTGCTAAGACCTTGTACGACGCTGTAGTTGCCCGCTACTCTTCCCCTGCCACTGCTGCCCTTAGTCGCCTCATGCTGCCGTACCTGTTCCCTGATCTCGCCGCCTTTCCAACAGTCGCTGACCTCATTACGCACCTTCGCACTAGTGACACCCGCTACCGCGCTGCGCTTCCTGCTGAGTTCTGCGCCAAGAACCCCCCCCCCCATGTACATCACCCTCTACTACCTAGTCACCCGGCTCCCTGACTCCCTTCGCTCGGTCAGGGACCACTTCCTCTCTGTTTGCCCCACCACACTCACCGTTGACCTCCTCGAGGAGCGCCTCCTGGCAGCTGAGAAGAGTATAGTCGCTGTAGGAGCTTCTCGTGGTGACCCTCGTGCCCCCTTCTTTGAGGGGTGCTCCCCCTCCCCCCTTTTGCCCTTTGTTGCCTCTGCTGCTGCGGTCGACCTCGTTGGCACCGAGTCGGTCGGCGCTGCGTCTGCCCCTAGCGGGAGACGCCGCAACGGCAAGGGCAAGGGGGGCAAGGGCGCGGGAGGAGCTGGCGGGGGCGGTGGAGGTGGCGGTGGAGGTGGCGGTGGAGGCGGCGGAGGGGGTGGGGGTGGCGGTGGGAGTGGTGGCGGGGGTGGGGGCTTCGGTGGCGGCGGTGGAGGCGGAGGCGGAGGCGGCAGTGGCGGTGGGAGCGGAGGAGGCGGCGGTGGCGGCGGTGGCGGCGGTGGCGGTGGAGCTGGTCGGGGTAGCTCTGTACAGCGGAGCGGCTTCGGTGGTGGTCAGCGCCAGCAGCAGCAGCGCACTCGTGAGACCCCGCCCCCCTAGCAGTTTCGTGAGTGGTACGCTGCGCGTCAGCGGGGTGGGGTTGCTGGTCCCTGTGCCTACGTCCTGCGTACCGGTTACCGTACTGGTGAGCCGTGCGGAGGCCCGCACACCACCCAGCGCTGCTTCGGCCGCCTGACGGACGCCTGGCGTCTCCAGTTCCCTGACGCCACTGAGATCCCTCGCTGGGGCGAGCTACTTAGGTCGGGGGTTGCTATCTTTGATCTTGATTATGATGCTATTCTTGCTGCCATGTATATTGTGTCTACTAGTGATGAGGGTGACTGTTACCTGTGTGTTCCGCCTGACCCGGGCATTGAGGCTGCTACTCTAGGTGCTGGTGAGGCTGCTGCTCTAGGTGCTAGTGCGTCTGCTGCTCCAGGTGCTGGTGAGTCTGCTGCCCCAGGTGCTGGTGAGTCTGCTCTCTCAGGTACCACGTCGGCTCAGGTTTTGCACACTCTCACCCTTGACTCGGGTGCTTCCCGCTCCTTCTTTCGAGACCGCACCACACTCACGCCGCTTAGTCGCCGGTTGCAGTCTTGCTGGCAGACCCCTCTGGGGGTCCTGTCCTTGCCCACTTCTCCACTGTCTTACCGTGTCTAGCGGCCCCTTCTGGCACCCTGTCAGGTCTTTACCTCCCCTCGTTCTCTACGAACCTGGTGAGTGGTGCTGACCTACAGGATGGGGGGGTTGACCAGTTCAATCCTGCGAGTCAGCAAGTGACCCACTGTACGTGTGCTCGGACGGGCCGACACTTGGCCACGTTTACCCGTCAGCCGGGGTCGAGCCTGTACACACTGACTACTGGGTCTCCTCCGGCTGCTGAGTCTGGTCAGGTGGCTGCGTCGGGTCAGGTGTTTGCTGCAGCGTCCAGGTCTGGTCCTCAGTCCGCCCCCTGCTCGTGTCGTCTCCTATCTCACCAGACTCTCCTCTGGAACCACCGCCTTGGTCACCCCTCCCTGCCTCGTCTCCGAGGCATGGCCTCTCGTTTCCTTGTCTCTGGTCTCCCCCGGTCCCTCCCTCCTCTTCCTCAGGGGCCTGCCCCTACCTGCGTTCCCTGCGTCGAGGGGCGGCAGCGCGTCAATCCTCACTCCTCCGAGTTTCCTCCGACAGAGGCTCCGCTGCAGACGCTTCACCTGGATGTGTGGGGCCCCGCCCGCGTCCGTGGACAGGGTCACGAGCGTTACTTCTTGCTGGTGGTTGACGACTACTCGCGTTACACCACGGTGTTCCCCTTGCGCAGCAAGGGTGAGGTCACTGAGGTGTTGATCGACTGGATCCGCGCAGCTCGTCTCCAGCTCCGAGAGAGTTTCGGCTCGGACTTTCCTGTTCTGCGTCTGCACTCCAACAGAGGCGGAGAGTTTTCCTCCAACCTTCTGCGGGCCTTCTGTCGTTCACAGGGCATCCGCCAGACGTTCACGCTTCCGGCCTCTCCACAGCAAAATGGGATTGCTGAGCGCTGCATTGGTATGGTCATGGACGTCGCTCGTACGTCCATGATCCATGCGGCTGCTCCCCATTTTCTGTGGCCGTTCGCGGTTCAGTACGCGGCGCATCAGATCAACCTTCAGCCCCGGGTCTCCTTGCCGGAGACCTCCCCTACTCTGCGGTGGACGGGGAAGGTTGGCGATGCGTCTGCGTTCCGTGTCTGGGGATCTCGAGCTTTTGTCCGCGACTTGTCTGCGGACAAGCTATCCCCCCGCTCTGTTCCCTGCGTCTTCCTTGGCTTCCCCCCTGACGCGCCTGGTTGGCAGTTTTACCACCCCACCTCGCGCCATGTTCTGTCCTCCCAGGACGTCACGTTTGACAAGTTGGTTCCTTACTACCGTCTCTTCCCCAACCGCACTGCCCCCCTCCCCCCGCCGCCGCTCTTCCTCGCGCCAGGTCCTCCCCCGGTAGACCCCCTTCCCCCTCAGGGTCCTGCCCCCTCAGGTGTGTCTCAGGTAGACGCAGTCGAGCCTGTCGAGGTAGCTGTTGACCCTGGTGCTGCTAGGGGTGCTAAGCCTGCGGGTGCGGAGTCTGGGGGTGCTGAGCCTGCGGGTGCTGAGTCTGGGGGTGCTGAGCCTGGGGGTGCTGAGTCTGGGGGTGCTGAGCCTGGGGGTGCTGCGACTGGAGGTGCGGAGCCTGAGGGTGCTGGGCCTGCTCGTGTGGAGTCTGGCGGTACTGGGTCTGGAGGTCCTTCGGGTGGTTCGTCCCGGCGGGAGCTACCCTCTCCACAGGAGCGACGCGAGTGGTTTGCTCGGCGCTGGAGCCGTTCTGCTGGAGCTGGAGGTGCTGCTGGGGTTGGAGTTTCTACTGCTGCTGAGGGTGCTGACGCCACGGGTCCCGGAGGTGCTCGTACTGGAGGTACTGGAGCTGCTGGGCCTGGGGGTGCTCCTGGTGCTGGAGCTGCTGGCTGTGCTGGAGCTGGCGGTGCTACTGGAGTAGGTGCTGCTGGAGGTGCTGGAGCTGGGGCTGTTGGGTCTTCCGGTGTTCCTGCTAGAGCTGGAGCTGCTGGAGTTGCTGGAGCTGGCGGTGCTACTGTTGCCGGTGCTCCTGTGGGTGCTGGAGTAGCTGCTCCTGGAGCCGGTGGAGCTGCTGGAGTCGTGGCCGACCCTGGGGGTGCTGGTCCTGTCCCATCTGGCTGTGGAGGTGCTGCGCGGCAGCGGCCGTACTTCGTTCCGCTCCTTGAGCAGGTTCTTGGTCTTCCGCCCTCTACTGGTCCTGCTCCTTCCTTAGAGTGTCCACTGCCTGTCCAGTCCGAGTCGCAGTTACAGCCCGCCTCCCCGCTGCATGCTCCTCCTCCCTACACTGGTCCTACTGGAGGTCTTGCTGAGCGTCGTGAGCCTGCGTCTCGTCCTGCGTCGCCTGTTCGTGCTGCTCGCACTAGTCGTCGTGTTCCGCGTCAACGTCCTCCTGCGGTCCCGGGCACGCACCAGATGGCGCTGCGTCCTTCCACTGCTCCACTCCGTGTCCCTTTGCCGTCTCCTCCAGAGTCCTCTCTTCCTGCTCTTGCTGACCCGGAGTCTGACTCCCTTCGTGCTGCCAGTCCTACTGTCACGCGTCTCCTGGCTACTGCTGTCACTGACCCTTCCTTTGAGTCCACTGCTGCGTCTGCCTTAGTTGCTGAGCTTGTCGACTTCGCTGCTCGCTGTCGTCTAGACTACGCCGCTAGTCTTGTTGCTGAGTCTGAGTCTGTCTGTCCTCCATCCGTCGGGGGTGAGTGTGCTCTTAGCACGGACGTCCTTAAAGACAGGCAGGAGGAGTTCCAGTCTTTTGCTGCTGCTTTGCCTCATCTCGTGTCCATGCTCATTGCTCCTGAGGGAGACCCGGATGCACCAGACATCCTGACTCCGCGCTCTTACGCAGAGGCGATAGAGAGTCCCTACTCCTCTCAGTGGCAGTCAGCCATGGACGCAGAGATGGCTTCCTGGAAGTCCACAGGTACCTACGTCGACGAGGTTCCCCCACCTGGGGCGAACATCGTTAGCGGCATGTGGATTTTCAGGGTGAAGCGGCCGCCGGGTTCTCCGCCTGTCTTCAAGGCACGTTACGTGGCTCGAGGCTTCAGTCAGCGGGAGGGAGTTGACTACTTTCAGACCTTCTCTTCCACCCCGAAGATGACCACTCTTCAGGTGCTGCTGCACATAGCCGCTCAGCGCGACTACGAGCTTCACTCTCTTGACTTCAGCACTGCGTTCCTACAGGGCAGCCTGCACGAGGAGATCTGGCTGCGCCACCCACCTGGCTTCACTGTGTCGTTTCCTCCTGATACCCGGAGGAGCCTTCGACGGCCAGTCTACGGTCTCCGCCAGGCGCCCCGTGAGTGGCACGACACACTGAGGACTACACTTGCGGCTCTTGGGTTTGCTCCTTCTACTGCCGACCCGTCGCTGTTTCTACGCACCGACACTTCTTTGCCGCCGTTCTACATCCTCGTGTACGTCGACGACTTGGTCTTTGCTACTGCTGACACTGCTGGACTCGCCCACGTGAAGTCCGAGCTGCAGAAGAGACACACGTGCACAGACCTGGGTGAACTGCGCAGCTACCTTGGCTTGCAGATCAGCCGGGACAGAGCACGGCGCACCATTACTCTGACTCAGTCACACATGGTGCAGCAGGTCCTTCAGCGCTTCGACTTCACGTACTCCTCGCCTCAGGCCACTCCTTTGTCTACTCGCCACTCTCAGCTCTGCCTTCGGATGAGTCCATAGATCCGAGTGGCCCGTACCCAGAGCTTGTTGGCTGCCTCATGTACCTGATGACCTGCACTCGACCTGACCTTGCATACCCTCTTAGCATCTTGGCACGCTATGTTGCTTCTGGGAGACACCGACCAGAGCACATGGCTGCAGCGAAGAGGGTGTTGTGCTACTTGTGCAGTACGTCGGGCATGGAGCTCGTGCTTGGAGGGCGGAGTCCAGTGGCCCTCACTGGTCACGCAGACGCTTCTTGGGCTGACGACTTGGCTACGCAGCGGTCGTCACAGGGTTACACCTTCAGCCTTGGTTCCGGCTCTGTTTCGTGGCGGTCTACCCGCTCGTCTTCTGTTCTCGGCTCCAGCTGTGAGGCTGAGATCTACGCAGGGGCCATGGCTGCACAGGAGTTACGCTGGCTCACCTACCTGCTGACTGACCTAGGAGAGCCGCCTCGTTCTCCTCCAGTTCTGTACGTAGACCACAAGGCCATGCTGGCCTTGTGTCGGGAGTATAGACTGGAGCACAGAACGAAGCACATTGCTCTTCGCTACTTCCTTGCTCATGAGCTGCAGCAGCGTGGTCAGCTACGACTTGCTTATGTGGCCTCTCGGGCCAACACTGCTGATATCTTTACCAAGGCACTTCAGCCTTGTGATCATCAGCGCTTTTGTACGATGCTAGGTCTTGTGCCTACTTGGCCTCACTTGCTCACTTCTTGACCTTGCTTGTACTGTGATCTATCTATACCTGCACTTGCTTGTTTACCTTTATATATAATCCTGCTTGTGAACTGGCCTTGTGGCCTTGAACTGGTGCTCGGAATGTGTGGTGACATTGTGATCCACCCTGAGCTTGCTTTGCTTGACTGGTCTTGTGACCCCTAGTTCTCCCCCACTTTGCCTATGGGGGTGTGTCAGATATATATGACATAGTGTTTGTAGGCTCTAGTGGGGTAGACACTAAGGGGTACAGGTTTCTAGGGTTTGATATTTGTATCACACACTTTCCTAGTCCATTCATTCCTCGTTATTTCACAGGGTGTAGTCTTGCACTTTGGGGTGCCAATCCACCCAATTGTGGTGGGGCCCCCAAATGCAACCCCCTTGACTTTTGGGTACCTCACTTCCCAATTGAGGTCACCTCAAGCCAAGTGGGCCTAGGGTTGCCTCACTTCTACAAAGTGTGGGCAACCCAACCCACTTCACCAATGGTTGCCTCACTTCCCCAAGTGAGGTCAACCCAACCTATGGTTAGGGTCATCCTTCATCTCCAACCCTTCCTTCCAACTATGTATGCTAGGTTTCTCCTCTAATCCAATTACTTGTTCAATTTACAATCTTCACATGGTATAGAGCTAGTTGTTCCTAAGCCTTAACTCTCACTCCCTCAAGTTTTTTCTTTCCCATGGGCCCACCCCACAGCCACAAATCCCCTCATACGTATGGCTCAACCTAGCATATCCTCACCGCAACCTACGCCGTCGCCGCCCTTCCCTCCCTCCGCCGCGATTGCGCCCTCCTCGCCTGCGGATCCCACTGCCGAGAGCGAATTGCCGCCTCCCCCCCCCTTCCCGTCGCCGCGACACACCGTCGCCGCCTCCCCCTCTCTCCGCCGCGCCTGCTCCGGCGCCGCCTGCGCATCCCGCTGCGACGCCTCGTCGCCGCCTCCCCTTCCCCCTGCCGCGACCCCCCGTCGCCGCCTCCCCCCTCCCGCCGCCGCGCTTGCTTCGGTGCCGCCCGCGCATCCCTCCGCCGCGACGCCTCGTCGCCGCCTACCCCTCCCGCTGCCGCGATGTCACGTCACCGCCTCCCCTTACTGCCGCTGCGCCTTCCTCGGCGACGCCTGCGCATCCCGCCGCCGCGACGCTTCGTCGCCGTTTCCCGTCCCGCCGCCGCGACTTCGCGTCGCCGCCTGCACGCCCCATCGCCGCGACCTGCCGTCGCCGCCTGCACGCCCCATCGCCGCGACCTGCCGTCGCCGCCTGCGCATCCCGCTGCCGTGACCCGCTCGTCGCCGCCTGCACGTCCCGCCGCCGCGACTTCGCGTCGCCGCCTGCGCATCCCGCCGCCGCGACCTGCTCGTCGTCGCCTGCACACCCCGTCGCCGCGACCTGCCGTCGCCGCCTGCGCATCCCGCCGCCGCAACCCGCTCGTCGCCGCCTGCACGTCCCGCTGCCGCGACTTCGCGTCGCCGCCTGCGCATCCCGCCGTCGCGACTTGCTCGTCGCCGCCTGTACGTCCCGCCGCCGCCTGCACCTCCCGCCGCCGCGACCTATCGTCGCCGCCCTCGCATCCTGCCGCCGCGACCTCCTCGTCGCCGCCCACGCATCCCGCCGCCGCGATCTACTCGTCATCGCCCGCGCATCCCGCTGCTCCTACTGCCCCGCCACTCGGCCGCAATTTCCGCCGCCGCGACTACACCGCCAGCCGCCCGCGATCTCCGCTACCGCGGCCCTACCGTTGCCTCCTGCCCTTCCCCCCGCATCGCCTGCTTGTCCCCGCCTGCCCACGCCACCCCTCTGCAGATTCCGCCGCAGCAGCAGCCGCTCCACCAAGCAGCACCAGCGGCCGTGGCAGCAACAGCCCCGCCCACAGCTGCAACTGCGTTCTTCCTCCCCCTTCCCCCCCCCCCCCCCCCCCCCCCCTCCCCCTTTCCTTCTCCTCTCCTCCCACGCAGCAACAGCCGGGACAGCTCAGCGGCCACAGCAGCAACATTGGCAGCAGCAGCAGCATCGGGTGCAGCGGCAGCAGCGGTAGCAGCAGCAGCATCGGCAGCAGCGGCAGCAGTGTTACGATAAGAATGAATTGATAGAAAATGTGAAGTACAACCCTAGATATAGCAAACCCTAATCATGCAAGTAAGTAGAAATGTAACACCTAGACTAACCTAAACAACACATATAAAATATATGTTGACACACCCCCATAGTCTAGGTGACGGAAGTCCTGTAGAAACAACAAGAGCAAGCAATGGTCACAAGACCAGTCTACAAGAACAAGACAAATCTCAGGGTGGAGCTCAAAGTCACCACACACTCCGAGAGCAAGCAAGGGGCCACAAGGCCAGTCCACATGCAGGTATATAGCAAATATATAGAGATGCAAGAGTACAAGACATGCAGGACAAGGCATCTCTAAGCAAGCAAGTGAGGACGGGCAGGCACAAGGCCAAGCTGGGTGCAGAAACGCTGGTGGTCACAAGGCGGCAACGCCTTGGTGAAGATATCTGCCGTGTTGGCCTCAGAGACCACACGTCGAACGAGTGCCTGTCCACGCTGCTGCAACTCACGCAGAAGGAAGTAACGAAGCTGGATGTGCTTCGCCTTCCCAACCAGTCGGGGCTCCTCACACAACAGGACAGCAGACCTGTTGTCGGCGAACAAGACTGGGGGAGAGCGAGGCCGCTCACCAAGGTCGGTGAGAAGGAAAGACAGCCAGCGAAGCTCCTGAGCGGCCATGGCCGCAGCGTACACCTCTGCCTCACAGCTGGAACCGGCGACGGACGACGCCCGAGTCGACCACCACGAAACAGCACCTGCCCCGAGGCTAAAGGAGTACCCCTGTGTAGACCGACGCGTCTCCGCGTCGTCGGCCCACGACGAGTCCGAGTAACCTGTGAGTGTAACTGGCTGCTTCCCTCCAAGGACAAGTCCCATGCGTGATGTACTCGCCACATACTTCGCCACCCTCTTAGCAGCGTACCAGTGGGAAGGTCGGTGTCTCCCAGGCGCAACAAAGCGCGCAAGGACGCTAAGAGGGTAAGCTAGGTCTGGGCGAGTACAGGTCATCAGGTACATGAGACAACCCACCAGCTCAGGATATGGACCACTGGACTCAAATGACTCGTCCGAAGGTGGAGCCGTGAGCCCATGATCCACAACAAGAGGGGTGAGCTGTACCTTGGAGAACGGGAAGCGAAACCGCGTGAGGATCTGCTCGACCATATGCGACTGAGTCAGCGTAATGGTGCGAGCTGCCCTGTCCCTGGTGATCTGCAGGCCAAGGTAGTGCTGCAGCTCACCAAGGTCAGTGCAAGTGTGTCTCCTCTGCAGTTCCTCCTTCACGGAGGCCAGCGCGCGTCGGTCGGGAGTGGCGAACACTAGGTCGTCGACGTAGACCAGGACAAAGAACGGGGTCGAGCCACGGCGAACGAACAGTGACGGGTCAGCAGACGACGGAAAGAAGTCAAGAGCTGCAAGGGTCGAGCGAAGTGTGTCGTGCCACTCACGTGGGGCCTGACGCAGGCCGTAGACTGGTCGACGCAGCTGCCACTGGGTCCCAGGTGGGAAAGAGCCAGTGAAGCCAGGCCGGCGACGCAGCCAGATCTGCTCGTGCAGGCTCCCCTGAAGGAACGCGGTGGAAAAGTCCAAGGAGTGCAACTCGTAGTCGCGCTGGGCTGCAATATGCAGCAACACCCGAAGAGTACTCATCTTCGGGGTGGGAGCGAAGGTCTGGAAGAAGTCCACCCCCTCTCGCTGACTGAAGCCTCTCGCAACATAGCGCGCCTAAAACACAGGTGGTGATCCAGGCGGCTGCTTCACCTTGTAGAGCCATCGGCCACTGACGACATTCGTCCCAGGTGGTGGGACTGCGTCGACGTAAGTGCCTGTGGACCTATAAGATGCCATCTCTGCCTCCTCAGCTGCTATCCAGTACGAAGCCCAGGGTCCCGAGACCGCCTCGGCGTGAGTGCGAGGGATTGGGATGTCAAGGGCGTCTGGATCCCCCTCAGGGGCAAGCAGTATGGCGCAGAGATGAGGAACAGCGGCCGCAAGGAAACCAAGCTCGAACTGCCTGTCCTCTACGACCTCCAGGGGAAAGACAGGAGCACCCCCAGAGGACGGAGAACGTGCAGGGCCACTCACCAAGTGAGCGGCGTAGTCGAGGCGGTGGGAAGAGGCAAAGCCAGAGACAGTGGTAACAAGTGCTGAGACAGACGACAGAGGTGCAGTCGGGTGAGTGACCAACGCGGACAAAACACGGGAGACGACAGGACGGGAGGCACGGAGGTAGTTGGACAACGGGTCGTGAAGCACAGTGAGGGACGACCCAGGGGGCTGTGGAAGGACAGGAGGAGGTGGAACACGAGAGCGGAGAACAAGGTGAAACGGACCGTCTGCACGGTAACGGGACCGACGGGGCTGTGGAGACACAGCACGACTGAGAGGAGGACGACGAGTCCACTGGGAGGAGGAAAGGGACTCAACTGGTGGAACAGGAGGGGACGGTAGGGGACCACGAACAAAGCGTGCAGGTGCTGGGTCGGGGAGGTCGCGTAGTCGCAGTCGCTGCTGCTCCGCCTCCTCTGGCGTCTGCTGCGACGGTACCGGCCCCTGCTGCTGCTCCTGTGGCTCCGCCTCTGCCCTCTCCTGCTGCGGCTGCAGCTGTACCCGCTGCTGCGCTACCCTCTTCTGCTGCTGCCATGACTCCTCCTCTACTCTCTCCTGCTGCGTCTGTAACTGCACCTGCTGCTGCGGGTGGGACTCCTGCTCTACCCTCTCCTGGTGCGGCCGTGACTGCTCCTCTACTCTCTCCTGCTGTGTCTGTAACTGCACCTGCTGCTGCGGGCGGGACTCCTGCTCTACCCTCTCCTGGTGCGGCCGTGACTCCTCCTCTACCCTCTCCTGCTGCGGCTGCAGCTGCACCCGCTGCTGCGACTGGGACTCCTGCGCTACCCTCTCGTGCTGCTGCTGTGACTCCTCCTCTACTCTCTCCTGCTGCTGCTGCTGCTGCTGCTGCTGCTGCTGCTGCTGCTGCTGCTGCTGCTGCTGCTGCTGCTGTGCCCTCTCAAATCGCTCACGCTCCTCCCTCTCCAACCGGAGGAGACGCTGCTCACGGGTCAGGAAACGTACAGTGCGCGGTGTAGGCGCCACAGTGCCAGTGCCTCCAGCTCCAGCACCCCCAGAACCAGCACCTCCACCACCGACACCCCCGGGGCCTCCAGTACCTCCCGCAGGAACACCCCCAGGCTCCGCAGCAACCGACCGCAGAGAAGGAGGAGGAAACTGCGGGACGGACGGGAAGCCAGGGGGTGAGGCAAGGCGAGGCCGCCGAGTCGAGGCTGCCGTGTCCTCTACAGGAGTCGCCCCCACCGAGGTACTGAGGCCTTTTCCCCCCCGCTGTTCCTCACCCTTGAGCCCCCACCAATCGCCCCGGTAGCCCCCCCCCCTTTGCGTCCTGCCCCGTCAGGTGTGTCGCACGTCACTCCGCAGTCTTCCCCCCCGCAGCGTCCAGTCCCTGTCGTGTCTGGGGGTGCGGGAGGTGCAGTTGTGGAGGGTGAGGTACTGGGGCTGCAGGAGCTGGTGGTGTCGGCTCTGGGGGTGCAGGTGTTGTGGGCGTGGAGGTCACTCCTGTGGAGGACACGACAGCCTCGACTCGGCGGCCTCGCCCTGCCTCACCCCCTGGCTTCCCGTCCGTCCCGCAGTTTCCTCCTCCTTCTTCTCTGCGGTCGGTTGCTGCGGAGCCTGGGGGTGTTCCTGCGGGAGGTACTGGAGGCCCCGGGGGTGTCGGTGGTGGAGGTGCTGGTTTTGGGGGTGCTGGAGCTGGAGGCACTGGCACTGTGGCGCCTACACCGCGCACTGTACGTTTCCTGACCCGTGAGCAGCGTCTCCTCACAGCGGGCTACGGGTGAGGCGGGCTACGGGTGAGGCGGCGGTTCTGTGCAGTTCTGTGCGGTTATGTGCAGTACTGTGCGGTTCTGTGAGGTTCAATGCGGTGGAGAGGACTGGGTGGGGCAGCTGATTCCGGGTGAGGTGCCTGGAACGGGTGGGGCAGCAGGTTTCCAGGTGGGGCGGCGGTTGTCAGGTCTGGGGCGGTGGTTTTCAGGTGGGGAAGCTGTTAAGGCGGCGGTTCTGTGCGGTTCTGTGCAGTTATGTGCAGTTCTGTGCGGTTCAATGCGGTGGAGAGGACTGGGTGGGGCGGCTGATCCCGGGTGAGGTGCCTGGAACGGGTGGGGCAGCAGGTTTCCAGGTGGGGCGGCGGTTGTCAGGTCTGGGGCGGCGGTTTTCAGGTGGGGAAGCTGTTAAGGCGGCGGTTCTGTGCGGTTCTGAGGGGGATTTCAGGTCTGGGGGCCGGTTACGACGGTGGGCTGCACGTGCGCGCGGCTACGACGTACTAGCGCGGAGCTGCGGGTGCGACTAAGGCTGCGCGCGCAGCTACGTGCGTTCGTCTGCTGCGCGCTAGAGGACTGGGGGGCAACACGCGGGGTAAAACGAGTGGGGCGCGGGGCTAAAAACCGAGTGACGCTCGGCAAAAAACGGGTGGGGCGCAGGGCAGAAACGGGTGACGCGCGATGTCGACGGGGGGCGCGACCTACTCGGGCTCTACGGGGCAGGGCGCTTCGGGCTATGGGTCGCTACGAGGCGCGCGGGTGGTGGGCCCATAGACTATCGAGAGAAATTTCGCCTAAGGGAAAAATCGCCTAGGGGAAAAATCGCCTAAAGGAAACCTAGCTCTATACCATGTTACGATAAGAATGAATTGATAGAAAATGTGAAGTACAACCCTAGATATAGCAAACCCTAATCATGCAAGTAAGTAGAAATGTAACACCTAGACTAACCTAAACAACACATATAAAATATATGTTGACAAGCAGCAGCAGCATCGGCAGCAGCGGCAACAGCAGCAGCAGCAGCGGCGGCACCGGCAGCAACAGCAGCAGCAGCAGCCGGAGGAGTGCGCCAACCTCAGCAGCAGCACTCCCCCCCCCCCCCCCCCCCCCCCCCCCCCCCCTCTTTCCTTCTCCTCTCCTCCCAAGCAGCCAAAGCAGCAACATCGACAGCAGCAGCAGCAGCAGCATCGGGAGCAGCGGCAGCGGCGGAAGTAGCGGCAGCAGCGGCAGCAGCAGCAGCATCGGCAGCAGCGGCAGCAGCGGCAGCAGCGGCAGCACCGGCAGCACCGGCAGCAGTGGCAGCAGCAGCCGGAGGAGTGCGCCAGCCTCAGCAGCAGCACTTCACCCTCCTCCCCCCCTTCCGTGGCCGCCGCGGGTCCACCCGCCGTCGCCCTCTCCCTTGACCGCCGCGGGTCCACCCGCCGTTGTCCCCCACATGGCCACCGACCCTCCTGCTCCTCTCCCCGTCCCTCCTCCTATCGACGCCTCCTCCGTCGACAAGCTCCAGCTTGCCGCGGACCGCTCAGCTGTCAATTGGCACTCCTTCGTCGGGAGCATCCGCCGTGTCCTCCAGGACGCCTTCGTCGGACCCTACTGCGTTCTCGACGTCCTCCTCTGCCGCCCGCACGCTCTCCAGCCCACTGCCCCCACTCACCCCGGTGAACCCCCTCCTCCTTCCATTCCCCCTGGCCCTCCTCCTCCTGAACCTACCTTGGAGATCGCCGCTACCCTGGAGCTCCAGGCAGCTGCCAATGCCACCTTCCTCCACAATCGCCGCGAGTACCTCATCCGCAAGGCAGAGCATGAAGTTGCGGTGCATCATCACGAGTTTGCAACAGCAGAGCGCGCCACTCGCCTGGCATTACTTACCACGGCCATGGCAGACTACCTCCCCAAGAGCATCGCATGGGCCACTGCTGACAACCGCGCCTGCACCATCCTCCTCGGCACACTCCCCGACACCCTCATGCGCCGTTTCCAAGCTCGCGAGATGCGCGCCTCCCTCATTTGGGCTGAGCTCCAGCGATGTTTGAGCGTCGCGACATCAGCTCTGTCAACGCCCTCTTCCAAGAGTACTTCTCCATCACCCTCGCCACCTGTGACGGCGCAGTTGACTACGTGGGGCGTATGCAGGAGGTCGCTGATCGCCTTGCGGCACGCCAAGCCGCCCTCCCGAGCCACTCCAAATCCATCGCCTCCTCTACAACTTCACCCCGGACTACGAGTCCCGCCTCCACGCCTTCACTGAGGCCAACCCCATGGCCGGCCTCGACGACGTGGTCCAGTGGATCATTGACACGGAGGTCAAGCTCCGCACCCCCATCGTCAACCTTACCACCCCTCAATCCTCCTCCTCCAGCTCCCTCAATGCTACGCAGCCGCACAACCAGGGTGGTCGCAGCGGCGGCGGTGGAGGTCGTAGCGCTGGTGGCGGTGGCGGTGGAGGTCGGGGTGGTGGTGGGGGTGGTGGTGGTGGTGGTGGCCGTGGTGGCCGTGGTGGCGGTGGTGGTGGTGTTGGCAGCACCCCTGCTGGAGGATCTTCCGGTGCTGGTGGTGCTGTGACTCGAGGCGGTCGCCCTGGAACTCTTCCCCCATGCACGTATGTTCGCTGCCATGGTCCCCATGCTGGTACCCCGTGTGGTCAAACCAACCACCCCCCCACCACGTGCTTCAAGGCGCTCGACGACGCCTGGTTTGATCGAGGCAACACTAGCACCCCTCCTAGCTGGAACTCTGTCACCCCTCGCCCCTCCTTGGTGGATGTTCAAACCCTACCCTCTTTCCTTCCTGCTCACCTCCGCCTGGTTACCCCCTCCCCACCTTCGCAGCTGCAGCAGTTTCAGCAGCACCAGCAGCAGCAGCACCAGTACTTCCACCACCAGCAGCAGCAGCCGCAGTTTCAGCCGCAGCAGCCACCGCCGCTGCAGTTCTTCCAGCCACCGCTGCAGCAGCAGCAGCAGAAGTTCCTTCCGCCACACTGGCAGCAGCAGCCGCTTACTTTCGGCACAGCGGCCATGGCCGCTCATGCCTCCCTTACTCCCCCTCCCCCCTGGGGTTCCCTCCCCTCTGCTATCAATGAGACTTCTTTTCAGTATCCCGTGCCACCTCCTCCTCCCTCTTCCCCCACCCTGGACTTTGTCCTTGACAGTGGGGCCACGGAAACCGCACTGAAAGACGCTGGCACTCTCACCCCCCTACCACTTCCCACTCAGGTTCATGGAGCTGATTCCAGCTTTTCCATTCCATGCACTCACCTCTCCACCCTCCCTTGCACTGCCTTCCCCTCCGGTAAGGTCACAGGTCTCCATATCCCCACTCTCCGCAACAACCTCCTCTCCCACCGTGAGCTCCAAGGTGTTGGTATTACCGCCATTTACCCCGGTTATGCCAATAACTGTGATCTCTACCAAACCTCCTCTGGCCGCTTCCTTCTCCGCATTCCGCTTTGCCCCCGCACTCGCCTCTACACACTCCGCACACCTCGCCTATCCTTCTGCCAAGTCACCACCCGTGCAGGTACTTCCACCGGTCCACCTCCTCCTCCTTTACTTCCCCCTTCCCCTCCCCCTCAAGTCTCCTCTTCTCCCTCCCCACCATCCTCCTCCTCCCCTCCCGCCTTCCATCACTCCATCTCCCTCCTCCTCCACTACCCTCTCGCACCCTGCCGTCCTCTTACACCACAGACTCGGCCATCCCAACTTCACCGCCCTTCGCACCACAGTCACCTCTCGCCTCCTCCACAGCCTTCCTCCTGTCTTACCCCCCCTCCCCTCCTCCCCCTCTCCCCCATGCCCTTCATGCATTCACGGGAAGCTCAAACAGTCTCCCCACCACAGTCATCCCACCTTCGCCGCCGCCCCCATTGACCTTGTGCACATGGACCTCTGGGGCCCCTATCCCATCCGCTCCCGCCAGGGACATCGGTACATGCTCGTCCTCGTTGACGATCACAGCCGGTACTCCACCACCTTCTTTCTTCACACGAAAGACCAGGTGCCGGCAGTGGTCATCAACTGGGCCGAACTGTGCCGCAATCACTTCAAACGCCCCATCGGCCGCCTTCACTCTGACGGTGGGGGTGAGTTCATCAATAACACTCTCGCCACATACTGCAAAACTTACGGCATCCAACAGACCTCCACCCTTCCCTTCTCCCCTCAGCAGAACGGCATTGCTGAGAGCCGCATTCGTGAGATCACCAAGATAGCTCGCTGTCTCATTGCTCATGCCTCCACCCCTCCTTCCCTCTGGAGCTATGCCCTCCTCCACGCCGCCCTTCTCCTCAATCTCCGTTCCCACCCTCAGCACCTTCCTCCTCCCCCACAGAGCTTTGGTCCAACGCCAAACCTGACGCTGCCGGCCTTCGCGTTTGGGGCTGCAAGGCCTTCGTTCTCATTCCACCCGCCGACCGCTCCCGCGCCGCTGGCAAGCTTGCTCCTCGCGCCCTGGAATGCGTTTACCTTGGGCACAACCGCGACTCCCCAGGCTACCTCTTCCTCCACCCTCCCACCAATCGCCTCATCCGCAGCAGCGACGTCGTCTTCGACGAATCCGTTCCCTATTACTCCACTCCTCCCCCTAATCCTCTCCCTCCTCCCACTCGCCCCCTCGCCTGGACCGATACCGTCCTCCCGCCTCTCCTCCCTCCTGCTCCCCTCCTCCCACCTGTCGCCGCTCCGCTCCCGCCTCCCTCCTCTGCCGACGTCTACGACCCCGCCGCACCCGCCTCCCCCGCCCACTCAGCTGCATCCCCTCCCTCCCCTCCTTCCTCCCATCACTCTCCCACCTTTCCGCAGCAGCAGCAGCAGCCGGGGCAGCAGCAGCAGCAGCAACAGCAGCAGCAGCCGGGGCAGCAGCAGCAGCAGCCGGGGCAGCAGCAGCAGCAGCAGCCGGGATGGCAGCAGCAGCAGCCGGTGCAGCAGCAGCAGCAGCGGCCGGGATGGCAGCAGCTGCAGCAGCAGCGGCCTCAGCAGGGGCAGCAACACCATTACCCGCAGCAACGGCGCCCCCCCTCTCGCTCCCCCCCCTTTCTCCTTCCCCGCATGCACACCCGTTCCCTGGACCACATCCTTGGGACCCCTCCTCCTCCTCCTCCTTCCTTTCAACTCCTTGAGGATTCTCACGAGGAGTTCCTCACTATCCAGCAGCACACTCCATTCCTAGCCACCCTCTATCTTGACTTTCTTGGCTTCCCCGTCCTTGGCGCCACCTCCACCCCCACCATCTTCACTCCCTCCACCTTCCAAGAGACCATCACATGCCCTGACGCGGACAAGTGGATAGCGGCAATCTTCCAGGAGTGCGAGGCGTTTATCCGCAACGACTCCTTCGTTGACGTCCCCCTCCCCGCCGATGCCAATCTTGTCGAGGGCAAGTGGGTCTTTCGGGTGAAGCAGCTGCCGGACGAGGAACCGGTCTACAAGGCCCGCTACTGCGCCAAGGGCTTCACACAGACTCATGGGGAGGATTTCTGGGCCACCTACGCCCCCACCGCCAAAACCCCCACCCTTCGCGCAGCCCTCGACATTGGTGCGCGTGATAAAATGGAGATCGATTCCATGGACGTCTCCAATGCGTTCCTGCAGGGCGACCTGGGCCACCTACGCCCCCACCGCCAAAACCCCCACCCTTCGCGCAGCCCTCGACATTGGTGCGCGTGATAAAATGGAGATCGATTCCATGGACGTCTCCAATGCGTTCCTGCAGGGCGACCTGCACGAGCGCATTTTCCTTCGGCGACCACCCGGGTTCCACGCAGCCTTCCCTGAGAACACTGTCTGGCAGCTGCGTCGCCCTGTCTACGGCTTGAAGCAGGCACCGCGCGAGTGGCATGCGAAGCTGGCTGCCACCTTAGGGTCTCTCGACTTCTCTGCTTCCCACTCCGACGCCAGCCTCTTCATCCGCTCCTCCCCCCGCCGCTTCTTCATTCTGGTGTATGTGGACGACATGATCCTGCTCTCTGACACCAAGGCCGACATGGAGCAGATGAAGCAGTCCCTACAGCAGCGTCTCAAGTGCAAAGACCTTGGCGCCCTCACCCACTACCTGGGCATGGCCATCACGCGTGACCGCCCTGCTCGCACCATCACCCTCTCCCAGTCCCACTACATCGGCCATGTCTTGAAGAAGTTCGACATGGCGCAGGCCAAGCCCGTCTCCACCCCCCTCCCTTTCGGCCACCAACTCGCTCCACCCACCTCTCCCACCTCCTCCCCCCACCCCTATGCCGAGTGTCAGAATATTATGCTCTAGCCTGTAGTGGGGTGCTCTATAGCGAGTACAACCCTTCTAGGGTTTGCTATTTGTATCCTCATTCTTGCTAGTGCAACCACTCCTTTGCCTAAACTGCTTCTTGCCTAGCTAGGGCTTTCCTAGCTATGGCGCCTTCTTCTACTGCTTACTTTCACATGGTATCAGAGCGATATGCTCCTGGCCTGTGGGCCCCACCTCACTGCTTCCGCTGCTACTGCTACTCCCTGTCCGCCGCGCGCCCCGTGGTGCGCGGCGTCGAAATTAGGGTTTTTCAGCCCGCCGTGCGCCCCGAGGCGCGCGGCGGTTTTCTGCCCGCCGTGCGCCCCGAGGCGCGCGGCGGTTTTCTGCCCGCCGTGCGCCCCGAGGCGCGCGACGGGTTTCTGCCCCGTCACTCGGCGCGTCGCCCCCAGGAGGCGCTACGACGGGCGACGGGGACCCGCGCGTCGCCCCCCGTCGCCCGTCGTGGCCTGCGCGCGGCCCGTACAGCCGGCGCGCGGCCCGTACGGGCTGCGCCAGGCCCGCGCGCGGCCCGTACGGGCTGCGCCAGGCCCGCGCGCGGCCCGTACGGGCTGCGCCAGGCCCGCGCGCGGCTCGGGCCGCCTGCGCGCGGTTCGGGAGGCTGTGCCAGGCCCGTGGGCGGCCCGTTCTTCGCTGCCCCTGTCCTCCCCGCTGTCCCCCGTGCTTCTGAAGGCGCCCCACCCCTCCTTCTGCCCGTTCTCCTGGATTAGGGTTTGGGGGTGGGGGGTATGGGGGTGCAGCTTCTGTGTGCCGTTCCCTGCTCCTCCTCCTCCTCCGTCTCCCTGTGCTGCAGCTGCCGCTGAGGGGGGGTGGACCTGTTGGAGCCGTCGGAGTGGTACTAAGGGAGGGTGAAGGGGGAGTGGAGCTAGGGGTGAAGCAGGGGGTGTGTGTCAGGGGGGGTGGTACTGTTTGGGGGAGGTTGAACGGAGGTTGCCGTCGTGTCGCCAGCAGCACCTGTAGTCCGGGGAGTTGCTCCGGTAGCCCAGTCGTAGCCACCTGTGCCAGTCGCCCGTGGGTCCGTTGCTCGTCTGCCGCTACTTTTAGCCGCGGGGCCAGTTACTCCAGTAGTCCGGAGCGCTGTTCCGGTAGCCGCTGTGCCAGTGTGCCTCCTGTTGCCCGTGTGTCTGCAGCTTCAGCCGTCGCCTCCTATCTCCTCTCCTCTCACTGTCCCTCCTCCTCCTCACTTGCCCGTTGTGACTACCACTAGCTTTGCTCATAATTGTGAACTTTAAACTATTGCTTCCTGAACTTGTGCTCAGAATGTGTGGTGACATTGTGATCCACCCTGAGCTTGTTCTGCTTTGCTTGCTCTGCTGATTACACCCCACTTTGGCTATGGGGGTGTGTCAGAATATTATGCTCTAGCCTGTAGTGGGGTGCTCTATAGCGAGTACAACCCTTCTAGGGTTTGCTATTTGTATCCTCATTCTTGCTAGTGCAACCACTCCTTCTTTGCCTAAACTGCTTCTTGCCTAGCTAGGGCTTTCCTAGCTATGGCGCCTTCTTCTACTGCTTACTTTCACACCGAGCTCGTTGAGTCCTAACAGCAGTACATTAGGCAAGAGCTAGGGGTGCACCACCAACAAAGTATCAACCTACACTACAGTTAATGCAAGGACAGTTTTATGAAATAAGTTTTCAACACACCCCCTAAACTGTTCACAGCAATAACCAGTGCAGTCAACACCCCCTGAAAGGGCACACCCAAGGCAGAGCGTAGCGGAAGAAGCAGACATCAAGTGAGGAGGAGGGACCAGGAGAGCCATTAGAGGAGCTTCTCTCCTTCTGTATTGCCATGCCTTCTGATGTTGTAGGAGTTCAAACGAAGTGGAGTTTTGCCTTGTTAGCTCTCATACCATGTTGGGCTGAGAAAAGCCCTTAGGATCTTTACACGACTAAACTATGAGTAGAACTATTGTGGTTGTGGAAGTGTTTTAATGACAAGTGTTGAACCACCTTGCGCTAGTATGTGAGGGCAAGATAGATTGATTATAGAAAAGTAATACAAGCTTTTATAAGTTTATAAGGAATATAAAAGGGTGCAACTAATAACTGTTTTACTGTTGCTGTTGCGGTTCGATACAGCGACGACTCGGGCAACTGCTCAGTATCGAGTCAGTTGTTTTTCCTTGCTATCGCGCTGTATTTGTCAAGTCAAAGGTCACTGACCTTTGACCTTCGCGTAACCTCCAGCAGTTACTTCTCTTGTCAACCTCCAATGGTTGACTCGCCGTTGCTTCGTTGTATTTTGCTTCGCTTGCAGTTCAGTGTTTCGACACATCAAAAGCGCTAGTCAATTGTTTCAAACAACCCTAATGACAAAGAGTAGTGTCAGGTACCACCCTGCCGCGATTAGCGGCGTTCTCCCTCAGTCACAAGAGTTGCGCGTCGTAAAGACTGTTGGGCTGAGAAAAGCCCTTAAGATCTTTTCAAGGCTAAACTCCAAGTAGAAGTGTTGTATTTGCGGAAGCGTTTTAAGGACCAGTGTTGAACGACCTTGCGCTAGTAAGTAAGGGCAAGATAGATTGATTAAAGCAAGAAGATACAAGGTTTTATAAGAGTACAAGGAATATGAAAGGATGTAGCTAATAACTGTTTTACTGTTGCTGTTGCGGTTCGATACAGTGACGACTCGGGCAACTGCTCAATAGCAAGTCAGTTGTTTGTCCTTGCTGTCGCGCTGTATTTGTCAAGTCAAGGTCGCTGACCTTTGACCTTCGCGTAACCTCCAGCGGTTACTTCTCTTGTCAACCTCCTCGGTTGACTCGCTGTTGCTTCGTTGCTATTTGCTTCGTTAACAGTTCAGTGTTCCGACACATCAGAAGCGTTAAGTTACTTGTTTCCAACACTCCCCTTCGCTTCTGGAGTGTCGCTGCTGGTGACGTGGCTTTGTCCAGTCAGCAGCATGCGGTACTCGAATTTCTGCTTTCCGAGCTTCTTGGTCAAGTAATCAGCTGCCATCTTGGACGTGGGGCAGTAGGATAGCTCGATTCTCCCCTTCTCGATCTCGTCTTTCACAAAGAAGTATCGCAGGGCGATATGCTTCGTCCGGTTCGCGAACCCGTTCTTGTTCGCTATGCGGATTGCAGATTGGTTGTCGCAGAACAGAGTGAAGCTGGGTAACTGGGCCAACTTCGCTTCTTCCAGCAGTTCACGAAGGTACAGGCCTTCCTTGGTGGCTGAGCAGAGTGCAATATATTCTGCTTCAGTTGAGGAGAGAGCGATTAGTTGCTGCTTGCTCGACTGCCACGAGATAGGCCCGATAGGTTCGAGTCGGTAGATGTAGCCGGTGCGCGAGCGCCTGTTGTCTGCGCCGGCATGGTCGGTGTCTACATAGCCGATTAGCTCAGGTGTCGAGGTTCCGTTTTGTGGTAGTTCATGCCGATTGTCGGAGTGCTGACGAGATAGTGGAGTGCGTGGTCGAGTTCCGCCATGTGCTCTGCATCAGGTTTCTTAAGGTAGGTGGTGAGCTGGCTTGCTGAATATGATAGGTCTGGTCGGTAGGTGACGGCTGCGAATAGTAGGCATCCTAGTTTTTGCTGATAGTCGCGTATACCGACGGGCTTGAGTGAAGCGGAGGTCCCTTCGTGACTTGCGGAGGTGTAGCGGGACGGCGTGGAGATAGTAGTTGGAGTTAATCCGAAGCGTTTGGCGATGGTGTCGGCGTATTTAGCGGCGCTAAGGTGGATCGTGTTCTCGCCGTCCGGTATGTTGAGTCCTAGGTACTGTGTCACGGTTGATGAGACGGTAAGAGTTAAGTCCCGCTGCAGCTCCCCTTTGAACCAGGTTGTGACGCCGTCAGTCGAACCGATGTAGAGTAGATCGTCCACGTAGATGATGAGCAGGATGTAGTCGGCTCCTTTTGTGAGGCGGTACATCCCTTGATCGTGCGGTAGTTGCCTGAATCCGATGTGAATTGGTCGGGCGTGTAGATGCTGTTGCCACAGTCTTGGGGCCTGTTTGATGCCGTACAGGGACTTCAGTAGCCGACAGACTTGGTTGGGGTCTGCGTTGGAGCCGTGCGGTTGCTCGATGAAGATTCCAGCGTGGTTGCTGCACGGAAGGATGCGACAGGGGAAGTACTCTCCAGACGCATGTGTGGGGATTACCGCGATCTGAACAAGATCACGAAGGCGAACAGGTATCCCATGCCCACGCCAGAGGAGATATTTGACAAGTTGGTGGGAGCAGCAGTGTTCAGTACACTGCATCTAAGGCACGGCTTCAACTAGATCCAGATCAGGGAAGAGGACAGGGCCAAGACCGCCTTCCACGGAGTGGACGGACTCTGGGAGTGGAATGGGATGCCGTTCGGGATGCGTAACTCTTCTGCCTTCTTCCAGCAAGTAATGGATACAGTGCTGAGGGGCATCGACTATGCAGCCTGCTATATCGACGACGTCGTCATCTTCAGCAGAGATAGCGCGACCCATGTGGCAAATGTGGAAAGGGTGCTGGGGGCAATCATGAACGCGGGACTGACTTGCCACCCGAGCAAGTGCAGATTCGGGGAGAGCACGGTGAAGTATCTGGGGTTCGAAGTATCGGACGGGACCCTTTTCATCTAAGAGGCGAAGGTGGCAGTGCTGGACAAAGTAGCGGTGCCGGCAGACCGGAGCAAGTTGAGGGCAACGCTAGGGTTCCTGAACTACTACAGGAAATTCGTGCCAAACTTCAGCAAAAGAGCCAGCACGCTGAACCAGCTCCTGAAGCAAAGTAACACGTGGAAGTCTGGCGAGCAGGAAGACGCAGCGCTGAAAGACCTGCTCAGGGCGGTCAAGACAGGGACGGTACTCGTCCTGCCGAGGAGAGACCAGCCCTTCGTGCTCTATACAGACTGGAGCAGCCTGGGCATGGGGACCGTGCTGTGCCAAGAAACGGACCGGGGGGAGAGGGTTGTGGCATTCGCCAGCAGTAGCTGCAGCCCCACCGAAGATAACTACAGCTCCTACAAAGGCAAAGGATAGGCAGCAGTGTGGGCAGTTGACCACTTTTGAGTGTACCTACAGGGCTCTCAAGGAACCCAACCCCGCCAAAAGAAGGCTCGCCTGCAGTCTGCCTCGTGGCACTAGCCAGCGGGATTCAAGCGACAGAGGCAGCGAAGCACCGAGAAAAGGGGCCGGAAGACGTCTGGGAGGACGCGGCCATACTGTGGTGGGTGAAAGGGGAAATTGAGGCAGAAGAGGACGTAGGAGAGAGGGCGCGGGCGCGAGGCAGGCACTACCGATGGTATCAGCAACAGCTGCAGGTGAACTCCAAAGACGGTTGGAGGCTGGTGCCGGCACCAGAGCAGAGGAGAGCCCTCATAGAGAAGGTACACACAGCCAGCTGGGATACTACGGCCATGTGAGGACGACGCAACAACTGACCACAGAGTGATGGTGGGCAGGGCTATAGAGGGATGTGAAGAAGGTGGTGGCGGACTGCGAGCTGTGCAGCCGAAACAAGGCCACCCTGGAAAGAGAATAGCTGGAGCTCCAGTCGCTACCTATTCGTGGGCTGGGGTACCGGTGGTCACTGGACCTCGCGGGGGAGCTGCCATTGAGCCGCAAGAACATGCGATACATACTGGTGATGATCGAGCATGTCTCCAAGTGGGTGGAAGTGAGGGCTTTGAGCAGCAAAAGTGCGGAGCTGATCGCCGAAGCTTTCACCGATTAGGTGCTCACTCGCTTCGGAGCATGTGGGGAGGTGTTGACGGACCAGGGCACGGAGTTCAGGGGAGCATTCGATCAACTACTGAAGAGGGTGGGCATCACGCACCGCCGTACCTCAAGGTACCACCCGCAGGCGGATGGTCCGACCGAGCGGATGGGGTAGACGATCAAGAAGGTGCTGCGCGCCTACGGAGAGGAGCACAAGAGGGACTAGGATTAGGAGCTGCAACGAGTCGCGGCAGGGTACCGGTTCAGTAAGCAGGTGGTACTCTGAGACTACTCACCATACTATCAGCTGTATGGGAAGGAGCCCATGCTGCCTGTGAACGCTCCAAAGGTGCTGACAGGGATCGTGAGGGCCGGAACCCCTGAGAAGTGGGCAGCACTGGCGGATTGCCGAGCTAGGTACTTGAAGAAAATCATGCCAGCGGCGCTCGAAAGCTTGCATACGGCGCAGCTGCGGTACGCGAAACGGTATCAGCAGAGGCTACTGCAGACCAAAAAAGGGACAGGCAAGACGGTGGAAAGCGGCATCCTGGATGTAGGGCTCTTGACAGAGCGCTGGGTGGTGAAGGAGGTGAAGCCCTCGGGGGTGCTGGTGCTGGAGTCGGAGGAAGGCAAACAGCGCGATGATCACGTGACAAATGTGGCCCGGGCAACGAACAGCAAGATGCAGGGATTCCTAAGGACCAGCAGGAGGAGCCAAGCAGGTATTGGAAGGGGGCAAGTGAGTAGTACGGCAGAAGGAGCATGGGCCTAGGGAGGGGGATACGGGAGCGAGGGAAAAGGCACAGAAAGCAAGGTCATAAGAGGATGAGGAGAGAGAACCAAGGAGCAAAGGAAGGGAGGTCACCCTCTCAGGGTGAAGAGCAGCAGAGGAGGGAGAAGCCTATGGCATCCGACAGGTCTGAACTGGGTGAATGTGACATCCATGTTCAAAATACTGCCCTGCCCAGGGAAGACGCTTCAGCACGTGGACGGGCTCTCAAGGAACCCACCCCCGCCATAAGAAGGCTCGCCTGCAGTCAGCCTCGTGGCACTAGCCAGCGGGATGCAAGCAACAGAGGCAGCGAAGCACCGAGAAAAGGGGCCGGAAGACGTCTGGGAGGATGCGGCCGTACTGCGGTGGGTGAAAGGGGAAACCGAGGTAGAAGAGGCCGTAGGAGAAAGAGCACGGGCGCGAGGCAGGCACTACCGGTGGTATCAGCAACAGCTGCAGGTGAACTCCAAAGACGGTTGGAGGTTGGTGCCGGCACCAGAGCAGAGGAGAGCCCTCATAGAGAAGGTACAGAGCCAGCTGGGATACTACGGCCATGTGAGGACGGGCAGACCACAAATTGGTGGTGGGCAGGGCTACAGAGGGATATGAAGAAGGTGGTGGCGAACTGCGAGCAGTGCAGCCGAAACAAGGCCACCCTTGAAAGAGAACAGCAGGAGCTCCAGTCGTTACCTATTTGCGGGCTGGGGTACCGGTGGTCTCTGGACCTGGCGGGGGAGCTGCCATTGAGCCGCAAGAACATGCGATACATACTGGTGATGATCGAGCATGTCTCCAAGTGGGTGGAAGTGAGGGCTCTGAGCAGCAAAAGTACGGAGCTGATCGCCGAAGTTTTCACCAATTAGGTGCTCACTCGCTTCGGAGCATGTGGGGAGGTGTTAACGGACCAGGGCACGGAGTTCAGGGGAGCATTCGATCAACTGCTGAAGAGGGTGGGCATCACGCACCGCCGTACCTCAAGGTACCACCCGCAGGCGGATGGTCTGACCGAGCGGATGGTGTAGACGATCAAGAAGGGGCTGCGCGCCTACGGAGAGGAGCACAAGAGGGACTGGGATCAGGAGCTGCACTGGGTCGCGGCAGGGTACCGGTTCAGTAAGCAGGTGGCACTCTGAGACTACTCACCGTACAATCAACTGTATAGGAAGGAGCCCATGCTGCCTGTGAACACTCCGAAGGTGCTGACAGGAATCGTGAGGGCCGGAACCCTTGAGAAATGGGCAGCACTGGCGGATTGCCAAGCTAGGTACTTGAAGAAAATCATGCCGGCAGCACTCGAGAACTTGCACACGACGCAGCTGTGGGACGCGAAGCGGTATCAGCAGGCGGTATCAGCAGAGGCTACTGCAAACCGGAAAAGGGACAGGCAAGACGGTGGAAAGCGGCACCGAAGTGTACATCCGGAAGGCCAAGAAAGATACCCTGGATGTAGGGCTCTCGACAGAGCGCTGGGTGGTGAAGGAGGTGAAGCCCTTGGGGGTGCTGGTGCTGGAGTCGAAGGAAGGCAAACAGCGCGATGATCACGCGACAAATGTGGCCTGGGTGACAGGCAGCAAGATGCAAGGGATTCCTAAGGACCAGCAGCAGGAGCCAAGCATGTCTCCGAAGGGGCAAGTGGGTAGTACGGCAGAAGGAGCATGGGCCTAGGGAGGGGGACACGGGAGCGAGGGAAAAGGCACAGAAAGCAAGGTCACAAGAGGATGAGGAGAGAGAACCGAGGAGCAAAGGAAGGGAGGTCACCCTCTTAGAGTGAAGAGCAGCATAGGAGGGAGAAGCGTATTGCATCCGACAGCTGTCACACGAAACAAGAAAGAAAATGGTTTGTGTTCCGCATGACATGAGGTGTGCACAGTGTAGCACGGAGGACAGTAACAGGAAGGCGTGCAACGAGGCATTGACCAACATCCGAGGGTGACAGCTGGAGAAATACAGGGTGGGGACAATCAAGCTGGTGCGGGGTGAATAAAGACGCCCCGCGTGTACAATGATGGCAGCCAGGATGGGGGTTTCACGTGAAGCGAGAGGCAGTTGACAAGGGAGGGCGCAAGCCCAGAAGCAAGGACAGTGCAGATCGTAATTGTACATATGTGGGCTGGATGTGCGGCTGAGGTGATGTGCTTGTCGGATGATGTATGCTTCGCTTGCTGTGTATGTTTGATGTTGGCGTGTGTGCGTGCAGGTTCTTGCCTCACCCCCACGCCCTCTGCAAGAAGTCAGCAGCTAGCCAAGATTTGCTCTGTACCTAGGTAGCTAGCCTGCTCAGAACTCCTTGCTTGTTTGTATATTTCCTCGATATACTGGAATGGGGTGTGCAATTTTCCTAGCAAAACTAGCTAGAGAAAGAGGAGCTTGTCGTTAGATCAGGGGATTTTTCGCAGAGCAAATGAGGCTGCATGAAGATGGGAGCCTGCGGGAGTAAGGATTCTCGGCCATGACGACGCAAGGAGGGGAACCGAAGTGGCCCCTTCGCACTCGGAACTCAGTGGAGATCGTGCTGAAGTCAGAGGAGAAGTATGAGTGCTGGGTGAAACTATTGTTCCCAGTGACAGAGTCTAAGGACTACAGCCTACTCATGGGCATGAGGCTCCTGTACGCGGTGGGTGCCACGATATGTACGTGGCAGGAGAAGGTGGTGTATCGCCCCCAATTTTGGGATTCGAGAGGGCCAAGGGGGACACTGCCCGTTCGCTTCGTGTACCAAGAGCCCAAAGCCGCGTATCAGGCCCGCATGGTGGACTTGGAAGACCAGTTTGGGTAGATGAGTTGGTACGAGGCGGAGGAGGAATTTCCAAGTGCGCCGACAACGGGCAGTGTGGGCAGTTGACAACTTTTGATGCGGCTGCAAGAATACGAGTTCAAAATACGGCACCGCCCAGGGAAGACGCTTCAGCACGTGGACAGGCTCTCAAGGAACCCACCCCCGCTAGAAGAAGGCTCGCCTGCAGTCTGCCTGGTGGCACTAGCCAGCGGGATGCAAGTAACAGAGGCAGCGAAGCACAAAGGAAAGGGGCCGGAAGACTTCTAGGAGGATGTGGCCATACTGCGGTGGGTGAAAGGGGAAACCAAGGCAGAAGAGGACGTGGGAGAGAGAGCGCGGGCGCGAGGCAGGCACTACCGGTGGTATCAGCAACAGCTGCAGGTGAACTCCAAAGATGGTTGGAGGCTGGTAGCCCTCATAGAGAAGGTACACAGCCAGGTGGGACACTACGGCCATGTGAGGACGGCGCACTACTGACCACAGAGTGGTGGTGGGGAGGGCTACAGAGGGATGTGAAGTAGGTGGTGGCGGAGTGCGAGCTGTGCAGCTGAAACAAGGCCACCCTGGAAAGAGAATAGCAGGAGCTCCAGTCGTTACCTATTTGCGGGCTGGGGTACCGGTGGTCACTGGACCTGGCGGGGAAGCTGCCATTGAGCCGCAAGAACATGCGATACATACTGGTGATGATGGAGCATGTCTCCAAGTGGGTGGAAGTGAGGGCTCTGAGCAGCAAAAGTGCGGAGCTGATCGCCGAAGCTTTCACCGATCAGGTGCTCACTCGCTTCGGAGCATGCGGGGAGGTGTTGATGGACCAGGGCACGAAGTTCAGGGGAGCATTCGATCAACTGCTGAAGATGGTGGGCATCATGCACCGCCGTACCTCAAGGTACCACCCGCAGGCGGATGGTCTGACCGAGCGGATGGTGCAGACGATCAAGAAGGGGCTGTGAGCCTACGGAGAGGAGCACAAGAGGGACTGGGATCAGGAGCTGCTCTGGGCCGCGGCAGGGTACCGGTTCAGTAAGCAGGCGGTTCGAGACTACTCATTGTACTATGTACTGTATGGGAAGGAGTCCATGCTGCGTGTAAACGCTCCGAAGGTGCCGACAGGGATTGTGAGGGCCGGAACCCCTGAGAAGTGGGCAGCACTGGCGGATCGCCGAGCTAGGTACTTGAAGAAAATCATGCCGACGACACTCAAGAACTTGCACACGGTGCAGCTGCGGGACGCGAAGCGGTATCAGCAGAGGCTACTGCAAACCGGAAAAGGGACAGGCAAGACGGTGGAAAGCGGCACCAAAGTGTACATCTGGAAGGCCAAGAAAGATACCCTGGATGTAGGGCTCTCGACAGAGCGCTGGGTGGTGAAGGAGGTGAAGCCCTCGGGGGTGCTGGTGCTGGAGTCGGAGGAAGGCAAACAGCGCGATGATCACGTGACAAATGTGGCCCGGGCGACGGGCAGCAAGATGCAGGGAATTCCTATGGACCAACAGCAGGAGCCAACCAGGTATTGGAAGGGGGCAAGTGGGTAGTATGGCAGAAGGAGCATGGGCCTAGGAAAGGGGACACGGGAGCGAGGGAAAAGGTACAGAAAGCAAGGTCATAAGAGGATGAGGAGAGAGAACCGTGGAGCAAAGGGAGGGAGGTCACCCCCTCAGGGTGAAGAGCAGCAGAGGAGGGAGAAGCCTATGGCATCCGACAGGTCTGAACTGGGTGATTGTGATATCCATTTTCAATGCTAGCAAGAAGCGCCGCCCTGCCCAAGAGTTCCTGTTTTGACTTGTGTGTGTTCACTGCTACTACACGTATCTTGTTAGAACCAGACCAGACCAGATGTAGGTGCTGCTGTAGTTGCTCTTGTTAGGTTGTGTAGTGTCTTAAATTACAGTTAATGCAATTGCAAATGCAAGCTTAAACCTAAATGGAAAGAAAGGTAAAACCAGTGTGCACATTAACGAGCAAGAGTAACTTTCTAGCAGGCATTGATAAAATAGACTGACATGGCTGACCCTCCCTTACAGAAAGACCAACTTTCGCGACCTGGCCTTACGCGTAAGAGTGCCTGAAATCCTATGCAGAGTAATGGATAGGCACTTTCGCCTAGCTATGAATTCTCTTGTAATACCTTCTATTATTCAGATAAATTTAACCAATTATTCATGCTTCATTATAACTTCCACCACGTGTACAATTCTATCGATTCAAGAGCATTACAATCCTTCAACTTATATTACAGGATTCATTAGAACAGTTGCTTTATCTATATTTTTGTGCAAACACTTGGATTGGCCTTGTAGCCTTGTTTATCTCGGAGGATGGAGTAGTAATGCCTCCCTGAGTTTGTTTGTTGTTGTTGCTTAGGTATTACCACTTGACTAGCCTAGAGGGTGTGTCAAACTATGCATTTGTATGTACGAGTTATACATAATTATAGGCTAAACTAGGTTGTATCAAAAGGAAGGATAGGACTTGTATGTTTTTGTACTCTTAATCCTTCCTAGTGCATATCTTTTCTCGATACTTGACAAAGAGCGGCGAAGGATTGCCGAGCCGTGCGCCCATAAACGAGGCACGATATGGACCGCATACAGCACAACACTGCCCTTTCCTACGAGGCTCGTCGCCCCCTTTGTAGCGAACACGATGTGAGCATTGCCTTATGTACTGCCTTAGAGCAAGGAGCGTCTTGAGCATGGTGAGAACCCCGTACCTAGTGATTCAAAACTTGGGTTGTTGAATCGTGCGTGAGAGACGAGAGGCCAAGGAAGGGAGGGAACGAATCTGTTTGGTGCTGTGATTGTTTCGAGCGTCGCTATAGGTGGGAAAACAAAATCAGGTAGGTGAGCCCAAAATGGTGCGCATCCTCCTCTGCCTTAATCCAATCAGGCATCACAATGAACAGTTACATCTTACATAGAAAATACTATCTTCCTTAGAGATATAAGCACCATACTTTCGGGAATTGTCATCACCAACCCCTTTACCACAATGGCAGTGTTTCTAAACCCTCCCACAACTCTACTAATGTCTCAAAACATCTGAGAAGTTTCCAAAAATTCTGTATCCTTTAGATTGTCGAATGAAACTCCATATGTTCATAAACGCAAAAAAAAACACCATCGCTTCTCAGCATGCCATGATATTCAAACTACTCCAAGTTGGACCTTGAGATGGTTCTCATGTTTTGAGCTCAATCAAATACTGTACCACAAGGGTGTCACCGTTGGTTGCAATCTAAACTCCGGTAGCAACAACGTCGCCCAGCCAAGACCTAGTTGTCGATAACATATCACCGCTTGTGCGATTACCGTGTGTTTCGTACCACTGCTATTATGCACTTTGATGAAGGTCCCCTCAAGATATGAGCCCAATCCAATACCATACCACAACGGTTTCACCTTTGGTTGCAAACCAAACATCTGGTAGCAGCATGGTCACCCAATCGCGACCTGGTTGTTGATAACATATCAGCGCTTGTGCGATTGCCGTGGCACTTCATACCACTACCTTTATGCACCTTGTTGAAGGTCCCCTCAAGAAATGAGCCCAATCCAATACCATGCCACAACAGTTTCACCTTTGGTTGCAAACCAAACATCTGGTAGCAACATGGTCACCCAATCGCGACCTGGTTGTCAATAACATATCACCGCTTGTGCGATTGTCCTGGCGCTTCATACCACTCCCTTTATGCACCTTGTTGAAGGTCCCCTCAAGATATGAGCCCAATCCAAGGGGGCCGGCAGTGGGGGTGTTACCCTGCCATTCACAGAAGCCCTGCGGTTCTTCATGCCTTACAGCAGCCCGTCTAAAGTCGTTGCTATAGCACCCAACACCCCACGAGGAGAGGATACCGAATCCCCTCCACAAGGCAACGTTACGCACTCCCCTCTCCCCTCACCCTCATACCCATATCGTCCTCTCCACGCATCTCCTGTCCGGGGCAGGGCGGTCTCCCCCTTGACCCGTCCTTCTCACGAGCATCAGCCATGCACATCTGCCAATCCCTTCCCTGAGCTGCCCTTTTCCCACCAGTGTGATAGTACGAGGGCACACGGGACTGCCGCAAATAAAATTGATCCCCTTGGCCAGATGGGGTATTCTTCACAACCAGGCCCCAATCCCATGGGTACCCTAACTGCAAGTGCGGAGTAGGTGCAGTTTGCTACATGTGGGGATCTCGAGGTGCAACAGGCTGAGATGTACACCATGTTTGATTAGCTCGGCATGCGTCGTGGAGCACATGCTAGTCATGCCGGGGGTCCACATTGGTGCCTATGGCTAGTACCCCCCCAGCCGATGAGTGCCGTGGATGCGGAGATAACTACCACAACGTGAGCTAGACTACGGGGGAAGGCACGGTTGTAAGAGTGATCGTAGCGCTCCTTGGTGTTCTCTAGCACTTGTGCGTTCACAGGGAAAAACTGCAAGAGTTTCACTAGCAAAAATTGAGAACAATAATAGTTACAAAGTTGGCAAGCAATACTGCATTAGATGCTAGCAAGCATGGTCTACGACTGCCAACGCGGCTCGGTCGACCGCATTCCAGCACTGCAAAGTCACGGTCCGCCAACGCTGCAAGTCGACGGCGTGCCAATGCTGCAGCAGGGCGGCTGCACAACGTTGCATCCACAGGACAGCAGCGCACCTACTTCCCAGGTGCTTGCAATTGATTGGCGTGCTGTGCCTAGTCATCCACGTGCTGTTGACTACACCTGATCAGCCACGTCGACCTTGGGATACCACCTTCGAAGCCCGCTTCGCCAGAACCACCTGAACGACTGTCGTGCACCTTTGCAGAACCCCATCGCCTGGGTAACCTGGTCGACCACGCAACCACGTTGAACAGCAGCTTCTCTTCGTGCCCGTCGACCGCCCAGGTCGACGACCACCACTGGTCGACCACACAAGGACGAACACACAAGTCGACCAGCCAGCTATCAGCCGACCACACCAAGTCGGCTTCCCCAGGTCGGCGCCACCAAGTTGATGCCCACCCAGGTCGACCTTCCAGGTCGACCAAGGGGTTGAAGTTGACCGCCGGCGTCCGTGCAGGTCGACCAACCCATTGACCAGCTTGCCCAAGTCGGCGTCACCCAGTGCTGAAGGTGGGCTGCACCTCCCGCACGCCTGTCCACAAAGTCGGCTCCGCCCAAGCGAGGACGGGGCCAACACACAACTCCCATTGACACTCCCCTGCCGCGTTCATGCTTGGGCTTCCACCCTACACGGAAGTAGTACTCGGAGAATTGCTCGTCGGCGTGCGTACAACAGACAGCACGCCGTCACTGCAACAGCTGTGCAAAAGGGCACGGCACTTACTGCTGCACGCCATTGTCACCGTTGCCAGGCGCACTTGGCCGATTGCTACGGAGCACCGGTGGAAGGTCGGCAAGTGCAGCGCTTTCATCAGGAAGTTGGCCGACTGCTCGGTGGTCGGGATGTACTTCAGCGTAAACTTCCCACACTTCACCATGTGCTGGAGCCAGGCATATCGCAGCTCCATGTGTTTGAGGTTGCACTGCAGTCCCAAGACCTTGGTGACCGTGATGGCTGACTCGTTGTCCACGCGAAGGACAGTCGGCGCCTAAGCATCCAACAACCACAACTTTGCAAGAAAGAAGCGCAGTGGGCGTCCCTCCTTGCCGGCTTCCATGGCCACCACATACTCCAACTTGGTCGACAACAGCGTCGCACACTTGATGCGCTGGCTTGACCAGGAGATGGCGGCTCCTCCATAAACGAACACGTAGCCGCCCATGCTTGTCCACTCTTGCTTGTCGCCGACGTCGCCGGCGTCCACGTAGCCGACCAACTTCAGCGACTGTGGTCCACCGCCAAACTCCAGGGCGGTGTCATGGGTGTTGGCGAGATAGGCGAGGCAGCGGTCGACCTCGCGCCAGTGCTGGTCGCTCCTCACCGTGAGGCCGCTCCCCAGCTTTCTGCAGCCGATGGCGATGTCCGGCCTCGTTGTCGTCGCCACGAACCACAGCGAGCCGAATTTCTGCTAGTACTCCTCCTCCTCACCCTCTTGAGCCTCGTCGTCGTCAAAAGTAAGCTCGGCGTAGGCGTCGACGGAGACCGGCGTCTTCAGGACTCGCCGGCCTATCACGGACGATCTCCATCCGGAGGTATTTCACCACCAGCGTGACCTCACATAGCTCGAAGGTGGCCTCCAGCAACTCCTTCAACTCCCTCAGCATCGCGATGCTGCTGCTGGCGGCGATGTCAACGGGAGTTGTGTTTGGCCCCGTCCTCGCTTGGGCGGTGCCGACCTCTTGGTCGGGTATGAGTGGTGCAGCCGACCTGCGGCAGTAGGCGAGCTGGTCGACGGGACTGGTCAACCTGCACGGGGGCCACTGCAAGGGCGCCGACTTGGGGAGGGTGCCAACTCCGGGTGGTCGACTTGGGAAGTCGACCTGTAGAGGGCGTCAACTTGGTGACGCCCACTTGAGGCAGCCGACCTGGTGTGATCGGTTGACAGGTGTGCTGGTCGACCTGGAGCCTGTCGACCAGGGGTGTCGTCGACTTGGAGCTGGTCGACCAAAGGTGTGGTCGACCTGACGAGGTTGAATGGAGGTGGTTGTCAACTTGGGTGGTCGATGGACATGTGAAGGAGCAGCTGGTCGACGTGGTTGCCCGGTCGACCAGGTTGCCTGTGTGACGAGGTTCTGCGGAGGAGTGCGACGATCGTCCAAGTGGTATTGGCGAGACCGACCTCGGTGGTGGTATCCCGAGGTTGACGTGGCTGATCAGATGCATTCGTCAGCATGAGGTCGATCTGGTGTGTGCGCTGTGCAGGTGACAAGGCACGGCATGCCAATCATCTGCGAGCACCTGCGAAGTAGGTGCGTTGTTGTCTTGCAGGAGCAACGCTGGCACTCTGTCGACTTGCAGCGTTGGTACGCCGTCCACTTTGCACTGCTGGAGCGCGGTCGACCATGTCGTGCTGGAACGCGGTCGACCGTGCTGCGCTGGCTGTCGTCCTGCTTACATGCTAGCTCTGATGTAGTCTTGTCTTACCTTACATACAACTTCATTAGTATCATGATTGTCAACTTTTCCTAGTGAAACTCTTGCCAATTCTCCCCGTGAACTAGCAAGTAGTGAGCACACAAGGAAACAACTAAGGGAACGAACGCAGAGATCACCCGAGCATCTGTGCCTAGCCCGTAGTCCAGCTCCCGTTGCTAAAGTAACCACAATCTCCGTAGTCTCCACAGGCGAGCAGGTCGTCAACGTAGACCAGCACCCGGCAGGTCGCCCCATCGTCACCGACCTTGAAGTAGAGCGCCTGAGTTGACCTGGCTCTTCTTCCAGTCGGCTCCGACCAGCACGTCGTCGAGCACCTTGTACTACATAAGCGGCGACTGCTTCAGCCCGTACAGGCTCTTCAGTAGCTTGCACACCCGGCCGGTCCCGTCGTTGTTGCAGTCCTGCTGGTACATATACAGCACCCAGTCGAGCTTGTTCTGGAGGAAGGTGTTCTTCATGTTAAGCTGCATCAGGATGAGGTGGAGGACGACAACAAAGCTGAGGAAGATCCTCAGCATGACATAGCTGCTCACCAGCACGTACGTGTCATCATAGTTGGCGCCATACACCTCCTCGAAGCCCTTCAAGACCAGCCTCGCCTTCTCGCGCTCGACGATGTCGTCGATGTGGTACTTTGTCATCCGCACCCACCGGTTATTGATGATGTTCACCCCGGGGGGGGGGGCGCTCAACCAGCACCCACGTGCCGTTGGCAACGAGGCTGCGAGTCTCCTCATCTATTGCGGCCTTCACCGCATTGCCCTTCCAGCTCGCCACCGCCTCCTTTACCGTCATTTTGGCGATGTCCCAGTGGTGCTGGGTCGGCGTGCATGTCGGGGTCGAGCTCCGGCAGGTCGACATCGGCCTCGGCGTCGTCAAGCAATGTATTGAAGGCAGCTGGCGGCAGATAGGCGTGGAAGATCAGCCGCTCAGGCAGCCTCCGTAGTCGACCTAAGCGTTGCAGCTCAGGCTCCTTGATGGTGACCTCGACCACGTCCCTGTCGGTGGACTCCTCGCCCTTCGACTTCTCCCTTTTGTCGACGCCGACTGCACTATCTTCGCCAACCTGCTGCTCCAAGGTCAGCTGCTTGGCCTACTTCTCCCCTGTCGTTGGCTCCCCTGCCGACTGCCCGATGGCCAACAAATCCCTTGTCGGGTTTACTGTAGGCTGCTCCCCTGCTGCTAGCTCCCCACCGCGCTGCTGCTCACGGACCAAGGACTGCGCCATGCATCGCTACACCCGCGCCAGCGTCTTCCCTGGCGGCAACGTCAACCTCTCGAAGCAGTTGCGGACCCTTTTGACCTGACGCAAGGCGAGGTGCCACCAGTGGTGCTGCATACCCATATGCAGCAGCATCGTCCGCACCAACTTCACCACCGTCCTCATCTCCTGCTCCGCCATGCCGTTCTGCTGCGGGGTGCATGGGCTGGTCATGAACGATTCCCTTGCCGTCCATGAAGTTGGTGAACTTCTTCCTGAGAAACTCCCCACTGCGGTCAGAGCGCAGCATCAACACTGACTTCTTCATTTGCCACTCAGCCACCAGCAGCCACTTCTCAAACTCCCGCAGCACACCAGACTTCCTGGCGGCCGGCCTCACCCACATGAAGCAGGTCTTACGGTCCTTTAGCAGGTCTTGCGGTTCTTTAGCAACAAGAAGTAGAGGTTGCCATCCTTGGCAGCCACTCGAAACGGCCAGGGCGTCGTCGGCGTCGGAGCCCTTGTCGGGGAAGGTGTGCCCCTAGCCAGCTTCGCACCGATGCATCACACGCTCGGCAGGTTGGCGCCGGTCGATGGCTGGATGACCAGGCCGGTGGCGACTTCGTGCTTCGCCGAGCTCGAGACGGTGTTGACGCCGACGTGTGTCAGTCGCGCATGCCACTTGATCGGCGTCGACTTCGTCGCCGTGACGATCGTCCGCAGAGCCACCACCTCGACCGACTTGGTTGTCGAATTCGTTGAGTAGGGGCAAAGGTCGGTGCAGAGGACCCGGCCGGTGTACGTCGTCCGACCAAGCACGCCCCCCGCCGTCGAGATGAGCATCATCCCTTCATCGTCGTCATGCAACTTCAGATCGCACTCCTTCAGCTGGTTAGCGGAGAGCAGCTTCGCCTGCACGCCCAGAACGTAAAGTATGTCGGGGATGAGCACCTGCTTCCCGTCCTCTTCTTGCAGAGCAATGGTGCCACGGCCTTGGACATCCCGTAGAGCCCCATCAAAACGCGCACGTGCTTGACGTCGTCCCTTGGCCCCAAGTCCACGAAGGCTCCTTCGTCCCCACTAGGTGGTGAGAGCAGCCGCTGTTGAGCAGGACCACCGCCGTCTTGGCTGCACGGCTACCGCCACCACCTGGAAATCCTCGCCAGCCTCCGGCGCTAGCGAGACGGTCCGCTCCACGACGTCGACCAGTGAGCAGGACGCCTCCCCGTCGCCTCGCCCCTTGCCGACAGAGGAAGAGTCGGCGTCTCTCGCCGACGTCAACTTGGTCGACTGCTTCTCCTTGTGCGGCTTGCTTTCCCGGCGTAAGTGATGACCAGCTGACCTCCCTCGGCCTTCCTTAGTGTCGTCGTCGTTGGAGTCGGTGTGAATGGGGCACTCGATGGAGAGGTGGTCGGGGTCGCCGCACAGCCAGCACTCCCGCCGTCGACCTCCTCCTCCATGATGGCTGTCCTTGGCTGAATGCGCTTTGTCGGCGTCCTTGGCCGGTTTTTCACCTCTGTTACCATTGCCGCCAGGCTTGCCACGTTGGCCCTGTTGACTTCCTTGCTTCATCGGGGTGACTTAGTTCGCTTGCGGTAGGAGCTTTGTGGACTTCCCGCGTGCCCGGCACCACCAGCAGTTGGCGCATGAGATCGTAGCCGCTCGGGAGTCCCTTGACGACGTGCGTGATGTACGACGCCGTCGAGTACTGGTCGCCGGCTATTCACATGTTGGCAAGAAGCCGCCGAGCCCGATTGCAGTAGTCGGTCGCCGTCTCCTGCTCGCCCATCCTCAGATGCGTCATTTGCTCCTCCAGCTGGCCGGTGTACATGTCATCAGTGACCTGGTAAGTCGGTGTGATGAACTGTCACACCTGGTGGCCGGCGTCCAGGTAACTCCGGCTCGACTTCAGGGCGACCTGCACCACTGGCGAGTAGCACCGCGAGATGACCATGAAGGTCAGCAGGTGCACGGTGCGGAACTCTGCATGATGGTCGACGTTGGACTCTGCGGCGTCTCCACGCTGCCATTAGCAAAGCACATCAGGCCGGCTATCTCTAGCTGAGGCTCGATGGCCTCCATCCAGGTGAGGAGGTCATGTCGACCTACCAGGAGTATGAAGACGGAGATCTTGTCCGGTGTGAACTTGAAGTAGCCGTACGTCGGTACTATCCCGCCCGCCGTCACGTGGGTTGCCGACGCCGGCGTCACACTGCTTCGACGTCCTCCAACGTCAACTTGCGATGTGCCTGCAGCCGCCGACAACTGCAGCCCTCGTGCCTGAACGCCGCCGACTTCACCGGCGTGTATCACTCCTCTCTGCCTCGAAGTGCCTCCTCTGCTGCAGATTTGGTCACCGACGTCGACGCCCTCGTCAACGCCACCTTTGTTGTTCACCGGTCAAGGAGAAACAACTCAGGAAGGGTGTTTCGACGCCCACTTTGCGTGGATGCCCAGCTCGACGACCTCCAAGGGGAGGGTCGTCCCATATTCGTTGGCCACGTGGCGTCTCCTCGCATCAGCTAGTCGTGCCTCCAAGGTGTCCGCCAAGCCCACTTCAACTACGGGGTCGACCATGGCGACTAAGACAGCTGCCGGCCTACGAACAAATTAGGTAATGCGAACCTATGTTGGCTTCTATGAACTTATCGCCGCAAGGCCGTCCACGTTCACCGCACCATGCGGAGATAACTACTACAACGGGAGCTAGACTATGGGGGAAGGCACGGTTGTAAGAGTGATCATATCGTTCCTTGTTCTCTAGCACTTGTACGTTCACAGGGCAAAACTACAAGAGTTTCACTAGCAAAATTTGAGAACAATAATAGTTACGAATTTGGCAAGCAAGACTACATCACATGCTACCAAACATGTATGTCGACTGCCAGCGCAGCTTGGTCGACTGCGTCCAGCACTGCAAAGTTGCGATCTGCCAACACTGCAAGTCAATGGAGTGCCAACGCTGTAGCAAGGCGGCTGCACATTGTTGCATCCAAAGAATAGCAGCGCACCTGCTTCGCAGGTGCTCGCAGTTGATTGGCGTGATGTTCCTCGTCATATGCAGAGCGCAGACACCAAGTCATCCACGTGCTGTTGACTACACATGTTCAGCCACATCGACCTTAGGATACCACCTCCGAGGTCGGCTTTGCCAGAACCGCCTGGGCGACTGTCATGCACCTCCGCAGAACCCCGTCGACCAGCTGCTTCTCCTCGTGCCCGTCGACCGCCCAGGTCGACGACCACCACCAGTCGACCACACCAAGTCGACCACACTCCAGGTCGACCAGCTCCAGGTCAACCAGGCCAGCTGTCAGCCGACCACACCATGTCGGCTTCCCAAGGTCGGCACCACCAAGTCGAAGCCCACCCAGGTCGACCTCCCATTTTGACCACAGGGTTGAAGTCGGCCGCCGACATCAGTGCAGGTCGACCAACCCATCGACCAACTCGCCCAAGTCGGCTGCACCTTCCGCACACTCGACCATGAAGTCGGCTTTGCCGAAGCGAGGACGGGGCCAACGCACGACTCCCGTTGACAGTGGACAAGGCATGAGCACCAGTGTTGAAGGAGACAAACTCATCATGGTATGTGGCTGTCCAAGTGGGGCGGGTTGGGGTTGAGGTGGCAAGTGGTGCGGGTTGTGGTTTACTTGGCAGTGATGATGGTACACAAGAGAGGCACGTGATGGGACGAGGCATGTTAGGTGAGTCGGGGGGTAACGTTGCTTGTGGTAGGGGGGTGTGACGTGGCAAGTGAGCCAGGTTGGGGTGGACGTGGCGGTGGCAGGTTGGTTTTGACGTGGCAAGTGGGCCAGGTTGGGGATGCGTGGCAGTGAGGATGGTACACGAAAGTGGTGCGTGGCGGGACGAGGCGTATCAGGTGAGTGGGTGGTAACGTGGCTTGTGGTAGGGGGGTGTGATGTGGCAAGTGGGCCGGGTTGGGGTGGACGTGGCGGTGGCAGGGGTGTTTGACATGGCAAGTGGGGCGGGTTGGGGATGACGTAACAGTGAGGATGGTACACAGGTGCGGCGCGTGACGAGACGAGGCGTGTCGGGTGAGTGGGGGTGACGTGGCTTGTGGTAGGGGGTGTGACGTGGTAAGTGGGCCAGGTTCTGGATAATGTGGCAGTGGCAGGGGAGGTTTGATGTGGCAAATGGGCCGGGTTGTGGATGACGAAGCAGTGAGGAGGGTACACAAGAGCAGCGGGTGACGTGACGAGGCGTGTCAGGTGAGTGGGGGGTGACGTGGCTTGTGGTAGGGAGGTGTGATGTGGCATGTGGCCCGGTTTGGGGGATGACGTGTTGGTGGCAGGGGGGTGTGACGTGGCAGGTGGGCCAGGTTGGGGGTGACGTGGCAGTGTCATGGGTGTGTGACGTGGCAAGTTCCCACAGTGTTTCTAATAACCATCTTGAGGTCCCGCAGCCACAATTATAACAGCTGGTTTCTCTCCCCCTTTTCTTGTTGTATACCCTACACCCTTGCGCAAAACAAAGCCTACTTAGTGACATCTCAGCTCCCGTTTCCGTCGGAAAAAATACAGCACTACCCTGCACCTGAGAAAGTGTTCGAAGTGTTCTCTGTCCACTTGTCTGTAGAAGGGCTTGAGTCAATGAAGCTGCTGTGGTTGCAGAATGACAAGTCAACTCTAACTGTCTTCAACCACCAGATGTCATCGACAAGGTCAACAATCAACACCACCCTCAGGACAGCAGCATATACCGACATAGGCCATGCCGATTACCGCCATCTCGTGGATAACCTGCCCAGTGAGCTACGCCAAACGACATGGTTTGATGACGAGCAACTCCTAGGCGAGTACAGAGATGGCATGTTCAACTCGAAAACCCCATATGCCCACCTTATGTCAGTTAGCAGCTACACCTACTGTGCGATGTGGCACACCCTCACTTTCATTCCCCCACTTGATTTTTCTGCACCCCCTTTCCAACCCACGTGAGGGATGTTGTCTTCATAAGGTGTGCTAGTTGCTGCAGTCCTTGGGGCTGGGAGAGTACCAAGAGCAAAAATCTCGAATCCAAGGGGTGGAGATGGACCTGAAGAGAGAGAGGGTTCAGGGTGCCCAAGCTTTGTGTTTGTCCTGTGTGACCCCTCCCTCACCTCGCTCCACCAGTTGCTGTAGTCTGAGTGCTGTAGGAGTCTATGGAGCTAGAGTTTTGTGTGCCGGACGTAGGAGATTGATCTGAAGAGAGTGTTGAATGATTGGCTCCTACCTAAACCCCAACCTTGTTTCAATTCTCCCTGTGCCTCATGCTACCGCCCCATCCCTAATCTCACTTTTAACTGGTGTTGCAGTGCTGGGTGCTGCGAGGGTACTTGGAGCAGGAGTTTTAAGGGTCGGGCGTGGAGATCGATTTAGAGAGATTGCTGCACTACTTTGTCGGCGTGTGCTTCTTCGCGAGGCTCCACTTTTTGCTGCACCCACGTGGGAACCCCCCCACCCGCTGCGACCCACACCCCCCCTCCCCCACACCCCCCCCACATTCCCCCAGGATACACATTCTGAGGCAAGGCCTAATCCCACATACGCCCAGCCATGCCCTCTCTTACCCCTCTTATCACCCATCTTACACAGGCAGATCACACCAATTGATGCTCTTGGTGTGAACTTGTTCACTTTCTTGCAAACATACACCAACCCTAAACCCAGAAGCGTCTCGTGACCCTTTCCCCGCCCCCCTTCTTACCAAAATGCAAAGCAGTGAGCCCTCGACTGGCACTTTGACAAGGCCACCAAGATGCCTTACAGCAACCCCTTGTTCGCTTATGTGTTCAAGACCTCCTTCAAGAGGCATGGGGTCGTGTTCACCAAGTTAAAGAGCCGCATGGTGGCATGGGGCATGGTGGCATAAGGATGTAGAGATTTGTGTGTACACCCATGACTTAACCCCTTCAGCCTGAGGGTGGTGAGGATGTGGTCGATCATGCCTTTGTGGTTAGTGATAACTCGGTCACAGCTTTCAATTAGGTCATTCACTCTGCACCCACCTTTCATAAACCATCCCCCCCAACCCTAAACCACACTGCAGATCAAGTGGCCCCTTCTGCAGGATAAGCGTCGCAAGCAAATAAATCAGGCGGATCAAAACAGGCCGGACTACAAGGAGTGGTACAAAAAGTTCAAGCAGCTGGTCCACTTTGCAGTCGTGGAGCGCAGGATTCAACATGATCCGGCTCAGAGGAGTATTCATCTTCCCAAACAAGTTCCTCATCAACGATGGCGACCTTGGAGAGGTCGTTCTTGCCCACCGGGCGCTTGTAGGGACCGACATTGCGTAGGTATTTGACCTGGTGCAAAACCCTGCGTTTTTCTGTGTGCTGAATATTGTTTGTTGTGAATTGACAAAATCAATATAATTCCAATTAGCAACAAATATAAAACGTTTCAAAGAATAGGTTTTTTTTTCCAATCTTAAATCCGAATATGACCAGAACGGATTGTACCATCCGGAAAAGTAGGTGCGCCAACTTGGAACTTGACCTGAGCCAAACCTTGTCGCGTGATGAGTCTCAGAGCTCCTATCAAATGAATCCAACCATCGGTCCAAATTCGCACCGGATTTTTTACGCGAAGTCCAACCCAACCTAAATAATCCAAAATTGGCATTTATGATGGTCAGTTTCTTGTAGAAGATGCAGTAGCGCGATTTTGTCACTTCATGGGTCATGTAGTCCAAAACGACCCATGCCTTGAATTTTTAAGAGATTCCGATGTGAATTTCCTAGCGGGCTCGGTCTATAAATTTTCGATTCAGGCCTGTACTGTACCATGCAGCTGAAGACACGAAGAAAAAGTGTATCAGCTATACTGCCTGTCCAGGCATTGCGTGGGGAGGTATTGTTTGGAAGGCACTATGGTGACAGCATGTTGTGCAGTCGCACAGTGTGGTTCATGGCAAATGGTCATAACTTTGTGGGATTGCGGACTGCTTCATGAGGGCTCGCATCCTTATCCCAAAGTAGTTGAAGACGCAAGAGTGTAGGTCCACGTTGACGGCCCAGACGAAGCGGGTACTGGCATCAATGAAGGTCATCATATAGCATTAATCGTCGAGTTATGGGCATTTGAGAACTAGAAAGTCGCTGTAGACTTTGCCGAGGGGTTCGTGGCTTAGTGATCTTGGGATCTGATAAAAAAAATGGTTGTTGAGTTAGGGTGGTTTGGGAAAGATGGCGCAGGCCGGATTGTCTGAGTTGGGTTGAGGAATGTTTCCGTTCTGCAGAAGGAGAGCATGCGAGTCAAATACTTCGGTTTCAATAGAGTTCTTGAGGACCACATTGAGATGGGTGGCTGAGTCGTTGATGCCAGATGTCGGGGGTGGCACCATATTCGATTGTTTGGTGTGGGTAATTATCTCACTGTGCTTGTTCAAGTTGCGTGGTCACTAGTTCTTTATCGGCGACAGTGTGGACATCTGTTGCGAAGGCTCAGGTGGATGCGACGTAGAGCTAATCGAGATCAGTTCTGGCAACGTCGTCTGAGTAAGTGACGCGAATAGAGTCGTCGATGACTGGGAGTGGTTGGTGGCCATGGTAGTGCGTTAGGCCACTTGGAAGCTGGGAGTCTTTCCATCAGGATGCAATTATACTATATCTTGTCGCCTGTGATGAACAGGAGCTGGGGACCTTCTACAGGAGGTGGCGGCTCTTTTGTTGGCTAAGGGAAGTTGGCAGCTTCTATTTTTTCGAGGCTGATTGTCATTCCTTTTTACTATTCTTCTTCTTGATCATGTTCGTAGGGGCGCTGTACAAGTGGCAGTCCGCCCAACTGGTTCTGAGAGTGGTCAAGTAAGGGTCTAGTTGGAGGTTTCTCCAGCTTCGGTTTTCAGAGGACTGTGCGTGTTTCCCATCCGCTCCCGGTGGCAGTAGGGCCCCATCCTCCGCCACTGGGTACTAGTTCCTCGTTGCCCCAAGAAGTTCCCCATGCACTACGCGTCTCCGTGCGCCTCTGATTGCTCTTCCCTATCCGCGGCTCCTTGCTTCCTTTTCTTCCATAGTTGCTGAACCTGCGTCTCCACGTGTGGAGGTCGAGGCGATCGGGACGGCGAGTGTTTGGCAGAGTTAATTCGGACAAGGGCATTTGAGATCTGGTTCTTTCAGATGAGTCAAGGTCGAGGGTAAAGAGAATGTGGTTGTCTTCAAGAGAAGGGTTCAATCGGTGTCGTTGTTTGTCAACTGGGATGTGAAGTATAAGACGAATACTCCATTCTCATTTGTAGCCTTTCCAATGTAAGTTTTCTCGTAGAAGGGTTCAAACTTCATATTCTTGCAATTGGTGCGTGTCTGGACTCCGCATTTGTTGTGATGCAGGGAGGAGATTGAACTGTAGGTTGTCGAGGATGAAGACGTCGCCATCGTGGATCGTGAAGTTTGTGTCCCTTGACTGGAGAAAAGATCTGCCGATCTGGTAAGCCTTTAGGTTGTTGTCCTTTCGAACAGGTAATCAAGATGCTATTGATCAATGATGAAGAATGATGAGCCGACCATCTGCTGTCCCCAAACACTGTCTAAGTACCACTTTTTGTAGTTGTTGCGATCGCGTCGAGCGATGCTGGCCATTGGTGGAGTGATGAAGCCGTCGAGGTCGACACTGTACTGCCGGAGGTCGTTTTTGTGAGAGGTGACGAAGGCGTGCAGAGACTCGGTAGTCCAGGGAGGTAGCTCTCGGTCAGGATCAATGGACGGTCTTTTGCTCCACTCGCAGTTAGTGGGATTGCTCCACTAGCAGCATGCACCGGGAGGTCCTGCTCGAAGCACGCTCTCTGCTTGGGATGAACAGCGCGGGTCTAAAAAATCAAACACTTCAGACATCGCCCTTGCTCCGCAAGGGAAACACCATGGTGTAGCGCGTTTAGATGTCAACGACCAGCAGTAAGTTTCGCTCCCGACACGGCCCAGGGACAGGGGCTGAGCCCACACGTCCTTGCGCAGGGTCTGCAAAGGATAAGTGGTTAGAGGAAACGAGGAGTGAGGAGCGGCGTGCTGCCGGCCCTCAAAGCAGGGAGTACACGGTGGCACAAACGACGGTGAGAGCGGGGGCAAGGACCTAGGGAAGCCAGAGACAATGACACATGAGTGCATGCGACGCAGACGCTGCAGGGAGGGGTGACCAAGATGGTGGTGCAAGAGGAGAGACGGGTGCGTGAGTAATCGACTCGAGCAAGACGCAGCTACCTGACCCGACACAGCCACTTGTGCGGACTTAGTGTGCTGTGTGTACAGACCAGAGCCAAGCCTCCAAGTGAACGTGGCGCGGTGGTCGCCAATCACAGAGTCCATACAGTTCGCCACGAGCTCGCCCCTAGGAGTAGTGGTAGTGGCCAACTCATCCTGGAGGGGAGGTGGAAAACTATGACGGAGCCACGACAGACACGGGAGGAAAGTGGTGCCATGTGCAATGACTGTGCCGCCTGTGGGGCCGGCCAACGTGACAGCAACATGTGATGTGAGCGGTGTGACTGTGGTGTAATCGTGGAAGAAGCAGTGAGATGTGTCAGAGTCCAGCATGAAGGTGTGCAGAGCCTCCGCAAAACTTTTCATGTGCTAGTGGACTCGTAGGTACCTACACTAGCAGCCACTATACCACCAGGGCTAGGCACACTCAACACTAGCAGAAGAAGCATACATAGCATATATGCAAGCTCAGATCTGGTCCAAATAAAGAGCAAACACATCAATGTTTTTCTTGAGCAGTGCTACCCAGTCAGGAGTCTTCTGCTGCTCACCAAACTCCTCGCGAAATGCGTCGTCGAGGTGGAAGAAGCAGCAAGCTACAACGTGTCCTTGTCGGTCGCACACCTCTCCAGGGCGACTTGTGCGGCAACGACACTGGCAGCGAACTCCGCCACCTGAGTTGCCACGCTGTGCAACCCACTCACGAAGTTGCTCGTGCCAACGCGACTGCTACTGCTGTCCACCCCCAGAACCTCCGCTTCCACCCGCCGCACCACCAGACATAGCGAACATCCATGCTCTTCTTGAGCAATCCTAACCAGTCAGGCATCTTCGCCTTCTCACCAAACTTCGTGCGAGAAGTGTCCTCGAGCCTCGGCGTGGCCCTACCTGCCGCAGACGTCGCCTGCGCGGGGACCCGTGCGCCTGACGTACTGGCAGCGACCTCCTCCTCCGGGGCCGCCTTGCTGGGCCACCCACTCACGAAGCTGCTGCGGCAAGAGAGTCTCCTGCCGACGCGACTACTGCTGCGGTCCACCCCAGAACCTCCGCCTCCACCAGCTGCACCCCCAAACGCAGCTCCCTGACCTCCACCCTCGCTGGCTCCACCTCAACCGCCACCCTAGCCGCCTCCGCCACCCCCAGTGCCGCCACCACCCCCGCCACCTCCACCACCCCCGCCACCTCCACCTCCCCCGCCACCGCCACCTCCACCGCCCCCACTACCACCACCGCCACCGCCACCTCTGCCGCCACCCCCACCACCCTTACCCTTCTGACGCCCATCCCTATTGCACCTTCCGCTAGGAGCAGACGCCGCACCAACCTCCTTAGCATCGAGAAAATCAACAGTAGCAACAGAGGTGACAGAAGGCGCGAGGAGGAAAGGGGAACACCCCTCAAAGAAGGAGGAGCAAAGAGTACCACGGGAGGCAGCTACAGCATGGGCACTGGTCTCAGCCTCAAGGGGAGGGGACTCAAACGAGGCAAGGGTGAGCTCGGTGGGGTCGAGGGAGAGAAAGTGGTCTCGGATGGGGCGAAGGGGGTCAGGGAGACGGGTCACTTGGAAGTAGAGAGTGATGTACATCACAGGGGGGGTGGGGTTCTTAGCCAGAAACTCTTGCTTGAGAGCAGCCAGGTAGCGAGTGTAACTGGAGCGCATGTGAGTCATGAGGTCAGCGACAGTGGGGATGTCGTACAGCTTAGGAAAGAGATACGGCAGCAGAAGACGATCTAGGATAGCAGAGGAGGGGGAGGAGTAGCGCTTCACTACTGCGTCATAGAGTGCTTTGGCCGTTTTCAGCTGGTGAAAGTGGGTCCTCTGGTAGGGTGGGAGGTGGTTGCGACATATTGTTTGACAGTTGTTTTTGCATGTGTTCGATGGATGCACGTTATGTGTTCAATGGATGCACATTATTTGCACTTACGTCGAGTGGATGCTGTCTCGTAAATCATTATGACCGATCGTCCGTTCGCCGTTTTTATTGACAATTATGGAATGGTTGGCCATATTAGTTTCCCCTTTTTTTAGCAGCCATAATGTTACCACGAACTGTATGATAATGGAAAACGGTCCAGCGTAATAAAGGTGGAAAATGGCGTCTGTTACAAAAAGGCGGTGCATGTAGTACACACACAAGGTTAACGCACACAAGTAAAGCAACATTGTATCAAAGATGCTTCAAATTATTGCCAGTCACTCCCTCCTCTCCCCCTTCTATTTTCCTTTCATTCCCCTCATCCTCTCCCTTCCCTTTCCCCCCCTCTTTTCTCCCCTTTATCTTCCATTGTCTCTGCTTGCGAAACCAGACCCTTCTATCATATACAAAAAAAAGCACATGCGTTAACTTACAATATGGAGATTGATTCTATTATATATGTTTCAATGATGTATGTTTTGAGGTGATAACGCATTACACAACGCAAAAACACCACAGTCGCAACTAAGTAGTGTATACTACAGTAGCCTCGTGGTTTTCTATGAAGGATTAAAATCCTATTGGCTGCGTTCTGTTGGCGCATACGTTGTGCTTTACCCTAAAGAGGAATGCTTCAAGAACGCGCTTGAGATGGCTTGTTGTTCAGGATCCGTCAATTTGAGAACCTACGACGAATTCATTACTCAACTAAATGCAAATCCGCTCAGTAGGATTGTGCACCTTAGGATTAGCTACCATCTCCAACTTGAATCATTTAAAAAGATGGTTTAGAGAGTAAGAACCAATTAAAAACGTCCAGCAGCCGCATGACTAGAATGGTGGAGGAAGTACAAACATGAAGGCATAGAAAGGTTGGAGTTGGGGACTCCAAGAGAACCATGAGAGGGAAGGGGTTCTCCAAGAGCTAGGGAAGGATGGTAGGAACCTTCCTAGCAGCAAGGATGCAACCCTCGTCATGAGGTCCTTGAGGTGTCACATGCAAAATCCAATCTAGTTGGATTTTGCCTAGGTGTTGCAACATTTGCAACCCATGCTAGAAACTTCTAGCCACCCCAATCCAAAAGTCAAAGTTGCCTTCCTAACCACCAAACCAAAGATCCCTTTATAGTCATGTTCCAATAATTGCCCAATGTACATAACATCTCAAAATGAGATGGAATTCCCAAAACTTGAATATCTTGTAACTTGGGCGATCTTGGTCGGAATAAGGCGATCTTGGTATCGTTGAAAAGCTCTGGATTTCTCCTGCATGATAAAACATGTAGACTTGGAGAAAGACACAGAGATGGTAAAATCCAACAGCCATGCACAATGATATACGCTCATGCAAATCATACAAGCACAAATAGCATGAGCACTCGGCAGGACGTTAGGATGACATGCTCTCTGAATGACGTGCATCCAACAAACTCCCCCTCAGGCTAACGGACTGCATGCACACACACCGACACGCATGCATGCATTCATGCACACAAACACACATGCACTCATGACACTGCTGCCCACACTAGTGCAATGCTATGCCACACATCTTTGCACACTTCCAATGTGCACTCTCGGGAAGTCTCTTGGTGAGAAAATCTGCCGCCTGCTTGCTAGCCTTCATATGGTGAAGCTCAGGAATCCCCTTCTTCACCATCTGCCTCACCCAGTGCCACTTAATCTTTATGTGCTTGTTTAGCCCATTCGGGATAGGATTATTAGCCATGCCAATAGCAGCCTCGCTGTCGGAAAAATGTGGTGTGGGTCCCTCCTGTTCAGCTCCCATGTCCTCCAGCAGCTTCCTCAGGAGCACGATCTCCTTGATGGTATGGTACATTGCCATGTACTCTGCCTCTCCGGAAGACTGAGCAATCTCACTCTGCTTCTTGGACCTCCAGCTCACTGGTCCACCTCCGACCATGCACACAAAGCCGCCAACTGATGACTGATCCTCTTCCTTTTGAGGCCCATGTGGCGTCGGTGAAGCACGACAGCTTCAAGGTTCCATGCGTGACCCCATCTACTCCAATCTGTTTCAGTTGGCTGCCAGCTGAAAACTGAACACCAGCTGATGTCGTTGATCCGAGGTAGCGCACCAAGCGCTTTGCCACCTCAAACTGCTCCTCAGTGGGCCTCTGCACAACTCTGGCCAGCTGCCCCACTCCGAATGAAGCATCGGGTCGCGTATGCACAGCTGCATACATCACAATCCCAATGAGTGACTCGTACTCATTCTGCTGCTCATCCTCGAATACATCATCCTCCTCAGCTGCCTTCTTCATTTTGAAGCCCGCAGGGAACGGTGTCATCACAGTGTGACCCTTAGTCACACCATAGCGCTCCATGACAGCAAAGATGTAGCGTGAGTGATGCATCTTCAGCCACCTCCTCTCAACATCCCTCTCAATCTGCAGCCCCAAGTAGTAGTGGACATCCCCCAGCATCTTGCACTTGAAGTTTTTCATCAGCAGCTTCTGTGTCCTCTCAATCTGCTCCATGGAAGGTGAGAACAGCACTATGTCGTTGACACACACCAGCAGTAAGAGCAACTGCTCCCCCCCTCCAAGCAGAAACAAGCTGTGATCCGCATGGGACGTCTTGAAGCCTCCACTCAGCACCACCTCCTCCAGCTTCTCGTACCAGCACCTGGGCTCTTGCTTAAGGCCATAGATAGCCTTCTTGAGCTTGCACACTCGGCTGGTTCTATCCTCATAGCCGTCGGGCTGCGCCATGTAGATATCCTCCAAGAGCATTCCATTGAGGAATGCAGTGGTGATATCCATCTGCTTCACGTGCCATCCCTTCACAGCGGTGCCAGCCAGCACAGTCCTCAATGTGACTGGCTTAACAACGGGAGCGAAGTTTTCCTTGATGTCAGCCTTCTCTTTCTGCTGAAACCCCTTGGCGACCAAGCGGCTCTTGAACCGCTCCAACACACCATCAGCTCCACTCTTCACCTTGAAGACCCACTTGCTGCTAATTGGCCGTCGCCTCTCGGGCAACTCAACAAGCTCCCAAGTCCCATTCTCAATGAGACTGTTGAACTCCGCATCCATGGCAGCCTTCCACTCCTCCTTCTGGGGTCCACTCAGTGCCTCCTCCACTGTGGCTGGTTCTCTAGGCAAGGGTGTGAATAAACAGAAGGCCATCTCCTCATCCTCTCCCTCATCCACTTGAACCGCCATGGTACCTTGCTTGGGTCCTCCCAAACGGCCAAAACTTCAGCCTTGAAGGTGTTGCTGCTACTCTCTTCTCGCGAGTTCTAGTCTGCTGCCCATGTGGTGAAGCTCCTCTCTGCACACTCCTCTTGGTGACCTTGGCAGTTGAAGCAGGCTCTGGCTGAGATGGTGAGTCCACACGTGCCGACTTATCCTCCAACCCCTCCTCCACAGTAGGACCAGCACCTTGCTGCTCACCACCGCCACTGTGGTCACTGGTCAGTTCTGACCCAGGGAGATCATCAAGGTGCAGCTGAACCTCCTCCACTGCAGACCGCTCAATCTCTTGCAGACGCAAGCCAATCTGCACCTGCTGCTACAGCTGCCAGTCCTTGTACATGCCATCCTCCACAAACTTGACGTCACGGCTGACCAGCGTCTTCTTGCTCTTGGGGTCCCACATCAGCCACCCCTTCGAGTCAGGAGCCATCCCAAGATGGACAGCCCACACAACAGCAACTTCCAGCTTGTGCCTCTGCTCCTTAGGCACGATCACAAGCCCCATGCAACCCCACACCCACAGCATGTCAATGGATGGCTTCTTCCCAAGCCAACGCTCGTACAGAACTCAGTGCTTGTCGCCAACATGCGTCAAGACCCTGTTCTTGACCGTGATGACATGGCGAACGGCATCAGGCCAGAACTTGTAGGGCATCCCAGCAGCCCCCAAGAGGGTCTTAGCCGCCTCGCCAATAGTCCGGTTGGCACGCTCAGCAATGTCGTTCTGCTGCGGTGTTCCTCGGCAGGTTAGCTGGTGTCGAATGCCGTTCCTCTTGAGAAACTTGGTGAATTTCGCTCCAAAGAACTCTCCACCACGGTCACTCCTCAGCACCTTCACCAACCGCATCGCTTGCCTCTCCACCATCGGCAACCAATCCTCCTTGATCGCCGCTGCAGCAACGCTCTTCTTGGACAAGGGACATGCCCACGTGAAATGGCTCCATTCGTCCACTATGATGAGGAAGTACAACACTCCCCCAGTCCCCTCGGTCCTCATAGGACCCACCAGGTCCATGTGCACCACCTCCAATGGTACTTTGGCTGATCCCTCCGCACGTGGAAATGGGAACCGCGCAAACATGTTCTGCATGCACGCCTCGCTACTACTATAGTGAGCGCCATCTCCTTGCAGTTGCAGCCCATGCACGCACTTCTCCTTGTGCATCGCCTCCAATGTGGAAACAGCCACGTGTGCGAGCCGCCAATGCCAAGTCTCCCAATCCGCTTGGCCCGAGGTAGCCAACGCCTTCACCTCCGCGCTTCCTCCAATCAACTCGTCTCCTTGCACACCTTGCTGCTCCTCCTCGGTGACACTCTCCTCCATAGATGCCGCCGTTGTCGCTTTGCCCGATTTCCGCCAAGGGAGTACCGGGATCTGCCACATCCGCTTGTGGACATCCCCTTTCCTCCGCAGGTCCCAAATCAGCAGCTCATCATTATCGGCATGATAGCGCTCCGAGCCAATCGTCTCGGTGTTCACACCCGCATCTCCCAATCGTCCGGTAGAAATCAGGTTCGCGCACAAGTCCGGCACCCACAGCACGTTCTTTAGCCTCATGAGCTCTCCATCCGCTCCCATGAACTTGGCGCATCCCATGCCCATGAACTTGGCCTTGGCGCCCGTCGCGAATGTGACTATAGAGATGGGTGTGGGCTGAATCTCATCGAGTAGATCCGCACGAGTCATGTGCCAGGAGCTTCCCGAGTCAATCACCCAATATAGGAGAACTTTGGCAGCCATAGCGGAATCGGTTGCGCCTTCGTTCATGAAGAAGAATAACCCGGCCTTCCGCTCCTCGGAATGCCACCTTTCTCCTCATCTTTCTCCTCTCCACTAGCTCCCATGACTCCCCCACTCCTCTTGCCACCATGCTGGTTGCTTGATGAACGCGGGGTCCAATCCTTGGGTCGTTGGTAGCACTTCCGCCAATGATGTCCGCGCTTCTTGCAGTAGAAGCACACCTCCCCTTGACCCCCGCCGCCATCCTCCTTAGGGTTGTTCTTGTTCTTACCCTTCCACTTCTTCTTGAAGCCACTCTTTCCACCTCCAACTCCATGGCCAGCCCCCTCCTCCGAGCGCTCCACACTCCGCCGCCACAAATCCTCCTCTAGGATGCGCGGCGAATGTAATCCACGCTCCACTGGGGCTGTTGAGAGTTGAGGTTGATCGCAAGGGCAGACCACGACTCCGGCAGTCGTATCACAATCTCCACGCATTGCACGAGCTCCGGGTACACCACACCACAGAGATGGTAAAATCCAACAGCCATGCATAATGGTATACACTCATGCCAATCATACAAGCACAAATAGCACGAGCACTCGGCAGGACGTTAGGATGACATGCACTCGGAATGACGTGCATCCAACAGCTTGGAACTGGACCAAATCACTATTGTGACCCGAACCGCTGGTGTGGATGTTCTGCGCGCATTATCTATGCATGCAAAAAAACGCAGAACTGACTGTGCGCTCGAAACATTCCAAGACGTTGGTTTCACAGACAAAAGGTCTGCATAGCCTGTGCGAGTCCCATCCACCCGTCTCACGGCGGATAAGGGGCGCACAATCTGTGTGGGGCAGCCAAAAACGACCATGAGAAGGGAAGATTTTGCGAGTTTCTGAACCCTGCGGTTTGATTTCTAGGTGCTTGGCCGTTGGATGAGGGTGGCAATTCTTGTTGCACGACTTCAAAATTTTGGGTCAGTCCTGCCCATCCATACTATAGCAGCTCAAATTTTTGGGTCTGCCCCCGCGTAAACACCATGGAGCCTGCCTCGCAGATACGTCGCGCCTGGGTCATACTGTCCTGGTAATTTTGGGAGGGTTCTCTTCTACGCGGATGCCTCCGAGCGCACAACTTGTCATCGTGCGCGCAATACTAATGGGCCAAGAGAATGCAGCCATTGTGACATTGTCCCATTTCAACACTCTAGAAACAACTTGATACCTTCCTCATGATGGTTGAGTCACTTCAGCTTTGATTAGTTGGCTCCTCCAATTGGCGAGTATGGTCAGATTGGTTTGCAACAGATGTTGCCCTGGTTCGATGTTGCTGCCGAACAGGGTGGTGAATACATCTCATCGCAATTGCAATTACTCTCATTGAGTGGTATGAAGGGAGTTTCGTTGATTTTCTGAGGTAAAAGTGCAGCAGAATGTCGAAACCGAAACAGCAGGGTTTACGGTACTCAAGGGAGTGACATGCTTAGTGGCGGAGAAAATGAGGGAGTGACATGTCGAAATTAAAAGAGCTTCCTCCCCTTCTATTGCTGCATCAGGCAACACGGCAGTGCGGCACACAGGCAGCAGTAACGCTCAGGCAGCAGTCGGTAGAAGGGTGGCCACAGTGGCTGTGCGGCAGTAACAACAGTAGCACTAGCAGCACCGATGGCGGCGGCGGCGGCGGCTGTAGCAGAAGCAAGAGCTGCAGCGGTGGCAATAGCAGCAGTGTTAACGAGAATGGAGTGTTGACCTTGCCCTCGCTTGGGCAACGCCAATGACTTGGTCGGGTGTACGGGAGAAGCAGCTGACCGTTCACTATGATGGAGCTGCTCGACGGGCTTCGTCAAACTATAGGGATCACTGTGGTGTTGCCGTCGACCAGGAGTGCTCGACGGCCTTCCTCTGTGGGGCAGGTCGACGAGGTGGCTGTCGACCTGCACATGCCTGTCACGGGGCTTCAGATGTCAACCAGGGAGCTTGACAGCTGCTGCTGACTGGGCTAGTCAACGGGTGGGTCGTCGACTAGGAGAAGCAGTTCAACGGGGAGGTCGACGGAGCAGTCCATCGACCTGCGTAGGACATGTGAGCAACAGTGGACGGTGGGAGCTCGGCGAAAGCAGCTGCAGTGCTGGTCGACGGAGGGGTCCGTCGACCAGGGTGTTCCTCGACGGGAGCTGTGGTCCATGAGGGAAGCGTCGACTAGAGCACTGGGTGGTCGACGAGCACGTACAACTTTCGGTCGACATTTTCCGAACAAGTCAACGCCGACCTGGTGGTGTCCAGGTTGATCCGGTAACCTGCTCGGCGAGTTCTGCAGAGGCACGTAAACATCGTCGAGTTCGCGGTGACGAAGGCAACTTCGGGCTGGTATTCTGAAGTCGATGTGGCTCGTCAGGCGCAGACAACAGCTAACAGATGCACAACAATGCAAGTAGGGCCAATCGTCTGCGCGCACCTGCGAACACTCGCACTGCTGCCATCTACGGGTGCAACGCTGGACAGCCGCACTGCTACAGGGTTGGCACGCCGTTGACCTGCTGTGTTGGCAGGTCGCCATTCTGCAGTGCTGGCGCGGCTCCTCTACGCAACCCTGGCAGGCGGTCGACCATGCAGTGCTGGTGGTCGACCAGGCTAGCTGCAGAGTTGCTAGGTGCCTGATGTAGTCATTCTTGTCATTGTGATGTGAATCATTCTGTAATGCAATCTTTGCTTAGTGAAACTCTTGCGGATTCCTCCTGTGAATGTGCAAGCGCTAAGGCACTAAGCAAAGCTACGATCACTCCTAGTAGTTCGTGCCAACCCCTCCGTAGTCTGACTCACTACCTTGTAGAGTGAATCTCCGCAAGCAGTGCACGGGCAGTAGTAGCAGCAGTGACAGAGATGGCTGTAGTGGCGGCAGCTGCTACGACTATAGCTGCAACGACGGCTGCGGCTGTGGGCGGCGTGCGCGCAACTAGGGCACGCTGGTTAGTAGCGCGCGGGGTAGAGGCACGCTGGGCAGTAGCATGCGGAGCTCAGGAGGCGGCTATGCTTGCGGCAGCGGGGCAGTGGGCCGCGCGGGACAGCGGCGCAAGCAGCGACAGCGCGCGGGGCAGCGGGGCGTGCAACAGCAGCGCGCGATGCTGCGGGGCAGCGGATCGCGCGCAGCAGCAGTGCGCAAGGCAGCGGCGCGTGGGGCAGCAGGACAGCGGGACAGAGGCACGCGGGGCAGGGGTGTGTGTGGGGCAGTGTACAAGGGGCAGCGTGGGGCAGAACTAACGGTGGGCCCATGAAAAAAAAAAATCCGTCCTAAGGAGCTAATTGCTCTGAAACAATGTCGAAACTGAAACAGCAAGGATGATTGGATTAGCAAGGTTTGGGATACAAGTACAAACCCTATAAGTGTTATCCTCCATACTGCGTACCCCACTAGAGCCTAACAAACAAATTTGTAATTTGACACATCAGCTACACCTGTTATGGATCTTCTTGAGGGTCGCGACGTGGCTTATGCATGGTCATGACATAGCGCCATAACACAGATTCCTCCAGCAACATAGACTTATCTTGTAAGTTTTCTATCGTAGAATCCACCAAGTTAGGCATTTTATTAAAAACCAACCAACAATAAGTTCTACACGACCCGCTAAGGTCAAAGCCCTTGTTTGTATGAAAACTGGTCTTGATCCATATCTATTTCTTGTGATGGGTTGATGTGGCAAGAGTGAAATCAGATTTTATCGACGTAGGATGACGAAAAATGCTGATAACTTGGAAATATTCCGTTAAGATATTTCTTTGTACTTGTACTTCACACCCTGGCTTGAGATAATTCTTTGTTGTGCTGTGCTTCATACCACACACGTATTCACCACTTGTGAAATCTCAACGAAATTGAAAACCATAGGTGATGTTCTCCTCTTTGTTCTCAAGTAAACAGAACCATGCTCCCTTAAGCCCAATTAGGTCCCTAGATATCAGCCTTTTTACACTAATCAGGCTATTTTTTTTTACACTAGGCTGAATCCAAAGTTTTTACTTATGTACCTTGGCTGATTTTTTTGATGTTTTTTTTTTTTACCTTCGATGATTTTTCAGCCTGTGTGTATGAGTGTAGGCCAAGCACTCGGCCTTGTAGCGGGTGTGCAAAGATTCACTCGCCAAAGGTAGTAAGCTAGACTACGGGGGTTGACACGAACTATTAGAGGTGATCGTAGCTTTGCTTGGTCCCTTCGTGCTTGCATGCACACGGGAGAAATCGGCTATAGTTTCACTAGGCAAAGTTGGAAAATACAGAATGGTTGAACAAGCAATGACAAGAAGGACTATATCAGGCACCTAGCAACACTGCAGCTAGCCTGGTCAACCGCCAGCATAGCTTGGTCAACCGCCTGTCAGCGTTGCGTAGAGGAGCCGCACCAGCACTGTAGAAAGGCAACCTGCCAACATAGCAGGTCGAATGCAGCAAAGCGGCTGTCCAGCGTTGCCCCGTAGAAGACAGCAGTGCCCACGCTCGCAGGTGCGCTCAGACGATTGGCCCGACTTGCATCGTTGTGCATCCGTCGGCTGTTGTCTGCGCCTGACGAGCCACATCGACTTTTGGATACCAGCCCGAAGTCGCCTTCGCCATAGCGACCTCGACGATGTTTACGTGCCTCCGCAGAACTCGTCAAGCAGGTTACCCGGTAAACCTGGTCGACCTCCAAGTGCTTTGGTTGACCACAAGTGCCTCTGGTCGACCACCAGGTGCCTCTGGTCGACCACAGCTCCTGTCGAGCTACCCCCTGGTCGACGGACCCCTTCCATCAACCAGACCTGTCAGTTGTTGTCGCCGAGCTCCCCTCGTCGACCGCTGCTCAATTGTCAGGTTGACAGACTGCTACGTCGGCCTCCCGGTCGAACTACTCCTCCTTGTCGACGGCCCACCCGTCGCCCAGCCCGGTTAGCTGCAGCTGTCGAGCTCCCTGGTCGACGGCTCCAGCCCCGTAACAGTCCTGTGTGTTATAGTCACAATAGGCTTCAATGTGCCTAAACCGAAAGATAGAGTGCACAGTCAGATTTCTGCACAGCGGCTTTAAACGTTCATAGCATTCTGGTCACAGCTTCAAATGACCTGATTCAAACTGGATCTGAAGCATCTTAATGTCGCCTACAATAAGCAATTTAGATCGCACGATTTCACCAAGTTTGACGACACACCGTCGGTTTGAACGAACGGCACTATGGCAGCCACTATAGTCTTTGAACACAAAATAGGAAGAGTTACGAGTTGGTAATGACTCCCAGCTCCTACAAACCCCAAGAGCCGAGGTACAGTGATTTGGAACAGTGCCACACTGTCCCCAACCACGAAGGGTCTCGAAACTACCCTTCACAAGGGCCTACACCAAGTGAAATGTTACTCTACACAAAGTAATGTAACTATTCTCAATATCTTGAGGTGTACCTTTTTCCCGCGCGTTTCGCGATCACTTGAAACTTGAAGCCAAGGCTCTGTTTCTTCACCATTAACTCATCCTTGAGTTCTCGATGCGCCTGCCGCACACACCTGCGACACGCTGAACGTTCGACACAGGACAAAATAGAAACCGCGCGAGACACACAAGCGACAAAATAGAAACCGCGCGGGACACAAAATGACCGCGTAACACGCGACTAGCAATAACTTGCTATTGATGCGACACATGTTAGAGACTAAGGACGGAGTCTATGAAGATTAGGTGCCTAAATTTCTCAAAATCGTTGGTCTCTATTTTTTGGACAGAATAGTCGCGCTCACAAGAAGCGCTGTCGATGAAAAGTGCACCGTCAAGACTTCACCAAACTCAGATATGATGTAGCCCTAGTCCGTGGCTACAATTCCCAATTTGAATTGTATCAAGAAGTGAAGTAAATCTCGACTTATCAATTTCGGCGCACAGGGGGGTATGCTGCCATGAGAACTTATCTCAATAATAAGAGTCTCACAATTTTCACACAAGGAAGTAAGAGTAGCAATTAACCAGGTGGGAGGGAAGGAGGACGAGAGGGAAGGTCCCCAAGGAGTCCCCAACCAAGGAAACCACATAAGCACACCAAATCCCTTCCCTATAGGAACCCCACTTTTACTTTTGTCACTTACCAACCCATGCCATCCACCTTGCCCAACTTGGCCACACTTGCCAACCTGGTTTGGCACCTCCCAACCACTTGGCAGCATCTACAGTGATGTTGACGAATTTCCCAACCCCCAAAAGTCTATACCCCTTATGGAGTCAACCCCACAACTTCCCATAGTCACCACAACCAAATATCAAAAGCATACGAACTTCCAATGTTCGTAACTTTCTTGTTCGTGCTCCAATTGAAGCGATACTTGGTTCGTCGGAAAGCTCTTGAGCAGAGGATTCACTTCAGATATCTGCTCAAGCCAAATAACATTCACACACACTCAGAAAAACCAAACCACATCAAACACAAATTCTTGCACACGCTCACACCACGCATGCAACGCACGAACATGTGATGGGAGGCAGACAGACGTGAATGCAAGTGATAGCATCACATAACAACACACACACACACTCGACATCATGACCCATCATATACGCACTATTATAAGCATGAAATATATATTATCTCATGCCCTCATACCATTCGATGCAGACACGCATGCACACACACGGACAAGCAGCCGAGTGCAAACCGTAGGGTTGCACCAACAAACTCCCCCTCGGATTGTTGGCCTTAGGATCTTGCTCTCTCAGTTCACAGCCATCCCAGCCAGCTTGCAACACTTCCAATGCTGCTGCTCCACCAGCCTCTTGGTCATCATGTCAGCTGGCTACCCCGTCGTCATCACATAGGGCCGTTCAACTTCACCCGCGGCCACCATGCTCCTTGTCCAATGCCACTTCACCCTCATGTGCTTCGTGAGGCCATGCAATACAGGGTTTTTAGCAAGAGCAATGGCACCCTAGCTGTCATAGTAGAGAGGGGTAGGTCCTTGCTGCTCCTCCTCTAATTCAGCCAACAAACGCCGCTGCCACACAATCTCCCGTACCGCACGGAAGAGTGTCATGTACTCTGACTCCACCGAGCTCAAAGCTTGGTCCACCTGCTTCTTGCTCTCCCAAGCAGTTGGGCCTCCACCAACACAGAAAATGAAGCCTCCCACACTTGTCATGTCCTCTGGTTCCGATGCATATGAAGCATCCGAGTAGGCGGTGAGGAACAAACGCCCGGGTTCTACAACATCTGCGCCCTTTTGGCGCCTTTGCGCCGCCGCCGAGCATTGCAGCCCAACGGTCGGTGTTTGGCCAAGTTACTTGGCCACCCTCATTTGAGCTGCTACCTGCTCCTCATTAGGGCATTGCACAACCCTAGCTAACTGCCCGGTAGCAAAGGCCACGTCCGGCCGAGTGTTTACCGCCACATACATGAGGCTGCCAACCAACGAGTGAAAACGGCGCCTCTCCTCTTCACCAACGCTCTCCTCGTCTGGTCCCTTCACACACTTGAACCCAGAGGGAAAGGGTGTAGCCACATGACCTTCAGTCTTCCCAAATTTTGCAGCCAGCGCCTCCAGGTGCTTGCGTTGGTGCAGTCGCATGCACCGCTTCTCCACATCGCGTAAGATGTGAAGCCCAAGGTAGAAGTTCACATCACCAAGGGCCTTGCACATGAATTTATTCTGAAGCTTCAGCATCACCTCCTTCACAAGGTCAGAGGAGGGTGAGAATATGAGTATGTCATTCACATACACCACCATGAAGCTCCTCTGCTCCCCCTCGCCAAGCATGAACAATGAGTGATCGGGCGTTGAGGGAGTGAAGCCGATCTCCTCCAACACTTTGCGCAGCTTCAAGTACCATTGTCTAGGGACCTGCTTCAGCCCATAGAGGGCCTTCTTCAGCTTCAAAACTCTGCCACTACCATCATCAAACCCCTCTGGCTGCGCCAAGAAAATCTCTTCTTCGAGGATGCCGTTGAGGACCGCGGTTGTCACGTCCATTTGTTTCACCACCCATCCTTTGATGGCAGCCCCCGCGAGTAGGGTCTGCAGTGTCGTCGGCTTCACCACAGGAGCAAACAGCTCCTTGAAGTCTACCTTCTCCTTCTGCTGGTACCCCTTGGATAGAAGCCTATACTTGTAGCGCTCGATCTTGCCGTCAGCGTCCGACTAGATTTTCAAGAGCCACTTGGACGTAATCTCCTTACGTCCCTCAGGTAGCTCCACCAATTCCCACGTGTCATTCTCCTCAATACTCTTCAGCTCGCTCTCCATGGCCTTCTTCCACTCCTCAAGCATCACTGCTCTCCAAGGCCTCCTTGAGAGTTGCTGGTTCTCCTGGCATCTCCATCGGGGAGAAGAACACGAACGCACATTCCTCGTAGTCACTCTCCTCGTCGTCTCCGACCATCATTGCCGCTCCGGCCAGGGCTGACTTGCCCTGCTTTCCTGGTGCATCATGAGTCAGCCTATTTGGGGCTTGAACTCTCCTCTTGCCCCTTCCTTCCTCCTCAGCTGCAGGGACTTGAAGGCCTTGGAGTTGCTGCGGGGTGACTCGGATCCGTGGAGCACTTGTAGCGCGTGAAGGAAGTGTCGGTGCGCGCTCGCTCACTTGCTACACCTCTTGCTCTTCTTCCTCTGCATCCTTGGCCTCCTCTCCCCCATTCACAAGGGAATATTGCCTTGTGGTAGTGCTGCCGCTGCTCAGCTCCAAAGGCAGCTCCACATGCTTCAAGCCGGAAATCTTCACCTCCCCAAACCGCATGCATATCTTCGCCTCATTCTCCGCCTTCCATTTCTTGTACATGAAGTTCTCCATGAACTTGCAATCCCTGCTCACCATGAACTTCTTGATGAATGGGTTCCAAAGAAGCCAGCCCTTGCTGTTTTGAGCCATACCCAAGTGCACAGCCCATATCACCTTGGCACCAAGCTTGTTGTGCCGAAGATGCTTAGGCACGAGCGCCATGCACATGCACCCGAACACCCGAAGCGTATCCGCTATTCCCGCGGCCTCCACCGAAGTTGCTGCCACCAAACCTTCCTCCCCCTCGTCCTCTACCTCTTCCTCGGCCATATCCACGGCCGACACTCGCTGCCCCAGCGCCATCCGCAGTCGCCAACTCACGGCGGCGGAAGTCCTCTTGAAGGATCGCTCGCTTCACGTCTTCAAGCGAGAGATGGGGCAGATCACGGTTCAAGTTGATGATGAGTGAGGACCACGATTCCGGGAGTAGGGCCAGCAACTTGGTCTTCTTTTGGAGCTCACTGTAGTTCAAATCAGCTCCTTCAAGCCACGTCAACAAGTTGAAGAATTTCTGCACCCCTTCTTCAACCGCTTCATCCTCTTCAACAAGTTGAAGAATTTCTGCACCCCTATTTGTCGTTCCAACACCACAGCTACCGCCACTGTTGCAGGAGCGTGTACACCCTTGAGAGCGGCCCATGCCTTTGGTCCCTTTTCTGGTTCACGCTGGAAAGGATTGATGTGACGGATTTGGCGGCTCCCCAACGCTTGCCCAAGTAGGAGATAGCCTTGTGCGCTCTTCCGCACCCACGGGCTCTTCCCCGGGTCGTTCTCAGGGCGCTTCTCCGTTCTTTCCATCACCTTCAGCAATTCATAGTGGTCAAATACGTTCTCCATCCTGAAGGACCACTCAGCAAAGTTATCACCGTTGAACTTGTCAAGCCCGAACACTCTTGGTTTATCCCTAGAAGATCCAAAAGTAGGCTGCACGGGCGCCATGGCTGAATCACGGGGTTGACCTAGTGCTTGGGGTCCTCCACTGCCTCCAGCACCTCTGTCACCCCTTTCCTCAGGTCCAGCCATCGTCGTAGCTGCTCCAAGGAGCTCTGATACCACTTGTTATAGTCACAGTAGGCTTCAATGTGCCTAAACCGAAAGATAGAGTGCACAGTCACATTTCTGCATAGCGGCTTTAAACGTTCATAGCGTTCTGGTCACAGCTTCGAATGACCTGATTCTAATTGGATCTGAATAGTCGTAGCAATTTAGATCGCACGATTTCACCAAGTATTGACGGCCCAGCGTCGGTTTGAACGAACGGCACTATGGCAGCCACTGTAGTCTTAGAACACAAGATAGGGAGAGTTACGAGTTGGGAATGACTCCCAGCTCCTACAAGAGCCGAGGTACAGTGATTTGGAACAGTGCCACACTGTCTCCAACCACGAAGGGTCTCGAAACTACCCTTCATAAGGGCCTACAGCAAGTGAAATGTTACACTACACAAAGTACCCTTCATAAGGGCCTTCTCAATATCTTGAGGTGTACCTTTTTTCTGCGGGTTTCGCGATCACTTGAATCTTGAAGCCAAGGCTCTGGTTCTTTACCATAAACTCATCCTTGAGTTCTTGATGTGTCTGCCGCACACACCGGCAACACGCTGAACGTTCGACACAGGACAAAATAGAAACCGCGCGAGACACACAAGCGACAAAATAGAAACCACGCGGGACACAAAATGACCGCGTAACACGCGACTAGCAATAACTCGCTATTGACTCGACACACACACACACTCGACATTATGACCCATCATACACACATTATTATAAGCATGAAATATATATTATCTCATGCCCTCATACCATTCCATGCACACACGCATGCACGCACACGGACAACAAGCCGAGTGCAAACCGTAGGGTTGCGCCAACACTGTGCAGGTCGACACCCACCTTGTCAACCTGCCCTACAAAAGAAGGCCGTCCAGCATTCTTGATTGAAGGCAACACCACAGCGGTCCCCTGTAACTTGACAAAGCCTGTTGAGCCGCTTTCCCACTGTGAACGGTCAACTGCTTTTCCCGTACATCCGACTAAGTCGTCAGCATTGCTTAAGCGAGGACGAGGCCAATAATCCACTCCCTTTAACACTCCCCTGCCGCGCTCACGCTTGGGCCTCCAGCCCACACGGCAGTACTTCATGGAGAAAACGCGTCTTCGGTGTGCACCCCACACACAGCACATTGTCACCGCACCAGCCGTGCTGAAGGGCATGCACGTACTGCTGCACCTCATCATCGCCGTCGCCGACGTCGCCAGACGAACTCGGCCGATAGTGACAGAGCACCGGTTGAAAGCCGGAAAATGCAGCGCCTTCTTCAGGAAGTCTGCCGGTTGCTCGGTGGTCGAGATGTACTTCAGCACGAACCTCCCGCGCCTCACCATGTGCTGCAGCCAGGCGTAGCGTCGCTCCATGTACTTGAGGCTGCCCGTCAGCCCCAAGCCGTCAGCGACCGTAATTGCCGACTTGTTGTCCACACGAAGGACGGTCGGCTTCCCAGCATCGAGCAGCTTGAACTCTGCAAATAGGAAGCGAAGTCGACGCCCTCCTTGCCGGTGTCCGTGGCCGCAACGTACTCCGACTCGGTCAAGAAGAGCGTTGCGCACTTGATGCACCGGCTCGGCCAGGAGACCGCGGCCCCTCTGAAGACGAACACGTAGCCGCCCGTGCTCGTCCGGCTCTGCTTGTTGCCTGCGTCGTCGGCGTCCACGTAGCCAATCAGCTCCAGCGACTCTGGTCCACCGCCGAACTCCAGGGCGGTAATGCTGGTGTTAGCGAGGACGGTGACGATGCTGAGGAAGATCCTCAGTGTGACATAGCTGTTGACCGATGAGTACGTCTCGTCGTAGTCGGCGCCGTACACCTGCGTGAAGCCCTTCACGACCAGCCTCGTCTTTTCGCGCTCGACGGTGTCGTCGATGCGGTACTTGGTCGTAGGTTCTTCATGATGTTCACCTTGCGCGGGCATTAGACCAACTCCCAAGTGCCCATGCCGATGCGGCTGCGGAATTCTTCTTCCATGGCGGCCTTCATAGCCTCGCCGTTCCAGCTCGCCAGCGCCTCCTTCACCATCATCGTGGCAATGTCCCAGCGGTGTTCGGGGTCGGCATGCACGTCGGGGTCGAGCTCCGGCAGTTCTTCATCCTCCTTGGCGTCGTTGTACAGCAGATCATCGTCGACCTCGTCGTACACTGTGGTGAAAGCAGCTGGCGGTAGACATGCATGGAAGCTCAGCCGCTCCGGCGGCCTTCGAGCTCGACCTATGCGTCGTAGCTTAGGCTTCGTGGTCGGCACCTCCACCACATCGCTGTGGGTGGACTCCTCTCCTGCCGACAGCTCCCCTTCCTTGTCGACATCTTCGTCGTCGACCAGCTGCTTCGACCCTTCGACCGGCTGCTCGTCTGCTGCTGACTTCGACAGCTCCCATTTCAACCGCCCCGGCTGCTGCTCCCCTGTCGACTGCACCCCTGATACTGCCTCCTGTTCGACCGGCTCCCCTGTCTGCTGCTCCCCTATCATCGACGGCTTCCCATCCTGGTTGACAAGTTTAGCACCTTGTCGACCGCCGGCGATGCCACTAACCGGCGCCACAGGCGACGCCTCAAGGCTCCCCTCACCGCCGGTGGCCGACACAGGTGTGAGAGTACGACGGCTTATGCTAGCTTTGCTAGCTTGCCTGGTCTTTGTTATGCTATTACTAGCTTGGGTTTATTTTATCATGCATATATGTGCTTGATTTCCTAGGTTAGGTGCTTTCCTATATTTTATTATAGTTATAGCACCAAACCTGGTTACGTGTACCGAACTCAAGCCTTTTCGGTTGCCACCGAATTGCTTTCTACTGAGTTCCGGAAGGTTTTGTTCGGGACGCTTCGCGACCCTCAGAACATCCGCATAACACCTGGGTAACTAGCCTTGTGTCGAGACTATATACAGCCTCGTGTTGTACCCAAGAAAATAATTCAATTCAAACTCTCTTGCCTGAGCTCGATCTTAGATCCTGACACTTGGTACTCAGAGTCTGTTTACGCGCGAATTTCTTGACCGCTTAAACCTAGCTTTTAAAAACGCGGGGGCGACGACGAATAGCGCTGATTTTGGGTACGTAAACCAGTTCCGCGCTACTTTTCGAACCAGTTTTCGAACATTCCTCAGGAATTTCGACCGTCAGATCGATTCGAATCTCAACGGCCCTGAGAATTTCGCTGAAAACGTTGGAATTTGCAGCGTCAGATCGAATTTCTTCTCAACGGCCGAGATCGGACGCGAATTTATACTGAGGGAGAATGACGCGACCTACAGAATCGGCCCTCATCATTTCTAGAGTCGACTCGAGTCACAGTACGTCGACCAGCGCTTAGAATTCATTTTTGTTCGTCGCAAATCTTCCTGTTAATGGCTAAATGGAGGAAAATGGTAATAATTTTGTACGAAAAGTTACGGAGTTATTCACCGACGTGGACCATAAAATAGAGGAGCTCCTCGCGAACCAGTCGGCAGCCGTCACGGCAGCATCGAACGTAGCAGCGAATGCGACAGCGACGCTAGCAGCAGCAGCAGCGACACCGACGTCCGTCGATTCATTGTGACCCTTGAAATTTACTTCGAGGTCGTTGGCTATACGACCCCGACACACGATGCAATGCGGATTCCGCTCACAGCGACACTGTTGCGAGGCCCGGCGCTCGAGTGGATTTGCAACAGTAATAAGATCCGAGGCAAAGGGTCATGGATGCAGTTTCGAGCAGCTTTAATTCAGCGTTTCGAACCAATCAACTTCAGCTACATGGCGCGGCAGCAGATTCATCGGCATAAATAGTACGGCATTGTAACACAGTACACGCAGTAGATGGAGAGCCTCTTCAATCGAATTACCGACCTGACCAAAGGGGAAAAAAATCCAAACGTGTACTGAGGGGCTAAAGATGGAAGTCCGCCGACAGGTGATTGCCGCGAACTACGACAACTACCGCGACATGGAGTGTGGAACACAGAGATTCGATGCGGTGATGCGAGATCAACCCGAAACACGAAGACGCATGCCGAACAGATCATTCGGCACGAAGCGATCGGCACCACCCACGACCGCCGAACTGATGGATATCGACAAGATCGATGCGAAGCAGCAGCCGACAAAATATGAGTGTTGTGAATTTTGTGGCGCAGCAGGACATCGATTCTTGGCGTGTTGGAAAATGAAGAAGGCACGAGTGGAGCTACAGGGCAACAACAGTGCGGCACACCCGAAGTCAAAAAGGGAATTGCCAGTAGCAGCGGATCAACCTGTCGATCACGAAAAGATCCGGAAAAAGGCTAAAAGGCAACGACTTGTTGACTTCGGAGCGGGCACAAAAAGGAGGACATGATGACGCGAATTTAAAGCGTCACGACCGGACGGTAATAGGGGAAATCGCCAAGAAAAATGGAACAAGACTCTGCACCGACCGGGAAACTCCAGCCGGACACCCCCGGGAGTAAGAATATTTCCTCTTGAGGTTTTCAAGCCTTTGAAAAAATCAGGGGAGATTTCGAGTCCAAGAAAAAACCTTAAGACATTATTCACGTACATGAGAAGTTGGGCAAACTACTCCGGAGCATTGAAAAGGGTCGTGCATTTCGAGGAGTTAATATTCTCTCCACGCAGCACATTGTTAAGGCTCCCTATTGCCCATAGGAGAAGCCTACACAGCTGCATCGGCTTAGGGGAAGGTTCCGGACCAAGACAAAGCTGAATCGGCCTCGGATAAATCCTTCTAACCCTACTCAGTTGAAAACATATATGGAGTCAGCAGCTTCAAGCGTAGGACCGAGGGATGATCTATTCGATGTACCCTACGATCCTATAAGCGAGACCATCTACGGTTACTCGGAGCAGCAACAACCACTACTACTCGAGGTGATCTGCAACGGACGACGCCCTCAGGCACTGGTAGACAATGGTGCGTCCCACTTGGTGTGCGACCGCGGGACGTTGGAGAAAATTGGAGAACCTTTGGAGGAGACCAAGTTCACGGCAACGATGGTGGACGGTACAAACTTCGCATCCACGGCGAAGCATCACTAGAGCTGCACATAGGGGCGCTAAGGTGGAAGCCGACGTTGCCAATCACGAACATCAAGGGTTTAGATTTCATCTTGGGGCGAGATGTCCTGAAGCGGTTCAACCCCAAGATCGACTGGGTCAACCGGAAGGTGTGCATCTACAACGGGAAACGAGTGGAGCTGCATTGCTAGATGGATACAGGGGACGTTCTTGAAACAACACTGGCACGGTTCGAGCAGACGATGAACGAGAGCAACACGGGTTACTTAGCACTGATTATGGTAGCAGCAGAGGAGGAGAAGCCAAACACAGAACTACCTGCAGCAGTGAAGGAAGTCTTGGAGCAGTACAAGGATATAATGCCCGACGACCTACTCGCAGGCGTACCTCCAGCACGCACCCACGAGCATGAGATCGTGGAGGAACCAGGTGCGAAACCCATCTCACGTGCACCATACCAACTGAGTCCGACAGAATTGACAGACACGAAGAAGCAGAGAGAGTATCTACTGGACAGACAACTGATCCGCCCATCCACCTCTCCCTACGGTGCATCAGTTCTCTTCACTCCAAAACCAGAGGGCAGTTTACGGATGTGCATCGACTACCGCGCACTGAAGAAACAGGCAGTCAAAAACAAATATCCCATACCGCGCATAGACGACCTACTAGACCAACTGCGTGGTGAAACAGTCTTTTCGAAGCTCGACCTACGGTCGGGATACTGGCAGATCAAGATGGCGGACAGCTCGATCCACAAGACGGCGTTTCGTACCAGAGATGGCTCCTACGAATACTTGGTGATGCCGTGCGGACTCTGCAATGCACCAGCAACGTTTCAGGCAAAGATGAATCGTATCTTACGGCCCTTGTTGGACGAATGCGTGGTGGTGTACCTGGACGACATTCTCATCTACTCCAAGAACATGAAGGAGCACGTGGAGCATCTGCAAAAGGTGTTCGAGATCCTGCGGAAAAATAATTTCTACGTGAAGCTATCGAAGAGCGACTTCGCCCTGAAGAAGGTGCAGTTTCTCGGGCACATATTGAGTGCGGAGGGCGTACACGTGGACCCGCGGAAGATCGAAGCCGTCAAGAAGTGGAAAGTACCGGAGAACGTGAAGGAGTTGCAGCAGTTCCTAGGCTTCGCCAACTACTACAACAGGTTCGTGCCGCAGTACGCTAAGATAGCAGTGCCACTGACCAACCTACTGAAAAAGGATACGCCCTACAAATGGGATACTCCTCATCAGCAAGCCATGGAGCAGCTACAGACAGCGCTGACTACAGCGCCAGTACTCATCCTACCGGACCCAGACAAGGACTTCGTGGTGGAAGCAGAAGCTAGTGACTAAGCAGTCGGAGCAGTACTGATGCAGGATCACGGACGCGGTTTGCAGCCTATCGCCTACCTCAGTAAAAAGTTACACGGAGCAAAACTGAACTACCCCATTCACGACAAGGAAGCCTTAACCACAGTTATAGCCTTCAATGCGTGGAGGTGTTACTTAGAGGGAGCCAAATACCTGAAGTCGCAGCCGACGCTCTCACCACGATAGGTGCGGTGGGTGGATTTTCTGGAAACTCACTTCCACTATGACATCGTCTACAAGCTCGGGCTACACAACAAGGTAGACGCGTTGAGCCGCCCTGGACATGTAGTAGGCATCCAGCTCGATGGGATGAACCCGCTGCTCCGTGGGATGAACAAGGTTCTATTCCAACATGGGTACTCCGTGGACGCAGAGATCGCTACAGCAAAGACTAAGAAGTTGCTATAGTGGGAGAAATACTTAGCTGTAAGGAAGGGCACAGGAAAGATTTGGGTAGCGAACTATGCCCTGCTCCGACAGATCCTACTGGAGGAGTATCACGACGTACCATATGCGGGACATTTTGGGAGCAACTAGACGTTAGCAGGGATAGCGAAGTATTACTACTGGCTCGGGATGGCAGCAGACGTCCAGCAGTTCGTCACCTCATGCGACGCGTGCCAGCGGATGAAGAGTAGCAAGCAGAAAAAAGCAGGGTTACTTCAGTGTCTACTTGTACCGGAGCAGCCATGGTAAGTCGTTAGCCTCGACTTTCAGGGGACTTCCTTCAACCTCACGAGGGCATGACGCTATACTCGTTGTGATCGACAAGTTCTCTAAAATGGGTCACTTCATCCTGACCAACGCCACGGCTACAGCTGAAGCAACTGCTCGCCTCTTCTTCGACCGCATCATCACCATCCACGGCATGTCTGCTACACTCATCTCAGAGAGAGACCCAAAATTCACCAGTAAAATCTGGAAGGAGCTCATGGGACTGTTGGGAACAAAGCTTGCAATGTCTTCAGCATACCATCCTTAGACTGACGGACAGACAGAGCGATTCAATGAGGTGGTTGAACAGCTAGTGTGCATAGCTTGCAAAGACGACGTCAGCCACTGGGACATACAGTTACCGACCCTAGAGTTCGCTTACAACAACGCATCATGTTCGGCCACAGGGAAAACTCCTTTCTTCCTGTATTACGGACAGGAACAACTCACACCACAGCAGCCAACCACACCGGCACACATCCAAGCCGCACATGAATCATTCAATTCAAGCTCTCTTTCCTGAGCTCGATCCTAGATCCTCACAACAGGTATCGATGCAGGCTGATCTTCGACGGGGGAGGGAGGAGCAAGAACAGGGGGAGGTAGAAGAACCTTGACAACATCCTCATTAGCAGGCTCGTCGACTTCGGCGAGCAGTGGTACCGTTGCCGACAAGGTGTCCATCGGCGGGTGTGCCTGCGTCTGCCCCGACGCCGGCCCATACTTCGCTTTCCACACCTCCAGCGATAGCGTCTCGTAGAAGATCACCTCGACTGACGTGACCACCTGGTTGTCGGTCAGGTCGAGCATCTCCCAGCCCTTCCTCTCAAGCGACACACCCAGATGAAGCCCCCAACGAGCCTTCGACACCAGCTTCCCACCGCGCCGCTGCTCGGGAACCATGAACTGCACCATGCAGCCCCACACCCATGCCAGCGTGAGGTCGGGCTTCTTCCCGGTCAGCAGCTGGTATGGAGTCGTCCCCGATGGCGTCGTCGACTGCTCCAAGTACTTGCGCACCCAGACAACTTGGCGTAGAGCAAGGTGCCACCAGTGGTGCTGCACGCTCATGTGCAGCAGCATCGTTCACACGGACTCGACGACTGTGTGCATCTCCCGCTCAGCCATGCCGTTTTGTTGCAGAGTGTAGGGGCACGTCAAGTCGTGGACGATGAACTTCCCATTGACGAAGTTGGTGAACACCTTCCCGAGGAACTCCCCTCCTCGGTCGGAGCGGAGCATCAGCACCGTCTTCTTCGTCTGCCGCTCTACCAGCACCAGCCACTGTTGGAACTCCCGCAGCACATCGCTCTTCTTAGCAACCGGCATTGCCCACACGAACCGAATGTTGCGATTCTTCAACAGCAACGAACCATCGACGTCGGCACGCGAGATGCGTGCAGCCGCCGCCGTCGACCGCTGCACTTATCAAGCTATATTTGTTATAGCTTCTATTGTTAGTCTAGGTGTACTTTCTACTTGTTGGGGTTAGGGTTAGGTTTCCTATATACTTGTTGTACTTTCCACTTCTAGTCGCTCTTATTTCTCATCATGGTATAGAGCTAGGTTTACCCTAGCTAGGGTTTCCCCTAGCGTTTTAAGTCTCGATAGTTGGGCCCACCGAAATCGCTACTAGAGCGCGCCCCGTCCTAACGCGCGCCCCTTAGCTCGTCGCCCCTCGCCCGTAGCGCGCCCGTCATCCGCAGTTCTCCCGTCGCCTGTCGCTTTTCCGTCGCCCGTCAATTTTCCCCTCCCATTGCCCGTCGATTGTCGATTTCTTCCCTCCTGTCACCCGTCGCCCGTCGATTTCTCCCCCCCCCCCCCCCCCGTTGCCCGTCGCCCGTCTCCCGTCGACCGTAGGAACAGGCCCCGTAGCCCCTTTTACGATAGCTGGCCCCGCGGCCCTTTCGATAGCAGGCTCCGCGGCCCTTTCGATAGCGGGCCCCGTGGTCCCGTCATCAGTCGTATGCACGCACAGCAGCAGCCGCGCGCACGTGGCGCCACCGCTGCCTTACCCGCCACCCCATCTCTCCGCCGCCGCCTTACCTGTCACCCGCCCCCCCACGAGTTGAAACCCTCTGCCCCACCTGACACACGTTGCCCCACGAGCTGCCTCACCCGCCGCCCCACCAGTTAGCCTCAGCCCCACCAACTAGCCACAATTGGAAACCATAGTCTACCACCCGTACCCGCAGAACCGCACAGAACCGCACATAATCGCACTCCAACCATGCTAGCTCCCCTGGAACTGCACAGAACCGCATTCCACCCGTGCTAACCCCCCCCTAGAATCGCACAGAACCGCACTCCACCGCCCTCGACCATTCTTCATCACACCACGACCGCACTGAACCCCTCCCACAAGCACCAGAACCGCACTCAGCCGCATTCCACCGCACCAGGCCACTCCTAGCCCCACCTGACCGTCCAACACCGTTTCCAACCGCTCTCAACCCCACCCAACCATTCACCACCACACTAGACTGCCATCAGTTGCACCATTAGCAGTATAGGCTGCCCCCCTGCGTCAGGCTCCCCGCGAGTGGCACGATATGCTACGTACGACTCTTGCAGCGCTTGACTTCTTTCCGTCGTCTGCCGACCCGTGGCTGTTCGTCCGCCGTGGCCCAACCCCGTTCTTTGTTCTGGTCTACGTTGACGACCTGGTCTTCGCCACTCCTGACCGACGCGTATTGGCCCCCGTGAAGGAGGAACTGCAGAGGAGACACACTTGCACTGACCTTGGTGAGCTGCAGCGCTAACTTGGTCTGTAGATCACCAGGGACAGGGCAGCTCGCACCATTACGCTGACACAGTCGCATATGGTCAAGCAGATCCTCACGCGGTTTTACTTTTCGTTCTCCAAGGTACAGCCCACCCCTCTTGCTGTGGATCATGGGCTTATGGCTCCACCTTCGGACGAGCCATTTGAGTCCAGTGGTCCATATCCTGAGCTGGTAGGTTGTCTCATGTACCTTATGGCCTGCACTCGACCAGACCTAGCTTACCCTTTTAGTGTCCTTGCGCGCTTTGTTGTGCCTGGGAGACACCGACCTTCTTACTGGTACACTTCTAAGAGGGTGGCAAAGTATGTGGCGAGTATATCAGGCATGGGACTTGTCCTAGGAGGGAAGCAGCCAGTAACACTTACAGGTTTCTCGGACTCGTTGTGGGCCGACGCTGCAGAGTCGCTGCTGTCTACACCACAGGGTTATTGCTTTAGCCTTCGAACCGGAGCTGTTTCGTGGAGGGCGACACGGGTGTCGTCCGTCTCTAGTTCCAGCTGTGAGGCCGAGGTGTATGCTGCGGCCATGGCCGCTCAGGAGCTTCACTAGCTGTCTTTCCTCCTCATCGACCTTGGTGAGCAGCCTCGCTCTCCCCCAGTCTTGTTCGCAGACAACAGGTCTGCTATCCTGTTGTGCGAGGAGCCCCGACTGGTTGGGAAGGCGAAGCACATCCAGCTTTGATTCTTCCTTTTGCGAGAGTTGCAGCAGCGTGGCCACGCACTCGTGCTATGTGTGGTTTCTGAGGCCAACACTGTAGATATCTTCACTAAGGCATTGTCGCCTTGTGACCACCAGCGCTTCTATACCCAGCTTGGCCTTGTGTCTACTGGCCCTCACTTGCTTACGTAGAGATGCTTTGTCTTGTACTCTTGCATCTCACTATATGTCATATAGCTGTGTTTGTGGACAGGCCTTGCGGCCCCTTGCTTTTGTAGTTATTTTCCGTATAACCAAAGTATAGTTATTTCCTGTATTCTGTGTTACCTTGTTTATTTTGTGTTATGTATGCTGTACATACCGACCACACTATATTTGTCCCGTTACCATTTCGCGATTTTTGCCTCTCGATTATCGTTCGCGCCATTCAGCGTGAGTCACATGCCTCGGCTGGTAACGCGATCCAGGCCTACGTCTCGGACAACTCCAAACCTCGGCACTAGGCTCGGAAGGCACCCCACATTTTTGCGTGTTGTGAATATCGGCGTTTTGCTACATAATATTTGCTTATGCCTTCGCTCATATTGTTATTCTTGCCTCGATAGTACAATCTTAGCTCACGCATGCATATACATATATATTATTTATATCTATGTATATATTCAGCCGGTAAAGTGGATTGAAACGGTGAAGTAAGGATGCGTCCTCATTTTCTGGTAATTGTGAATGCAACAAACAGAATTTCAGCGCTGCGGGGGATTGATTTTGCACGACCTATTTTGGGGATCACATGGAGGATGCGTTCCTTTAGCGCCGATCCTGCGTTCGATCGTGCAGAATCGATCGTGCAGAATTGATCCTCCACTGCACTAAAATCCTGCATAATGGATTCAAAAGGATTATAAGGTTTTTGATCCACACCAAGAACTATCATGCATAGGATCGATCGCAAAATAGGCGTTGAGGGGACGCCTCCTACAAGATATTGCCAAGAAGAGCACATGATCTAAAGGTGTATTCATGGGTTCGTGACATCCATGTTTTGTGTCATCCAAAATTGTGGGAAGATACGAGCTGTAATACAACAGCTCGTGTCAATACGCCAAAACAACTGGCGAGATGTTTTGAGAAAATGTTTTGATGGATACCTTACTTCTTGATGTCACAATCTAGGAACGAAGAATGACTAGAAACAGAGTAGTACAGGGTTTGTATATGAAAAACTAATTGGGCGGTAACCCATAGGGAGTGCCCCACTACAGCCTAGAGCATAGTTCTAATACACCCCCATAGACAAAGTGGGGGACAAGCAAGAGAACTAAGCAAGGTCAAGCCCAGGGTGGATCACAACGTCACCACACATTCTGAGCACAAGCAAATGGCCACAAGGCCAGTCCACATGCTGAGTTATAAATATAAAAGAGAAAAAGCAGGACATTGATCACCACCCAGAAAGTGTAACCATGCAGGTATAAATATATAGGTCATAGTACAAGCAAAGTCAAGAAGTGAGCAAGTGAGGCCAAGTAGGCACAAGGCCTAGAACAGTACAGCACCGCTGATGATCACAAGGCTGAAGTGCCTTGGTGAAGATATCAGCAGTGTTGGCCTGAGAGGCCATGTAAATAAGACGAAGCTGATCACGCTGCTGCAACTCTCGACCAAGGAACTAGTGCAGAGCGATGTGCTTCGTTCTGTGCTCCAGTCTGTGCTCCTGACACAAGGCAATCATGGCCTTGTTGTCGACGTACAGAACTGGAGGAGAACGAGGCACCTCTCCCAGGTCAGTCAGCAGGTAGGTGAGCCAGCGTAGCTCTTGTGCAGCCATGGCCCCTGCGTAGATCTCAGCCTCACACCTGGAGCTGAGAACCGAAGACGAGCGGGTAGACCGCCACGAAACGGAACCGGAGCCAAGGCTGAAGGTGTAACCCTGTGACGACCGCTGCGTAGCCAAGTCATCAACCCAAGAAGCGTCTGCGTGACCAGTGAGGACAACTGGACCCCGTCCTCCAAGCACGAGCCCCATGCCCGACGTACTGCACAAGTAGCGCATCACCCTCTTAGCGGCCTTCCAGTGCTCTGGTCGGTGTCTCCCGGGTGCAACGTAGTGTGCCAGGATGCTAAGAGGGTAAGCAAGGTCAGGTCGAGTGCAGGTCATCAGGTACATGAGGCAGCCCACAAGCTCTAGATACGGGCCACTTGGCTCTACGGACTCATCCAAAGGCAGAGCTGAGAGCGAGTGACCTGTAGCCAGAGGAGTGGCCTGTGCTGAGGACCAGGTGAAGCCGAAGCGCTGAAGGACCTGCTGCACCATGTGTGACTGAGTCAGTGTGATGGTGCGGCGTGCTCTGTCCCGGGTGATCTGCAAGCCAAGATAGCTGCGCAGCTCACCCAGGTCTGTGCACGTGTGTCTCTTCTACAGCTCCGACTTCAGTAGAGTCAGTGCCTCAGTGTCAGCAGTGGCAAAAACCAAGTCGTCGACGTACACGAGGATGTAGAACGGCGGCAGCGAAGTGTCGGTGCGCAGAAACAGCGACGTGTCAGCAATAGAAGGAGCAAACCCAAGAGCCGCAAGCGTAGTCCTCAGTGTGTCGTGCCTCTCGCGAGGCGCCTGGCGGAGACCGTAGACTGGCCGCCGGAGGCTCCACTGGGTACCAGGAGGGAACAACCCAGTGCAGCCAGGTGGGCAGCGCAGCCAGATCTCCTTGTGCAGGCTGCCCTGTAGGAAAGCATTGCTGAAGTCAAGAGAGTGAAGCTCGTAGTCACGCTGCGCGGCGACATGCAGCAGAACCCGAAGAGTGGTCATCTTTGGGGTCACGAAGAAGGTCTGGAAGAAGTCAACTCCCTGTCGCTGACTGAAGCCTCGTGCAACGTAACGAGCCTTGAAGACAGGCAGAGAACTCGGCGGCCGCTTCACCTTGAAAATCCACATGCCACTGACGATGTTCGCCCCAGGAGGGGGAACCTCGTCGACGTAAGTGCCTGTGGACTTCCAGGGTGCCATCTCTGCGTCCATGGCTGTCTGCCACTGAGAGGAGTAGGGACCCTCTATCGCCTCTGCGTAAGAGCGCGGGGTCGGGATGTCTAGTGCATCCGGGTCTCCCTCGGGTGCAATCAGCATGGACACGAGATGAGATACAGCAGCCGCAAAACACTCAAAGTCCTCCTGCCTGTCCTCAAGGGCACACTCACCCCCAACAGATGGAGGACAGACAGACTCTGACTCGGCATCAAGACTAGCGGCGTAGTTGAGACGACAGCGAGTAGCAAAGTCGACAAGCTCAGCAACTAAGGCATACGCAGCAGTGGACTGAAAGGAAGGGTCAGTGACAACAGCAGCTAGCGGACGCGTGACAGTAGGGCTGGCAGCACGAAGTGAGTCAGACTCGGGGTCCGGACCATCAGCAAGGGAGGACGCAGGAGGAGACGGCAGAGGGACACGCAGTGGAACAGAAGAAGGACGGAGTGCCATCTGGTGCATGCGGGGGACAGGAGGAGGACGCGGACGCGGAACACGACGACTAGTGCGAGCAGCGCGAATAGGCGACGCAGGGCGAGATGCAGGCTCATGACGCTGATCAAGACCTCCGGTCGGCTGGCGGTAACTGCGACTGCGGCTGGTCAGGCGGCGAACACAGGAAGGGAGGAGTAGGACCTGTAGAGGGCGGCAGACCAAGAACCTGCTTAAGAAGTGGAACAAAGTACGGTCGCGGCCGTGCAGCGCCTCCAGAACCAGCAGAGACAGCACCAGGACCCCCTGCTCCAGAGTCTCCAGCTCCAACCCCTGCAGCACCACTAGCTCTAGCACCAGCAGCACCACCATCAGAAACAGCTCCAGTGCCTCCAGCTCCAACTCCTGCAGTACCACTAGCTCCAGCACCAGCACCACCTCCAGCAGGAACAGCTCCAGCGCCTCCAGATCCAACTCCTGCAGCACCACTAGTCCCAGCACCAGTAGCACCTCCATTAAGAACAGCTCCAGCGCCTCCAGCTCCAACTCCTGCAGCACCACCAGCCCCAGCAGCTCCAGTACCTCCAGTACGAGCACCTCCAATACCAGCAGCTCCAGCACCTCCAGTAGCTCCAATAGCAGCAGGACCTCCAGCTCCAGCAGCACGGCTCCAGCGCTGAGCAAACCACTCGCGCAGCTGCGTTGGAGAGAGCAGCTCCCGCCGGGACAAGTTATCCGTAGGACCTCCAGAGGACAAAGTACCTCCAGGCTCAGCATGCTCAGGCTCCACACTCTCAGGCTCAGCACCCCCAGGCTCCGCACCCTCAGACTCAGCAACCCCACGCGTAGCACCCCCAGGCACCCACACTCTCAGGCTCAGCACCGCAAGGCTCCGCACCCTCAGACTCAGCAATCCCAGGCTCAGCACCCCCAGGCTCCGCACGCTCAGGCTCAGCACCCCTAGGCCCTGCACCCGCAGGCTCAGCACCCCCAGTAGCACCAGAGTCGACAGCTACCTCGACAGGCTCGACAGGGTCTACCTGGGACACACCTGAGGGGGCAGGACCCTGAGGGGGGAGGGGGTCTACCCGAGGAGGACCTGGTGCTAGGAAGAGCGGTGGGGGGGGGAGAGGGGCAGTGCGGTAGGGGAAGAGATGGTAAAAGGGAAACGACTCGTCAAACATGACGTCCTGAGAGGACAGAACACGGCGCGAGGTGGGGTGGTAAAACTGCCAGCCAGGCGCGTCAGGGGGGAAGCCAAGGAAGACGCAGGGAACAGCACGGGAGGACAGCTTGCCCGCGGAAGAATCGCGGACAAAAGCTTGAGATCCCCACACACGGAACACAGACGCATCGCCAACCTTCCCCGTCCACCGCAGAGCAGGTGTGGTCTCCGGAACGGAGACATGGGGCTGGAGGTTGAGCTGATGCGCAGCTTACTGAACCGCGAATGGCCACAGAAAATGGGGAGCAGCCGCATGGATCATGGACGTACGAGCGACGTCCATGACCATGCTAATGCGGCGCTCAGCAATCCCATTCTGCTGTGGGGAGGCCGGAAGCGTGAACGTCTGGCGGATGCCCTCCGCACGACAGAAGGCCTGCAAAATGTTGGAGGAAAACTCTCCACCTCTGTCAGAGTGCAGACGCAGAACAGGAAGGTCCAAGCCGAAACTCTCGCTGAGCTGGCGACGGGCAGCACGGATCCAGTCGATCAGCACCTCAGTGACCTCACCCTTGCGGCGCAAGGTGAAGACTATGGTGTAACGCAAGTAGTCGTCAACGACCAGCAGAAAGTAACGCTCCTGACCCTGTCTACGGACGCGGGCTGTGTCAGAATCCCAACCACTAGATCATTGGGATAAAAGGGCTTGTTAAGTAGCGGGTCAGTGCGCCCATAACCCCCCAGGCCAACGTGCCTGTAACCCTTCCCTAGGATCAATTGGGGATCACCAGTGGACCTCTGACACCCCTCCGCATTGAGATGCCCGAAGTGCATACACCGGGATTCGAACCCGAGACCTTCGCTCTGATACCATGTCAGAATCCCAACCACTAGACCATTGGGATAAAAGGGCTTGCTAAATAGCGGTTCAGTGCGCCCATAACCCCCCAGGACAACGAGCCTGTAACCCTTCCCTAGGATCAATCGGGGATCACCAGTGGACCTCTGACACCCCCCGCACTGTGATGCCCGAAGTGCACATACTAGGATTCGAACCCGAGACCTTCGCTCTGATACCATGTCAGAATCCCAACCACTAGACCATTGGGATAAAAGGGCTTGTTAAGTAGCGGGTCAGTGCGCCCATAACCCCCCAGGCCAACGTGCTTGTAACCCTTCCCTAGGATCAATTGGGGATCACCAGTGGACCTCTGACAGGTTGGGCCCCACACGTCCATGTGGAGAGTTTGTAAGGGAGCCTCCGTCGGAGGGAACTCGGAGGAGTGAGGAGCGACGCGCTGCCGTGCCTCGACGCAAGGAACACAGGTAGGGGCAGGCCCTGGGGGGAGGGGAGGGAGAAACTAGGGAAGACCAGTGACAAGGACCAGGGAGGGGTGACCAAGGCGGTGGTGCCAGAGGAGAGTCTGGTGTGACAAGAGACGACACGAGCAGGGGGCAGACTCCGGACCAGACCTGGACGCGGCAGCAAACACCTGACCAGACGCGGTAACTAGAGAGGACGCAGTAGTCAGGGTGTACAAACTCAACCCAGGCTGACGGGTAAACGTGGTGAGGTGGCGGCCTATTCGAGCACACGTACAGTGGGTCACCCGCTGACCACCAGGAGTGAACTGGTCAACCCACACGTCCTGGAGGTCAGCTCCACTCACCAAGTTCGTAGAGAACGAGGGGAGGTGAAGACCCGATAGTGAGCCAGGCGGGGCCAGCGGACACGGCAGAACCGTAGAGGAGTGTGCAAGGACTGGGCCCCTAGAGGGGTCCGCCAGGGAGACAGCAACCGGCCGACTGAGCGGCGTGAGTGTGGTGCAGTCGCGAAAGAAAGAGCGGGAAGCTCCTGAGTCAAGAGTGAAAGTGTGCAAGGCCTCAGCAGGCGCAGTACCTAAGAGAGCAGACTCACCAGCACCTGGAGCAGCAGGCTCACCAGTACCTCAAGCAGCAGACTCACTAACACCTAGAGCAGCAGACTCTATACCTAGGTTAGGCAGCATACACAGGTAACAGTCACCCTCAGCACTAATAGTCACAGCATACATGGCAGCAAGGATAGCTTCATAATCAAGATCAAAGATAGCAGATCAGCCCAGCGAGGGAGCTCAGTAGCGTCAGGAAACTATGCGCGCCAGGCGTCAGTCAGGCGACTGAAACAGCGCTGCGTAGCGTGCGGCAGCTTGCACGTCTCTCCACGGCGCTCGCCGGTGCGGAGAACGTAAGCGCAGGGACCCGCACCCCCAGACCTCCCACGCCCAGCGTACCACTCACGAAGCTGCTGGGGCGACGAGGCCTCACAAGAACGCAGCTACTACTGGCGCTGGCCACTGCCAAAGCCTCCACGCTGCACGGCTCCACCCCGACCAGCACCAACGCCGCCGCCACCCCCACTGCCGCTGCCGCCGCAGCCTCCACCTCCACCGCCGCCACCGACGCCCCCACTCCCGCCTCCACCCCCACCTCCACTCCCACCCCCTCCACCTCCTCCACCGCCACCACCGCCGCTCCCGCCGTCCCCTCCACCACCCTTGCCCCCCTTGCCCTTGCCGCTGCGGCGCCTACCACTAGTGTGAGAGTACGACGGCTTATGCCAGCTATGCTTGCTTGCCTAGACTTTATTATGCTATTTCTAGCTTAGCTTTATCTTTTGCGTGCATGAATTGTTTGATTTCCTAGGCTAGGTGCTTTCCTATATTTTATTATAGTTATAGCACCGAGCTAGGTTGTGTGCACCAAATTCTGGGCTTTTCGGTTGCCACCGAATTGCCTTCTGCCGAATTCGGGAAGGATCTGTTCGGGACACTTCGCGACCCTCGGAACCTTCGCGTAACAAATGGTTACTGGGCCTTGTGTCGAGCCTATATATAGCCTCGTGTTGTACCTAGGTAATCATTCAATTCACATTCTCTTTTCTGAGCTCGATCCTAGATCCTCATACTTGGTATCAGGGCCTATTTGCACATGAAGTTTTTCGACCGCTAAACCTAGCTTTTAAAACCACGGGGGCGACGACGGAAAGCGCCGATTTTGGGTACGTAAACCAGTTCCGCGCTATTTTCTAACGTCCCCCTCGAACCGGTTTTCGAACACTCCTCAGGTCCAGTGGCGAAAAAAGTTGGAATTTCGACCGTCGGATCGATTCGAATCTCAACGGCCCTGAGAATTTCGCCCAGAAAAGTTGGAATTTGGAGCGTCGGATGGAATTTCTTCTCAACGGCTGAGATCGGACGCGAATTTCAACTAAGGGAGAATTATGCGACATACAGAATCCGCGCTCGTCATTTCGACAGTCGATTCGACTCACAGTAAGACGACCAGCGCCTACAATTTAATTATTTTCGTCGCAAATCTTCCTGTAAATCGTCAAATGGAAGAAAATGGTGATAATTCCGTACGGAAAATTTTGGAGTTACGCACCGACCTGGACCAGACGCGAGCGGCACACCAGCGAATAGAGGAGCTTCTCGCGAACCAGTCGGCAGCCGCCATAGCAGCAGCAACGGCAGCAGCAGCAGCAGCGACACCAACACTTCACCCAGCAGCAGCGGCAATGCCTACGATGAATCTTGAGGCGGCACGTTCGAGGCTACCGGAGACGTTCAATCCGAATGCGAGAGACACCGACGTCCGTCGATTCATTGCGACCCTCGAAATTTTCTTCGAGGTCGTTGGCTCTACGACCCCGACACACGATGCAATGCGAATTCGGCTCGCAGCGACACTGTTACGAGGCCCAGCGCTCGAGTGGATTCACAATAGCAACGAGGTCCGAGGCGAGGGGTCATGGACGCAGTTTCGGGAAGCTTTAATTTAACGTTTTGAACCAATCAACTCCAGCTACATGGCGCGGCAGCAGATTCATCGGCATAAACAGTTCGGCAGTGTAACACAGTACACGCAGTAGATGGAGAGCCTCTTCAACTGAATAACCGACCTGACCGAAGGGGAAAAGGTACAAGCGTATACTGAGGGGCTAAAGATGGAAGTCCGCCGACAGGTGATTGCCGCGAACTACAACAACTACCGTGTCATGGTGTGTGCAGCAGAGAGATTCGATGTGCTGACGCGAGATCAACCCGAGACACGACGCCACGTGCCGAACAGATCATTTGACACGAAGCGATCGGCACCACCCACGACTGCCGACCTGATGGATATCGACAAGGTCGACGCGACGCAGCGGTCGACAAAATATGAGAAGTGCGAATTTTGCGGCGCAGCAGGACATCGACTCTTGGCGTGTTGGAAAATGAAGAAGGCACGAGCGGAGCTGAAGGGCAAAAACAGTGCAGCACCCCCGAAGTCAAAAGACATGGCGACTTCGGAGAGGGCGAAAAAAAGAGGACATGATGGCGCAAATTTAAAATGCCACGACCGGCCGGCAACAGGGGAAATCGCCGAGACAAATGGAGGCTCCGCAAAACAAGACTCTCCACCGACCGGGAAACTCCAGCCGAACACCCCCGAGAGTAAGAAAATTTCCTCTCGAGGTTTTCAAGCCTTTAAAAAAATTCAGGGGAGATTTCAAGGCCAAGAAAAAACCTTCAGACATTATTCAGGTACCTAAGAAGTTGGGCAAACCACTCCAGAGCGTTGAAAAGGGTCGTGCGTTCCAAGGAGTTGATATTCTCTCCCCGCAACACTGTCTTAAGGCTCCCCATTGTCTTAAGCCTACACAGGTGCAAAGGCTTAAGGGAAGGTTCCTGGCCAAGACGAAGTTGAATCGGCCACGGATAATTCCTTCTAACCCTACTCAGTTGAAAACTGATATGGAGTCAGTAGCTTCGAACGCAGGACCGAGGGATGATCTATTCGACGTACCCTACGATCCAATAAGCGAGACCATCTACGGTTACTCGGAGCTGTCAGAACTATATTGTAGGCTGTAGTGGGGCACTCCTTATGGGGTACAGTATTATTAGGTTTTGCCTATACAAACCTTGTACTGCCCTGTTTCTAGTCATTCTCGTTTCATACTTTGTGAAATGGTTTTAGAGCAGGTTACCTAGTGGGAACGTTTTTTTTAGGGCCCACCGTATTCGTTACCTTTTTTTTACTGCCCTGCTCGAAGCGCGCATCGCGCTCTGCCCTACTGCCGCCATAGCGGCCCTACCCTTAAGGCCCGTCGCGCCCTTCCCCTAACGGCCCGTCAGGCCCAATTCCGCCGCCCTTAGCGGCCCGCCCTGCTGTCGCCGCCCTTAGCGGCCCGCCCTGCCGTCGCCGCCCTTAGCGGCCCGCCCTGCCGTCGCCGCCCTTAGCGGCCCACCCTGCCGTCGCCGCCCTTAGCGGCCCGCCCGCCCCGTCGTCGCGGCCCTCCTCTACCCGCCTGCTGCGGTCTACTTTCGCAGCTCGTACGGCCCTACCCTGCCGCGGCCCTGCTTTGTCACGGCCCTACCCTGCAGCAGCCGAGACGCGGCCCTGCCCTGCAACCGCCCGGTCGCGGCCCGGCCCTGCCGTCTCGTCGCGGCCCCTGCCCTGCCTCGTCGCGGCCCCTGCCCTGCCGCCTCGTCCCGACCCCCTGCACTGCCGGCGCGTTGCGGCCCCTGCCCTACCGCCTCGTCGCGGCCCTGCCTGACGCGGCCCTGCCTGACACGGCCCTGACCCTGCAGCCGTGTCGCGGCCCTGCCCTGCCGCCTTGTCGCGGCCCTGCCCTGCCGCCTTGTCGCGGCCCTGCCCTGCCGCCTCGTCGCGGCCCTACTTGTCGCGGCCCGTGCCCTGCCGAGCCGCGCCGCCCTGCCGAGTCGCGCTACTACTGCTGCTGCTGCTACTAACGCTACTGCTGCTGTTCCTGCCGTCATGGCTACCCCTAATGCCCTTACCTTCGATGCTGAGGGTCGAGCAGTTCATTTCAAGGTCTGGATCGATGATTTGCAGCTGTTTCTGTAGTGCGACTCTAGGGACGGAGTCTCACTGTTCAATCACACCTCCGGCGTCTCTGTTGCACATGCTGCCGATGCTGACAATAAAGTTCGCTCGCAGTGGACCACGTGCGATGCTGCTGCTCGTCTTGCTGTTCGCAGTCACCTGCCGTCTGCTGAGCGCGCACACTTTAGCCAGTACAAGACTACTAAGACTATGTACGACGCTGTTGATGCGCGATACTCCTCCCCTGCCACTGCTGCCCTTAGCCGCCTCATGCTGCCGTACCTGTTCCCTGACCTAGCTGCTTTTGCCACAGTCGCTGACCTCATTACGCACCTCCGCACTAGTCACACAACCGCTTCATTCCGAGTTCTGCGCCAAGAACCCCCCCCCTATGTACATCACCCTCTACTACCTCGTCACCCGGCTCCCTGACTTCCTTCGCTCGGTCAGGGACCACTTCCTCTCCCTTTGCCCCATCACGCTCACCGTTGACCTCCTCGAGGAGAGCCTCCTTGCAGCTGAGAAGATTATAGTCGTTGTAGGAGCCTCTCGTGGTGACCCTCGAGCCCCTTTCTTTGAGGGGTGCTCCCCCGTCCCCCTTTTGCCCTCTATTGCCTCTGCTGCTGCTGTCGACCTCGTTGGCACCGAGTCGGTCGGCGCTGCGTCTGCTCCTAGTGGAAGGCGCCGCAGCGGCAGGAGCAAGGGGGGCAAGGGTGCTGGAGGAGACGGCGGGGGCGGCGGTGGTGGCGGTGGAGGTGGCGGAGGGGGTGGGGGTGGAGGTGGGGGTGGTGGCGGGAGTGGGGGCTTCGGTGGCGGCGGTGGAGGTGGAGGCGGCGGTGGCAGCGGCAGTGGGGGTGGCGGAGGCGGCAGCGGCAGTGGGGGTGGTGGCGGCGGTGGTGCTGGACGGGGTGGCGCTGTGCAGCGGGGAGGCCTTGGTGGTGGCTAGCGCCAGCAGCAGCAGCGTTCTCGTGAGACCCTGTCGCCCCAGCAGCTTCGTGAGTGGTACGCTGGGCGTGGGAGGTCTGGGGGTGCTGGTCCCTGTCGTTACGTTCTCCGCACCGGCAAGCGCAGTGGGGAGACTTGCGAAGGGCCGCCCGCCACGCACCGGTGTTTCGGCCGCCTGACTGACGCCTGGCGTACACAGTTTCCTGACGCCACTGAGCTCCCTCACTGGGGTGATCTGCTTAGGTCGGGGGTTGCTATCTTTGATCTTGATTATGATGCTATCCTTGCTGCTATGTATGATGTGACTATTAGTGCCGAGGGAGCCTATTACCTGTGTGTTCCGCCCGACCCGGGCATTGAGGCTGCTGCTCTAGGTGCTAGTGAGTCTGCTACTCCAGGTGCTGGTGATTCTGCTCTCTCAGGTACCGCGTCGGCTCACGCCTTGCACACGTTCACCCTTGACTCAGGTGCTTCCCGCTCCTTCTTTCGCGACTGCACCACACTCTCGCCAATCAGTCGGCCAGTGGCAGTCTCTCTGGCTGACCCCTCTGGGGGTCCGGTCCTTGCACACTCCTCCATTCTGCCGTGTCCGACGGTCCCGTCTGGCTCTCTGTCTGGCCTCCACCTCCCCTCGTTCTCCACGAACTTGGTGAGTGGAGCTGACCTTCAGGATGCGTGGGTTGACCAGTTCACTCCTGGAGGTCAGCGGATGACCCACTGTTCGTGTACTCGGACGGGCCAGCACCTGGCCATGTTCACCCGTCAGCCTGGATCGAGCCTGTACAACCTAACTACCATGTCTCCTCCAATTGCTGAGTCTGGTCAAGTAGCCGCGTCAGGTCAGGTGTTTGCTGCAGCGTCCCGGTCTGATCCTGAGTCTACCCCCTGCTCGTGTCGCCTCCTGTCTCACCAGACTCTCCTCTGGCACCACCGCCTTGGTCACCCCTCCTTGCCTCGTCTCCGAGGCATGGCCTCCCGTGTCCTTGTCACTGGTCTTCCCCGGTCTCTCCCTCCCCTTCCCCCAGGGCCTGCCCCTACCTGTGTTCCTTGCGTTGAGGGGCCGCAGCACGCCGCTCCTCACTCCTTTGAGTTCCCTCCGACGGAGGCTCCCCTGTAGACTCTTCACATGGACGTGTGAGGCCCAGCCCGCGTCCGTGGACAGGGTCACGACCGCTACTTTCTGCTGGTCGTTGACGACTACTCGCGTTACACCACAGTCTTCCCCTTGCGCTGTAAGAGTGAGGTCACTGAGGTGCTAATCGACTGGATCCGCGCTGCCCGTCGTCAGCTCAGCGAGAGTTTCGGCTCGGACCTTCCTGTTCTTCGTCTGCACTCTGACAGAGGTGGAGAGTTTTCCTCCGACCTTCTGCGAGACTTCGGTCGTACGGAGGGCATCCGCCCGACGTTCACGCTTCCGGCCTCTCCGCAGCAAAATGGGATTGCTGAGCACAGAATTGGCATGGTCATGGACGTCGCTCGTACGTCCATGATCCATATGGCTGCTCCCCATTTTCTGTGGCCGTTCGCGGTTCAGTACGCTGCGCATCAGCTCAACATCCAGCCCCGGGTCTCCATGCCGGAAACCACACCTACTCTATAGTCGACGGGGAAGGTTGGCGATGCGTCTGCGTTCCGTGTCTGGGGATCTCGAGCTTTCGTCCGCGACTTGTCTGCGGACAAGCTGTCCTCCCGTGGTGTTCCCTGCGTCTTCCTTGGCTTCCCCCCTGACGCGCCTGGTTGGCAGTTTTACCACCCCACCTCGCGCCGTGTTCTGTCCTCTCAGGACGTCACGTTTGACGAGTCAGTTCCTTACTACTGTCTCTTCCCCTACCGCACTGCCCCCCTCCCCCCCCCCCCCGCCGCTCTTCCTCGCGCCAGGTCCTCCCCCGGTAGACCCCCTCCCCCCTCAGGGTCCTGCCCCCTCAGGTGTGTCCCAAGTAGACGCAGTCGAGCCTGTCGAGGTAGCTGTTGATTCTGGTGCTGCTAGGGGTGCTAAGCCTGCGAGTGCCGGGTCTGGGGGTGCTGAGCCTGAGCGTGCGGAGCCTGGGGGTGCTGAGTCTGTTGGTGCTGAGCCTGGGGTTGCTGAGCCAGGGGGTGCTGAGTCTGGGGGTGCTGAGCCTGGGGTTGCTGAGCCTGGGGTTGCTGAGTTTGGGGGTGCGGAGCCTGAGGGTGCTGAGCCTGCGCGTGTGGAGTCTGGAGGTGCTGAGCCTGGAGGTCCTTCGGGTGCTTCGTCCTTGCGGGAGCCACTCTCTCCACAGCAGTTGCGCGAGTGGTTTGCTCGGCGCTGGAGCCGTGCTGCTGGAGCTGGTGGTGCTACGGGCGCTGGAGGTCCTGCTGCTGCTGGAGCTGCTGGGGGTTCTGGAGCCACTGGTCTCGGAGGTGCTCGTTCTGGAGGTATTGGAGCTGCTGGGCCTGGTTGTGCTGCTGGAGCTGGAGCTGCTGGGCCTGGTGGTGCTTCTGGAGCTGGAGCTGCTAGGGCTTCTAGTAGTCCTACTGGAGCTGGAGCTGCTGAAGGTGCTGGAGCTGGAGGTGCTGCTGGCCCCTGAGGGAGACCCGGATGCACCCGACATCCCGACCCCGTGCTCTTACGCTAAGGCGATAGAGGGTCCCTACTCCTCTTAGTGGCAGACAGCCATGGACGCAGAGATGGCATCCTGGAAGTCCACATGTACCTACGTCGACGAGGTTCCCCCACCTAGGGCGAACATTGTCGATGGCATGTGGATTTTCAGGGTGAAGCGGCTGCCGGGTTCTCCGCCTGTCTTCAAGGCGCATTACGTGGCTCAGGGCTTCAGTCATTGGCAGGGAGTTGACTACTTTCAGACCTTCTCTAGCATCCCGAAGATGACCACTCTGCGGGTGCTGCTGCACGTCGCCGCTCAGCGTGACTACGTGCTTCACTCTCTTGACTTCAGCACAGCCTTCCTACAGGGCAGCCTGCACGAGGAGATCTGGCTGCGCCGCCCACTTGGCTTCACTAGGTCGTTTCCTGCAGGTACCCAATGGAGCCTCCGGCGGCCAGTCTACGGTCTCCGCCAGGCGCCCCGTGAGTGGCATGACACACTGAGGACTACGCTTGCGGCTCTTGGGTTTGCTCCTTCCACTGCTGACCCGTCGCTGTTTCTGCGCACCGACACTTCACTTCGACGACTTGGTCTTTGCCACTGCTGAGACTAAGGGACTCGCCCACATGAAGTCGGAGCTTCAGAAGAGACACACGTGCACAGACCTGGGTGAGCTACGCAGCTATCTTGGCTTGCAGATCACCCGGGACAGAGCACGGCGCACCATTACATTGACTCAGTGACACATGGTGCAGCAGGTCCTTTAGCGCTTCAACTTCACGTACTCCTCGCCTCAGGCCACTCCTCTGTCTACTCGCCACTCGCTCTTAGCTCTGCCTTCGGATGAGTCCGTAGAGCCGAGTGGCCCATACCCAGAGCTTGTTGGCTGCCTCATGTACTTGATGACCTGCACTCGACCTGATCTGACATACTCTCTTAGCATCTTGGCACGCTATATTGCTCCTGGAAGACACCGAACAGAGCACATGGATGCAGCAAATAGGGTGTTGCGCTACCTGTGCAGTACGTCGGGCATGCGGCTTTTGCTTGGAGGACAGGCTCGAGTTGTCCTCACTGGTCACGTAGACGCTTCTTGGGTTGACGACTTGGCTACGCAGCGGTCGTGACAGGATTACACCTTCAGCCTTGGTTCCGGCTCTTTTTCGTGGCGGTCTACCCGCTCGTCTTCGGTTCTCAGCTCCAGTTGTGAGGCTGAGATCTACGCTGGGGCCATGGCTGCACAAGAGTTACGCTGGCTCACCTACCTGCTGACCGACTTGGGAGAGGCGCCTCGTTCTCCTCCAGTTCTGTACGTCAACAACAAGGCCATGCTTGCCTTGTGTCAGGAGCACAGACTGGAGCTCAGAACGAAGCACATTGCTCTGCGCTACTTCCTTGCTCGAGAGTTGCAGCAGCGTGGTCAGCTGCGCCTTGCTTACGTGGCCACTCGGGCCAACACTGCTGATATCTTTACTAAGGCACTTCAGCCTTGTGATTTTCAGCGTTTTTGTATTATGTTAGGTCTTGTGCCTACCTGGCCTCACTTGCTCACTTCTTGACTTTGTTTGTACTGTGATCTATATATGCCTGCACCTGCATGCTTACCATTGCTAGGTTGAGATCACTGACTTGCTTGTTCACCTTGATGTATAACCCTGCATGTGAACTGGCCTTGTGGCCTTGTACTTGTGCTCAGAATTTGCGGTGACGTCGTGATCCACCATGAGCTTGATCCTGCCTTGTTCTCTTTGTTAGAGACTAAGGACGGAGTCTATGAAGATTAGGAGCCGAAATATCTTAAAATCGTTGGGCCTAGTTTCTGGACAGAAAAGTCGAGTTCAGAAGAAACGCCGTCGACAAAAAGTTCACAGTCAAAACTTCACCAAACTCAGATATATTGTAGCCCTAGTCCGTGGCTACAAATCTCAATTTGAATCGTATCAAGAGGTGAAGTAAATCTCGACTTATCAATTTCGGCGCACAGGGGGGTATGCTGCCATGAGAACTTAACTCAATAATAAGAGTCTCACAATTTCACAATGACTACACAAGAGAGTTAGAGTAGCAATAAACCAGGTGGGAGGGGAGGAGGACAAGAGGGAAGGTCCCAAGAGAGTCCCCAACCAAGGAAACCCCATGCCATACAATTCCCCTCTCCATAGGCAACCCCACTTTCACTTTTGTCACTTTCCCAACCTCCACAATCCACCTCACCCAAGGTGGCCACACTTGCCAACCCAATTTGGTTTCTCCCAACCACTTGGCAGCAACTACAGTGATGGGGACGAATTTCCCAAACCCCAAAAGCCTTACCCCTTATGGAGTCAACCTCACAACTTCCCATAGTCACCACAACCAAATATCAAAAGCATACGAACTTCAAATGTTCGTAACATTCTTGTTCGTGCTCCGATTGAAGCGATACTTGGTTCGTCGGAAAGCTCTTGAGCAGAGGAGTCACTTCAGATATCTGCTCAAGCCAAATAATATTCACACACACTCAGAGAATCCAAACCACAGAAAACAGAAATTCTTGCACACGCTCACACCACGCATGCAACGCACGAACATATGATGGGAGGCAGACAGACGTGAATGCAGATGATAGCATCACATAACAAACTCCCCCTCTGGCTGCCAACCATCATCCCACATGCCATAGCTCAAGCATGCACCCTCAATGCACACTCATTCCAACAAGTTCCATTCACTTCCAACACTCATCCCAATGGACAATCATCTCCTTCCAACATCCCACTTCCAACATCTCCTCTTTGCTCAAATCTGCAGCACTCTCTGCAGCCTCTGTTTCAAAACACTATCCACCAAACCATCTCATTGCAGCTCCATAGCAATACGCTATCTCATCCTCATCCATCTGTTCAGCCACACTTCCAGCCGGTACCACACTTGGCGTGCCACGGCTCACATAGGTTAGCCGGTTAGGAGGGCGCACATCCCTCCTAGGACGGTCAGCCGGACGTGCGGCACCTTGTGGAGCGCCTTGCTGCTGCTGCTTCTGTGGCTGCTGCTGCTGCTGCTCCTCCACCTCAGGTTCTCCCCCATCCTCAGTCACCCCAGAGATCTCCTCCTCTGAGACAGTGACCTGCACTTGCCTCGAAGGCCGCTGCACCTCATCGGCCTCAATGATCAGCGGTGTAGTAGGGAGCCGCTGCTGCTGCTGCTTCCACTCCTTATAGTACAAGGACTCAAGGAACTTCACATCCCTTGACACAGTCATCTGCTGGCTGGTCAAGTCCCATATCAACCAGCCCTTGTGATCCTTAGCAAGCCCCAAGTGCACACCTCATCTCCAAGAAGCTTCCAGCCTTCCCCTCTTCTCCTTCGGCACATGAAACACCACCATGCACCCAAAGGCTCTCAGCATGTTCACCGCTGGTGCACTCCTATACCACTTGGTGTAGGGGACCTACTGCTTGTCCCCCACAGTCGCCAGCACCCTGTTCTTCACAAGGGCGACCTGCCGCAGTGCAGTCACCCAAAACGGATCCGGCAGCCCTGCACGCCCAAGGAGAGTGCGAGCACCTTCCTGCAGGGTTCGGTTGAACCACCTCCACCTTGGTCTTGAGAGGGTACACCCACACCGCACGCGTGTGGTCGTCCACTATCGTCAAGAAGTAGCGGCTGCCCGAGAGAGAAAGGGCCCTCGTGGGGCCCACCACGTCCTTGTGCATAAGTGCAAGTAGAGCCTTCGCTGGTCCCGTGCTGCTGCTGAAGGGAAACTTCGTGAACTTGGTCTCAAGGCATGTAGGGCAGCTCCCAATCTCCTTTGCTGCCCCCTTCACCTCCAACCCCTTCAAGCTCCCATCCTTCACTAACTTCTGCAGCATAGGAATGTTGATGTGACACAGCCTCTCGTGCCACGTCTCCCAATCGGCCTCACCACTACCGGATGAAGCCTTTGCCCATGCAGCTGTCGCATCCACACCAGCAAGCACCTCACCATGTGGCTGTTGTGGCTGCTGCACCTTCTTGACCGCATTCAAGGCCCCAGCAGTTGGTGCAGAATCCTCTCCCCCCGCAGTTGCCTTAGCCGTTGCTGCAGCCGCTGCTCTTGCTGGTGGTTTCCCATTCCAAGGGATGATGGGCAGCTGCCACAGGTCCTTGATGCAGCTGCTCTTCTCCTCCAAATCCCACAGCAGCAACTTCCCAAGCTTCGCACGGCAGCTGGTTGGGCCGAATGTAACTTTGGCCTTGCTTTTCTGCAGCCGGCGCACAGAGAGGAGGTTAGCGGATAAACCTTCAACCAACAGCACATGCCCCAGCCCCACAAGCCCCCCATTGGCTCCCATGACCTTGGCATTTCCAACACCAATCACAGGGAGCAAAGCACCTGAAGCGGCAGCCACAAACTTGATCTTCCCAGGAGGTTTCACCTCGTCAAGCGAATCTGCCCGTGGAGTCATGTGACTTGTGCAACTTGAATCTATCACCCAGTGAGTGAGGGGGTGCATCACAACGTTCCCAACAGAGCCCACATCACCCTTACTCCCTTTCACATCCTCAACCATGAGGAACATCCCACGGTCGGCTTTACCTTGTGCACCATCACCTTGTGCACCTGAACCTTGCATAGCGCCACCTCGTGCATGTTCACCACTTGGCGACTTCATGCCTGGAGGCGCCCATCCCTCAGGCCGGCTGAAACACTTGAACCATGGGTGTCCAGCCTTCTTGCAGTACCAGCATGCACCCTCCATTCGGGTGCTCCCCCTGCCTCCAAAGCTCCCATGCCCCTCATTATAGTCACCTCGGCCTCTCCCTCTGCCAAAGCCTCTCCCACGGCCTCGGCCTCTCCCTCCCCCTCTTCCTCTGCTGCCTCCTGCAGCTCCATACCCCTCAGCAGTTTTGTTGGCAGCACCACCTCCCGTGTGGCGCCTGCGGAAGTCCTCCTGCAGAATCTGCTGCCGTAGCCACTCAGGCGTCCATTTGTCCTGCTGAACGTTGAGGGTGGGGATGAGGTTGTCCCACGAGTTGTCGAGCACCGAGATGACCTTGGTGCACTGCGACACTTCGCTGCCCGCCGCTGCCATCCTCGCATAGGTGTCCTTGATCTTGTCAAGGACCGGTTTCACATCATCTCCCGGTTTCATGGAGAGGGCAGCCAACTCCTTCTCCAACACAATCACCATCGGCAGCGTGTTGGGCTGAATCACGTCGCGTAGAAGCTTTCACGCCTTTGGTCCCGAGTCATCGAGCTCCACCAAATCCTTGATGTGCTGGAACATGTCGTTGTTGACCGACTGTAGAATCAAGTCGTACAGCACCGCGCTTTTCTCAATCCATCGATCGCGGGCATCTCCTTCCTCCGGCATCTTCTCTTCTCCCATTGCGAGTTTCAGCAGCTTATAGCGCTTGAAGGCGCTCCGCATCCGCCCGCTCCATTCCTCGTAGTTGGAGCCATCCAATGCCTCAATCTTGGATGGTGGCGGCTCACTCCTCTTCTCAGCTGCTTCTCCACTCCTTTGACTCATCTACTCTGCTCCCAATCACAGGTTCCAGCTCCCCCTTTGCTGTCCACACCAAAGTCCCACACAATTTCCACAAGTGTCGGCGCCAACGAAATTTCGGCAGAGTTTCCCCTTAGCGGAAGTCACATCCAACCTCCAGAACTCCACTTAGGCACGCCCACAGGCCATGGTGGGTCTAGGAGGGTCCTCACACTTCAGTAGACTCCCCAGAAGGTCCTTAATCAGCTCTGATAATACTTGTTAGAGACTCAGGACGGAGTCTATGAAGATTAGGAGCCGAAATATCTCAAAATCGTTCGGCCTAGTTTCTGGACAGAAAAGTCGAGTTCAGAAGAAACGCCGTCGACGAAAAGTTCACAGTCAAAACTTCACCAAACTCAGATATATTGTAGCCCTAGTCCGTGGCTACAAATCTCAATTTGAATCGTATCAAGAGGTGAAGTAAATCTCGACTTATCAATTTCGGCGCACAGGGGGGTATGCTGCCATGAGAACTTATCTCAATAATAAGAGTCTCACAATTTGACAATGACTACACAAGAGAGTTAGAGTAGCAATAAACCAGGTGGGAGGGGATGAGGAGGATAAGAGGGAAGGTCCCAAGAGAGTCCCCAATCAAGGAAACCCCATGCCATACAATTCCCCTCTCCATAGGCAACCCCACTTTCACTTTTGTCACTTTCCCAACCTCCACAATCCACCTCACCCAAGTTGGCCACACTTGCCAACCCAATTTGGTTTCTCACAACCACTTGGCAGCAACTACAGTGATGGAGACGAATTTCCTAACCCCCAAAAGCCTTACCCCTTATGGAGTCAACCTCACAACTTCCCATAGTCACCACAACCAAATATCAAAAGCATACGAACTTCATATGTTCGTAACTTTCTTGTTCGTGCTCCGATTGAAGCGATACTTGGTTCGTCGGAAAGCTCTTGAGCAGCGGAGTCACTTCAGATATCTGCTCAAGCCAAATAATCTTCACACACACTCAGAGAATCCAAACCACAGAAAACAGAAATTCTTGCACACGCTCACACCACGCATGCAACGCACGAACATATGATGGGAGGCAGACTGACGTGAATGCAGATGATAGCATCACATAACACTCTTGCTTGTTCCCCACCTTGCCTATGGGGGTGTGTCAGAACTATATTGTACACTGTGCTGGGGCACTCCTTATGGGGTACAGTATTGTTAGGTTTTGCCTATACAAACCTTGTACTGCCCTGTTTATAGTCATTCTCGTCTCATACTTTGTGACAGGAGCAGCAACAACCACTACTACTCGAGGTGATCTGCAACGGGCGACGCCTCCAGACGCTGGTGGATATTGGTGCGTCCCACTCGGTGTGCGACCGCAGGACGTTGGAGAAAATTGGAGAACCTTCGGAGGAGACCAAGTTCACGGCAACGATGGTGGACGGTACGAAACTTCCCATTCACGGCGAAGCATCACTGCAGCTGCACATAGAGGCGCTAAGGTGAAAGCCGATATTGTCGATTACGAACATCAAAGGCTTAGATTTCATCTTGGTGCGAGATCTCCTGAAGCGGTTTAACCCCGAGATCGACTGGGTCATCAGGAAGGCGTGCATCTACAACAACGGAAAACGATTGGAGCTACGAAGCTGGACGGATACAGAGAACGTTCCTGAAACGACACTGGCACGGTTCGAACGGACGGTGAACGAGAGTAACACGGGTTACTTAGCACTGGATATGGTAGCACTGGGTTGCAGCAGTTCCTAGGCTTCGCCAACTACTACAACAGGTTCGTGCCGCAGTACGCTAATATAGCAGCGCCACTGACCGACCTACTGAAAAAGGATACGCCCTACAAATGGGATACTCCTCATCAGCAAGCCATGAAGCAGCTACAGACAGCACTGACTACGGCCCCAATACTCATCTTACCGGATCCAGACAAGGACTACGTGGTGGAAGCAGACGCTAGTGACCAGGCAGTCGGAGCAGTACTGATGCAAGATCAAGGACGCGGTTTGCAGCCCATCGCCTACCTTAGAAAGAAGGTACACGGAGCAGAATTGAACCACCCCATCCATGACAAGGAAGCCTTAGCGATAGTCATAGCCTTCAAGGCATGGAGGTGTTACCTAGAGGGAGACAAGACTACAGTATACACTGACCACTGCAGTCTCAAATACGTGAAGTCGCAGCCGACGCTCTCATGACGACAGGTGCGGTGGGTGGACTTCCTGGAAACTCACTTCCACTACGACATCGTCTACAAGCCCGGGCTACACAACAAAGCTGACGCGTTGAGCCGCCCCGGACATGTAGCAGGCATCCAGCTCGACGGGGTGAACCCTCTGCTCAAGGGTCTATTCCAACATGGGTACTCCATGGACGCAGAGATCGCTACAACACAGACTTAGAAGCTGTGACAGTGGGAGAAAGACTTAGCTGTAAGGAAGGGCACAGAAAAGATTTGGGTACCGAATTACGCCCCGTTACGGCAGATCCTATTGGAGGAGTTTCATGATGTACCATACGCGGGACACTTCGGGAGCAACAAAACGTTAGCGGGAATAGCGAAGTATTACTACTGGCCCGGGATGGCAGCAGACGTGCAGCAGTTCGTCACCTCATGCGACACGTGCTAGTGGATGAAGAGTAGCAAGCAGAAAAAAGCAGGGTTACTTCAGCCTCTACCCGTACCGGAGCAGCCATGGCAGGTCGTTAGCCTCGACTTCATCACAGGACTTCCTTCGAGGAAAACATGACAACAAAAGTTCATAATGATTGAATCAACATTAGCAACACAGACTACATCAGACCTAGCAAGACTGCTGGTCGACTGCCAGCGCAGCACGATCGACCGCGTGCCAGCACTACTTGGTCGACCGCGCTCCAGCAGAGCAGAGTCGCGGCTTGCCAACGTTGCCAGTCCGCGGTGTGCCAACGCTGCAATAAGTCGGCTGCACAGCGTTGCATCCGCGGACTGCAATCACAATCAAACACGAAATGCATACGAACTTCGAAAGTTCGTAACTTTCTTGTTCGTGCTCCGATTGAAGCGATCCTTGGCTTGCCGGAAAGCTCTTGAGCAGATGAGTCACTTCAGACACCTGCTCAAGCCAAATAGCATTCACACACACTCAACTTCTTCATATGCTCATACCACGCATGCAACGCACGAACACATGATGGGAGGCAGACAGACGTGAATGCATATGATTGCATCACACAACAAACTCCCCCTCTGGCTGCCAACCATCATCCCACATGTCATAGCTCAAGCATGCACCCTCAATGCACACTCATCCCTGCAAGCTTCATGCCCTTCCAATGCTCAGATTCAGCCAGGCGCTTGGTGAGAATGTCAGCCGCCTGCTGATGGGTCTTCACAATTTCCAGCCGCACCTCCTTGTCCAGGAGCCTCCTCACCCAATGCCACTTAGGCCTGATGTGCTTCGTCAGCCCATGAAGGCAAGCGTTTTTAGCGAGCTTCACAGCCGACTCGTTGTCACAGAAAATCACAGTTGGCTCCTTCTGGCACACTCCGATCTCCTCCAACAAACGCCTCAGCCACACCACCTCCTTTGCCCCATGATGCAGGGCCATGTATTCTGTCTCACACGAGGACTGCCCCACCTCGTTCTGCTTCTTGCTGCGCCTGCTCACTGCACCACCTCCAAACAGGCACACATAGCCTCCAATGCTGGTGCCATCCGCCTTCACAGAGTTGAAGCTGGCGTCGGCGTAGCAAGTCAAGAGCATCTCCCCCTTGCTCAAGTTAGCTGCACCCCTCTGCAGCCTCTGTCGCACAGCACTGTACTCCAAGCCCACTGATGCTGTAGCGCTCACATAGCGGACCAACCTCTTGGCCGCTTCCAGCTGCTCATGACTAGGGCGTGAGACCACACTGGCAAGCCTGGATGTTGCAAAGGCAATGTCAGGCCGCGTGTGGTTGGCCGCATAGTTGAGCGCCCCAACCATGGAATAAAACAGCTTCCTTTCACTCTCTCCCACCACCTCCTCATCAGCACAGGGCTCCACTGTGAACCCTGAAGGCAGTGGGGTGGCTGGCTTTCCTCCATCTTGCAGCCCATACTTCTCAGCCAGCCCCTCACAATACTTCCTCTGGTGCAACCTCAGCACACCCTTGTCAAGGTCCCTCTCCACATGCATCCCAAGGTAATACTTCACATCTCCCATCTTGGAACACTTGAACTGCATCTCCAGCATCTCCTCCACACGCTCAATCATTGCAGACGACTCAAAGAAGAGCAGGATGTCGTCCACATACACTAGGAGCATGAGAAACTGCTCCTTCTCTTGTAGCAGGAACAGGCTGTGGTCACACTCACTCTTCTTGAACCCCCCAGCCAGCAGTGTCTCCCTCCAGATTGTGGTATCATGCACGAGGAGCCTGCTTCAAGCCATAGATGGCTTTCTTCAGCCTGCATACCCTGCCGCTCCCATCATCCAACCCCTCAAACTGTATCATGTACAGCTCCTCCAGAATGATCCCGTTGAGGAAGGCGGTGGTAATGTCGATCTGCTTCACCCGCCATCCACGGTTTGCAGCCATTGCCAATGACACTTTCAGTGTTGTGCCTTTCCCCACAGGAGCAAAGATCTCGTCAAAATCCTTCCCCTTCGTCTGCTAAAACCCCTTAGTCACAAGCCTTGACTTGTAGCGGGTCAGCTCCCCATCTGGTCCGTACTTATGCCTTAAGATCAGCTTGGAAGAAATGGCCTTCTTCCCAGGAGGCAGCTCACACAGCTCCCACGTCTCATTCTCCAGCAGAGAGTCATACTCCTCCTTCACACTCTGCTTCCACTTTTGAGCATCGGGCCCGCTCAATGCCTCAGCTAACCTCTTGGGCTCAGGGACGGTTGCCCAGTAGCAGTGTGCTATCTCATCCTCATCACACTGCTCAGCCACACTCCCAGCCCGTACCACCTTTGGTTTGCCAAAGCTTGGATAGGTCAGCCGGTTAGGAGGGCGCACATCCCTCCTAGGACGGTCAGCCGGACGTGCGGCACCTTGCTGCTGCTGCGGCGGCGGCTGCTGCTGCTGCTGCTGCTCCTCCACCTCAGGTTCTCCCCCATCCTCAGTCACCCCGGAGATCTCCTCCTCTGAGATAGTGACCTGCATTTGCCTTGAAGGCCGCTGCACCTCATCGGCCTCAATGATGTGAGGATCTAGGATCGAGCTCAGAAAAGAGAGTTTGAATTGATTTGAATGATCACCTGGGTACAACACGAGGCTATATATAGGCTCGACACAAGGCCCTGTAACCAGGTGTTACGCGAAGGTTCCGCGGGTCGCGAAGCGTCCCGAACAGATCCTTCCCGAATTCGGTAGAAGGCGATTCGGTGGCAACCGAAAAGCCAGAATTTGGTGCACGCAACCTAGCTCGGTGCTATAACTATAATAAAATATAGGAAAGCACCTAGCCTAGGAAATCAAGCAATTCATGCATGCATATAATTATCCTATGCTAGAAATAGCATGATAAAGAAAAGGCAAGCAAGCATAGCTGGCATAAGCCGTCGTACTCTCACAAATGATCAGCGGTGTAGTGGGAAGCTTATGCCGCTGCTGCTTCCACTCCTTGTAGTACAAGGACTCGAGGAACTTCACATCCCTCGACACAGTCAGCTGCTGGCTGGTCAAGTCCCAAATCAGCCAGCCCTTGTAATCCTTAGCAAGCCCCAAGTGCACACCCCATCTCCCAGAAGCTTCCAGCTTTCCCCTCTTCTCCTTAGGCACATGAAACACCACCATGCACCCAAAGTCTCTCAGCATGTTGACTGCTGGTGCACTCCCATACCACTTTGTGTAGGGGACCCACTGCTTGTCCCCCACAGTCGTCAGCACCCTGTTCTTCACAAGGGCGACCTGCCGCAGTGCAGTCACCCAAAACGGATCCGGTAGCCCTGCACGCCCAAGGAGAGTGCGAGCACCTTCCTGCAGGGTCCGGTTGAAACGCTCAGCCACGCCGTTCTGCTGAGGGTTGTAGGGCATTGAGAGCTGATGCTGGATCTCCTTCTTCATCAGCACCGCCTCAAAATCAGCGCCAATGAATTCTCCCCCGTTGTCAGTACGGATCACCTTCACCTTGTGTCCGCTCTCCCTTTGAGCTCTCGGCATCCACTCCTTAAGAACAGCCGCTGCCACCTCCCCCTTGGTCTTGAGAGGGTACACCCACACCGCACGCGTGTGGTCGTCCACAATAGTCAAGAAGTAGCGGCTGCCCGAGATAGAATTGGCCCTCGTAGGGCCCACTACATCCATGTGCACAATCGCAAGTGGTGCCTTGGCTGGTCCTGTGCTGCTGCTGAAGGGAAACTTCGTGAACTTGGTCTCAAGGCATGTAGGGCAGCTCGCAATCTCCTTTGCTGCCCCCTTCACCTCCAACCCCTTCAAGCACCCATCCTTTACCAACTTCTGCAGCATAGGAATGTTCACATGGCACAGCCTCTCATACCACGTCTCCCAATCGGCATCACCATTCCCAGATGAAGCCTTTGCCCATGCAGCGGTTGCATCCACACCAGCAAGCACCTCACCATGTGGCTGCTGTAACTGCTGCACCTTCTTGACTGCATCCAGGGCCCCAGTAGTTGGTGCAGTCTCCTCTCCCCTTGCAGATGCCTTAGCCGTTGCTGCAGCCGCTGCCGTTCCTGGTGGTTTCCCCTTCCAAGGGATGATGGGCAGCTGCCATAGGTCCTTGATGCAGCTGCTCTTCTCCTCCAAATCCCACAGCAGCAACTTCCCAAAACCTTCAACCAACAGCACATTCCCCAGCCCCACAAGGCCCCCATTAGCTCCCATTACCTTGGCATTCCCCTCACCAATCACAGGGAGCAAAGCACCTGAAGCGGCAGCCACAAACTTTATCTTCCCAGGGGGCTTCACCTCATCAAGCAAATCTGCCCGTGGAGTCATGTGACTCGTGCAACCTGAATCGATCACCCAGTGAGTGAGGGGGTGCATCACAACCTTCCCAACTGAACCCACATCACCCCCACTCCCTTGCACATCCTCAACCATGAGGAACACCCCAGGGTCGGCTTTACCTTGTGCACCATCACCTTGTGCACCTGAACCTTGCACAGCACCACCTCGTGCACGTTCACCACTTGGCGGCTTCATGCCTGGAGGCGCCCATCCTTCAGGCCGGCTGAAACACTTGAACTACGAGTGTCCAGCCTTCTTGCAGTACCAGCACGCACCCTCCATTCGGGTGCTCCCCCTGCCACCAGAGCTCCCATGCCCCTTGTTGTAGTCACCTCGGCCTCTTCCTCTGCCAAAGCCTCTCCCACGGCCTCGGCCTCTCCCTCCCCCTCTCCCTCTGCTGCCTCCTGCAGCACCATACCCCTCAGCAGTTTTGTTGGCAGCACCACCTCCCGTGTGGCGCCTGAGGAAGTCCTCCTTCAGGATCTGCTGCCGTAGCCACTAAGGCGTCCACTTGTCCTGCTGAGCGTTGAGGGTGGGGATAAGGTTGTCCCACGAGTTGTCGAGCACCGAGATGATCTTGGTGCACTGCTGCATCTCCGACACCTTGCTGCCCGCCGCTGCCATCCTCGCATAGGTGTCCTTGACCTTGTCAAGCACCGGCTTCACATCGTCTCCCGGCCGCATAGAGAGGGCAGCCAGCTCCTTCTCCAATACGATCACCATCGGCAGCGTGTTGGGCTGAACCACGTCGCGTAGCAGCTTTCACGCCTTTGGTCCCGAGTCATCGAGCTCCACCAAATCCTTGATGTGCTGGAACATGTCGTTGTTGACCGACTGTAGAATCAAGTCGTACAGCACCGCGCTTTTCTCAATCCATCGATCGCGGGCATCGCCTTCCTCCGGCATCTTCTCTTCTCCCATTGCCAGTTTCAGCAGCTTATAGCGCTTGAAGGCGCTCCGCATCCGCCCGCTCCATTCCTCGTAGTTGGAGCCATCCAATGGCTCAATCTTGGATGGTGGCGGCTCACTTCTCTTCTCAGCCGCTTCTCCACTCCCTTGACTCATCTCCTCTGCTCCCAATCACAGGTTCCAGCTCCCCCTTTGCTGTCCACACCGAAGTCCCACACAATTTCCACAAGTGTCGGCGCCAACGAAATTTCGGCAGAGTTTCCCCTTAGCGGAAGTCACATCCAACCTCCAGAACTCCACTTAGGCACACCCACAGGCCATGGTGGGTCTAGGAGGGTCTTCACACTTCAGTAGACTCCCCAAAAAGTCCTTAATTAGCTCTGATACCACTTGATAGAGACTAAGGAAGGAGTCTATGAAGATTAGGAGCCGAAATATCACAAGATCGTTGGTCTCTATTTCTGGACAGAATCGTTGCGCTCAAAAGAAACGTCGTCGACTTCACCAAAAACGCACCGTCAAAACTTCACCAATTTCAAATATGTTGTAGCCCTAGACCGTAGCTACATTTCCCAAGTTGAATCGTATGAAAAAAGTGAAGTAAATATCGAGTTATCTATTTCGGCGCACTGGGGGGTATGCTGCCAAAGGAATCTTAAATTAATCACAAAGTTCTCACAAGATTACCACACAAGAATGTTAGAGCAGCACTAAACCAGGTAGGAGGGAAGAGGAGGACGAGAGGGAAGGTCCCAAGGAGTCCCCAACCAAAGGAAACCCCATGCCACACAATTCCCTTCCCCATAGGCAACCCAACTTTGACCTTTGTCACTATCCCAACCTCCACAATCCACCTCAACCCAACTTGGCCACACTTGCCAACCTGGTTTGGATTCTCCCAACCACTTGGCAGCATCTACAGTGATGGGTACGAATTTCCCAACCCCCACAAGTCTGTACCCCATGTTGAGTCAACCCCACAATTTCCCATAGTCACCACAATCAAACACGAAATGCATACGAACTTCGAAAGTTCGTAACTTTCTTGTTCGTGCTCCGATTGAAGCGATCCTTGGCTTGTCGGAAAGCTCTTGAGCAGATGAGTCACTTCAGACACCTGCTCAAGCCAAATAGCATTCACACACACTCAAAAAATCCAAACCGCAGAAAACACAAATTCTTGCATACGCTCATACCACGCATGCAACGCACGAACACATGATGGGAGGCAGACAGACGTGAATGCATATGATTGCATCACACAACAGACCGGGTATCCCGCGGCCCCCGTGGCCCCTGGTCGTCGACCCGCAGCCACCGCGGTCCCCGTGGTCCTTCCGCGGACCCGCGGTTCTCCCGCGGCCCCGCTGTTCTCCCGTGGTCCCGCGGTCCCGCGGTTCTCCCGCGTGAGAAAAGGAGAAAGCGAATGAATGAACTATGAATGAAGTGAGTACATATAGGAAACCCTAATTGGGTTGTACCCCCTATGGGATACCCCACTATAGCCTACACAACAGCATAAGCTATATATATGTTCTGACACACCCCCATAGGCAAAGTGGGGGAGAACAAGGGGTCACAAGACCAGTCACGCAAAGCACAGCAAGCTCAGGGTGGATCACAAAGTCACCACACAGTCCGAGCACAACGACAAGGCCACAAGGCCAGTTCACATGCAGGAGTGCACACATATATATATAGAGCTAGACAAGAAAGAGCAGGTATATATATGTGACAGTACAAGCAAGGTCAAGAGGAGAGCAAGTGAGGCAAGACAGGTACAAGACCCAGCTGAGTGCAGAAGCGCTGATGGTCACAAGGCGCAAGTGCCTTGGTGAACACATCAGCAGTGTTGGCCTCAGAGGCCACGTACGCAAGTCGCAACTGACCACGCTGCTGCAGCTCACGAGCAAGAAAGTAACGGAGAGCAATGTGCTTCGTTCTGTGCTCCAAGCGCTGCTCTCGACACAAGGCCAGCATGGCCTTGTTGTCTACGTACAGCACTGGAGGAGAACGAGGCGGCTCTCCAAGGTCAGTCAGCAGGTAGGTGAGCCAGCGAAGCTCCTGTGCAGCCATGGCCCCGGCGTAGATCTCAGCCTCACAACTGGAGCCGAGAACAGAGGACGAGCGTGTAGCCCGCCACGAGACAGAGCCGGAACCAAGACTGAAGGTGTAACCCTGCGACGACCGCTGCGTAGCCTGGTCGTCAGCCCAAGAAGCGTCCGCGTGCCCAGTGAGGACCACTGGACTCCGCCCTCCAAGCACTAGCCCCATGCCCGACGTACTGCACAAGTAGCGCAACACCCTCTTCGCTGCAGCCATGTGCTCTGGTCGGTGTCTCCCAGGAGCAACATAGCGTGCAAGAATGCTAAGAGGGTATGCAAGGTCAGGTCGTGTGCAGGTCATCAGGTACATGAGGCAACCAACAAGCTCTGGGTACGGGCCACTCGACTCTACGGACTCATCCGAAGGCAGAGCTGAGAGCGAGTGGCGAGTAGACAGAGGAGTGGCCTGAGGCGAGGAGTACGTGAAGCCGAAGCGCTGAAGGACCTGCTGCACCATGTGTGACTGAGTCAAGGTAATGGTGCGGCGTGCTCTGTCCCGAGTGATCTGCAAGCCAAGGTAGCTGCGCAGTTCACCCAGGTCTGTGCACGTGTGTCTCTTCTGCAGCTCGGACTTCACGTAGGCTAGTCCAGCAGTGTCAGCTGTGGCAAAGACCAAGTCGTCGACGTACACGAGGATGTAGAACGGCGGCAAAGAAGTGTCGGTGCGCAGAAACAACGACGGGTCAGCAGTAGAGGGAGCAAACCCAAGAGCCGCAAGCGTAGTCCTCAGTGTGTCGTGCCACTCACGCGGTGCCTGGCGGAGACCGTAGACTGGCCGTCGGAGGCTCCACTGGGTGCCAGGAGGGAAAGTCCCAGTGAAGCCAGGTGGACGGCGCAGCCAGATCTCCTCGTGCAGGCTACCCTGCAAGAAAGCAGTGCTGAAGTCAAGAGAGTGGAGCTCGTAGTCGCGCTGAGCGGCTATGTGCAGTAGCACCCGAAGAGTGGTCATCTTCGGGGTGGGAGAGAAGGTCTGAAAGTAGTCAACTCCCTGCCGCTGACTGAAGCCACGAGCGACGTACCGCGCCTTGAAGACAGGTGGAGAGCCCGGCGGCCGCTTCACCCTGAAGATCCACATGCCACTGACGATGTTCGCCCCAGGAGGGGGAACCGCGTCAACGTAGGTGCCTGTGGACTTCCAGGACGCCATCTCTGCATCCATAGCTGCCTGCCACTGAGAGGAGTAGGGACCCTCTACGGCCTCCGCGTAAGAGCGCGGAGTCGGGATGTCTAGTGCATCCGGGTCTCCCTCAGGGGCAAGTAGTACGGACGCGAGATGAGGTGAAGCAGCAGCCAGACACTGGAACTCCTCCTGCCTGTCCTCAAGGACGTCCGTGCCAAGAGCACACTCACCCCCGACGGACGGAGGACAGACAGACGCAGACTCAGCAACAAGACCGGCAGCGTAGTCTAGACGACAGCGAGCAGCAAAGTCGACGAGCTCAGCAACAAGCGCAGACGCAGCAGTGGACTCAAAAGAGGGGTCAGTGACGACAGTAGCAAGGAGACGTGTGACAGTAGGACTAGCAGCACGAAGAGAGTCGGACTCTGGGTCGGTAAGTGCAGGAAGGGAGGACTCAGGAGGAGAAGGCAAAGGGGCACGCAGAGGAGCAGTGGACGGACGCAAAGACATCCGGTGCGTGCCAGGGACAGGAGGAGGACGCTGACGCGAACCGCGACCACTAGCGCGAGCAGCACGAACAGGCGACGCAGGACGAGACGCAGGCTCACGACGCTCAGCAAGACCTCCAGTGGGACCAGTGTAAGGAGAGGGAGCAGGAAGTGGGGAGGCGGGCTCTAACTGGGACTGTGACTGAACAGGCGGTGGACACGCTGCAGGAGGAGAAAGACCAAGAACCTGCTGTAGGAGGGGAACGAAGTACGGCCGAGGCCGCGCGGCGACTCCAGACACAGCAGGGACAGCACCCTCAGCAGCAGCACCAGCGCCAACCGCACCTCCAGCGGGAGGACCTCCAGCAGCACCCGCAGCAGGACCACCGCTAGGAAGGACAGCAGCAGTCTCAGCACCAACACCCGCAGCAGCTCCAGCTCCAGGCGAACCCGAAGGCCCAGCAGCTCCGGGACCAGCGGCACAAGTACCCTCAGCAGCCGAAGGAGCTCCAGCTCCAGCAGTACGTCTCCAGCGGCGAGCAAACCACTCGCGCAGCTCCTGTGGAGAGAGGGGCTCCCGCCGAGGCGAAGCACCCGGAGAACCGCCAGGTCCCGCACCGCCAGACACCACAAGGGGAGGTCCAGTGGCCGCAGGCTCCGCAGCTCCAGGCTCAGCAGCTCCAGACGCAGCACCCCCTGGCTCAGCACCCCCAGTCGCAGCACCCCCAGGCTCAGCACCCCCAGACTCCGCACCCCCAGGCTCAGCACCCCCAGTCGCAGTACCCCCAGGCTCAGCACCCCCAGACTCAGCACCCCCAGGCTCAGCACCCCCAGGCTCAGCACCCACGCGCGTAGCACCCCCAGAGTCAGCACCCCCAGGCTCAGCACCCGCAGCAGGACCAGAGTCACCAGCAACCTCGACCGGCTCGACTGCGTCTACCTGGGACACACCTGAAGGGGCAGGACCCTGAGGGGGAAGGGGGTCTACCGGGGGGGGACCTGGCACAAGGAAGTGCGGTGGCGGGGGGAGGGAAGGAGTGCGGTAGGGGAAGAGGCGGTAGAAGGGGACTGACTCGTCGAACGTGACGTCCTGGGAGGACAGAACACGACGAGAGGAGGGGTGGTAGAACTGCCACCCTGGGGCGTCAGGGGGGAAGCCGAGGAAGACACAGGGAGCAGCACGAGGGGACAGCTTGTCCGCAGACAAGTCGCGGACAAACGCCCGAGATCCCCAGACACGGAACGCAGACGCATCGCCGACCTTCCCCGTCCACAGCAGAGCTGGGGAGGTCTCCGGCCGGGAGACCCTGGGGTGAAGGTTGATCTGATGCGCCGCGTACCGAACCGCAAACGGCCACAGAAAATGGGGGGCAGCCGCATGCATCATGGACGTACGAGCGACGTCCATGACCATGCCAATGCGGCGCTCAGCAATCCCATTTTGCTGTGGAGAGTCCGGAAGCGTAAAGGTCTGGCGGATGCCTCGTGCACGACAGTAGGCTCGCAGAAGGCCAGAGGAGAACTCTCCACCTCGGTCAGAGTGCAGACGCAGAACAGGAAAGTCCGAGCCGAAGCTCCTCCTGAGCTGGAGACGAGCTGCGCGGATCCAGTCGATCAACACCTCAGTGACATCACCCTTGCTGCGCAAGGGGAAGACTGTGGTGTAACGCGAGTAGTCGTCAACCACCAGCAGGAAGTAGCGCTCGTGACCCTGCCCACGGACGCGGGCCGGGCCCCACACGTCCATGTGAAGCGTCTGCAGAGGAGCCTCTGTCGGGGGAAACTGGGAGGAGTGAGGGGCAGCCCGGAGCCGCCCCTCGACACAGGGGACACAGGAAGGTCCGGGTCCCGAAGGAAGGGGAGGGAGAGACCGGGGAAGACCAGAGACAAGGACACGGGAAGCCATGCCCCGAAGACGAGGCAAGGAGGGGTGGCCAAGACGGTGGTGCCACAGGAGAGTCTCCTGAGACAGGCGGCGACACGAGCAGGGGGCAGACTCAGGACCAGACCTGGACGCAGCAGCAAACACCTGACCCGACGCAGCTACCTGGCCAGACGCAGGGACAGGAGGAGACTCAGTGGTCAGGGTGTAGAGACTCGACCCCGGCCGACGCGAAAACGTGGCCAGGTGTCGGCCTGTGCGGGCGTCCGAGCAGTGGGTCACCCGCTGACTCGCAGGAGTAAACTGGTGAACCCCCGCATCCTGCAGGTCAGCACCACTCACCAAGTTCGTCGAGAACGAGGGGAGGTACAGACCAGACAAGGTGCCCGAGGGGGCAGCCGGACACGGGAGGACAGTGGAGAAGTGAGAGAGGACAGGACCCCCAGAGGGGTCAGCCAGGGAGACTGCAACCGGCCGGCCAAGCGGCGTGAGTGTGGTGCGGTCTCGAAAGAAGGAGCGAGAAGCCCCTGAGTCAAGCGTGAAGGTGAGGGAGGCCGAAGCCGACGCAGTACCTGAGAGCGCAGCCTCACCAGTACCTGAGAGTGCAGACGCACTGGCACCTAGAGCAGCAGCCGCAGAAGTACCTAGCGCAGCAGTACCAATGCCCGGGTCGGGCGGGAAACACCGGTAACAGTCACCCTCCTCACTAATAGTCACAGCATACATGGCAGCAAGGATAGCATCAAAGTCAAATCAAAGATAGCTACGCCAGCCCTAGACAGCTCTCCCCAACGGGGAATCTCACTAGCCTCGGGGAACTGTTGACGCCAAGCGTCCGTCAGGCGGCCAAAGCAGCGCTGGGTGGGGTGGGCACCCCCACACTGCTCACCCGCGCGGTCGCCGGAACGAAGGACGTAGGTGCACGGACCAAAACCCCCACCCCGCTGACGCTGCGTGTACCACTCACGGAGCTGCTGGGGCGGGGGGATGTCCCGCGAACGCTGCTGCTGCTGCTGCTGCTGACGCTGGCCACCACCAGAGCCGCTACGCTGCGGGGCACCACCCCGACCAGCTCCACCCCCTCCGCCACCGCCGCCTCCACCTCCACCACCACCGCTGCCTCCGCTCCCACCGCTGCCGCCACCACCGCCTCCTCCTCCGCTGCTGCCACCGCCACCACCGCCCCCGCCACCACTCCCACCGCCACTCCCACTCCCTCCGCCGCCTCCACCGCCACCTCCACCGCCCCCTCCAGTTCCACCCGCGCCCTTGCCCCCCTTGCCCCTGCCAGGGCGGCGTCTCCCGCTAGGGGCAGACGCCGCGCAGACCGACTCAAGACCAAGCAGGTCGGCAGCAGCAGCAGAGGCAACAGAGGGCAGCAGGGGGGAAGGAGAACACCCCTCAAAGATGGGGGTGCGAGGGTCACCACGAGAGGCTCCTACAGCGACGATGCTCTTCTCCGCCGCCAGGAGGGACTTCTCGAGGAGATCGACAGTGAGAGTGGTGGGACAGACTGAGAGGAAGTGGTCCCTGACTACTTGAAGGGAGTCAGGGAGGCGTGTGACTATGTAATAGAGAGTGATGTACATGGGGGGGGGGTTCTTGGCGCAGAACTCAGCAGGAAGGGCGGCGCGGTAGCGAGTGTCACTAGTGCGGAGGTGCGTAATGAGGTCAGCGACAGTGGGAAAGGCAGCAAGGTCAGGAAAGAGGTACGGTAGCATGAGGCGGCTCAGGGCAGCAGTGGCAGGGGAAGAGTAGCGCGCAACTACAGCGTCGTACAAGGTCTGAGCACTCTTGTACTGACTAAAGTGCGCGCGCTCAGTGGTAGGCAGGTGGCGACGCACAGCAAGACGTGCAGCAGCATCGCGGGTGGCCCACTGAGAGCGAACAGTGGGGTCAGCATCAGCAGAAGGGGCAGGAGAGGCGCCAGAGGTGAGGTCAAAGAGGGAAAGACCGTCCGTCCTATCGCACTGTAAGAACAGCTGCAGGTCGTCGACCCAGACCTCAAAGTCAATGGCTCGACCCTCAGCGTCAAAAGCGAGGACACTAGGGGTAGCCATGACGACGACAGTGTAGCAGTGCAAGCAGTAGGGGAGGGGCACGCAGTAACAGTGGTGCTGTGCTCACCAGGCAGGGCAGGTCGGGCGGCTCGGCAGTAGGGCGGCCCGGCGGCTGGGCGGCTCGGCGGCTCGGCTGCTGGGCGGCTCGGCTCCCGGGCGGCTCGGCGGCAGGGCGGCTCGGCGGCAGGGCGGCTCGGCGGCTCGGCTCCCGGGCGACTCGGCGGCAGGGCGGCTCGGCAGCAGGGCGGCTCGGCTCCCGGGCGGCTCGGCTGCTGGGCGGCTCGGCGGCAGGGCGGCTCGGCGGTCGTAGGCGGCGGGGCCGGTGAGGATAGGCGGCGGGGCCGGTGAGGATAGGCGGCTGGGCCGCGAAGTGGGGCGGCGGGGCCGCGTAGGTGAGGGCGGCGAGGCCGCGAAGGCAAGGGCGGCGAGGCCGCGTAGGTGAGGGCGGCGGGGCCGCGAAGTGAGGGCGGCGGGGCCGCGTAGGCAAGGGCGGCGAGGCCGCGACGTGAGGGCGGCGAGGCCGCGAAGGCAAGGGCGGCGAGGCCGCGTAGGTGAGGGCGGCTGGGCCGCGAAGTGAGGGCGGCGGGGCCGCGTAGGCAAGGGCGGCGAGGCCGCGTAGGTGAGGGCGGCGGGGCCGCGAAGTGAGGGCGGCGGGGCCGCAACGTGAGGGCGGCGGGGCCGCGCAGGTGAGGGCGGCGGGGCCGCGTAGGCAAGGGCGGCGAGGCCGCGACGTGAGGGCGGCGGGGCCGCGACGTGAGGGCGGTGGGGCCGCGTAGGTGAGGGCGGCGCAACGGGCCGCTAGGGGCGACACGGAGGGTCGCTAAAAAAAAGAAAGCGCGCCTCGGGGCGCGCTTCGGTGGGCCCTAGAAACAGTCCCTAGGAGGGGACCTGCTCTGATTCCATGAGAAAAGGAGAAAGCGAATGAATGAACTATGAATGAAGTGAGTACATATAGGAAACCCTAATTGGGTTGTACCCCCTATGGGATACCCCACTATAGCCTACACAACAGCATAAGCTATATATATGTTCTGACACCGCGGCCTCCCGCGGCCCCGCGGTTCTCCCGCGGTCCCGCGGTTCTAGGGGTCGGCTCCGCCCAAGCGAGGACGGGGCCAAACACTACGCCCTAAGGGGGTGTTATATTGCGCGCTGGTCCATTTACAAGGAAACGGACGAGCGAATGCAAGGGGGCACCATTTTAGAGGGACCACTTCCAAAAGTGGTTCCGCGTCGTTCCATTTGCAGCGGACCAGCTATGCACAGTGCATTGCAGCTTCGAAAACGAAGTGTTGACTAAAACAAAAGTGAACCTGGTCACGCTTGAGCAAGATGTCGCAGACAGCAGATACTTTTGGCGAAACAATCAAAACGCAGTTTTCACATGCGATTCCCACCGGGGTCGCTGGGGAAATGGTCCTGCGTGTCGAGCGTCGTTTTCGTACGTGCGCCTCGCACTGTACATGCTGGTCCGTGGGCGGGTGCAAGTCGGGTCCACATCTGGGCCGTTCGCTGGTCCATGCTGGTCCGCGCTGGTCCGAGCGAATGCCCATGGGCCGCAGCGGCCCAGCACGGCCCAGCGTAGTTCTTGCGCACATGTTACACCCCCTAATTGAACTTGGGGGCCCCTAGTGTCAGGGTGGCCTTTTGTAGTGGGAGAGAAAAGAGGGTATAGGGGGTAGGAGCTCAAGCCCGTCATGTTTAGAGAGTGTAAGATGTTTCTTCCCCAGGTTTCAGACCCTCCTCTCAGCTGCGCCGAGTTTCCTCTGATGCCCATGTGCTTGTCATCACCAGCATGGCAGCATTGCAAACTTTCATCGCCACAGCCATTTCTCACCAGCTGCAGCAACCTGCCGCTGCTATTTGGTTCAGGACGCGGTAAAAGTGCTCGATCGGGGGGAGATCGATCCGGTCACCGCACTGAAACCCCGCCTTTTGCATTTGAAAAGTACACAACCGTTAAAACCCGCGCTATAAAACGACCCTAAGGCGATCGATTCTCCACTTTACCGCGTCCTCAGGACCCCCGTAAACCTTGAAGCCGCAAGTCGTGCGGCAATCGCGTCGATAAGCTCTGATCACGAGAGAACGCGAATCGGCCTGCCAGCAGCAAATGCCCTGTGCCACGGCTGCCACTGTGCCAGCCAGCCACGTCATTTCCTCCAAGCCGCAGCTAATAAGGCTCTACCCTCGTAGCCCTGTGTGTTCGGCCACCCAGCGCCGTCTGGTGGCGCGGCCATCGCAGCCCTGGCATGCACCGCCGTGCACTGCCAGTGCCACGCGCGCACACTCCACCTGCACCTGCCGCTGGTCTAGCGGCAATGGATCCCTCTCAGCCCTCCCCCGCCGACGGCTCCTCGCGACCTGACGGCTCGTCGCTTGCCGCCGAGTCGAAGCATCCTTCGTCGCACGGCGCACCGTCGCAGGCGTCGCAGGGTGCACCGTCGCCGATGTCGCCGACGTCGCCAATGTCAGATATGCCGGCGATGTCGCTGCCAGTGCGCGTGGTGACGGACGCCTCTCAGCTCCCGCACGAGCTGCTGCACCCGCCCGTGCCGCCCGCTCCGCCGCTCGTGATCGGATTTGATTGCGAGGGGATCGACCTGGCGCGGCACGGGCAGCTGTGCATTATGCAGGTGAGGGCGCGGCACGGGCAGCTGTGCATTATGCAGGTGAGGGCGCGGCACGGGTGACTGCGAGGCACGAACGATTGTGCGACAGGTGAGCCGACTTCGGACTCTTATCGGACTCCAGTCAAGGCTCTCGTATTCATTGAACCGACTTGCGCTGCGTCGAACCTGCACAAGAGTGGAAAGTGATGGTAGGAGCACGCAGATGGGGGCTGAGACGCCACGGCCGCAATCGAGGTAGCAGGCAGCTCCATAACTCCACCTTCCTGTGCTGTTCCCAGGCAGCAGTCACGGGCGTTTCCACTCCACGCCGCACGCCGCCCCTTGCGTCGGCGTGGAAAGCTCATCCGGCATAGGGGGCCTCCTCCCTCGCGGCTCACGTCTCCATGCCTCCTGGCCCGGCATTGTGGCAGCGGGCGCTTTACTCCTTGGCCCCAGCGCCGCTGCCGCTTCTGCAATCGCAGCATCAACCGCGGCGCACGCTGGTGGCCAAGCCAACTCTTGACAAGCTGCTCCCCTTCCATCCCACAACCCCCAGTGTCTCTCTTCTCCCCTCCTACCTCTCCTCTCGTCTCTCTCCTTCCTCTCCTCCTCCCGCTCATCCACCCCTTCCCTCCAACCCCCGTCAACTACCTTCCCATTCGCCCCGCCTTCTTCCTATTCACCTTGTTCTAAAGCGCCTCCCGTCCCCCTCCCAAACAACCCCTCCCTTCCTCCGTGTCCGCATTCCCGCAAAACCCCCTCCCCCAACTTCCCCTTCTCCCCCCCCCCGCCCCCAGCTGGCGCTGCCCGGCGCCATCTACCTGGTGGACGTGGTGGCGGGCGGCCAGGCGCTGGTGCGCGCGTGCACGCCCGCCCTGGAGAGCGCACACGTCGTCAAGGCCATTCACGACTGCAAGCGCGATGGGGAGGTGCGGGGGGCGGGAGGGGGAGGGAGGGGGAGGGGAACGGGGAGGGGGGAGGGTAGGGAGAGGGAGGGAGGGGGAAGGTGTAGGAGCGTACGAAGGGGGAGAGGGGAAAGAAGAAGCGGAGACGGAATGGGTTGGGGAAGAAGAGAAGGGAAGGGTTACAAGGGATCGTGGAAGCAGAGCGTGGGGAAGAGTCATACAGCAGAGCCCACGCACGCAAGGCACGGCGGCAGGCAAGGTGGTGGGGGCCGAGGGATGATGGTCTGGAAGGGTGCACGTGGGAGGGAGGGAGTGATGTGACGGAGGTGTGTGGTAGGTAGCGGAAGACAGAGGCCGACAGAGGTGGGGGCGGACAAGGGCTGCATAAGGGCAGAGGGGGGAAGGTTTGCGTGCGAGGGGCGTTTGTGCTCGCGAGGAGCAGCAGGCGATGGATGGGGCTGTAGAAGGGTGCATATCGGAGCGATGTGGAGGTGCGTGGTAGGTAGAGGCAGGCACGGGTGGGGAGAGAGAGGGCAGTGAAGATGTGCTTAGGGAACGTGGTGGAGAAGAGACAATCGGGTGGGAAAATATATGGGGTGAACAGTGGTGGGAGATGGGAGAGTATACATTGGGGAAATCGAATCAGGGATTGAACGGGTTTATGAATCACATCAGCGATTCACTTGCAAGATCCGCGCCATGCCGCTTGCCCTCTCGCCCCATGCCTTTCCATTCAACACTGCTCCCCGTCTCACCTGCCATGCATGCCCTCTCCCCCCCCCCCTCGCGCATATCACCCGGTGGCGTCCCCATGCAGGCTCTGTACTTCCAGTTTGGGGTGCGCCTGCAGGGCATCTTCGACACGCAGGTACCGCCGCTGCAACCTGCTGCCGTGCCTCTGCGTTACTCACACCTTGTCGGGTGCCATCGTGCTATGTCGGTCGGCTGCTCGCCTGCGACTAACACCTGTGCTTGGGGGGCAAGGGGGGGGGTATTGGTGCTCTTCTTGTGTTCCACACAGCCCACCCGGCTCGTGCTGTGCTGTGCTGCAATCCTCACCTGAGTTCTGCAGCTGTCTCTGTTCCTCGCACCAGCTCGTCTCATCTCAGCTTTACCCCATCCCACCGTGCCCCCTCTCCCTCGTCACGGGAATGATTTCTCCGTTTTCCCCTGCCGATCTTTGCACGACTCTCCTCCCTTCATTCACACTCCGTCTCTTCTCTTACAAACCCGTCTCCTTTCTATTGTGTCCCCTTCTCTTTTTCCCCCAATGATCCCCCGGCACCCCCTCTATCTCCCCACCCGTCTCCTCCTCTCGTCCTCTCCCCTCCCCCCCGCGCTCCCCTGTCCCCCGGGCAGCTGGCGCATGCGATGATAGAGGAGGCTCGGGGCGTGGCGGACGTGCAGTCGGACCAGATCTCCTTCGTGCAGCTCGCCAGCATGCCGCAGTACTGCGGTGCGCGCCCTCTCGCACCGCACCGCACCGCTGCTTGCACGCAGGGGGGGCTGCTTGCACGCAGGGGGTGGGGAGGGGGGGAAAGGGTGGAGTAGAGGGTATTGGATGGTGTGGGGGGAATGGAAGTGTAGAGGAGGGATGGTTAGGGAGGGCAGCCATGGAGGACAGAATGCTGTGCCACACATGCACACGGATGGCGCCACACAAGAGAGCCGCGGTTCATGTCTGTTGTGCATGTGCTGGGTGTGTGCGGTGTGTGTGTGGTGTGTGTGCGGCGTGTGTGCGGCGTGTGTGCGGTGTGTGTGCGGTGTGTGTGCGGTGTGTGTGCGGTGTGTGTGCGGTGTGTGTGCGGTGTGTGTGTGGTGTTTGTGCGACGTGTGTGCGGCGTGTGTGCGGTGTGTGTGCGGTGTGTGTGCGGTGTGTGTGCGGTGTGTGTGCGGTGCGTGTGCGATGTGTATGCGGTGTGTGTGCGGCGTGTGTGCGGCGTGTGCGCGGTGTGTGTGCGGTGTGTGTGCGGTGTGTGTGCGGTGTGTGTGCGGTGTGTGTGCGGTGTGTGTGCGGTGTGTGTGCGGTGTGTGTGCGGTGTGTGTGCGGTGTGTGTGCGGTGTGTGTGTGGGTGCAGGTGTGGCGTATGATGAGAAGGAGGAAGTGCGTCAGCTCATGAGACAGGTCAGTGCCCACACTCTTGCTGCCGCTCATCCCTGCATTCTGTGAGAATAGGAGTTAGGAATGAAGTTGATGACTTGATTGAGAATCATGGGGGTATACATAGTAATGGGGTTGGATGCTAACCTAAGGTGACATTATTGGACCCCAACCAAGAAGTTGGGTTGGGAGATTATTGGTGGGGTCCAATAATGTTGGCCAAGTTGGGGTTGGGCCAACATTATTGGAGGGGGCCAATATTTCTACCCAACCCAACCTTTTGGGGTCCAATAATTGGACCAAGGTTGGGTTCTAACCTACAAACTGGGTTACCCCTGTTTGTACACCCAAACTAAGTTTGGGTGCTTAACTCTAGCCTATCCTATAGTATATATGCAGGTTACAAGAGTAGAGGGATTCTAACACAACCCCTTAACCTGCAGAGATGCGGAAAGGCTTGAGGGAAGCAACCCCTGAATCAAAGTGCTTCGGGGGGCGAGGCCGATGAGGCGGAGAAGAGCAGAGTGCGCAGGGCGAAGAAGGGCTTTGGTAAAGATATCAGCCAAGTTGGCTTCAGCAGCGATCTTGCGAACGGCAATGAGATTCTGTTGGACGAGTTCGCGGATGAAGAAATAGCGGAGCTCAATGTGTTTGGAGCGACCATGAAAGACGGGGTCCTGGATGAGATGGATAGTGCTAGCGTTGTCACACCAGAGCGTGGGACAGCGCTGGGGTGCACCAAGTTCTGCCATAAGAAAGCAGAGCCAGCGGGACTCTTGCGCAGCCATGGTGCCAGCATAGAGCTCAGCTTCGCAGGAGGAGAGGGCGACGGCAGATGAGCGAGTGGAACGCCAGCTGATAAGCCCGCTGCCGAGCGTGAAACCATAGCCTTGTGAGGAGCGGCGGTCTGGCTGGGAGTCTGCCCAGGAGGAGTCGCTGAAGCCAGAGAGAAGGGGAGGGGAGGATCCACCCAATGTGAGGGCGTGATCCTTGGTGCCACGGAGATAGCGGAGGACCCGCTTGGCGGCAGCCCAGTGGTCCTCAATATGACGGCCGGAGCCGACGAATCGAGCAAGGACGCTGATGGGGTAGGCGAGGTCGGGACGAGTGCACATCATCGCGTACATCAGCGACCCAACAAGCTCGGCATAGGGCCGGGAGGAGGTGGAGGGGGAGGTGGGTGGCGCAAGCTGGTGACCGAAGGGGAGGGGGGTGGAGACCGGTTTGGCCTGCACCATCTCGAACTTCTCCAGGACCTGGCCGATGTAGTGGGACTGGGAGAGGGTGATGGTGCGGGCGGATCGATCACGAGTGATAGCCATGCCGAGGTAGTTCTGCAGCGGACCAAGGTCCTTGCACTTGAGACGTTCCTGAAGTGACCGCTTCACTTGCTCCATGTCGGTCTTGGTGTCAGCGAGCAGGATCATGTCGTCAACGTAGACCGAGATGAAGAAGCGACGGGGGGAAGAGCGGATAAAGAGGCTGGCATCGGAGTGGGAGGCGGAGAAACCAAGGGACTGGAGAGTGGCAGACAGCTTCGCATGCCATTCTCGTGGTGCCTGCTTCAGACCGTAAACAGGTCGCCGAAGTTGCCAGACGGTGTTGTCAGGGAAAGCAGCATGAAACCCGGGAGGCCGGCGGAGGAAGATACGCTCGTGCAGTTCGCCTTGCAGGAACGCGTTGGAGACGTCCATGGAGTCAATCTCCATGTCGTCACGCGCACCAATGTCCATAAGGGTGCGTAGGGTGGCCTGCTTGACAGTGGGGGCAAATGTGAACCAGTAGTCTTCAGCCTAGGTCTGGGTGAACCCCTTGGCAACGTAGCGGGCTTTGTAGACTGGTTCTTCTCCCGGCAGCTGCTTGACTTGAAAGATCCACTTGCCCTCGACAAGGTTGGCGTCAGGGGGGAGGGGAACGTCGATGAAGGAGTCGTTGCGGATAAATGCCTCACATTCCAGGAAGATGGCGGCTATCCACTTGTCAGCGTCAGGGCAGGAGATAGCCTCCTGGAAGGTGGAGGGGACGAAGATGGTAGGAGCGGAGATCGCGCTAAGGATTAGAGCGCCGAGGAGGCCAGGGTAGAGCGTGGTAAGAGAGGGAGTGTGGCGCTGGACCATGGTGAACTCCTCATGGGAATCCTCGAGCTGGTTGAGGGAGGGAGGTGGCGGTGTGCCAAGGATGGGATCAAGGGAGCGGGTGTGCATGCGAGGGAGGAGGAAGGGTGAGGAGCGGGCAGTTGCCCTCTGCCGCTGCTGCTGCTGGTGCTGCTGGAACCCCTGCTGCTGCTGCGGCTGCTGCTCCTCCCGATGCTGCTGCCCCTGCTGCTGCTGCAGCCCCTGCTGCTGCTGCTGCTGCTGCTGCCGCCGCCGCTGCCGCCGCCGCCGCCGCCGCCGCCGCCGCCGCCGCCGCTGCTGCTGCTGCTGCTGTTGGGACGGAAGAGAAGGAGAGGGGGGAGGGGAGGAGGGAGGGGGGGCCACGGAGTGTGCAGGGGATGCAGGAGCGGTGGGATCGTAGATGTCGGCAGATGAAGGTGGCGGAAGCGGAGTAGGGAGAGGTGGGAGAAGGGGTGCAGGAGGGAGGAGGGGAGGGAGCACAGTGTCGGTCCAGGTGAGAGGACGTGGAGGAAGAGGGAGGGGGTGTGGTGGTGAAGAGGAGTAATAGGGGGTGGTTTCGTCAAAGACGACATCAATGCTGCGGATAAGGCGTCCAGAGGGAGGGTGAAGGAAGAGGTAGCCAGGCGAGTCGCGGTTGTGCCCAAGGTAGACACACTCGAGGGCGCGAGAAGCGAGCTTGCCGTGGGTGCGATCAGGTGGAGGGATAAGTACATATCCTTTGCAACCCCAGACACGGAGACCAGCAGCGTCAGGTTTGGTGCCTGACCAGAGTTCCGTGGGGGTGGTGGTAGTATGTTGAGGATGGGAGTGAAGGTTGAGGAGGAGGGCAGCATGGAGCAGAGCATAGCCCCAAAGGGAAGGAGGGGTGGAGGCGTGAGCGAGGAGACAGCGGGCAATCTTGGTGATTTCGCGAATCCTGCTCTCTGCGACACCATTCTGCTGCGGGGAGTGGGGAAGGGTGTGAGTCTGTTGAATGCCATGGGTGGTGCAGTAGTGGGAGAGAGTGCGATTGAGGAATTCGCCTCCCCCATCGGAGTGTAGGCGGCCGATGGGACGCTTGAAGTGGGCGCGGCATTGCTCTGCCCAGTTGATGATCATGGTCGGCGCCTGGTCTTTCGCGTGTAGGAGGAAAATGGAGGAGTAGCGGCTGTGGTCGTCTACGAGGACCAGCATGTAGTGATGGCCCTGACGGGAACGAGTGGGGGAGGGTCCCCAGAGGTCCATATGGACTAGGTCAATTGGAGCGGGAGCAAAGGATGGGTGGCTGTGGTGGGGAGACTGTTTGAGTTTGCCGTGGATGCAGGAGGGGCATGGAGGGGCTGGAGAGGAAGGGAGGGGAGGGAGAGTGGGAGGGAGGCTGTGAAGGAGGCGAGAGGTGATGGCAGTGCGGAGAGCGGCGAAATTGGGGTGGCCGAGTCGGTGATGTAGCAGTACAGCGGGGTGGGAGAGATGATCGGAGGTGGAGGGGGTTGGAGTGAGGGAGGGTGAGAGAGGGGGAGGTGACTGCTGCTGCTGCTGTTGCGGCTGCCCCTGCTGCGGCGGCTGTAGTTGCTGCTGCTGCTGCTGCTGCTGCTGCGGCCCCTGCTGCTGCCCCTGCTGTGGCGGCTGCTGCTGCTGTCGCGGAGGTGAGGTAGGGGGATGGGGAGGGTTAGTGGAGGTGCCAGCACGAGTGGTGACATGGCAGAAGGATGGCCAAGGGGTGCGGAGAGTGTAGAGGCGAGTGCGGGGGCAGAGGGGAATGCGTAGAAGGAAGCGACCGGTGGCGGTGTGGTAGAGGTCACAGTAGGTGGCATTACCTGGATAGACGGCAGTGATACCTGCATTTTGGATTTCACGGTGGGAGAGGAGGTTGTTACGGAGGGTGGGGATGTGGAGACTAGTTACCTTACCAGAGGGGAAGAGTGTGCTTCGAGGCGATCAGCTACCTCTCTCATGCGTCCGACATAGTCAACTGCTCCGTCACAGGTGGCGAGGGTGATTGAAAAGTATTCTTGAAAGAGGATGCCGACGGAACTGATGTCCCGGCGCTCAAACATGGCATGGAGTTTTGCCCAGATGACCGAGGCACGGAGTTCCCGAGCCTGGAAGCGGCGCATGAGGGAGTCAGGGAGAGCACCAAGGAGAACGGTGCAGGCGCGGGTGTCAGCAGCTGTCCAGGCGATAAGTTTTGGGGTGAAGGCAGCCATGTCGTCTTTGTATTTGGCGACGATGGCGAGGTGAGCATTGCGGCCAGCAACCGCCTGGTCATAGGCGTCAACTGCTGCATCGTACTCGGCTTTGCGGATAAGGTATGCACGGCGGCGTAAGATGAAATCTGCATCAGCGGTGGCTTGGTCGGCGGTGAGCTGGAGGTCGGGTTCAAGAGGGGGATCGCCAGGAGAGGGAGGGAGAGGAGGAGTCTCGCCGGGGTGGTCAGGTTCGGTGGGGGGGAGGGCATGGGGACGGCGGAGGATGACGTCAAGGACGCGGTAGGGGGGAACCCATGCGTCGGAGAGGACTCGTCGGATGCTGCCGACGAATGAGTGCCAGTTGACGGCGGATTTGTCCGCTGCGAGCTGCAGTTTATCGATGGAGGAGGTATCAATAGGAGGAGGGAGGGGGGAGGGGGAGGGTGTGGCGTTAGCCATGATGGACGGCTGCGGGTGGACCCGCAGTGGTCACGGAGGAGAGCGGCGCGGGCGGCAGCGGCTGGTGAGGCCGCGGCTGGTGAGGCAGCGGCTGGCCGCGGCGGCGCTGGCGCGGAGGCGGCGTCGAGGCGGTGGAGCGGCGCGGGCGGCGGTGGCGGCTGGCGAGGCCGCGGCTGCGCTGGCGCGGAGGCGACGTCGAGGCCGCGGAGCGGTGCAGGCGGCGGCGGCTGACGGGGCCGCGGCGAGGCGGGCACGGAGGCGGCGTCGGGGCCGCGGAGGGGAGCGGCGCGGGCGGCGGCGACTGGCGAGGCCGCGGCTGCGCTGGCGCGGAGGCGGCGTCGAGGCCGCGGAGGGGAGCGGCGCGGGCGGCGGTGGCTGGCGAGGCCGCGGCTGCGCTGGCGCGGAGGCGGCGTCGAGGCCGCGGAGTGGCGCGGGCGGCGGCGGCTGGCGAGGCCGCGGCGAGGCGGGCGCGGAGGCGGCGTCGGGGCCGCGGAGGGGGGCGGCGCGGGCGGCGGCGGCTGGCGAGGCCGCGGCTGCGCTGGCGCGGAGGCGGCGTTGAGGCCGCGGAGGGGAGCGGCGCGGGCGGCGGCGGCTGGCGAGGCCGCGGCTGCGCTGGCGCGGAGGCGGCGTCGAGGCCGCGGAGTGGCGCGGGCGGCGGCGGCTGGCGAGGCCGCGGCGAGGCGGGCGCGGAGGCGGCGTCGGGGCCGCGGAGGGGAGCGGCGCGGGCGGCGGCGGCTAGCGAGGCCGCGGCTGTGCTGGCGCGGAGGCGGCGTCGAGGCCGCGGAGGGGAGCGGCGCGGGCGGCAGCGGCTGGGAGGCCGCGGCGAAGCGGGCGCGGAGGCGGCGAGAAGGCCGCGGAAGGGAGCGGCGCGGGCCGCATCGGCTAGGGAGGCCGCGGAGCTGTGGAGGGAAAGGGCGCTAAAGGGGGGGAGAGCGGCAGGATAGCTGCGAGGAAAAAATGAGGGAGGAGGCCGGGGGTTGCGGCGGCCGGGTGGGCCTTTGAAACGAGTGGAGTAGGCCTAGGATTGATAGCTCTATACCATGTGAGAATAGGAGTTAGGAATGAAGTTGATGACTTGATTGAGAATCATGGGGGTATACACAGTAATGGGGTTGGATGCTAACCTAAGGTGACATTATTGGACCCCAACCAAGAAGTTGGGTTGGAAGATTATTGGTGGGGTCCAATAATGTTGGCCAAGTTGGGGTTGGGCCAACATTATTGGAGGGGGCCAATAATTCTACCCAACCCAACCTTTTGGGGTCCAATAATTGGACCAAGGTTGGGTTCCAACCTACAAACTGGGTTACCCCTGTTTGTACACCCAAACTAAGTTTGGGTGCTTAACTCTAGCCTATCCTATAGTATATATGCAGGTTACAAGAGTAGAGGGATTCTAACACATTCCTCTTTGCACAACCACAGTCGTGTCACCTTCCCTCCGTGTCTTTCCAAGTGTCAGCCTGCTTGCTATAGACCCACTTCCCTTTTTCTCTCCCCCTCCTTCCCCTTTCCTCTCACACCCACATATGTCCACCCTCCGTCGCCTGTGTGCGCGTGCCCCTGCTGGTGCATTATCACGTGTGTGCGAAAGGGGGGGGGGGGAGGGAAGAGGAATGTGTGACTTGCAAATATAACCATGTGCCCATGCACCTTCACTGCCGTCCCTCCATCCCTCCCTCTCTTCTTTCCTCCTTCTCTCCTTTGCTCTCCACTCCCCCCTCCTCCCTTGCTCCTTCGCTTACTCCCTCCTTCCAACCCCAACCCCCCCTTCTCCTCGTTCCTGTGGTCGCCCCTCCCGTCCATCCCCCTCGCAGGACCCCACGTTCTGGAAGCACAGGCCGTGGACGGCAGTGATGCTGCGCGCCGCAGCGGACGACGTGCGCTTCCTGCCCGCCATCCACCGCCGCATGCACGCGCTGCTGCTCGCCAGCCCCAATGGCCCAACCAAGTTGCGCCAGCTGGCGGTGCAGAGCGAGCTGCACGCGCGGTGCTTCTGCCTGGGCGCGCATGACTGGCCCGCTCCCACGCCCTGGCAGGATGACGGGCTTGTGCGTGCTAAGGAGGTGGGAGGGGAGGGGGTGGGGGGGGGGGGGGGGGTGGGGGGGGGTATGGGGTGCGGAGGAGGGGGGGAATGTAGGAGGGATGGGAAGGGAGAATGTGGAGGGAGGGGATTGGAGTAATGGAAGATCGGAAGTGGGTGCGCTGGGTGCTGAACTTCTGGAGTTCTCCCATTGTTTGGGGCGAATCGTTAGAGACCGGCTGTGGCTCATTATTCTCTCTGTGTTTGTGTGAGTGAACGGTGGGGGGAACGAGGTGGGGTCATGGCTGCGTGTGTGCGTATGTGTGTCTCTCACGCGTGTATGGGTGCATGGGTGCATGGGATGCAACAGGTTGTGGAGAACAGTAGCAGTGCAGGAGCGGAGGCGGGGCTGGCAGAGCCGATAGAGGAGATCTTGTCAGTGGTGGATGTGCCACAGGGGCTCATGGGGCTGGTCATTGGCAGGAAGGGCATGACCATCCGCTCCATCAAGGAGTCTTGCAAGTAACCATCCGCGCTGCTCCTCTCACTCCCTCTTTCCACCCCTGTTCTCTCTCTTATTCACAATAGCAACATCTCCGTTTCCGGTCAATAGCATGCTTCCTTGCGTCCCATCCCCTCTCCATCTGTTTCACACTCCCTTTTCCACACACGCGCACCTCCTTCTGCACAAGCACCACCTTGTCTGGTAAGCGCAGCACACTCATCACCCCACACCTCTCATCCTCTGCGTCGTGCACCCTCCCCCCTCTCCCCCAACAGAGCGCACATCGTTCTGGGAGGACAGAAGGGCCCTCCAGACAAGGTGGGTGTCTTCCTTTTGATCCCAGCCATCCACTTTTCCTCGTTTCTCCATGCTGCGCATTGCTCTTGCTCTCAGTCACATTTCGCCCAAAGTTTCTGAACTCCAACCCCCAGTTCACCTGTCCTGCCTAAGCTGCGCCCTCCTCACCACTTTGTCCTCCCCCTGGCCCAACCCGTGTGTGTGGCGTGTGCGGGTGTGCATGGGCGGCAGGTGTTCATCATCGGGCCGGTGAGGGAGGTGCGCAAGGCAGAGGCCATCATCCGCGGCAAGGTGGCACGCTGACCATGCACACACACCCACGGGCGTGGACGGGTGGAGCAGGGGTTTGTTGCAATGCGAGGCCATTTGGTGAAGAGCACGGCACATGGGGCAGTGGAGAGGAGAGAAGCACCCACTGGATTGGTTGCATCTGAAGCGAGCACATGTTCATTGCATGAGGGCGTATTACGAGCGAGCCATGCTGTGCGTTGCAGCATCTAGATAGCGCACTCTAGTCATGCGATGTACAAGATGTGAGGTGAGTGACAGGGGGCAGTGCAGCTGGCATCGGAGCAAGCACGTCCAGGCAGGGAAGTCGCGATGCTGCACTACTGATGCACCGGCCTCAATTCATGGGTTTCTTTCATCTGGTTGCCTCAAGCACATGACCTCAGCTGGAGCCTGGAGGCATGGTTGGGTGCGTGAGCGCAAGGGACCACCATGTGTGATGTAGGGCTGTGACTCTGCATGGCTGTGGGGAAGTTGTCATGGTAGTACGGTATTATTTTATCACTTGGGACTTGGGAGGGATTTTTAGACAGCAGCAGCAAGGTGGAGGACTCCATCCACCCTGGCCAGGGTGGCTGTTGATTAGAGATAGCAGCTTAGCCAGTTATTCATTACATTCTCAGTATAAAGCACTGCTTTGATAGGACTGAGAGACCACTATTACCGGTACAGCAGGCACATCTATCCAAACTCAACCCAGGCTAGAACCAGCACCATAATCCACCACAGCATATCGATGAAGCAAAGGCCCAGCAACAGCCAAGGCCAAAATATAGCCACCTGTCCCCTCCGCTCATTCCCCCAGCCAGCAAGCCATCCCACAGAAGATGAAGGGCTGAGCATGTGTCAATCGGAAGATGCACCGTTCCCGCTTGCGCCATCCACAGGGCTCAGAATGCCTTCCCTGCCCGCCCCATGTGCGGGCTGTGCGGGCTTCGAAGGGGGAGCCGCACCACCTCCGCCTGCAGCGGCGGCATCAACGTCACCAGCAGGCTCGCCCGCGGTCGCTCCAGTGCCGCCCGGCGCAGCGGGAGGTGCCTTGCCTGGCGCGGGAGTGGCGGCAGGTGGTTTGGCAGAGCCAGCGAGCGTCTTTCTGACGGCGGCCGCCATGGTGCTCACGCGCTCCGCTACCCCCTTCGCCGCCGACGTGATCGCGGCGCCGATGCTCCTCAGCCCGCTGCTCACGCGCTCCAGGATACTCTGCTCCTTTGCCTTGCCCTGACCCGGCTTCTCCGCCGTTTTCTCCGGTGCGCCATCCTTCGGCGTGCTCTGGGCTCGGTTCTTCGCGCTGTTCCCCGCCTCGAGCTTGCTCTCAGCCCCTCCCGCCTGCAGCACAGGGGGCACGGTGACGCTCGTGGCGGGCTAGCGCGGGGGAGCAAGACGGAAGAGAGAGCAAGCATTAAGCGCGAGAGATGATGGCTGAAGAGGAGTGTGGGGGAAGGCGGGTGCGAGAGGGGTTGGTGGTGAGCGAGCAACGTGGCACTCAAGAGATAAGCGAGAGGGAACGAAAGCGGGAAAAGGAGAAAGAGAGAGAGAGGGTGGACGCAGTCGGGGTTGGAGCGGAAGAGGATGAGCGACCTACTGCGCGAATGTCACTGGACTCCCCCTTGAGCGACCTGCCAGGACGTGCCGCCGTGGCTGGGAGCAGGGCCGCGAGAAAGACGCAAGAGAAAAGGAGGAGGACGCGAAGGAAATTCATGGTTGTGCGGAAATGTAAGGAGCTCAATCGCGAACAGCTGGAGTTGAAAAACAACTAACCACACACACTAGCAGCACCCGGGCTTCGCTCAATTGTGAACCCGTGGCGAATTGGGTTTTGCTTTCTGCAAACACGATCTGGCGCGGGAGCTTGCAGGAGAGGACTTGAGCAATTATGGCGAGGGAACGGAAGATGGGAGACGAATCGCGCACTTATTGATCATCCCCGCCGTGAACTGCGGTGGCGAATGTCAAGCCCCTCCAACAAATTTGGCAAGCTGGAAGGGAAACGAAAGCAGGTATATATACGGTCCGCAGGTATATATTACGGTACACAGGATGTTTAGTGTGCAACACTATTTCGGCTGCTCGCCAACGTTCGCTACGGGCAAAATCGGGACTCTAGTGGGCAGGTGAGAAAATGTAACCAGCTTCTTTTAAATATCTCACGAACGGACGGATGCAGCGTGATAAGCTGTTTGTTCAACGGCTGCGATCAAAATAGGGGCCTGTATCATGCGTGCATCTGGCTTGTACTACTTGCAATTGGGCAGGCTGTCGAGCTAGGACAGACCAAACTCGCGTGCAATCGTTGAGCATCCTGTGTAATGTTATGAGTTGTACTAAAGAGTTCTCTAAATCTATGAAGAGACTTTGATTACGTAAGCTGAGAATACAATGGAGCGAGCATTTATAGGGCGAAACGTGCTAGGCGAGAACCTCGGGACGTGCGAGGGCTGGGAGTGTCGCGATTGGTGCGGGGCGACTCGGAATGTAGTTCAGCCCTGTTACGAATAACAATAAATGAAGATTACAGTGCACTCCCGACCTCAGCTAAGGAAGCATGCAGTATCACGAATATGAAGAGTCAGAATTGACTCGAAGCGTCAGACGGTTGGGATGCATCTGGCCCGTAGGAGCAGACGGCATTGGGCAGCTGCAGGCAAGAGGGATTCTGGTGGGAACAGTTTCGTAACTGTACGCGCCGCACGGTTGGGAATGAATTTGAATAAGGGAATGTACCCCTTAGAGTACATGGCTAGCTAGGTCGATTCGTATTCCCCTGTACTCTTATTTATATCATTGTATTTGCATTTTTTTATCATCTCAAGCATTTTACATTCACTCTGCTATTGAGGTCAAGGGCCCACCACCACTAGACGAGAAATGTGCGAACCTTCCTGAGGTGATCCTGGTTACGATCTACTTCTGATCGCAACATGGTCTGAGAGCGACTCAGGAATCTTTCGCACTGCCACTCCCGAAAATTACGACATTCGGAAAGTGGCGTCCGGCACACGCTCGCGTGTAAGAATGGCCAGAGGATCTGGCGGTCAGACGAATCTGACAGCTGAAGCGCAACCCAATCCGGCTGCGACAAGCGAGGAAACGACGACGATCGAAACCGAAGTCCTCGCACAACTTCTTCAGCAACTCACCAGCCTGGAGCAAGGTCTCCAAACATTGCGGAACGGCGACGCGGGAACATCCTCGCAACCCTCTCAACTAGCCCCAACCGGCCAAAACGCCGCCCCGCACACATTCTCCCTCGACACAAATGGTTCAACCCCCAAGACTCCCCGTCCCAGTGAAGAGGCAATTCTCTCTGCGCAATCAAGGTTTTTCAGCATATCAAAAACAAAGACAAGCGTGTGTTTTGACAGCAGAGACTTCTATTCCTGGAGCTTCGAGCTGGAGCTCCTGCTGCAGAACGCTCAGATTTTTCACTATTTCGACGAGAGTTACGCGGAGCCCACTGAGGACACCGACGACGCCAAAATGGCCCCAGGGGAGAAGGCCAACAGCTACATCAATCGCTGTCGGAGCCTTCGCGACCAAATCGTGAAGCTAGGAAGCTCGATCTCGGAAGAAATCTTCGTTAATATCGTGCTTCAAGGGCTCGACCCAGAGTGGCGACCCTGCAAGGCGCTTCTCCGACAGCAGGGGGTCATCTCGGAGGCCGCTCTTTGCGCCGCCCTTCTCGTCGAACAAAGGGATATGGATCAGCAGCGACCAGTGCCACGACGAGAACGAGAACGTCTCGCCTTCTACGCCGACAACAACGAAGAGCGAAGACCGCGGCGCCTCTACTGCAAAATCTGCAGAAACTTCGGGCATTTGGCGGATCGATGCAAGTCCCGATCTCGCCCTCGCCAGACCAATCCGAGTAACTGGTCCGGCCGACAAGACGCACGAGGCGATGTGCGTCCAGCCCAGGGGTATCAACCCCCACCCGCGCGCAACCTGAACCCAGTGGTTCAGCATCAGCAGCAGCAGCCGTCATCGACTACCCCAGTACGCAACGTCATGAGCAACATGGCCATGACAGGCGAGTCGCGTCGCCGCCGCGTGCGCTCACCCTCACCCGAGCCAGCACCGCACCCAATTGGCGCGTTCTCCAACAACAACCCGTTCAGTCCGCGCCGCGACTACACCGACGACGACGACCAGGACTGGAATCTTCCAGTCCCGCTGCTTGAAAGTCCCCCGCACGTACTTGATATGCGGGCGGCGCCACTCGACTGGCTCTCGCGCGAGCAATTTCTGAAGTTTGACACCCCGCACATCGCGACTGGCGCAGCTCGCACGTGACGACAACAAGCGTTACAACACCTGGTACCTGGACAGCTGCTGCGGCCAGCATATGGTGGGCTCTAAGCGTTACATATCCAACGCCGTCGCCACCCCCACTGTCACCTACGTCACCATCGCTAACAACACACGCCTGCACGCAAGCGCGCAAGGCATCGTCATGCTCAAGGCACGCGGAAGCCGCACGCACATCACGCTCAACGATGTGCTGATCGTCCAGAACCTACGCTTCAACTTGCTTTCCGCCGCACAGCTCATGGACTGCGGCATTGATCTCAGCACGGACCGCACAACGCGCGACATTCTGTTGCACTACGAATCAAAAACCTTCGCCCGCCGGCAGATCGGACGAGCACACTCCGAAAATGGAGTGTATGTACTGGACTTCGACATCCCCGACTGCAGCGGCTACTCGCACAAACTAATCGACCTTGTGCCACTACGCTTCGAGCACATCCACCGCAGGGACTGGAAACACCCTGACGGAAGACCGTGGGTGCCACATCATCACCACCCATGCGAAACGGCGCTGCATGACCCTGACCCAGATGGCATCTGCAGGGACTGCCACACGCCAATAGCGTCAACCAGTGCGATTGCCGGTTGCGGACTTGCCGCCATCGCTGAAGCTGAGCGCCACGCGCCGCCAGACGAAGGAATGTCGCAGTTGGAGCTAGAAGTTACCACTCAGCGTGTTCTCGGCACCGACCAAAGCCCCCACGCTGGACCACCCTCACAGCGCCTCGAAGGCATCCTGCGCGGACAAAGCCGTGGAAGTTTCGACGCACGCGGAGTCGCACGCCCCTATACCCTCGAAGAGTTTCTGAAAGTCTACCCCACACGAAAACTCACAGTGCAGGAGGAGGAAGAACTGGCGCGCCGCGAAGCTGAGGAGCTCCGCCAACAAAGCCTCGCCGAAGCGCGCGGGACATTCGCTTGCGGCGCATGGGGAGCCGAAGCGGAAGAAAGCGCCTCCAATGAAGGGGGGTGGGGAAGCGCTGGTGGATGGGGAATGAGTGATACCGGCGGATGGGAAGCCAGCGGCGGAACCTGGGCCAACGCAAGCGGGGGATGGGGCGCCGCAACCGGCGCCGACAACAGCTGCTGGGGGAGTTTTTGTGAAGAACAAAAGGGGGGAGAGGATGAAGCAGAGGAAACAGAGGCGACACCTGCAGTTGTTCCCCTTGGTCGTCCTCCGCGCCGCACTCCACTCGCATTACCTCCTCTTGACAACCCACCGCAGCGCGACCCTTGGGACACCATCGACTGGGGCAACGACCCGTCAAACCCGCGTCGCACCGTCTACAGACCTGCTCCCAAGTCGCACGATCCGATCCCTTTCCCTGGAACTATCCATGGGACCAACATTCCTCTCTCTGAGATTCGCGACAGAGAGTTTCTGGCGCTAATGCTGACTACCGCCAACGACGAAGATGAAGCAGTAGAAGAAGCACCAGCAGCACATGCCCCTGTACCTGATGAGGACCCCGAAGAAGCTCGCACACGTTACATGCGTACTTCCGGCTTTCGCGCCGACGATGCGCTCTGGCATCAGCGTCTCGGACATCCTTCGCGTGCAACACTGAAGAACTGCATCGACGCAGGAGTCTTCGCTCCTAGGGCGCTGTTACGCCCAGACGGCACCGAAGTGAGAGGCATGACACATCCGCGCAACTGCACCGTCTGCCCTGAAGCTGCGCTAAGCCACCAGCCGTTCCCGCTGCTCGAACCAGGGACGAACCGCTACCCCAAGCTGTACAAGGTGTACATCGATTTCCTGAACGTGGGGCACTGCGGAGTCGACGACGAAATGTACACGCTTACCTTCATCGACGCCGGAACGTGCTATGTGTGGATCGACACCAGCAGCAGGGCGTAGCTGAGCGGACGAACCGCACGCTGATGACGAAGGTGCGAGCATTGATGAAGCAGTCAAAACTGCCGCCGATTTACTGGACTTACGCGATGCACCACAACGTGTGGGTGCATAACTTACTGTCAACTACCGCCATCACCGGCAACCTGTCCCCGCATGTGAAGTGGACCGGGACCAAGGGGGACACGTCCATGCTCTGCTTGTGGGGGTGCATGGTCCAATACCACCCGCCAACGTCAACCATCGGCAAATTCGCCAGCCGCGCACGTTGGGGCATTCACCTCGGAATCAGCCATGAGCACAAGGCGTGGATCGTGCTGGACCTGCTCAGTCAGAAGACCACCCACGCTTGCGACGTGATTTTCTACGAACGCCTCTTCCTCGACCAGTTCCGCCACGACGAGCAGACGAATGCAAACCGTGCTTATGCAAACGATGGGCACAGCTACGCAACGCCCGAGGACGAAGCTGCGGCAGCAATCCTGGAGCAGGACACCAGGGGCGAGTTCACACGGGGAGATCGCAACAACGACGACGACGACGATGATTCTTCCGGAGGAGGAATGGGCGGAACAGGCGGAAGCGGCAGTGGCGCAGCACCATCTGCTCCACCTGAACCAGAGAGCGATGACGACGATGTGCAGGAAGTCATCCCTCAACGTCGCCATGACAGCACCGTCTCAGGATTGCAGTTGCTTGGGCTTCACACCGCAACCTCGAAGGCGCCACGTGTCATCGAGCCGCAAAACCCGCGCCAAGCTCTCACTGGACCACACAGCAAAGAATGGCGTGAGGCGATGGACGCGGAAATCAAGGCGCTCGAATCCCGGGACACCTGGGTGCTAGTCGACTGTGCGGCAATCAAAGGAGCAAGAGTTCTTTCAGGAAAATGGGTCTTCCGCGTGAAGACCGCAGCGGATGGAACAATCGAGCGCTTCAAGGCGCGTTGGGTGGTACGAGGATATGACCAGAGGCACGGCATCGACTTCGACCAGACGTTCGCCCCAGTCAGCCGCCACACCTCCGTCCGAATCCTGCTCGCCATCGCAGCAGCAAGGCATCTGCCTCTCTGCCAGATCGACGTGAAGAACGCGTTCCTGTACACGTTAGTAGACGCCGTGATTTACGTGGAGAAGCCGCACACATACGACGAAGGAGATTCGCGCGTGTGCCAGCTGTGCAAATCTGTGTACGGGATAAAACAGGCACCAAGGCTTTGGCAGCAGTATCTGCACAACATCCTGCTTGAAATCGGGTTCAAGCAGATGCCGAACGACCCAGGAATGTACCGCCGCGACTTCCGCGGCGAATACATTCTCCTCACGGTCTACGTCGACGACCTGCTTTACACGGGATCAAGCAACGAGTTACTTGAGCAGTTCGAGAAAAGCCTGGCGGGGCGCGTCGACATCACGTGCAACTACGAGGTGAAGCAGTTCTTAGGCCTCAACATCTCCTACGCACCTGAGGCCATTCACCTCTCAGCAGCTAAGTACGCAGAGGAGTTAGGGAAGCGGTTAAACATTTCACATGCACCGCTCTCCACTCCCTACCGAACTCCGGGACCGAACCACAAACCTGACAACAAAGCCCTATCCCCTGCCGGAGTTCAGACTTACCAGCAGCAGCTGGGATGTCTGCTCTTTGCCTCTGTCACATGCAGACCTGACCTTTCCTACATCGCAAGTCAGCTGGCCCAGTACTCACGCAAACCAACGGCTGAGAATCGTCTAGACCTGCAGCGCGCCCTACAGTTCTTCGTTTCAACGCCCAAGATTGGGCTGTGCTACTCAACTGCACCAACCCCATCCTTCAATCTCATCAGCTACGTGGACGCCGATCACGCAGCAGATCCCGACAATCGACGGTCGAGGACTGGCTTCCTGTTCCGACTCGAACCAACGGGACCAATCTACTGGAATTCACAGAAGCAGGAGCTGGTTGCCCTGTCGTCAGCCGAAGCGGAATTCATCGCAGCAACCGCAGCAGTTCGCGAAGGCCTCTACTTGCAGGAACTCCTACAGGAGGCGAAAATTCCAGCTTCGTCCACCTTCCGTCTCCACTGCGACAACCAGAGCGCGATTCGCATCGCGAACAAACCTGGTTTCGTCAACCGCACCAAGCACATTGCGCTGCGGTACTTCTTCGTGAAGGACGAAGTGGACACAGGCAAGGTTAACTTGACCTATTGCCCGACTGGTGACATGGCAGCAGACTTTCTCACGAAGCGGCTGCCACGCCAGCAGTATCAGCATTGCTCCGAACTCAGCGGAGTGGTCAAGCGGGTCAAGTCGAGCTGCGGCCAGGAGTGAAGGGGGGTGTTACGAATAACAATGAATGAAGATTACAGTGCACTCTCGACCTCAGCTAAGGAAGCATGCAGTATCGAGAACGAATATGAAGAGTCAGAATTGACTCGAAGCGTCAGACGGTTGGGATGCATCTGGACCGTTGGAGCAGACAGCATTGGGCAGCTGCAGGCAAGAGGGATTCTGGCAGGAACAGTTTCGTAACTGTACGCGCCGCACGGTTGGGAATGAATTTGAATAAGGGAATGTACCCCTTAGAGTACATGGCTAGCTAGGTCGATTCGTATTCCCCTGTACTCTTATTTATATCGTTGTATTTGCAAGTTTTTATCATCTCAAGCATTTTACATTCACTCTGCTATTGAGGTCAAGGGCCCACCACCACTAGATTAGAAGTGTGCGAACCTTCCTGAGGTGATCCTGGTTACGATCTACTTCTGATCGCAACAGGCCCGAAGTGTACGGTAGGCCGAACCTAATCTGACGTGAAATACTCGGGCTATCCCCACTAACGTCAGGCTACACAAATGAATTGCTATATTCGTTACACTCTCCCACCTTCTAAATATGGCCCTTCTTGTATGTAGGCGAGTCCGGTAATATCGAGTATGACACCGATCTCGGTCGAAGTCTTGATCGGAGAGTCCAGAAGGGAGCTGACCATCAAGCTGCAGGTGGCTGAGGACGTGATGTCAAACATATATATGTGTATGTTCTAGGCTGTAGTGATGTATGCATTAGAGTGTTGCATTAGAAAGTATAGGTTGTATTTGTATTTGTATTTGTATAAGTATAGTTATCTCCGCATGGTGCGGTGAGTGTGGAGGGCACCGCAACGATTACCTTTAGTCCAGCCAATCTTTGCACTTTCCTATCATATTCGTAGGCCGGCGGCTGAGCGTGTAGTCACCATTGTGGGCGTAGGTGACGCAGAGGTGATGGACACCCTGGAGGCACAGCTGGAGGATGCGGGGAGACGCCATGAGGCGCACGGGTACGGGGAAATCCCCTGGGTAGTCGTCGAGGCTGCCATCCGCGCTGTGTGGACGTCAGAGCACCCTTTTCAAACTGCTTCTCCTCGACCGGTAAACGACGAGGGCGGCGTCGACGTGGGCGTCAATGCCAGTGACCAAGTCGGCAGGAGTCGAGGCAGCGAGGTGTGATTCATGCCGATGACGTAGGCGACATTCAGGCGCGAAGGATGCGATCATCGGCGGCTGCAGGGTCCTCCCAAAGCGATGGAGGTCGACGAAGCGGATTGACGCCGTCGTCGGCGACTCACGTGACACAGGGAGGGATAGCGCCGAGCTACGACTACTTCAATTTTACGACACACAAAATCTCAGTAACCCCCCTGCTGGTCGGTCGGCCTGACATTCTCACGTGGAAGGAGGCAATTGAGCCTCAGTTAGAGATGGCCGGGCTGATGGGCTTCGCCGCCGGCAGTGTGGCGACGCCGTCGGATGACTACCCTAAACTGCATGCGGAGTTTCGCGTTGTACAGCTGCTGACCTTCACGGTTATTTCGCGGTGCTGCTTGCCGGACGTGCAGATCGCCCTGAAGCCGTGTAGGGACTACTTGGACACCGGCCACTAGGCGTGACACTTCATCGAGTCGACGTACTAGGTCACCAACGACCTATACATCGGCCAGCTCGAGGAGCAGATGATGCATCTGTGGATGGCCGACCAAGAGACGGCGACCAACTACTGCAACCGGGCTCGGCAACTTCTCGCCACCATGAGGATGTCCGGCGTGCAGTACCCGTCGGCGTCGTACGTCATGCATGTCCTGAAGGGGCTCCCGAGCAGCTACAACTTGATGAAGCAGATGTCGGTGGTGCCAAGCATGCTGTGAGAGTACGACGGCTTATGTAGGCTTTGCTAGCTTGCCTGGACTTTATTATGCCATTACTAGCTTGGGTTTTGTTTATCATGCATAGAGATGCTTGATTTCCTAGGTTAGGTGCATTCTTATAATTTCTAATAGTTATAGCACCGAACCAGGATACGTGCACCAAACTCAAGCCTTTTCGGTTGCCACCGAATTGCTTTCTACCGAGTTCGGAATGGTACTGTTCGGGACGCTTCGCGACCCTCAGAACATTCACGTAACACCTGGGTAACTGGCCTTGTGTTGAGACTACATATAGCCTCGTGTGTACCCAGGTAAATTATTCAATTCAAACTCTCTTTTCTAAGCTCAATCCTAGATCCTCACACTTGGTAATCAGAGCCTATTTAGACGCAATTTTTTCGACCGCTAAAACCTAGCTTTTAAAACCGCAGGGGCGACGACGTAAAGCACCGATTTTGGGTATGTAAACCAGTTCCGTGCTTTTTTTCAACCTCCCCCTCGAACCGGTTTTCGACCCGGTTTTATCTCAACGACCCTAAGAATTACAACCAAAAAAGCTGGACAACCAATAAGACAAAAAAAAAGAAAAGACAACCAGTGCAAAGAATTCAATTATTTTCGTCGCAAATCTTCCTATTAATCGCCAAATGGAGGAAAATGGTGATAATTCCGTACAAAAAATTATGTAGTTACACACCGGCCTGGACCAGACGCGAGCGGCACTCCAGCAAATAAAGGAGCTTCACGTGAACCAGTTGGCAGCCGTCACATCAGCAGCGAACGCAGCAACGAATGCAGCAGCAACAGCAATAGCAGCAACGACGACACCGACACTTCACCCAGCAGCAGCTACAGTGAATCTTGAGGCGGCACGTCCGAGGCTACCCGAGACGTTCAATCCGAATGCGAGAGACACCGACGTCCGTCGATTCATTAAGACCCTCGAAATTTACTTCGAGGCCGTTGGCTGTACAACCCCGACACACAATGCAATGCGGATTCAGCTCGCAGCGACACTGTTGCGAGGCCCGGCGCTCGAGTGGATTTACAATAGCAACAAGGTCCGAGGCGAGGGGTCATGGACGCAGTTTCGGGCAGCTTCAATTCAACGTTTCGAACCGATTAATTCAAGCTACATGGAGCGGCAGCAGATTCATCGGCATAAATAGTACGGCAGTGTAACACGGTACACGCAGCAGATGGAGAGCCTCTTCAACCGAATCACCGACCTGACCGAAGGGGAAAGACTCCAAGCGTATACTGAGAGGCTAAAAATGGAAGTCCGCCGACAGGTGATTGCCGCAAACAGCAGCAAATACCGCGACATGGTATGTGCAGCAGAGAGATTCATGTCAAACTTATATGCTGTAGTCTTTGTAGGCTATAGTGGGGTAGATACTATGGGGTACAACACTTTTAGGTTTCCTACTTGTACCCACCTGTCTCCTAGTCATTCTCATTCCTCGTTCTTATTCTCACATGGTATCAGAGCAGGATCGTTCCTAGGGCCCACCGAACGTTCCGCCCTGACCTCACCGAACGTTTTTTTAGCTGCCCTTGCAACTCGCGTGCTGCCCCTGCGACCGTGGTGCCCCAACAGCGGTGCCTGCCCCTCCAGCCCGTGGGAGCTGCCTCTGCAGCCCGCGCGCCGCCCTCCCGAGCCGCGCGTCGCCCCTGCAGCCCGTGGGCGCTGCCCCTGCGACCCGCGCGCCGCCCTGCCGAGCCGCGCGTCGCTCCTGCACGTCGCGGCACCCCCGGGGCGTCGCCCCTGCTTGTCGCGGCGCCTCCTGGGCGCCGTCTCTGCTCGTCGCGGTGCCCCCTGGGCGGCGTCCCTGCTCGTCGCGGAGCCCCCTGCAGCAGTCGCGGCCCCGCTGCTGCCGCGGAGCCCCCTGCAGCAGTCGCGGCCCCGCACTGCAGCAGCTGCCGCGGAGCCCCCCTCTGCCGCAGTCGCGGCCCCGCCCCGTAGCAGCTGCCGCGGAGCCCCCCCCCCCTGCCGCAGTCACGGCCCCGCCGTCGCCACCGTTGGCCCTTCCCGCCACAGGTGAGCACCTGCCCTTCCCGCGCTTCCCGCGCGCTGCCGCGCCGGCCTGCCTGCCTGCCTGCCGCGCTTGCTTGCCAGCCGAGCCGTGCCGCGTAGCTGAGCCGCGCTACTTAGCCGCGCCGAGCCGCCCAGCCGAGCCGCGTCGTGCTGTCGAGCTAAACAGCCCTACTCTACTGAGCCGCACTGCCCTGCCCGCGCTGCTACTGCTACTACTACTGCTACTGCTGTTCCTGCTGTTACTGCTGCTACTACTGCTACTACTGCTACGGCTGCAACTGGCGGTGGCCAGATGCAGCTCCAGCGACGTCCGCGTGAGTCCCTCACGCCCCAGCAGCTTCGTGAGTGGTACGCTAGTCGGGGTTGTAGGGGTGGCCGTGGTGGGAGCGCCCTGGAGCGGGTCGTTCGGGAGCTTCTTGTAGTGGCCAGGTGCAGCTGCAGCGGCGTCCGCGCGAGATCCTTTCGCCCCAGCACCTTCGTGAGTGGTATGCTAGTTGGGGTTGTAGGGGTGGCCATGGTGGGAGTCGCCCTGGAGCGGGTCGTTCGGGAGCTTCTTGTAGTGACCAGGTGCAGCTGCAGCGGCGTCCGCGCGCGACCCTTTTGCCCCAGCAGCTTCCTGAGTGGTACGCTCAGAGTAGAGGGTCACGGAGTACTGCTCGCTGCCCGTACGTCATTCGCACTGGTGCTCGGGCTGGTCATCCTTGCGGGACGGTTGGTCACACGCAGTCCCGCTGCTTCGCCCGTCTGAGCGACGCCTAGCGTACATAGTTTGGCGACGACGCTGAGCTCCCCTCCTGGCTGGAGCTGCTTAGGCAGAGGATAGATATCTTTGCTCTTGACTATGATGCTATCCTCACTGCCATGTATGCATTGCCTACTAGTGCTGAGGGTGCCTGTTACCTGTGTGTGCCGCCTGACCCAGGTATAGAGTCTGCTGCTCTAGGCGCTGGTGCGTCTCCTGCTCTAGGTGCTGGTGCGGCTGCTGCTCTAGGCGCTAGTGAGTCCACTGCTTCAGGTGCTGGTGAGTCCGCTCTCTCAAGTACCGCGTTGGCTCAGGCCTTGCACACGTTCACCCTTGACTCGGGTGCTTCCCGCTCCTTCTTTCGCGACTGCACCACACTCTCGCCGCTCAGTTGGCCAGTGGCAGTCTCCCTAGCTGACCCCTCTGGAGGACCAGTCCTTGCACACTCCTCCAGGTTCTGCCGTGTCCGGCGGTCCCGTCTGGCTCTCTGTCTGGCCTCCACCTCCCCTCGTTCTCCACGAACTTGGTGAGTGGAGCTGACCTTCAGGACGCCTGGGTTGACCAGTTCACTCCTGGAGGTCAGCGGGTGACCCACTGTTCGTGCACTCGGACGGGCCGGCACCTGGCCATGTTCTCCCATCAGCCTGGGTCGAGCCTGTACACCCTGACTACCGGGTCTCCTCCCGTTGCTGCGTCTGGTCAGGTAGCTGCGTCGGGTCAGGTCTTTGCTGCCGTGTCCTGGTCTGGTCCTGAGTCTGCTCCCTGCTCGTGTCGCCTCCTATCTCACCAGACTCTTCTTTGGTACCACCGCCTTGGTCACCCCTCTCTGCCTCGTCTCCGAGGCATGGCCTCCCGTGTCCTTGTCACTGGTCTTCCCCGGTCTCTCCCTCCCCTTCCTCCGGGGCCTGCCCCTACCTGCGTTCCTTGCGTCGAGGGGCGGCAGCGCGCTGCTTCTCACTCCTCTGAGTTTCCATCGACGGAGGCTCCCCTGCAGACGCTTCACATGGACGTGTGGGGCCCAGCCCGCGTCCGTGGACAAGGTCAAGAGCGCTACTTTCTGTTTGTCGTTGACGACTACTCGCGCTACACCACATTCTTCCCCTTGCGCCGCAAGGGTGAGGTAACTGAGGTGCTGATCGACTGGATCCGCGCTTCCCGTCGTCAGCTCAGCGAGAGTTTCGGCTCGGACCTTCCTGTTTTGCGTCTGCACTCTGACAGAGGTGGAGAGTTCTCCTCCGACCTCCTGCGAGCCTTCTGTCGTACGGAGGGCATCCGCCAGACGTTCACGCTTCCGGCCTCTCAACAGCAAAATGGAATTGCTGAGCGCCGCATTGGCATGGTCATGGACGTCGCTCGTACGTCCATGATCCATGCGGCTGCTCCCCATTTTCTGTGGACGTTCGCGGTTCAGTACGCTGCGCATCAGCTCAACCTCCAGCCCCGGGTCTCCATGCCGGAGACCACACCTACACTGCGGTGGACGGGGAAGGTTGGCGATGCGTCCGCATTCCGTGTCTGGGGATCTCGAGCTTTCGTCCGCGACTTGTCTGCGGACAAGCTATCCTCCCGTGCTGTTCCCTGCGTCTTCCTTGGCTTCCCCCCTGACGCGCCTGGTTGGCAGTTTTACCACCCCACCTCGCGCCGTGTTCTGTCCTCTCAGGACGTCACGTTTGACGAGTCGGTTCCTTACTACCGTCTCTTCCCCTACCGCACTGCCCCCCTCCCCCCCCCCCGCCGCTCTTCCTCGCGCCAGGTCCTCCCCCGGTAGACCCCCTTCCCCCTCAGGATCCTGCCCCCTCAGGTGTGTCCCAGGTTGACGCAGTCGAGCCTGTCGAGGTAGCTGTTGACTCTGGTGCTGCTAGGGGTGCTGAGCTTGTGGGTGCCGGGTCTGGGGGTGCTGAGTCTGGGGGTGCTGAGTCTGGGGGTGCTGGGCCTGGGGTTGCTGAGTCTGGGGGTGCGGAGCCTGAGGGTGCTGAGCCTGTGCGTGTGGAGCCTGGGGGTGCTGACCCTGCGCGTGTGGAGCCTGGGGGTGCTGAGCCTGGAGGTCCTTCGGGTGCTTCGTCCCGGCAGGAGCCACTCTCTCCACAGCAGCTGCGCGAGTGGTTTGCTCGGTGCTGGAGCCGTGCTGCTAGAGCTGGTGGTGCTACGGGCGCTGGAGTTTCTACTGCTGCTGGAGCTGCTGGGGGTTCTGGAGCCCCGGGTCCCAGAGGTGCTCGTACTGGAGGTACTGGAGCTGCTGGGCCTGGTGGTGCTGCTGGAGCAGGTGCTGCTGGAGGTACTGGAGCTGGCGCTACTAGAGCTGCTGGGACTTCTGGTGGTCCTGCTGGAGCTGGAGCTACTGGAGGTGCTGGAGCTGGAGGTGCTGCTGGAGCCGGTGCACCTTTGGGTGCTGGAGCTGTTGGGGGTGCTGCTGTTTAGCATCCTGGCACGCTACGTTGCGCCCAGGAGACACCGACCAGAGCACTGGAAGGCAGCTAAGAGGGTGATGCGCTACTTGTGCAGTACGTCGGGCATGGGGCTCGTGCTTGGGGGACGGGGTCCAGTTGTTCTCACTGGTCACGCAGACGCTTCTTGGGTTGACGACTTGGCTACGCAGCGGTCGTCACTGGGTTACACCTTCAGCCTTGGTTCTGGCTCTGTTTTGTGGCGGTCTACCCACTCGTCTTCTGTTCTCAGCACCAGCTGTGAGGCTGAGATCTACGCAGGAGCCATGGCTGCACAGGAGCTTTGCTGGCTCACCTACCTGCTGACCGACTTGGGCGAGGCGCCTCGTTCTCCTCCAGTCCTGTACGTCGGCAACAAGGCAATGCTTGCCTTGTGTCGCGAGCAGAGACTGGAGCACAGAACGAAGCACATCGCTCTTCGCTACTTTCTTGCTCGAGAGTTGCAGCAGCGTGGTCAGCTTCGTCTTGTTTACGTGGCCTCTCAGGCCAACACTGCTGATATCTTCACCAAGGCAGTCCAGCCTTGTAATCATCAGCGGTTCTGTACTGTTCTAGGCCTTGTTCCTACTTGGCCTCACTTGCTTACTTCTTGACTTTGCTTGTACTGTGATCTCTATATATATACCTGCATGCTTACACTTGCTAGGTTGTGATCACTGTCTTGTTTGTTCTACCTTATATAACTCTGCATGTGAACTGGCCTTGTGGTCGTTTGCTTGTGCTCGGAATGTGTGGTGACGTCGTGATCCACCCTGAGCTTGCTTTGTTCTTCTTGACTGGTCTTGTGACCTCTCGTTCTCCCCACTTCGCCTATAGGGGTGTGTCAAACTTATATGCTGTAGTCTTTGTAGGCTCTAGTGGGGTAGATACTATGGGGTACAACCCTTTTAGGTTTCCTACTTGTACCCACCTGTCTCCTAGTCATTCTCATTCCTCGTTCTTATTCTCACAATTCTATGCGCTGACTCAAGGTCAACCTGAAACACGACGACGCGTGCCGAACAGATTATTCGGCATGGAGCGATCGGCACCACCCACGACCGCCGACCCAATGGATATCGACAAGATCGACGCGACGCAGTGGTCGACAAAACATGAGAAGTGCGAATTTTGCGGCTCAGCAGGACATCGATTCTTGGCATGTTGGTACATGAAGAAGGCACGAGTGGAGCTGCTGGGCAACAACAGTACGGCACCCCCGAAAATAAAAAAATAGGAATCGCCATTAGCCACGGATCAACCTGGCAATCACGAGAAGATTTGGAAAATGCGAAATGGCGACGTCGTGGCGACTTCGGAGCGGGCGAAACAAGGAGGACATGATGGCGCGATCGGCCAAGACGAAGCTGAATCGGCCTCGGATAAATCCTTCTAACTCTGCTCAGTTAGAAACCGATATTGAGTCAGCAGCATCGAGCGCAGGACATAGGAAAAATATATTTGACGTACCCTATGGTCCTATAAGCGAGACCATCTACGGTTACTCGGGGAAGCAACAACCACTACTACTCGATGTGATCTGCAGCGGGCAATGCCTCCAGGCATTGGTGGACAGCGGTGCGTCCCACTCGGTGTGTGACCGCGGGACGTTGGAGATAACTGGAGAACCGTCGGAGGAGACCAAGTTTACGGCAACTATGGTGGACAGTACGAAACTTCCCATCCACGGCGAAGCATCGCTGCACCTGCACATAGGGGCGCTAAGATGGAAGCCGACGTTGCCGATCACGAACATCAAGGGTTTAGATTTCATCTTGGGGCGAGATTTCCTTAAGCGGTTCAACCCCAGCATCCACTGGGTTAACCGGAAGGCGTGCATCTACAACAACGGGAAACGCGTGGAGTTGCGAAGCTGGACTAATAGAGGGAACGTTCCTGAAACGACACTGGCACGGTTTGAAGGACAGTAAACGAGAGCGATACGGGTTACATGTCAAATGTCATATCTGCTGCAGTTTGTTTAGGCTGTAGTGGGGTAGTTACTATGGGGTACAGTAAGTTTAGGGTTTCCTACTTGTACCCAACTCTTTCCTAGTTCAATCACTCTTGTTCATTCTGACATGGTATCATGAGCCTAGGTTGCCACCTAGGACCGCTTACTACTACGGGCCCACTATTCCGCTAGAAGCGCCCTCGTGCGCCCTACCTTACGTGCGCCCTCGTGCGCCTTTCTCTGCTCGTGCGCCCTCGTGCGCCCTTTTCTGCTAGTGCGCCCTCGCGTGCCCCGCTCTTCGTTCTGCCTGCGCGCCGTCTTGCAGCCCTCGCGCTGCCTCCTGCTGCCCTAGGCCAGTGCGCTGCCCCTGCAAGCTAGTAAGGCCCTCGAGCCGCCCCTGCAGGCCCGTCAGGCCCCCGAGCCGCATCTGCAGGCCCGTCAGGCCCCCGAGCCGCCCCTGCAGGCCCGTCAGGCTCCCGAGCCGCCTCTGCAAGCCCATCAGGCCCTAGCCGCCCGCGTGCAGCCTCTGCCCGACCGCGCGCCGCCCCTGCAGGCCCTCGCCGCCCGCACGCAGCCTCTGCAGGCCCGTCAGGCCAGCGCGCGACCCCGTCAGGTCGCTGTCGCGGCCCCGTCAGGCCGCAGTCGTGGCCCCGTCTTGTCACTGACGCGGCCCCACCCTGCCGAGGTCGCGGCCCAGCCCTGCCGACGACGTGGACGCGGCCCCGCCCTGCAGTGACGCGGCCCCGCCAGCCCTGCAGCTGACGCGGCCGCGCCCTACTGCTGACGCGGCCGCGACCTACTGCTGACGCGGCCGCGCCCTACTGCTGACGCGGCCGCGCCCTACTGATGACGCGGTCGCGCCCTTCTTCTGACGCGGCCGCGCCCTGCTACTGACGCGGCCGCGCCCAGCTGCTCACGCGTCGTCGCCCCCTGCCCGCCGCGTCACCCTGCCCGCCGCGTCGCCCCTGCCCGCGGTGTCGCCCCAGCCCGCCGCGTCGCCCTGCCCGACGCGTCGCCCCTGCCCACGACGTCGCCCCTGCCCGCCGCGTCGCCCTGCCCTACCCCGCGCCTGGCCCCTGGAGCAGCCGCCCCTGGAGCAGCCGCCCCTACAGCAGCCGCCCCTGGAGCAGCCGCCCTTGCAGCAGCCGCACCTGGCCCCTGGAGCAGCCGCCACTACAGCAGCCGCCCCTGGCCCCTGGAGCAGCCGCACCTGCAGCCGCCCCTGGCCCCTAGAGCGGCCGCCCCTTCAGCAGCCGCCCCTTGCCACTGGAGCAACCGCCACTGCAGGAGCCGCCCCTGGCCCCTGGAGCAGCCGCCCCTGGAGCAGCCGCCCCTGGAGCAGCCACCACTGCAGCAGCCGCCCATGGCCCCTGGAGCAGCCGCCCTTGCAGCAGCTGCCGTCGCGGCCCGGTCCCGCCCTGCAGCAACTGCCGTGGAGCCCCCTGCCGCGGTCGCGGCCCCGCCCTGCCGCTGTAGCGGCCCCGCAGTCGCCCCCGTCGTGCGCCTGCCCTTCCCACCACTAGTGAGCACTGCCCTACCCGTACTGCTACTGCTGTTACTGCTGCTGCTACTGCTACTACTGCTCCTGCTGCTACTGCTTCCACTGCTGATCCTGGCGTGGCCAGATGCAGCTCCAGGGCCGTCCGCGTGTGTCCCTCACGCCACAGCAGCTTCGTGAGTGGTACGTCAGTTGGGGTTGTCGGGGTAGTGGGAGTCGTCCTGGAGTGGGTAGTTCGCGAGTTTCTTGTAGTGGCCCGGTGCAGCAGCAGCGACGTCTCCGCGAGACTCGTTCGCCCTTGCAGCTTCGTGAGTGGGTGGAGCTGCTTAGGCAGAGGGTAGATAGCTTTGCTCTTGACTATGATGCTATTCTCACTGCAATGTATGCATTGTCTACTAGTGCCGAGGGAGCCTGTCACCTGTGTGTGCCGCCTGACCCCGGTATCCAGTCTGCTGCTCCAAGTGCCGGTGAGGCTGCTGCTCTAGGCGCTCATGAGTCTGCTGCTTCAGGTGCTTGTGAGTCTACGCCTCCAGGTACTCCGTCTACTGAGGCACTGCACACCTTCACACTAGACTCAGGTGCTTCCCGCTGTTTCTTTCGCGACCGCACTGCCCTAGAAAAGCTCCCTAGACCGGTTGCTGTCTCCCTGGCTGACCCCTCTGGGGGTCCGGTCCTTGCGACCTCCACCACTGCCCTCCCTTGTCCTGCTGTCCCGTCCGGCACACTGTCGGGCATTTACCTCCCCTCGTTCTCTACGAACTTGGTGGCGGGTTCTGCGCTCCAGGACGCGGGTCTTCACCAGTTCACCCCTGCCTACGAGCGTGTGACACACTGCACGTGTGCCCGGACGGGTCGTCATCTGGCTACCTTCACTCGGCAGCCGGGGTCAGACTTGTACACACTGACCACTGAGTCCCCTCAGGTAGCGGCGTCTGCGTCTGCGTCAGGTCAGTTGTCCGCCCCCTGCTCGTGTCGCACCCTGTCGCACCAGACCGTTCTCTGGCACCACCGCCTTGGTCATCCCTCAGTGCAGCGTCTTCGTGGCATGCACTCCCGGTACTTTGTCTCTGGTCTTCCCAGGGTTCTCCCTCCCTTCCCACCCTCGCCTGCTCCTCCCTGTCTTCCCTGTGTCGAGGGGCGGCAGCGCGCCACTCCTCACTCCTCCTCGCCTCCCACAGAGGCTCCCTTGCAGACTCTCCACCTGGACGTGTGGGGCCCAGCCCGCGTCCGTGGACAGGGCCACGAGCGGTACTTCCTGGTGGTCGTCGACGACTACACGCGCTACACCACGGTCTTCCCCTTGCGCACCAAGGGTGAGGTCGCTGATGTTTTGATCCCTTGGATCCGCGCTGCTCGTCTCCAGCTCCGCGAGCGGTTCCAGTCGGACTTTCCCGTCCTGCGTCTGCACTCTGACAGGGGTGGTGAGTTTTCCTCCGACCTCTTGGCAGCCTACTGTGCGGAGCACGGCATCCGCCAGACGTTCACACTTCCGGTCTCTCCACAGCAGAATGGTGTTGCTGAGCACCGCATTGGCTTAGTCATGGAGGTCGCTCGTACCTCCATGATCCATGTGGCTGCCCCCCATTTCCTGTGGCCGTTTGCAGTGCAGTACGCTGCGCATCAGCTCAACCTCTGGCCCCGTGTCTCTGCTCCGGAGACCTCGCCCACACTGCGTTGGACGGGGGAGGTTGGCGATGCGTCGGTGTTCCGGGTCTGGGGATGTCGAGCCTTTGTCCGCGATACGTCCGCGGACAAGCTCTCCTCCCGTGCCGTTCCCTATGTCTTCCTTGGCTTTGTCCCTGACGCGCCTGGCTGGCAGTTTTACCACCCCACCTCGCGCCGTGTCCTGCCCTCTCAGGACGTCACGTTGGACGAGTCGGTCCCCTTTTACCGTCTCTTCCCCTACCGCACTGCCCCGCTCCCCCCTCCGCCACTCTTCCTCACGCCAGGTGTTGCTTTGGTAGACCCCTTACCTCCCCAGGGTCCTGCTCCCTCAGGTGTTTCCCAGGTAGACCCGGTCAAGCCTGTCGAGGTAGCTGTAGACTCTGGTCCTGCGCGAGGTACTGCGTCTAGGGGTGCTGAGTCTGGGGGTGCTGAGCCTGTGGGTGCTGAGACTTGGGGTGCTGAGCCTGGGGGTGCTGAGACTGGGGGTGCTGAGCCTGGGGGAGCTGCGACTGACCATGCTGCGCCTGGTGGCGCTCCCTCTTCACAGCAGCTGCGTGAGTGGTACTCTCAGCGTTGCAGCCTCTAGCGTGGGACTGCTGGAGCTGGGGGTTCTACCGGAGTTGGAGCTGGTGGTGCTGCGGGTGCTGTGTCGCGGCCAGAGCCTCCCTCCCCACAGCGGCTGCGTGAGTGGTACGCTCGACGCTGCAGCCTCTGGAGCGGCACTCCTAGCACTGGGGTGCCGCCCGCTGGAGGCCCTGGTGCTGCTGGAGGTACTGGAGCCTCTGGTCCTAGAGGTGCTCGTACAGGCGGTACTGGAGCTGCTGGGACTGGGGGTTCTGCTAGAGCTGGAGCTGGAGCTGCTGGAGCTGGTGCTACTGGAGGTGCTGCTGGTGCTGGAGCTGCTGGAGGTGCTGCTGGTGCTGGAGTTGGAGCTGGAGGTGCTGGAGCTGCTGGGGCTGCCGGTGGAGCTGAGGCCGCTAGGCCTACTGGAGTTGGTGTAGCTGCTGACCCTAGGGTTGGTGCTGCAGGGGCTGGAGCTGGAGGTGCTGACGCTCGTCCTCCTGCAGGTGCTGGAGCCGGCGGTGCGGCTGGAGCTGGTACTACTGCGGGTCCTGGAGTTGGCACTACAGGAGCTGCTGGTGGTGCTCCGAGAGTTGGAGCTGCTGCTGGAGGTTCTGGTGCTGTCTCTGCGGGTTCTGCGGGCGCTTCACGACCGCGACCGTACTTCGTTCCGCTCCTTCAGCAGGTTCTTGGTCACCCTCCTCCTCCTTGTCCTGCTCCCTCCTTAGAGTGTCCTCCGCCTGTCCAGTCGCAGGCACAGTTACAGCCTGCCTCGCCACTTCCTAGTCCTTCTCCCTACACTGGTCCGACAGGAGGTCTTACGGAGCGTCGTGAGCCTGAGTCTCGTCCTGTGTCGCCTAAGTCTCGTTCTGCGTCGCCTGCTCGTGCTGCTCGCACTGGTCGTCGTGTCCCGCGTCAGCGTCCTCCTGCTGTCCCAGGCACTCACCAGATGACGCTTCTTCTTTCCACTGCTCCGCAGCGTGTCTCTCTGCCTTCTCCTCCTGCGTCCTCTCTTCCTGCCCTTGCTGACCCGAAGTTTGACTCTCTTCGTGCTGCTAGTCCTACTGTCACGCGTCTCCTGGCCACTGCTGTCACTGACCCTTCCTTTGAGTCAGCTGCTGCGTCTGCCTTAGTTGCTGAGCTTGTCGACTTTGCTACTCACTGTCGTCTAGACTACGCTGCCAGTCTTGTTGCTGAGTCTGAGTCTGTCTGTCCTCCGTCCGTCGGGGGTGAGTGTGCTCGTGGCACGGACGTCCTTGAGGACAGGCAGGAGGAGTTTGAGTGCTTTGCCGCTGCTGTACTTCATCTCGTGTCCATGCTGATTGCACCTGAGGGAGACCCGGATGCACCAGACATCCCGACCCCGCGCTCTTACGCTGAGGCGATCGCGGGTGAGTACTCCTCTCAGTGGCATGTCGATTTTCAGGGTGAAGCGGCCGCCAGGTTCTCCACCTGTCTTCAAGGCTCGTTACGTTGCTCGAGGCTTCAGTCAGCGAGAGGGAGTTGACTTCTTCCAGACCTTCTCCCCCACCCCGAAGATGACCACTCTTCGGGTGCTACTGCACGTTGCCGCTCAGCGTGACTACGAGCTTCACTCTCTTGACTTCAGCACAGCTTTCTTGCAGGGCAGCCTGCACGAGGAGATCTGGCTGCGCCGCCCTCCTGGCTTCACTGGGTCGTTCCCTCCTGGTACCCAGTGGAGCCTCCGGCGGCCAGTCTACGGTCTCCGCCAGGCGCCACGTGAGTGGCACGACACACTGAGGACTACACTTGCGGCTCTTGGGTTCGCGCCTTCTACTGCTGACCCGTCGCTGTTTCTGCGCACCGACACTTCGCTGCCGCCGTTCTACATCCTCGTGTACGTCGACGACTTGGTCTTTGCCACTGCTGACACTGAGGCTCTCGCCCTGGTGAAGTCGGAGCCGCAGAAGAGACACACGTGCACAGACCTGGGTGAACTACCCGGGGCAGAGCACGCCGCACCATCACACTGACTCAGTCACACATGGTGCAGCAGGTCCTTCAGTGGTTCGGCTTGACCTGGTCCTTGGCACAGGCCACTCCTCTGGCTACAGGTCACTCGCTCTCAGCTCCATCTTCGGACGAGTCCGTAGAGCCGAGTGGTCCTTACCCAGAGCTAGTTGGCTGTCTCATGTACCTGATGACTTGCACTCGTCCTGACCTCGCGTACCCTCTTGGCCTTCTGGCTCGCTACGTGGCTCCTGGTCGGCACCAAAAGGTGCACATGGATGCTGCTAAGAGAGTACTACGCTACTTGTGCAGTACATCAGGCATGGGACTTGTGCTTGGAGGGAGGAGCTCAGTTGTCCTCACTGGACACTCAGACGCTTCTTGGGTTGACGACCAGGCTACTCAGCGGTCGTCACAGGGTTACACCTTTAGCCTTGGCTCTGGTTCAGTTTCTTGGCGTTCTACACGCTCGTCTTCAGTTCTCAGCTCCAGTTGTGAGGCTGAGATCTACGCCACAGTTATGGCTGCACAGGAGTTACGCTGGCTCACCTACCTGCTGACTGACTTGGGAGAGCGGCCTCATTCTCCTCCAGTGCTGTTCGTCGACAACAAGGCTACCATTGCCTTGTGTGAGGAGCACAGACTGGAGCACAGAACGAAGCACATCGCTCTACGTTACTTCCTGGCTTGAGAGTTGCAGCAGCGTGGTCAGCTTCGTCTGCGTTACGTGGCCACTCGGGCCAACACTGCTGATATATTCACCAAGGCACTTCAATCTGGTGATCATCAGCGTTTCTGCACTATGCTAGGGCTTGTGCCCACTTTTCCTCACTTGCTGTAGGCTTTGCTTGTACTGTGATCTATATATATATACCTGCATGCTTGCTTTGCTAGGTAGAGATCACTGTGATGTTTGTGTTGCATATATGCCTCTGCATGTGAACTGGCCTTGTGGCCCTTTGCTTGTGCTCAGTGTGTGTGGTGACGTTGTGATCCACCCTGAGCTTGCTTTGCCTTTCTTGACTGGTCTTGTGACCCCTTGCTCTCCCCCACTTTGCCTATGGGGGTGTGTCAAATGTCATATCTGCTGCAGTTTGTTTAGGCTGTAGTGGGGTACTTACTATGGGGTACAGTAAGTTTAGGGTTTCCTACTTGTACCCAACTCTTTCCTAGTTCAATCACTCTTGTTCATTCTGACATTACATAGCACTGGTGATGGCAGCAGAGGAGGAGAAGCCGAATACCGATCTACCTGCAGCAGTGAAGGAAGTCTTGGAACAGTACATAGATAAACTGCCCAACGACCTACCCGTAGGAGTACCTCCAGCACGCACCCACGAGCACGAGATCGTGGAGGAACCAGGTTCGAAACCTGTCTCATGTGCACCATACCGACTGATTCCGACAGAACTGACAGACATACAGAAGCAGATAGAGTGTCTACTGGACAGACAACTCTTCCGCCCATCCACCTCTCCAAAACCAGACGGCAGTTTACAGTTTTGCATCGACAAACAGACAGTGAAAATATAATATCCCATACTACGCATAGGCGACCTACTGGACCAACTGCGTGGTGCAACATTCTTCTCGAAGCTGGACCTACGTTTTGGTTACTGGCAGATCAAGATGGCGGACAACTCGATCCACAAAACGGCGTTCCGTACCAGATACGACTCCTACGAATACTTGGTTATGCCGTTCGGACTCTGCAACACACCAGCAACGTTTTAGGCGGAGATGAATCGCATCCTTCGGCCCCAGCTAGATGAGTGCGTGGTGGTGTACCTGGACGACATTTTCATCTAGTCCAAGAACATGAAGGAGCACGTGGAGCATCTGCGGAAAGTATTCGAGATCCTGCAGAAAAACAAGTTCTATGTGAAGCTATCGAAGAGCGACTTCGCCCTGAAGAAGGTGCAGTTTCTCGGGCACATGGTTAGTGCCGAGGGCGTACACGTGGACTCGCGGAAGATCGAAGCCATCAAGAAGTGGAAAGTATCGGAGAACGTGAAGGAGTTGCAGCCTTTCCTAGGCAGTTCCTATAATTCAAACTAGCTCACATACCATGTTAGTCCCAGAGGTCCACTCGAGATCCCCGATTGATCCTAGGGAAGGGTTACAAGCACATTGGCCTGGGTGGTTATGGGCGCACTCACTCGCTACACAAACAAGCCCTTTATTCCCATTGGTTTGTGGCTGAGATTCTGACAGGGTATAAAAACGAAGGTTCTGGGTTTTAATCCCAGTATGTTTACCTAGGGCATCCCAGTGCGTGGGGGGGGTGTCAGAGGTCCAATGGAAATTTCCGATTGATCCTAGGGAAGGGTTATGGGCGCACTCATCTGTTACACAAACAAGTCATATTATCCCAGTGGTTAGTGGCTGAGATTCTGACAGCTAGAATAAGGATCCTTTGGATAGGATATGTCTCCTTTAGAGATTGGTAACGGAAGTATTATAAGTAGTAGTAGTGAAGCCTAGTAACATACTGAATGTAAATGACAAGGATTGATAAAAAAAAAGCATTACACGCATTATATAGATCCTATCTAGCCATATACTAAAAGAGGTACATTTCCTTATCAACTGTAATGCATTGCTACAGTGCTAGCGGTCCTTCGGTTACCCTAGTTGCAATAAATGTAGGAACATTTACGCCTCCTTAGTTCCTTCGCTTATAACTAATCGGTCCTGGTCTGTCAACAGTCGCGACAGTTGACCTTCGTGCCAAATATGTGCTAACGTGATAGTGCTGCTGTTGTTGCTTTTGGTAGTAGCTGGTGCGATATTAATGCACCTTCAGAATTGCTTAGATATTTCTCTACTTACTCCAGCGTGTGTGTAATAAGTTGTCAAGCAGAGTTGTGTAGAAAACGAATAACGCTGTCAATATGGACTGTGTCAGAACATTATAGCTCATGCATATTGTGTAGGCTATAGTGGGGTAGCCCATAAGGGGTACAACCCAATTAGGGTTAGTACTTGTACCCAATTCATTTCATATTTCATCCATTCCTCGTTTCTTCTCATGGTATCGAGCAGGTTCCCTAGTGGGAACGCTTCCTAGGGCCCACCACGAACTTTTTTTCCTGCCCGGAGCGCGCTTCGCTCCCACGGTCGCGCCCTCTCACGACCCCTCACGGCCCCTCGCGTCACCCTAGCGCGGCCCCTTCCGGCCCCTTACGGCCCCTAGCGCGGCCCGTCGGCCCCTTACGGCCCCTTACGGCTCCTAGCGCGGCCCCTCGCGCCGCCCGTCGGCCCCTTACGGCCCCTTACGGCACCTCGCGCGGCCCCTTACGGCCCCTCGCGCGGCCCCCTACGGCCCCTACCGCGGCCCCTTACGGCCCCTCGCGCCGCCCGTAGGCCCCTCACGGCCCCTTACGGCCCCTCGCGCCGCCCGCGCGGCCCCTTACGGCCCCTTACGGCCCCTCGCGCCGCCCGTCGGCCCCTCGCACCGCCCTCAGCGGCCCCTTACGGCCCCCTACGGCCCGTCGCCGCCCTCCGCGGCCCCTCGCGCCGCCTCTTCACGGCCCGTCGCAGCCCTCCGCGGCTCCTCGCGACGCGGCCCCTCGCACCGCCCCCTCCGGCCCACTGTCGCCGCCCCTACCGCAGCGGCCGCCGCCGTCCCTGCCGTCGCAGCTGCAGCCGTCACCAGCAGCAGCCGCCACCACCTCCCTCGGGGCCGCGGCTGCTGCCGCAGCTAACTGCACCCGCCGACGCCGCTCCACTCGGCCCCGCCGCCGCTCCCCACGCGGCCTCGCCGCGCCTCCTGAGCCGCCCGGGCCTGCCGAGCCGCCGTACCGCCCGAGCCGCCGTACCGCCCGAGCCGCCCGAGCCGCCGTGTCGCCGAGCCGCGCTTGCTGCCGAGCCGCAGTACCGCCGAGCCGCCCGAACTACCGAGTTGCCGAGCCGCCGAGCAGCTGAGCCACCCGAGTCGCCCTGTCCGGTAAGTGCAGCACCTCTGTCCCTGCACTGCCCTCACCCTACTGTTAGCGCTGCTAGTCTACTGCTGTCATGGCTACCCCTAGTGTCCTTGCCTTTGACGCTGAGGGTCGGGCCATTGACTTTGACGTCTGGGTAGATGACCTGCAGCTTTTCTTACAGTGCGACAGAGCAGACGGCCTCTCCCTCTTTGACCTCACTTATGGTGCCTCTCCTGCCCCCGCTGCTGATGCTGACGCCACTGTTCGCTCACAGTGGGCCACGCGCGATGCTGCTGCACGTCCTGCTGTGCGTCGCCACCTACCGACCTCTGAGCGTGCGCACTTTAGCCAGTACAAGAGTGCTCAGACCTTGTACGACGCTGTAGTTGCACGCTACTCCTCCCCTGCCACTGCTGCACTGAGCCGCCTCTTGCTACCGTACCTCTTCCCTACCTTGCTGCCTTTCCCACAATCGCTGACCTCATTACGCACCTCCGCACTAGTGACACTCGCTACCGCGCTGCGCTTCCTGCTGAGTTCTGCGCCAAGAACCCCCCCCCCATGTACATCACCCTCTACTACATAGTCACCCGTCTCCCTGACTCCCTTCGCGTAGTCAGGGACCACTTCCTCTCGGTTTGTCCCACCACTCTCACCGTTGACCTCCTCGAGACGGCCCTCCTAGCAGCAGAAAAGAGCATAGTCGCTGTAGGAGCCTCTCGTGGTGACCCTCGCACCCCCATTTTTGAGGGGTGTTCCCCCTCCCCTCTTTTGCCCTCTGTTGCCTCTGCTGCTGCGGCCGACCTCGCTGGTTTGGAGTCGGTTGGGGCAGCGTCTACCCCTAGCGGGAGACGCCGCCCTGGCAGGGGCAAGGGGGGCAGGGGCGCCGGAGGAGCTAGCGGGGGCGGTGGAGGCGGCGGTGGAGGCGGTGGAGGAGGTGGGAGTGGCGGTGGGGGTGGTGGCGGGGGTGGAGGTGTAGGTGGCGGCAGTGGAGGCGCAGGAGGCAGCGGCGGTGGCGGAGGGAGCGGAGGTGGCGGCCGTGGAGGAGGAGGCGGCGGAGGAGGTGGAGCTGGTCGGGGTGGCGCTGTGCAGAGGGTCAGCTCCGGTGGTGGTCAGCGCCAGCAGCAGCAGCAGCAGCAGCAGCAGCGCACTCGTGACGTCCCCTCCCCTCAGCAGCTTCGTGAGTGGTACACTGCACGCCAGAGGGGTGGGGGTACTGGTCCGTGCACCTACGTCCTGCGCACCGGCGACCGCGCGGGTGAGCAGTGCGGGGGTGCGCACTCCACCCAGCGCTGCTTTGGCCGCCTGACGGACGCTTGGCGTCACCAGTTCCCTGAGGCCACTGAGATCCCCCGCTGGGGTGAGCTGTCTAGGGCGGGTGTAGCTGTCTTTGACCTTGACTTTGATGCTATGCTTGCTGCCGTGTATACTGTAACTATTAGTGATGAGGGTGACTGTTACCGGTGTTTTCCGCCCGACCCGGGCATTGAGACTGCTGCTCTAGGTACTGGTGAGGCTGCTGCTCTAGGTGCTAGCGAGGCTGCTGCTCTAGGTGCGTCTGCTCCCTCAGGTGCTGGTGAGTCTGCTCTCTCAGGTTCTGCGTCGGCTTCGGCCTCCCACACCTTCACCCTTGACTCGGGGGCTTCTCGCTCCTTCTTTCGAGACCGCACCACACTCACGCCGCTTGGCCGGCCAGTTGCGGTCTCTCTGGCAGACCCCTCTGGGGGTCCTGTCCTTGCTCACTTCTCCACTGTTCTCCCGTGTCCGGCGGCCCCCTCTGGCACCCTGTCTGGTCTCTACCTCCCCTCGTTCTCTACGAACTTGGTGAGTGGTGCTGACCTACAGGATGCGGGGGTTCACCAGTTCACTCCTGCGAGTCAGCGGGTGACCCACTGCACGGACGCTCGGACAGGCCGACACCTGGCCACGTTTACACGTCGGCCGGGGTCGAGCCTGTACACACTGACCACTGCGTCTCCTCCGGTCCTTGCGTCTGGTCAGGTAGCTGCGTCGGGTCAGGTGTTTGCTGCAGCGTCCAGGTCTGGTCCTGAGTCTGCCCCTTGCTCGTGTCGCCTCCTGTCTCACGAGACTCTCCTCTGGCACCACCGCCTTGGTCACCCCTCCCTGCTTCGTCTCCGGAGCATGGCCTCCCGTGTCCTTGTCTCTGGTCTTCCCCGGTCCCTCCCTCCACTTCCTCCGGGGCCTGGCCCTACCTGCGTCCCCTGTGTCGAGGGACGACAGCGGGCTACCCCTCACTCCTCCCAGTTTCCTCTGACAGAGGCCCCGCTGCAGACGCTTCACATGGACGTGTGGGGCCCGGCCCGCGTCCGTGGACAGGGTCACGAGCGCTACTTCCTGCTGGTGGTTGACGACTACTCGCGTTACACCACAGTCTTCCCCTTGCGCAGCAAGGGTGATGTCACTGAGGTGTTGATCGACTGGATCCGCGCAGCTCGTCTCCAGCTCAGGCGGAGCTTCGGCTCGGACTTTCCTGTTCTGCGTCTGCACTCTGATAGAGGCGGAGAGTTCTCCTCTGGCCTTCTGCGAGCCTACTGTCGTGCACGAGGCATCCGCCAGACCTTCACGCTTCCGGACTCTCCACAGAAAAATGGGATTGCTGAGCGCCGCATTGGCATGGTCATGGACGTCGCCCGTACGTCCATGATGCATGCGGCTGCCCCCCATTTTCTGTGGCCGTTTGCGGTTCGGTACGCGGCGCATCAGATCAACCTTCAGCCCAGGGTCTCCATGCCGGAGACCTCCCCAGCGTTGCTGTGGACGGGGAAGGTTGGCGATGCGTCTGCGTTCCGTGTCTGGGGATCTCGGGCGTTTGTCCGCGACTTGTCTGCGGACAAGCTGTCCCCTCGAACTGCTCCTTGCGTCTTCCTGGGTTTCCCCCCTGACGCCCCAGGGTGGCAGTTCTACCACCCCACCTCTCGCCGTGTTCTGTCCTCTCAGGACGTCACGTTCGACGAGTCGGTCCCCTACTACCGCCTCTTCCCCTACCGCACTCCGTCCCTCCCCCCGCCACCGCTCTTCCTGGTACCAGGTCCCCCCCCGGTAGACCCCCTCCCCCCTCAGGGTCCTGCCCCTTCAGGTGTGTCCCAGGTAGACGCTGTTGAGCCTGTCGAGGTCGCTGGTGACTCTGGTGCTGCTGAGGGTGCTGAGCCTGGGGGTGCTGACTCTGGGGGTGCTGAGCGTGTGGGTGCTACGCCTGGGGGTGCTGAGCCTGGGGGTGCTGAGTCTGGGGGTGCTGAGTCTGGGGGTACTACGACTGGGGGTGCTGAGCCTGGGGGTACTACGCCTGGAGGTGCTGAGCCTGGGGGTGCTGCGTCTGGGGGTGCTGAGCCTGGGGTACTACGCCTGGAGGTGCTGAGCCTGGGGGTGCTACGCCTGGTGGTACTGTGCCTGGCGGTTCTCCAGGTGCTCCTTCTCGCCGGGAGCCACTCTCTCCCCAGGAGCTGCGTGAGTGGTTTGCCCGGCGCTGGAGGCGAGCTGCTGGAGCTGCTGGAGCTGGAGGTGCTGCGGGTACTGGAGGTTCTGTTGCTGCTGAGGGAGCTGGTGCCACGGGTCCCGGAGGTGCTCGTACTGGGAGTACTGGAGCTGCTGGACCTGCGGGTACTTCTGGAGCTGGAGTTGCTGCGGGTGTTGGCACGGAGGCTACTGCTGTCGGTCCTGGAGGCGGTCCTGCTGGGGGTATTACTGGTGCTGCTGGGGGTTCTGGAGCTGGAGCTGCTACTGGTGCTGGTACTGCCACTGGGGGTGCTGGTGCTGTCCCTCCTGTGTCTGGAGTCGCCGCGCGGCCTCGACCGTACTTCGTTCCGCTCCTTCAGCAGGTTCTTGGTCTCCCGCCTTCTACTGGTCCTCCTCCTCCCTTAGAGTGTCCACAGCCTGTCCCGTCGCAGTTCCAGTTACAGCCGGCCTCCCCACTGCCTGCTCCGTCTCCCTACACTGGTCCTACTGGAGGTCTTGCTGAGCGTCGTGAGCCTGCGTCTCGCCCTGCGTCGCCTGTCCGTGCTGCTCGCACTAGTGGTCGCGGTTCGCGTCAGCGTCCTCCTCCTGTCCCTGGCACGCACCGGATGTCTCTGCGTCCGTCCACTGCTCCTCTGCGTGCCCCTTTGCCTTCTCCTCCTGAGTCTTCTCTTCCTGCTCTTGCCGACCCGGAGTCGGACTCTCTTCGTGCTGCCAGTCCTAGTGTCACGCGTCTCCTTGCTACTGTTGTCACTGACCCTTCCTTTGAGTCCACTGCTGCGTCTGCTCTAGTTGCCGAGCTCGTCGACTTTGCTGCTCGCTGTCGCCTAGACTACGTCGCCAGTCTTGTTATTTGAGTCTGAGTCTGTCTGTCCTCCGTCCGTCGGGGGTGAGTTTGCCCTTGGCACGGACGTCCTTGAGGACAGGCAGGAGGAGTTCCAGTGCTTGGCAGCTGCTTCACCTCATCTCGTGTCCGTACTGCTTACCCCTGAGGGAGACCCGGATGCACTTGACATCCCGACTCCGCGCTCTTACGCGGAGGCGATAGAGGGTCCCTACTCCTCTCAGTGGCAGGCAGCTATGGACGCAGAGATGGCTTCCTGGAAGTCCACAGGCACCTACGTTGACGCTGTTCCCCCTCCTGGGGCGAACATCGTCAGTGGCATGTGGATTTTCAGGGTGAAGCGACCACCGGGTTCTCCGCCTGTCTTCAAGGCGCGTTACGTGGCTCGTGGCTTCAGTCAGCGGCAGGGAGTTGACTACTTTCAGACCTTCTCTCCCACCCCGAAGATGACCACTCTTCGGGTACTGCTGCACGTAGCTGCTCATCGTGACTACGAGCTACACTCTCTTGACTTCAGTACTGCTTTCTTGCAGGGCAGCCTGCACGAGGAGATCTGGCTGCGTCGCCCACCTGGCTTCACTGGGTCTTTTCCTCCTGGCACCCAGTGGAGCCTACGGCGGCCAGTCTACGGTCTCCGCCAGGCACCGCGTGAGTGGCACGACACACTGAGGACTACACTTGCGGCTCTTGGGTTTGCTCCCTCTACTGCCGACCCGTCGCTGTTTCTGCGCACCGACACTTCTTTGCCGCCGTTCTACATCCTCGTGTACGTCGACGACTTGGTCTTTGCCACAGCTGACACTGCAGGACTAGCCCACGTGAAGTCCGAGCTGCAGAAGAGACACACGTGCACTGACCTGGGTGAACTGCGCAACTACCTTGGCTTGCAGATCACTCGGGACAGAGCACGCCGCACCATTACCCTGACTCAGTCACACATGGTGCAGCAGGTCCTTCAGCGCTTCGGCTTCACGTACTCCTCGCCTCAGGCCACTCCTCTGCCTACTCGCCACTCGCTTTCAGCTCTGCCTTCGGATGAGTCCGTAGAGTCGAGTGGCCCGTACCCAGAGCTTGTTGGCTGCCTCATGTACCTGATGACCTGCACACGACCTGACCTTGCATACCCTCTTAGCATTCTTGCACGCTATGTTGCTCCTGGGAGACACAGACCGGAGCACATGGCTGCAGCGAAGAGGGTGTTGCGCTACTTGTGCAGTACGTCGGGCATGGGGCTAGTGCTTGGAGGGCGACGTCGAGTGGTCCTCACAGGTCACGCAGACGCTTCTTGGGCTGACGACCAGGCTACGCAGCGGTCGTCACAGGGTTACACCTTCAGCCTTGGTTCCGGCTCTGTTTCGTGGCGGGCTACCCGCTCGTCTTCTGTTCTCGGCTCCAGTTGTGAGGCTGAGATCTACGCAGGAGCCATGGCTGCACAGGAGCTTCGCTGGCTCACCTACCTGCTGACTGACCTCGGAGAGCCGCCTCGTTCTCCTCCAGTGCTGTACGTAGACAACAAGGCCATGCTGGCCTTGTGTCGGGAGCAGAGACTGGAGCACAGAACGAAGCACATTGCTCTCCGCTACTTTCTTGCTCGTGAGCTGCAGCAGCGTGGTCAGCTGCGTCTTGCGTACGTGGCCTCTGAGGCCAACACTGCTGATATCTTCACCAAGGCGCTTGCGCCTTGTGACCATCAGCGCTTCTGTACTCAGCTGGGCCTTGTGCCTACCTTGCCTCACTTGCTCACCTCTTGACCTTGCTTGTACTGTTACATATATATATACCTGCTCTTGCTTGTCTAGCCTTTTTATATATATGTACTCCTGCATGTGAACTGGCCTTGTGGCCTTGAACTTGTGCTCGGAATGTGTGGTGACTTTGTGATCCACCCTGAGCTTGCTTTGCTTTGTTTTGCTTGACTGGTCTTGTGACCCCTTGTTCTCCCCCACTTTGCCTATGGGGGTGTGTCAGAACATTATAGCTCATGCATATTGTGTAGGCTATAGTGGGGTAGCCCATAAGGGGTACAACCCAATTAGGGTTAGTACTTGTACCCAATTCATTTCATAGTTCATCCATTCCTCGTTTCTTCTCAGACTGGCGATACAACGAATGACTTGAAATATATAGGGGGCCATTCCTAACTAGGCAGGAACCTCGGGAAAACGATGTTGGTTGCAGGTTGGGTAAAAGGAAACTAAAGGTGACACGAGTTTGCTTTAGTAGCAAGCAAACCGGCCGAGCGTTCACTTCCGAAAGTCGGAATTGTACACTAGACAGTAAACCCCAGTAGGGAAAAGGGCTATTCCTTAGGGCTTGCGTGATTTTTGTTTTAGGTATAATTATACATTTTTTTTATCAAATGTATCATTTGAACATGAAGTGAACATGTCTCGATTTTCGTTATGAGTAAAGTTCGAACCGCGCGACCCGCACATGGTTGAAAAGAAATCACACACCCAAGTTCGAAATAGCATGTTCAAGCTTGTAGGGGTGAACCGAGCCGCCCGTAGGGTGTATACGTTACCTGGTATTATCGTCTTGATAGCGCGCCGCGTCAAGGACACGTAGGAATTTTGCACCTGGTTTCAGCAGGGCAGCTATTGGTGCACGAAGGGTTCACGTAATTCGTCAACTCGTCGTACGTATAAAAAATCACACACGTTCGGTTCAACGTTCACTCTTGTTACAATCCCAAGTGGAACTTAGCGAAGGATCGCTCAGGGTTGATCGCAGTATAGTGTTGCAGCGGAAGTAGTGACCTCAGATCAGAGTGAATATAAATGACTGAGATTGAGAATAGCATGCATACATCGAGTTTATATAGCAAATACAAAGGAATACAAAATGACCTAGACTAGCCATGTACTCTAAGGGGTACATTCCCTTATTACAGCAAAGTTCAAACCGTGCGGCGCGGGAACCTGTTTCAAACCTGTTCCCGCTCTTTTCACTTCAAATGTTTCTGCCTGCATCGGATTGGTCAAACGGTTACCAGCGTCGCTTCGACTCTTCTAACTCCTCGACTTCATACTCGGTAGGTTCGGCTCCTGCAGCATACAAGAATGCCTTCTCATTGAACTTCATATCGTAACACTCCCCTTCGTTCCTGGGCGCACAAGGGGCCGACTCACTTGACTACTCCAGTGAGGTTGGAGCAATGCCTGTACTGCTGACGTAGCAGTCAATGGTGAGAAAATCGGTGGTGGGGCAGTACGCGAGATCAACTTTGCCCTGGTCAATTTCGTCCTTGACGAAAAAATACCGAAGTGCGATGTGCTTCGTGCAGTTCATGAGCCATGGCTTGTTCGATCTTGATGGTGCTCTGGTTGTTGCTGTGAAGGCGAAAGGTAGGTGAAGTTGGAATTTTTGCTTCGTGCAGCAACTCTTGCAGATATAGACCTTCGCGAACTACTGCTGTCGCGGTGATGTATTCTGCTTCAGTCGATAACAGGGCAACCAACTCTTGCTTCTGTGAGTTCCACGAGATTGGTCCGGTTGGTACCAGGCGAAAAACGAAGCCTGTTTGGGACCGTCGATTTGCAGGGTCAGCGGCATGATCTGCTTCCACGTAGCCGTTGAGGTTGAAGGAGGTCGTCGTCAGCGTGGAGTAGGAGGGCCCGATGTCAGGGATGAAATACTGCAGGGTGTGCTCCAGGTCCAGCTGGTTCTCAGCTACTGGCTTGCGAGAGTGCTGTGCCAGTTGGCTGGTGATGTACGAAAGGTCGGATCGGCATGTGACAGAGGTGAACAGCAGGCACCCCAGTTGCTGCTATTAAAGTTGGAGTCCTGTCCGGATCGGCATGTGACAGAGGTTTGTTGTCCGGTTTGTAGTTGGCGCTAGGGTTGCGGTAGGGAGTTGAGAGTGGTGCGGGCGAAATGTTGAAGCGTTCCCCTAGCTGTTCTGCATACTTGGAGGCTGACAAGTGAATTGCTTCTTGCGCGTAGGTGATATTCAGCCCCAAAAACTGTGTGACGTTGTGGTTGATGGTGATATCAACGCGCTGCGCCAAGGTCTCCTTTAACTGTTTAAGAAGCTTGTTGCAGGTGCCGGTGTAGAGCAAATCGTCGACGTAGACGTTCAGAAGGATGTAGTCGCCGTTGAAGTGGAGGCGATACATTCCCGGGTCGTGTGGCAACTGCCTGAAACCAATTTCCAGGAGGATTTTGTGCATGTGCTGTTGCTAGAGATGCAGCTCCTGCTTTATCCCGTAGAGGGATTTCTTCACCTGACAGACCCAGGAGTCTCCTTCCACGTAGGTGTGTGGCTGCTCCACGAAGATGGTTGCATCCACCAGCGCGTACAAAAACGTGTTCTTGACGTCGATCTGCTGCAGTGGCAAGTGCTTAGCGGCGACAATGGCGAGTAGAATCATGACGGAGGTGTGACGGCTTACGTGAGCAAAGGTTTGATCGAAATCAATGCCGTGGCGCTGGTCGTACCCACGTACGACCCAGCGTGCCTTCAAGCGCTCGATAGTGCCGTCAGCGTTAGTTTTCAGATGGAAGTTCCACTTTCCGCTTAGCACCCTCCTCCCCTTTACTGCTGCGCGATCAACTAGGACCCATGTGTCGCGTGATTCCAGTGCCCTCAGCTCCGCGTCCATGGCAGCACGCCACTCCTTGGTATGAGGACCGGTGAGGGCCTGGCGAGGGTTCTTGGGCTCGACGGCATGCGTGAGAGTAGTGACTGACATGTGTAGGCCGAGATGTTGCAGGCCGGACACATAAGTAGTGTCAGAAGTGGTGACCTCCACCACATCGTCGTCGTCACTCTCGTGGGCAGTTGCGGAAGTGTTGGGCGGGGTGTGGCGACGCGATGGTCCTGGTGCGGGGGCGTCATCGTCATCGTCTTCGTCGTCATCGTCGTGCGGGCATGGGGGAACACCGGGATGGTCGTCGGTGGGGTCGTGGTCGAGTGCTGTTGCTGCTGCCTCGTCCTTGGGAGTTCCAAAGCTGCGGCCATTGTTTGCATAGGCGCGTGCGACGTTGCGACGCTCGTTCTCGATCCACTGCTCCAGGGTGAGACGCTCGTAGAAGAGAACATCATGAGTGAGGACAATCTGCTTGTTATCGATGTCAAGAATCAACCAACCCTGGTACTCATGACTGAGCCCCAGGTGGACGCCCCAGCGCGCGCGATGAGTGAAATTGCCGGTTGTGGCCGAGGTCGGCCGATACTGCACCATGCATGTCAACAGGAGTTGGGTGTGGCCCCGTCCTCACTTGGGCGGAGCCGACCTCATGGTCGGGTGTGAGGGGAGCAGCCGACCTGCAGCAGTGGGAGAGCTGGTTGATAAGGAGGTCGACCTGCACGGGGGCCACTGCATGGGCGCCGACTTCAGGGTGGCGCCGACTTTAGGGAGGTCGACCTGGGAATTCGACCTGCGGAGGGCGTCAACTTGGTGACGCCAACTTGGGGCAACCGACTTGGTGGTTGGCTGACAGACCTGCTGGTCGACTTGGTGGTGGTCGACCTGACCTGGTGGTCTACGGAGGAGGGGCCGACGTCGACCATGACTCAGGACGTCGAGCAGCCGGGCGTCGAGTATCAGGGCGTCAACTTGGTGACGCCGACTTTGGGTAGCCGACTTGGGTGGTCGGCTGACAACTACGCTGTTCGACGTGGAGCTGGTCGACCAGGAGTGACGTCGACCTGGAGTTGGTCGACTCGGGGTGTGGTCGACCTGGTGAGGTCGACTAGAGGTGGCCGTCGACTTGGGAGGTCGACGGGCACATACAGGAGCAGCTAGTCGACGTGGTTGCCCGGTCGACCAGGTTACCTGGGTGACGAGGTTCTGCGGAGGAGTGTGACGGTCGCCCAGGCGAAGTTGGCGAATCCGACCTCGGTGGTGGTATCCCGAGGTCGACGTGGCTGATCAGATGCAGTCGTCAGCGCTAGGTTGACTTGGTGTGTGTGCTGTGCAGGTGACAATGCTCAGCACGCCAATCATCTGCGAGCGCATGCGAAGTTGGTGCGATGCTGTACTGCAGGAGCAACGCTGGCACGCCGTCAACCTGCAGTGTTGGCACGCCGTTGACTTTGCACTGCTGGAGCGCGGTCGACCAAGTCGTGCTGGAACGCGGTCGACCATGCTACGGTGGCAATCGACCGACCTGAATGCTAGCTCTGATGTAGTCTTGCCATGCCAACTTCTTTGTACCATTGTTGTCAACTTTCTCTAGTGAAACTCTTGCCAAATTGCCCCGTGAACTAGCAAGCAGTGCGTGCACTAGGAAAACAACTAAGGACTAACGAACGCAGATATCACACGAGCACCCGTGCCTATCCCGTAGTCTAGCTCCCGTTGTAGTAGTTATCTCCGCATGGTGTGATGGGCGTGGACAGCACACGCCTTACCTTTTTAGTCAGGTCGACGTAGTGGTCACTTACCTATTGTGTGTTGTAGGCCGGCAGCTGTGCGGTAGTCACTATGGTAGTCGCCGTAGGTGACGCAAGGGTGGTGGACACCCTGGAGGCACGGCTGGAGAACGCGAGGAGACGTCATGAGGGTACCGAGTATGGCGACCTTCCTTGGGTGGTCGTCGAGGCTGGCATCCGTGCCGTGTGGGTGACGGAGCACCCTTCTCAGCCTGCATCTCCTCGACCGGTGAACACTGCGGGCGGCGTCGACGTGGGCGACAACGCCGGAGGTGGCCAAGTCGGCGGCGTTCAGGCGCGAGGGATTTAGTCGGCGGCGGCTGCAGGCTCCTCGCAGGGCGACGTCGGAGGGCGTCGAAGCGGATTGTCGCCGATGTAGGCAATCCAGGTGATGGCGGGCGGGATAGCACCGAGCTACGGCTACTTCACTTTTACGCCGGACAGGATCTTGGTCACCCCGCCGCTCGATGTTCGACCCGACGTACTCACCTGGAAGGAAGCCATCGAGCCCCAGCTGGAGATGGCCGGGCTGATTGGCTTCGCCCGAGGGACAGTGGCGACGCCGGAGGAGCACCACCTCGACTTGCAAGAGGAGTTTCGTGTCGTGCAGCTGTTGACCTTCACAGTCATCTCGCGGTGCTGCTCGCCGGGCGTGCAGATCGCCTTGAAGTGGTGCCGAGAGTACCTCGACGTCGGCCACCGGGCGTGGCACTTCATCGAGTCGACCTACCAATTCACCGACGACTTGTTCATTGCCCAGCTGGAGGGGCAGCTGACGCACCTGCGCATGGGCGACGAGGAGACGGCTACCGACTACTACAACTGAGCCCGGCGAATTTTCGCCACCATCAGGATGGACGGCGCGCAGTACTCGATGGCGTCGTACGTCACCCACATCATGCAGGGACTCTCGAATGGCTAGAACCTTCTGAAGCGGCTATCAATGTTGCCGAGCACGAGGACGACGCTCAACGAGGACAACTTGACCTCGTACAACCTGCAGGATGAGGCGATGCAGGAGGCAGAGCGGTCACAGGAGCTTGTGGCGCAAGCAGACTTCGACGCCCCGGCGAAGCAAGGAGGTCGACCGGGGCAGCGCGGACAGTCTGGCGGCGGAGGTAGCAGTTGTTGGAAGCCGGCCAAGGAAGTCGACAAGAAGAAGACGACCAAGGACAGAGGTTGAGGAGGAGGAAGTCGACGTCGGGAGTGCTGGGTGTGTGGCGACCCCGACCACCTCTCCTTCGAGTGCCCCGACCGCAGTAACTCCGACGACGACGACGCCAAGGGAGGCTGTGGGAGGTCTGGCAGCCGTCATCTTCGTCGAGGAGGAAACCAGCCGCGCAAGGAGAAGCAGTCGACGACGTCGACCTCGGCGAAGGATGCCGACTCCTCTACTGGCGGCAAAGGGCGAGACGGCAAGGAGGCATCGTGCTCGCTGGTTGGCATCGTAGAGCCGACCGTCTCGCTGGCGCCGGAGGCTGGCGAGGACATCCATGCGGTGGCGGCAGCTGCTCGACAGCGGCTGCTCGCACCATCTGATGGGGACGAAGGAGGTCTTCGTCGACCTGCAGCCGAGCGGTGACATCAAGCATGTGCGCGGCTTCAATGGGGCCCTGTAGGACGTCCAGGGCCGCGGCACAGTCGCTCTGCAAGGGGAGGCCGGGAAGCAGGTGCTCATCCCCGACGTGCTCTACGTCCCAGGTGTGAGAGCGAACCTGCTGTCGGCCGGCCAGCTGAAGGATAACGGCGTGAAGCTGCCGGAGGACGGCGATGGGATGTTGCTTGTCTCAACTGCGGGAGACGTCCTCGGTCGGGCGTCTTACACCGGGCGATTCCTCTGCACCGACCTGCGTCTCTGCTTGGGGAAGTCGACAACACCCGCGACGGAGTTGGTAGCCCTGCGGGCGATAGTCTCGACGACGAAGTCGACGCCGGACAAGATGCATGCAAGGCTTGCGCACGTCGGCATGGAAACCATACGGAGCTCGGCGAAGCACAAGGCCGCCGCTGGGCTGGACCTCAAGTCGGCGTCGGGCGCCGACTCGCCGTGTGTCTCGTGCGTCGGCGGGAAGCTGGCGCGGCACACCTTCTTCGACCAGGGCTCCGATGCCGACGATGTGCTGGCCGTCGTACACATCGACCTGTACGGGCCGTTCCGCGTGGCTGCCAAGGACGGCAGCTTGTACTTCTTGCTGCTCAAGGACCGCAAGACCCGCTACGTGTGGGTGAGGCCGGTCGCCAAGGAGTCGAATGTGCAGCTGGAGTTCCAGAAGTGGCTGGTGTGGGTGGAGAGGCAGACGAAGAAGTCGGTGCTGATGCTTCGCTCCGACCGAGGAGGGGAGTTCCTCGGGAAGACGTTCACCGACTTCGTGGACAACAAGGGGATCGTCCACGACCTAACCTGCCCGTACACCCCGCAGCAGAATGGCATGGCGGAGTGGGAGATGCAGACGGTGGTGGACTCGGTGCGGACGATGCTGCTGCACATGGGCATGCAGCACCACTAGTGGCACCTCGCTCTGCGGCAGGCCATCTGGGTCTGCAACTGCCTTGAGAGGTCGCCGCTACCGCCGGGGACGACGCCGTACCAGCTGCTCACCGGGCAGAAGCTCGACCTGTCGCTGGCACGCGTGTGGGGCTGCATGGACCAGTTCTTGGTCCCCGAGCAGCAGCGTGGTGGAAAGCTGAAGCCGAAGGCCCGGTGGGGCCTTCACCTCGGTGTGTCAGCGGAGAGCAAGGGCTGGGAGCTCCTTGACATCGCCGACAACCGGGTGGTCACCACGTCGGACGTGGTGTTCTACGAGGATATGTCGCTGGAGGTGTGGAAGTCGGAGCACGCGCCGGTGTCAGGACGGACGCCGACCACCTTGCCGTCCGACTTCTCGACGGCGACGCTGCCTCTGCTTGCCGAGGTCGGTGAGCTTGCTGGTGAGGACGTCGAGGCCGCCTGTTCTCCTTCCCCTCCCCCTACGACCCCTTCCCCTCCCCTCATGGCCGACCTGCACGGGCTGACTCCTATGTCGGCCTCCGGCGATGAGGGGAGTAGTGGGACGTCGCCTTCGGCGCCGGCCAAGGGCATCGCCGCTGGCCGACGTGTCGAGCGGCAAGTCGACGTGGGAGTGCAGGTCGAGAAGGAGCAGGTCGAGCAGGTCGAGGAGGAGCAGCCGACTTGGGTGAAGCTGACGAAGAAGACACCAGTAGGGCAGCAGCCGACAGGGGAGCAGGCTGCGGTGACGCCGACCACGGAGCAGTCGGCAACCAGGCAGTCGGCAAAGGAGCCGACTACAGGGGAGAGGTCGGCCAGGAAGTCGACCAAGGTGCAGCAGGACGACGAGGGCAGCGAAGCCAGTGACGAAGAGGAGAAGTGCACCGACAGTGACGTGGTGGAGGTTCGGCCTGAACCCCGGAAGTCAGGCCGACTTCGGAGGCCGCCCGACTTCTTCGTCTCCGCTGCCTTCACCACGGTGTACGACGTGGACGATGACGACCTGGCGTATGACAACGCCGAGGAGGATGAGGAGTTTCCGGAACTCGACCCTGACCTGCATGCCGACCCCGAGCACCGTTGGGACATCTCGACGATGACGGTGAAGGAGGCGTTGGCGAGCTGGAAGGGCCCGGCGGTGAAGGCGGCCATGGAGGAGGAGATCCGCAGCCTCATCAACATGGGCAACATGGGCACTTGGGAGCTGGTCGAGCGCCCACCGGGAGTGAACATCATGAAGAACCGGTGGGTGTTGACGACAAAGCATCACGTCGACGACACCGTTGAGCGCGAGAAGGCGAGGCTGGTCGTAAAGGGCTTCACTCAGGTGTATGGCGCCGACTACGACGAGACGTTCGCGCCGGTGGGCAGCTACGTCATGCTGAGGATCTTCCTCAGCATCGTCGCCATCCTCAACCTCAACCTGATGCAGCTCGACATGAATAACGCCTTCCTGCAGAGCAAGCTCGACCGGGTGCTCTACATGTCCCAGCCGGACTACTTCAACAACGGAACCGGCCGGGTGTGCAAGCTGCTAAAGAGCATGTACGGCCTAAAGCAGTTACCGCTGCTGTGGTACTTGGCGCTCAACGATGTGCTGGTCGGCGCCGGGTGGAAGAAGAGCCAGGTCAACGAGGCTCTGTACTTCAAGGTCGGCGACAACGGAGTGGCCTTCTGGGTGCTGGTCTACGTCGACGACCTGCTGCGGGCACCTGCGAAGCAGATGCACCGTTGTTCTGCGGATGCAACCCTGTGCAGCCGACTTGCTGCAGCGTTGGCACACCTGGACTTGCAACGTTGGCGCACCGCTACTCTGCAACGCTGGAGCGGTGCGAGTTCTGCTGCGCTGGAGCGTGGTCGACCATGCTGCGCTGGAGGTCGACCAGTAGCCTAGCTAGCTCCGACATGAGTCAAGGCTCTGTTCTTGGCCACACATGCACTCCGCACCGCATCACGCCAGAAATAGTCGGGTAGCCCGACTTCAATGAGCAACCCGCGTTCCGCCTCCGTGATCGTCCGGTTCGCTCGCACGGCGATGCCGTTCATTGCAGGGGAGTATGACATGGTGAGGGAGTGCCGAATACCATTCTTCTTCAGCCATAACCCAAACTCCTTGCTCAGGAACTCTCCCCCTCAATCGGTGCGGATTGACTTGACTAGACGGTCTTGTTGCCGCTCCACCATCAGGAACCAATCCGTCTTCAACGTTTCAGCCACATCGCTCTTCTTGGCCAGCACGTACACCCAAGTCATGCGGGTGTAGACGTCCACAATAGTGAGGAAATACTCAGCTCCAGCAGCTCAGGGGGCCCACCACGTCCATCACCACCTCATCAAGTAGTGCCTTTGCCGTTGCCTCCGAAACCGGAAACCGGGTGAGCCAAGCACCTCATCGGGCTCCCCCTTCACACGTATGCCAGCAACCATCTGATTCTTCACTAGCTGATGCAAGATAGGCAGGGCTACATGCCCCATTCGCCGATGCAAGGTGAGCCAATCATACTCCCCCGTAGCCGAAGTCGGATTGGAGAATGTCGTGCTCGCAATAGCGCCCCACATACTCTCTCCGTAGTCCTCCTCCGCTGCTGCCTCGGGGTTCTCCTCACCCTTTTGCTGCTCCTTGGCTGCTGCTCCACTCGCCTTAGGTTCACCGAGCTTGCTGGTCCCTCCAAGATTGCACTTCTTGGACTCCTTCTCCTTAGCGCGACCGTCCGCGCTATTGCCACCACCAACCGCTTCACCTTTGGCGCTGATGCTTGCTGCCACCTGTCCTCATGAAGGTCCCAAAGAATTTGATCGCCAAGCCTTGCGGTGTAGGTCTTGGCTCCCTTCGAGTTCGTGTCCATGCCGGCCTTTGCCAACCGCCGCACGGAAATCAAGTTTCCAGCAAGGCTGGGCACCCAAAGCACGTTCTTGAGGCCCACCATCTTCCCATCAGCACCCTTGAACATGGCCTTGCCCATGCCTTTCACCTCTGTTCGCTGCCCCAAAGCCGATATAACATGCTTCACCGGTGAGGGGTCGAGTTCGGTGAGCAAGTCCGGGCGAGGCGTCATGCTATAGGTAGCGCCACTATCGATCACCCAATAGTCCAGGGGGTATAGGGTCACCTTTCCCATAGCTGCTGGCTCCTCAAAGCCTTCATCCTTCTCTGGACCAGCCGGTACTTGCGTCGACACGAAGTAGAATAGACCCGGGTACCGATCGTCGCTCGGGTCCTTGTCGTTGTCTCCGCTCTTCATGTTTGCAGCTCCGCCACCGCGACCGCCACGGCCTCCTCGGCCTCTTCTTCTCCCTCCACCTGCTCCTCTACCCTCTTGGTCTTGAGCAGGGGTCCAACCATCAGGGAGCTTGTAGCAATCGTGCCACATGTGTCCGGTCTTATGACAATAATGGCACTCGCCATCGAATCGGCCGCGACCGCGCCCGTAGCTCTTGTCGTCGCTGCCGTAACCGCCACTCCCGCGGCCTCCGCCGAAGTTGCTGCCACCAAACCTTCCTCCCCCTCGTCCTCTGCCTCTTCCTCGACCATATCCACGGCCGATGCTCGCTGCCCCAGCGCCATCCGCACTCGCCAACTCACGGCGGCGGAAATCCTCTTGAAGGATAGCTCGCTTCACGTCTTCGAGCAAGAGGCGGGGCAAGTCGCGATTCAGGTTGATGATGAGCGAGGACCAACTCGGGGAGTAGGGCCAGCAACTTGGTCTTCTTTTGGAGCTCACTATAGTTCAAATCAGCTCCCTCAAGCCGCGTCAACAAGTCGAAGAATTTCTGCACCCCTTCTTCAACCGCTTCATCCTCTTCAATCCGTAATGTCGCCATTTGCCGTTCCAACACCACAGCTACCGCCTCTGTTGCACGAGCGTGTACACCCTTGAGAGCAGCCCATGCCTTTGGTCCCTTCTCTGGTTCACGCTGGAAAGGCTTGATCTGACGGATCTGGTTGCTCCCCAACGCTTGCGCAAGTAGGAGATAGCCTTGTGCGCTCTTCCGCACCCACGGGCTCTTCTCCGGGTCGTTCTCGGGACGCTTCTCCATTCCTTCCATCACCTCCACCAGGTCATAATGGTCAAACACGTTCTCCATTCTGAAGGACCAATCACCAAAGTTATCGCCGTTGAACTTGTCAAGCCCGAACACTCTTGGTTCATCCCTAGAAGGTCCAAGAGTAGGTTGCACGGGAGCCACGGCTGAATTACGGGCTTGACCTTGTGCTTGGGCTTCTCCATTGCCTCCAGCACCTCTGCCACCCCTTTCTTCAGGTCCAGCCATCGTCGTAGCTGCTCCAAGGCGCTCTGATACGACTTGTTATGGTCACAATAGGCTTCAATGTGACTAGAACGAAAGATAGAGTGCACAGTCGGATTTCTGCACAGCAGCTTCAAACGTTCATAGCGATCTGGTCCCAGCTCCAAACGATCTCATTCAACTTGGATCTAGATTGTCTTAAAGTCGCCTACAATAGGCAATTTAGATTGCACGATTTGACCAAGTATTGACGACACAGCGTTGGTTTGAATGAATGGCACTATGGCAGCCGCCACAGACTTAGAACACACAATAGGAGGAGTTAGCAAGAGTTACGAGTTGGGAATGACTCCCAGCTCCTACAAACCCCAAGAGCCGAGGTACAGTGATGTGGAACAGTGCCACACTGTCCCCAACCACGAAGGGTCTCGAAACTACCCTTCAGTAGGGCCTACACCAAGTGAAATGTTACACTACACAAAGTACTGTAACTATCTTCAATATCTTGAGGTGTACCCTTTTGGCGAGCTTCGAAATCACTTGAGACTTGACACCAAGGCTCGGGCTCTTCATCACAAACTCATCCTTGAGTTCTTGATGGGTCTGCTGCACACACCTGCGATACGCCGAACGTTCGACACAGGACAAAGTATAAACCGCGCACGGGACACACGACAAAATAGAAACCGCGCGGGACACACAAAATGACCGCGTGACACGCGACTAGCGATAACTCGCTATTGACTCGAAACACACACACTCGACATCATGACCCATCATACACACACTATTATAAGCATGAAATATATATTATCCCATGCCCTCATACCATTCCATGCTAACACGCATGCACGCAGACGGACAACAAGCCGAGTGCAAACCGTAGGTTGCACCAATAACATGCACCAGCCGAACTACTTCAACAACGGGACCGGCCGGGTGTGAAAGCTGCTAAAGAGCCTGTACGTGCTAAAGCAGTCGCCGTTGCTGTGGTACAAGGCGCTCAGCGACGTGCTGGTCGGCGCCGGGTGGAAGAAGAGCCAGGTCGACGAAGCTCTGTACTTCAAGGTCGGCGACGACGTAGTGGCCTGCTGGGTGCTGGTCTACGTCGACGACCTCCTCGCCGCCAGCAGCAGCACCGCGATGCGGAAGGACCTGAACGAGCTGCTGGAGGCTGCCTTCGAGCTGTAGAAGTACCTCGGGCTGGAGATCGTGCGCAACAGGCCGGCGAGGAAGTTGTGGCTGCACTAGCAGGGCTACGCCGACAAGCTGCGTAGGCGCTTCATCGACGAGGAGCAAACCTGGCGCACTCCGAAGACGCCAGTCTCGGTCAACGCCTACGCCGAGCTCACCTTCGACGACGAGGAGGCGCAGGAGCGACAGGAGGAGGAGTACCGGCAAATAGTCAGCTCGCTGCAATTCGCGGTGACAACGATGAGGCCGAACATCGCCTTCGCCTGCAGCAAGCTGGGGAGCGGCCTCACGGTGAGGAGTGACCAGCACTGGCGCGAGGTCGACCGCTGCCTCGCCTACCTCGCCAACACGCGTGACACCGCCCTAGAGTTCGGTGGTGAACCTGAGATGCTGGAGTTGGTCGGCTACGTGGACGCCGATGACGCCGGCAATAAGCAGAACCGGACGAGCACGGGCGGCTACGTGTTCCTTCACGGAGGGGCCGCAACCTCCTGGTCAAGCCGGAGCATCAAGTACGAGACGCTATCGTCAACCGAGTCGGAGTACGTGGCGGCAACTGAAGCAGGCAAGGAGGGTCGCCGCCTTCGCTTCCTCCTCGCAGAGATTAGGCAGCTGGACGTCGGGACGCCGACAGTCCTTCGTGTGGACAACAAGTCGGCCATCACGGTCGCTGATGGCATGGGGTTGACAGGTGTGAGCTAGGATCGAGCCCAGGAAAGAAAGTTTGAATTGAATGATCCACCTGGGTACAACACGAGGCTATATATAGGCTCGACACAAGGCAGGTAACCCAACTGGCCTTCTTCAGCCTGCACACCCTGTCCATCCCATCATCCAACCCCTCAAGCTGCAGCATGTACAGCTCCTCCAAGATGATCCCATGGAGGAAAGCAGTTGTGATGTCCATCTGCTTGATCCTCCATCCGCGGTTTGCAGCATTTGCCAACGACGCCCTCAGTGTTGTCCCTTTCCCCACAGGAGCAAAACTTTCGTCAAAGTCCTTCCCCTTTGTCTGCTGGAACCCCTTAGGCACAAGCCTTGACTTGTAGCGGGTCAGCTCCCCATCAGGTCCGTACTTGTGCCTGAAGATCGGCTTGGAAGAAATGGCCTTCTTCCCAGGAGGCATCTCACACAGCTCCCAAGTCTTATTCTCCAGCAGAGAGTCATACTCCTCCTTCACACTCTGCTTCCATTTCACATCCCTCGACACAGTCAGCTGCTGGCTGGTCAAGTCCTACAGCAGCTAGCCCTTGTGGTCCTTTGCAATCCCCAGATGCACGCCCCATTTCCCAGAAGCCTACAACTTTCCCCTCTTCTCCTTAGGCACATGAAAGACCACCATGCAGCCGTAAGCTCTTAGCATGTTGAATGCAGATGCACTCCCATACCACTTGGTGTAGGGGACCCAGTGCTTGTTCCCCATAGTTGCGAGCACCCTGTTCTTGACAAGGGCAACCTGCCGTAATGCAGTCACCCAAAACGGATCCGACAGCCCTACGCGCCCAAGGAGAGTGCGTGCACCTTCCTGCAGGGTCGGTTGAACCGCTCAGCCACGCCGTTCTGGTGAGGGTTGTAGGGCACTGTGGGCTGATGCTGGATCCCCTTCTTCTTCAGCACCACCTCAAAATCAGTGCCAATGAATTCTCCCCCGTTGTCAGTGCGGATCACCTTCACCTTGTGTCCGCTCTCCCTTTGAGCTCTCGGCATCCACTCCTTAGTCTTGGGAGGGTACACCCACACCGCACGCGTGTGATCGTCCACAATGGTTAAGAAGTAGCGGCTGCCCGAGAGAGAAGGGGCCCTCGTAGGGCCCACCATATCCATGTGCAAAATTGCAAGCGGGGCCTTCGCTGGTCCTGTGCTGCTGTTGAAGGGAAACTTTGTGAACTTCGTAAGGCATGTAGGGCAGCTCCCAATCTCCTTTGCTGCCCCCTTCACCTCCAACCCCTTCAAGCTCCCATCCTTCACCAACTTCTGCAGCATAGGGATGTTGATATGACACAACCTCTCGTGCCAAGTCTCCCAATCGGCCTCACCACTTTCAGATGAAGCCTTTGCCCATGCAGCTGTGCATCCACACCAGCAAGCACCTCGCCATGTGGCTACTGTGGCTGCTACACCTTCTTCACTGCATCCAGGGCCCCATCAGTTGGTGCAGTCTCCTGTCCTCCCGCAGTTACTTTAGCCGTTGCACCTACCGCTGCTGTGGCTGGTGGTTTCCCGTTCCAGGGGATTATGGGCAGCTGCTATAGGTCGTTGATGCTGTTGCTCTTCTCCTCCGAATCCCATAGCATTAACTTCCCAAGCTTTGCACGGCAGCTGGTTGGGCCGAACATTACTTTGGCCTTGCTTTTCTGCAGCCGGCGCACAGAGAGAAGGTTAGCGGACAAACCATCAACTAAGAGCATATTCCCCAGCCTCACAAGCTCCCCATTAGCTCCCATTACCTTGGCATTCCCCTCACCAATCACATGGAGCAAAGCACCTGAAGCCCCAGCCACAAACTTGATCTTTCCGGGGGGCTTTACCTCATCATGCAAATCTGCTCGCGAGTTCATGTGACTTGTGCAACCTGAATCAATTACCCAGTGAGTGAGGGGGTGCATCACAACCTTCCCAACCGATCCCACATCACCCTCACTCCCTTTCACATCCCCAACCATGAGGAACATTCCAGGGTCGGCTTTACCTTGTGCACCATCACCTTGTGCACCAGAACCTTGCACAGCGTCACCTCGTGCACGTTCATCACTTGGCGGCTTCATGCTTGGAGGCGCCCATCCCTTAGGCCGGCTGAAACACTTGAACCACGGGTGTACAGCCTTCTTGCAGTACCAACACGCACCCTTCATTGAGGTGCTCCCCCTACCACCAGAGTTGCCGTAGCCACTCAGGTGTCCACTGGTCTTGTTGAGGTTGGGGATTAGGTTGTCCCATGTGTTATCAAGCACTGAGATGATCTTGGTGCGCTGCTGCATTTGCAACACCTTGCTGCCCGCCGTTACCATCCTCGCATAGGTGTCCTTGATCTTGTCAAGGACCAGCTTCACATCGTCTCCCGGTCACATGGAGAGGGCAGTCAATTCTTTCTCCAACACGATCACCATCGGCGGCGTGTTGGGCTGAATCACGTCGCGTAGCAGCTTCCACGCCTTCGGTCCGGAGTCGTCCAGCTCCACTAAGTCTTTGATGTGCTGGAACAAATCGTTGTTGACTGATTCTAGAATAAGGTCGTACAGTACCGCGCTCTTCTCAATCCACAGATCACGAGCATCACCTTCTTCTAGCACCTTCTGTTCACCCATCGCAAGTTTCAGCAGCTTGTAGCGCTTAAACGCACTCCGCATCCGCCCGCTCCATTCCTCATAGTTGGAGCCATCCAATGCCTCAATCTTGGATGGTGGCGGCTCATTCATCTTCTCAGCTGCATCTCTACTCTCTTGACTCATTTCATCTGCTCCCAATCACAAGTTCCAGCTCCCCCTTTGCTGTCCACACCGAAGTCACAAAATATTTTCACAAGTGTCGGCGCCAACAAAATTTCGGCAGAGTTTCCCCTAAGCAAAAGTGACATGCAACCTCCAAAACCCCACTTAGGCATGCCAACAGGCCATGGTGGGCCTAGGAGGGTCTTCACAATTCAGTAGACTCTCCACAAGGCCCTTCATTCGCTCGGATACCGCTTGTTAGAAATTAAGGACAGAGCCTAGGAAGATTAAGGGCCGAAATATCTCAAAATCGTCGACTACAGTTCAGGACAGAAAAGTCGTCGTCACAAGAAACGTCGTCGACAAAACAAGCACTGTTGGAATTCTTTCAAACTCAAGTATGTTCTAGCCCTTTACCGTGGCTATCTTTCCCAATTTGAATCGTATTAAAGTATGAAGTATATCTCGAGTTATGAATTTTGGCGCACTAGGGGGTATGCTGCCATAGAAACTTAACTCAATCACAATTTCTCACAATTGTTCTCAAAAGTACCACACAAGAAAGCTAGAGTAGCAATAAACCAGGTAGGAGGGAAGAGGAGGACAAGAGGGAAGGTCCCAAGTGAGCCCAAACCAAGGAAACCCCATAAGCACAAAAGATTCCCTCCCTATAGCAACCCCACTAAATCTTTTGTCATTTTCCCAACCTCCACAATCCTCCTCACCCAACTTGGCCACACTTGCCAACCTGGTTTGGCTTCTCCCAACCACTTGGCAGCATCTACAGTGATAGGGACGAATTTCCCAACCCTCAAAAGTCTATACCCCGTATCAAATCACTCAACAAACTTCCCAAAGTCGTCGCATCACAATCAAGACTTCGAACAATCATAACTTTCTCATTCTTGCTCCGATCGCGACGATTCTTGGTTTGTTGGAAAGCTCTTGAGCAGAGGAGCTGCTTCAGGTATCTGCTGAAGCCAAATAACATTCACGCACACTCAGAAAAGCCAAAGCACACCAAATTCAAATTCTTGCACGCACCACGCATGCAACGCACGATCGTAAGATGGGAGGCAGACAGACGTGAATGCAAATGATAGCATCACATAACACGAATGTTCCGCCCTGCCCTGCCCTTAGATTTTTTCTGCCCTCTGCTCAGCACTCGCGTGCCGCCCTGCTCTGCAACCCGCGAACCGCGCTGCCCTGCCCTTAGGCCCGCGCGCCGCCCTGCTCTGCAGTCCGCAACCCGCGCTGCCCTGCCCTGGACCCCACGAGCCGCGCTGCCCTGCTCTTAGGCCCGTGTGCTCCCCTCCCCTGCAGCCGCCCCTGCAGCCGCGCTCGCCCCTGCAGCCCGCGCTAGCCCTTGCCATCGCGCTCGCCCCTGCAGCCCACGCTCGCCCCTGCGGCCCGCGCTCGCCCCTGCACCAGCACTCGCTGTGCTTGCCCTTGCAGCCCACGCTCGCCCCTTCAGCCGCGCTCGCCCCTGCAGCCCGCGCTCACCCCTGCTGCCGTGCTCGCCCCTATAGCCTGCACTTGCCCTTGTAGCCGCACTTGCCCCTGCGCCATGTGTGCGCCCTGCAGCCCGCGTGCGCCCTACCGCCCGTGTTGACCTACCGCCCGCGTGTCTGCGCTCCCCGCGCACTGGTGTTAGCTCGTACCCTGCTACCCACGCACAGCCACTCCAACAGTCGCTACTGCTGTTACAGCCACAGCGACCACCACTACTACTACAGCTGTAGCTTCAGTAGTCGCTACTACCGCCCTTGCGCCGCTGCTACTGAATGCCACTGCCTGTCATGGCCACTATCACGGTTGTAGCAACATCTAGGGGTGGACAGAAGCAGCCACTGCCTCACCCGGACACTCTATCACCGCAACAGCTTCGCGAGTGGGTTATTCAGCGAGGCCATCCAAGTGGTGCCGGTTATAGTTTTATGGGTACTGGACAGCGGCGGCAACAGCGTAAGCAGGAGACCTTCTCTCTGCAGCGGCTTCGCGACTGTGTTTCTCAGCGAGGCGTCCTTGGCTGTGTAGAGGCTGCTGTTGGTGCTAGTGAGTCTGCTGCCACTCTAGGTGCTAGTGAACCTGCTGCCACTCTAGGTGCTAGTGCGTCTACCGCCACTGGTCCTGCCTCAGCTGAGGCCTTGCACACTTTCACACTTGACTTAGGAGTGTCACGTTGCTTCTTTTGTGATTGCACCACAACCATACCGCTTCCTGCACCTGTCCTAGTCTCACTTGTTGACCCCACTAGGGGCCCAGTCGTAACGCGAGCCTCCACTGTTCTCCCGCGTCCAGCAGTCCCCTCCGTGTCAGGCCTCCACCTTCCCTCGTTCTCGACGAACTTGGTGAGCAACGCAGTCCTTCAGGATGTTTGGGTTCATACCTTTATCCCTGGAGGGCAGCGTATGGCGATCTGTACGTGCTCCCGGACTGGACGTCACCTTGCTACGTTCACTCGGCAACCTGGGTCTAGTCTGTACACCCTGACCACTGCGTCTGCAGAGGTGGCTGCGTCAGATCAGGTAGATGCGTCGAGTTAGGTGTCTGCGTCTGGTCAGTTCGCTGCGTCGTGCTCATGTCAGGTACTCTCCCACCAGACTCTTCTCTGGTACCACCAAATCAGTCACCCCTCTCTGCCACGTCTCCGCAGCATGCACTCCCGTCTCCTTGTCTCTGGCCTTTCCATGTCCCTGCCCCCCCTCCCGTGCTTGCCTACCCCGCCGTGCCTTCCCTGCGTCGAGGGGCGGCAGCGCGCCGCTCCTCACTCCTCGTTTCCTCCGACCACTGCTCCTCTGTAGACTCTCCACATGGACGTGTGGGGCCCGTCCCCTGTCAGTGGGACGGACCAGGAGAGCTACTTCTTGCTGGTCGTTGAGGACTACACGCGCTACACCACTGTCCTCCCCTTGCGCAGCAAGGCGGCCGTCAGCGGTGTTTTGATCCCCAGGATCCGCGCTACTCGTCACCAGCTGCGCGAGCGGTTTCGACGGGACCTTCCAATCTTGTGTCTGCACTCTGACAAGGGCGGTGAGTTCTCTTTCGTCCTCCTTGCAGAGTTTTGTCGAGACGAGGGCATCATCCAGTCGTTCACACTTCCGGTCTCCTCCGCAGCAAAATGGGATTGCTGGGTGTTGCATTGGCATGATCATGGAGGTTGCTCATACCTCCATGATCCATGCGGCTGCTCCCCATTTTTTGTGGTCGTTTGTGGTCCGATACGCCGTGCATCAGCTCAACCTTTGACCCCGTGTCTCTTTGCCAAAGACCTCGCCCACACTCCGTTGGATGGGAAAGGTTGGTGATGCGTTGGCATTTCGGGTATGGGGCGCGCTCTCCCTTGTTCGCAACACCACCGCAAGCAAGCTCTCTCTTCGCACTCTCCGCTGCGCCTTCCTGGGCTTCCCCACCGACGCCCCGCCGTGGCAGTTCTACCACCCTCGCAAGCATCACCTTTGACGAGTTGGTCTGTTTCTACAGGCTCCACCCACACGCGTCACACCTGGTCCCCCTGGCGCCTCTCTTCCTGGTACCAGTTTCCCCCCCAGTAGACCCCCTTCCCCCACAGGATCCTGCTCCCTCAGGTGTGTCTCAGGTAGACCCACCCCCCTTGGTTGAACCTTGGAGATCTCTTCTGACTCCTTTGGCCAGGCTGAGGGGGGTGACCTTGCCGCTGACGACGTGGTGGCCACTCGTCGCTCTCCACGCTTGGAGACCCCTACTGGTTTTTCGCCTTGACCAATTTTGCCACCTCTGCAGCCTGTAGAAGTGGACAGTGGTGCTGCTGGGGGTGGTGACACTTGGGGTGAGGACGCAGGAGGTGCTGGTCCTGGGGGTGCTGAGACTGGGGGTGCTGAGACTGGGAGTGCTGGTCTTGGGGGTGAGGGTTCTGGGGGTGCTGAGGCTGGGGGTGCTGCGAGTCCTAGTGGTGGAGGGGCCGTGGGTGCTCCTGCTGCACGTCCTGGTGTTGGACAGCAGCAGCCACCTAGTCAACTCAAGACACCCTCACCGCAGCAGCTTCGTGAGTGGGTCATTCAGCGAGGCCGATCTGGTGCTAGACCTTGGAGTTACCTCGACACTAGAGCTGCTGATGCTGGAGGTTCTACTGGAGCTGCTGGTGCTGAAGCTGGTTATACTGGAGGTACTGGAGGTGCTGGAGGTGCTGGTCCTGGAGGTGCTCGTACTAGAGGTGATGGAGCTGCCGGAGCTGGTGGTACTGCTGGTGCTAGAGGTACTGGAGCTTGTGGTACTGGAGGTACTCGAGGTGTTGGAGCTGCTCGTCCTGGAGGTGCTGGAGGTAGAGGTGCTGGAGTTGCCGGAGCTGGTGGTGTTGCTGGTGCTGGAGGTGCTGGAGGTGCTACTGGAGGTGCTGGAGCTGGAGGTACTGGAGGTGCTGGAGCTGCTGACGGTACGGGTACTGTGCAGAGCCGACCGTTTTTCTACCCGCAGACGCAGTCATCCCTGCCTCAGCCCTTCGCCAGGTTCTTAATCTCCCGTCTTCTGCTGGCCTCACTCCACCTCTCCTGTGTCCACCAACAGACCAGTCTCAGCCATAGCTACTGCCTGGCATCCCCGCTGCCAGCTCCTGCTCCTCAAGGTGAGGTGATTGAGTCCCTGTCTGAGCATCGTGAGCCTGCGACTCGTGCTTCCACGCCTATTCGTGCTCGTCGTGCCGCCCGTCCTCGTCCTCCTGCTGTCCCAGGCACTCACGCTATGGCACTTCGTCCTTCCTCTGTTCCATAGCGTGTTGTCCTACCTGAGCCTCCCGCGTCCTCTCTTCCTGACGTGCTTGACCCTGAATCCGACCTTGCTCGTGCTGACAGCCCTACTATCACTCGTCTCCTCGCTATTGTCGTCACTGATCTTAACTTTGAGTCTACTGCTGCGTTTGCCCTAGTCACTAAGCTAGTCAACTTTGTTGCTAGGAGTCGTCTTGACTACGTCGCGAATCTTGTTACTGAGTCTGAATCTGTCTGTCCTCCGTCCATCGGGGGTGAGCCTGCCCTTAGCAGTGATGTCCTTGAGAACAGGCAGTTTGAACTTGAGTGTCTTGCGGCCGTTTTACCTCGTTTCGCATCCATGCTGCTTTCCTCTGAGGAAGACCTGGATGCACTTGACATCCCTACCCCGCGCTCTTACGCTGAGGCGATAGAGGGTCCCTACTCCTCTCAGTGGCAGACAGCCATGGACGTAGAGATGGCTTCCTAGAAGTCCACAGGCACCTACGTCGACGACGTTCCTCCTCCTTGGGCGACCATAGTCGATGGCATGTTCATTTTCAAAGTGAAGCAGCCGACGGATTCTCCGCCTGCCTTCAAGACGCATTACGTTGCTCGAGGCTTCGGTCAGCGACGAGGGGTCGAATTCTTCTAGACCTTCTCCCCCACCCTGAAGATGACTAATCTTTGGGTGTTGCCGCACGTTGCAGCACAGCGTGACTACGAGCTGCACTCCCTCAACTTCTCCACAGCTTTCTTGCAGGGCAGCCTTCACGAGGTTATCTGGCTGTGCCGCCCACCTGCCTTCACTGGGTCGTTTCCAGAGGGTACCCAGTGGAGCCTCCGGCGGCCAGTCTATGTTCTCCACCAAGCGCCCCGCGAGTGGCACGACACACTGAGGAGGACACTTGCGGCTCTTAGGTTTGCTCCTTCATCTCCTGACCCGTCGCGATTTCTACGCACCAATACTTCTCTGCAGCCTGTCTATGTTCTCATGTACGTCGACGACTTGGTTTTTGCTGTTGCTGACACTGAGGCGCTGGCCCTAGTGAAGGCGGAGCTGCAGGAGAGACACACCTGCACTGACCTGGGTGAGCTACGCAGCTATCTTGCCTTACAGATTACCCGGGACAGAGCACGTCGCACCATCACCCTGACTCAGTCACACATGGTGCGCCAGGCCCATCAGCGTTTCGGCTTCCAGTTCTCCTCGCCACAGCCCACTCCTCTGCCTACAGGCTCGCTCTCAACTCTACCTTTGGACGAGTCCGTAGAGCCGGGTGGTCCATATCCAGAGCTTGTGGGTTACCTCATGTACCTAATGACGTGCACACGACCTGACCTCGCGTACCCTCTGAGCCTCCTGGCTCGCTACGTGGCTCCTGGTAGACACCGAAAGGTGCACTGGGATGCTGCTAAGAGGGTATTACGTTACTTGTGCTGTACATCGCGCATGGAGCTCGTGCTTGGAGGAGAGGGTTCAATGGTACTCACAAGACACTTCGACGCTTCTTGGGCCGAGGACCAGGCGACTCAGCGTTCGTCACAGGGTTACACCTTCAGTCTTGGCTCTGGTTCTGTCTTGTGGAGGTCCACTCGTTCGTCTTCTGTGCTTGGTTCCAGCTGTGAGGCCGATATCTACGCTGGGGCTATAGCTGCCCAGGAGCTACACTGGTTGACCTACCTGCAGACCGACTTGGTGGAGCGGCCTCGTTCTCCTCTAGTTCTGTACGTCGACAACAAGGCCATGCTTGCCTTGTGTTAGGAGCAGAGACTGGAGCACAGAACGAAGCGCATTGCTCTTTGCTATTTTCTTACTCGAGAGCTGCAGCAGCGAGGTCAGCTTCCCCTTTCCTACGTGGCCTCTCGGGAAAAAACTGCTGATGTGTTCACCAAGGCCCTTGGATCTGGTGATCATCAGCGCTTTTGCACTGCTCTTGGGCTTCTGCCTACCCTGCCTCACCTGCTTGTCTCTTGATCTTGCCCTTGTTGTGCACTGATATCTATGTATATACCTACATGTTTACTCTTGCTAGGTTGTGATCAGTGTACTGTGTCAAAATCCTAGCTAGAACCTAGTAGCTATAGCTAGGGTTTAGGGTACACGAGAGAAAAATGGAAGAAGAGGGGTTTCACTAGCAGGCAATGGGATACATATAGCAAAATCTAGTTGGGCTATACTCACTATAGAGTACCCCACTACAGACTAGACAAATAACACATTCTGACACCCCCCCATAATAACAGTGGGGTATAATCAGCACAACAAGCAAGCAGAGCAATAGCTCACAATGATAAGCTGTGAGAGTACGACGGCTTGTGCCAGCTATGCTTGCTTGCCTTTACTTTATCATGCTATTTCTATCATAGGATAATTATATGCATGCATGAATTGCTTGATTTCCTAGGCTAGGTGCTTTCCTATATTTTATTATAGTTATAGCACCGAGCTAGGTTGCGTGCACCGAATTCTGGCTTTTCGGTTGCCACCGAATTGCCTTCTACCGAATTCAGGAAGGATCTGTTCGGGACGCTTCGCGACCTACGGAACCTTCGCGTAACACCTGGTTACGGGGCCTTGTGTCGAGCCTATATATAGCCTCATGTTGTACCCAGGTTATCATTCAATTCAATTCAATTACAATTCTCTTTTCTGAGCTCGATCCTAGATCCTCACACTTGGTAATCAGAGCCTGTTTGCACGCGAAGTTTTTTCGACTGCAAAAGCCTAGCTTTTAAAACCGCGGGGGCGACGACGGAAAGCGCCGATTTCGGGTACCTAAACCAATTCAGCGCTATTTTTTAACGTCCCCCTCGAACCGGTTTTCGAACACTCCTCAGGTTCCTTGCGAAAAAGTTGGAATTTCGACCGTCGGATCGTTTCGAATCTCAACGGCCCTGGGAATTTCGCCCTAAAAAGTTGGAATTGGGAGCGTCGGATCGATTTTCTTCTCAACGGCCGAGATCGGACGCGAATTTCAAATCAGGGAGAACTACGCGACCTACAGAATCAGCGCTCGTCATTTCTACATTCGATTCGACACACAGTAAGACGACCAGCGCCTAGAATTCATATATTTTCGTCGCAAATCTTCCTATAAATCGCCAAATGGAGGAAAACGGTGATAATTCCGTACGAAAAACTACGGAGTTACACACCGGCCTGGACCAGACGCGAGCGGCACTCCAGCGAATAGAGGAGCTTCTCGCGAACCAGTCAGCAGCGAACGCAGCAGCGAACGCAGTAGCGACGTCAGCAGCAGCAGCGGCGACACCGACACTTAACCCAGCAGCAGCGGCAGCAGCTACAATGAATCTTGAGGCGGCACGTCCGAGGCTACCGGAGACGTTCAATCCGAATGCGAGAGACACTGACGTTCGTCGATTCATTGCGACTCTCGAAATTTACTTCGAGGCCGTTGGCTGTACGACCCCGACACACGATGTAATGCGGATTCGGCTCGCAGCGACACTGTTACGAGGCCCGGTGCTCGAATGGATTTACAATAGCAACGAGGTCCGAGGCAAGGGGTCATGGACGCAGTTTCGGGAAGCTTTAATTCAACGTTTCGAACCAATCAACTCCAGCTACATGGCGCGGCAGCAGATTCATCGGCATAAACAGTTCGGCAGTGTAACACAGTACACGCAGCAGATGGAGAGCCTCTTCAACCGAATTACCGACCTGACCGAAGGGGAAAAAATCCAAACGTATACTGAGGGGCTAAAGATGGAAGTCCGCCGACAGGTGATTCCCGCAAACTACAACAACTACCGCGACATGATGCGTGCAGCAGAGAGATTCGATGCGCTGATGCGATGTGAACCCGACACACGACGCCACGTGCCGAACCGATCATTTGGCACGAAGCGATCGGCACCACCCATGACCACCGACCCGATGGATATCGACAAGATCGACGCGAAGCAGCGGCCGACAAAATATGAGAACTGCGAATTTTGCGGCGCAGCAGGACATCGATTCTTGGCGTGTTGGAAAATGAAGAAGGCACGAGCGGAGCTGCAGGGCAACAACTGTGCGACATCCACGATGGTGAAAAAAGGAGGACACGATGGCGCGAACTTAAAACGTCACGACCGGCCGGCAACAAGGGAAATCGCCGAGACAAATGGAGGCTCCGCGAAACAAGACTCTGCACCGACCGGGAAACTCCAGCCGAACACCCCCGAGAGTAAGAATATTCCCTCTCGAGGTTTTCAAGCCTTTAAAAAATTCAGGGGAGATTTCAAGGCCAAGAAAAAGCCTTCAGACATTATTCAGGTACCTGAGAAGTTGGGCAAACCACTCCGGAGCGTTGAAAAGGGTCGTGCATTCCAAGGAGTTAATATTCTCTCCCCGCAGCATAGTGTTAAGGCTCCCCATTGCCCACAGGAGAAGCCTACACAGCTGCAAAGGCTTAAGGGAAGGTTCCAGGCCAAGACGAAGCTGAATCGACCTCGGATAAATCCTTCTAACCCTGCTCAGTTGGAAACTAATATGGAGTCAGCAGCTTCGAGCGCAGGACCGAGGGATGATCTATTTGACGTTCCCTACGATCCTATAAGCGAGACCATCTATGGTTACTCGGAGCAGCAAAAACCACTACTACTCGAGGTGATCTGCAATGGGCGACGCCTCCAGGCAATGGTGGACAGTGGTGCGTCCCACTCGGTGTGCGACCGCGGGACGTTGGAGAAAATTGGAGAATTTTCGGAGGAGACCAACTGTGGGTGGAGCGGATGCTGGGCCCCTAAAGACCAACTGTGGGTGGAGCGGATGCTGGGCCCCTAAAGACCAACTGTGGGTGGAGTGGATGCTGGGCCCCTAAAGACCAACTGGGGGTGGAGCGGATGCTGGGCCCGTACGACACTGGCACGGTTCGAACGGACTGTGAACGAGAGTAACACGGGCTACTTAGCACTGATTATGGTAGTAGCAGAGGAGGAGAAGCCGAGTTCGGAGCTACCTGTAGCAGTAAAGGAGGTGTTGGAGCAGTACAAGGATATAATGTCTGACGACCTACCCGCAGGCGTACCTCCAGCACGCACCCACGAGCACGAGATCGTGGAGGAACCAGGTGCGAAACCCGTCTCACGTGCACCATACCGACTGAGTCCGACCGAACTGACAGACATGAAGAAACATATAGAATATCTACTGGACCGACAACTGATCCGCCCATCCACCTCTCCCTACGGTGCACCAGTCCTCTTCACTCCAAAACCAGACGGCAGTCTACGGATGTGCATCGACTACCGTGCACTTAACAAACAGACAGTTAAAAACAAATACCCCATACCGCGCATAGACGACCTACTGGACCAACTGCGTGGTGCAACAGTCTTTTCGAAGTTGGACCTACGGTCGGGTTACTGGCAATCAAGATGGCGGACAACTCGATCCACAAGACGGCGTTCCGTACCAGATACGGCTCCTACGAATACTTGGTGATGCCGTTCGGACTCTGCAACGCACCAGCAACGTTTCAGGCGGAGATGAATCACATCTTACGACCCCTGCTGGACGAGTGCGTGGTGGTGTACCTGGACGACATTCTCATCTACTCCAAGAACATGAAGGAGCACGTGGAGCATCTACTGAAGGTGTTCGAGATCCTGCGGAAAAACAAGTTCTACGTGAAGCTGTCGAAGAGCGACTTCGCTCTGAAGAAGGTGCAGTTTCTCGGGCACATGGTGAGTGCCGAGGGCATACACGTGGACCCGCAGAAGATCGAAGCCGTCAAGAAGTGGAAAGTACCGAAGAACGTGAAGGAGTTGCAGCAGTTCCTAGGCTTCGCCAACTACTACAACAGGTTTGTGCCGCAGTACGCTAAGATAGCAGCGCCACTGACCGACCTACTGAAAAAGGATACGCCCTACAAATGGGATACCCCTCATCAGCAAGCCATGGAGCAGCTACAGACAGCACTGACTACAGCGCCAGTACTCATCTTGCCGAATCCAGACAAGGACTACGTGGTGGAAGCAGACGCTAGTGACCAAGCAGTCGGAGCAGTACTGATGCAGGATCACGGACGCGGTTTGCAGCCCATCGCCTACCTCAGTGAGAAGCTAGACGAAGCAGAACTGAACTACCCCATCCATGACAAGGAAGCCTTAGCGATAGTCATAGCCTTCAAGGCGTGGAGGTGTTACCTAGAGGGAGCCAAGACTACAGTCTATACTGACCACTGCAGTCTCAAATACCTGAAGTCGCAGCCGACGCTCTCACGACGTCAGGTGCGGTGGGTGGACTTCCTGGAAACTCACTTCCACTACGACATCGTCTACAAACCTGGGCTACACAACAAGGCAAACGCGTTGAGCCGCCCCGGACATGTAGCAGGCATCCAGCTCGACGGGATGAACCCTCTGCTCAAGGGTCTATTCCAACATGGGTACTCCGTGGACGCAGAGATCACTACAGCACAGAACCAGAAGCTGTTACAGTGGGAGAAAGACCTAGCGGTAAGGAAGGGTTCAGGAAAGATTTGGGTACCGAATTACGCCCCGCTACGGCAGATCCTATTGGAGGAATTTCACGACGTACCTTACGCGGGACACTTCGGGAGCAACAAGACGTTAGCAGGGATAGCGAAGTATTACTACTGGCCCGGGATGGCAGCAGACGTGCAGCAGTTCGTCACCTCATGCGACACGTGCCAGCGGATGAAGAGCAGCAAGCAGAAAAAAGCAGGGTTACTTCAGCCTCTACCCGTACCGGAGCAGCCATGGCAGGTCGTTAGCCTCGACTTCATCACGGGACTTCCTTCGACTTCACGAGGGCATGACGCTATACTCGTGGTGATCGACAAGTTCTCCAAAATGGGTCACTTCATACCGACCAACGCCACAGCTACAGCTGAAGCAACTGCTCGCCTCTTCTTCGACCGCATCATCACCATCCACGACATCCCCGCTACACTCATCTCAGACAGAGACCCAAAATTCACCAGTAAGTTCTGGAAGGAGCTCATGGGACTGTTGGGGACAAAGCTTGCAATGTCTTCAGCATACCACCCCCAGACTGACGGACACACAGAGCGACTCAATCAAGTGGTTGAACAGTTACTGCGCACAGCTTGCAAGGACGACGTCAGCCACTGGGACACACAGTTACCGACCCTAGAGTTCGCTTACAACAACGCGTCACATGCGGCCACAGGGAAAACTCCTTTCTTCCTATGTTACGGATGGGAACCACTCACCCCACAGCAGCCAACTACACCGGCACACGTCCAAGCCGCACATGACTTCGTCACCACCATGCAGCAGCTATGGGAGAAGACTCAGCGACGACTCACCACGATGCAGACCTCCCAGAAGCAGTATGCCGATCGTCAGCGACGTGATCACTCAGTAGCAGTCGGAGATCAGGTGCTTCTTGACACGCGCAACTTGAACCTGTCTCACCTCCCATCCAAACTCCGGCCTCGCTTCTGTGGTCCTTTTCTCGTTGAGGCACAGGTGACACCAGTTACATTCCGCTTGCGCTTACCAGATACATGGAAGCTTCACAACGCTTTCCATGTTCAGCTACTGAAGCCCTACAAGAACCCCAACCAACAGTTCCAGGGACGGCAGCTACCGCCACCACCACCTGTTCTCATACAGGATGAACCAGAGTACGAAGTGGAGCGCGTTCTCACTCATCGGCGCCGCAGCGGCAAGGCCCTCGAGTTCCTGATACTCTGGAAGGGATACGACCCCACTGAGGATAGTTGGGTTGCAGAAGCTGATATGGGCAACGCACGCCGTGCTCTCAAGGACTATCTTGTCAAGCAGGGTGTATCTCACGCCACCCAGCTTTGAGGGGGGGACGTGTGAGAGTACGACGGCTTGTGCCAGCTATGCTTGCTTGCCTTTACTTTATGATTCTATTTCTAGCATAGGATAATTATACGCATGCATGAATTGCTTGATTTCCTAGGCTAGGTGCTTTCCTATATTTTATTATAGTTATAGCACCGAGCTAGGTTGCGTGCACCGAATTCTGGCTTTTCGGTTGCCACCGAATCCGGTAAGGATTTGTTCGGGACGCTTCGCGACCCGCGGAACCTTCGCGTAACACCTGGTTACGGGGCCTTGTGTCGAGCCTATATATAGCCTCGTGTTGTACCCAGGTGATCATTCAATTCAATTCAATTACAATTCTCTTTTCTGAGCTCGATCCTAGATCCTCACATAAGCAAAGCTAGAGGCTATCACAGTGGGCAAGTGAGGAGGAGGAGAAACTGTGGGGGCGAGAAGATGGGAGGCGACGGCTTAAGCTGCAGACACACGGGCAACAGGAGCGCGCAGCACTGTGGCTACCAAGCGCAGAGCCCCAGACTACACAACCACACTGTGGCTACCAGGCGCAGAGCCCCGGACTACACGGCGACAGGCGCAGCTGGCTCTCTGGGCTACCAGGCTAAACCCCGGACTACATGCGCTGCGGACGACAAGACGGCTATCTCCACTCAACTTCCCCCAGCTGTCCCACACCCCTTTCACACACCCCCTGTTGTACATCTAGCACTGCTCACACGCCACCCCCCTAGCATCACTCCCTCGGCTCCCACATACCCACCCCCCTCAATGGCAGCTGCAACAGTGGGAGACGGAGGAGGAGGAGGAGGAGGAGGAGGAGGAGCAGGGTACGGCTCACACACCCGCCACCCCCATACCCGTCACCCCCATAGCCTGAGTGTGTGGTAAGCGAGCTCAGGTGTGCGCAAAGCGTGCACAAGCGTGCGGGAAGCGAACTCGGGTGTGTGGTAAGCGAACTCAGGTGTGCGGGGAGGGGGGGGCCGCAGGGCGACGCGCCGGTCCACGGGGGCGGCGCACGGGTCCCACGGGGTGGCGCGCCGGGATGGCGGGGGCCGCGCGCGGGTCCCGGGGGGCGCTTCGATGGACGACGGGGGGGGCGACGCGCTGGTCGACGGGGCAGAAAACCGCCGCGCGCCTCGGGGCGCACGGCGGGCAGAAAACCGCCATGCGCCCCGAGCGCGTGGCGGGAACAAAAAACGTCGCGCGCCACAGGGCGCGCGACAGACAGGACAACAGCGGAAGCTAATGGTGGGCCCACAGGCCAGGAGCGTAACCGCTCTGATAGCATGTCAAAAGCCTAGCTAGAACTCAGTAGCCATAGCTAGGGTTTAGGATACACGAAAAAGAAATGGAAGAAGAGGGGTTTCACTAGCAAGCAATGGGATACATATAACAAACCCTAGTTGGGCTGTACTCACTATAGAGTACCCCACTGCAGACTAGACAAATAACACATTCTCACATACTGCCTTGCTTTTATAACTTTGCATGTCAACTAGCCTTGTGGCCACTTGCTTGTGTTCAGAATACGTGGTGATTCTGAGATCCACCCTGGGCTTTGCATTGCTTTGTTCTCTTGCCTGACTAGTCTTGTGACCATTTGTTGTGTTGGCTATCCCTCACTTTGCCTAGGGGGTTTGTCAAAGCATATTTCTATGTTCTTAGTTCTGCTAGGCTATAGTGAGGTGCTCAGTATAAAGTACAATCCTCGTTAAGGTTTCCTACTTGTATCTCACTCTTGCATAGTTCATTCATTCCGGCACAATTCTCTTAACACAAACATGACGCACACTTTTGTAACTACGAAAACATGTGTTACATAAGTTGTTAAACCAACCCAGACAACTAGAAACAACTTCTTTCAGGTAGGTAATACCAACTGAGCATGTGCTGTAATTCTCACGTGCCATTGCTGACTTGGCAAATCGCAGCTAAAAGTAGTTTAGTAAACGTTTTTGTGCGAACGTTCTCTAGTTGGTTCAGTGGTTGGGTAGTTCATTTTTACCCATTATTTTATTATTTTCTTCGATTATTCTAGTGAATCTATTTTGTGTGCAAGCAACATTGGCCTTCCCAACACTTAACCAAGTTTTGTCTCTTTAGTGAGAAATTTCTACGCGAAAAGCATTCTGTAGAGCTCGACCGCTAGTACAGAAATTTTTGCAATTTGTATTATCATATATGCCCTCATCAAGTCAGGCCCTCAGATTCACTTTAAGGGACGTTGATGCATCAGGGTCCCTGTGAACAAAACCCTGATTTTCAGTGTTCCTAAAAAAAACAAGAGGCGACGAAGTCGTTGTAGGGTTGCGAAGCGTTTTGCATATCTACATTCATTATTTCGTACCACTAGTGGTAATTTGTAAGGAAGTAGTAACTAGTTGAAGTTAGTGTAGTTGCTAATTGAACTTTGCTCGAAAAAACTTCCGAGCAGGATTCGATCACGAGGCCGTCCGATTGAGCATTGACATTCTAACGAAGGCAAAATCTGCTCAAGGCATATTTTATTTCAACATAACTCACAGAGTTCGACGCGTCGGAATCAGCACAGCCCTAGGGTTTATGTCGACCTTTTTTCTGCCTCCCCTTTCCTCTCGCCACTCCAACTTGGTTCTTCCTCCTAGCTAGTCAAGGCCGCTAGTCATGCTCCTCCTAGCAACCACTTGAAGGTAAGGAGAATTCTACCCTAAGCTATCAACTAGATCTAGGTTAGATAATATAAATTAGATCCACGTTTCTTAATCTCGTGTCGTTGACCTTACTAACGCTAGATCGTTTTTGAAGGGTTAAGGCCATTTCGACAGAGCAGCTAGGTCGTTCCTACCCAGTGCCCCGCTTTTCTTGCTATCAGCGATTTTCGCCTTGTCCTAATCTTTGAAAACCATGTCATCATTTCGTTATCCATTACTCCTCACATTTCATTCTCAATGCATTCAATTCATACAGATTTCCTCCTTCCCTTTTGTCTTAACAGCTTAGGCGTCATCCCTTCGTTTCTCCTGCAACCTATGCGCCGTCTACTCGTACATAGGTGAGTTCGTTCTTCATGAACAGAAGTTCGCACATCACGATTTATGGTATTTCCATTCTTTTCTTCTATTGTTAATCTATTCTATCTTAGAATCTAATGTTAAACTAATCGAGAACCGTTACTACTTCGTTACCGCTCAACCTGTTTTCTATTTCTTGCTTACATCATTTGCGTTTCCGATTGCAACTGCGGTGCTTGTTACCGTGGACGTGGACTGCAACAGCGTCGTCGTTCAGAGATGTAGAGCCGCGCATGGTGAGTTTTTTGTGCTTCTCCATCCTATTTACTTAAACTTTGTTTATGTATTATTGCTAGCATTTGTTTTACCTCCATGTTTTCTGTCCTATTCTGCTCTTTTCATACGATCGCGTCAATCTTTGTTTCCTTATGCTTCTAGATTTATCCTCCGTCCTTCCTTAGAAAGGAAAAAGAACGTGAGCGAGAGAAAGAGAGAGAGAGAGAGAGAGAGAGAGACAAAGACAGAGAGAGTGACCGGGAGCATGGCATGGTTTTAAGACATTGGCCGTTTTTTATTTCCTTCTCTCCTTCTTTCCCTTCCTCCCTCCATCCGCCTTTTACTCCATCCCTCCTCCCTCCTTCATTAACTGAACTTTATTTTATTTACCTCATGGGTTCTTCAATTAGCGTCAATTTGTAATGTTAGTGCTCCTTCTTTCGTTTTGTTAGAAAGTGATATCCTTCTCGCGATATTCTGTTACTATTTTCTATAATTGCATGCATTCGTTCTACTGTTGTTCCATAGGCTCTTTCTGTGTAGGTCTTTCATTCGTTCGATAGTGTCATTCTTTCCCTCCCCTTTCATTTCGTTTTTGTTTGTCGGTTCATTCTGAGAAGAAACGAGGAATGGAATGACTAAGGGAAAGTTGGGTACAAATGCAAACCCTAGGAAAACTGTACCCCATATGTGCTACCCCACTATAGCCTACAGTAGCTATGTCATATAAATCTGACACACCCCCATAGGCAAAGTGGGGGAGAACAAGGGGTCACAAGACCAGTCAAGCAAAGCAAAACAAGCTCAGGGTGGATCACAAAGTCACCACACATTCCGAGCACAAGTTCAAGGCCACAAGGCCAGTTCACATGCAGGATTACATATATATATAAGGCTAGACAAGCAAGAGCAGGTGTATATATATATATGCAACAGTACAAACAAGGTCAAGGGGTGAGCAAGTGAGGCAAGGTAGGCACAAGACCCAGCTGAGTACAGAAGCGCTGATGATCACAAGGCGCAAGTGCCTTGGTGAAGATATCAGCAGTGTTGGCCTCAGAGGCCACGTACGCAAGCCGCAGCTGACCACGCTGCTGTAGCTCACGAGCAAGGAAGTAGCGGAGAGCAATGTGCTTCGTTCTGTGCTCCAGTCTCTGCTCTCGACACAAGGCCAGCATGGCCTTGTTGTCTACGTACAGTACTGGAGGAGAACGAGGCGGCTCTCCGAGGTCAGTCAGCAGGTAGGTGAGCCAGCGAAGCTCCTGTGCAGCCATGGCCCCGGCGTAGATCTCAGCCTCACAACTGGAGCCGAGAACAGAAGACGAGCGGGTAGCCCGCCACGAAACAGAGCCGGAACCAAGGCTGAAGGTGTAACCCTGTGACGACCGCTGCGTAGCCTGGTCGTCAGCCCAAGAAGCGTCTGCGTGCCCAGTGAGGACCACTGGACTCTGCCCTCCAAGCACAAGCCCCATGCCCGACGTACTGCACAAGTAGCGCAACACCCTCTTCGCTGCAGCCATGTGCTCCGGTCTGTGTCTCCCAGGAGCAACATAGCGTGCAAGAATGCTAAGAGGGTATGCAAGGTCAGGTCGAGTGCAGGTCATCAGGTACATGAGGCAGCCAACAAGCTCTGGGTACGGGCCACTCGACTCTACGGACTCATCCGAAGGCAGAGCTGAGAACGAGTGGCGAGTAGGCAGAGGAGTGGCCTGAGGCGAGGAGTACGTGAAGCCGAAGCGCTGAAGGACCTGCTGCACCATGTGTGACTGAGTCAGGGTAATGGTGCGCTGTGCTCTGTCCCGGGTGATATGCAAGCCAAGGTAGCTACGCAGTTCACCCAGGTCTGTGCACGTGTGTCTCTTCTGCAGCTCGGACTTCACGTGGGCGAGTCCAGCAGTGTCAGCTGTGGCAAAGACCAAGTCGTCGACGTACACGAGGATGTAGAACGGCGGCAAAGAAGTGTCGGTGCGCAGAAACAGCGACGGGTCGGCAGTAGAGGGAGCAAACCCAAGAGCAGCAAGTGTAGTCCTCAGTGTGTCGTGCCACTCACGCGGTGCCTGGCGGAGACCGTAGACTGGCCGCCGGAGGCTCCACTGGGTGCCAGGAGGAAAGGACCCAGTGAAGCCAGGTGGGCGACGCAGCCAGATCTCCTCGTGCAGGCTGCCCTGCAAGAAAGCAGTGCTGAAGTCAAGAGAGTGCAGCTCGTAGTCGCGGTGAGCAGCTATGTGCAGCAGTACCCGAAGAGTGGTCATCTTCGGGGTGGGAGAGAAGGTCTGAAAGTAGTCAACTCCCTGCCGCTGACTGAAGCCACGAGCCACGTAACGCGCCTTGAAGACAGGTGGAGAACCCGGCGGCCGCTTCACCCTGAAAATCCACATGCCACTGACGATGTTCGCCCCAGGCGGGGGAACCTCGTCAACGTAGGTGCCTGTGGACTTCCAGGAAGCCATCTCTGCGTCCATAGCTGCCTGCCACTGAGAGGAGTAGGGACCCTCTATCGCCTCCGCGTAAGAGCGCGGAGTCGGGATGTCAAGTGCATCCGGGTCTCCCTCAGGGGTAAGCAGTACGGACACGAGATGAGGTGAAGCAGCTGCCAAGCACTGGAACTCCTCCTGCCTGTCCTCAAGGACGTCCGTGCCAAGGGCACACTCATCCCCGACGGACGGAGGACAGACAGACTCAGACTCAGCAACAAGACTAGCAGCGTAGTCTAGACGACAGCGAGCAGCAAAGTCGACGAGCTCAGTAACTAGGGCAGACGCAGCAGTGGACTCAAAGGAAGGGTCAGTGACAACAGTAGCAAGGAGACGCGTGACAGTAGGACTGGCAGCACGAAGAGAGTCCGACTCCGGGTCAGGAAGAGCAGGAAGAGAGGACTCAGGAGGAGAAGGCAAAGGGGCACGCAGAGGAGCAGTGGACGGACACAGAGACATCCGGTGCGTGCCAGGGACAGGAGGAGGACGCTGACGCAAACCACGACCACTAGTGCGAGCAGCACGGACAGGCGACGCAGGGCGAGACGCAGGCTCACGACGCTCAGCAAGACCTCCAGTAGGACCAGTGTAGGGAGAAGGAGCGGGCAGTGGGGAGGCCAGCTGTAACTGTAACTATGACGGGACAGGCTGTGGACACTCTAAGGGAGGAGGAGGACCAGTAGAAGGCGGGAGACCAAGAACCTGCTGAAGGAGCGGAACGAAGTACGGCCTAGGCCGCGCGGCGACTCCAGACACAGCAGGGACAGCACCAGTACCCCCAGCAGCAGCACCAGCGCCAGCAGCACCTCCAGCTCCAGTACCTCCAGCAGCACTAGTAGCACCCCCAGCAGGACCGCCTCCAGGACCGACAGCAGTAGCCTCAGCGCCAACACCCTCAGCAGCTCCAGCTCCAGTCGTACCCGCAGGCCCAGCAGCTCCAGTACTCCCAGTACGAGCACCTCCGGGACCCGCGGCACCAGCACCCTCAGCAGCCGACGAACCTCCAGCTCCAGCAGCACGCCTCCAGCGCCGGGCAAACCACTCGCGCAGCTCCTGTGGAGAGAGTGGCTCCCGCCGAGACGAAGCACCCGGAGAACCTCCAGGCTCAGCACCGCCAGACGCCACACGAGCAGGCCCAGCTCCCTCAGGCTCCGCACCCCCAAGCTCAGCACCTCCAGGCGTGGCACCCCCAGGCTCAGCACCCCCAGGCGTAGCACCCCCAGGCTCAGCACCCCCAGGCTCAGCACCCCCAGTAGTAGCACCCCCAGGCTCAGCACCCCCAGGCTCAGGACCCCCAGTAGTAGCACCCTCCGGCTCAGCACCCCCAGGCGTAGCACCCACACGCTCAGCACCCCCAGAGTCAGCACCCCTAGGCTCAGCACCCTCAGCAGCACCAGAGTCACCAGTAACCTCGACAGGCTCGACTGCGTCTACCTGGGACACACCTGAAGGGGCAGGACCCTGAGGGGGGAGGGGGTCTACCGGGGGGGGACCTGGTACAAGGAAGAGCGGTGGCGGGGGGAGGGACGGAGTGCGGTAGGGGAAGAGGCGGTAGTAGGGGACCGACTCGTCAAACGTGACGTCCTGGGAGGACAGAACACGGCGAGAGGTGGGGTGGTAGAACTGCCACCCTGGCGCGTCAGGGGGGAAGCCAAGGAAGACGCAAGGAGCAGCACGAGGGGACAGCTTGTCCGCAGACAAGTCGCGGACAAACGCCCGAGATCCCCAGACACGGAACGCAGACGCATCGCCAACCTTCCCCGTCCACAGCAAGGCTGGGGAGGTCTCCGGCATGGAGACCCTGGGGTGAAGGTTGATCTGATGCGCCGCGTACCGAACCGCAAACGGCCACAGAAAATGGGGGGCAGCCGCATGCATCATGGACGTACGGGCGACGTCCATGACCATGCCAATGCGGCGCTCAGCAATCCCATTTTGCTGTGGAGAGTCCGGAAGCGTGAAGGTCTGGCGGATGCCTCGTGCACGACAGTAGGCTCGCAGAAGGCCAGAGGAGAACTCTCCACCTCTGTCAGAGTGCAGACGCAGAACAGGAAAGTCCGAGCCGAAGCTCTGCCTGAGCTGGAGACGAGCTGCGCGGATCCAGTCGATCAACACCTCAGTGACATCACCCTTGCTGCGCAAGGGGAAGACCGTGGTGTAACGCGAGTAGTCGTCAACCACCAGCAGGAAGTAGCGCTCGTGACCCTGTCCACGGACGCGGGCCGGGCCCCACACGTCCATGTGAAGCGTCTGCAGCGGGGCCTCTGTCGGAGGAAACTGGGAGGAGTGAGGGGCAGCCCGCTGCCGCCCCTCGACACAGGGGACGCAGGTAGGGCCAGGCCCCGGAGGAAGGGGAGGGAGGGACCGGGGAAGACCAGAGACAAGGACACGGGAGGCCATGCCTCGGAGACGAAGCAGGGAGGGGTGACCAAGGCGGTGGTGCCAGAGGAGAGTCTCGTGAGACAAGAGGCGACACGAACAGGGGGCAGACTCAGGACCAGACCTGGACGCTGCAGCAAACACCTGACCCGACGCAGCTACCTGACCAGACGCAGTGACTGGAGGAGACGCAGTGGTCAGTGTGTACAGGCTCGACCCCGGCCGACGTGTAAACGTGGCCAGGTGTCGGCCTGTCCGAGCGTCCGTGCAGTGGGTCACCCGCTGACTCGCAGGAGTGAACTGGTGAACCCCCGCATCCTGTAGGTCAGCACCACTCACCAAGTTCGTAGAGAACGAGGGGAGGTAAAGACCAGACAGGGTGCCAGAGGGGGCCGCCGGACACGAGAGGACAGTGGAGAAGTGAGCAAGGACAGGACCCCCAGAGGGGTCTGCCAGAGAGACCGCAACTGGCCGGCCAAGCGGCGTGAGTGTGGTGCGGTCTCGAAAGAAGGAGCGAAAAGCCCCCGAGTCAAGGGTGAAGGTGTGGGAGGCCGAAGCCGACGCAGAACCTGAGAGAGCAGACTCACCAGCACCTGAGGGAGCAGACGCACCTAGAGCAGCAGCCTCGCTAGCACCTAGAGCAGCAGCCTCACCAGTACCTAGAGCAGCAGTCTCAATGCCCGGGTCGGGCGGAAAACACCGGTAACAGTCACCCTCATCACTAATAGTCACAGTATACATGGCAGCAAGAATAGCATCAAAGTCAAGGTCAAAGACAGCGACACCCGCCCTAGACAGCTCACCCCAGCGGGGGATCTCAGTGGCCTCAGGGAACTGGTGACGCCAAGCGTCCGTGAGGTGGCCAAAGCAGCGCTGGGTGGAGTGCGCACCCCCGCACTGGTCACCCGCGCGGTCGCCGGTGCGTAGGACGTAGGTGCACGGACCAGTACCCCCACCCCGCTGGCGTGCAGCGTACCACTCACGGAGCTGCTGAAGAGGGGGGATGTCACGAGTGCGCTGCTGCTGCTGCTGCTGGCGCTGACCACCACCGGAGCCGACCCTCTGCGTAGCGCCACCCCGGCCAGCTCCACCTCCTCCGCCTCCGCCTCCTCCACCGCCGCCACCTCCGCTCCCATCGCCACCGCCGCCGCCGCCTCCGCCTCCACCGCCGCCACCAACACCTCCACCCCCACCACCACCCCCACCGCCACCCCCACCCCCTCCACTGCCTCCACCGCCGCCTCCACCGCCCCCGCTAGCTCCTCCAGTGCCCCTGCCCCCCTTGCCCTTGCCAGGGCGGCGTCTCCAGCTAGGGGTAGACGCCGCACCGACCGACTCAAGCCCAACGAGGTCGGCCGCAGCAGCAGAGGCAACAGAGGGCAAAAGGGGGGAGGGGGAACACCCCTCAAAGATGGGGGTGCGAGGGTCACCACGAGAGGCTCCTACAGCTACTATGCTCTTCTCTGCTGCTAGGAGGGACTTCTCGAGGAGGTCAACGGTGAGAGTGGTGGGGCAAACTGAGAGGAAGTGGTCCCTGACTACGCGAAGGGAGTCAGGGAGCCGGGTGACTATGTAGTAGAGGGTGATGTACATGGGGGGGGGGTTCTTGGCGCAGAACTCAGTAGGAAGCGCAGCGCGGTAGGGAGTGTCACTAGTGCGGAGGTGCGTAATGAGGTCAGCGACTGTGGGAAAGGCAGCAAGGTCAGGGAAGAGGTACGGTAGCATGAGGCGGCTCAGTGCAGCAGTGGCAGGGGAGGAGTAGCGCGCAACTACAACGTCGTACAAGGTCTGAGCACTCTTATACTGGCTAAAGTGCGCACGCTCAGAGGTAGACAGGTGGCGACGCACAGCAAGACGTGCAGCAGCGGGGGCAGGAGAGGCACCAGAAGTGAGGTCAAAGAGGGAGAGGCCGTCTGCTCTGTCGCACTGTAAGAAAAGCTGCAGGTCATCTATCCAGACGTCAAAGTCAATGGCCCGACCCTCAGCGTCAAAAGCGAGGACACTAGGGGTAGCCATGACAGCAGTAGACTAGCAGCGCAAACAGTAGGGTGAGGGCAGTGCTGTGAAAGAGGCGCTGCTCTTACCGGACAGGGCGGCTCGGGTGGTTCGGCTGCAGGGCGGCTCGGCGGCTCGGCTGCTGGGCGGCTCGGCGGCTCGGCTGCTGGGCGGCTCGGCGGCTCGGCTGCTGGGCGGCTCGGCGGCTCGGCTGTTGGGCGGCTCGGCGGCTCGGCTTCTGGGCGGCTCGGCTGCTGGGCGGCTCGGCTGCTGGGCGGCTCGGCGGGGCCGCTGAGAGGGCGGCGTCCGGGGCCGCTGAGGGGAGGCGGCGGGGCCGCTGAGAGGAGGCGGCGGGGCCGCAAAGTTAGGTGGCGGGGCCGCAGGTAGGTGGCGGGGCCGCTAGTAGGTGGCGGGGCCGCAGGTAGGTGGCGGGGCCGCTGGTAGGTGGCGGGGCCGCAGGTAGGTGGCGGGGCCGCAGGTAGGTGGCGGGGCCGCTGGTAGGTGGCGGGGCCGCAGGTAGGTGGCGGGGCCGCAGGTAGGTGGCGGGGCCGCTGGTAGGTGGCGGGGCCGCAGGTAGGTGGCGGGGCCAGCAGGAAGGTGGCGGGGCCGCACAGGTAGGTGGCGGGGCCGCGGGTAGGTGGCGGGGCCGCTGGTAGGTGGCGGGGCCGCAGGTAGGTGGCGGGGCCGCACAGGTAGGTGGCGGGGCCGCACAGGTAGGTGGCGGGGCCGCGCGAGGGGCCGTAAGGGACGGCGCGAGGGGCCGTAAGGGGCGGCACGAGGGGCCGTAAGGACGGCACGACGGGCGCGACGGGCCGTAAGGGCGGCACGAAGGGCCGTAGGGGCGGCGCGACGAGCCGTGAGAGGGCCGCTAAGGGCGACGCGACGGGGCCGTGAGGGGCCTAGCGAGGGCGCGACGGTAGGGAGAGCACACCGGGCGCGACTCGGGCCGGAGCGAAGGGCGCTCCGGGCAGGAAAAAAAAAAAATCGTGGTGGTGGGCCCTAGGAATCGTTCCCACTAGGGAACCTGCTCGATACCATGAGAAGAAACGAGGAATGGAATGACTAAGGGAAAGTTGGGTACAAATGCAAACCCTAGGAAAACTGTACCCCATATGTGCTACCCCACTATAGCCTACAGTAGCTATGTCATATAAATCTGACACATTCTTTCAATAGTGTCATTATATATATAAATAAAACTCTTGCTTCATCAAATTATTTTCTCTTCTCCCTTCAATTTACTTCTCTTGTCATCTGTCTACTTAGTTTCATTCAGGATTGGAAACCGTTGCTTTTGTTTATGTTTTTTTATTTAATTCCCTTCCAAAATACGCTATCGCTTTTCCAAAGCATACTGATAAGCTCAGCTAATGTTGCGTTGGTTTCAAACCTATTGCGTGGTGTCGGCTTATGAGTGTGTAAAAAATTGTGTTCCTTTTTCTCCCATTATGCCTTGTTATTTCCCATTTGCCTTCTCTTCCTCAACCCAGTTTTGTCTTGCCCTCCAGGCAGTCGAGCTCAATACGAGAAGTAGACTGATATTGCTTGTGACTTACGGTATAGGATACATGATGTCTTGATGATTTAGGTTTTTATTTTATCTGCGGTTTATATGCTTCGTCAAGTGGCTTCGTGCGTGCGCGTATGTGTGAATGTGTATGATCATTTGCATGTGTTGTGTTGTGTGCGTATGTGCTTTCATCCATGTTTCATTGCATCAATAACACATGTCTGTAGGTTTTAAAAAATGGGATCAAACTATCATTTCCGAGAAGGTTCTTTGCGCACTCAGTGAGTGTGTCCATTCGAACTGGTTTTGATAGAATTGACCTTTTTTTTAGATCACACAGATCGTGTTGTTTCATGTGACAGTTGGATGATTCAGGACCTATGCTATTGAGCTCCCCCCCATGCTAGGCAGGGGATGCGGTAGCATAGGGTCTGGGTCAATTAACTGTTACGCATTTTCGTCATGCTATGCATTCATTTTACTACCACAGTAGCACATGCATTATAATTATGCATTTTGCAATTACTTCATCTACGCATAACATCATCGTGCATATGCATCACTGAATAAACAGTTATGCGTTCATAACACATTAAAAGAGAAGGAAGACAAGCTAGGAAAGAGAAGGAATGTGGTTCGGCACATGGTAAATTGATGTGGCAAATACATAGAAGTCAGTCACTTACAGCTACTGTTCATTATATTTTTTCATCCTTTATTTTTTTTAAGAGTAGAGGATGAAAAAAAAATTGTACATAACGATCGTAATAGGTTGCTTCGCAACCCAAAAACCCTGAATTTTCAGGGTTCCTAAAAATCGAAGCCTGAATTTTCAAGCAAATGAAAATCTTGTATACAAGGGTAGGACTGTCGAAACATGACAGCCCTTACCCGTCGATGGAAAATCACTAACCACTGAGACAGTTGATCCTCTAAACCATTAATCTCTTAGATTTTCGTACGTTAAAAACCTGAAAATGTTAGTTGACAGGAAGGATTCGGAATGTGCATTCAGTGTACACTTCGATAAAAGACTGAAATATCAGTGTCATTTATGAAATAAAGGCTGAAAAATCAGTGTCACAAAATTCTCAACACTGAAAAATCAGTGTAGGTACAAAAAAATCCCTGAAAATCAGGAATTTCAGGGAAAAATTCCTAATATCGTAGGGTCTGCATCAAGTCATTTGTTCGGTTTCTCACAAAATTCTCCTCCCTTTAATTATGAAAAGGCTGTTAACTATCGTGAATCAGAATGGCTGTGTGTAGGTACCCCAGGGTGTAAAATAGGGTTTGGTAATGATCAAGAACTATGTGTGTACGATGTATGCCCAATATATCTTGGATCATTCATTTGAGGATTAGCATAGTACACCATGAAAATCGTTTCGCGATAACTGCAGCATCGCGTATGCTCTTCCGCGCGAGCAGCTCCAGTCCAGTCTGGGGGAGTCTGGGACTCTGGGTCGTTCATCTACAGCACAAAAAACCATTGCAATGCGAGATTTCAAGTTCGGACGCCATTGACCACAAGCACGCTGTGGTCAAAACGAACAGCCCACCAACAACTACCTCTTCCCGTGAATCTTGAGTCGTCTCGCACCTTAACACTCATCTTATCATGCGCGGATTCCTCCGGAGCTATCCCGCGCCATGCCCGGCCTCTCCTTCTTCCCAGCCTCCTCCGACGGCTCCCGCTCCCCCGCTACAAGCACGGCCACTTTAGGCCACGGCACTCGCGGCATCAGCATTGTCAGCGGCAGCAGCAACACTCACAGCGGCGGCGGCGGCGGCGGGGGGGACCGCGATGGCAGCAGCAGAATGGGCAGGTTCAGCCAGAGGAACGGGGGGGCGGCCACTGCAACGCGGAGCACAGGCGTCGCTGGAATGGCCGGGATTGGTGGGATCGGTGGGATCGGTGGGATCGGTGGCGAGGCGCCTTTTTCGGAAGCTGTCGTCTCGTCCATCCTTCCCGCATCCCTTCGCGCTCTCCCCGCACTCGCCCTCTCGCCGCGCTACACGGGCTGTGCGCTCGCTACTGCTGCGCTGCTGCTCGTCGCGTCGCTCGTCCTCGCCCTCCAAACCACGCTGCTCCACCCCGTGCGTACACGCTCCTCTCACAGTGCGGATTTTCACAAGCCTTGTCATTTCTGCCAACCGCCGCTTATTCCTGCGAGCGAGGTTGTTCCAATGCCTGGCCGTGGGAGAGGCACCGCTCTGAACCGCACCACCGAGATGTGCAGAGCCGGTCGAGCCACTCGCAGTACAACTGCTCCATCCAAACGAAGATCCTTCATACACGAGCGGAAGTAATGTTACTCACCAACGCTTCAAGCTCATCCCATCCCCTCCCTTCCCAACCCACTCACACATGCACTCACTCATACATGGCTCTCCCCATACCCTCCCCCCCGCCCTTCCCTGCTGACTCCTTACCCCATACACACAGTAGCAATGCTTGAAGCCGGGGGCCAATGCTGTGCCTAGCCCTACGCCAGCGTCCACTCTAACCCCAACGCTGCTCTCCGTCCCGCCCTCTGCCGCCCCGTGTGCCTAGTGCTCCCTGTGCAGGCACAGCAGCGCGACCCAGTTGACTCGTTTGACTCCGTTGATCGCAGCTCCTCGCTGCCCTATGCCACGTGGCCCTGGCGCTGGTCTCCGTGGGCGGGTGGAACTTTCCCCTCACAACCACATGCAGCAGTAGCAGTGGCGGAAGCAGCAACGGAGTCAGCAGGAGGAGGAGCAAGGGGAGGGGGTTTTGGGGTTGTGGAGCGGAATGGGGGAGGGGAGTATTGGGGAAGAGGATTTGGTGCTGGCAGTGGTGGAGGTGCTGCTGCTGCTGTTGCTGCTGGTGGTGGCAGGGACGAGAGCGAGATGGAAGATGGCACACCAAGGTCTTGCTCACATGCCCTCTCTCACCTTCCAACTTGCTGCCCCATCTCAGCCCTCCGTCCCTAACTTCCCTCTCCCTCCGCTTTCTTTCACTTTCTCCTTTGTCTTTCCCCAGCCCCTCTCGTCATCTCATCCTCGCTCCTCCTCTCCCTCCCATCCCCATCCTACCCTGCTCTCTCTTGTATCACGTGCACACTCTTCCTCCTGCCTCGCCACATGCATCTAGTCCTTCCCTGCCATGCCATGCCATGCCATGCCATGCCATGCCATACATACCTTACCCTACCACGCCACGCCACGCCTCGCCACTCCACGCCACACGACGCCATGCTCATGCGGTGCAGGGCATCTGTGCAAGCCATTCTGTTCACCTTCTCCTCCTCATGGCTCGCATGGCAACGCCCCTCGGAGCAACAAGCACCTCGGGGGGGCAGAGGGGAGGAAGCCAGCAGCTCGGAAAGCAGTGGCAGTGGCAGCAGCAGGGGGGGCAGTGGCAGTAGTAGCGAGGGAGGGAGTGGTGGAGGTGAGAGCAACAGCGGTGAAGTGGATGTGCACATGAGCCTGGAGCTGCTGCAGTGCCTGCAGGTATTATGCTATCCCATCCCATCCCATCCCATCCCATCCCATGCATCAGGTATAAGCCCCTCCCTCCCCACCCAACTCTGCACCGCACCTCCTCTCCTTTCCCCCGCACCACCCCGCCATTGTCCCCTACCAGAGATGACACACAGCTGCCAGTGCTCCGCGCGCACCCCTCCCTCCTCACCGCCAGCCAGCACCAATGTGCACTTTCTCCACTCTCTTGTTCTTGCAACCTGCCCCCTCCCTCCTGCCCGAGCTGACTGCGTCTCACAGGGCTGGTCAAGGCGGGGCTCGCACAGCTTGATTGCCGCTGCATCCCATCCCCACTCATCCCATCTCTCTCGCCTCATGCCCCCTTCCTCCACCACATTCCATTTTCTCCCTTCCACCACCCCCCCACCTCCTTTCCCCTCCCCACACCGCCGCCTTCCTCCCCGCGCACGCACCGTGGTGGGGGCAGTGGGTGGAGTACTGGGTGCAAGCGGGCGTGCAGGCGGTGCTGTGGGCGGACGTGCTGTCCTGGGAGCACGTGGACCCCGACCATCCCACCAGGGACGCCCTCGCCCACATGCACGCGCAGGTCACTCACAGCGCCCTGCCCTGCCCTGCCCTGCCCTGCCCTGCCCTGCCCTGCACGTGTGTGTGCCCACGGAGGAGGGGAGGAGAGGGATGCATGCAGGTGGGGGGAGTGAGTGGGAGAGGGGGGTAAGGGGGGGCGAAACTCACAGTGCGGTGCTCTTGCACGAGTGTGTCTTAGGCGCGGCTGGTTAGGTATTCCCCATGCGCTGCAATCGCACCAGCATGCATCTGCCTCGCCACTGCCTGCCACTGCCATGCACTAGGAGTGCGGTGCTGTGAGTTGGCATACCGCTGTTGAGTTGAGGGTTGGATAATGCGGAGGGGTTTCTTTGGAGGAAATGTCAGCGTACATGCATGCATGCATGCATGGGAACGCGCATGCTTCTATGAATGCCCCCAGTCTTCGTCACCTCTGCTGCCCCCCCAATCATCCCTAACCCGTCCTCCCCCTTGTTTCTCCAACCCCCTCTAACCCCCCCCCTTTCCCCCATCAGAAGCAGGCACTGGTGAGAGCGTACGAGGGGGAGGGGCGAGTGGGGTTTCATCGCGAGGTGATGGGCGTGGGCAGCACGAGGGCGCACGTGGTGGAGCGCGTGGTCGCCATGGCAGCTCACCAGGTCAGCCTGCTCTGCTGAGCTGCCGTTGCTGGGCTTGCTGGGTGGGCGCCCAGAGAACGTGGGAGAGCACAGGGCTGTTTGCATGAGCCTAATTTTAATGTGAGGGTGCTGCTTTGCAATGAAAAGGGTGTTAAAGAAACATGCAAGTGGGTGAGATGAGGAGAAGGCAGAGGTGGGAGCTTCAGTGGGTGGGCCGTCGGTCGTGAAGTCAAGTGGGTGGTTCAATCATTTGTTGGGTGGATGGATGGATGGGTGATTCAGTTGACCCTCGGGTGCTTCAGTCCATTGCCTTAGTGCAATGTGTGCAGAGCTCAATGGGAAGACTCCCACTAGTGGCCATACTTCTCACATCTACCTCCTTCCTCCCTACCACCTCACTTGCACCCCTCCCTCCCTCCACCCGCCCGTCAGACCTCCGCAGAATGGCTGCTGATTGCTGAATCGCCACGCGCCTTTTTCTCCCAGCCCTCCCACCCTCACCCCGGCTCCCTCTCCCGTTTCCTGGCGCAGCAACCAGCGCATGTGCTGCAGGTGGGACTGGGTGCTGGAAAGGCAGAGAGTGAAATGGGATGGCATGAGGACGGGATGGGGATAGGATGAGGATGAGATGTGGCTTTATGTGCAAGTGGGTTTGGGGACTGCAGGTCAGGGTAGTGTGTACGGCAGTGGGATGGGGTGGGGTGCCATAGCATGGGATGGGAATGGGCCGGTATACATGACAAGTAAACCCTTGTTAACCCAGTGTCCACCGTCTCTCTTTCACTGTTGTTTTCTCCAGTAGATGCACATGCCATTTCACTTTCAAACAAGTGATCCCCCCCTCTGTTTCCCCCGCTTTCCCTCTTCTTCCCCCCTGCCTCTCAGCAACCCACCCTTTTTCTCCCTTCTCTCGCCCTCCGGCTCTCCCCACTTGCCCTGCACCATCCCCCCCCCAACCTCCTCGGCCCTTTCTCAGGTGCGCCCGTCCCTGTCATACCTCTCGTCCCGGCCGCTGCTCATCCCCTTCACCTTCTCGCCGCGCTCGCTCTTCTCCCACGGGCCTGTCACCGATGTGCTTCTGGACCCCGATGAGCAAGACGACGGGAGCTCGGGCGATGAGGATGGAGGAGGGGCGGACAGGATTCACACTCAGGGGCATGAACTGGAAGGCGGGGAGTCAAGTAACGAACCACAATGGACTCTATTAGAATCTGCTGCTTCTGCTGCTGCTGCCACTAAAGCTGGCATGTTGACTGGCAACGATGCTGCTCACAGCAACCCTTCCATGGCTGTGCAGCATTGCTTCCGCCCCTTGGCCTCTCTTGCTCCCATGGGCGCCAGTGAAGCAGGCAGGGGAGAAGGGGAAGGCTTAGATGGAGGGGTAGATGGTGGGATGGGGGGAGGAACGAGTGGGTTTGAAGGGGAAGAGGAGGGCCAGCCAGCAACAGTGCTGGTGATGGCAGTGCGAGCAGCCGCTGTGCGTGAATTGACACCAAAACGTGGCTTGCATCACCGTCGTCACCACGATGATTATGATGATCGTGACAGTGCTGATGCTGATGCTGCTGCTGCGGCTGCGGCTGGTGGTGCTGGGAACAAATCTGCTCTCGCTCACCTGCTTTTCTCGTCGCCATCAGAACCAGCTGGCAAGTCAACCCAGCAGCAGCAGGCTGAGGCACAGGGACTGGTTGCAGTGCTACTGTCACCCCATAGCTCTGGCAGTAGCAGCAGTGGCGGCAGAGGCAGCAGTGGCAGCATGAACAGGGAGCAGGAGATGGAAGCAGCGGTGGAGGCAGCAGGTGGTGTGTGCCGCGGTGGTTGGATGGACGGTACCGACCCACACAGTGGGCTCCTGGAGTTCAAGGTCGTGCACCTGAGAGGCGCAAGGGCGGATGGGAAATGGGGGACGGGTGGAGGGTGGGAAGGGAAGGAGAGGGGGTGCGTGTTACTCAAGTGCTGTGTCATGCTCTCTCTTTTGTGGCCCCTTTGTAGCATTGTAATCACTCCCAGACAAGCATGGCAAGCGGCACAAGCACTAGCAGTTATGGTGCATGCATGCATGAGCCAATGAGCATGTGCAGTGGCACATACCACTCCCAACAAAACAAACCTCCTCTTCGCTTCTCAACGTCCTATCCCCTCATTCACTCCTCTTGAACCAACACTCCCCCCCCCAACCCCCTCACTCCCCACCAATCCCCCACTTCCGCCTGTCTGCTCTTCCCCCCCTTTCATTCTGTCTTCCCAAAATATACCCCAGGCAGTTTTCCCTGTCCCTCTCCTTTTGTCCCTCCTCTTTCCGCCCACTCCACCCCCCTCTCCTCAACCCCTCCTCTCCCCCTTTCCTCTCCCCCCCACTCCCCCCTCTCCGTTGCCTCCACCTTTCAGGCTTTAGCAAGGGCAGTGTTCCCACGAGTGCACATGCAGGCAGCGCGTGTAGCAGCAGCGGTGGTGCACGGAGCAGTGCAGCGAGTGCAGGCTCTTGTGCAGCGCATGCAGCAGCAGCTCAACCACGCTGAAAGGGTGGCGGAGAAGAGGTGAGCGCTGGCCAAGGGGAAAATGAACGGGGCAATAGAAAGGGAGGATGTGAGATGCACGGGGGTTGGTGCGAAGGTGCTTGTGGTGTTCGGTTTCGCGCTGATGATGGGGGAAGGTGGCGGTTGGCTGTAACGGTTGGGGGGAGGAAGGGGGGGAGGACAGAGACACTACCAGGGAAGGCGGATTTCTCCAAGTGAGCTGATAGCTCATGGGCTATGCGAGGAGTGTGGCAGGCAGGCTCACTGGCAGGGTTGCATTGCAGCCTCTCTATGTTGATTGGACCAACCGCCCTGCCTGGACTGCTTTGGAGAGCTTGCGCGGAGACTGTTAGGTGGGGAGGAGGATGGTTACATGCTCGCTGAGTGTGCCAAGGCTGGCAACAGTGGTGGAGATTTTCCTGCCGTGCACCTGTGTAAGCAGCACTGCCATGCACGTCCTTGCAGGTTGAAGGAGCGCGGATGTCCCCAGGGGTGCTGAGTGCTGGGCGAGTATCTCTGGAACTCCGCAAGCTGCTGCCCGTCCTGGTGCTGGGGTGCTGGGGTGCTGGGGTGCTGGGGTGCTGGGGTGCAGGAGGTGTTAAGGTTCCTGTGTGGCAGTTTGTGGCCCGCTGCCTCCTCCTGCCGACACTGACGAGTGCGACTGCAGCTCTCACGCTCCTCCCTTTGTGGGGCACCTCCCGCACTGAGGTTTGAGACGTCTCAAATATCCGCAAAGCCACACCCCTCAGTGTGTGCTGGCAGCATATTTTCAGAGTCTCCATTGCGGTATTCTGGTAAGTGCGGCGCAGGGCGGGGGGTGCTGCTCACGTGGGAAAGCAGGGCGTTGTGGACGGACACCCTGGCAGGCGTTCTGTGCAAGCAGTACAGGCACTTTCTTGCGCCCGGACTCCTTGTGCCTCTGTGGACGCCGGAAGCATCCGCAGAGCAACCGATGTGAAAGAACGAGGAATGAATTGACTAGGTGAGATGTGGGTACAAGTAGAAAACCTAGAAATGTTGTACCCTATAGTATCTACCCCACTACAGCCTAGATAGACCATGTCATATAAACCTGACACACCCCCATAGGCAAAGTGGGGGAGAACAAGAGGTCACAAGACCAGTCAAGCAAAGCACAGCAAGCTCAGGGTGGATCACAACGTCACCACACATTCCGAGCACAAGGTCAAGGCCACAAGGCTAGTTCACATGCAAGATTATATATAAAGGTAAACAAGCAAGTGCAGGTATAGATAGATCACAGTACAAGCAAGGTCAAGAAGTGAGCAAGTGAGGCAAAGTAGGTACAAGACCTGGCATCGTACAAAAGCGCTGATGATCACAAGGCTGAAGTGCCTTGGTAAAGATATCAGCAGTGTTGGCCTCAGAGGCCACGTAAGCAAGACGCAGCTGACCACGCTGCTGCAGCTCACGAGCAAGGAAGTAGCGAAGAGCAATGTGCTTCGTTCTGTGCTCCAGTCTGTGCTCCCGACACAAGGCCAGCATGGCCTTGTTGTCTACGTACAGAACTGGAGGAGAACGAGGCGGCTCTCCTAGGTCAGTCAGCAGGTAGGTGAGCCAGCGTAGCTCCTGTGCAGCCATGGCCCCTGCGTAGATCTCGGCCTCACAGCTGGAGCCGAGAACAGAGGACGAGCGGGTAGACCGCCACGAAACAGAGCCGGAACCAAGGCTGAAGGTGTAACCCTGTGACGACCGCTGCGTAGCCTGGTCGTCAGCCCAAGAAGCGTCTGCGTGACCTGTGAGGACCACTGAACGCCGCCCTCCAAGCACTAGCCCCATGCCCGACGTACTGCACAAGTAGCGCAACACCCTCTTCGCTGCAGCCATGTGCTCTGGTCGGTGTCTCCCAGGAGCAACATAGCGTGCCAAGATGCTAAGAGGGTATGCAAGGTCAGGTCGAGTGCAGGTCATCAGGTACATGAGGCAGCCAACAAGCTCTGGGTACGGGCCACTCGGCTCTACGGACTCATCCGAAGGCAGAGCTGAGAGCGAGTGGCGAGTAGACAGAGGAGTGGCCTGAGGCGAGGAGTACGTGAAGTCGAAGCGCTGAAGGACCTGCTGCACCATGTGTGACTGAGTCAGGGTAATGGTGCGCTGTGCTCTGTCCCGGGTGATTTGCAAGCCAAGGTAGCTGCGCAGTTCACCCAGGTCTGTGCACGTGTGTCTCTTCTGCAGCTCGGACTTCACGTGGGCGAGTCCAGCAGTGTCAGCAGTAGCAAAGACCAAGTCGTCCACGTACACGAGGATGTAGAACGGCGGCAAAGAGGTGTTGGTGCGTAGAAACAGCGACGGGTCGGCAGTAAAAGGAGCAAACCCAAGAGCCGCAAGTGTAGTCTTCAGTGTGTCGTGCCACTCACGGGGCGCCTGGCGGAGACCGTAGACTGGCCACCGGAGGCTCCACTGGGTACCAGGAGGAAACGACCCAATGAAGCCAGGTGGGCGGCAGCCTCGAGCCACGTAACGCGCCTTGAAGACAGGCGGAGAACCCGGCGGCCGCTTCACCCTGAAAATCCGCATGCCACTGACGATGTTCGCCCCAGGTGGGGGAACCTCGTCGACGTAGGTGCCTGTGGACTTCCAGGAAGCCATCTCTGCGTTCATGGATGACTCCCACTGAGAGGAGTAGGGACCCTCTATCGCCTCCGCATAAGAGCGCGGAGTCGGGATGTCTGGTGCATCCGGGTCTCCCTCAGGGGCAATCAGCATGGACACGAGATGAGGCAAAGCAGCAGCAAAACACTGGAACTCCTCCTGCCTGTCCTCAAGGACGTCCGTGCTAAGAGCACACTCACCCCCGACGGACGGAGGACAGACAGACTCAGACTCAGCAACGAGACTAGCGGCGTAGTCGAGACGACAGCGAGCAGCAAAGTCGACAAGCTCAGCAACTAAGGCAGACGCAGCAGTGGACTCAAAGGAAGGGTCAGTGACAACAGTAGCCAGGAGACGCGTGACAGTAGGACTGGCAGCACGAAGAGAGTCAGACTCCGGGTCAGCAAGAACAGGAAGAGAGGACTCTTAAGGAGACGGCAACGGGACACGAAGAGGAGCGGTGGAAGGACGCAGTGCCATCTGGTGTGTGCCTGGGACCGCAGGAGGATGCGGACGCGGAGCACGACTACTAGTGCGAGCAGCACGAACAGGCGACGCAGGACGAGACGCAGGCTCACGACGCTCAGCAAGACCTCCAGTAGGACCAGTGTAGGGAGAAGGAGCAGGCAGAGGGGAGGCGGGCAGGAACTGTGACTCGGACTGGACAGGCGGCAGACACTCGAAGGAAGAGGCAGGACCAGCAGACGGCGGGAGACTAAGAACCTGCTCAAGGAGCGAAACGAAGTACGGCCTCGGCCGCGCAGCGCCTCCAGAACCAGCAGGGACAGCACCAGCACCCCCAGCGGCAGCACCAGCACCAGTAGCACCCCTAGCGGCAGCAACGCCAACTCCAGCACCCCCAGAAGCACCAGCGCCAGTAGCACCGTCAGCACCACCACCCCCAGCAGCTCCAGCTCCAGCAGCTCCAGCAGCACTTACCCCAGCAGCACCGCCAGCTCCAGCACCGCCAGCAGCTCCAGTACAAGGAGCACCCTCAGCAGCAGTAGAACCTCCAGCTCCGGCAGCACCTCCAGCTCCAGCAGCACGGCTCCAGCGCCGAGCAAACCACTCGCGCAGCTCCTGTGGAGAGGGGAGCTCCCGCCGGGACGAAGCACCCAAAGGACCTCCAGACCCAGGACCGCCAGACGCCACACGAGTAGGCCCAGCACCCCCAGGCTCCGCACCCCCAGTCTCAGCACCCCCAGGCTCAGCACCCCCAGGCTCAGCACCCCCAGGCTCAGCACCCCCAGGCTCAGCACCCCCAGACTTAGCACCCCCAGGCTCAGCACCTCCAGACCCCGCACCCGCCGGCTCAGCACCCCTAGCAGCACCAGAGTCAACAGCTACCTCGACAAGCTCGACTGCGTCTACCTGGGACACACCTGAGGGGGCAGGATTCTGAGGGGGGAGAGGGTCTACCGGGGGGGGACCTGGCGCGAGGAAGAGCGGCGGCGGGGGAAGGGGCGCAGTGCGGTAGGGGAAGAGACGGTAGTAAGGAACCGACTCGTCAAACGTGACGTCCTGGGAGGACAGAACACGGCGCGAGGTGGGGTGGTAAAACTGCCAACCAGGCGCGTCAGGGGGGAAGCCAAGGAAGACGCAGGGAACAGCACGGGGGGACAGCTTGTCCGCAGACAAGTCGCGGACAAACGCCCGAGATCCCCAGACACGAAATGCAGACGCATCGCCAACCTTCCCCGTCCACCGCAGAGTAGGGGAGGTCTCCGGCAAGGAGACCCGCGGCTGAAGGTTGATCTGATGCGCTGCGTACTGAACCGCGAACGGCCACAGAAAATGGGGAGCAGCCGCATGGATCATGGACGTACGAACGACGTCCATGACCATGCCAATGCGGCGCTCAGCAATCCCATTTTGCTGTGGAGAGGCCGGAAGCGTGAAGGTCTGGCGGATGCCCTGTGCACGACAGAAGGCTCCCAGAAGGGCAGAGGAAAACTCTCCGCCTCTGTCAGAGTGCAGACGCAGAACAGGAAAGTCCGAGCCGAAACTCTCTTTGAGCTGGAGACGAGCTGCGCGGATCCAGTCGATCAACACCTCAGTGACCTCACCCTTGCTGCGCAAGGGGAAGAACGTGGTGTAACGCGAGTAGTCGTCAACCACCAACAGGAAGTAACGCTCCTGACCCTGGCCACGGACGCGGGCGGGGCCCCACACGTCCAGATGAAGTGTCTGTTGCGGAGCCTCTGTCGGAGGAAACTCGGAGGAGTGAGGAGCGGCGCGCTGCCGCCCCTCGACGCAGGGAACGCAGGTAGGGGCAGGCCCTGGAGGGAGGGGAGGGAGGGACCGGGGGAGACCAGAGACAAGGTAACGGGAAGCCATGCCTCGGAGACGAGGCAGGGAGGGGTGACCAAGGCGGTGGTGCCAGAGGAGGGTCCGGTGGGACAGGAGACGACACGAGCAGGGGGCAGACTCAGGACCAGAAATGGAGGCTGCAGCAAACACCTGACCCGACGCAGCTACCTGACCAGACTCAGCAACCGGAGGAGACTCAGTAGCCAGCGTGTACAGGCTCGACCCCGGCTGACGGGTAAACGTGGCCAAGTGTCGGCCCGTCCGAGCACACGTACAGTGGGTCACCCGCTGACTCGCAGGAGTGAACTGGTCAACCCCCCCATCCTGCAGGTCAGCACCACTCACCAAGTTCGTAGAGAACGAGGGGAGGTAAAGACCTGACAGGGTGCCAGAAAGGGCCGCCGGACACGGTAAGACAGTGGAGAAGTGGGTAAGTACAGGACCCCCAGAGGGGTCCGCCAGGGAGACCGCAACTGGCCGACTAAGCGGCGTGAGTGTGGTGCGGTCTCGAAAGAAGGAGCGGGAAGCACCCGAGTCAAGGATGAAGGTGTGTAAGGCCTGAGTCGAGGTGGTACCTGAGAGAGCAGACTCACCAGCACCTGGAGCAGCAGACGCACTAGCACCGAGAGCAGCAGCCTCACCAGCACCTAGAGGAGCAGCCTCAATGCCCGGGTCAGGCGGAACACACAGGTAACAGTCACCCTCATCACTAGTAGACACAACATACATGGCAGCAAGAATAGCATCATAGTCCAGATCAAAGATAGCAACCCCCGACCTAAGCAGCTCGCCCCAGCGGGGGATCTCAGTGGCGTCAGGGAACTGGAGACGCCAAGCGTCCGTCAGGCGGCCGAAGCAGCGCTGGGTGGTGTGCGGGCCACCGCACGGCTCACCAGTGCGGTCGCCGGTACGCAGGACGTAGGCACAGGGACCAGCACCCCCACCCCGCTGACGCGCAGCGTACCACTCACGAAGCTGCTGGGGGGGCGGGGTCTCACGAGTGCGCTGCTGCTGCTGGCGCTGACCACCACCGAAGCCGCCCCGCTGCGCAGAGCCACCCCGACCAGCTCCACCGCCGCCGCCTCCACCTCCGCCACCACCGCCGCCACCTCCTCCTCCGCCTCCTCCGCTCCCACCACCACCGCCGCCACCACCTCCGCCTCCACCGCCGCCACCGAAGCCCCCACCCCCGCCACCACTCCCACCGCCACCCCCACCCCATAAGCCGCCTTCACCGCCACCTCCACCGCCCCCGCCAGCTCCTCCAGCGCCCTTGCCCCCCTTGCCCTTGCCGGTGCGGCGTCTCCCGCTAGGGGCAGACGCAACGCCGACCGACTCGGTGCCAACGAAGTCGACGGCAGCAGCAGAGGCAACAGAGGGCAAAAGGGGGGAGGGGGAGCACCCCTCAAAGAAGGGGGCACGAGGGTCACCACGAGAGGCTCCTACAGCGACTATACTCTTCTCAGCTGCCAGGAGGCGCTCCTCGAGGAGGTCAACGGTGAGTGTGGTGGGGCAAACTGAGAGGAAGTGGTCCCTGACCGAGCGAAAGGAGTCAGGGAGCCGGGTGACTATGTAGTAGAGGGTGATGTACATGGGGGGGGGGTTCTTGGCGCAGAACTCAGCAGGAAGCGCAGCGCGGTAGCGGGTGTCACTAGTGCGAAGGTGCGTAATGAGGTCAGCGACTGTGGGAAAGGCGGCGAGGTCAGGGAACAGGTACGGTAGCATGAGGCGGCTAAGGGCAGCAGTGGCAGGGGAAGAGTAGCGTGCAACTACAGCGTCGTACAAGGTCTTAGCACTCTTGTACTGACTAAAGTGCGCGCGCTCAGTGGACGGCAAGTGACTACGCACAGCAAGACGAGCAACAGCATTGCGTGTGGCCCACTGTGAGCGAACATTGCTGTCAGCATCGGCAGCAGGGGCAGTAGAGGCGCCAGACGTTAGATCGAACAGTGACAGACCGTCTTTCCTATCGCACTGTAGGAAAAGCTGCAGATCATCGACCCAGACCTCAAAGTCGACAGCCTGACCCTCAGCATCAAATGCGAGAACGCTAGGGGTAGCCATGACAGCAGCAGCAGCAGGCTAGGAGCAGTAGCAGCAGGCTAGGAGCAGCTCAGTAGCAGAGGCGCGGCTCGGCGGTGCTCTTACCAGGGCGGGTGGGTAGAGTTCCGCAAGTGGTGGGGCAGGGTCGAGGCGCGCCGGCAGGGACAGGGCCGCGACAGTGGCGGCGGCTCCTGCTGTCGGCGGCGGCGGCGGCTGCGGCCCCGGCAGCGGCGGCGGCGGCGGCTGCGGCCCCGGCAGCGGCGGCGGCGGCGGCTGCGGCCCCGGCAGCGGCGGCGGCGACTGTCACGGCTGCGGCGGCGGCGGTTGCTCCTGGCGGTGGCGACGGCGGCCGCGGCCTCGGCAGCGGCGGCGGCGGCTGCTGCTGTCGGCGGCAGCGGCGGCTGCTGCTGTCCCGGCAGCGGCGGCGGTGGCTGTCACGGCAGCGGCGGCGGCGGCTCCTGCTGTCGGCAGCGGCGGCGGCGGCGGCCCCGGCAGTGGTGGCGGCGGCTGTGACGGCGCGACGGCTGCTGCTGCTGGGGCGGCGACGGCGGGGCGGCAGGGCCGTGAAGGAGCCGAGAAGGGGCCGCGGAGGAGGCGAGAAGGGGGCCGCTAAGGGCGGCGACGGGGCCACGAAGGGCCGTGAAGGGGCCGCGAAGGGCGGCGACGGGGCCGAGAAGGGGCCGTGAGGGGCCGCGAAGGGCGGCGACGGGGCCGAGAAGGGGCCGTGAGGGGCCGCGAAGGGCGGCGACGGGGCCGAGAAGGGGCCGCGAGGGGCCGCTAAGGGCGGCGACGGGGCCGAGAAGGGGCTGCGAGGGGCCGCGAAGGGCGGCGACGGGGCCGTGAAGGGGCCGCGAGGGGCCGCGAAGGGGCCGCGAGGGGCCGCAAGGGGCCGCGAAGGGCCGTGAGAGGGGCCGCGAAGGGCGGCGGAGGGGCCGCGAGGGAGCCGCGAAGGGGCCGCGAAGGGCCGTGAGAGGGGCCACGAGGGGCCGTGAGAGGGCGCGACGGGCCGCTAAGGGCAAGGGACGCGACGGGAGGGCAGGCACACGGGGCGCGACTCGGGCAGGAGCGAAGCGCGCTCCGGGCAGGAATTTTTTTTTTTTCGATTTTCCGTGGTGGGCCCTAGGAAACGTTCCCACTAGGGAACCTGCTCTATACCATGTGAAAGAACGAGGAATGAATTGACTAGGTGAGATGTGGGTACAAGTAGAAAACCTAGAAATGTTGTACCCTATTGTATCTACCCCGCTACAGCCTAGATAGACCATGGCATATAAACCTGACAACCGACGGAAGCTTTGCTTACTATGTTGGTAGCTCGTGGGGTGCTTCCCTTGCTCAAGCAGCCCCGTGATTCTTTCCTCTCTATATCTCCAGAGCTGTGCTCTCTCTGGACCGCTCTCTGCCTGCCCGCCACATCCACGAATGACCACCACTGTCCATGTTCTGTGGTAAATGTTGAGCTAAGGCATCCTGTATCCCGCACCTGTGCTGTGCCGTTCCTCCCTTGTGCATGTGACCCTGTGGCAGGACAAATCTCTCAGCCATCTTTGCAACTGTGCTGCAGCCATACAGCAGCACCCCCCTGGAAGCAGCCACTTCTGATAACCCCGCCTCTGCCGGCACCACTGGTATCTCTAGCACCAGCATCGATGTATCTGCAGCAGCAGCAGAGCCAGCAGCAGCAGCTACAGCAGGCGCATTAGAGCCAGCAGCAGGTGCAGCAGGGGAAGGTGGCAGCAGTGTGATTTTCCTTGCAGCGATGGCGTATGCGAGGGTGTATGGAGAGGACCGGTTCAACTTCACTGCTTATGAAATCTGGCAGGTGGGTTGTGGTACACGTTCCTCTTGCTCTTCTTGCTCTTGCACTTCTTCTTTGTGATTTTCCCTTTCTTTCGTTATCTTTTTTTGCACTTGCTTCCCCTTGTTCTTGCTGCTCTTCCACTTGCTCTTGCTTTTGTTTCTCCTGCACCTTCTCCTGCCCTTGTTTCTCTCATTCCCCTTTTATTCACGTTTCTCTTGCCCTTGCACTGCCATCACAGTGCAATGCATCCCAAACGCATTCCTCCTCCTGCCACCCCTCACTGCCACATCCCTCCCTCCACCCTCATCCCCTCACCCTTTCTCCCTGCCCCTTCGGTCTTCCATACGCGACGCCCCGTGCGAGCAGTGGTTGGAGTATGGGCGGTATGCGGGGGTGCAGCATGTGTTCTGGTACGACACTGCACACTCCCAGGAAGAGAGCCAGGTGTGTGTCTCACTCATACCATGCGTGGGGTGTGGAGTTTGAGTGTGAGGGTGAGTGAGTGGGGTTGGGTGTGCGAGAGTGAGAGTGTGGGGATGGGTGCGTGGGGTGGGAGAGTGTGGTGGGTGTGCGAGAGTGAACTTGTGGGGTTGGTTGCATGGGTTTGGGGGGTGAGTGTGAGGGAGTGGGAGCATGGGGTAGGTGTGTGGAGTTTATGGTACACTGTGCTGCAAGGGGGCCATGCTATCTCTGTGACTTGTGTGAGGCCATGTGTGGAGCCTGGATGAGTGGCGGCTGAGGCACACAGACGGAGGGAGGCGTCATGACAGAGAGGGAGAGAGGCATATCGCAATCCGTGACCTTGAGGCGTCTTTGCCTCTCTCGTTTGGTACGTCGTGATTGCCATGGCGCGAATAGTGGATGGGCGAATAACGCAAAGTTGTGGTAACGGGGATGGAGGGGGGATGAACGGCGGCGAGGTGAGTGAACACTCGCATTTGAAGGCATCTCACAACTTCTTGTGCCCACCGCAGCCATGCATACATCACCTTTCCTTCCAGATTTATTCACCTTTCCCACTCCCCCTCCGTCTCCTTTCCCTTTCCCCTCCACTTTTCCACTTCCCCTGCTGCACGTCTCCCCGTCCCTGGCCATCAGGAGGCGGCTCTGGCAGCGTATGTGGGGGCGGGCGTGCTGACATACCACCGCTTCTACCGCCTCTTCCCCGAGTGGCATGACATTCACTACGAGCAGGACTCCTCTGTCTCGCACTTCCTCAAGGTGCTGTGCTGCTGCCCATCTGTCTGCCTGGCTGTGACGGGCAGGTGAAAGGAACTGTTGGGCATGTGAACTAACGGGCCGGATGCTGAAAATGTGTTGAGAGGGTGGTGAAGGTTTGTCCTTCCCAAGACGCCCATCCACAACCCTCCTCCAGTGTCAGTCTTGCCCAAGGCGCGAGCCCGTACACAGCACCCTCGTGTCACCGAACGAGCCATGGATTTTGTAGTTGGGTATGCTTATATCACTCATGCCTATCCTGTTCCATCTTCCAAAACCTCTCCTGTAGTTGGGTATGCTTATATCACTCATGCCTATCCTGTTCCATCTTCCAAAACCTCTCCTGTAGTTGGGTATGCTTCTTGCGGCCTCCCTCTCCCTCCTGCCGGGCCCCCCTTCTGCATCCCCCCCTGCAGACGTACGGCACGCGGGTGCGGTGGGCGGTGCTGTGCGACATAGACGAGTACATGTTCAGCCCCTCTGACACCCTCCCTGGCTTTCTCCTCCGCTTCCTCACACGCCACGTGCAGCCCGCTAGTAATGCCACGGCACAGGTGGGGTTGAGAGGAATGTTGTGGGATGGAGATGGGTTCACATACATTGTGATGCATGTCACAGCGTGCCCTCTTCCGCCTCCTCCTCCTCCTCCTCCTCCTCCTCCTCCTCCTCCTCCTCCTCCTCCTCCTCCTCCTCCTCCTCCTCCTCCTCCTCCTCCTCCTCCTCCTCCTCCTCCTCCTCCTCCTCCTCCTCCTTCCATCCTCGTTATTGTCGGTTCCATTTCTCCACCCCATCACATCCACGTGAACTTGTTCCCCAACCAACCTACTCCTCACCCTTCTCCCACCACATCTCCCCCATACAACCATATTCTCCCCACCCCTCCCTCCCCCCACTGCCCAACCATCTCTCCCCCTCGCCAGGTCCTCGTGCAGAATCTCTTTTTCCAGGGCGCGCCCACATGCGCGCCACCGTGCCTCCTAGTGGACGCGTACACACAGAGGAGCGCGCACACGGAGGGGCCAGTAGCGCGCACCAAGGCCATTGTGCGCGTGGCCCAGGTGCAAGGAAACTTTGGCGGCAACCCGCACAAGTTCTGGATGAAGGGCGAGGCTATTGGGGGGGAAGTGGGGGAGGTGGCTTTAGGTGGAAAGGCGGAGGGTGGAGGAGGATGGGACGAGGGCGGGGAATGGGGAATGGGGGGCGGGGAGGGTAGTGGGGAGGGAGAGGGAGGTGGGGATGGGGAGCGTGGAGCAGGTGGTGTAATGGGGGCCAGGCGAGGGAGGGTGACGGTGGTTGCAGACCCGTCGTTGCTGCGTATGAACCACTACTGGGGCTTGAGAGCTGTTGACTTCAACCCATGGCCAGAGCACGACCGAGACAAGCTGATTCCAGATGCGTCCGTAGGGGTGAGTGTTGAATGGGCAGGTGGGTGTGCTGGATAGGGGCTGCATGTGATACCTGCTCCATCTGACCAACCTTTTGTCCCTCCTCGCTTCTCCTTCCCCGGTTCTCGCCTTATCCCTTCCCCATTCCCCGTCCGGTTGCTATTCGCCACTCAGCATCTCCTGTAGCCCCCTTCTTCCCCAGCCACCCACTCATCATCCACCATCACGCTTTCCTCCCTCTGCCCACATGTGGTACATCCTGCCAGCCAATAGCGGACGCCATACGACCCAGACTAGTGCCTGCATGGCAGTGGTGTGTTGAAGAGAAGACGCTTCAGGATATACACCTTCTAAAAACATCAATTGCAAATTCATCGCAGCAATGCAGGATGCTACAGATGGCAATTCAATGGATGCAAGCATAATTTGATTCTGGTGTCGCTACCTGTTGTTCTGTCAGCCATGTTTTGTTGGCCAATAGGCTAAAGATGTACTGTAATAATTCTCCCAAATATACCCTAATAGCTTTAGTTGGGAGAGGTCTCGAGGCCGCCTGTTGCTGCCAGCCCTCGCCATCTCAAGAAAGTTGATGCTGCTTCGTTGCCAAGCCAAGAGCATTGATAATTTAAAACTCAATCAGCACATACAAAGGCATCTCAGCCACAAACCTAAGAAACCAAAGCAACGTGCAAACTCAACATCTACGTAGTCACCTCCAACACCCCCCCCCCCCCCCCCCCCCCCCCCCCCCTCTCCCCCACTTCCTACTTATGAAGAAACCTTGCAAAACCCGAACCCGTACCACCCTCTACGCCCATGGAACCAGATCCCCTAACAGCTGCTGCTTCCCCGCTTTCATTCTTCCTTCTCGGTCCTTCTTTCCCTTCTTGTATGGTACCGGTACTCCCCATCCTCCCCTTCCCTCCCTCCTTGCCCTACTTTTCTTTCTTCAGGCTCCTCCGCACACCAGCACCCTCATCTCCCTGCCAGCGGGGAGAGCAGATCGTCCTCTGTCATCATGCTGCGAGCAGCCACGCCCTCAGGGCCGGCCTCCTCGCCCCCACTGGGTGCGGCTATTCAGTGCCAGCAGCGGCGGGGGTCTCTGCACCAGGTGCCGCCCCACCAGGTGCTGCTACCGCTCCTTCATTCTTCTTCCCCTTCTTGCCCTTCTTGTACTTCCTGCATTTCTTCCCCTTGCACTTCTTTCCCTTCTTCTTCAGGCTCCTGCGCGTGTCCGCCACGTCAGCATCCCCCCCCTCCAGCTGGGAGAACAGGTCGTCCTCCGTCATCATGCTGCGAGCAGGCACGCCCTCAGGGCCCGCCTCCTCGCCCCCACCGGGTGCAGCTGAATCAGCGCCAGCGGCGGCGGGGGCCTCACCACCAGGTGCTGCCCCACCAGGTGCTGCTGCCGCGCCTTCTTTCTTCTTGCCCTTCTTCCCCTTCTTCCCCTTCTTCCCCTTCTTCCCCTTCTTCCCGTTCTTCCCCTTCTTCCCCTTCTTCCCCTTCCTGCATTTCTTCCCCTTGCACTTCTTCCCCTTCTTCAGGCTCCTGCGCATGTCCGCCACGTCAGCATACACAGAGCCCTGCGCCAGCAGGGAGAGAAGGTCGTCCTCCGCCAGGACGCGAACAGCGCCATCATGGGCCGACTGCTCGCCCTCCTCCGCAAGAGCGCGGTTCGTTATTATCACATCCGCGTCCTCGCTTGCGTCTTCTGCGAGCGCCTTGCCCGTGGCGAGCAGAGTCTCGTCGGGCCTTGCGGCGAGAGTGGCGAGAGCGGGGTTGAACTCCGCCGCGGCCGCCACGTGCGCGGCGGCGAGCGCACAGAGCAGCAGCAGGAAAGCGCGAAGCACCGTCATGGCTTACAGATCTGACTTGGGCTAGTATCAGATCGAGAGGTGAACTCGTTGGATGAGACTGGTGGAATTGGTGGAAAAGAGTGGAAATGCGAGCGAATATAAACATCGCTCGAGCGTGATTTGAGGCGGCTCGAGATCTGCCGTCACAGTGTAATGAATAAAGGAGAGACTCTTCTGCGTGTGAGGCGGTGCTAGGGTCGCCCATAATTCCAATCGCCTGAATGGCGTAATTCACGGCGGGGTCTCGTCTGGCTTTGATCATCTGGCGAAATCCGACTGCTCAGTCAGAGTGTGACCCAAAACAGGTGGTAACGCTACAGTAAGTCGTACAGAGCAGATTAGCCAGAAAAATGCTACTTCGCTGGTTCCTTTCGCAGCGCCTGAGATTTCAGGGGGCCCCGAGACACCCTTCTCTCTCAGGATGCCGATCATGGATTGACCTCCGATATTGCCGGAGGGAGCAGCAAACCTCCCGCAATTATGCAGCGAACCAACTCAAAGAACCAGGCCGTCAATTGCGACGAGCAAGTAAAAGAATCTTAGAGTGCATCAATTACCTCGTCACTTATGAAACTACATGAAACCTGTTACGAGTGCAATTGAGCGAGCGAGCTAGAATTGCACTATCGAAGCAAAACAGTACAATGAGAAGGCATGAGCGAAGAATATATAGAGAAGCTACAGTGGTAACGGTAATGCGTGGGGTGCGCGACGGGCCTGGCGCCGAGGTTGGGAATTGTCGAGGCGGAGGTCCGTAGCGCGGGTTACCAACCGAGCTGTGAGGTTGGGTCGCGGCGTGAACCGTGGGGGGTGTTAGAGTGAGGACCTTGGATAGGATAGGAGGTGCTTTAGTAGAGTTGGTAGCGGAAGTCTTGTAAGAACTCAGATCATAGTGAATGTAAATGACCAAGTTGATTAAACAATAGAATACAAGGAATATAAATAGTCCTAGTCTAGCTATGTACTCTGAGGGGTACATTCTCTTATTATAACTGTTTTACAGGCATTTCTACAGTGACTCTGACTGTTGTACTACTTTCTTGTTACCGAGTCGCTGCATGTAACCTGTGCGGTTACGCCTGTTGCCATTCCTCGATGGTAAGTCAAGCGTCGGTCCAGATGGTCAACAGTCGCGATAGTTGACTCTTGCGACTGTTGACCTTCCTGCCCTTGATACGGGCTGATCCGATACTGCAGTTGTTGCTGGTTCGACAAAGTCAGGTGCGATACTGCTGCACCTACGGGAATACTAGGTATAATTCCCTTCACACTCCAACACTCCTCTTCATTCCTGGAGGTGCGCCACGTGGCTTTTGCGAGTCACTCCGCACAGGTCCGAGCAGTACTGAAACTTCTGACGTGGCAGTTTCTTCGTGAGGAAGTCAGCTGCCATTTCGCCAGTTGGACAGTAGATGAGCTGGACTTTCCCTTTGTCGATTTCGTCCTTCACGAAGAAGTAACGCAGGGCGATGTGTTTTGTGCGGTTGACGAAGCCTGGCTTGTTTGCGATTTTGATCGCGCTCTGGTTGTCGCAGAGTAACTTAAAGGATCTGTTCATCGCCGTCTTCGTTTCCTGCAGAAGCTCTGTGAGATAGAGTCCTTCGCGAACTGCTGCGTGTGAGAATTGAGGAATGGAATGAACTAGCACAAAGTTGGGTACAAGTAGGAAACCCTAGGAGACTGTACCCCATAGTGCCTACCCCACTATAGCCTACACAAGCTATATAATATGAGTTTGACACACCCCCATAGGCAAAGTGGGGGAGAACAAGAGGTCACAAGACCAGTCAAGCAAAGCGAAGCAAGCTCAAGGTGGATCACAATGTCACCACACAATCCGAGCACAAGAGCAAGGCCAAAAGGCCAGTTCACATGCAAGATCATAGATAAAGGCAAACAAGCAAGTGCAGGTATAGAAAGATCACAGTACAAGCAAGGTCAAGAAGTGAGCAAGTGAGGCCAAGTAGGCACAAGACCTAACATCGTACAGAAGCGCTGATGATCACAAGGCGGAAGTGCCTTGGTAAAGATATCAGCAGTGTTGGCCTCAGAGGCCACGTAAGCAAGGCGCAGCTGACCACGCTGCTGCAGCTCACGAGCAAGGAAGTAGCGAAGAGCAATGTGCTTCGCTCCGTGCTCCAGTCTGTGCTCCCGACACAAGGCCAGCATGGCCTTGTTGTCTACGTACAGAACTGGAGGAGAACGAGGCGACTCTCCTAGGTCAGTCAGCAGGTAGGTGAGCCAGCGTAGCTCCTGTGCAGCCATGGCCCCTGCGTAGATCTCAGCCTCACAGCTGGAGCTGAGAACAGAAGACGAGCGGGTAGACCGCCACGAAACAGAGCCGGAGCCAAGGCTGAAGGTGTAACCCTGTGACGACCGCTGCAGAGCCTGGTCGTCAGCCCAAGAAGCGTCAGCGTGACCTGTGAGGACCACTCGACGTCGCCCTCCAAACACTAGCCCCATGCCCGACGTACTGCAGAAGTAGCGCAACACCCTCTTCGCTGCAGCCATGTGCTCTGGCCTGTGTCTGCCAGGAGCAACATAGCGTGCCAAGATGCTAAGAGGGTATGCAAGGTCAGGTCGTGTGCAGGTCATCAGGTACATGAGGCAGCCAACAAGCTCTGGGTACGGGCCACTCGGCTCTACGGACTCATCCGAAGGCAGAGCTGAGAGCGAGTGGCGAGTAGACAGAGGAGTGGCCTGAGGCGAGGAGTACGTGAAGTCGAAGCGCTGAAGGACCTGCTGCACCATGTGTGACTGATTCAGGGTAATGGTGCGCTGTGCTCTGTCCCGGGTGATCTGCAAGCCAAGGTAGCTGCGCAGTTCACCCAGGTCTGTGCACGTGTGTCTCTTCTGCAGCTCGGACTTCACGTGGGCTAGTCCAGCAGTGTCAGCAGTGGCAAAGACCAAGTCGTCGACGTACACGAGGATGTAGAACGGCGGCAAAGAGGTGTTAGTGCGCAGAAACAGCGACGGGTCAGCAGTAGAAGGAGCAAACCCAAGAGCCGCAAGTGTAGTCCTCAGTGTGTCGTGCCATTCACGGGGCGCCTGGCGGAGACCGTAGACTGGCCGCCGGAGGCTCCATTGGGTACCAGAAGGAAACGACCCAGTGAAGCCAGGTGGGCGGCACAGCCAGATCTCCTCGTGAAGGCTGCCCTGCAGGAAAGCCGTGCTGAAGTCAAGAGAGTGAAGCTCGTAGTCGCGCTGAGCGGCTATGTGCAGCAGCACCCGAAGAGTGGTCATCTTCGGGGTGGGAGAGAAGGTCTGAAAGTAGTCAACTCCCTGCCGCTGACTGAAGCCTCGAGCCACGTAACGCGCCTTGAAGACAGGCGGAGAACCCGGCGGCCGCTTCACCCTGAAAATCCACATGCCACTGACGATGTTCGCCCCAGGTGGGGGAACCTCGTCGACGTAGGTGCCTGTGGACTTCCAGGAAGCCATCTCTGCGTCCATGGCCGACTGCCACTGAGAGGAGTAGGGACCCTCGATCGCCTCAGCGTACGATCGAGGAGTCGGGATGTCTGGTGCATCCGGGTCTCCCTCAGGGGCAATCAGCGTGGACACGAGATGGGGCAAAGCAGCAGCAAAGCACTGGAACTCCTCCTGCCTGTCCTCAAGGACGTCCGTGCTAAGAGCACACTCACCCCCGACGGACGGAGGACAGACAGACTCAGACTCAGCAACTAGACCAGCAGCGTAGTCTAGACGACAGCGAGCAGCGAAGTCGACAAGCTCAGCAACTAGGGCAGACGCAGCAGTGGACTCAAAGGAAGGGTCAGTGACAACAGTGGCCAGGAGACGCGTGACAGTAGGACTGGCAGCACAAAGAGAGTCAGACTCAGGGTCAGCAAGAAGAGGAAGAGAGGACTCTGGAGGAGACGGCAACGGGACACGCAGAGGAGCATTGGAAGGACGCAGTGCCATCTGGTGTGTGCCTGGGACCGTAGGAGGACGTGGACGCGAAGTACGACCACTAGTGCGAGCAGCACGAACAGGCGACGCAGGACGAGACGCAGGCTCACGACGCTCAGCAAGACCTCCAGTAGGACCAGTGTAGGGAGAAGGAGCAGGTAGGGGGGAGGCGGGCTGTAACTGTGACTGCGACTGGACAGGCTGCGGACACTCTAAGGGAGGAGCAGGACCAGCAGAGGGCGGGAGACGAAGAACCTGCTCAAGGAGCGGAACGAAGTACGGCCTCGGCCGCGCAGCGCCTCCAGAACCAGCAAGGACAGCACCAGTACCCCCAGCGGCAGCACCAGCGCCAGCAGCACCCCCAGCTCCAACAGCGCCAACTCCAGCAGCCCCAGACGCACCAGCGCCAGCAGAAACACCAGCGCCAACACCCCCAGCAGCTCCAGCTCCAGCAGCTCCAGCACCGCCAGCAGCTCCAGCAAGACCAACTCCAGCAGCCCCAGCAGCACCCCCAGTCCCAGCAGCTCCAGTACCGCCAGTACGAGCACCTCCGGGACCAGCAGCAACAGTAGTACCTCCAGCTCCAGCAGCACGGCTCCAGCGGCGGGCAAACCACTCGCGCAGCTCCTGTGGAGAGAGTGGCTCCCGCCTCGACGAAGCACCGCCGGCGGCCACACGAGCAGACCCAGCGCCCCCAGGCTCCGCACCCCCAGGCTCCGCACCCCCAGGCTCCGCACCCCCAGGCTCCGCACCCCCAGGCTCCGCACCCCCAGGCTCAGCACCTCCAGACCCAGCACCCCCAGGCCCAGCACCCCCAGACTCAGCACCCCCAGTCTCAGCACCCCCAGACTCAGCACCTCCAGACCCGGCACCCGCAGGCTCAGTACCTCTAGCAGCACCAGAGTCAACAGCTACCTCGACAGGCTCGACTTCGTCTACCTGGGACACACCTGATGGGGCAGGACCCTGAGGGGGGAGGGGGTCTACCGGGGGAGGACCTGGCGCAAGGAAGAGCGGCGGCGGGGGGAGGGGCGCAGTGCGATAGGGGAAGAGACGGTAGTAAGGCACCGACTCGTCAAAGGTGACGTCCTGGGAGGACAGAACACGGCGCGAGGTGGGGTGGTAAAACTGCCACCCAGGCGCGTCAGGGGGGAAGCCAAGGAAGACGCAGGGAACAGCACGGGGGGACAGCTTGTCCGCAGACAAGTCGCGGACAAACGCCCGAGATCCCCAGACCCGAAACGCAGACGCATCGCCAACCTTCCCCATCCACCGCAAGGTGGGGGAGGTCTCTGGCAAGGAGACCCGGGGCTGAAGGTTGAGCTGATGCGCGGCGTACTGAACCGCAAACGGCCACAGAAAGTGGGGGGCAGCCGCATGCATCATGGACGTACGAGCGACGTCCATGACCATGCCAATGCGGCGCTCAGCAATCCCATTTTGCTGTGGAGAGGCCGGAAGCGTGAAGGTCTGGCGGATGCCCTGTGCACGACAGAAGGCTCCCAGACGGGCAGAGGAAATCTCCCCGCCTCTGTCGGAGTGCAGACGCAGAACAGGAAAGTCCGAGCCGAAACTCTCCCTGAGCTGGAGACGAGCTGCGCGGATCCAGTCGATCAACACCTCAGTGACGTCACCCTTGCTGCGCAAGGGGAACACCGTGGTGTAACGCGAGTAGTCGTCAACCACCAACAGGAAGTAACGCTCGTGCCCCTGCCCACGGACGCGGGCGGGGCCCCACACGTCCATGTGGAGGGTCTGTAGCGGAGCCTCTGTCGGAGGAAACTCGGAGGAGTGAGGGGCGGCGCGCTGTCGCCCCTCGACGCAGGGGACGCAGGTAGGGCCAGGCCCCGGAGGTAGGGGAGGGAGAGACCGAGGGAGACCAGAGACAAGGACACGGGAGGCCATACCTCGGAGACGAGGCAGGGAGGGGTGACCAAGGCGGTGGTGCCAGAGGAGAGTCTGGTGGGACAAGAGACGACACGAGCAGGGAGCAGACTCAGGACCAGACCTGGACGCTGCAGCAAACACCTGACTCGACGCAGCTACCTGGCCAGACTCAGCAGCCGGAGGAGACTCAGTAGTAAGGGTGTACAGGCTCGACCCTGGCCGACGGGTGAACGTGGCCAAGTGTCGGCCTGTCCGAGCACACGTGCAGTGGGTCACCCGCTGACTCGCAGGAGTGAACTGGTCAACCCCCCTATCCTGTAGGTCCGCTCCACTCACCAAGTTCGTAGAGAACGAGGGGAGGTAGAGACCTGACAGGGTGCCAGAGGGGGCTGTCGGGCACGGTAAGACAGTGGAGAAGCTAGCAAGGACAGGACCCCCAGAGGGGTCCGCCAGGGAGACTGCAACCGGCCGACTGAGCGGCGTAAGAGTGGTGCGGTCTCGAAAGAAGGAGCGGGACGCACCCGAGTCAAGGGTGAAGGTGTGTAAGGCCTGAGCCGACGTAGTACCTGAGAGAGCAGACTCACCAGCACCTGGGGCAGCAGACGCACTAGCACCTGGGGTAGCAGACGCACTAGCACCTAGAGCAGCAGCCTCACCAGCACCTAGAGCAGTGGCCTGAATGCCCGGGTCAGGCGGTACACACAGGTAACAGTCACCCTCAACACTAGTAGTCACAGAATACATGGCAGCAAGGATAGCATCATAGTCAAGATCAAAGATGGCAACCCCCGCCCTAGCGAGGGATCTCTGACGCCTCAGGGAACTGGTGACGCCACGCGTCCGTCAGGCGACCGAAGCAGCGCTGGGTGGAGTGCGGGCCCCCGCACTGCTCACCAGCTCGGTCGCCGGTACGGAGGACGTAAGTGCAGGGACCAGTACCCCCACCGCGCTGACGCGCAGCGTACCACTCACGAAGCTGCTGAGGGGACAGGGTCACACCACGCTGCTGCTGCTGGCGCGGACCACCACCTGACCCACTCCTCTGCGCAAAGTCGCGACCCGCTCCACCACCGCCGCCGCCGCCGCCTCCGCCGCCTCCTCCACCTCCGCCTCCTCCGCCACCTCCGCCGCCTCCGCTCCCTCCGCTACCACCGCCGCCTCCTCCGCCTCCACTGCTACCGCCGCCGCCGCCACCCCCGCCACCACTCCCACCACCACCCCCACTCCCTCCACTGCCTCCACCACCACCTCCACCGCCCCCGCTAGCCCCCCCAGAGCCCTTGCCCCCCCTGCCCTTGCCGGTGCGGCGTCTCCCGCTAGGGGCAGACGCAGTGCCGACCCCGTAGAAACCAACGAGGTCGGCAGCAGCAGCAGAAGCAACAGAGGGCAAGAGGGGGGAGGGGGAACACCCCTCAAAGACGGGGGTGCGAGGGTCACCACGAGAGGCTCCTACAGCGAATATGCTCTTCTTTGCTGCCAGGAGGCCCTTCTCGAGGAGGTCAACGGTGAGAGTGGTGGGGCAAACTGAGAGGAAGTGGTCCCTGACTACGCGGAGAGAGTCAGGGAGCCGGGTGACTATGTAGTATAGGGCGATGTACATGGGGGGGGGGGTTCTTGGCGCAGAACTCAGCAGGAAGCGCAGCGCGGTAGCGAGTGTCACTAGTGCGGAGGTGCGTAATGAGGTCAGCGACTGTGAGAAAGGCAGCAAGGTCAGGGAAGAGGTACGGTAGCATGAGGCGGCTCAGTGCAGCAGTGGCAGGGGAAGAGTAGCGTGCAACTACAGCGTCGTACAAGGTCTGAGCACTCTTGTACTGGCTAAAGTGTGCACGCTCAGTGGTCGGTAAGTGGCGACGCACAGCAAGACGGGCAGCAGCATCGCGTGTCGCCCACTGTGAGCGAACAGTGCTGTCAGCAGTAGCAGGCGGGGCAGGGGAGGCACCAGAGGTGAGGTCGAACAGAGAGAGGCCGTCTGCCCTATCGCACTGGAGGAACAGCTGGAGGTCATCGACCCAGACCTCAAAGTCAACAGCACGGCCCTCAGTGTCAAAGGTAAGAACACCGGGGGTAGCCATGACTGCAGAGGTCTAGCAAGGAGTGAGCTCACCAGTACGAGTAAGTAGGGCCGGGGCGCGTCGGTAGGACTGGTAGCGGCACAGCGGCTCGGCTGCTGGGCGGCTCGGCGGTCGGGTGCTGGGCGGCTCGGCGGCTCGGCTGCTGGGCGGCTCGGCTGTCGGGCGGCTCGGCGGGTCGGCTGCTGGGCGGCTCGGCGGCTCGGCTGCTGGGCGGCTCGGCGGCTAGGCGGCTCAGCTGCTGGGCGGCTCGGCGGCTAGGCGGCTCGGCTGCTGGGCGGCTCGGCGGCTCTGCTGCTGGGCGGCTCGGTAGAGGCGGCGTCGAGGCCGCGTAGGAGGCGGCGTCGGGGCCGCTTAGGGGCGGCGACGGGGCCGCTTAGGAGAGGTAGCGGGGCCGCGGAGGGGCGGCGATGAGGCCGCAAGAGGGGGGCGACTGGGGCCGCTAGAGGGCGGCGACGCGGCCGCGAGAGGGAGGCGACGGGGCCGCGATAGGGCGGCGACGGGGCCTCGAGAGGGCGGCGACGGGGCCGCGATAGGGCGGCGACAGGGTCGCGATAGGGCGGCGACGGGGCCGCGAGAGGGTGGCGACGGGGCCGCGATAGGGCGGCGACGGGGCCTCGAGAGGGCGGCGACGGGGCCGCGATAGGGCGGCGACAGGGCCGCGATAGGGCGGCGACGGGGCCGCAAGAGGGCGGCGACGGGGCCGCGATAGGGCGGCGGAGGCGACGGGGCCGCAAGAGGGCGGCGACGGGGCCGCGATAGGGCGGCGACGGGGCCGCGATAGGGCGGCGACGGGGCCGTGGAGGAGGGGCCGCTGAGGGCGGCGCGACGGGCCGCTAGGAGGGCGGCGACGGGGTCGCGAGGGGCCGTGAGAGAGGGGGAGGGCCGCTGAGGGCGGCGCGACAGGTCGCGAAGGGGAGGGCGGCACACAGGGCGCGCCTCGGTCAGGAGCGACTCGATCTCAGGGCAGAAAAAAATCGATGTTCAGTGGTGGGCCCTAGGAAGTTCCCACGAGGGAACCTGCTCTATACCATGTGAGAATTGAGGAATGAAATGAACTAGCACAAAGTTGGGTACAAGTAGGAAACCCTAGGAAACTGTACCCCATAGTGCCTACCCCACTATAGCCTACACAAGGTATATAATATGAGTTTGACACTGCGCTTGCTGCGATGAATTCTGCTTCTGCTGACGAGAGGGCGATAAGTTCCTGTTTGTTGGAGTTCCAGGAGATGGTTCCTGCAGGCTCGAGCTTGAAAATGAAGCCTGTGCGGGACCTCCTGTTGTCTGCGTCCCCAGCGTGGTCAGCATCCACATAGCCGGTGAGTTGTAGTGGCGCTGTTAAGTTGGCCTTGTAGGTGAGGCCGACATCAGGCGTAGAGATGAAGTACTGTAAGGCGCGGCGCAGGTCTGCTAGGTTCTCCCCTTCAGGTCGTCGCAGGTACTGGGCGAGCTGGCTGGCGATGTAGGATAAGTCCGGGCGGCATGTGACGGCGGCGAACAGTAAAAGTAAACATCCGAGCTGCTGCTGGTAGAGACGGTGATCAGCCGTTGAGAGCGGAGTAGTGTCGGGCTCGTGGTTAGGCGGAGGAATGCGGAACGGGGTGGCGACGCCGACGGGGGCTATCCCGAACTTCTTAGCGAGGGTCTCGGCGTACTTTGCGGCGGAGAGATGGATTGTATCCACGGTCTGAGTGACGTTGAGGCCAAGGAATTGAGTGACCTCATGGTCGATCGTGACCTCGAGCTTCTCCTGAATTTCGTGTTCGAAGCGATCGAGTAGGTCAGTGTCGTCTCCGGTGTAGAGGAGATCGTCGACGTAGGCGACGAGCAGGATGAAGTGGCCGCGGGATTCGAGGCGGTACATCCCCTGGTCGTGGGGAAGTTGCTGGAACCCGAGCTCGATGAGAACGCCGTGAAGGTGCTGCTACCACAGGCGTGGTGCCTACTTGATCCCGTACAGAGATTTTTGAAGGAGGCAAACAGCGTCGCCATCTTCTTCGAACGCATGTGGCTGCTCGACGTAGATGACGGCATCGACGATCGCGTAGAGAAACGCGTTAGAGACGTCGATCTTGCGGAGTGGACGCTGTTTTACGGCGGCGATGCAGAGAAGAATGCGCACTGAGGTGTGACGACCGACAGGTGCGAATGTCTGGTCGTAGTCCACGAATTGTGTCTGCTTGAATCCTCGAACCACCCATCGCGCTTTGAATTTCTCGACTGTTCCGTCCGCGAGGGTCTTGATTCTGAAGACCCATTTTCCTGTGAGGATTTTCCTCCCCTTTGCGTGGCGACTTGGTTCCAGTTTCCAGGTGCCGTGGCGTTGCAGTGCAGCGACTTCTGCGGCCATGGCGGCTCTCCACTTCTCAGCATCGGACCCGTTGAGAGCCTGGCGAACGGTGGTGGGCTCAACCGGCTGCTGGTTACCCCGTACGGCGACGGCCAGGCCAAGGATGCGAAGGCCCGTGAGGTTGGATTCGGCTGTGGTGGTGACTTCGATCACGTCGTCGTCGTCGCCAGGGATGTCGCGAAAGGTGTCACGGGAGGAGTCGCGAGCTGGGTCTTCGTTCATGGGTGAGTGCATTTCTGCACTTGCATAGTCGTGCTGTGCCTGTACTGCTTCATGAGGATCGATGTTTGTTGGGAAGTATGCAGGAGTGCCGAATTGCTCCGTAACGGGGATGAAGGGTGCCTCGTCTGCCATGTCTACTGCTGGCTCGGTCGGTTGTTCTCCTGCCACGTCAACGTCGTCCTCGTCATTGGCGAAGCTGTGCTGTCCTTGAAATATGTTGTCTGGTGCATTCTGTGCAGTGCGGTGCTGGCGGTACAGTGGCAGAGTCAGTCTTTCGTAGAAGATGCAGTCACGTGAACGCGTGAGCTGGTGGGTGGCGAAGTCCAGGATTGTCCAGGCGTGGTATTCGGATTCGATTCCGAGGTGAATGCCCCAGCGAGCACGATCTTCAAATTTTCCGGTTCGGGCAGTGTGAGGGCGGTACTGTACCATGCACCCGAAGACTCGCAGCATGCGTGTGTCAGGGTGTTTTCCATTCCATTCCTTGAAGGGTGAACTGTTGTTGGGCAGTGCCTTTGAGGAGAGCATGTTGTGCAGCCGAACTGCATGTGCCATTGCGAAGGGCCAGTACTTGGTTGGCACAGCCGACTGCTTCATGAGGGCTCACATTTTTGTCGCGAGGCTCCTGTTGGTTCTCTCGGCCAATCCCTGCTGTTCGTGGGCATAAGGCAGAGAGATCATCCTCTTGATCCCCTTCTGCTTGCATAGGGTTTTGAAGTCGTCCGACATGTACTCCAGAGGAACGCCTTCAGCTTGTAGCCGTCACTTTGATTTTCTGCCATGGCGAGCCAGACTTCAAAGCAGTAGTAGGCGAGGTAGCGGTTCTTGACGTTCACGGCCCAAACAAAGCGTGTGCCGGCGTCGATGAAGGTAAGGGTGTACTGCTCCCCCCCGACTCCTTTCGCCGTGAGCACTAGGAAGTCGCTATAAACTTTCTCCAGCGGTTTATATCGTTCGGCTCTAGGAATCTTTTCAGCAAAGGGTGTGTGGCGGAGCGCGCTTTCCATTGGGCAGCAACAGTGCATCTGCCGCAAAAACATTTGCGTTGATGCAGTTGTTGAGCACCTCGATTGATGGGTGTCCCATACGTTGATGCCAGATGTCTCCGTCGGCCCGATATCCCTTGGTGCGCGCGTACAGCTCCTTCTCTCGTGCTAATATTTCCTCCGCTGTTTCTTGCCTTGTCTCATCCGCAGATTCGTCAGGCACGGTGACTTGAACTGCCGCTGCTTGAATTGTCACGCCATGATACGTCCCGCTGGTGTCGCCGACGGTGACAGTGTCCATCGTCACCGGTAGCTTCAGTGGCTCCTCTGGGCGCGGGGGCGAGATTCGTGGCGATCTTCGGGTTGCGTGATTTCTCCTTCCTCGAAATTGACATCGCCGATCGCCACTCCCCTTGTCTCGAGGCGAAGGTAGTTCCTGCCGTCCGTTGTGATGGGAAGTAGGTGAGGTCCCTCCGTCAGTAACTCTTCCTCCTCTGCTTCTGGTGCCTCTTCGGTAATTTCCGGTTCCTCTGCTGCTTCTTCCACAGGTGTATTGGCGATGTTGCCCCATCCAGTTTCAGCTGCGATGGCTTCGCCCAGCGCGGTATTCTCCATGACCCGACGCATATCGACTGCGTCCCATCCTTCGGTGGTGTTCCAGCCGGTGGGACGTTCGGCAGGCGGCCAGAAGGTTTGCATGCTTGTCGGCTCAGTTGTTTCGACTGCCGTTTCTGATGTGATTTCCTCTCCTTCTTCCACTGCTTGCGGTCCGATTTCTGCTAGGTTCGTTGTTGAGGCGACGGGCACGGCGAGAGCGCGGAAGGTGCCGTCGAGGCCGGGTTGTTGATAATCAGTTTCTTCTTGGTGGCTCCATCTTGGCGGCGACGGGTGGCTCGGAGGGTCAAGAACAAGGATGTGTTCGTTGTCGACTCGAAGTCGAGCACGAAAACGCCTTCCACACTTGTTGCCTTTCCGATGAATATGCCGTTGTATATTAAGTGCATTTCGTCTTCTGTCGTTTGCAGACCAACCCCGCACTTCATCAGCTGGTGGAGTGACAAGAGATTGTACCGGAGTTCCGGCACGATGAGAACATCGCTTATGTGGATGCAGTACCCGGTGTCGTGTGACTCCAGTTGCACTTGTCCGCGGCTTCTGGCGTAGATGGTTTGGCTGTTGGCGACGGTGATCTCCACTTCGTTGAAGAGTCGCTCTCTGTTGAGGATGAAGACATCTGAAGACACCATGTGCTGACCACAGCAGCTGTCCAGGTACCACGTGTTGACTTCCTTTCTTGTCTTGGCCAGATTGGCAAGCTTCGGAGTGATGTGATGTTCCATGTCGTGATCATTTTCGTAGTCGTAGTAACATCCTTCGTCGTCGTATGCGATGCGTGCAGGTGGCGACTCCTGAATCCACTCTGGCGCTTCCCAGTCAAACTGCATCCGTCCGACCGTCAACTCGTCGTAGGTTGGATCGTTCTCTTCTTCTTCTTCGACTGATCCTTCGGGCTGCTCTTGAGGCGGGTCCGCGAACATATCTTCCCAGCTACGGAAGAAGCGGTAGTGACGGTTGGGGCGAGGCGGTCCATGACGCACCATGCAAGTCAAGACCTTGCTTTTGCCCTTGTCGCTTGTGTTCGCAGAGAGACGCGCTGGGGCTTGGGACGTGCTGGCAACGGCTGGCGGCGACACAGTTTGGTTGCGCGCTGCGGCTCCTCCTTGCTGGTGAGCAGCGGCACCCTTCTGGTTCTTGTTGTTACCGTTCAGCTTCCAGCAGTCTTTGTCAAACTCATATACTATAGTCTGTGTAGGCTATAGTGGGGTAGCTTATATGGGGTACAACACTTTAGGGTTTGGTACTTGTACTTCTCATGCTGCTCAGTTCAATCATTCTCGTTCAATTTCACATGGTATAGAGCAGGTTCCCCTGTGGGAACTGTTCCTAGGGCCCACCAACTATTTTTTTCCTGCCCGGAGCGCGCTCAGCCTCTGCCCGAGTCGCGCTCCCCCCTTACGACCCCGTCGCGCCGCCTTAGCGGCCCCGTCGCGTCGCGCCTCCCTAGCGGCCCCGTCGAGTCGCCCTTGCGACCCCGTCGCGCCGCCCTCGCGGCCCCATCACGTCGCGCCGCCCTCGCGGCCTCGTCGCGCCGCCCACGCGGCCCCGTTCCGCCGCCCTCGCGGCCCCGTCGCGTCGCGCCGCCCTCGCGGCCCTTTCGCGCCGCCCTCGCGGCCTCTTCGAGCCGCCCTAGCGACCCCTCCACGCCGCCCTCGCGGCCCCGTCGCCTACCCTTGCGGCCCCGGCGCCGCTCTTCCGGCCCCGGCGCCGCCTCTGCTGGCCCCGTCGCCCCACCCTTGCGACCCCGCGGCCCCACCCTTAAGGCGCCGGTCGCCACCCTTCGTGGCCCCGCCGCCGCCCTCAGCAGCCTCGTCGCCGCCCCACCCGGCCCCGCCGCCGTCCCTTCAGCGGCCCTGCCACCCTACGCGGCCCCGCCGTCACCACCGAGCCGCCGGTGCCGCTGTGCCGCCGAGCCGCCGATCTGCCGAGCCGCCGCTGCTGCCGAGCCGCCCGAGCCACCCGAGCCGCCCGAGCCGCCGAGCCGCCGCTGCTGCCGAGCCACCCGAGCCGTCCGAGCCGCCGAGTCGCCGAGCCGCCGAGCTGCAGTTGCTGCCGAGCCGCCGAGCCGCCGAGCCGCCCGAGCCGCCCTGTCCGGTAAGAGCGGCACCTCTACCACTGCGCTGCCCTTACCCTAGTGCTCCAGCTGCTAGTCTACTGCTGTCATGGCTACCCCCAGTGTCCTCGCTTTTGACGCTGAGGGTCGGGCCATTGACTTTGATGTCTGGGTAGATGACCTGCAGCTTTTCCTACAGTGCGACAGGGCAGACGGTCTCTCTCTCTTTGACCTTACTTCTGGTGCCTCTTCTGCCCTTGCTGCTGATGCTGACGCCACTGTTCGCTCACAGTGGGCCACACGCGATGCTGCTGCCCGTCTTGCTGTGCGCCGCCACTTGCCTACCGCTGAGCGTGCACACTTTAGTCAGTACAAGAGTGCTAAGACCTTGTACGACGCTGTAGTTGCACGCTACTCTTCCCCTGCCACTGCTGCACTTAGCCGCCTCATCCTGCCGTACCTCTTCCCTGACCTCGCTGCTTTTCCCACAGTCGCTGACCTCATTACGCACCTGCGCACTAGTGACACTCGCTACCGCGCTGCCCTTCCTCCTGAGTTCTGCGCCAAGAACCCCCCCCCTATGTACATCACCCTCTACTACATAGTCACCCGGCTCCCTGACACCCTTCGCCCGGTCAGGGACCACTTTCTCTCTGTTTGCCCCACCACCCTCACCGTTGACCTCCTCGAGGAGCGCCTCCTAGCAGCAGAGAAGAGCATAGTCGCTGTAGGAGCCTCTCGTGGTGACCCTCGTGCCCCTGTCTTCGAGGGGTGCTCCCCCTCTCCCCTCTTGCCCTCTGTTGCCTCTGCTGTTGCGGCCGACCTTGTTGGTCTTGAGTCGGTCGGTGCGGCGTCTGCCCCTGGCGGGAGACGCCGCACTGGCAAGGGCAAGGGGGGCAAGGGCGCTGGAGGAGCTAGCGGGGGCGGTGGAGGCGGCGGTGGAGGCGGCGGAGGGGGTGGGGGTGGCGGTGGGGGTGGTGGCGGGGGTGGGGGCGTTAGTGGCGGCAGTGGAGGCGGAGGCGGCGGCGGCGGTGGCGGTGGGAGCGGAGGTGGCGGAGGTGGCGGAGGTGGCGGCGGTGGAGGAGGCGGCGGCGGAGGAGGTGGAGCTGGTCGGGGTGGCGCTGCGCAGAGGGTCGGCTCCGGTGGTGGTCAGCGCCAGCAGCAGCAGCAGCAGCAGCAGCGCACTCGTGAGATCCCTCCCCCTCAGCAGCTTCGTGAGTGGTACGCTGCACGTCTGCGGGGTGGGGGTACTGGTCCGTGCACCTACGTCCTACGCACCGGCGACCGCGCGGGTGAGCCGTGCGGGGGTGCGCACTCCACCCAGCGCTGCTTTGGCCGCCTGACAGACGCTTGGCGTCACCAGTTCCCTGAGGCCACTGAGATCCCTCGCTGGGGCGAGCTGTCTAGGGCGGGAGTAGCTATCTTTGACCTTGAATTTGATGCTATTCTTGCTGCCATGTATGCTGTGACTATTAGTGATGAGGGTGACTGTTACCGGTGTTTTCCGCCCGACCCGGGCATTCGGACTGCTGCTCTAGGTACTGGTGAGGCTGCTGCTCTAGGTGCTAGCGAGGCTGCTGCTATAGGTGCCAGTGCGTCTGCTTCCTCAGGTGCTGGTGAGTCTGCAATCTCAGGTACCGCGTCGGCTCCGGCCTCCCACACCTTCACCCTTGACTCGGGGGCTTCTCGCTCCTTCTTTCGAGACCGCACCACACTCACGCCGCTTGGTCGGCCAGTTGCAGTCTCTCTGGCAGACCCCTCTGGGGGTCCTGTCCTTGCCCACTTCTCCACTGTCCTCCCGTGTCCGGCGGCCCCCTCTGGCACCCTGTCTAGTCTTTACCTCCCCTCGTTCTCTACGAACTTGGTGAGTGGTGCTGACCTACAGGATGCGGGGGTTCACCAGTTCACTCCTGCGAGCCAGCGAGTGACCCACTGCACGGACGCTCGGACGGGCCGACACTTGGCCACGTTTACACGTCGGCCGGGGTCGAGCCTGTACACACTGACCACTGAGTCTCCTCCAGTCGCTGCGTCTGGTCAGGCAGCTGCGTCGGGTCAGGTGTTTGCTGCAGCGTCCAGGTCTGGTCCTGAGTCTGCCCCCTGCTCGTGTCGCCTCCTGTCTCACCAGACTCTCCTCTGGCACCACCGCCTTGGTCACCCCTCCCTGCCTCGTCTCCGAGGCATGGCCTCCCGTGTCCTTGTCTCTGGTCTGCCCCGGTCCCTCCCTCCCCTTCCTCCGGGGCCTGCCCCTACCTGCGTCCCCTGTGTCGAGGGGCGGCAGCGTGCTGCCCCTCACTCCTCCCAGTTTCCTCCGACAGAGGCCCCGCTGCAGACGCTTCACATGGACGTGTGGGGCCCAGCCCGCGTTCGTGGACAGGGTCACGAGCGCTACTTCCTGCTGGTGGTTGACGACTACTCGCGTTACACCACAGTCTTCCCCTTGCGCAGCAAGGGTGATGTCACTGAGGTGTTGATCGACTGGATCCGGGCAGCTCGTCTCCAGCTCAGGAAGAGTTTCGGCTCGGACTTTCTTGTTCTGCGTCTGCACTCCGACAGAGGCGGAGAGTTCTCCTCTGGCCTTCTGCGAGCCTACTGTCGTGCACGAGGCATCCGCCAGACCTTCACGCTTCCGGACTCTCCACAGCAAAATGGGATTGCTGAGCGCCGCATTGGCATGGTCATGGACGTCGCTCGTACGTCCATGATGCATGCGGCTGCCCCCCATTTTCTGTGGCCGTTTGCGGTTCGTTACGCGGCGCATCAGATCAAGCTTCAGCCCAGGGTCTCCATGCCGGAGACCTCCCCAGCTCTACTGTGGACGGGGAAGGTTGGCGATGCGTCTGGGTTCCGTGTCTGGGGATCTCGGGCGTTTGTCCGCGACTTGTCTGCGAACAAGCTGTCCCCTCGTGCTGCTCCCTGTGTCTTCCTTGGCTTCCCCCCTGACGCGCCAGGGTGGCAGTTCTACCACCCCACCTCTTGACGTGTTCTGTCCTCCCAGGACGTCACGTTTGACGAGTCAGTTCCCTACTACCGTCTCTTCCCCTACCGCACTCCGTCCCTCCCCCCGCCACCACTCTTCCTTGTGCCAGGTCCCCCCCCGGTAGACCCCCTTCCCCCTCAGGGTCCTGCCCCCTCAGGTGTGTCCCAGGTAGACGCAGTCGAGCCTGTTGAGGTAGCTGGTGACTCTGGTGCTGCTGGGGGTGCTGAGCCTGGGGGTGCTGACTCTGGGGGTGCTGAGCGTGTGGGTGCTACGCCTGGGGGTGCTGAGCCTGGGGGTGCTGAGCCTGGGGGTGCTACGACTGGGGGTGCTGAGCCTGGGGGTGCTGAGCCTTGGGGTACTGAGCCTGGGGGTGCTACGCCTGGAGGTGCTGAGCCTGGGGGTGCGGAGCCTGAGGGAGCTGGGCCTACTCGTGTGGCGTCTGGCGGTGCTGGGCCTGGAGGTTCTCCGGGTGCTCCGTCTCGGCGGGAGCCCCTCTCTCCACAGGAGGTGCGTGAGTGGTTTGCCCGGCGCTGGAGGCGTGCTACTGGAGCTGGAGGTTCTCTTGCTGCTGAGGGTGCTGGTACCACGGGTCCCGGAGGTGCTCGTACTGGGAGTACTGGAGCTGCTGGGCCTGCGGGTACTACTGGAGCTGGAGCTACTGCGTCTTCTCGTGGTCCGACTGGAGCTGGAGCTGCTGAGGGTGTTGGCGCTGAGGGTACTGCTGGCGGTACTGGAGGCGGTCCTGCTGGGGGTGCTACTGGTGCTGCTGGAGGTCCTGGAGCTAGTGGAGCTACTGGAGGTGCTGCTGGCGCTGGTGCTACCACTGGGGGTACTGGTGCTGTCCCTGCTGTGTCTGGAGTCGCTGCGCGGCCTCGGCCGTACTTCGTTCCGCTCCTTGAGCAGGTTCTTGGTCTCCCGCCTTCTACTGGTCCTCCTCCTCCCTTAGAGTGTCCACAGCCTGTCCCGTCGCAGTTACAGTTACAGCCGGCCTCCTCACTGCCTGCTCCTTCTCCCTACGCTGGCCCTACTGGAGGTCTTACTGAGCGTCGTGAGCCTGCGTCTCGTCCTGCGTCGCCTGTCCGTGCTGCTCGCGCTAGTGGTCGTGGTTCGCGTCAGCGTCCTCCTCCTGTCCCTGGCACGCACCGGATGTCTCTGCGTCCGTCCACTGCTCCTCTGCGTGCCCTTTTACCTTCTCCTCCTGAGTCCTCTCTTCCTGCTCTTGCTGACCCGGAGTCGGACTCCCTTCGTGCTGCCAGTCCGACTGTCACGCGTCTCCTTGCTACTGTTGTCACTGACCCTTCCTTTGAGTCCACTGCTGCGTCTGCCCTAGTTGCTGAGCTCGTCGACTTTGCTGCTCGCTGTCGTCTAGACTACGCTGCTAGTCTTGTTGCTGAGTCTGAGTCTGTCTGTCCTCCGTCCGTCGGGGGTGAGTGTGCCCTTGGCACGGACGTCCTTGAGGACAGGCAGGAGGAGTTCCAGTGTTTGGCTGCTGCTTCACCTCATCTCGTGTCCGTACTACTTACCCCTGAGGGAGACCCGGATGCACTTGACATCCCGACTCCGCGCTCTTACGCGGAGGCGATAGAGGGTCCCTACTCCTCTCAGTGGCAGGCAGCTATGGACGCAGAGATGGCTTCCTGGAAGTCCACAGGCACCTACGTTGACGAGGTTCCCCCGCCTGGGGCGAACATCGTCAGTGGCATGTGGATTTTCAGGGTGAAGCGGCCGCCGGGTTCTCCGCCTGTCTTCAAGGCACGTTACGTGGCTCGTGGCTTCAGTCAGCGGCAGGGAGTTGACTACTTTCAGACCTTCTCTCCCACCCCGAAGATGACCACTCTTCGGGTACTGCTGGACATAGCTGCTCACCGTGACTACGAGCTGCACTCTCTTGACTTCAGCACTGCTTTCTTGCAGGGCAGCCTGCACGAGGAGATCTGGCTGCGCCGCCCACTTGGCTTCACTGGGACTTTTCCTCCTGGCACCCAGTGGAGCCTCCGGCGGCCAGTCTACGGTCTCCGCCAGGCACCGCGTGAGTGGCACGACACACTGAGGACTACACTTGCGGCTCTTGGGTTTGCTCCCTCTACTGCCGACGCGTCGCTGTTTCTGCGCACCGACACTTCTTTGCCGCCGTTCTACATCCTCGTGTACGTTGACGACTTGGTCTTTGCCACAGCTGACACTGCTGGACTCGCCCACGCGAAGTCCGAGCTGCAGAAGAGACACACGTGCACAGACCTGGGTGAACTGCGCAGCTACCTTGGCTTGCAGATCACCCGGGACAGAGCACGCCGCACCATTACCCTGACTCAGTCACACATGGTGCAGCAGGTCCTTCAGCGCTTCGGCTTCACGTACTCCTCGCCTCAGGCCACTCCTCTGCCTACTCGCCACTCGCTCTCAGCTCTGCCTTCGGATGAGTCCGTAGAGTCGAGTGGCCCGTACCCAGAGCTTGTTGGCTGCCTCATGTACCTGATGACCTGCACACGACCTGACCTTGCATACCCTCTTAGCATTCTCGCACGCTATGTTGCTCCTGGGAGACACAGACCAGAGCACATGGCTGCAGCAAAGAGGGTGTTGCGCTATTTGTGCAGTACGTCGGGCATGGGGCTTGTGCTTGGAGGGCAGAGTCCAGTGGTCCTCACTGGGCACGCAGACGCTTCTTGGGCTGACGACCAGGCTACGCAGCGGTCGTCACAGGGTTACACCTTCAGCCTTGGTTCCGGCTCTGTTTCGTGGCGGGCTACCCGCTCGTCTTCTGTTCTCGGCTCCATTTGTGAGGCTGAGATCTACGCAGGGGCCATGGCTGCACAGGAGCTTCGCTGGCTCACCTACCTGCTGACTGACCTCGGAGAGCCGCCTCGTTCTCCTCCAGTGCTGTACGTAGACAACAAGGCCATGCTGGCCTTGTGTCGGGAGCAGAGACTGGAGCACAGAACGAAGCACATTGCTCTTCGCTACTTCCTAGATCGTGAGCTACAGCAGCGTGGTCAGCTGCGACTTGCGTACGTGGCCTCTCAGGCCAACACTGCTGATATCTTCACCAAGGCACTCGCGCCTTGTGATCATCAGCGCTTCTGTACTCAGTTGGGCCTTGTGCCTACCTTGCCTCACTTGCTCTCTTCTTGACCTTGTTTGTACTGTTACATATATATATATATATGCCTGCTCTTGCTTGTTTAGCCTTATATATATGTAATCTTGCATGTGAACCGGCCTTGTGGCCTTGAACTTGTGCTCAGAATGTGTGGTGACGTTGTGATCCACCCTGAGCTTGCTTTGCCTTGCTTTGCTTGACTGGTCTTGTGACCCCTTGCTCTCCCCCACTTTGCCTATGGGGGTGTGTCAAACTCATATACTATAGTCTGTGTAGGCTATAGTGGGGTAGCTTATATGGGGTACAACACTTTAGGGTTTGGTACTTGTACTTCTCATGCTGCTCAGTTCAATCATTCTCGTTCAATTTCACAGTCTTGAATCATGTGCCCAGTCTTCTTGCAGTACTTGCAGAAGAGTCTTTTCTTGTCCGGTGGCGCTTGAGCGTAAAAGGCAATCTTCTCCTTCTTGTTGCCTCTTTCGTTGTACAGGTCGATTTCCTTCTGCTCGGAGAGAAGCGTGGAGCAAAGGGCAGTCTCACTGAGACTGCCTTGTGTGCGAAGGAGGGACTTGCATTGGCGCCATTGCAGGCTCAATCCAGCAAGGATGATGGTGACGAACATGTCGTTAGGGAAGTTGCCGCCGCTTTTCCTGAATTGGTCTCTCAGGTTCCTGCAGCGGTTGATGTATGGTCCGGCCTTTTCGCCGGGAAACATCTTGACGTTGTTCAGCTGGTTGAGCAGGCGACTGAGTATCACCGAGTCTGTTGCCATGTGGCAGGTGCGCAGGTGTTCCCAGGACTGCTGCGCGGGCGCCCACTCGTTTTTGAAGGGGCGAATGCTCAGTTGTTCTTCGGACGACAGGTTCCGGATTAAGACGGTGAAGGCCAGGAGCGATTCGTTGTAGTATTGCGTCTTCTCCTGAGGTGAGCCGTTTGCTGGAAAGGGGCATGATCCGTCGTAATACATCCAGATCTGAGCGCCCTGAGCTAGTAGTTCGAATTCGAAGCTCCACGTGTAGAAGTCTTGTCCATCGAAGGGCTTGGTAGTTCTGAGCTTCGACGTGGAAAGGAACTTGCTCTGCATTGAAGCCATTACCTCGTAATGTGTTTGTTGTGCTTGAGCAGATCCTTGAGCTCCGCTGTTGTCGAAGGTAAAGGATCGTTCAGATCCAGCTCCTTGAGGATCGGGAGGTCTTCGGGCGTAACTTGAGCCGTCAATGCTCATTGGCTGGTGGCTCTCCAGTGCACTGATGCGGGAGATTAGTTGCTCGAGGAGCGCTGTGTCCACGGTCGTCGTAGTAGAGGCGACATTGGTGGACGGTTGTACTGGATTTTCACCAGCCTCTCCGCAGTCTGCGCCTGGCATGTTGATGCCCTTGATGTTGTTGATGTTGAGATCAAATTATAAAGAAGCTTTGTTAGAAGCCCCTTAAGCAGATCCTATAATCCAAACTAGCTCTCATACCATGTTAGAGTGAGGACCTTGGATAGGATAGGAGGTGCTTTAGTAGAGTTGGTGCGGAAGTCTTGTAAGAACTCAGATCATAGTGAATGTAAATGACCAAGTTGATTAAACAATAGAACACAAGGAATATAAATAGTCCTAGTCTAGCCATGTACTCTGAGGGGTACATTCCCTTATTATAACCGTTTTACAGGCATTTCTACAGTGACTCTGACTGTTGTACTACTTTCTTGTTACTGAGTCGTTACATGTAACTTGTGCGGTTACGCCTGTTGCCATTCCTCGATGGTAAGTCAAGTGTCGGTCCAGATGGTCAACAGTCGCGATAGTTGACTCTTGCGACTGTTGACCTTCCTGCACTTGATACGGGCTGATCCGATACTGCGGTTGTTGCTGGTTCGACAAAGTCAGGTGCGATACTGCTGCACCTACGGGAATGCTAAGTATAATTCCCTTCACACTCCAACAGGGGGAACAGTAGTCGAGGCGAGTGGTAACGGTGTGCTTTGAGAACTGTTGGCGGGAACAGTCATGTACGCGCTAAGCAGGGACGCGAAGTAAGGAAAATGAATTTTCCTTACACTACCCACCCACCTCTCCCCTTAAAGCCCAAGTACAGCATGGTAATTTTCAAGTTCAGAATTCTTGAACTTGAAATCGCCAAAAACAGGGTTACCTTACTTGTTTTGAAGAAACTCTCGCAACCCCAGGCAATCGTCCTGCGACAACGGAACCCGAGTGCCCAAATACAGAACTGACGCGATGATCGCCAACCATGTGCACTGTTCACCACTCACATAACTTGCTTACCAAGTAGTACTCATAGATTAGGAGGCTCCAAGGCAAAACTAGCGCTAGTTGGCAAAAGCGAGTCGATCAAAGGATTTTTTTTTTTTTTTTTTTGTGCAGAAAGAAATATAGGTATCCACCTCAACCATCTTAGTTAGTGCACGCTCCGATCTCCCCCTCACGTCACCAGTTTCGTGTTACAACCTGTTCACCCGCGGCACTTACGTTAGTGAACGATGTTCGCATTACTCCCGTCTTGCATTCAAGCTCGCGTCGCACACGCAGGCTCTTGTCACACTTGCTGCGGTTCAGCCTCGTGTCACGATCGTACCGTTTTAGGCACGGGTCGCTCACGCGAATGCCGTACAGGTTCGCGTGACGCACGATGCCGTTAGTCGAATATGTCCCCCCTCGTCGACCCACGTCAGACCGCTTTCCTCGTCGCCCGCGCTTTCCCTCGTCACCCTCGCCGACCCTTTCATCACATATGTTCCCCTAGTCGCCCGCGCTTTCCCACGTCAACCACACATCCCCTCGTCGCAATCGCTGATAGTGAACATACCACGCTTCAGATCATAACCCGCGCACCCCTCATCACCCTCGTCGACCCGCACCGATCCTCGCCGCCCTCACCTCCCTTAGTCACCGACATTCCCTCTCGTCGCTCGCGCTTCCCCTCATCGCCCTTGCCTCCCTATTACTCGTGCTTCCCCTCATCATCCGCGTTTCCATCCGGGACAGAGAAGCGGAGTGACAGAAGGGGGTAAGAAAAGTGGGGGAGGGACAGAGGGGGGCAAGGACAAAGGGAGAGGTAAGCTACCCCACATCCCCTTCCCTGCTTCTCCCCATTCCCTTCCCTGCTTCCGCCCATCCCCTTCCCTGCTTCCCCTCATCCCCTTTCCTGCTTCCCCTCATCCCCTTCCCTGCTTCACCCCATCCCCTTCCATGCTTCCCCCGATCCCCTTCTTTGCTTCTGCCCATCCCCTTGTCAAACTATAATTCTATAGTTTGTGTAGTTCTAGTCTAGGTGTTCTCCCTTATGTTATTTTCTACTTGCACTAGGGCTAGGTTTTGCATATATCTTGTTTGTACTTTCTGTTTTAGTCATTTTTACATTGTGACATGGTATCGACCTAGGTTAACCCTAGCGAGATTTTCCCCTTAGGAAAAATCACTCGACTATCATGGGCCCACCTAGTCGCGCCCCGTCCTAGACTACCCGTAGCGCGCTTACCTTAGCCCCGTCGCCTGTAGACCCCCCCCCCCCCGTCGCCAGTCGCCCGTCGCCCGTTTCCCCCCGTCGATCGCGGCCGCTTCCTTTTTTTCCCGTCGCCCGTCACCCGTCGCGGCTGTTCGTTAGCGGGCCCCGCGGCCCTTCGTTAGCGGGCCCCGCGGCCCTTCGTTAGCGAGCCCCGCGGCCCTTCGTTCGTGGGCCCCGAGGCTCCTTCGCTAGCGGGCCCTGCGGCCCCGTAGTTAGTCGCACGCACGCACAGCAGCAGCCGCGAGCACGAGCGATCCGTCGCCCCACCTGTTTCCCACCGTCATAACCGCCGCCCCACCCGTTAGACGCGGCCCCACCCGCTGCCTTACCCGCCGCCCGGTCTGTTAGCCGTCGCCTCACCCGCGATCTGCCGCCCCACGAGCAGAAATCCGCCGCCACACCAGAAATCGGACTGAACTGCACAGAACCGCACAGAACCGCACCCGCTGCCCCACCCGTTCCAGCCAGAGCTGCTGCCCCACCCGTTCTAGTCACCTCACCCGAAATCAGCCTCTCCACCTGGTACTCTCCACCACGCAGAACCGCACAGAACCGCACAGAACCGCGCAGAACTGCACTGAACTGCACAGAACCGCACAGAACCGCACCCGCTGCCCCACCCGTTCCAGCCAGAGCTGCTGCCCCACCCGTTCCAGTCACCTCACCCAGAATCAGCCGCCCCACCCGGTACTCTCCACCCCGCAGAACCGCACAGAACCGCACAGAACCGCGCAGAACCGCACTGAACTGCACAGAACCGCACAGAACCGCACCCGCTGCCCCACCCGTTCCAGCCAGAGCTGCTGCCCCACCCGTTCCATTCACCTCACCTGGAATCAGCCGCCCCACCCGGTACTCTCCACCCCGCAGAACCGCACAGAACCGCGCAGAACCGCGCAGAACCGCACAGAACTGCACAGAACTGCACAGAACCGCACCCGCTGCCCCACCCGTTCCAGCCAGAGCTGCTGCCCCACCTGTTCCAGTCACCTCACCCAGAATCAGCTGCCCCACCCGGTACTATCCACCCCGTAAAACTGCACAGAACCGCACAGAACCGCACAGAACCGCACTGAATCGCACTGAATTGCACAGAACCGCACCGAACCGCACCCGCTGTCCCACCTGTACCAGTCAGAGCTGCCCCCCCATGACCTGAATCCTCCGCCTCAAGAGCTGAAACCCGCCACTAGCAGCACCAGTAGCAGCAGTTTAGGCTGCCCCCAGCAAAACCAGAAGCAGCATAGGCTGCCCCAGCGCTCGAGCAGCAGCTTAGGCTACCGCCAGCGCACCATCAGCAGCTTAGGCTGCCCCCAATGCACCAGCAGCAGCTTAGGCTGACCCTAGCAGAACCAGCAGCAGCATAGGCTGCCCCCAGCACACCAGTAGCAGCTTAGGCTGCCCCCAGCAGAACCAGTAGCAGCATAGGCTCACATGGCGTGTACTAGAGTTCTACAGCAGCAGGGCCAGCCGCAGCACTCCCGGCAGTGGGGACCTGCGGGTCCAAAGGGTGGAGCCCACAGCAGTGGCTCAGCTAGCAGTGGGCGAGACGTCGGCCCCTGCGGGTACCGGGCCCTGATAGGCCCTGGTGCTGGCACCACCTGTTGGAGTCCTGACCACTCTGCGTCCAGCTGCTACCGTCGACTCGACGACCTCCACCGTGAGCGTTTTGGTTCTCACGCTATTACACCGCACTTGCCCTCGCGACTTCGCCAGCGCACTGCTGCACCAGTTGAGTCTCATCTACCTGGTGTAGGACCGTTCCCGGCTGCACGAGTAGAGACATGTGTTTCCAGTCTTGGTGCGTGTGTTGCTTCCAGTCCAGGCGCCTGTGAGGGTCTTTGTGTAGGAGCTGCAGCTACCACTAGTCTACCAGCCTTTGTAGCTGGCTCGGGTGCGACATCACAGACTGCACAACTTTCCTTCACCCTATACTCTGGAGCGTCCAGCTGTTTCTTTCGCGACTGTACTCACCTCACACCACTGCGCTCTCCAGTCACTGTCGCCTTGGCTGACCCCTCTGTGGGACCTGTAGTTGCCCGCAGCACCACCACTCTCCCGTGTCCGGCGGCTCCCTCTGGGTTCCTCACAGGTTACTACACCCCCTCGTTCTCCAGGAACCTGGTGGGTGTCAGTCACCTCCACGACTTACGTGTAGTCAGTACTTTCCCAGTCGACGAGCCTGTTGCCTCCTGCACAGTCGGTACCACTGGGGCCTCTCTGGCCACTTTTCACAGGGAGCCAGGCTCTGGTCTGTACTCACTACACACTAGGTCCCACCACACTTGGTCAGGTCAGGTCAGGTCAGGTAGCTGCTGTGTCGTGTGACTGTCGGTCCCTCACCCACCCGTCGGTCCTCTGGCACCACCGTCTAGGTCACCCGTCGTTTCCGCGTCTTAGTAGGATGGCACGTTACCGTCTGGTCTCAGGTCTCCCAGAGTCGCTTGCACCGCTTCCCCGCTCGCATGCGCCGCTGTGCACTCCTTGCGTTGAGGGTCGGCAGCGCGCTTCCCCTCACTCCTCCTCGTTCCCCCCCACGACGGATCCCTTCCAGACCCTGCACTTGGACGTCTGGGGCCCCTCCCCGGTCCTTGGGCCACGTCAGGAGCGCTATTTCCTGATTGTGGTGGACGACTACTCTCGCTACACCACGGTCTTCCCCTTGCGACGGAAGGTCGACGTGCCTACTGTCCTCGAGCCGTGGCTACTAGCGTGGGGTGGCGCCCAGGGCCTGTGTGGGCATCGCCTACACTCGGATCGTGGTGGTGAGTTTTCTTCCACTCGCCTGGAGACGTTCTGTCAAGGTCGGGGGATCATCCAGTCTTACATGCTACCAGCCTCACCGCAGCAGAACGGGGTAGCCGAGCGACGCATCGGCCTGGTCATGGAGGTTGCCCGGACCCCCATGTGCCATGCCGGTGCCCCCCAGTTCTTGTGGCCTCAGGCAGTCCGCTACGCCACACACCAACTGAACCTGTGGCCTAGTGACGCACGGCCACGGGTGACGCCGGTCTCCCTTTGGACAGGTTCTCCGGGCGTAGCAGCTGACTTCCGTGTCTGGGGTTCGCTGGCTCACGTTCGCCCCCCTGGCGCGAACAAGTTGTCTCCGCGCACTCGTGCCTGCGTCTTTCTTGGCTTCCCGTTGGACGCCTCCGGATGGGTGTTCTACGACCCGGTCACCTACCAGTTCTTCGCTTCTCAGGACGTCACGTTCGACGAGTCTGTCTGTTACTACAGGAGTCGCCCCCACCGAGGTACTGAGGCCTTTTCCCCCCCGCTGTTCCTCACCCTTGAGCCCCCACCGGTCGCCCCGGTAGCCCCCCTCCCCTCGCGTCCTGCCCCGTCAGGTGTGTCGCACGTCACTCCGCAGTCTTCCCTCCCGCAGCGTCCAGTCCCTATCGTGTGTGCGGGTGCGGGAGGTGCAGTTGCGGAGGGTGAGGGTACTGGGGTTACAGGAGCTGGTGGTGTCGGCTCTGGGGGTGCAGGGGTTGTGGGCGTGGAGGTCACTCCTGTGGAGGACACGGCAGTCTCGACTCGGCGGCCTCGCCCCGCCTCACCCCCCTGGCTTCCCGTCCGTCCCGCAGTTTCCTCCTCATTCTTCTCTGCGGCCGGTTGCTGCGGAGCCTGGGGGTGTTCCTGCGGGAGGTACTGGAGGCCCCGGGGGTGTCGGTGGTGGAGGTGGTGGTTCGGGGGGTGCTGGAGCTGGAGGCACTAGCACTGTGGCGCCTACACCGCGCACTGTACATTATCTGACCCGTGAGCAGCGTCTCCTCAGGTTGGAGAGGGAGGAGCGTGAGCGGTTTGAGAGGGCACAGCAGCAGGAGCAGCAGCAGCACCACCACCAGCAGCAGCAGCAGCAGCCGCAGCAGCAGGAGGAGAGAGTAGAGGAGGAGTCACAGCCGCAGCAGGAGAGGGTAGAGGAGGAGTCACGACTGCACCAGGAGAGGGTAGAGCAGGAGTCCCGCCCGCAGCAGCAGGTGCAGTTACAGACACAGCACGAGAGAGTAGAGGACCAATCACGGCCACACCAGGAGAGGGTAGAGCACCAGTCCCACCCGCAGCAGCAGGTGCAGTTACAGACCCAGCAGGAGAGAGTAGAGGAGGAGTCACGGCCGCAGCAGGAGAGGGTAGCACATGAGTCCCGGTCGCAGCAGCGGGTGCAGCTGCAGTCGCAGCAGGAGAGGGCAGACGCGGAGCCACAGGAGCAGCAGCAGGGGCCGGTACCATCGCAGCAGATGCCAGAGGAGGCAGAGCAGCAGCGACTGCGACTACGCGACCTCCCCGACCCAGCACCTGCACGCTTTATTCGTGGTCCCCTACCGTCCCCTCCTGTTCCCCCTATGGAGTCCCTGTCCTCGTCCCAGTGGACTCGTCGTTCTCCCCTCAGTCGTGCTGTGTCCCCAGAGCGTCGTCGGTCCCGTTACCGTGCAGACGGTCCATTCCACCTTGTTCTTCGCTCTCGTGTTCCACCTCCTCCTGTCCTTCCACAGCCTCCTGAGTCGTCCCTCACTGTGCTTCACGACCCGTTGTCCGACTACCTTCGTGCCTCCCGTCCTGTCGTCTCCCGTGTTTTGTCCGCGTTGGTCACTCACCCGACTGGTTGGGAAGGCGAAGCACATCCAGCTTCGTTACTTCCTTCTGCGTGAGTTGCAGCAGCGTGGCCAGGCGCTCGTTCGGCGTGTTGTCTTTGAGGCCAACACGGCAGATATCTTCACCAAGGCGTTGCCGCCTTGTGACCACCAGCGCTTCTGCACCCAGCTTGGCCTTGTGCCTGCCCGTCCACACTTGCTTACGTAGAGATGCCTTGTCCTGCATGTCTTGTACTCTTGCATCTCTTTATATTTGCTATATACCTGCACGTGGACTGGCCTTGTGGCCCCTTGTTTGCTCTCGGAGTGTGTGGTGCCTTTGAGTTCCACCCTGAGATTTGGCTTGTTCTTGTGGACTGGTATTGTGACCGTTGCTTGCTCTTGTTGTTTCTACAGGACTACCGTCACCTAGACTATGGGGGTGTGTCAAACTATAATTCTATAGTTTGTGTAGTTCTAGTCTAGGTGTTCTCCCTTTTGTTATTTTTGTACTTGCACTAGGGCTAGGTTTTGCATATATCTTGTTTGTACATTCTCATTTAGTCAATTTTGCATCGTGACACCCCTTCCCTGCTTCCCCTCATCCCCTTCCCTTCTTCCCCTCATTCCCTTCCCTGCTTCCCCTCACCCCCTTCCCTGCTTCCCCCCATCCTCTTCCCTACTTCCGCCCATCCCCTTCCCTGCTTCCCCTCATCCCCTTCCCTGCTTCCCCTCATCCCCTTTCCTGCTTCCCCTCATCCCCTTCCTTGCTTCCCCCCATCCCCTTCCATGCTTCCCCCGATCCCCTTCCCTGCTTCCCCCATCCCCTTCCCTGCTTCCCCTCATCCCCTTCCCTTCTTCCCCTCATCCCCTTCCTTGCTTCCCCTCATCCCCTTCCCTGCTTCCCCCCATCCCCTTCCCTGCTTCCGCCCATCCCCTTCCCTGCTTCCCCTCATCCCCTTCCCTGCTTCCCCTCTTCCCCTTCCCTGCTTCCCCTCATCCCCTTCCATGCTTCCCCCGATCCCCTTCCCTGCTTCCGCCCATCTCCTTCCCTGCTTCCCCTCATCCCCTTCCCTTCTTACCCTCATCCAGTTCCCTGCTTCCCCTCATCCCCTTCCCTGCTTCCCCCCATCCCCTTCCTTGCTTCCGCCCATCCCCTTCCCTGCTTCCCCCCATCCCCTTCCCTGCTTCCGCCCATCCCCTTCCCTGCTTCCCCTCATCCCCTTCCCTGCTTCCCCTCTTCCCCTTCCCTGCTTCCCCCCACCCTCTTCCCTGCTTCCCCCCATCCCCTTCCCTCCTTCCCCCCACCCTCTTCCCTGCTTCCCCCGTCATATGCCCTGCTTCCCCCCGTCATATGCCCTGCTTCCCCTCACCCTCTAAGAAGTGGGTGACACACGCCAGGTGAGCTCGGGGGATGAGTTGACTGGAATGAGAGGCGAGAGCCGCTTGGCATTTGGAGACGTGGGAGATGAGGGGAGTTAGAGGGATATGGTAGCCTCTCAGTAACATGCAACAGCAGCTGCATTCAATGCGATGCCCTTTTTTCTCCTCATTACTTCCTTCTCGTGCCTCTGCTTTCTTCCCCTCACCCTCTGCCCTGCTTCCCCCCACCCTCTGCCCTGCTCCCATCGCTTTTTCCTGTGCTCCTCTCCTCCATTTTACCATCTCTCCTGCCTCTCCCATCCACCCCCCCTCTCCCTCCCCATGTGCTTCTCCTGCCCCTCCCATGTACCCCTCCTCTCCCCCCCCATGTGTCTCTCCTGTCCCTCCCTGTCTCTCTCGTGCACACCCACCGCCTCTCCACTCCCTCCTGCTCGTGCTCCTTCCCTCCCACCTGCAAGGAGTACGATCTAGAAACCTTATAGAGGGACTACAAGGTGCGGGACGTGGGTCTGTTGCGCGTTTCTTGGTGGACCTGCTCTTCCCTCCATCCTTACATAGGCTTGAAAGCGCAATAGGAGTTGCCAAATTTCAGTTTACCGTACGGCCCCGGATATAAGCGCAGGCCTATTTAAGGCGCACGCGCTTGTATCTGGAGCAATGCGCTTATGGCCGATCCTCAATTACCGTATAAGCGCACCCCCTGTAAAACCCTGATTTATTATAAGCGCATGTACAAATTTTATTTTAAATCATAATTAAAACGGTAACGATTCCCTGTTTTGCAGCGAGTCCACCCACATCCATTTCTACCGTACTTTGGTTGACTCTCTTGAGCACGGGCGATTCGATCAGGAAAGGCGGAACCTTGCGAAGCCGTTGACTGACAGCCCTTTCGGGGCGAAGGGGGGTGTTAGAATATATCTTAGCTGCATGTAGCTGTAGTTTAGTGTAGCTATTATAAACTGTTGGTGGTGCACCTTCTTTGCATGCTCTGTTTGCTATATGTACCCTAGTGCTATAGTGAACACCATTCCCATTCTCGACTCTCCCTCTTGGCACAACTTTCTCGACTCCCCCTTGGCCAAGGCTACCAAGCCTAGGCCCTAAACCTAACTCCTACTTGTGCCACTATTCTCAACATGGCATTAGAGCCTGTTACGTCCTGGCCTGTGGGCCTGCCTCAAGCTTCCGCTGCTGTTTTTCCGGTCGCGCGCCGCGGGCGCGTGACGAATTTCCTTCTGTCCCGCGCCCGGGTGGCGCGTGACGTTTTACCTGCCCGTCGTGCGCCCCGTGGCACGCGACGGTGCCCTGAACTGCCCGTCGCGTGCCCCGTGGTGCGCGACGGTGCCCTGAGCCGCCGCGGATCCGCCACTGGCGCCCGCAACGGTGCCCTGAGCCGCCGCGGAACCGCCCCTGGCACCCGCGACGGTGCCCTGAGCCGCCGCGGACCCGCCCCTGGCGCCCGCGACGGTGACCTGAGCCGCCGCGGACCCGCCTCTGGCGCCCGCGACGGTGCCCTGAGCCGATTCGAAACCGCCCCTGGCGGCCGCAACAGTGTCCTGAGCCGCCGCGGACCCGCCCCTGGCGCCCGCGACGGTGCCTCTGCCTCACCCGCACCTGCACTCGGTGCAGCCGCCCCTGCACCACCCAGCGCCTGCCCTTGGAGCAGCCGCCCCCGCTCCTGCACTCGGTGCAGCCGCCTCTGCCTCACCCCGCGCCTGCACTCGCTGCAGCCGCCCCTGCCCTACCCGCGCCGACCCTCTGTAGCCGCTCTGCGGCTTTCTCCCCGCCCACCCCCTCCTCCTTTGTCTCCCTGCAGCCGTGGGGGGGAGGGTATGGGGGTGGCGGGTGTGGGGGTGATGGGTGGTGTGCTTCCCTTCCCCTCCTCCTCCTTTCGTTCCCACTGCTGCAGCTGCTGCTAGGGGGGAGGGTGTGAGGGTGTGGGGGAGCTGGGGGAGTGGCACTGGGGTGGCGGGTGTGAGACCAACCAGCAGCCGTCCCTCTACCTCTCCTCTCTTCCCCCCTCTGCTGCTCCTGCAGCAGTGTGGGGGGGAGGGGGAGGGGGAGGGTGAGGGGATGGAGGGGGTGACCAGCCAGAGCCAGCCCGCCTCCTCTCTCTCCCTGCTGCCCCTCCTGTGGTCGGGGGGGGAGGAGAGTAAGGGGGTGGCAGGAGTGTCTTGCTGTCGCCTGTCCCTTTGCTGCTGTACCTGCTCTGTTACCGTGCCTGCTGTTGCTGTTGCTGGTGTACCCCTGCAGGTTGTGTTCTGCACAAACTCCTGCTGCAGACAGTTATGGGGGAGTGTTAGAATATATCTGTAACTGCCTGTAGCTGTAGTTTAGTGTAGTTATTATAAACTGTTGGTGGTGCACCTTCTTTGCATGCTCTGTTTGCTATATGTACCCTAGTGCTATAGTGAACACCATTCCCATTCTCGACTTTCCCTCTTGGCACAACTTTCTCGACTCCCCCTTGGCCTAGGCTACCAAGCCTAGGCCCTAAACCTAACTCCTACTTGTGCCACTATTCTCAACAGGGGGGGGGGGGGTGGGAAAAGGGACCGTGCCTGTGCGCTGCGAGCGAGAGACTGCACGCGAGTGGCTCGTATGCTGGCCTGGGGCGAAGCTGACTGACAGCACAGCCGTGGGGGCTGTGCACTGAGCGAGCAACTGCATGTGATTGGCTCATACACTGGGCCGGGACAAGCTTGACGTGTCCTTGCCCCTGTGCGCCGGCAGAAAATCGCCCTCGCACGATTCTGACGCCCATTTCGATTTGATTGAAAATGCAACTGTACTGGGATGCACAATTTGGTGCTTTAAATCATAAGTATGTATTTGCCATTATATACGCGCATGCGCTTATAAATTTGACTCAATTATAAGCGCACCCCCCTAAAAAACACTGTTTTACTATAAGCGCAGGTGCGCTTATATCCGGGGTAATACGGTACTAGAGTTTTGATATTCTAAACCCTCTGCCCGTGTTTTGATATTCTATTATTGATGAGGTATGCCGTGTTATAGCTGGAAAATATGATTCAAGGTTTCTCCCCCACAATTCAGCACCCCACTTTTTTTTGTTATTTTGAGTGAAGACTCATATTAGGGTACATTCCTGTGGGGACACTTGTGTCTCAATCACTTTCTGACACCCAAAAACAACATAAAATGTGTTGTGTTCAAATGCGAATCGCCTTTCAGCGACTTGTACTGTATTTATTATTGGTCAGCGTGAAACGCGCTGACATCGCGGACGAATTGTGAAACGACCCGTCATTGTTAAAGAATCGCACGCGACTCGAAATGCCCGACACGACCACATGCACCTGAACATCCGAAAATGCCAATTTTGCGAGGGAAAGGATCTCGCGCATTCAAACCACGCCCCTGCTCGGAGGTTGAAAATACGGGTGTACTGTCACCCAGTCAAATGTACACAACTGCACATCTCTTTTTGATCGTAGCCAATGAAACGTGTCCAACTTGTTGGAATAACCGAAAGGTTATACCGCTTTTACCCGGGTAATAAACCCGGGGGTCTAATCCTACCCCGGAAAAAAAAGGGGGGTGGGGCGATTAAGTGGGTGTAAATTTAATAGACCCTGGGTCTAATCTTATGTGCATTAAATACTTCGAAATCATGTACAGGACTATTGTTCCAGCACTAGAAGTGAGATTTTTAATGCTGCATCACGAAAATTTTGACCACACCCTGACGCGAGGCACGCGAGCAGTCAAATTCTGCAGTCCAGTCAAAATTTGCAGTCAAATTTCGCGGCAGTAGTTTCTCGCTTCCTACATTTTCGTTAAAAATCTGAAGCGTATACAGTGTGGGGGGTCTAATCCGGGGATTCGTTACAAAAAGGGGGGTTTATTAAGAAAGTGCAGATAGCATTAGACCCACCCCCATTTAACGACCTGGGGGTCTATAATTTTGGGGGGTCCATTACCCGGGTAAATACGGTATAAGCATTCCCGAAGATATTCCACTGTACCAAGTACCGCAATAGCTCATATAGAGTATGCGGAAGGTCGAGGGTCACCCGAAGGTCAACCGTCGAAGGAAGTCAACGGTCGTGACCCTTAACCATCCAGTAACCGCACGACAGTTGTTCACTGCAACATGGTAATTGTCGAGCATGGCAGTAGTCGTGGTTACTGTAGCTATGTAATACAGTTAATAAGGGAATGTACCCCTCAGAGTACATGGCTAGCTAATTTGCTATTTAATCTCTTGTACTCCTATCTTATCATTATCTTGTTCCTTTTAATTTACCAACAAGGTCACTACAGAGACTCCATTGTCTCCTCTCAGACTTAACAGATCTTATCCTATCTACTTGATCCTTTGGTTATATCAGCATGGTATGAGAGCAAAAGTGGATTATAAGATCTGCCAAGTCCTCGTTCTTCCTAGAACAATCTCGTTATAAACTTACTCAATACATTTCTAAGTCTGCAAAATCATGGCCCCTGAAGGGAAAGCTACTGCAGACTCACCGGGCCCACCACCAGCAACGACTAATGCGCCATCAGTGGTGACCTCCGTCAGCGCCGCTGTCGTTGAGCAGCTAGTCGCACGCATCAACGCTCTTGAGATCCATCAAGCAATGAGCATTGACGGCTCCAGCTACGCCAGAGGAGTTGCTGGACTCCCTGTCCCTGGAGAAGACCGCCGCGTCAACTCTGAGAGGTCTTTCACCTTTGACAATCGTCAAGGCTCAGCTCCTGCACAAGACAACCCACAACGAGCACAATCAGAAATCGTCTCTATGCAAACCAAGTTTGTATTGACTTCAAAACTGAAGACCTCAATTCCTTTTGACGGCAAGGATTTCTACACGTGGAGTTTCGAATTTGAGCTTCTCGCGACAACCGCTCAGATCTGGATGTACTACGATGGGAGCCTATCTTTTCCTACGGAAGGCACCATCCAAGAGAAGCATCAATACTACCACGAATCCCTCCTCGCGTATACCGCTCTCCTTCGAAATCTCTCACCTGAAGAGCAGCTTGGCATCCGTCCCTACAAAACGGAATGGGCTCCCGCGCACGCGTCCTAGGAACACCTGCGCAACTCATACATGGCAACAGATCCAGTCACTATGAGTCGTCTGCTAAGCCAGTTGACTTCGGTTAAAATGAAGCAAGGGGAGAAGGCGGGACCGTATTTTAACCGGTGCCGCAATCTGCACGATCAAGTCAAAAAGTGCGGTGGGACCGTTCCCGACGACATGTTCATTTCGATGGTCATCTCTGGCCTCGGCCCTGACTGGCGACAATGTCAGTCACTCCTTCGCGCCCGAGCAACAATATCGGAGTCGGCTCTGTGCGCCACGCTCCTTTCTGAACAAAAGGAGGTTGACCTGTACAATGAGAAGAATGTCAAACGGGAGAAATTAGTCTTCTACACAGGAGCATCACAAGGGGAGCAGCGCGGAAAGAAAGGAGCTTTCCGCAAATACTGCAAAAATTCTGGCCACACTATCGACCAGTGCTACAAGCGTCAGGCTGCTGATGAACGGCGCAGCGCCCTCAGTCAGAAACCCTCAGCACAAGCAAAACCTTCTTCCGCAACCTCCTTTGTGTCGCCTCCCTCCGTTGCCAGCACTTTCCAACCTCCTGCACTCATCACGGCGAAGGATAAAGGGAAAGGGACAATCATGAGCTGCATGGCTCGCCGCAACAGAGAGTTCCAATACTACGATCGAGTAACACTCGCACCTCACGATCCCATCAACCCTGTTGCGCCCAGCCCAAACAATGACCCAACAGTCTATACCTGTATCGATCGTCCCTTAGACATTCCGCCCGACTTCGAGCTCCCTCCGCCTATTCCGGAATCACCGCCGAGCATCTCCGCAAACAGATACTTCGCTCTCTCACCGTACACCGACGACTTTGATCGCATCGTCACACCCAAAATCGCCAACATCGCACGCCAACGCCACGAGGATTTCAACACCTGGTACCTCGACAGTTGCTGCGGGCAGCACATGGTGTGATTGCTGACATTCATTAGCAACTCACGGCGCATGCGACGACCCTGCAAAATCACCGTCGCTAACAACGGGAAGATGAAGGCATATGACATTAGTGAAATATACCTCGAAGCCATTGATACGAAGTTCACTATTCACATCGGAGACGTCCTCGTCGCACCTGACCTGCAATACAATCTACTCTCAGCTCAGCTCATGCGGTGCGGAGTCCACATTCTCAGCAATCGTAAGGATAAAACCTTTGAGCTATTCTACAACGAAACTTATGTCGGGAAGGCAATCGATGACGACGGAATTTTTGTGCTGCAATTCTCGGCCCAAGGCACTACCGGCGATTCCAACCACACACTACTACTGAAGACAACTCCCACAGAGCCACCAACATGGTCGCATCCCGACGAAATGGATCTCGAGCGGCCTGCCTCAGATGGCCTCCTACGTCTGCGCAACGTTCCGACCGCCTCGACCTCCAATCTTGCAGAAACCGGACCTGCCACAATGGAAGAAGACAGCGGCACGTCAGAACCTGCAGCACAAACCACCGAGGAAAACAAGACAGCCGAAACGGGCTGGATGGATTGGAGCACTCCCGAGCCCACACTCGGACCTTGGGGGGAAATCCTAACTCCAGAAGAAGCAGCTGCAAGCGGATGGGACGCCGTCTCAACAGGAGAAGCCGGCACAACCGGATGGGGAACTCCTCCCCCAACGGGAGAAGCAGAGGCAGCTGGGAACGCCTGGGGCACCGCCACGGCGGCAGGAAAGACCACTGGCGGAGGATGGGAAACCTCAGCTGAAGCGGAACGAGTCCATGACGAAGCAGCTGGGCTACCTCCCGCGGAAGTCGCCGCCATCGACCCATATTGGGCAACACGCGGCACCAGCTGGGGCGGTCCCCCTCTCCCCAATCAATATGCTTCTGACATACCAGAACTAATGGAAGAAGAGTCAGCAGAAGAAGTAACTTACGAATTCTTCGGAGAAGCAGTAGAATTACCGGCACCTACCGAAGAGCCGCTGTCGCCAGAACAAGGTCCACAGGAAATTGAAGTCATCGGGGCCGAGTACAGCTACTTCCGAATTCCCATGAAGGGACTCCCAGTTCGCGACTGGCCCAATCAGTGCCTGCTTGTCACCGGAGACCAGGTCGATGCCGGCGACACCGACGACATCATCGGTATTCCTCACACGCTTCTAGAACAAAAGGCAATTCACGCGTTCGCCGCTGACACCGACGACGCCGCCGATGCAGGACCTGAAGGGGAGGCAAACGACGAAGCAACGCGACACAAATATTATCAGAAAACAGTCGGCTACTGTGTGGAACCAGAAACATGGCATCAACGGCTCGGACATCCCTCTCACGCCACGCTAAAAAATTCGCTCAAGGCCGGAGTCTTGGACGACAACGCACTACTCCTGCCCCGAAACGGTTCCCTCACCGCGGACTCAGCTGACCCTCCTTGCACCGTCTGCCCAACAGCATCACTCAACCACAAGCCGTTTCCCGACTTACCTCCGGGTTACGAACGCTACAAGTCGCTGGATACAGTCTACAGCGACTTCATGGTTCTCAGTCAGAGTGGTCTCAACGGCGAACAATACACACTCACCTTCATCGACGCATCTACTCGCTACGTCTGGGCCGTCAACACTAACTGCAGGTCACTGGCCTTCGAGTGCTTCGTTGCGTGGATGAAGCAGGCTGAGCGTCAGTCTGGATTGAAACTCAAGGCCTGGAAGACGGACGGAGCCCTTGAGTTCTTCTCAGACGAGTTCAAGGAACTCTTCAAACAGAAGGGGATTGAGCACCTGGTGTCCCTGCCCTACGCTCACGAACAACGAGGTGTAGCAGAACGGACAAACAAAAGCCTCGCCACGTGGATGAGGGCCCTGATGAAGCAGTCGGCCATCCCAACCAAATATTGGCCGTTTGCAATGAACCACGCTGTTTGGCTGCACAACCTGTTGTCCTCGCGAAGCCTCGAGAACAACAACTCCCCCTACCAGGCATGGACGGGCAGAAAAGCGGATTACACGTCTGCTTCGGGTGTTCGGCTGCATGGTACAGTACAGACCCCATACTGCAAGGACCGGAAAATTTGCTGACCGGGCACGATGGGGCATCCACCTCGGGATCGAAAAGGAATTCAAGGCGTGGATCGTGCTCGACTACGCGACACACGAGGTGACGGAATCACGTGACTGCATCTTCTATGAGAAGTTGACTCTGCCCTTTTTCAAGGAACACCAGGAAGCCGACAGGCTACCAAAGAGGCTCTTTGAGGGCCATCGCAGCTTCGCCACATCACACGACGAAGCTGACCTGGCGGAAGATGCAGACGCAACTCATATCACCCAAATGGACTCCGCCCCGAGCATCCCCCTTACAAGCCCACTCGGAACTCCAACATTTATACCTCTACACCAACCCGATCCCGATGATACAACACGTGAAGCTCACGACTACAACAGTGAGGCGCGCCGATCCCTGGATGCCAAGTTTGTCAAACTCTTATACTATAGTCTGTGTAGGCTGTAGTGGGGTAGACTATATGGGGTACAACACATCTAGGTTTTCCTACTTGTACCCACCTGCTTGCTAGTTCATTCATTCCTCATTCTTCATATGGTATAGAGCAGGTTCCCTAATGGGAACGCTTCCTTGGGCCCACCACTGAAAATTTCCTTTCTGACCGGAGCGCCAGTCGCTCCTGCCCGAGGCGCGCCTTTTTTGCCGCCCTTTCCAGGCCCCTAGTGGCCCCTAGCGGCCTCGTCGCCGCCCCTTACGCGGCCCCGTTACCGCCCCTACGCGGCCCCGTCGCCGCCCTTAGCGGCCCCGTCGCCGCCCCTAGCGGCCCCGTCGCCGCCTCTCACCCTACGCGGCCCCGTCGCCGCCCCTACGCGGCCCCGTCGCCGCCCCTCCGCGGCCCCGTCGCCGCCCTTAGCGGCCCCGTCCCCGCCCCTAGCGGCCCCGTCGTCGCCTCTCACCCTACGCGGCCCCGTCGCCGCCCCTACGCGGCCCCGTCGCCGCCCCTAGCGGCCACGTCGCCGCCCCTATCGGCCCCGTCGCCACCTCTCACCCTACGCGGCCCCGTCGCCGCCCATACGTGGCCCCGTCGCCGCCCCTAGCGGCCCCGTCGCCGCCCCTACCGGCCCCGTCGCCGCCTCTCACCCTAAGCGGCCCCGTCGCCGCCCCTAAGCGGCCCCGAGCCGCCCCGAGCCGCCCCGAGCCGCCCAGCAGCCGAGCCGCCGAGCCGCCCAGCAACCGAGCCGCCGAGCCGCCCAGCAGCCGAGCCGCCGAGCCGCCGAGCCGCCCAGCAGCCGAGCCGCCGAGCCGCCCAGCAGCCGAACCGCCGAGCCGCTCGACAGGCGAGCCGCCCAGCAGCCGAGCCGCTGAGCAGCCGAGCCGCCCTGCCGTCGAGCCGCTTCTCGTCCTACCGGCGCGCCCCAGCCCTACTTACTCGGACTGGTGAGCTCACTCCTTGCTAGGCCACTGCAGTCATGGCTACCCCCAGTGTTCTTACCTTTGATACTGAGGGTCGTGCTGTTGACTTTGAGGTATGGGTCGATGACCTCCAGCTGTTCCTCCAGTGCGATAGGGCAGACGGCCTCTCCCTGTTCGACCTCACCTCTAGTGCCTCCCCTGCCCCGCCTGCTACTGCTGACAGCACTGTTCGCTCACAGTGGGTGACACGCGATGCTGCTGCCCGTCTTGCTGTGCGTCGCCACTTACCGACCACTGAGCGTGCGCACTTTAGCCAGTACAAGAGTGCTCAGACCTTGTACGACGCTGTAGTTGCACGCTACTCTTCCCCTGCCACTGCTGCACTGAGCCGCCTCATGCTACCGTACCTCTTCCCTGACCTTGCTGCCTTTCCCACAGTCGCTGACCTCATTACGCACCTCCGCACTAGTGACACTCGCTACCGCGCTGCGCTTTCTACTGAGTTCTGCGCCAAGAACCCCCCCCCCATGTACATCACCCTCTACTACATAGTCACCCGGCTCCCTGACTCTCTTCGCTTAGTCAGGGACCACTTCCTCTCAGTTTGCCCCACCACACTCACCGTTGACCTCCTCGAGGAGCGCCTCCTAGCAGCAGAGAAGAGCATAGTCGCTGTAGGAGCCTCTCGTGGTGACCCTCGCACCCCCGTCTTTGAGGGGTGTTCCCCCTCCCCCCTCTTGCCCTCTGTTGCTTCTGCTGCTGCTGCCGACCTCGTTGGTTTCTACGGGGTCGGCGCTGCGTCTGCCCCTAGCGGGAGACGCCGCACCGGCAAGGGTAAGGGGGGCAAGGGAGCTGGAGGTGCTAGCGGGGGCGTTGGAGGTGGTGGTGGAGGCAGTGGAGGGGGTGGGGGTGGTGGTGGGAGTGGTGGCGGGGGTGGCGGCGGCGGTGGCAGCAGTGGAGGCGGAGGAGGCGGCGGTGGTGGCGGAGGGAGCGGAGGCGGCGGAGGTGGCGGAGGCGGCGGAGGTGGCGGAGGCGGCGGAGGCGGCGGCAGCGGCGGCGGTGGTGGAGCTGGTCGCGACTCTGCACAGAGGAGTGGGTCCGGTGGTGGTCCGCGCCAACAACAACAGCGCAGTCGTGAGACCCTGTCCCCTCAGCAGCTTCGTGAGTGGTACGCTGCACGTCAGCGCGGTGGGGGTACTGGTCCCTGCACTTACGTCCTCCGTACCGGCGACCGCGCTGGTGAGCAGTGCGGGGGCCCGCACTCCACCCAGCGCTGCTTTGGCCGCCTGACGAACGCGTGGCGTCACCAGTTCCCTGAGGCGTCAGAGATCCCTCGCTGGGGAGATCTGTCTAGGGCGGGGGTTGCCATCTTTGATCTTGACTATGATGCTATCCTTGCTGCCATGTATGCTGTGTCTGCTAGTGTTGAGGGTGACTGTTACCTGTGTGTACCGCCTGACCCGGGCATTGAGGCTACTGCTCTAGGTGCTGGTGAGGCTGCTGCTCTAGGTGCTAGTGCGTCTGCTGCCCCAGGTGCTAGTGCGTCTGCTGCCCCAGGTGCTGGTGAGTCTGCTCTCTCAGGTACTACGTCGGCTCAGGCCTTACACACCTTCACCCTTGACTCGGGTGCTTCCCGCTCCTTCTTTCGAGACCACACCACGCTTACGCCCCTTAGTCGGCCGGTTGCAGTCTCCCTGGCGGACCCCTCTGGGGGTCCTGTCCTTGCTAGCTTCTCCATTGTCTTACCGTGCCCGGCAGCCCCCTCTGGCACCCTGTCAGGTCTCTACCTCCCCTGGTTCTCTACGAACTTGGTGAGTGGAGCGGACCTACAGGATAGGGGGGTTGACCAGTTCACTCCTGCGAGTCAGCGGGTGACCCACTGCACGTGTGCTCGGACAGGCCGACACATGGCCACGTTCACCCGTCGGCCAGGGTCGAGCCTGTACACCCTTACTACCGTCTCTTCCCCTACCGCACTGCGCCCCTTCCCCCGCCGCCGCTCTTCCTTGCGCCAGGTCCTCCCCCGGTAGACCCCCTCCCCCCTCAGGGTCCTGCCCCGTCAGGTGTGTCCCAGGTAGACGCAGTCGAGCCTGTCGAGGTAGCTGTTGACTCTGGTGCTGTTAGAGCTGCTGAGCCTGCGGGTGCCGGGTCTGGAGGTGCTGAGTCTGGGGGTGCTGAGCCTGGGGGTGCTGAGTCTGGGGGTGCTGAGCCTAGGGGTGCTGAGTCTGGAGGTGCTGAGCCTGGGGGTGCTGAGTCTGGGGGTGCGGAGCCTGGGGGTGCGGAGCCTGGGGGTGCTGGGTCTGCTCGTGTGGCCGCCGGCGGTGCTTCGTCGAGGCGGGAGCCACTCTCTCCACAGGAGCTGCGCGAGTGGTTTGCCCGGCGCTGGAGCCGTGCTGCGGGAGCTGGAGGTACTTCTGTTGCTGCTGGTCCCGGAGGTACTCGTACTGGCGGTACTGGAGCTGCTGGGACTGGGGGTGCTGCTGGGGCTGCTGGAGTTGGTTCTGCTTGAGGTACTACTAGAGCTGCTGGCGGTACTGTAGCTGCCGGTCCTGCTGGAGCTGGAGCTGCTGAGGGTGTTGGCGCTGGTGGTGCTGCTGGAGCTGGTACTTCTGAGGGTGCTGGAGTTGGCGCTGTTGGAGCTGGAGGTACTGCTGGCGCTGGTGCTGCCGCTGGGGGTACTGGTGCTGTCCCTGCTGGTTCTGGAGACGCTGAGCGGCCGCGGCCGTACTTTGTTCCGCTCCTCGAGCAGGTTCTTGGTCTCCCGCCCTCCACTGGTCCTGCTCTTCCCTTAGAGTGTCCGCAGCCTGTCTAGTCGCAGTCACAGTTACAACCCGCCTCCCCTCTTCCTGCTCCTTCTCCCTACACTGGTCCCACTGGAGGTCTTGCTGAGCGTCGTGAGCCTGCGTCTCGTCCTGCGTTGCCTGTTCGTGCTGCTCGCACTAGTCGTCGTGTTCCGCGTCCGCGTCCTCCTGCGGTCCCAGGCACACACCAGATGGCACTGCGTCCTTCCACTGCTCCTCTGCGTGTCCCCTTGCCGTCTCCTCCAGAGTCCTCTCTTCCTGTTCTTGCTGACCCTGAGTCTGACTCTCTTCGTGCTGCCAGTCCTACTGTCACGCGTCTCCTGGCCATTGTTGTCACTGACCCTTCCTTTGAGTCCACTGCTGCGTCTGCCTTGGTTGCTGAGCTTGTCGACTTCGCTGCTCGCTGTCGTCTAGACTACGCCACTAGTCTTGTTGCTGAGTCTGAGTCTGTCTGTCCTCCGTCCGTCGGGGGTGAGTGTGCTCTTAGCACGGACGTCCTTGAGGACAGCCAGGAGGAGTTCCAGTGTTTTGCTGCTGCTTTGCCTTATCTCGTGTCCACGCTGATTGCCCCTGAGGGAGACCCGGATGCACCAGACATCCCGACTCCTCGATCGTACGCTGAGGCGATCGAGGATCCCTACTCCTCACAGTGGCAGTCAGCCATGGACGCAGAGATGGCTTCCTGGAAGTCCACAGGCACCTACGTCGATGAGGTTCCCCCACCTGGGGCGAACATCGTCAGTGGCATGTGGATTTTCAGGGTGAAGCGGCTGCCGGGTTCTCCGCCTGTCTTCAAGGCGCGTTACGTGGCTCGAGGCTTCAGTCAGCGGCAGGGAGTTGACTACTTTCAGACCTTCTCTCCCACCCTGAAGATGACCACTCTTCGGGTGCTGCTGCACATAGCCGCTCAGCGCGACTACGAGCTTCACTCTCTTGACTTCAGCACAGCTTTCCTGCAGGGCAGCCTGCACGAGGAGATCTGGCTGCGCCGCCCACCTGGCTTCACTGGGTCGTTTCCTCCTGGTACCCAGTGGAGCCTCCGGCGGCCAGTCTACGGTCTCCGCCAGGCGCCCCGTGAGTGGCACGACACACTGAGGACTACACTTGCGGCTCTTGGCTTTGCTCCTTCTACTGCCGACCCGTCGCTGTTTCTGCGCACCGACACCTCTTTGCCGCCGTTCTACATCCTCGTGTACGTCGACGACTTGGTCTTTGCCACTGCTGACACTGCTGGACTCGCCCACATGAAGTCCGAGCTGCAGAAGAGACACACGTGCACAGACCTGGGTGAACTGCGCAGCTACCTTGGCTTGCAGATCACCCGGGACAGAGCACAGCGCACCATTACCCTGACTCAGTCACACATGGTGCAGCAGGTCCTTCAGCGCTTCGACTTCACGTACTCCTCGCCTCAGGCCACTCCTCTGTCTACTCGCCACTCGCTCTCAGCTCTGCCTTCGGATGAGTCCGTAGAGCCGAGTGGCCCGTACCCAGAGCTTGTTGGCTGCCTCATGTACCTGATGACCTGCACACGACCTGACCTTGCATACCCTCTTAGCATCTTGGCACGCTATGTTGCTCCTGGGAGACACCGACCAGAGCACATGGCTGCAGCGAAGAGGGTGTTGCGCTACTTGTGCAGTACGTCGGGCATGGGGCTAGTGCTTGGAGGGCGACGTCGAGTGGTCCTCACAGGTCACGCAGACGCTTCTTGGTCTGACGACCAGGCTACGCAGCGGTCGTCACAGGGTTACACCTTCAGCCTTGGCTCCGGCTCTGTTTCGTGGCGGTCTACCCGCTCGTCTTCTGTTCTCACCTCCAGCTGTGAGGCTGAGATCTACGCGGGTGCCATGGCTGCACAGGAGCTACGCTGGCTCACCTACCTGCTGACTGACCTAGGAGAGCCGCCTCGTTCTCCTCCAGTTCTGTACGTAGACAGCAAGGCCATGCTGGCCTTGTGTCGGGAGCACAGACTGGAGCACAGAACGAAGCACATTGCTCTTCGCTACTTCCTTGCTCGTGAGCTGCAGCAGCGTGGTCAGCTGCGACTTGCTTACGTGGCCTCTGAGGCCAACACTGCTGATATCTTTACCAAGGCACTTCCGCCTTGTGATCATCAGCGCTTTTGTACGTTGCTAGGTCTTGTGCCTACTTGGCCTCACTTGCTCACTTCTTGACCTTGCTTGTACTGTGATCTTTTTATACCTGCACTTGCTTGTTTACCTATATATATCTGATCTTGCATGTGAACTGGCCTTATGGCCTTGCTCTTGTGCTCGGACTGTGTGGTGACGTTGTGATCCACCCTGAGCTTGCTTTGCTTTGCTTGACTGGTCTTGTGACCTCTTGTTCTCCCCCACTTTGCCTATGGGGGTGTGTCAAACTCTTATACTATAGTCTGTGTAGGCTGTTGTGGGGTAGACTATATGGGGTACAACACTTCTAGGTTTTCCTACTTGTACCCACCTGCTTGCTAGTTCATTCATTCCTCATTCTTCACAAAGTTACCACAGCCCAACTCGTCGCAAGACACCCTCCGCCTCGGCAACAAAAATGACGACGACGTGGTCGAAGTTACCAGCTTCCACGACTACGATCGTCTTCACTACGAAAAGACTGACAAAATCGGTCTTCGTGTTCTCGGTCTCGCCGTTGCTGTTCGCCACACTTCTCCCAAGGAACCAACCACCGTCCGCCAAGCTCTGTCCGGCCCTGACAGCGAGAAATGGAGAGCAGCTATGGCGGCAGAATTCGCGCCGCTGAACAAAAGCGGCACATGGAAGCTGGTCCCTCGGTCATCGGCAAAGGGGAGGAAAAATCTCAGCGGTAAATGGGTCTTTCACATCAAGACCCTGGCGGACGGTTCGGTCGACAAATACAAAGCGCGGTGGGTGGTGCGGGGTTTTGAGCAAACGCACCTGGTAGACTTCATTCTCACCTACGCACCAGTCGGCCGCCACACCTCGGTGCGCATTATCCCCTGCATCGCAACCGTCAAACAGCGACCGCTTCGACAAATTGACGTCGGCAGCGCTTTCCTATACGCTCTCGTTGACGCCATCATCTTCGTCGAGCAACCGCATGCATTCGAGGAAAACGATAGCGCCATGTGTCTCCTCCAAAAATCCCTTTACGGGATCAAGCAGGCACCTCGTCTGTGGCAGCAATACCTCCACTCCGTCCTCATTGAGCTCGGCTTCACCCAGCTGCCGCATGACCTCGAAATGTACAGGTGGGAATCGCGCGGAAAATTGATTCTCCTCGTCGCCTACGTCGGCAACCTCCTCTACAGTGGCGACGACACGGAGCTACTGGACCAGTTCGAGGCTGACATCAAGGAGAAGCTTGAAGTGACGGTCAACCACAACGTCACGCAGTTCCTGGGCCTCAATGTGACTCAGTCCGCCTCCTCCATCCACCTCTCCGCCGCCAAGTACGTCGAAACACTCGCGAAGCGGTTCGCCATCGCACCAATCAACCTCACCACACCTTATCGCACTCCTCCTCCTAACCACGAGCCAGACACCACGCCACTCTCTCCCGACGATCATCGTCTCTATCAGCAGCATCTGGGATGTCTCCTGTTCGCCGCCGTCACGTGCCGGCCCGATCTCTCATATGTCGCAAGCCAGCTCGCACAGTACCTGAAGCGACCTGAAGGGGAGAATCTACTCGATCTACGCCGAGCAATGCAATACTTCATCTCCACTCCCGACGTCGGTCTCACCTAAGAAGCTAACCTCACCGCCACCCTGCAGCTCCATGGCTACGTAGACGCTGACCACGCAGGAGATGTTGACAACCGACGCTCCCGCACAGGATTCATTTTCCAACTCCAACCTGCCGGACTCATCTCCTGGAACTCTCTGAAGCAAGAACTCATCGCTCTTTCGTCAGCAGAAGCAGAATTCATCGCAGCCAGCGCAGCTGTTCGCGAAGGACTGTACCTGTTGGAACTCCTACAAGAAGCAAAAGTAACAATGAGCGGGCACTTCACGTTAATCTGCGACAATCAGAGCGCGATAAAGATCGCGAACAAGCCTGGCTTCGCTACTTCTTCGTGAAGGACGAAATCGACAAGGGGAGAGTCAAACTCACGTACTGCCACGACAGCAGTACCAGCGCTGCACCAACCTCTGCGGGATCACCAAGAAATCCTACGTGGCCCACCTTCAGGAATGAAGGGGAGTGTTGGAATAACCGAAAGGTTATATAAGCATTCCCGAAGGTATTCTACTGTACCAAGTACCGCAATAGCTCATATAGAGCATGCGGAAGGTCGAGGGTCACCCGAAGGTCAACCGTCGAAGGAAGTCAACGGTCGTGACCCTTGACCATCGAGTAACTGCACAACAGTTGTTCACTGCAACATGGTAACTGTCGAGCATGGCAATAGTCGTGGTTACTGTAGCTATGTAATACAGTTAATAAGGGAATGTACCCCTCAGAGTACATGGCTAGCTAGTTTGCTATTTAATCTCTTGTATTCCTATCATATAATCATCTTGTTCTCGTTCAATTTACCAACAAGGTCACACAGAGACTCCATTGTCTCCTCTCAGACTTAACAGATCTTATCCTATCTACTTGATCAGTTATATAAGCACAACTGAACCTGCCAATCTGTCGCCCTACGTCGCGGTACATTCGATGTTTGTGACACAACATTGGGAAAATTAATAGGCGCGACTCGGGAAAACGGGGATTGAGACACAAGTGTCCCCACAGGAATGTACCCTTAGTGAATGTAAAAATGTAAAAAAAGTAATAAATGTTTTCAGTGTACTTGCTCAGTCCTCTCGCGTGAGGGTTCGCGTCCCCACCAGATCAACCCCAAAAGAATTGGTTGGAAAGGAAATGGTGGTGGGGCGAGCGCAGTGTTCTGTCGTGCACTGGATCATTTGCCCCACCCAGAATCTTGGAAAGAGCTCTCGCATAGTCGAGCGGTGGGTGGAGCGAGCGGGGTGTTCAATCGCACGTTGAGTCGCTTCCACCCCCCTTGCCTCGGTGATTGGGAATAGCTATCGCAATTTTTTTCCTGCTCGCCCGATTCTTCGCCACATGATTTCGCTTTCGCCCCGCCAATATTCTCGAAATTTTTGTCTTCAAAGTTTCGCCAACACTATTTCAACCTCACATAACTTGAAAAAATACCATGCTGACCTCGGGCTTTAAGGAGGTCGTTCTTTACGAAAGCGCGTGTACATCTTGGAAATTGCGGCTGCGCAGGTACTCGGTGAGGATGGGGTGGTTTTCAATTCTGTCCAGGGGAACCCAATTGTCTTCAGTGGGCGTGCGGTCTTTTCAGCGGATCCGAAATTCGATCCTGCGAGCTCCCCATGGGTCACGAACTCGGAGGCTCAAGATTTCCTCGGGCGTGATGATTGGCTCTACTGGCGGTGTGAAGAAATGAGGAAGGAATGAATAAACTAGCAAGCAGGTGGGTACAAGTAGGAAAACCTAAAAGTGTTGTACCCCATATTGTCTACCCCACTACAGCCTACACAGACTATAGCATATGAGTTTGACACACCCCCATAGGCAAAGTGGGGGAGAACAAGAGGTCACAAGACCAGTCAAGCAAAGCAAAGCAAGCTCAGGGTGGATCACAACGTCACCACACAATCCGACTAGTTCAAGGCCAGAAGGCCAGTTCACATGCAAGATCATATATATAAAGGTAAACAAGCAAGTGCAGGTATAGAAAGATCACAGTACAAGCAAGGTCAAGAAGTGAGCAAGTGAGGCCAAGTAGGCACAAGACCTAGCATCGTACAGAAGCGCTGATGATCACAAGGCGGAAGTGCCTTGGTAAAGATATCAGCAGTGTTGGCCTCAGAGGCCACGTAAGCAAGGCGTAGCTGACAACGCTGCTGCAGCTCACGAGCAAGGAAGTAGCGAAGAGCAATGTGCTTCGTTCTGTGCTCCAGTCTGTGCTCCCGACACAAGGCCAGCATGGCCTTGTTGTCTACGTACAGAACTGGAGGAGAACGAGGCGGCTCTCCTAGGTCAGTCAGCAGGTAGGTGAGCCAGCGTAGCTCCTATGCAGCCATGGCCCCTGCGTAGATCTCAGCCTCACAGCTGGAGCCAAGAACAGAAGACGAGCGGGTAGACCGCCACGAAACAGAGCCGGAACCAAGGCTGAAGGTGTAACCCTGTGACGACCGCTGCGTAGCCTGGTCGTCAGCCCAAGAAGCGTCTGCGTGACCTGTGAGGACCACTCGACGTCGCCCTCCAAGCACTAGCCCCATGCCCGACGTACTGCACAAGTAGCGCAACACCCTCTTCGCTGCAGCCATGTGCTCTGGTCGGTGTCTCCCAGGAGCAACATAGCGTGCCAAGATGCTAAGAGGGTATGCAAGGTCAGGTCGTGTGCAGGTCATCAGGTACATGAGGCAGCCAACAAGCTCTGGGTACGGGCCACTCGGCTCTACGGACTCATCCGAAGGCAGAGCTGAGAGCGAGTGGCGAGTAGACAGAGGAGTGGCCTGAGGCGAGGAGTACGTGAAGTCGAAGCGCTGAAGGACCTGCTGCACCATGTGTGACTGAGTCAGGGTAATGGTGCGCTGTGCTCTGTCCCGGGTGATCTGCAAGCCAAGGTAGCTGCGCAGTTCACCCAGGTCTGTGCACGTGTGTCTCTTCTGCAGCTCGGACTTCACGTGGGCGAGTCCAGCAGTGTCAGCAGTGGCAAAGACCAAGTCGTCGACGTACACAAGGATGTAGAACGGCGGCAAAGAGGTGTCGGTGCGCAGAAACAGCGACGGGTCGGCAGTAGAAGGAGCAAAGCCAAGAGCCGCAAGTGTAGTCCTCAGTGTGTCGTGCCACTCACGGGGCGCCTGGCGGAGACCGTAGACTGGCCGCCGGAGGCTCCACTGGGTACCAGGAGGAAACGACCCAGTAAAGCCAGGTGGGCGGCGTAGCCAGATCTCCTCGTGCAGGCTGCCCTGCAGGAAAGCTGTGCTGAAGTCAAGAGAGTGAAGCTCGTAGTCGCGCTGAGCGGCTATATGCAGCAGCACCCGAAGAGTGGTCATCTTCGGGGTGGGAGAGAAGGTCTGAAAGTAGTCAACTCCCTGCCGCTGACTGAAGCCTCGAGCCACGTAACGCGCCTTGAAGACAGGCGGAGAACCCGGCAGCCGCTTCACCCTGAAAATCCACATGCCACTGACGATGTTCGCTCCAGGTGGGGGAAACTCGTCGACGTAGGTGCCTGTGGACTTCCAGGAAGCCATCTCTGCGTCCATGGCTGACTGCCACTGAGAGGAGTAGGGACCCTTGATCGCCTCGGCGTACAATCGAGGAGTCGGGATGTCTGGTGCATCCGGGTCTCCCTCAGGGGCAATCAGCGTGGACACGAGATGAGGCAAAGCAGCAGCAAAACACTGGAACTCCTCCTGCCTGTCCTCAAGGACGTCCGTGCTAAGAGCACACCCACCCCCGACGGACGGAGGACAGACAGACTCAGACTCAGCAACGAGACTAGTGGCGTAGTCTAGACGACAGCGAGCAGCAAAGTCGACAAGCTCAGCAACTAAGGCAGACGCAGCAGTGGACTCAAAGGAAGGGTCAGTGACAACAGTAGCCAGAAGACGCGTGACAGTAGGACTGGCAGCACGAAGAGAGTGAGACTCCGGGTCAGCAAGAACAGGAAGAGAGGACTCTGGAGGAGACGGCAACGGGACACGCAGAGGAGCAGTGGAAGGACGCAGTGCCATCTGGTGTGTGCCTGGGACCGCAGGAGGACGCGGACGCGGAGCACGACTACTAGTGCGAGCAGCACGAACAGGCGACGCAGGACGAGACGCAGGCTCACGACGCTCAGCAAGACCTCCAATAGGACCAGTGTAGGGAGAAGGAGCAGGTAGGGGGGAGGCGGGCTGTAACTGTGACCGCGACTGGACAGGCTGTGGACACTCTAAGGGAGGAGCAGGACCAGTAGAGGGCGGGAGACCAAGAACCTGCTCAAGGAGCGGAACGAAGTACGGCCGCGGCCGCGCAGCGCCTCCAGAACCAGCAGGGACAGCACCAGTACCCCTAGCGGCAGCACCAGCGCCAGCAGCACCTCCAGCTCCAACAGCGCCAACTCCAGCACCCTCAGAAGCACCAGCGCCAGCAGCACCTCCATCGCCAACACCCCCAGCAGCTCCAGCTCCAGCAGGACCGTCAGCTCCAGTACCGCCAGCAGCTCCAGCAGTACCTCCAGCAGGACCAACTCCAGCAGCCCTTGCAGTACCCCCAGTCCCAGCAGCTCCAGTACCACCAGTATGAGCACCTCCAGGACCAGCAGCAACAGTGGTACCTCCAGCTCCAGCAGCACGGCTCCAGCGCCGGGCAAACCACTCGCGCAGCTCCTGCGGAGAGAGTAGCTCCCGCCTCGACGAAGCACCGCCAGAGGCCACACGAGCAGACCCAACACCCCCAGGCTCCGCACCCCCAGGCTCAGCACCCCCAGACTCAGAACCCCCAGGCTCAGGACCCCTAGACTCAGCACCCCCAGGCTCCGCACCCCCAGGCTCAGCACCCCTAGCAGCACCAGAGTCAACAGCTACCTCGACAGGCTCGACTTCGTCTACCTGGGACACACCTGACGGGGCAGGACCCTGAGGGGGGAGAGGGTCGACCGGGGGAGGACCTGGCGCAAGGAAGAGCGGCGGCGGGGGGAGGGGAGCAGTGCGGTAAGGGAAGAGACGGTAGTAAGGCACCGACTCGTCAAAGGTGACGTCCTGGGAGGACAGAACACGGCGCGAGGTGGGGTGGTAAAACTGCCAACCAGGCGCGTCAGGGGGGAAGCCAAGGAAGACGCAGGGAACAGCACGGGGGGACAGCTTGTCCGCAGACAAGTCGCGGACAAACGCCCGAGATCCCCAGACCCGAAACGCAGACGAATCGCCAACCTTCCCCGTCCACCGCAAGGTGGGGGAGGTCTCTGGCAAGGAGACCCGGGGCTGAAGGTTGAGCTGATGCGCTGCGTACTGAACCGCAAACGGCCACAGAAAATGGGGAGCAGCCGCATGGATCATGGACGTACGAGCGACGTCCATGACCATGCCAATGCGGCGCTCAGCAATCCCATTTTGCTGTGGAGAGGCCGGAAGCGTGAAGGTCTGGCGGATGCCCTGTGCACGACAGAAGGCTCCCAGACGGGCAGAGGAAAACTCCCCGCCTCTGTCAGATTGCAGACGCAGAACAGGAAAGTCCGAGCCGAAACTCTCTCTCAGCTGGAGACGAGCTGCGCGGATCCAGTCGATCAACACCTCAGTGACGTCACCCTTGCTGCGCAAGGGGAACACCGTGGTGTAACGCGAGTAGTCGTCAACCACCAACAGGAAGTAACGCTCGTGACCCTGGCCACGGACGCGGGCGGGGCCCCACACGTCCATGTGAAGAGTCTGCAGGGGAGCCTCTGTCGGAGGAAACTCGGAGGAGTGAGGGGCGGCGCGCTGCCGCCCCTCGACGCAGGGAACGCAGGTAGGGGCAGGCCCCGGAGGGAGGGGAGGGAGGGACCGGGGGAGACCAGAGACAAGAACACGGGAGGCCATGCCTCGGAGACGAGGCAGGGAGGGGTGACCAAGGCGGTGGTGCCAGAGGAGGGTCCGGTGGGACAGGAGACGACACGAGCAGGGAGCAGACTCAGGACCAGACCTGGACGCTGCAGCAAACACCTGACTCGACGCAGCTACCTGACCAGACTCAGTAACCGGAGGAGACTCAGTAGTCAGTGTGTACAGGCTCGACCCCGGCTGACGGGTAAACGTGGCCAAGTGTCGGCCCGTCCGAGCACACGTGCAGTGGGTCACCCGCTGACTCGCAGGAGTGAACTGGTCAACCCCCCCATCCTGTAGGTCAGCTCCACTCACTAAGTTCGTAGAGAACGAGGGGAGGTAGAGACCTGACAGGGTGCCAGAGGGGGCTGCCGGACACGGTAAGATAGTGGAGAAGCGAGCAAGGACAGGACCCCCAGAGGGGTCCGCCAGGGAGACCTCAACTGGCCGACTAAGCGGCGTAAGCGTGGTGTGGTCTCGAAAGAAGGAGCGGGAAGCACCCGAGTCAAGGGTGAAGGTGTGTAAGGCCTGAGCCGACGTGGTACCTGAGAGAGCAGACTCACCAGCACCTGGGGCAGCAGACGCACTAGCACCTAGAGCAGCAGCCTCACCAGCACCTAGAGCAGCAGCCTCAATGCCCGGGTCAGGCGGAACACACAGGTAACAGTCACCCTCATCACTAGCAGACACAGCATACATGGCAGCAAGAATAGCATCATAGTCAAGATCAAAGATAGCAACCCCCGCCCTAGACAGCTCTCCCCAGCGAGCGAGCTCAGTGGCGTCAGGGAACTGGTGACGCCAAGCGTCCGTCAGGCGGCCGAAGCAGCGCTGGGTGGAGTGCGAGCCCCCGCACTGCTCACCAGCGCGTTCGCCGGTACGGAGGACGTAGGTACAGGGACCAGTACCCCCACCTCGCTGACGCGCAGCGTACCACTCACGAAGCTGCTGGGGGGACGGGGTCTTACGAGTGCGCTGCTGCAGCTGGCGCGGACCACCACCGGAGCCACTCCTCTGTGCAGAGCTGCGACCAGCTCCACCACCGCCGCCGCCGCTGCCTCCGCCACCTCCGCCGCCTCCGCTCCCACCGCCACCGCCGCCGCCTCCTCCGCCTCCACTGCTGCCACCGACACCTCCACCCCCGCCACCACTTCCAACACCACCCCCACCCCCTCCACTGCCTCCACCGCCACCTACACCGCCCCCGCCAGCCCCTCCAGCGCCCTTGCCCCCCTTGCCCTTGCCGGTGCGGCGTCTCCCGCTAGGGGCAGACGCAGCGCCGACCGACTCGAAGCCAACGAGGTCGGCCGCAGCAGCAGAAGCAACAGAGGGCAAGAGGGGGGAGGGGGAATACCCCTCAAAGACGGGGGTACGAGGGTCACCACGAGAGGCTCCTACAGCGACTATGCTCTTCTCTGCTGCCAGGAGGCGCTCCTCGAGGAGGTCAACGGTGAGTGTGGTGGGGCAAACTGAGAGGAAGTGGTCCCTGACTAAGCGAAGGGAGTCAGGGAGTCGGGTGACTATGTAGTAGAGGGTGATGTACATGGGGGGAGGGTTCTTGGCACAGAACTCGGCAGGAAGCGCAGCGCGGTAGCGAGTGTCACTAGTGCGAAGGTGCGTAATGAGGTCAGCGTCTGTGGGAAAGGCAGCAAGGTCAGGGAACAGGTACGGCATCATGAGGCGGCTAAGAGCAGCAGTGGCAGGGGAAGAGTAGCGTGCAACTACAGCGTCGTACAATGTCTTAGCACTCTTGTACTGACTAAAGTGCGCACGCTCAGCGGTCGGTAAGTGGCGACGCACAGCAAGACGGGCAGCAGCATCGCGTGTGGCCCACTGTGAGCGAACAGTGCTGTCAGCAGTAGCAGGCGGGGCAGGAGAGGCACCAGAGGTGAGATCAAACAGGGAGAGTCCGTCTGCCCTATCGCACTGTAGGAAGAGCTGGAGGTCATCGACCCAGACCTCAAAGTCAACAGCACGACCCTCAGCATCAAAGGTAAGGACACTGGGGGTAGCCATGACAGCAGTGGTCTAGCAGGGAGTGCTCTCACCAGTCCGGGTGGGTAGGGCCGGTGCGCGCCGGTAGGAACAGTAGCGGCTCGACGGCGGCTCGACGGCTCGGCGGCTCGGTGGCTCGGCTCGGTGGCTCGGCGGCTCGGCTGTTGGGCGGCTCGGCTGCTGGGCGGCTCGGCTGCTGGGCGGCTCGGCTGTTGGGCGGCTCGGCTGCTGGGCGGCTCGGCTGCTGGGCGGCGCGACTGCTGGGCGGCTCGGCTGCTGGGCGGCTTGGCTGCTGGGCAGCGCGGCTGCTGGACGGCTCGGCTGCTGGGCGGCTCGGCGGCTGGGCGGCTGGGCGGCTCGGTGGTTCGGCTGCTTGGCAGCTGAAGGGGCCGTGATGGGCGGCGACGGGGCCGCTAGGAGCGGCGACGGGGCCGCTAGGGGCGGCGACGGGGCCGATAGGGGCGGCGACGGGGCCGCTAGGGGCGGCGACGGGGCTTCAAAGGGGCCGCGAGGGGCCTCGAAGGGCGGCGATTTTTTTTTTTTTTTTTTTTTTTTTTTTTTTTTAAACGGAGCAACTCCAAATCACTTCTTTGAGCTCCAAAACTACATTCTTATAAATGTCAACATGAACAGACCCGGGTCTTCTCAAAAGTATGTGAAGAAATGAGGAAGGAATGAATGAACTAGCAAGCAGGTGGGTACAAGTAGGAAAACCTAAAAGTCTTGTACCCCATATTGTCTACCCCACTACAGCCTACAAAGACTATAGCATAAGAGTTTGACAGGCGGTTGTGTCATGCTGGGTGGGCGGGTGCAAGGCAGTTGGCTGGTGGATGATATGTATAGGCAAAGCAGGCTGACGTGGAATGACGGGCTGACGTACCAGTCAGCAGGGAGGAGGAGATGGGCAGTGACGGGGGCGATCATGTGGCTAATGCGGAATGGCCCGCAATATCGAGGGCGAGATTTTGGGGTAATGGGTAGGCGGAGGTTTTGAGTCGAGTAGGACGAGGTCATCGGGCTGGTAAGTGACGGGATGGCGGTGGCGGTCGGCGTTGCGCTTAGCGATGACGTATACTTTTCTAACAGCGTCTGCTGCCCGGGTCCTTGCTGCCTGTAATTTTTTTGCGAACTGTTGCGCGAGTGGCACTAGGTTGTCGGGATTCGGAGTCATGGGTACTGTGGGGTCATGTCCGTGGTTCACGTAAAAAGGTGACTGTTGGGTAGTGGCACATGGCGAGTTGTTGTACACGAATTCGATGAGTGGCAGTTGCTATTCCCACGTGGTCGCGTCGTCGCACATGGCTCGGATGAGTTGCTCCATGGTCTGATTTGTCCGTTCTGTCTGTTCGTCAGTCTCAGGGTGGTACGAAGAACTGAACTGTAGTCACGTGCCGAACTGCTGCCATAGTTTCCGCCAAAAGTTGCTGGTGAATTTCATGTCGCGGTCGCTGATGATTGCTGCTGGTATCCCGTGTAGTCGAACGACGATGGAGATGAAGAGGCGGCGTGTTTCTTCGGTTGTGATTGATGTCTTCCAGGCTGCAAAATGTGCCATTTTTGTTAGTCGATCGACGACGACTAGGATCGCATCATTCCTACTTGCTCCAGCCGGTAACCCTATGACGAAGTCCATTGTCACCTGCTGCCAAGCACGCTCTAGGAATAGGATCGGCTGCAACTGTCCTGCTGGCCGCTTCAGTGATGATTTCATGAGTTGGCAAGTGGGACACGATGCCACGCGTCGCTGCACGTCCGTCAACATTTCGGGCCAGTAATAGTACCGCTGCAGCTGCTGCCTTGTCTTCTCTACCCTGAAATGTCCTGAGGTAACGCCTTCGTGTGCCTCTTGAAGTAACAATTCCCTTAGTAAAGTATAGCCTAGTACCCAGATGCGATTGGTGCAGGCTTTTACATAATGAACACCCTTTGCAGCTGCAAACTTCTGCGAATTTCCACTTGTGAAGAACGGCGTGGATAAATAGTCCTATCTGTAGCGGGCTGGTCTGGGCATGTAGTATGGCGGCGGTTAGTGCGTCGGCGATGTTTGATGCCCCCTTTTTGTAGGCGACCGTGTAATGAAAATTCGACTCGATGAAATCGAGCCAGCGAACCTGTCGTGGGTTGAGGTGGGGCTGTTAGCGGAGGTACTGTAGTGATTTGTGGTCTGTCCGTACTGTCACGTCTGCGCCGGTCAAGTAACAGCGCCAGACTTTGAATGCGTGCACGATCGCGAGCATTTCGCGGTTGTGTATCGGGTGGTTTTTCTTGGGTGGGTGCAGTTTTCGTGACTCATATGCGATGGGCTGTAGGCCGTTGCCAAAAATCCTGTAGCAGTACAGCTCCGATGGCGATGTCGCTTGCGTCTGTAACGACTTCGAGTGGGCAGTGTGGGTCGGCAATGCGCAGAACGGGCGGTGAACAGAGAACATTTTTAAGGGCAGAGAAGGCAGCATGCTCGTTCTCCCCCTACGCAAAAGCGACCCCCTTCCGCAGCAGATCCATCAGTAGGGCTGTTAACCGCGCCATGTCAGGGACGAACCGACGCACATAATTAACGAACCCTGAAAAACTCTGCAGCTTCGTGATGTTTGTCGGGGGGTGCCACGCTTTCACCTTGTCCAGCTTCTTTCAGACGATCTCAACTCCAGCCTCCAAAGTAACGTGTCCCAGAAAATATAGTTTGTCCTGAAAAAACCCACATTTGGAACCCTTGGTCGGTAGGCGGTGCTCGTCTAAAACCTTAAACACTGCTTCTACGTCTGCTAAGTGTGAGAATAGTACGAGTGAATGAAATTGACTAGGAAAGAGGTGGGTACAAGTAGTAAACCTAAAAGTGTTGTACCGCATATTGTCTACCCCGCTACAGCCTACACAGACTATAGCACATAAGTTTGACACACCCCCATATGCAAAGTGGGGGAGAACAAGAGGTCACAAGACCAGTCAAGAAGAGCAAAGCAAGCTCAGGTTGGATCACAACGTCACCACGCATTCCGAGCACAAGCAAGCGGCCATAAGACCAGTTCACATGCAGAGTTATATAAAGCAGAACAAGCAAGATAGTGATCACAACCTAGCAAGTGTGAGCATATAGGTATATATATAGAGATCACAGTACAAGCAAAGTCAAGAAGTGAGCAAGTGAGGCCAAGTGGGCACAAGGCCTAGAACAGTACATAACCGCTAATGATCACAACACTGAGGCGCCTTGGTGAAGATATCAGCAGTGTTGGCCTGAGAGGCCACGTAAACAAGACGAAGCTGACCACACTGCTGCAACTCTCGAGCAAGGAAGTAGCCAAGAGCGATGTGATTCGTTTTGTGCTCCAGTCTCTGCTTGCGACACAAGGCAAGCATTGCCTTGTTGTTGACGTGCAGAACTGGAGGAGAACGAGGCGCCTCGCCCAGGTCGGTCACCAGGTAGGTGAGCCAGCGTAGCTCCTGTGCAGCCATGGCCCCCGCGTAGATCTCAGCCTCACAACTGGAGCTGAGAACAGAAGACGAGCGGGTAGACCGCCACGAAACAAAACCGGAGCCAAGGCTGAAGGTGTAACTCTGCGACGACCGCTGTTATTGTCACAATAGGCTTGAATGTGCCTAAAACGAAAGATAGAGAGCACAGACGGATTTCTGCACAGCGGCTTCAAACGTTGATAGCGTTCTGCTCACAGCTGCAAATGACTTGATTCAAATTGGATCTGGAGCGTCTTCACGTCGTCTACAATTAGCAATTTAGATTGCACGAGTTGATCAAGAATTGACGACACAGCGTCGGTTTGAACGAACGGTACTATGGCAGCCACTATAGTCTTAGAACACAAGATAGGAAGAGTTACGAGTTGGGAATGACTCCCAGCTCCTACAAACCCCAAGAGCCGAGGTACAGTGATGTGGAACAGTGCCACACTGTCCCCAACCATGAAGGGTCTCGAAACTACCCTTCACTAGGGCCTACACCAAGTGAAATGTTACACTACACAAAGTAATGTAACTATCTTCAATATCTTGAGGTGTACCCTTTTGGCAAGCTTCGAAATCACTTGAGGCTTGACACCAAGGGTCGGGCTCTTCATCACAAACTCATCCTTGAGTTCTTGATGGGTCTGCTGCACACACCTGCGACACGCCGAACGTTCGACACAGGACAAAATAGAAACCGCGCACGACAAAATAGAAACCGCGCGCGAGACACAAACGACCGCGTAACACGCGTCTAGCGATAACTCGCTATTGACTCGACACACACACTCGACATCATGACTCAACATTCACACACAATTATAAGCATGAAATATATATTATCCCATGCCCTCATACCATTCCATACACACACACATTCACGCACACGGACAACAAGCCGAGTGCAAACCGTAGGGTTGCACCAACAAACTCCCCCTCGGATTGTTGGCCTTAGGATATGTTGCTCTCTCAGTTCAGAGCCATCCCAGCCAGCTTGCAACACTTCCAATGCTGCTGCTCCACCAGCCTCTTGGTCATCATGTCAGCCGGCTGCCCCGTGGTCTTCACGTAGCGCAACTCAACTTCACCCGCGGTTACCATGCTCCTCGTCCAATGCCACTTCACCCTCATGTGCTTCGTGAGTCCATGCAACACAGGGTTCTTAGCAAGAGCAATGGCACCCTGGCTGTCACAGTACAGTGGGGTAGGTCCTTGCTGCTCCTCCCCCAATTCAGCCAACAAATGCCGCTGCCACACAATCTCCCGTACGGCACGGAAGAGTGCCATGTACTCGGACTCCATCGAGCTCAAAGCTTGGTCAACCTGCTTCTTGCTCTCCCAAGCAGTTGGGCCTCCACCAACACAGCATATGAAGCCTCCCACACTTGTCATGTCCTCTGGTTCTGATGCATATGAAGCATCCGAGTAGGCGGTGAGGAACAAACGCCCGGGTTCAACACCATCCGCGCCCTTTTGGCGCCTTTGTGCCGCCGCCGAGTATTGCAGCCCAACGGTCGGTGTTTGGCCAAGATACTTGGCCACCCTCATTCCAGCTGCTACCTGCTCCTCATTAGGGCATTGCACAACCCTAGCCAGCTGCCCGGTAGCAAACGCGACGTCCGGTCGGGTGTTTACCGCCGCATACATGAGGCTGCCCACCAACGAGTGAAATCGGCGCCTCTCCTCTTCACCAACGCTCTCCTCCTCTGGTCCCTTCACACACTTGAACCCAGAGGGAAAGGGTGTATCCACATGGCCTTCACTCTGCCCAAAGTTGGCAGCCAATGCCTCCAGGTACTTTCGTTGATGCACCCGCATGCACCGCTTCTCCACATCTCGTTCGATGTGGAGCCCAAGGTAGAAGCTCACGTCACCAAGGGCCTTGCACTTGAACTTGTCTTGAAGCTTCAGCATCACCTCCTTCACAAGGTCAGAAGAGGGTGAAAAAATGAGGATGTCATCCACATAAACCACCATGAAACTCCTCTGCTCCCCCTCGCCAAGCATGAACAAGGAGTGATCGGCCGTTGAGGGAGTGAAGCCGATCCCCTCCAACACTTCGCGCAGCTTCATGTACCATTGCCTAGGGGCCTGCTTCAGCCCATAGAGGGCCTTCTTCAGCTTCCACACTCTGCCACTACCATCATCAAACCCCTCTGGCTGCGCCATAAAAATCTCCTCCTCAAGGATGCCGTTAAGGAATGCCGTTACGATGTCCATTTGCTTTACTACCCATCCTTTGATGGCGGCTCCCGCGAATAGGGTTCGCAGCGTCGTCGGCTTCACCACAGGGGCAAACAGCTCCTTGAAGTCCACCTTCTCCTTCTGCTGGTACACCTTGGCTACAAGCCTAGACTTGTAGCGCTCGATCTTGCCGTCGGCATCCGACTTGATTTTGAAGAGCCACTTGGACGTTATCGCCGTACGCCCCTCCGGTAGCTCCACCAATTCAAACGTATCATTCTCCTCGATGCTCTTCAGCTCACTCTCCATGGCCTTCTTCCACTCCTCAGCATCACTACTCTCCAAAGCCTCCTTGAGAGTTGCTGGTTCTCCCGGCATCTCCACCGGAGAGAAGAACGCGAAGGCACACTCCTCGTAGTCACTCTCCTCGTCGTCTCCGACCATCATTGCCGCTCCGGCCAGGGCTGTCTTGCCCTGCTTTCCCGGCGCATCATAGGTCAGCCTATTAGGGGGTTGAACTCTCCTCTTCCCCCTTCCTTCCTCCTCAGCTGCAAGGACTTGAAGGCCTTGGCGTTGCTGCGGTGTGGCTCGAATCCGTGGAGCACTCGTAGTACGGGAAGGGAGTGACGGTGCACGCTCGCTCACTTGCTGCACCTCCTCCTCTTCTTCCTCTGCATCATTGGCCTCCTCTCCCCCATTCACAAGGGAGGATTGCCTTGTGGTTGTGCTGCCGCTGCTCAGCTCCAAAGGCAGCTCCACATGCTCCAAACCGGAACTCTTCACCTCCCCAAACCGCACGCCTATCTTCGCCTCATTCTCCGCCTTCCAATCCTTGTACATGAAGTTCTCCATGAACTTGCAGTCCCTGCTCACCAAGAACTTCTTGGTGAATGGGTCCCAAAGAAGCCATCCCTTGCTGTTTTGAGCCATGCCCAAGTGCACGGCCCACACCGCCTTGGCACCAAGCTTGTTGTGCCGAAGATGCTTAGGCACGAGCGCCATGCACATGCACCCGAACACCCGAAGCATATCCACCTTTGGCTTCCTTCCTAGCCACTCCACATAGGGCACCCATTTGTCTGCTCCCACATGAGTCAAGGCTCTGTTCTTGGCCACACACGCGCTCCGCACCGCATCAGGCCAGAAATAGTCGGGTAGCCCGGCTTCAATGAGCAACCCGCGTGCCGCCTCCGTGATTGTGCGGTTCGCTCGCTCGGCGATGCCGTTCATTGCAGGGGAGTATGGCATGGTGAGGGAGTGCCGAATACCATTCTTCTTCAGCCACAACCCAAACTCCTTGCTCAGGAACTCTCCCCCTCGATCGGTGCGGATTGACTTGACTAGACGGTCTTGTTGCCGCTCCACCATTGGGAACCAATCCGTCTTCAACGTTTCAGCCACGTCGCTCTTCTTGGCCAGCACGTACACCCAAGTCATGCGGCTGTAGACGTCGACAATGGTGAGAAAATACTCAGCTCCAGCAGCTCCAAGCTTCAGGGGGCCCACCACGTCCATCACCACCTCATCAAGCGGTGCCTTTGCCGTTGCCTCCGAACTAGGGAACGGAAACCGGGTGAACTTGGCTTGAATGCACGTCGGGCAGCCAAGCACCTCATCGGGCTCCCCCTTCACACGTATGCCAGCAACCATCTCATTCTTCACTAGCTGCTGCAAGATGGGCAGGGCCACATGCCCCATGCGCCGATGCAAGGTGAGCCAATCACACTCCCCCGTAGCCGAAGTTGGATTGGAGAATGCCGCGCTCGCAATAGCGCCCCACATACTCTCTCCGTAGTCCTCCTCCGCTGCTGCCTCTGGGTTCTCCTCACCCTTTTGCTGCTCCTTGGTTGCTGCACCACTCTCCTTAGGTTCACTGAACTTGCTGGTCCCTCCAGGTTTGCTCTTCTTGAGCTCATTCTCCTTAGCGCGACCGTTCGCGCCATCGTCGCTACCGACCGCTCCATCCTTGGTGCTGATGCTTGCTGCCACTTGCCTCTCCTTAGGCATAGGGACCACTGGGATCTGCCACAACTCGTTGTAGACATCCCTGTCCTCATGAAGATCCCAAAGAATTCGATCGCCAAGCCTTGCGGTGTAGGTCTTGGCTCCCTTCGAGTTCGTGTCCATGCCGGCCTTTGCCAACCGCTGCACGGAAATCAGGTTTGCAGCAAGGCTGGGCACCCAAAGTACGTTCTTGAGGCCCACCATCTTCCCATCAGCACCCTTGAACATGGCCTTGCCCATGCCTTTCACCTCTGCTCGCTGCCCCAAAGCCGATGTGACATGCTTCACCGGTGACGGCTCGAGTTCGGTGAGCAAGTCCGGGCGAGGTGTCATGCTATAGGTAGCGCCACTATCAATCACCCAATAGTCCAGGGGGTGTAGGGTCACCTTCCCTACAGCTGCTGGCTCCTCAAAGCCTTCATCCTTCTCTGGACCAGCTGGTACTTGCGTCGACACGAAGTAGAATAGACCCGGGTATCGATCGTCGCTCGGGTCCTTGTCGTTGTCTCCGCTCTTCATGTTTGCAGCTCCGCCACCGCGACCGCCACGGCCTCCACGGCCTCGTCCTCTCCCTCCTCCTGCTCCTCTACCCTCTTGGCCTTGAGCAGGGGTCCAACCATCAGGGAGTTTGTAGCAGTCGCGCCACATGTGTCCGCTCTTGTGGCAATAGTGACACTCGCCGTCGAATCGGCCGCGACCGCGTCCGTAGCTCTTGTCGTCGCTGCCGTAACCGCCACTCCTGCGGCCTCCGCCGAAGTTGCTGCCACCAAACCTTCCTCCCCCTCGTCCTCTGCCTTTTCCTCGACCATATCCACGGCCGATGCTCGCTGCCCCAGCGCCATCCGCACTCGCCAACTCACGGCGGCGGAAATCCTCTTGAAGGATAGCTCGCTTCACGTCTTCAAGCGAGAGGCGGGGCAAGTCGCGATTAAGGTTGATGATGAGCGAGGACCATGACTCTGGGAGTAAGGCCAGCAACTTGGTCTTCTTTTGGAGCTCACTGTAGTTCAAATCAGCTCCCTCAAGCCGCGTCAACAAGTCGAAGAATTTCTGCACCCCTTCTTCAACCGCTTCGTCTTCTTCAATTCGTAGTGCCGCCATTTGCCGTTCCAACACCACCGCTACCGCCGCTGTTGCAGGAGCATGTACACCCTTGAGAGCAGCCCATGCCTTTGGTCCTTTCTCTGGTTCACGCTGGAATGGCTTGATGTGACGGATCTGACTGCTCCCCAACGCTTGCCCAAGTAAGAGATAGCCTTGTGCGCTCTTCCGCACCCACGGGCTCTTCTCCGGGTCGTTCTCGGGGCGCTTCTCCGTTCCTTCCATCACCTCCAGCAGGTCATAGTGGTCAAAGATGTTCTCCATCTTGAAGGACCATTCAGCAAAGTTGTCACCGTTGAACTTGTGAAGCCCAAACACCCTAGGCTCATCCCTAGGTGGGCCAAGACTTGGTTGCATGGGCGCCATGGCTGAATCACGGGGTTGGCCTTGAGCTTGAGCTTCTCCACTGCCACCAGCACCTCTGCCACCCCTTTCCTCAGGTCCATACATTGTCGAAACTGCTCCAAGGGGCTCTGATACCACTTGTTATTGTCACAATAGGCTTGAATGTGCCTAAAACGAAAGATAGAGAGCACAGACGGATTTCTGCACAGCGGCTTCAAACGTTGATAGCGTTCTTCTCACAGCTGCAAATGACTTGATTCAAATTGGATCTGGAGCGTCTTCACGTCGTCTACAATTAGCAATTTAGATTGCACGATTTGATAAAGAATTGACGACACAGCGTTGGTTTGAACGAACGGTACTATGGCAGCCACTATAGTCTTAGAACACAAGATAGGAAGAGTTACGAGTTGGGAATGACTCCCAGCTCCTACAAACCCCAAGAGCCGAGGTACAGTGATGTGGAACAGTGCCACACTGTCCCCAACCACGAAGGGTCTCGAAACTACCCTTCACTAGGGCCTACACCAAGTGAAATGTTACACTACACAAAGTAATGTAACTATCTTCAATATCTTGAGGTGTACCCTTTTGGCAAGCTTCGAAATCACTTGAGGCTTGACACCAAGGGTCGGGCTCTTCATCACAAACTCATCCTTGAGTTCTTGATGGGTCTGCTGCACACACCTGCGACACGCCGAACGTTCGACACAGGACAAAATAGAAACCGCGCACGACAAAATAGAAACCGCGCGCGAGACACAAACGACCGCGTAACACGCGTCTAGCGATAACTCGCTATTGACTCGACACACACACTCGACATCATGACTCAACATTCACACACAATTATAAGCATGAAATATATATTATCCCATGCCCTCATACCATTCCATACACACACACATTCACGCACACGGACAACAAGCCGAGTGCAAACCGTAGGGTTGCACTAACAACCGCTGCGTAGCCAAGTCGTCAACCCAAGAAGCGTCTGCGTAACCAGTGAGGACAACTGGACCCCGTCCTCTAAGCACAAGCCCCATGCCCGACGTACTGCACAAGTAGCGCATCACCCTCTTAGCGGCCTTCCAGTGCTCTGGTCGGTGTCTACCGGGCGCAACATAGCGTGCCAGGATGCTATGAGGGTAAGCAAGGTCAGGACGAGTGCAGGTCATCAGGTACATGAGGCAGCCCACAAGCTCTAGATACGGGCCACTCGGCTCTACGGACTCATCCAAAGGCAGAGCTGAGAGCGAGTGACTGGTACGCAGAGGAGTGGACTGTGGCAAGGAGTACTGGAAGTCGAAGCACTGAAGGACCTGCTGCACCATGTGTGACTGAGTCAGGGTGATGGTGCGGCGTGCTCTGTCCCGAGTGATCTGCAAGCCAAGATAGCTGCGCAGCTCAACGAGGTCTGTGCACGTGTGTCTCTTCTGCAGCTCCGACTTCACTAGAGTCAGTGCCTCAGTGTCAGTAGTGGCAAAAACCAAGTCGTCGACGTACACGAGGATGTAGAATGGCGGCAGTGAAGTGTCGGTGCGTAGAAACAGCGACGGGTCAGCAGTAGAAGGAGCAAACCCAAGAGCCGCAAGCGTCGTCCTCACTGTGTCGTGCCACTCACGAGGCGCCTGGCGGAGACCGTAGACTGGCCGCCGGAGGCTCCACTGGGTGCCAGGAGGGAACGACTTAGTGAAGCCAGGTGAGCGACGCAGCCCGATCTCCTCGTGCAGGCTGCCCTGTAGGAAGGCTGTGCTGAAGTCAAGAGAGTGAAGCTCGTAGTCACGCTGAGCGGCGACGTGCAGCAGCACCCGAAGAGTGGTCATCTTCGGGGTAGGGTAGAAGGTCTGAAAGTAGTCAACTTCCTATCGCTGACTGAAGCCTCTAGCAACGTAACGCGCCTTGAAGACAGGCGGAGAACCTGGCGGCCACTTCACCCTGAAAATCCACATGCCATCGACAATGTTCACCCCAGGTGGGGGAAACGTGTCGACGTAAGTGCCTGTGGACTTCCAGGAAGCCATCTCTGTGTCCATGGCTGTCTGCCACTGAGAGGAGTAGGGACCCTCTTATCGCCTCAGCGTAAGAGTGCGGGGTCGGAATGTCTGGTGCATCCGGGTCTCCCTCAGGTGCAAGCAGCATGGACACGAGATGGGGTAAAGTAGCGGCAAAACACTGAAACTCCTCTTGCTTGTCCTCAAGGACGTTTGTGCGAAGAGCACACTCACCCCCGACGGACGGAGAACTGTTATGTGATGCTATCATCTGCATTCACGTCTGTCTGCCTCCCATCATATGTTCGTGCGTTGCATGCGTGGTGTGAGCGTGTGCAAGAATTTGTGTTTTGTGCGGTTTGGTTTTTCTGAGTGTGTGTGAATGTTATTTGGCTTGAGCTGATATCTGAAGTGACTCCTCTGCTCAAGAGCTTTCCGACGAACCAAGTATCGCTTCAATCGGAGCACGAACAAGAAAGTTACGAACGTTGGAGTTCGCATGCTTTTCATATTTGATTGTGGCAACTGTGGGAAGTTGTGGGGTTGACTCAATATGGGGTACAGACTTTTGGGGGTTGGGAAATTCGTCTTTTCTACTGTAGTTGCTGCCAAATGGTTGGGTGAAACCAAACCAGGTTGGCAAGTGTGGCCAAGTTGGGTTGAGGTGGATTGTGGAGGTTGGGATAGTGACAAAGGTCAAAGTTGGGTTGCCTATGGGGAAGGGAATTGTGTGGCATGGGGTTTCCTTGGTTGGGGACACTCTTGGGACCTTCCCTCTCATCCTCCTCATCCCTTCCACCTGGTTTAGTGCTACTCTAACTACTTTTGTGTGGTAATTATGAGAACTTTGTGATTGAGTTAAGATTCTATGGCAGCATGCCCCCTAGTGTGCCGAAATTGATAACTCAAGAAATACTTCACCTTTTCGTACGATTCAACTGGGAAATTGTAGCCACAAACTAGAGCTACAACATATCTGAGTTTGGTGAAGTTTTGACCGTGAACTTTTCGTCGACGGCGTTTCTTGTGAGCGCGACTATTCTGTCCAGAAATAGAGACCAACGATTTTTGAGAAATTTAGGCACCTAATCTTCATAGACTCCGTCCTTAGTCTTTAACAAGAACAGACAGACTCAGACTCAGCAACATGACTAGCAGCGTAGTCTAGACGACAGCGAGCAGCAAAGTCGACAAGCTCAGCAACTAAGGCAGACGCAGCTGTGGACTCAAAGGAAGGGTCAGTGACAACAGTGGCCAGGAGACGCGTGACAGTAGGACTAGCAGCACGAAGGGAGTCAGACTCCGGGTCCGGACCGTCAGCAAGGGAGGACGCAGGAGGAGACGGTAGAGGGACACGCTGTGAAGCTGTGGAAGGATGCAGTGCCATTTGGTTCGCGCTGGGGACAGGAGTAGGACGCGGACGCAGAACACGACGACCAGTGCGAGCAGCGCGAACAGGCGACGTAGGGCGAGACGCAGGCTCACGACGCTCAGCAAGACCTCCGGTCAGACTAGTGTAAGGAGAAGGAGCAGGCAGTGGGGAGGCTGGCTGTAACTGCGACTGCGACTGGACAGGCGGTGGACACCCTTAGGGAGGAGTAGGACCAGTAGAAGGCGAGAGACCAAGAACCTGCTGAAGAAGTGGAACGAAATATGGCCGCGGCCGTGTAGCACCACTAGAACCAGCAAAGACACCTCCAGCACCTCCAGCTCCAAGTCCTGCAGCACCACTAGCTCCAGCACCAGCAGCACCACCAGCAGAAACAGCCCCAGCGCCTCCAGCTCCAACTCCTGCAGCACCACTAGCTCCAGCACCAGCAGCACCTCCAGCAGGAACAGCTCCAGCGGCTCCAGTACCTCTAGCAGCAGCAGCTCCAGCACCTCCTGCTCCGGGGCCACCCGCGGTAGGCTCCTTCAGCCGCAGCAGCTCCGCCCTGACGCCTTTAGCGGCTAGCAAACCACTCTCGTAGCTGCTGTGGAGAGAGAGGCTCCCAACGAGACGAGGCCCCTACAGGACCTCCAGTAGACTCTGCACCCCCCGTCTCAGCAACCACAGGCTCGACACCCCCAGGCTCAGCACCTCCAGACTCCACACGGCTGCCCCCCATTTCCTGTGGCCGTTTGCAGTGCAGTACGTGTCAGATTTATATGACAGAGCTACTGTAGGCTATAGTGGGGTAGCACATATGGGGTACAGTTTTCTAGGGTTTGTATTTGTACCCAACTTTCCCTTAGTCATTCTCATTCCTCGTTTCTTCTCATGGTATCGAGCAGGTTCCCTAGTGGGAACGATTCCTAGGGCCCACCACCACGAAATTTTTTTTTTCCTGCCCGGAGCGCGCTTCGCTCCGGCCCGAGTCGCGCCCTGTGTGCTCTCCCTACCGTCGCGCCCTCGCTAGGCCCCTCACGGCCCCGTCGCGTCGCCCTTAGCGGCCCTCTCACGGCTCGTCGCGCCGCCCCTTACGGCCCTTTGTGCCGCCCTTACGGCCCGTCGCGCCCGTCGCGCCGCCCTTACGGCTCCTCGTGCCGCCCCTTACGGCCCCTCGCGCCGTCCCTTACGGCCCCTCGCGCGGCCCCCTACGCCCCTTACGACCCCTCCCGCGGCCCCTCACGGCCCCCCTACGGCCCGTCGCCGCCCTCCGCGGCCCCCTACGGCTCGTCGCCGCCCTCCGCGGCTCCGCCACCTACCTGTGCTGGCCCCGCCACCTACCTGCGGCCCCGCCACCTACCAGCGGCCCCGCCACCTACCTGCGGCCCCGCCACCTACTAGCGGCCCCGCCACCTACCTGCGGCCCCGCCACCTACCTTTGCGGCCCCGCCACCTACCTTTGCGGCCCCGCCACCTACCTTTGCGGCCCCGCCACCTACCTTTGCGGCCCCGCCACCTACCTTTGCGGCCCCGCCACCTACCTTTGCGGCCCCGCCGCCTCCTCTCAGCGGCACCGCCGCCTCCTCCCAGCGGCCCCGGACGCCGCCCTCTCAGCGGCCCCACCGAGCCGCCCAGCAGCCGAGCCGCCCAGCAGCCGAGCCGCCCAGAAGCCGAGCCGCCGAGCCGCCCAGCAGCCGAGCCGCCGAGCCGCCCAGCAGCCGAGCCGCCGAGCCGCCCAGCAGCCGAGCCGCCGAGCCGCCCTGCAGCCGAACCACCCGAGCCGCCCTGTCCGGTAAGAGCAGCGCCTCTTTCACAGCACTGCCCTCACCCTACTGTTTGCGCTGCTAGTCTACTGCTGTCATGGCTACCCCTAGTGTCCTCGCTTTTGACGCTGAGGGTCGAGCCATTGACTTTGACGTCTGGATAGATGACCTGCAGCTTTTCTTACAGTGCGACAGAGCAGACGGCCTCTCCCTCTTTGACCTCACTTCTGGTGCCTCTCCTGCCCCCGCTGCTGATGCTGACGCCACTGTTCGCTCACAGTGGGCCACGCGCGATGCTGCTGCACGTCTTGCTGTGCGTCGCCACCTGCCTACCTCTGAGCGTGCGCACTTTAGCCAGTACAAGAGTGCTCAGACCTTGTACGACGCTGTAGTTGCGCGCTACTCCTCCCCTGCCACTGCTGCACTGAGCCGTCTCATGCTACCGTACCTCTTCCCTGACCTTGCTGCCTTTCCCACAGTCGCTGACCTCATTACGCACCTCCGCACTAGTGACACTCGCTACCGCGCTGCGCTTCCTGCTGAGTTCTGCGCCAAGAACCCCCCCCCCATGTACATCACCCTCTACTACATAGTCACCCGGCTCCCTGACTCCCTTCGCGTAGTCAGGGACCACTTCCTCTCAGTTTGCCCCACCACTCTCACCGTTGACCTCCTCGAGAAGTCCCTCCTAGCAGCAGAGAAGAGCATAGTCGCTGTAGGAGCCTCTCGTGGTGACCCTCGCACCCCCATCTTTGAGGGGTGTTCCCCCTCCCCCCTTTTGCCCTCTGTTGCCTCTGCTGCTGCGGCCGACCTCGTTGGGCTTGAGTCGGTCGGTGCGGCGTCTACCCCTAGCGGGAGACGTCGCCCTGGCAAGGGCAAGGGGGGCAGGGGCACTGGAGGAGCTAGCGGGGGCGGTGGAGGCGGAGGTGGAGGCGGTGGAGGGGGTGGGGGTGGCGGTGGGGGTGGTGGCGGGGGTGGAGGTGTCGGTGGCGGCAGTGGAGGCGGAGGCGGAGGCGGCGGTGGCGGTGGGAGCGGAGGTGGCGGCGGTGGAGGAGGAGGCGGCGGAGGAGGTGGAGCTGGTCGGGGTGGCGCTGCGCAGAGGGTCGGCTCCGGTGGTGGTCAGCGCCAGCAGCAGCAGCAGCAGCAGCAGCAGCAGCAGTGCACTCGTGACATCCCCTCCCCTCAGCAGCTCCGTGAGTGGTACACTGCACGCCAGAGGGGTTGGGGTACTGGTCCGTGCACCTACGTCCTCCGCACCGGCGACCGCGCGGGTGACCAGTTCGGGGGTGCGCACTCCACCCAGCGCTGCTTTGGCCGCCTGACGGACGCTTGGCGTCACCAGTTCCCTGAGGCCACTGAGATCCCCCGCTGGGGTGAGCTGTCTAGGGCGTGTGTAGCTGTCTTTGACCTTGACTTTGATGCTATTCTTGCTGCCATGTATACTGTGACTATTAGTGATGAGGGTGACTGTTACCGGTGTTTTCCGCCCGACCCGGGCATTGCGACTGCTGCTCTAGGTACTGGTGAGGCTGCTGCTCTAGGTGCTAGCGAGGCTGCTGCTCTAGGTGCGTCTGCTCCCTCAGGTGCTGGTGAGTCTGCTCTCTCAGGTTCTGCGTCGGCTTCGGCCTCCCACACCTTCACCCTTGACTCGGGGGCTTCTCGCTCCTTCTTTCGAGACCGCACCACACTCACGCCGCTTGGCCGGCCAGTTGCAGTCTCTCTGGCAGACCCCTCTGGGGGTCCTGTCCTTGCTCACTTCTCCACTGTCCTCCCGTGTCCGGCGGCCCCCTCTGGCACCCTGTCTGGTCTTTACCTCCCCTCGTTCTCTACGAACTTGGTGAGTGGTGCTGACCTACAGGATGCGGGGGTTCACCAGTTCACTCCTGCGAGTCAGCGGGTGACCCACTGCACGGACGCTCGGACAGGCCGACACCTGGCCACGTTTACACGTCGGCCGGGGTCGAGCCTGTACACACTGACCACTGCGTCTCCTCCGGTCACTGCGTCTGGTCAGGTAGCTGCGTCAGGTCAGGTGTTTGCTGCAGCGTCCAGGTCTGGTCCTGAGTCTGCCCCCTGTTCGTGTCGCCTCCTGTCTCACGAGACTCTCCTCTGGCACCACCGCCTTGGTCACCCCTCCCTGCTTCGTCTCCGAGGCATGGCCTCCCGTGTCCTTGTCTCTGGTCTTCCCCGGTCCCTCCCTCCCCTTCCTCCGGGGCCTGGCCCTACCTGCGTCCCCTGTGTCGAGGGGCGGCAGCGGGCTGCCCCTCACTCCTCCCAGTTTCCTCCGACAGAGGCCCCGCTGCAGACGCTTCACATGGACGTGTGGGGCCCGGCCCGCGTCCGTGGACAGGGTCACGAGCGCTACTTCCTGTTGGTGGTTGACGACTACTCGCGTTACACCACAGTCTTCCCCTTGCGCAGAAAGGGTGATGTCACTGAGGTGTTGATCGACTGGATCCGCGCAGCTCGTCTCCAGCTCAGGCAGAGCTTCGGCTCGGACTTTCCTGTTCTGCGTCTGCACTCTGACAGAGGTGGAGAGTTCTCCTCTGGCCTTCTGCGAGCCTACTGTCGTGCACGAGGCATCCGCCAGACCTTCACGCTTCCGGACTCTCCACAGCAAAATGGGATTGCTGAGCACCGCATTGGCATGGTCATGGACGTCGCCCGTACGTCCATGATGCATGCGGCTGCCCCCCATTTTCTGTGGCCGTTTGCTGTTCGGTACGCGGCGCATCAGATCAACCTTCACCCCAGGGTCTCCATGCCGGAGACCTCCCCAGCCTTGCTGTGGACGGGGAAGGTTGGCGATGCGTCTGCGTTCCGTGTCTGGGGATCTCGGGCGTTTGTCCGCGACTTGTCTGCGGACAAGCTGTCCCCTCGTGCTGCTCCTTGCGTCTTCCTTGGCTTCCCCCCTGACGCGCCAGGGTGGCAGTTCTACCACCCCACCTCTCGCCGTGTTCTGTCCTCCCAGGACGTCACGTTTGACGAGTCGGTCCCCTACTACCGCCTCTTCCCCTACCGCACTCCGTCCTTCCCCCCGCCACCGCTCTTCCTTGTACCAGGTCCCCCCCCGGTAGACCCCCTCCCCCCTCAGGGTCCTGCCCCTTCAGGTGTGTCCCAGGTAGACGCAGTCGAGCCTGTCGAGGTTACTGGTGACTCTGGTGCTGCTGAGGGTGCTGAGCCTGGGGGTGCTGACTCTGGGGGTGCTGAGCGTGTGGGTGCTACGCCTGGGGGTGCTGAGCCGGAGGGTGCTACTACTGGGGGTCCTGAGCCTGGGGGTGCTGAGCCTGGGGGTGCTACTACTGGGGGTGCTGAGCCTGGGGGTGCTGAGCCTGGGGGTGCGGAGCCTGAGGGAGCTGGGCCTGCTCGTGTGGCGTCTGGCGGTGCTGAGCCTGGAGGTTCTCCGGGTGCTTCGTCTCGGCGGGAGCCACTCTCTCCACAGGAGCTGCGCGAGTGGTTCGCCCGGCGCTGGAGGCGTGCTGCTGGAGCTGGAGGTTCTTCGGCTGCTGAGGGTGCTGGTGCCGTGGGTCCCGGAGGTGCTCGTACTGGGAGTACTGGAGCTGCTGGGCCTGCGGGTACGACTGGAGCTGGAGCTGCTGAGGGTGTTGGCGCTGAGGCTACTGCTGTCGGTCCTGGAGGCGGTCCTGCTGGGGGTACTACTGGTGCGGCTGGAGGTCCTGGAGCTGGAGGTGCTGCTGGCGCTGGTGCTGCCGCTTGGGGTACTGGTGCTGTCCCTGCTGTGTCTGGAGTCGCCGCGCGGCCTCGGCCGTACTTCGTTCCGCTCCTTCAGCAGGTTCTTGGTCTCTCGCCTTCTACTAGTCCTCCTCCTCCCTTAGCGTGTCCACAGCCTGTCCCGTCACAGTTCCGGTTACAGCCGGCCTCCCCACTGCCTGCTCCCTCTCCCTACACTGGTCCTACTGGAGGTCTTGCTGAGCGTCGTGAGCCTGCGTCCCGCCCTGCGTCGCCTGTCCGTGCTGCTCGCACTAGTGGTCGTGGTTCGCGTCAGCGTCCTCCTCCTGTCCCTGGCACGCACCGGATGTCTCTGCGTCCGTCCACTGCTCCTCTGCGTGCCCCTTTGCCTTCTCCTCCTGAGTCCTCTCTTCCTGCTCTTCCTGACCCGGAGTCGGACTCTCTTCGTGCTGCCAGTCCTACTGTCACACGTCTTCTTGCTACTGTTGTCACTGACCCTTCCTTTGAGTCCACTGCTGCGTCTGCCCTAGTTACTGAGCTCGTCGACTTTGCTGCTCGCTGTCGTCTAGACTACGCTGCTAGTCTTGTTGCTGAGTCTGTCTGTCCTCCGTCCGTCGGGGGTGAGTGTGCCCTTGGCACGGACGTCCTTGAGGACAGGCAGGAGGAGTTCCAGTGTTTGGCTGCTGCTTCACCTCATTTCGTGTCCGTACTGCTTACCCCTGAGGGAGACCCGGATGCACTTGACATCCCGACTCCGCGCTCTTACGCGGAGGCGATAGAGGGTCCCTACTCCTCTCAGTGGCAGGCAGCTATGGACGCAGAGATGGCTTCCTGGAAGTCCACAGGCACCTACGTCGACGAGGTTCCCCCGCCTGGGGCGAACATCGTCAGTGGCATGTGGATTTTCAGGGTGAAGCGGCCGCCGGGTTCTCCGCCTGTCTTCAAGGCGCGTTACGTGGCTCGTGGCTTTAGTCAGCGGCAGGGAGTTGACTACTTTCAGACCTTCTCTCCCACCTCGAAGATGACCACTCTTCGGGTACTGCTGCACATAGCTGCTCACCGCGACTACGAGCTGCACTCTCTTGACTTCAGCACTGCTTTCTTGCAGGGTAGCCTGCACGAGGAGATCTGGCTACGTCGCCCACCTGGCTTCACTGGGTCTTTTCCTCCTGGCACCCAGTGGAGCCTCCGGCGGCCAGTCTACGGTCTCCGCCAGGCACCGCGTGAGTGGCACGACACACTGAGGACTACACTTGCGGCTCTTGGGTTTGCTCCCTCTACTGCCGACCCGTCGCTGTTTCTGCGCACCGACACTTCTTTGCCGCCGTTCTACATCCTCGTGTACGTCGACGACTTGGTCTTTGCCACAGCTGACACTGCTGGACTCGCCCACGTGAAGTCCGAGCTGCAGAAGAGACACACGTGCACAGACCTGGGTGAACTGCGCAGCTACCTTGGCTTGCAGATCACCCGGGACAGAGCACGCCGCACCATTACCCTGACTCAGTCACACATGGTGCAGCAGGTCCTTCAGCGCTTCGGCTTCACGTACTCCTCGCCTCAGGCTACTCCTCTGCCTACTCGCCACTCGCTCTCAGCTCTGCCTTCGGATGAGTCCGTAGAGTCGAGTGGCCCGTACCCAGAGCTTGTTGGCTGCCTCATGTACCTGATGACCTGCACACGACCTGACCTTGCATACCCTCTTAGCATTCTCGCACGCTATGTTGCTCCTGGGAGACACAGACCGGAGCACATGGCTGCAGCGAAGAGGGTGTTGCGCTACTTGTGCAGTACGTCGGGCATGGGGCTTGTGCTTGGAGGGCAGAGTCCAGTGGTCCTCACTGGGCACGCAGACGCTTCTTGGGCTGACGACCAGGCTACGCAGCGGTCGTCACAGGGTTACACCTTCAGCCTTGGTTCCGGTTCTGTTTCGTGGCGGGCTACCCGCTCGTCTTCTGTTCTCGGCTCCAGTTGTGAGGCTGAGATCTACGCTGGGGCCATGGCTGCACAGGAGCTTCGCTGGCTCACCTACCTTCTGACTGACCTCGGAGAGCCGCCTCGTTCTCCTCCAGTGCTGTACGTAGACAACAAGGCCATGCTGGCCTTGTGTCGAGAGCAGAGACTGGAGCACAGAACGAAGCACATTGCTCTCCGCTACTTCCTTGCTCGTGAGCTACAGCAGCGTGGTCAGCTGCGACTTGCGTACGTGGCCTCTCAGGCCAACACTGCTGATATCTTCACCAAGGCACTTGCGCCTTGTGATCATCAGCGTTTCTGTACTCAGCTGGGCCTTGTGCCTACCTTGCCTCACTTGCTCACCCCTTGACCTTGTTTGTACTGTTGCAAATATATATACACGTGCTCTTGCTTGTCTAGCCTTATATATATATGTAATCCTGCATGTGAACTGGCCTTGTGGCCTTGAACTTGTGCTCGGAATGTGTGGTGACTTTGTGATCCACCCTGAGCTTGCTTTGCTTTGCTTGACTGGTCTTGTGACCCCTTGTTCTCCCCCACTTTGCCTATGGGGGTGTGTCAGATTTATATGACAGAGCTACTGTAGGCTATAGTGGGGTAGCACATATGGGGTACAGTTTTCTAGGGTTTGTATTTGTACCCAACTTTCCCTTAGTCATTCTCATTCCTCGTTTCTTCTCAGTACGCCGCGCATCAGCTCAACCTCTGGCCCCGTGTCTCTGTTCCGGAGACCTCGCCTACCCTACGTTGGACGGGGGAGGTTGGCGAAGCGTCGGTGTTCCGAGTCTGGAGATGTCGAGCCTTTGTCCGCGATACGTCCGCGGACAAGCTCTCCTCCCGTGCCGTTCCCTGTGTCTTCCTTGGCTTTGTCCCTGACGCGCCTGGCTGGCAGTTTTACCACCCCACCTCGCGCCGTGTCTTTGCCTCTCAGGACGTCACCTTTGACGAGTCGGTACCCTTTTACCGTCTCTTCCCCTACCGCACTGCCCCGCTCTGATAGAGAATGAATGGTTGAATTGAGAGAGAAGTGAGTACAAGTACCTAAACCTAGAATTGTGTACCCCCTAAAGGCTAACCCACTGTAGCCTAAACAACTACAACATATGTAATGTTTGACACACCCCCATAGGCGAAGTGGGGGAGAGCAAGGGGTCACAAGACCAGTCAAAGCAAAGCAAGGCAAAACAAGCTCAGGGTGGATCTCAAGGATACCACACAAATTCCGAGCACAAGCAAGCGGTCACAAGACCAGTTCACATGCAGTTTGATAATATAACAAGAGATACAGTGATCACAACCTAACAAGTGTAAGCATGCAGGTATATATATAGAGATCACAGTACAAGCAGAGTCAAGAAGTGAGCAAGTGAGGGAAAGTAGGCACAAGGCCTAGAACAGTACAGAAACGCTGATGGTCACAAGGCTGAAGCGCCTTGGTGAACACATCAGCAGTGTTGGCCCGAGTGGCCACGTAAAGCAGACGAAGCTGACCACGCTGCTGCAGCTCTCGAGCAAGGAAGTACCGCAGAGCGATATGCTTCATTCTGTGCTCCAGTCTGTGCTCCTCACACAAGGCAATGGTAGCCTTGTTGTCGACGTACAGCACTGGAGGAGAACTAGGCCGCTCTCCCAGGTCGGTCAGCAGGTAGGTGAGCCAGCGTAACTCCTGTGCAGCCATGGCTGTGGCGTAGATCTCAGCCTTACAACTGGAGCTGAGAACCGAAGAAGAACGAGTAGAACGCCAAGAAACTGAACCAGAGCCAAGGCTGAAGGTGTAACCCTGTGACGACCGCTGAGTAGCCTGGTCGTCAGCCCAAGAAGCGTCTGAGTGCCCAGTGAGTACAACTCGGTCTCGTCCTCCAAGCACTAGCCCCATGCCCGACGTACTGCACAGGTAGCGCAACACCCTCTTAGCAGCATCCATGTGCTCCTTCCGGTGACGGCCAGGAGCTACATAGCGTGCAAGGATGCTAAGAGAGTATGCGAGGTCAGGTCGAGTGCAGGTCATCAGGTACATGAGGCAGCCCACAAGCTCTGGATACGGGCCACTCGGCTCTACGGACTCATCCGAAGGCAGAGCTGAGAGCGAGTGACTTGTAGGCAGAGGAGTGGACTGAGGCGAGGAGTACGTGAAGCCGAAGCGCTGAAGGACCTGCTGCACCATGTGTGACTGAGTCAAGGTGATGGTGCGCCGTGCTCTGTCCCGGGTGATCCGCAAGCCAAGATAGCTTGTCAGTTCACCCAGGTCTGTGCACGTGTGTCTCTTCTGCAGCTCCGACTTCACGTGGGCGAGTGCCGCAGTATCAGCAGTGGCAAAGACCAAGTCGTCGACGTACACGAGGATGTAGAACGGCGGCAGCGAAGTGTCGGTGCGTAGAAACAGCGACGGGTCAGCAGTAGAGGGAGCGAACCCAAGAGCCGCAAGTGTAGTCCTCAGTGTGTCGTGCCACTTACGCGGTGCCTGTCGGAGACCGTAGACTGGCCGCCGGAGGCTCCACTGGGTACCAGGAGGGAACGACCCAGTGAAGCCAGGTGGGCGGCGCAGCCAGATCTCCTCGTGCAGGCTGCCCTGTAGGAAAGCAGTGCTGAAGTCAAGAGAGTGGAGCTCGTAGTCACGCTGAGCGGCGACGTGCAGCAGAACCCGAAGAGTGGTCATCTTCGGGGTCGGGGAGAAGGTCTGGAAGAAGTCCACTCCCTCTCGCTGACTGAAGCCTCGTGCAACGTAACGCGCCTTGAAGACAGGCGGAGAACCCGGCGGCCGCTTCACCCTGAAAATCCACATACCACTGACGATGTTCGCCCCAGGTGGGGGAACCTCGTCAACGTAGGTGCCTGTAGACTTCCAGGAAGCCATCTCTGCGTCCATGGCTGACTGCCACTGAGAGGAGTAGGGACTCTCGATCGCCTCAGCGTACGATCGAGGAGTCGGGATGTCTGGTGCATCCGGGTCTCCCTCAGGGGCAACTAGCATGGACACGAGATGAGGTAAAGGCGAAGCACTCAAACTCCTCCTGCCTGTCCTCAAGAACGTACGTGCCAAGAGCACACTCACCCCCGACGGACGGAGGACAGACAGACTCAGACTCAGCAACTAGGCTAGCGGCGTAGTCTAGACGACAAGTGGCAGCAAAGTCGACAAGCTCAGCAACTAAGGCAGACGCAGCAGCGGACTCAAAGGAAGGGTCAGTGACAACAGTAGCCAGGAGACGCGTGACAGTAGGACTGGTAGCGCGAAGGGAGTCAGACTCCGGGTCAGCAAGAGCAGGAAGAGAGGACGCAGGAGGAGACGGGAGAGGGACACGCTGGGGAGCAGTGGAAGGACGCAGAGTCATATAGTGTGTGCCGGGGACAGCAGGAGGACGCTCACGCGGAACACGGCTAGCAGTGCGAGCAGCACGAACAGGTGACGCAGGACGAGACACAGGCGACACAGGACGAGACTCTGGCTCACGACGCTCTGTAAGACCGCCTGTCGGACCAGTGTAGGGAGAAGGACCAGGAAGGGGCGAGGCAGGCGGCAGCTGTGACTGCGACTGGACAGACGGAGGACACTCTAAGGAGGGAGGAGGACGACGAGGAGGAGGCTGACCAAGAACCTGCTGAAGGAGCGGAACGAAGTACGGCCGCGGCCGTGCAGTGTCTCCAGAGCCAGAAGAGACACCAGCGCCAGGGTCCACAGCACCAGCAGCAGCACCAACACCCGGGTCCGCAGCACCAGCAGCAGCTCCAACGCCCGGGTCCTCAGCACCAGTAGCAGCTCCAACTCCAGGGTCAGCAGGACCAGCAGCAGCTCCAACGCCCGGGTCCGCAGCACCAGCTGCAGTCCCAACACCCGGGTCCTCAGCACCAGCAGAAGCTCCAACTCCAGGGTCAGCAGCACCAGCAGCAGCGCCAACGCCCGGGTCCGCAGCACCAGCAGCAGCTCCAACGCCCGGGTCCGCAGCACCAGCAGCAGCTCCAACGCCCGGGTCCTCAGCACCAGTAGCAGCTCCAACTCCAGGGTCAGCAGGACCAGCAGCAGCTCCAACGCCCGGGTCCGTGACACGAGGAGCGCCACTCCTGAGAGTGCAGCGCCGAGCGTACCACTCGCGAAGCCGCCGGGGAGAGGGCAGCTCCCGCCTAGGTGGGGAAGCACGAGCACCAGCTCCAGCAGCACTCCGAGCTCCAGAAGTACCTCTCCTGAGGCTGCAGTACTCTAAGTACCACTCACGCAGCTGCTGTGAGGAGAGAGCTCCTCCAGGTGTAGCACTCCTAGGCTCAGCACCTCCAGACTCAGCACTCCCAGGCTCAGTACCCGCAGGCTCCGCACCCCCAGGCTCAGCACTCGCAGGCTCCGCACCCTCAGACTCCGCAACCCCAGGCTCCGCACCCCCAGGCTCCGCACACTAAGGCTCAGCACCGCAAGCAGGACGAGAGTCGACAGCTACCTCAACAGGCTCAACCGGGTCTACCTGGGACACACCTGAGGGAGCGGCACCCTGAGGGGGGAGGGGGTCTACCACAGCAGCACCTGGCGCGAGGAAGAGAGGCGGGGGGGGGAGCGGGGCAGTGCGGTAGGGGAAGAGGCGGTAGTAGGGCACAGACTCGTCAAAAGTGACGTCCTGAGAGGGCAGAACACGGCGCGAGGTGGGGTGGTAAAACTGCCAACCGGACGCATCCGGGACAAAGCCAAGGAAGACGCAGGGAACAACGCGGGAGGAGAGCTTGTCCGCGGACGTGTCGCGAACAAAAGCTCGAGATCCCCAGACCCGAAAACGCGACGCATCACCAACCTCTCCCGTCCAACGCAGTGTCGGGGAAGTCTCCGGCAAGGAGACACGGGGCCAGAGGTTGAGCTGATGTGCAGCGTATCGGACCGCAAACGGCCACAGGAAATGGGGGGCAGCCGCATGGATCAAGGAGGTACGAGCGACCTCCATGACCAAGCCAATGCGGCGCTCAGCAACCCCATTCTGCTGTGGAGAGGCCGGAAGCGTGAACGACTGGCGGATGCCGTGCTCCGCACAGTAGGCTGCCAAGAGGTCGGAGGAGAACTCACCACCTCTGTCAGAGTGCAAGCGCAGGACAGGAAAGTCCGAGTGGAAACGCTCGCTGAGCTGGAGACGAGAAGCGCGGATCCAAGGGATCAAAACATCAGGGACCTCACCCTTGGTGCGCAAGGGGAAGACCGTGGTGTAACGCGAGTAGTCGTCAACAACTCTCAGGAAGTACCTCTCCTGACCCTGACCACGGACGCGGGCGGGGCCCCACACGTCCATGTGGAGCGTCTGCAGGGGAGCAGTCGTCGGGGGAAACGAGGAGGAGTGAGGAGCAGCGCGCTGCCGCCCCTCGACACAGGGAAGACAGGGAGGAGCAGGCGAGGGTGGGAGGGGAGGGAGAACCCTGGGAAGACCAGAGACAAGGTACCGTTTGTGCATGGCCCGAAGGCGCTGCACGGACGGGTGACCAAGTCGGTGGTGCAAGAGGACGGTCTCGTGCGCCAGAGAGCGACACGAGCAGGGGGCCGACAGCTGACATGACGCAGACGCAGACGCAGCTACCTGAGGGGACTCAGTGGTCAGTGTCTACAGGTCGGACCCCGGCTGCCGTGTGAAGGTAGCCAGGTGACGGCCCGTCCGAGCACACGTGCAGTGTGTCACGCGCTCGTAGGCAGGGGTGAACTGGTGGACACCCCCGTCCTGGAGCGCACTACCCGCCACCAAGTTCGTAGAGAACGAGGGGAGGTAGAGACCTGACAGTGTGCCCGACGGGACCGCAGGACAGGGGAGGACAGTGGAGGAGGTCGCAAGGACCGGACCCCCAGAGGGGTCAGCGAGGGAGACTGCAACCGGCCGAGCAAGCTGCTCAAGGGCCGTGCGGTCACGAAAGAAACAGCGGGAAGCACCTGAGTCCAGTGTGAAGGTGTGCAGTGCCTCAGTCGGCTCAGTACCAGGGGGCGCAGACTCACTAGCAGCTAGAGCGGTGGCCTCACCAGCACCTGGGGTAGCAGACACTCTAGCACCTAGAGCGGCAGCCTCACTGGTCCGAATGCCCGGGTCGGGCGGAACACGCAGGTACTGAGCACCCTCTCCACTAATAGACATCACATACATGGCAGTGAGAATAGCATCAAAGTCTAGTGCAAAGATATCAATGTTTTTCTTCATCAGATCAGCCCAGCGGGGCAGCTCAGTGGCCTCAGGAAACTGAGTGCGCCAAGCGTCGTCGAGGCGAGAGAAGCAGCGCTGCGTGGGGTGAGCCCTCCCACACGTCTGACCAGTGCGGTCACCAGTGCGGATAACGTACGTGCAGCTAAGGCCACCCCCCCCCCCCGTGCTGAGAGTACCACTCACGAAGCTCCTGGGGCGACGGAGTGTGCTGCTGTCTCTGGCCACTGCCAGCGCCTCCACGACCACCACTGCTGCCGCCAACTCCTCGACCACCCCCTCCCCTGCCTCTGCCGCGTCCACCGCCGCCCCCACCACCACCCCCGCCCCTGCCACCTCCCCCGTCGCTGCCGCCACCACCCCCACCGCTGCCACTAGCCCCTCCAGCCCCACCACCACCCCCACCGCCGCCACCACCCCCACCACCGCCTCCCCCGCCGTCACCTCCGCCTCCCTTGCCCCCTTTGCCCTTGCCGCTGCGGCGCCAGCTCGAAGCAGGCGCAGTCCCGACCTTCTCAGCACCAAGGAGGTCGACAGAAGAAGCAGAGGCTACAGAGGGAAGAAGGGGGGAAGGGGAACACCCCTCGAAGAAAGGGGTGCGGGGGTCGCCACGAGAGGCACCTACAGCGACTATGCTAGCCTCAGCTGCAAGTAGTTCCTTCTCGAGGAGGGCAATGGTGAGCTCAGTGGGGCAGCGAGCTAGGAAGTGGTCCCTGACTGCACGCAAAGAGTCAGGGAGGCGGGTGACTAGGTGGTAGAGAGTGAGCCAGAGCGGGGGGGGGGTTCGTGGCAAGAAACTCATCAGGCATAGCGGCACGGAAGCGGGCCTCACTAGTACGGAGGTGCGTGATGAGGTCAGCGACTGTGTGGAAGGAGGCGAGGTCGGGGAACAGGTAGGGGAGTGAGAGACGGCCTAGCGCGGCAGAGGCAGGTGAGGAGTAGCGGGCAACGACAGCAGTGTACAGTGCCTGTGCAGTCTTGTGCTGGCCAAAGTGCTCGCGCTCATCTATCGGCAGGGAGTTGCGAATAGCAAAGCGAGCGTGGGCGTCACGAGTCTGCCACTGTGAGCGGGCAGTGCTGTCAGCAGTAGCAGCAGGGGCAGTGGCATGGCCTAGGGCGTGATCGTACAGTGAGATGTCCTCCTTGGCAGTGAGCTGTAGGAAGAGGTGCAGGTCATCTAGCCAGGTGTCAAACTTCACTGGGCGGCCCTCAGTATCGAAAGCTAGTACAGGAGGGCTAGCCATAGTAGCAGTAGGAGCAGCAGTATAGTAGAAGGAGCAGTAGCAGTAGGTGCACCCTAAAAGCAGTAGGCAGCGCGACTCAGGTAGGGTGGCTCGGTCCAGAAAGGCTGCTCAGTACGGGCGGCGCGGTTTGGTTCAGGTAGGGCGGCGCGGCTCGGTTCGGGCGGCGCGGCTCGGCTCGGACTGGGCGGCTCGGTTCGGGCGGCTCGGTTCGGGCGGCCTGGTTCTGGCGGGGCCGTGGCTGTCGCGTGCAAGGCGCTAAGGGGCGGCGCGTGGGGTCGACGGGGCCGCTAAGGGGTGGGCGCGCGGGGTCTACGGGGCTGACGGGGCCGCTAAGGGACGGCGCGTGGGGTCGACGGGGCCAGCGGGGCCTCTAGGCGGGGCGCACGTGGGGTCGACAGGGCCAGCGGGGCCTCTAGGCGGGGCCGACGGGGCCTCTAGGAGGGGCGTGCGCGGGGTCGACGGGCCGACGGGGCCTCTAGGTGGGGCCGACGGGGCCTCTAGGTGGGGCGCGCGGGCCGACGGGGCCTCTAGGTGGGGCCGACGGGGCCTTTAGGTGGGGCGCGCTCGGGGTCGACGGGCCGACGGGGCCTCTAAGGGGCGGCGCGCGGGTCGCTAAGGGGCCGTTAAAAGAGGGGCGCTGGGGGAGGCGCTCGAGGGCGCTCCGACAGTGAGGCGCACGAGGGCGCTAGTAGGCAGTCAGCAGTGGTGGGCCCTAAGAAATCGGTCCTAGCGAAGGACCTGCTCTGTATACCATGTTAGAGAATTGAATTGAGAGAGAAGTGAGTACAAGTACCTAAACCTAGAATTGTGTACCCCCTAAAGGCTAACCCACTGTAGCCTAAACAACTACAACATATATAATGTTTGACACGCTCCCCCCCCCGCCGCTCTTCCTCACCCCAGGTGTCCCGTCGGTAGACCCCCTCCCTCCCCAGGGTGCTGCTCCCTCAGGTGTTTCCCAGGTAGACCCGGTTGAGCCTGTCGAGGTAGCTGTTGACTCTGGTCCTACGCGAGGTGCTGAGCGTGTTGAGCCTGGTGGTGCTGGGTCTGGGGGTACTGCGACTGGGGGTGCTGAGCCTGGGGGTGCGGAGACTGGGGGTGCTGAGTCTGGGGGTGCGGAGACTGCGGGTGCTGAGCCTGGGGGTGCTGCGACTGGGGGTGCTGAGCCTAGAGGAGCTGAGGCTGGGGGTTCTGAGACTGACCGTACAGCGCCTGTTGGCGCTCCCTCTTCACAGCAACTGCGTGATGGTACTCCCAGCGTTTCAGCCTTCGTCGTGGGGCTCCTAGAGCTGGGGGGTCTGCTGGAGTTGGGGCTGGTGGCCCTGCGGGTGCAGTGTCGCAGCCGGAGCCTCCCTCCCCTTTGCGGCTACGTGAGTGGTACGCTCGGCGCTGCAGCCTCCGGAGTGGAGCTCCTGGTGCTGAGGTACCGCCAGTTGGAGGCCCTGCTGCTACTGGAGGTCCTGGAGCTACTGGAGCTGCTGCTGGTGCTGCTGGAGGTCCTGGAGCTGCTGGAGATGCTGCTGGTGCTGCTGGAGGTTCTGGAGCTGCTGGAGGTGCTGCTGGTGGTGCTGGTGCTGCTGGAGGTTCTGGAGCTGCTGGAGGTGCTGCAGGTGCTGCTGGAGGTTCTGGAGCTGCTGGAGGTGCTGCTGGTGCTGGTTCGGCTGGAGGTTCTTGTGCTGTCTCTGCTGCTTCTGGGGGCACTTCACGGCCGCGGCCGTACTTCGTTCCGCTCCTTCAGCAGGTTCTTGGTCAGCCACCTCCTCCTAGTCCTCCTCCCTCCTTAGAGTGTCCTCCGCCTGTCCAATCGCAGTCACAGCTACCGCCTGCCTCGCCACTTCCTGGTCCTTCTCCCTACACTGGTCCGACAGGCGGTCTTACAGAGCATCGTCAGCCTGAGTCTCGTCCTGTGTCGCCTGTGTCTCGTCCTGTGTCACCTGTTTGTGCTGCTCGCACTGGTCCTCGTGTTGCACGTGAGCGTCCTCCACCTGTCCCTAGCACACACTATATGACTCTGCGTCCTTCCACTGCTCCACAGCGTGTCCCTCTGCCGTCTCCTCCTGCGTCCTCTCTTCATGTTCTTGCTGACCCGGAGTCTGACTCTCTTCGTGCTGCCAGTCCTACTGTCACGCGTCTCCTGGCCACTGCTGTCACTGAACGTTCCTTTGAGTTAGTTGCTGAGCTTGTCGACTTTGCTGCACGCTGTCGTCTAGACTACGCCGCGAGTCTTGTTGCTGAGTATGAGTCTGTCTGTCCTCCGTCCGTCGGGGGTGAGTGTGCTCTAGGCACGGACGTCCTTGAGGACAGACAGGAGGACCTTGAGTGTCTTGCAGCCGCTGCGCCTCATCTCGTGTCCATGCTGATTGCCCCTGAGGGAGACCCGGATGCTCCAGACATCCCGACCCCGCGCTCTTACGTTGAGGCGATCGCGGGTAAGTACTCCTCTCAGTGGCAGTCAGCCATGGACGCAAAGATGGCATCTTGGAAGTCTAGTGGCACTTACGTCGACGAGGTTCCCCCTCCTGGGGCGAACATCGTCAGTGGCATGTGGATTTTCAGGGTGAAGCGGCCGCCAGGTTCTCCGCCTGTCTTCAAGGCTCGTTACGTTGCTCGAGGCTTCAGTCAGCGAGAGGGAGTAGACTTCTTTCAGACCTTCTCCCCCACCCCGAAGATGACCACTCTTCGGGTGCTACTGCACGTTGCCGCTCAGCGTGACTACGAGCTTCACTCTCTTGACTTCAGCACAGCTTTCTTGCAGGGCAGCCTGCACGAGGAGATCTGGCTGCGCCGCCCTCCTGGCTTCACTGGGTCGTTTCCTCCTGGTACCCAGTGGAGCCTCCGGCGGCTGGTCTACGGTCTCCGCCAGGCGCCACGTGAGTGGCACGACACACTCAGGACTACTCTTGCGGCACTTGGGTTCGCGCCTTCTACTGCTGACCCGTCGCTGTTTCTGCGCACCGACACATCGCTGCCGCCGTTCTACATCCTAGTGTACGTCGACGACTTGGTCTTTGCCACTGCTGACATTGAGGCTCTCGCCCACGTGAAGTCGGAGCTGCAGAAGAGACACACGTGCACAGACCTGGGTGAACTGCGCAGCTACCTTGGCTTGCAGATCACCCGGGACAGAGCACGCCGCACCATCACAGTGACTCAGTCACACATGGTGCAGCAGGTCCTTCAGCATTTCGGCTTCACATGGTCCTCAGCACAGGCCACTCCTCTGGCTACAGGTCACTCGCTCTCAGCTCTGCCTTCGGATGAGTCCGTAGAGCCGAGTGGTCCTTACCCAGAGCTAGTTGGCTGCCTCATGTACCTGATGACTTGCACTCGTCCTGACCTAGCGTACCCTCTCGGCCTTCTGGCCCGTTACGTGGCTCCTGGTAGGCACTGAAAGGTGCACTGGGATGCTGCAAAGAGGGTATTGCGCTACTTGTGCAGTACATCGGGCATGGGGCTCGTGCTTGGAGGAGGGAGCTCAGTTGTTCTCACTGGGCACTCAGACGCTTCTTGGGTTGACGACCAGGCTACTCAGCGGTCGTCACAGGGTTACACCTTCAGCCTTGGCTCTAGCTCAGTTTCGTGGCGTTCTACACGTTCGTCTTCAGTTCTCAGCTCCAGTTGTGAGGCTGAGATCTACGCCACAGCCATGGATGCACAGGAGTTACGCTGGCTCACCTACCTGCTGATCGACCTGGGAGAGCGGCCTCGTTCTCCTCCAGTGCTGTACGTCGACAACAAGGCTGCCATTGCCTTGTGTGAGGAGCACAGACTGGGGTACAGAACAAAGCACATCGCTCTACGTTACTTTCTGGCTCAAGAGTTGCAGCAGCGTGGTCAGCTTCGTCTGCGTTACGTGGCCACTCAGGCCAACACTGCTGATATATTCACCAAGGCACTTCAGTCTGGTGATCATCATCGTTTCTGCACTTTGCTAGGGCTTGTGCCCACTTTTCCTCACTTGTTGTAGACTTTGCTTGTACTGTGATGTATATATATATACCTACATGCTTGCTAGATATAGATCACTGTGATGCTTGTGCTACATATATGCCTCTACATGTGAACTGGCCTTGTGGCCATTTGCTTGTGCTCATAGTGTGTGGTGACGTTGTGATCCACCCTGAGCTTGCTTTGTCTTTCTTGACTGGTCCGTGACCCCTTGCTCTCCCCCACTTAGCCTATGGGGGTGTGTCAAACATTATATATGTTTCTGCTGTGTAGGGTACAGTGGGTTAGCCTTTAGGGGGTACATTTCTCTAGGGTTTCATACTTGTACTCCCAACTGTTTCTAGTTCACCACTTCTTGTTTCTGACATAAGTTTGACAAAGGGGAGGGAAAGAATGACGCTATCGAACGAATGAAAGACCTACACAGAAAGAGCCTATGGAACAATAGAAGAACGAATGCATGCAATAATAGAAAATAGTAACAGAATATCACGAGAAGGAAATCACTTTCTAACAAAACGAGTGAAGGAGCACTAACATTACAAATCGACACAAATTGAAGAATCGAAGGAAGAGAAAATAAGACAAAAGAAAAGGAGGAAATCTGTATGAATTGAATGCATTGAGAATGAAATGTGAAGAGTAATGGATAACAAAATGATGACATGTTTTTCAGAGATTAGGACAATGCGAAAATCGTTGATAGCAAGAAGAGAGGGGCATTGGGTAGGAACGACCTAGTTGCTCAGTTGAAATGACCTTAACCCTTCAAAAATGATCTAGCTTTAGTAAGTTCAACGACACGAGATTAAGAAACGTTGGTCTAATTTATAATATCTAACCTAAATCTAGTTGATAGCTTAGTGTTGATTCTCCTTTCTTTTAATTGGTTGCTAGGAGCATGACTAGCGGCCTTGACTAGCTAGGAGGAAGAACCAAGCTGCGGTGGCGAGAGGAAAGGGGAGGCAGAAAGGAGGTCGATACAAACCCTAAGGCTGTGCTGATTGCGTCGTGTCATCACCTGTCTTGTAAATTAATTTGAAGGGAACGTTTAGTAGTTTTAGCGCAGTCATTAGGCTAGAGTACAATGAGCGAAGGCATGAGCGAAGAATATATAGCGAAACTACAGTGGTAGTGGTAATGTATGAAAATGGGGTGCGCGACAAGCCTGGCACCGAGGTTGGGAAATGACGAGGCGGAGGTACAGAGCGCGAGTTACCAACCGAACCGTGAGGTTGGGTCGCGTCGTGAACAGTGGCGGGAACAGTGTCGAGGCGAATGTTGCGAGTGGTAACGGATTACTGTTGGGTGCTGTTGGCGGGAACAGTGTTGTACGTGTCAGAGGTCCACTGGAGATCCCCGATTGATCCTAGGGAAGGGTTACAGGCACGTTGGCCTGGGGGGTTATGGGCGCACTGACCCGCTACTTAACAAGCCCTTTTATCCCAGTGGTCTAGTGGTTGGGATTCTGACATGGTATCAGAGCGAAGGTCTCGGGTTCGAATCCCAGTGTGTGCACCTCGGGCATCTCAGTGCGGGGGGGTGTCAGAGGTCCACTGGAGATCCCCGATTGATCCTAGGGAAGGGTTACAGGCACGTTGGCCTGGGGGGTTATGGGCGCACTGACCCGCTACTTAACAAGCCCTTTTATCCCAGTGGTCTAGTGACTGGGATTCTGACAGTACGCGCTGAACAGGGACGCAAAGTAAGGAAAAGGAATTTTTCCTTACACTACCCCCCCTCCTAAGAAGGCTCTCCTTACGAAAGCGCGTGTACATCCCGAAAATTTCAGCTGCGCAGGTACTCAGTGAGAACGGGGTGGTTCTCAATTCTGTCCAGGGGAACCGAGTTGTCCTCAATGGGCGTTCGGTCTTTCCAGCGAATCAAAAATTCGATCCGACGAGCTCCCCGTGGGTCACGCACTCGGTGGCTCAGAATCTTCTCCGGCGTGATAATTGGTTCTGTTGGCGGTCGTGTCATGCTGGCTGGGTGGTTGCGGGGCAGTTGACTGGTGGATGGCACGTAAGGGCAAAGCAGGCTGACGTGGAATGACGGGCTGACGTACTAGTCAACAGGGAGGAGGTGGGCGGTGACGGGTGTGATCATGTGGCTGATGCAAAATGGCCCACAATATCGGGGCCGGAGTTTTGGGGTGATGGGCAGGCGGAGATTCTGAGTGTCGAGTACAACTAGGTCGTCGGGCTAGTAAGTGACAGGTCGGCGGTGGCGGTCAGCGTTGCATTTAGCGATGATGTTGGACTTTTTTATTGCGTCTGCTGCTCGAGTCCGTGCTGCCTGTAAAATTTCGGCAAACTGTTGCGCTCGTGGCACCGGGTTGTCGGGATTTGGGGTCATAGGTACTTTGGGGTCTTATCCGTAGTTTAGGTAAAACGGTGACTGTTGGGTCGTGGCGGATGGCGAATAGTTGTATGCAAACTCGATGAGTGGCAGCTGCTGTTCCCAAGTGGTCGGGTCGTCGCACTTGGCTCGGAAGAGTTGCTCCATGGTCTGGTTTGTCCTTTCTGTCTGTCCGTCAGTCTCGGGGTGGTACAAAGAACTAAACTGTAGTCGCGTGCCGAACTGCTGCCACAGGTTCCGCTGGAAATTGCTGGTGAATTTCATGGTGCGATCGCTGATGATTGCTGCTGGTATCCCGTGCAGTCGAACAACGGTGGAGATGAAGAGGCGGGCTGTTTCTTCGGCTGTGATCGCTTTCTTGCAGGCTGAAAAATGTGCCATTTTCGTCAGCCGATTGACGACGACCAGGATCGCGTCGTTCCCAATCGCTCCGGCTGGTAACCCCGTGACGAAGCCCATCGTCACCTGCTGCCAAGGACGCACTAGGGGTGGTACCGGCTGCAACTGTCCTGCCGGCTGCTTCCGTGATGATTTCATGAGCTGGCAAGTGGGACACGGTGCCATGTCTCGCTGTACGTCGGTCAACATTTCGGGCCAGTAATAATACCGCTGCAGCTGCTGCCGTGTTTTCTCTACCCCGAAATGGCCTGAGGTAACTCCGTCGTGTGCTTCCTGTAATAGTAATTCCCGTAGTAGTGAGTACCCTGGTACCCAGATGCGGTCAGTGCCGGCTTTTACGTAACAAACTCCTTTTGCTGTTGCGAATTGCTGCGAATTTCCTCCTGTGAAGAATGGATCCGTTTGGTACTTGTTGGTAGATAGTCCTGTCAGTAGTGGGCTGGTCTGGGCAAGTAGTACCACATGGATCTGGGCTGTGGGGCGGGTCAGTGCGTCGGCGATGTTCAATGCCCCCTTTTTGTAGGTGACCGTGTAGTGAAAATTGGACTCGAGGAAATCGAGCCAGCGGATCTGTCGTGGGTTGAGGTGTGGCTGTGCGCGGAGGTACTGTAGCGATTTCTGGTCTGTACGTACTGTCACGTCGGCGCCGGTCAAGTAACAGCGCCACACTTTGAATGCGTGCACGATTGCAAGCATTTTGCAGTCGTGTACCGGGTAATTTTTTTCGGGCGGATGCAGTTTGTGGGACTCGTATGCGATGGGCTATAATCAGTTGTCGAAATCCTGTAGCAGTACGGCTCCAATGGCGATGTCGCTTGCGTCTCTAACTACTTCGAATGGGCGGTGTGGGTCGGCGATGAGCAGTACGGGCGGTGAACAGAGAACATTTTTCAGGGCAGAGAAGGCAGCATGCTCTTTCTCCCCCCATGTAAAAGCGACCCCCTTACGCAGTAAGTCTGTGAGTGGCGCTGTTAACCGTGCCATGTCGGGGACGAACCGACGCACATAATTGACGAACCCCAAAAAACTCTGCAACTCCGTGATATTCGTCGGTGGGTGCCACGCTTTTACCGTGTCCAGCTTCTTTGGGTCAATTTCAACCCCAGCCTACGAAATAACATGCCCTAAAAACTCCAGCCTGTCTTGGAAAAACTCGCACTTCGAACCCTTGGTGAGGAGCCGGTGCTCGTCTAAGATTTTAAATACTGCTTCCAGATCTGCTAAGTGCTGTTGCTAATCCGGACTGTAGACGAGGATGTCGTCGAGGTAAACTATCACGCATTTATCTAAAAGTGGCCGAAACTGTCAGAATGTTATTATCTAGCCTGTAGTGGGGTGCTCTATAGCGGGTACAACCTAGTTAGGGTTTGCTATATGTGTCCCAACTGCTGCTAGTGAAAATCCTCCTTTCTTCAATTCTGTTTCTGCCTGCTAACTTTCACATGGTTTCAGAGCAGGTCGACCCCCTTGGGTCGATCCTGTGGGTGGGCCCACCACCCAACTGCTTCCGCTACTACTCTGTCTGTTGCACGCCCCGTGGCGTGCGACGCCTTCTTCCTGCGAATTTTTTTTAGGGTTTTCTGCCCGCCGTGCGCCCCGAGGCGCGCGGCGGTTTACTACCGTGGGGGACCCGCGCGCAGCCCCCCGCCCTTCCCGTCGCGTCGCCCTGCAGGCCGTGCGCGGGCCTGCGCGTGGCCCGTTTGCCCGTCGCGCGGCCTTGGGGACCCGCGCGCGGCCCCCGCCCTGCTCGTCGCGGCGCCCTGGGGAGCACGTGCGGCCCCCGCCCTTCTTGTCGCGGCGCCTTGGGGAGCCGCGCACGCCCCTCGCCCGTCCGTCGCGGCGCCCTGGGGAGCCGCGCGCGCCCCCCTGCCCGTCCGTTTTGGCGCCCTGAGGAGAGACGCGCGGCCCCTCCTGTACCGTCTTCCCCCCCCCCCCCCCCCCCCCCCCCCCGTGCTGCCCATTCCTCCCGTGCCGCCGTGCGTTCCGCGGTGGTGGAGGGGGGTGGGGTGGCGAGCATGGGGGTGCGCGGTGTGGGTACTCACCTTCCCTCTCTCCACCTCCTTGTTCGTCTCCACTGCTACAGCTGCTGCTGAGGGGGGTGGAGGTGTGGGAGCCGAGGGGAATGGCGCTAGGGGGGTGACGTGGGAGTGGAGTTAGGGGTTCAGCAGGGGGTGTGTGTCAAGGGTGTGGGTCAGTTGGAGGAGGTTGTGTGAAGGTAGCTGTCGTGTCGCCTGCAGCGCCTGTAGTCCGTCGCCCTTGCTTCGGTAGTCAGTGAGCCTGTTGCACCAGTCGCCAGTGGGTCCGTTGCTCCTGCCGCTGGTCTTAGCCGCGGAGCCAGTCACTCCAGTAGTCTGTCGCCCTTGCTTCGGTAGCCACTGAGTCAGCTGCTCCTGTGCCCGTGCCTCTGCAGCTTCAGTCGTTGCCTCCCATCTTCTCTCCTTCCACAGTTCCTCCTCCTCCTCACTTGCCCGCTGTGATTACCTCTAGCTTTGCTTATTATTGTGAACTCCTGCTATGCCTGCTCATTGTGCTGATTACACCCCACTTTGGCTATGGGGGTCCGTTGCTCCTGCCGCTCGTCTTAGCCGCGGAGCCAGTCACTCCAGTAGTCCGTCGCCCTTGCTTCGGTAGCCACTGAGTCAGCCGCTCCTGTGCCCGTGCCTCTGCAGCTTCAGTCGTTGCCTCCCATCTTCTCTCCTTCCACAGTTCCTCCTCCTCCTCACTTGCCCGCTGTGATTACCTCTAGCTTTGCTTATTATTGTGAACTCCTGCTATGCCTGCTCATTGTGCTGATTACACCCCACTTTGGCTATGGGGGTGTGTCCGAATGTTATTATCTAGCCTGTAGTGGGGTGCTCTATAGCGAGTACAACCCAGTTAGGGTTTGCTATATGTATCCCAATTGCTGCTAGTGAAACTCCTCCTTTCTTCAATTCTGTTTCTGCCTGCTAACTTTCACAGAAACGCCTTGTTCATGGTCATCTAAAATGTCGCCGGTGCGTTGGTCAGCCCGAATGGCATCACGGTGTACTCGAATAACCCGTACCTAGTCCTAAAAGTCGCCTTGGCGCAGTCTGCTGGTTCAACTCGAATCTGATGGTAACCTCCCCGTAAATCTATTTTCGAAAAGACCCGTGCTGTTCGCAGTTGGTCTACCAGTTCGTTGGCGCGGGGAATTGGGAATCGCGACTTGACTGTTACCCTGTTCAGTGCTCTGTAATCGATGCACATGCGAAACCCTCCGTCTTTTTTCGGTGTGAACAGTATCGGTGCGGCGAACGGTGGCAAACTCGGTCGGATGAATTTCTTCTCTAACAGGTAATCTAACTGCTTCCTCAGTTCGTCGAGCTCGGGTTGTGTCAGTCTGAACGGTCGCTGTACGGTTGGCTATGACCCCGGTTCTAACTCTATTCGGTGGTCGTGTGCTCGCTGAGGTAGCAGTCCCTCCGGTAAGTCATCGGGAAAAATTCTTGGGTACCGTTTCAACAGTTCCTGTAGTTTGGGCGGTACCGCTGCCAGCAGTTTCTGAAAATTGCTCGGCTATTCCGCTTCTCCTACTACTGGGATGTCCACTGCGTACACGCCAGCTCCAGCGGCGACGGCTCGTTTCATTGTGATGGCGTTGACGTGGACCGTTGAAGACTCAGGCTACTGCCAGCGAGATAGCTCAACCCAGTTACCGCTACTTGGTACAGTGCAGCTACCCGTCGTCCAGTCAATTCGCGGGCTATACCGTCGCAACCAATCACGTCCCAGTAAAATGTCGTGCTCATCCAATGTCGTCGCGAGCATTTCCAGTGTAAACCCAAAGTTCCCCCCGTAGCGGACCTTTACTCTCTCCACCTTCTCCTGTATGGCCAGCGGCGTGCCGTCAACTAAGCGTGCATCTACCTCCTATAAACACCGGCTAAGTGCCAGCTGCAGTTTCCGTGCGGTCGCATTATTAACTAAACTGTGACTTGCCCCTCCGTCGATGAAGATCTTCACCGCTGCTCTTGTCAGAACTATATTGTAGGCTGCAGTGGGGTAGACAATATGGGGTACAACTCTTTTAGGTTTTCATACTTGTACCCACCTGCTTCCTAGTTCATTCATTCCTCGTTCTTATTCTCACATGGTATTAGAGCAGAATCGTTCCTAGGGCCCACCAAACGTTCCGCCCTGCCCTAACTGATTTTTTTTTTTTTAGCTGCCCCTGCAGCCGCGCTGCCCTTACAGCCCGCGTGCTGCCCTTGCGACCGTGCTGCCCCTGCAGCCGTGCCTGCCCCTGCAGCCGTGCCTGCCCCTGCAGCCGTGCCTGCCTCTGCAGCCCGTGGGAGCTGCCTCTGCAGCCCGCGCGCCGCCCTCCCGAGCATCTTTGCCTGCCCCTGCAGCCGTGCCTGCCCCTGCAGCCCGTGGGCGCTGCCTCTGCAGCCGTGCCTGCCCCTGCAGCCCGTGGGCGCTGCCTCTGCAGCTCGCGCGCCGCCCTAAACCCTGCTCGTCGCGACGCCCCTGCGGGACCCGCGCGGCGTCCCCCCCCTGCTCGTCGCGGCGCCCCTGGGCGCCGTCCATGCTTGTCGCGACACCCCCGGGGCTTCGCCCCTGCTCGTCGCCGCGCCCCCTGGGCGCCGTCCCTGCTCGTCGCGACGTCCCCGGGGCGTCGCCCCTGCTCGTCGCGGCGCCCCCTGGGCGCCGTCCCTGCTCGCCGCGACGCCCCCGGGGCGTCGCCCCTGCTCGTCGCGGCGCCCCCGGGGCGTCGCCCCTGCTCGTCGCGGCGCCCCCTGGGCGCCTTCCCTGCTCGTCGCGGCGCCCCCGGGGCGCCTTCCCTGCTCGTCGCGGCGCCCCCGGGGCGTCGCCCCTGCTCGTCGTGGCGCCCCCTGGGCGCCGTCCCTGCTTATCACGGCGCCCCCGGGGCGTCGCCCCTGCTCGTCGCGGCGCCCCCTGGGCGCCGTCCCTGCTCGTCGTGGCGCCCTCGGGGCGTCACCCTGCTCATCGCGGCGCCCCCCTGCAGCAGCTGCCTCGGAGCCCCGCCCTGCAGCAGCTGCCGCGGAGCCCCCTGCCGCTGTCGCGGCCCCGCCCTGCAGCTGTCCCGGCCCCGCCGTCGCCGCCGTCGTGCGCCTACCCTGCTCGCCCGGCGAGCAACTGCCCTTCCCGCCACTGGTGAGCACTTGCCCTACCCGCGCTTCCCACGCGCCTGCCTTACTAGCGCGCTGCCGCGCTGGCCTGCCTGCCTGCCTGCCGTGCCTGCCTGCCAACCGAGCCGCGCCGCCCAGCTGAGCTGAGCCGCCTTGCAGCGCCGAGCCGCCCAGCCGAGTCGTGTCGTGCTGCCGAGCTGTGCAACCCTGCTCTATTGAGCCACACTGCCCTGCCCGTGCTGCTACTGCTGTTTCTGCTGCTACTGCTGCTGCTACTGCTACTACTGCTAATGCTGCTCCTGGCGGTGGCCAGATGCAACTCCAGCGACGTCCACGTGAGTCCCTCACGCCCCAGCAGCTTCGTGAGTGGTACGCTAGTTGGGGTTGTAGGGGTGGCCGCGCTGCTACTACTGCTACTACTGCTACTGCTGTTACTGCTGCTACTGCTGCTACTACTACTACTGCTGCTACTGCTGTTACTGCTGCTACTACGGCTACTACTGCTACTGCTGCTCCTGGCAGTGGCCAGATGCAGCTCCAGCGACGTCCGCGTGAGTCCCTCACGCCCCAGCAGCTTCGTGAGTGGTACGCTAGTTGGGGTTGTAGGGGTGGCCGTGGTGGGAGTCGCCCTGAGGCGGGTCGTTCGAGAGCTTCTTGTAGTGACCAGGTGCAGCTGCAGCAGCGTCCGCGCGCGGTCCATTCGCCCCAGCAGCTTCGTGAGTGGTACGCTCAGAGTAGAGGGTCATGGAGTACTGCTCGCTGCCCGTACGTCATTCGCACTGGTGCTCGGGCTTGTCAGCCTTGCGAGACGGTTGGTCACACACAGTCCCGCTGCTTTGCCAGTCTGAGCGACGCCTGGCGTACAGAGTTTGGCGACAACGCTGAGCTCCCCTCCTGGCTGGAGCTGCTTAGGCAGAGGGTAGATATCTTTGCTCTTGACTATGATGCTATCCTCACTGCCATGTATGCATTGCCTACTAGTGCTGAGGGTGCCTGTTACCTGTGTATGCCGCCTGACCCAGGTATAGAGTCTACTGCTCTAGGTGCTGGTGAGGCTGCTGCTCTAGGTGCTGGCGCGTCTCCTGCTCTAGGTGCCGGTGAGGCTGCTGCTCTAGGCGCTAGTGAGTCCACTGCTCCAGGTGCTGGTGCGTCTGCTCTCTCTGGTACTGCGCCTGCTGCGGCCTTGCACACTTGCACCCTTGACTCGGGTGCTTCCCGCTCCTTCTTTCGCGACAGCACCACACTCTCGCCACTCAGTCGGCCAGTGGCAGTCTCTCTTGCTAACCCCTCTGGGGTTCCGGTCCTTGCACACTCGTCCACGGTTCTGCCATGTCCGGCGGTTCCGTCTGGCTCTCTGTCTGGCCTCCACCTCCTCTCGTTCTCCACGAACTTGGTGAGTGGAGCTGACCTTCAGGATGCGTGGGTTGACCAGTTCACTCCTGGAGGTCAACAGGTGACCCACTATTCGTGTACTCGGACGGGCCGGCACCTGGCCACGTTCTCCCGTCAGCCTGGGTCGAGTCTGTACACTCTGACTACCGTGTCTCCTCTGGTTGCTGAGTCTGGTCAGGTAGCTGCATCGGGTCAGGTATTTGCTTTAGCGTCCCGGTCAGTACCTGAGTCTGCCCCCTGCTCGTGTCGTCTCCTGTCTCACCAGACTCTCCTCTGGCACCACCGCCTTGGTCACCCCTCCCTGCCTCGTCTCTGAGGCATGGCCTCCTATGTCCTTGTCACTGGTCTTCCCCGGTCGCTCCCTCCCCTTCCCCCGGGGCCTGCCCCTACCTGCGTTCCTTGCGTCGAGGGGCAGCAGCATGCCGCTCCTCACTCCTCCGAGTTCCCTCCGACGGAAGCTCTCCTGCAGACGCTTCAAATGGACGTGTGGGGCCCAGCTCGCGTTCGTGGCCAGGGTCACGAGCGTTACTTTCTGCTGGTCGTTCTGCGAGCCTTCTGTCATGCGGAGGGCATCCGCCAGACGTTCACGCTTCCGGCCTCTCCGCAGGAAATTGGGATTACTGAGCGCCGCATTGGCATGGTCATGGATGTCGCTCGTACATCCATGATCCATGCGGCTGCTCCCCATTTTCTGTGGCCGTTCGCGGTTCAGTATGCGGCGCATGAGCTCAACCTCCAGCCCCGGGTCTCCATGCCGGAGACCACCCCGGACACGTGGACGGGGAAGGTGGGCGACGCGTCTGCGTTCCGTGTCTGGGGATCTCGAGCTTTCGTCCGCGACTTGTCTACGGACAAGCTGTACTCCCGTGCTGTTGCCTGCGTCTTCCTTGGCTTCCCCCCTGATGCGCTTGGTTGGCAGTTTTACCACCCCACCTCGCGCCGTGTTCTGTCCTCTCAGGACGTCACGTTTGACGAGTCAGTTCCTTACTACCGTCTCTTCCCCTACCGCACTGCCCCCCTCCCCCCCCCGCCGCTCTTCCTCGCGCCAGGTCCTCCCCCGGTAGACCCCCTACCCCCTCAGGGTCCTGCCCCCTCAGGTGTGGTAGACGCAGTCGAGCCTGTCGAGGTAGCTATTGACTCTGGTGCTGCTAGGGGTACTGAGCCTGTGGGTGCTGGTGTCAGAATCCCAACCACTAGACCATTGGGATAAAAGGGCTTGTTACGTAGCGGGTCAGTGCGCCCATAACCCCCACGGTCAACATGCCTGTAACCCTTCTTTAGGATCAATCGGGGATCACCAGTGGACCTCTGACACCCCCCCGCACTGGGATGCCCGAAGTGCACACACTGGGATTCGAACCCGAGACCTTCGCTCTGATACCATGTCAGAATCCCAACCACTAACCACTAGGATAAAAGGGCTTGTTATGTAGCGGGTCAGTGCGCCCATAACCCCCCAGGCCAACATGCCTGTAACCCTTCTTTAGGATCAATCGGGGATCACCAGTGGACCTCTGACAGCTGGGTCTGGGGGTGCTGAGCCTGAGCGTGCGGAGCCTAGGGGTGCTGAGTCTGGGGGTGCTGAGCCTACGGGTGCTGAGTCTGGGGGTGCTGAGCCTGCGGGTGCTGATTCCGGGGGTGCTGAGCCTGCGGGTGCTGAGTCTGGGGGTGCTGAGCCTTGAGTGTTGGGTCTGAGGGTGCTGAGCCTGGGGCTGGTGAGTCTGGGGGTGCGGAGCCTGAGGGTGCTAAGCCTGCTCGTGTGGAGTCTGGTGGTGCTGAGCCTGGAGGTCCTTCGGGTGCTTCGTCCCGGCGGTAGCCACTCTCTCCACAACAGCTGCGCGAGTGGTTTGCTCGGCGCTGTAGCCATGCTGCTGGAGCTGGTGGTTCTTCAGGCGCTGGAGGCCCTGCTGCTACTGGAGGTCCTGCTGCTGCTAGAGCTGCTGGGGGTTCTGGGGCCACGGGTCCCGGAGATGCTCCAACTGGAGGTACTGGAGCTGCTGGGCCTGGTGGTGCTGCTCGAGCTGGAGGTGCTAGAGCTGGAGGTGCTGCTGGAGCCGGTGTTCCTATGGGTGCTGGAGTTGGCGCATCTGGTGCTGCTGGAGGTGCTGCTGGAGCTGGTGGTACTGCTGGAGTTGGAGCTGCCACTAGGGGTGCTGGTTCTGTCCCTGCTGGTTCTAAAGGCGCTGCGCGGCCGCGGCCGTACTACGTTCCTCTCCTTCAGCAGGTTCTTGGTCTTCCGCCTTCTACTGGTCCTCCTCCTTCCTTAGGGCGTCCACCACCTGTCCAGTCATAGTCACAGTTACAGCCCGCCTCCCCAATACCTGCTCCTTCTCCTTACACTGGTCCGATCGGAGGTCCTGCTGAGTGTCGTAAGCCTGCGTCTCGTCCTGCGTCGCCTGTTCGTGCTGCTAGCACTAGTCATCGTGGTTCGCGTCACATCCTCCTCCTGTCCCTGGCACACACTGGATGGCTCTACGCCCTTCCACTGCTCCACAGCGTCTCCCTCTTCCGTCTCCTCCTGCGTCCTCTCTTCCTGCCCCTTCTGACCCAGAGTCTGACTTCCTTCATGCTGCTAGTCCTACTGTCACGCGTCTCCTGGCCACTGTTGTCACTGACCCTTCCTTTGAGTCCACTGCTGCGTCTGCCTTAGTTGCTGAGCTTGTCGACTTTGCTACTCACTGTCGTCTCGACTACGCCGCTAGTCTTGTTGCTGAGTCTGCGTCTGTCTGTCCTCCGTCCGTCGGGGGTGAGTGTGCTCTTGGCACGGACGTCCTTGAGGACAGGCAGGAGGACTTTGAGTGCTTTGCTGCCGCTGTACCTCATCTCGTGTCCATGCTGATTGCACCTGAGGGAGACCCGGATGCACCAGACATCCCGACCCCGCGCTCTTACGTAGAGGCGATAGAGGGTCCCTACTCCTCTCAGTGGCAGTCAGCCATGGACGCAGAGATGGCTTCCTGGAAGTCCACAGGCACTTACGTCGACGAGGTTCCCCCTCCTGGGGCGAACATCGTCAGTGGCATGTGGATTTTCAGAGTGAAGCGACCGCCGGGTTCTCCGCCTGTCTTCAAAGCGCGTTACGTTGCTCGAGGCTTCAATCAGCGACAGGGAGTTGACTTCTTCCAGACCTTCTCCCCGACCCCAAAGATGACCACTGTTTCGGTTCTGCTGCACGTCGTTGCTCAGCGTGACTACGAGCTTCACTCTCTTGACTTCAGCACTGCTTTCCTACAGGGCAGCCTGCACGAGGAGATCTGGCTGCGCCGCCCACCTGGCTTCACTGGGTCGTGTCCTCCTAGTACCAAGTGGAGCCTCCGGCGGCCAGTCTACGGTCTCCGCCAGGCGCCCCGTGAGTGGCACGACACACTGAGGACTACGCTTGCGGCTCTTGGGATTGCTCCTTCTACTGCTGACCCGTCGCTGTTTCTGCGCACCGACACTTCGCTGCCGCCGTTCTACATCCTCGTGTACGTCGACGACTTGGTCTTTGCCACTGCTGACACTGAGGGACTCGCCCACGTGAAGTCGGAGCTGCAGAAGAGACACACGTGTACAGACCTGGGTGAACTGCGCAGCTATCTTGGCTTGCAGATCACCCGGGACAGAGCACGGCGCACCATTACCTTGACTCAGTCACACACGGTGCAGCAGGTCCTTCAGCGCTTCAACTTCACGTACTCCTCGCCTCAGGCCACTCCTCTGTCTACTCGCCACTCGCTCTCAGCTCTGCCTTCGGATGAGTCCGTAGAGCCGAGTGGCCCGTACCCAGAGCTTGTTGGCTGCCTCATGTACCTGATGACCTGCACTCGACCTGACCTGGCATACCCTCTTAGCATCTTGGCACGCTATGTTGCTCCTGGGAGACACCGACCAGAGCACATGGCTGCAGCTAAGAGGGTGTTGCGCTACCTATGTAGTACGTCGGGCTTGGGGCTAGTGCTTGGAGGACGGGCTCGAGTTGTCCTCACTGGTCACGCAGACGCTTCTTGGGTTGACGACTTGTCTACGCAGCGGTCGTCACAGGGTTACACCTTCAGCCTTGGTTCCGGCTCTGTTTCGTGGCGGTCTACCCACTCGTCTTCTGTTCTCGGCTCCAGTTGTGAGGTTGAGATCTATGCTGGGGCCATGGATGCACAGGAGTTACGCTGGCTCACCTACCTGCTGACCGACTTGGGAGAGGCGCCTCGTTCTTCTCCAGTTCTGTACGTCGACAACAAGGCCATGCTGGCCTTGTGTAAGGAGCACAGACTGGAGCACAGAACGAAGCACATTGCTCTGCGCTACTTCCTTGTGTCAAACTTATATGCTATAGTCTGTGTAGGCTGTAGTGGGGTAGACAATATGGGGTACAACATTTCTAGGTTTTCCTACTTGTACCCACCTCTTTCCTAGTTCATTCATTCCTCATTTCTTCACATGGTATCAGAGCAGGTTCCCTAGTGGGAACGGTTCTCAGGGCCCACCACTAAAATCGATTTTTCTGACCGGAGCTCGAGTCGCTCCTGCCTGAGGCGCGCCCCGTGGGCCACCCTTCTGTCGAGCCCTCCTAGAGGCCCCTCGCGCCACCCTTAGCGGCCCCGTCGCCACCCTTAGCGGCCCCGTCGCCGCCCTTCCAGGCCCCTCGCGGCCCCTACGCGGCCCCGTCGCCGCCCCTAGCGGCCTCGTCGCCGCCCCTACCGGCCCCTTCGCCGCCCCTACGCGGCCCCGTCGCCGCCCCTACCGGCCCCGTCGCCGCCCCTATCGGCCCCGTCGCCGCCCCTAGCGGCCCCGTCGCCGCCCCTAAACGGCCCCGTTGCCGCCCCTAGCGGCCCCGTCGCCGCCCCTAGCGGCCCCGTCGCCGCCCCTCGCGGCCCCGTTGCCGCCCGTACGCGGCCCCGTCGCCGCCCCTAGCGGCCCCGTCGCCGCCCCTAGCGGCCTCGTCGCCGCCCCTACCGGCCCCGTCGCCGCCCCTAGCGGCCCCGTCGCCGCCCCTACCGGCCCCGTCGCCGCCCCTACGCGGCCCAGTCGCCGCCCCTATGCGGCCCCGTCGCCGCCCCTACCGGCCCCCTTCACCGCCGAGCTGCTGAGCCGCCCCGCAGCCGAGCCGCCGAGCCGCCCAGCACCCGAGCCGCCGAACCGCCGAGCCGCCGAGCCGCCCAGCAGCCGAGCCGCCGAGCCGCCCAGACGCCGAGCCGCCGAGCCGCCCAGCAGCCGAGCCGCCGAGCCGCCGAGCCGCCCAGCACCCGAGCCGATGAGGCCACTGTCGAGCCGCTGCTACCGCGGTTGCCGCCCTGTTCCTTCCGGCGCGCCCCGGCCCTACCCACCCGAACTGGTGAGAGCACTCCCTGCTGTCATGGCTACCCCCAGTGTCCTTACCTTTGATGCAGAGGGTCGTGCTGTTGACTTCGAGGTCTGGGTAGATGACCTACAGCTCTTCCTACAGTGCGATAGGGCAGACGGACTCTCTCTGTTCAATCTCACCTCTGGAGCCTCTCCTGCCCCGCCTGCTGATGCTGACAGCACTGTTCGCTCACAGTGGGCCACCCGCGATGCTGCTGCCCGTCTTGCTGTGCGTCGCCACTTACCGACCGCTGAGCGTGCGCACTTTAGTCAGTACAAGAGTGCTAGGACCTTGTACGACGCTGTAGTTGCACGCTACTCTTCCCCTGCCACTGCTGCCCTTAGCCGCCTCATGCTGCCGTACCTGTTTCCTGACCTCGCCGCCTTTCCCACTGTCGCTGATCTCGTTACGCACCTTCGCACTAGTGACACCCGCTACTGTCAGAATGTCATAATTGTCTAGCCTGCAGTGGGGTACTCTATAGCGAGTACAACCCAATTAGGGTTTCCTATATGTATGCCAACTGCTGCTAGTGCAATCCCCTCTTCTTCATTTCTCATTTCCTCACAGCTACCGCGCTGCGCTTCCTGCTGAGTTCTGCGCCAAGAACCCCCCCCCCATGAACATCACCCTCTACTACATAGTCACCCGCCTCCTTGACTCCCTTCGCTCGGTCAGGGACCACTTCCTCTCTGTTTGCCCCACCACACTCACCGTTGACCTCCTCGAGGAGCGCCTCCTGGCAGCTGAGAAGAGTATAGTTGCTGTAGGAGCCTCTAGAGGTGACCCGCGTGCCCCTGTCTTTGAGGGGTGCCCCCCCTCTCCCCTTTTGCCCTCTGTTGCCTTTGCTGTTGCCGTCGACTTCGTTGGCACCGAGTCGGTCGGCGCTGCGTTTGCCCCTAGCGGGCAACGCCGCACCGGCAAGCGCAAGGGGGGCAAGGGCGCTGGAGGGGCGGGCGGGGGCGGTGGAGGTGGAGGTGGAGGAGGTGGAGGGAGTGGGGGTGGTGGTGGGAGTGTTGGCGGGGGTGGGGGCTTCGGTAGCGGAGGTGGCGGCGGAGGCGGCGGCGGCGGTGGCGGTGGGAGCGGAGGAGGTGGCGGTGGCGGCGGTGGCGGAGGTGGCGGCGGAGGAGGTGGAGCTGGTTGGGGCGGCCCTGCGCAGCGGGGCGGCTTAGGTGGTGGTCAGCGCCAGCAGCAGCAGCGCACTCGTGAGACCCTGTCCCCCCAGCAGCTTCGTGAGTGGTACGCTGGGCGTCAGCGAGGTGGGGGTACTGGTCCATGTACCTACGTCCTCCGTACCGGCGACCGCGCTGGTGAGCAGTGCGGGGGCTCGCACTCCATCCAGCGCTGCTTCGGCCGCCTGACGGACGCTTGGCGTCACCAGTTCCCTGACGCCACTGAGATCCCTCGCTGGGGAGAGCTGTCTAGGGCAGGGGTTGCCATCTTTGATCTTGACTATGATGCTATTCTTGCTGCCATGTATGCTGTGTCTGCTAGTGATGAGGGTGACTGTTACCTGTGTGTTCCGCCTGACCCGGGCATTGAGGCTGCTGCTCTAGGTGCTGGTGAGGCTGCTGCTCTAGGTGCTAGTGCGTCTACTGCCCCAGGTGCTGGTGAGTCTGCTCTCTCAGGTACCACGTCGGCCGGTTGCGGTCTCCCTGGCGGACCCCTCTGGGGGTCCTGTCCTTGCTAGCTTCTCCACTGTCTTACCGTGTCCGGCAGCCCCCTCTGGCACCCTGTCAGGTCTCTACCTCCCCTCGTTCTCTACGAACTTGGTGAGTGGTGCTGATCTACAGGATCGGGGGGTTGAGCAGTTCACTCCTGCGAGTCAGCGGGTGACCCACTGTACGTGTGCTCGGATTGGCCGACACTTGGCCACGTTTACCCGTCGGCCGGGGTCGAGCCTGTACACACTGACTACTGAGTCTCCTCCGGTTACTGAGTCTGGTCAGGTAGCTGCGTCGAGTCAGGTGTTTGCTGCAGCGTCCAGGTCTGGTCCTGAGTCTGCTCCCTGCTCGTGTCGTCCCCGGTCCCACCAGACTCTCCTTTGGCACCACCGCCTTGGTCACCCCTCCCTGCCTCGTCTCCGAGGCATGGCCTCCCGTGTCCTTGTCTCTGGTCTCCCCCGGTCCCTCCCTCCCCTCCCTCCGGGGCCTGCCCCTACCTGCGTTCCCTACGTCGAGGGACGGCAGCGCGCCGCCCCTCACTCCTCCGAGTTTCCTCCGACAGAGGCTCCGCCGCAGACTCTTCACGTGGACATGTGGGGCCCCGCCCGCGTCCGTGGCCAGGGTCACGAGCGTTACTTCCTGTTGGTGGTTGACGACTACTCGCGTTACACCACGGTGTTCCCCTTGCGCAGCAAGGGTGACGTCACTGAGGTGTTGATCGACTGGATCCGCGCAGCTCGTCTCCAGCTCAGAGAGATTTTCGGCTCGGACTTTCCTGTTCTGCGTCTGCACTCTGACAGAGGCGGGGAGTTTTCCTCTGCCCGTCTGGGAGCCTTCTGTCGTGCACAAGGCATCCGCCAGACCTTCACGCTTCCGGCCTCTCCACAGCAAAATGGGATTGCTGAGCGCCGCATTGGCATGGTCATGGACGTCGCTCGTACGTCCATGATCCATGCGGCTGCTCCCCATTTTCTGTGGCCGTTTGCGGTTCAGTACGCAGCGCATTAGCTCAACCTTCAGCCCCGGGTCTCCTTGCCAGAGACCTCCCCCACCTTGCGGTGGACGGGGAAGGTTGGCGATGCGTCTGCGTTTCGGGTCTGGGGATCTCGGGCGTTTGTCCGCGACTTGTCTGCGGACAAGCTGTCCCCCCGTGCTGTTCCCTGCGTCTTCCTTGGCTTCCCCCCTAACGCGCCTGGTTGTCAGTTTTACCACCCCACCTCGCGCCGTGTTCTGTCCTCCCAGGACGTCACCTTTGACGAGTCGGTGCCTTACTACCGTCTCTTCCCCTACCGCACTGCGCCCCTCCCCCCGCCGCCGCTCTTCCTTGCACCAGGTCCTCCCCCGGTAGACCCTCTCCCCCCTCAGGGTCCTGCCCCGTCAGGTGTGTCCCAGGTAGACGCAGTCGAGCCTGTCGAGGTAGCTGTTGACTCAGGTGCTGCTAGGGGCGCTGAGCCTGCGGGTGCCGGGTCTGGGGGTGCTGAGCCTGGGGGTGCGGAGCCTAGGGGTGCTGAGTCTAGGGGTGCTGAGCCTGGGGGTGCTGAGTCTGGGGGTGCTGAGCCTGGGGGTGCGGAGCCTGGGGGTGCTGAGCCTGGGGGTACGGAGCCTGGGGGTGCGGAGCCTGGGGGTGCTGGGTCTACTCGTGTGGCCTCTGGCGGTGCTTCGTCGAGGCGGGAGCTACTCTCTCCGCAGGAGCTGCGCGAGTGGTTTGCCCGGCGCTGGAGCCGTGCTGCTGGAGCTGGAGGTACTACTGTTGCTGCTGGTCCTGGAGGTGCTCTACTGGCGGTACTGGAGCTGCTGGGACTGGGGGTGCTGCTGGGGCTGCTGGAGTTAGTCCTGCTGGAGGTACTGCTAGAGCTGCTGGCGGTACTGGAGCTGACGGTCCAGCTGGAGTTGGTGCTGCTGGAGCGGCTGGAGCTGCTGGGGGTGTTGGCGCTGGTGGTGCTGCTGGCGCTGGTGCTTCTAAGGGTGCTGGAGTTGGCGCTGTTGGAGTTGGAGGTGCTGATGGCGCTGGTGCTGCCGCTGGGGGTACTGGTGCTGTCCCTGCTGGTTCTGGAGGCGCTGCGCGGCCGAGGCCGTACTTCGTTCCGCTCCTTGAGCAGGTTCTTGGTCTCCCGCCTTCTACTGGTCCTGCTCCTCCCTTAGAGTGTCCACAGCCTGTCCAGTCGCAGTCACAGTTACAGCCCGCCTCCCCCCTGCCTGCTCCTTCGCCCTACAATGGTCCTACTGGAGGTCTTGCTGAGCGTCGTGAGCGTGCGTCTCGTCCTGCGTCGCCTCTTCGTGCTGCTCGCACTAGTGGTCGTGCTCCGCGTCTGCGTCCTCCTGCGGTCCCAGCCACACACCAGATGGCACTGCGTCCTTCCACTGCTCCTCTGCGTGTCCCGTTGCCGTCTCCTCCAGAGTCCTGTCTTCCTGTTCTTGCTGACCCGGAGTCTGACTCTCTTCGTGCTGCCAGTCCTACTGTCACGCGTCTTCTCGCTACTGTTGTCACTGACCCTTCCTTTGAGTCCACAGGTGCGTCTGCCTTAGTTGCTGAGCTTGTCGACTTTGCTGCTCGTTGTCGTCTAGACTACGCTGCTAGTCTTGTTGCTGAGTCTGAGTCTGTCTGTCCTCCGTCCGTCGGGGGTGAGTGTGCTCTTAGCACGGACGTCCTTGAGGACAGGCAGGAGGAGTTCCAGTGTTTCGCTGCTGCTTTGCCTCATCTCGTGTCCACGCTGATTGCCCCTGAGGGAGACCCGGATGCACCAGATATCCCGACTCCTCGATTGTACGCTGAGGCGATAGAGGGTCCCTACTCCTCACAGTGGCAGTCAGCCATGGACGCAGAGATGGCTTCCTGGAAGTCCACAGGCACTTACGTCGACGAGTTTCCCCCACCTGGGGCGAACATCGTCAGTGGCATGTGGATTTTCAGGGTGAAGCAGCCGCCGGGTTCTTCGCCTGTCTTCAAGGCGCGTTACGTGGCTCGAGGCTTCAGTCAGCGGCAGGGAGTTGACTACTTTCAGACCTTCTCTCCCACCCCGAAGATGACCACTCTTCGGGTGCTGCTGCACATAGCCGCTCAGCGCGACTACGAGCTTCACTCTCTTGACTTCAGCACAGCTTTCCTGCAGGGCAGCCTGCACGAGGAGATCTGGCTGCGCCGCCCACCTGGCTTCACTGGGTCGTTTCCTCCTGGTACCCAGTGGAGCCTCCGGCGGCCAGTCTACGGTCTCCGCCAGGCGCCCCGTGAGTGGCACGACACACTGAGGACTACACTTGCGGCTCTTGGGTTTGCTCCTTCTACTGCCGACCCGTCGCTGTTTCTGCGCACCGACACCTCTTTGCCGCCGTTCTACATCCTCGTGTACGTCGACGACTTGGTCTTTGCCACAGCTGACACTGCTGGACTCGCCCACGTGAAGTCCGAGCTGCAGAAGAGACACACGTGCACAGACCTGGGTGAACTGCGCAGCTACCTTGGCTTGCAGATCACCCGGGACAGAGCACAGCGCACCATTACCCTGACTCAGTCACACATGGTGCAGCAGGTCCTTCAGCGCTTCGACTTCACGTACTCCTCGCCTCAGGCCACTCCTCTGTCTACTCGCCACTCGCTCTCAGCTCTGCCTTCGGATGAGTCCGTAGAGCCGAGTGGCCCGTACCCAGAGCTTGTTGGCTGCCTCATGTACCTGATGACCTGCACACGACCTGACCTTGCATACCCTCTTAGCATCTTGGCACGCTATGTTGCTCCTGGGAGACACCGACCAGAGCACATGGCTGCAGCGAAGAGGGTGTTGCGCTACTTGTGCAGTACGTCGGGCATGGGGCTAGTGCTTGGAGGGCGACGTCGAGTGGTCCTCACAGGTCACGCTGACGCTTCTTGGGCTGACGACCAGGCTACGCAGCGGTCGTCACAGGGTTACACCTTCAGCCTTGGTTCCGGCTCTGTTTCGTGGCGGTCTACCCGCTCGTCTTCTGTTCTCGGCTCCAGCTGTGAGGCTGAGATCTACACGGGGGCCATGGCTGCACAGGAGCTACGCTGGCTCACCTACCTGCTGACTGACCTAGGAGAGCCGCCTCGTTCTCCTCCAGTTCTGTACGTAGACAACAAGGCCATGCTGGCCTTGTGTTGGGAGCACAGACTGGAGCACAGAACGAAGCACATTGCTCTTCGCTACTTCCTTGCTCGTGAGCTGCAGCAGCGTGGTCAGCTGCGCCTTGCTTACGTGGCCTCTGAGGCCAACACTGCTAATATCTTTACCAAGGCACTTCCGCCTTGTGATCATCAGCGCTTCTGTACGATGCTAGGTCTTGTGCCTACTTGGCCTCACTTGCTCACTTCTTGACCTTGCTTGTACTGTGATCTTTCTATACCTGCACTTGCTTGTTTACCTTTATATATGATCTTGCATGTGAACTGGCCTTGTGGCCTTGCTCTTGTGCTCGGAATGTGTGGTGACGTTGTGATCCACCCTGAGCTTGCTTTGCTTTGCTTGACTGGTTTTGTGACCTCTTGTTCTCCCCCACTTTGCCTATGGGGGTGTGTCAAACTTATATGCTATAGTCTGTGTAGGCTGTAGTGGGGTAGACAATATGGGGTACAGCATTTCTAGGTTTTCCTACTTGTACCCACCTCTTTCCTAGTTCATTCATTCCTCATTTCTTCACACCTTGCTCGAGAGTTGCAGCAGCGTGGTCAGCTTCGTCTTGCTTACGTGGCCTCTCGGGCCAACACTCCTGATATCTTTACCAAGGCCCTTCAGCCTTGTCATCATCAGCGTTTCTGTACTATGCTAGGTCTTGTGCCTACCGGGCCTCACTTGCTTACCTCTTGACTTAGTGTGTTATGTGATCTTTATATACCTGCACCTGCATGCTTATCCTTGCTAGGTTGAGATCACTGTCTTGCTTGTTCACCTTGCTTTATAATCCTGCATGTGAACTAGCCTTGTGGCCTTGAACTGGTGCTGAGAATGTGTGGTGACGTTGTGATCCACCCTGAGCTTGACGTTGCCTTGTTCTCTTGCTTGTTCCCCACTTTGCCTATGGGGGTGTGTCAGAACTATATTGTAGGTTGCAGTGGGGTAGTCAACATGGGGTACAACTCTTTTAGGTTTTCATACTTGTACCCACCTGCTTGCTAATTCATTCATTCCTCGTTCTTATTCTTACAGCTCTCTATATTTTCCCGTGGAACAGTACTGGACAATCCATCGCTGTACCTTCCTTATTCGTCCGAGCCTGATCGATGGCGTGAATCGGTATTGTGACTCGGTGAGGGTCGGTGGGGTTGGGCGAGCACGCAGTCTCGTCAGTAGTTGGCCCGATTCCTACTGACTGCTGGCATTTCCCTGCCTTGTAGACTCCCTCCACTGCTCTGTTCCGCAGCACCTCAGCTCCTCTGGGCACTCACTCTTGCGATGGCCCAGCCTATTGCAAGCAAAGAAGCGCCCCTTAAACGGCGCGGCAGCTCCATTTGTCGCAACGGCATGTACGATGGTGTGCTCGATCGGTCCTCGAGGCCGATGTCCGTAGTAGGACCCCGGTCTCGGACGGCGCAAAATGTCGATTTTCTCAGCGAGCGCGAGAATCTCGTTGAAATTCGAGAGCCCGCGTAGCATGATATCGTGCGAGATGTCTGTCTTCAGCCCTCCGACGTAACGGTCCACCCGCTCCGCTTCGTGCATGTAGACGACTTGCTCGCATAATGCGAGAAAACCGCTCGTGTAGCCTTGAACCGATCCAAGCTGCCGCCAAGTACGCAGTATCTGACGCGCCGAAATAGAAGCCGCGATCGGCTCAAAGCGCGCCCAAAGCCCTGCGCACCACGTGTCCCACGTGCTGTACTAGGCGGTTTCGCAGAATGAACTCCAAGTGACGGCTGGGCCCGTGGGCCCTTCCTCTTGCGACGATGGCTAATTGGCACGTGGCGACGTCACGATGACTCGCCACCAGTCTATGGCGGGGCCCCTCAGCAGCGAGATGGCGTACTGGATCTTCGCTGCATCCGACTCGACGTAGTTCGCGTCGAAAATGACGTTCATCGTGAACACCCACGATTGAACCGTCGGACCTCCACGCTGGCTGCGGCTTGAGTGGCATTGGTGCCATGATGGCGTGGTCGCCACTTGTCGCCGCAAAGTCCACGTGCCGACGGGCTTCGCGAGGCTCCCGCGGGCTTGGCGCGGCCCTGTTCCTCTCCATACCATGAATCGATTGAGCGGCGCCATCACTGGCTGCGCCTGAGCGCTGTCCCATGTCGTTTTTGTGTCGGTGTGCCTGATGAAACAACGATCGGTTCCTCCGATTGTGCGGGTGCATTTGCAAGTGCGTATGGTGGCGCTGGAGCATTCATCGTGGATTGCTGACGAGCGGAGTCGCGTTCCGCCGTGAGTGTCGCAATTTCGAGCGCCGAGTCTTTGATTTGGCGCACGAGACGGTCGAGTTGCTCCTGCGTCAGTGTTGTGAGAGTGAATTCGGCCATGGCGGGGGTGTCGGGCAAACTCAGCGAGAGCCTCTGTCGTGGCCGTGCGTGCTTACGAGAGAGCACTACGAGCGGCGGTGCGTGTTTCGCTGAGAGACGTCTACCCCCCCCAAAAAAATTGACATAGTGGGGAAAACGAAGGTGTGGGTGCGGCCCGAGAAGACATCGTAGGCTCTGAATACCATGTGTTACGAGTACAATTGAGTGAACGAACGAGAATTGCACTATCGAAGCAAGAGTACAATGAGCGAAGGCATGAGCGAAGAATATATAGCGAAACTACAGTGGTAACGGTAATGCGTGAAAATAGGGTGCGCGACGGGCCTGGCGTCGAGGTTGGGAAATTACGAGGCGGAGGTCCGGAGCGCGGGTTACCAACCGAACCGTGAGGTTGGGTCGCGTCGTGAACAGTGGCGGGAACAGTGTCGAGGCGAATGTCGCGAGTGGTAACGGATTACTGTTGGGTGCTGTTGGCGGGAACAGTGTTGTACGCGCTGAGGAGGGACGCGAAGTAAGGAAAATGATTTTTTCCTTACAAGTACCTTGTGTGGTGCACCGTGCAACTAGGAAACTTCTGCCTTATAGCGTTTCTAGCTTCTTTCACTAAAGCCATTTCATGCACCGCTGTCCTCTTAGTCTCCCTTCGTCAACCCTCTCCTCAACACCTTCGCATCCCCTTTCTCTTCCCCCTCCTCCTTAGTGCCTTGAGTACTTCACCTCAGTTTTCACACCCTCAGATCTCTCATGACCTGCGAACACCCCTCAAAAGCCTACGCTCCTCCCAGTTAGCCCCATTTCCTATCTTCTCCCTCTCTGCTGTTTCACTCCCATCTGCAGTCTCCTCTTTTGCAAGTGGTACAGGCAGAGAAGCAGGTGCAGGTATGGGGGGCAGCGATGGGGGCGCCTTGGGTGGGGGAGCCGACAAACCTGCTGCTGGCGCTGGGAGTAGCGAGGGTGCAGAAGGTGGGGCAGGAAATGTGGGAGCAGGGAGAGAAGCAGCTGCGGAGGGCTGGGGGAGTGACGGGGCTGCCATAGGCAGTGAGGCTGATGCAACAGCTGGAGGAGCAGGGAGAGGGGAGGGTCCAGTTGGCAGGGGAAGAGGCGCAGGCCCGGGGAAAGAAGCGGGTGGTGCTGCCTGGGGGAGCGACGGTGCTGCCAGCTCCTCCGCTGTTGCCTTTACCGCCACGGGGGAAGGACCTGCACTCTTGTCACCATCACTCGGTTGTGGCGCAGGCAGCAAAGCGGGTGCGGATCCCTGGGGCAATGATGGGGCTGCTGCTGGCAGTGGGGCTGATGCAACAGCTGGTGGTGCGGGGAGTGAGGAGGGTGCAGATGGTGGGGGAAGAGATGAGGGCGCGGAGAGAGAGGCGGGTGGTGCTGCCTGGGGGAGCGACGGTGCTGCCAGCTCCTCTGCCGTTGCCTTTACCGCCACGGGGGAAGGACCTGCACTCTTCACTCCGTCAGGCGTGGGAAGCGAAGCAGGAGTGGGGAGAGAAGCGGGTGATGCTGGCTGGGGGAGCGTTGTCGGCGCTTCGGCGGGTTTTTCCAAGGGGGAGGATTCCGGCAAGCTGGGGGAGAGGGCGCAGGCGGAGGGGGGAAGGAGGACAAGGAGGTAGAGGAGGAGGGGGAGGAGGACGGGCAGCAGGGCCGTGGCATGCGGCGATGGGACGACCATGATGGCGCGAGAGGCGAGATACGAGAGGAGAGGCGCGTCAAGACCAGGCGACAAGACAAGCAGCGCACTCTGTAGAAGAGGAGGCGCTTTCGAGAATTCTCAAAAGCTCTGAGTAGGAGAGGACGCGTGTGTGGCGTGGGCTGGAAAAGGAGACGTGAGAGAGCTTCTTGGAAAGAAGAAACGACGAGGCTTCAGTCGCTTGAATGCGGGGCTTGGGAGCGAATGTGAATATGCTGAAGTGCGTATCTTATCAAGTGAGTGGCGCTGCCTACGTCGCAGTGCCACCAACTGATGAGTGAATTCAGAATCCCCCGAGCGTAGTATCTACACTCTCGCGACGTTCCGCCGTGCACCTGCGCAAGTGAAAAGCGGCGGACTCAGCGCAGCGCCATCCTCGCAGCCAGCGCGCTGTCAAGCTCTCCGCTGCCCGTCACGGGGGAAGAGCTTGAGCGCGACCACTGCTCGCCGTGCATTCGAGGCGGCGCGGCGAGGAGGAAAGTGCGAAACGCGAGTTCCGCGAATGCGGGGCAGCCGGCGGAGCATGCGGGACCGATCGGCCTCCAGGGAGGCGCACGGCGTGTCATTGGAGCCCAGGGGAACGATGGCTTGTGCACCGTGATTATGGGGCGATGGAAACTGTCGAACGACTGCGGGATCAACGGCGCCCGTTCGTGGTAATGGTGTAATTATGTGAGCTCTGATTGGGGTTGTTGAAAACAGCTGGCGAAGCGAAACGAGAATTACTTGGAATCACTGCACTGCTTGGGCGTTATTTCCATTCCACAGGAATTGGAGGGAAGAGCATTGATGAAAGTACCGTAGAACAAATGGGTAGTGTACATAGACTTGTGCAGGCAAGCGAAACAATTTAAAATGCAGAGACATACTGCTCAATATCTAAACTCACTAGCCCTCCTAACATTCTTTTCCTTTCCCACCTTTCCTTCCTCATTCCCTCTCCCTCGCCCTCTCCCCCCTTCTCCCCCTCCCCCCCTCCTTGGCCTGACAAGGAACGGAGCACCTAGGGCCTGAGCAATGGCTTCTCGGCCGAACTTGCGCAGAATGTATCTCACGTCCAGCCGCCCAGCCGCCACCAGCTGCACGTCTGTGGGGAAGCCCCGCCCCTGCCTCTCCACCACGCCCCCCCTCACCGCCTCCTCCCACACCGCCCTCTCCTCCTCGTCCCATTCTAGGAGAGGATCAGGAGGAGCAAGGGGAGGCAGCGGGGAGTGGGCGGGTTGAGGAGGGGTGAGAGGCTGGGAGGAAGGCTGGTGAGATGGGTGGGGAGTGAGTAGCTGAGGGGAGGGTGGTTGGGGGGACGGGGGGAGCAGGCCCCAGTGGCGGAGGAGGAAGGAGCGCACAGCAGCAGCAGCCACGTGCTCATCTGCCCAGTGCCCGCGGCCCCGCTTGCTGAGCCGCACGCCCAGGTAGTCTGCCACTGCCCCCGGGCCCCCACTGCGCCGCACCGCCGCCACCAGCTGCTCGCCCTCCCAGGCACCTGCTGGGCCTTGGGACACGGCAGACGCACTTGCAGAAGCACACTCCTCCATGCCTCCACACCGCCACTCTGATGCCACCAGCTGCTCTCCCTCCCAGGCAGAGGCGTGGGGCGTGACACGGGGAGAGTTTCGTGACCCACGCTCCTCCGATTGAGTGGTTGGGGTTGCTGGAGGAGCGGCAAGGGCGAGAATTTGGGAGGAGGTGGGGAAGGTGGAAAGGCCGTGCGTGAGCATGAGTGCTCTCACCCTGCCTGCTGTCACCTCCAGCATCTGCTGCCGCGCCCCCCGCCCCACCCGCCTCCTCAGCCTGCCGTCACCACCACTGCTTCTCCCACCGTTGCTGCTCTCAGCGTTGCCGCTTTCATCACTACCATTTCCCCCTGATTGAGAGTGAGCGCGAGTGTCAGTGTGAGCGAAATTGTTAGTGTGAGACAGAGTGTGAGTGTGAGTGTGAGCGTCACCATGAGTGCGAGTGTGAGTTTGAGTGTGAGGGTGCAGGGTACCACCCTCCCAACGCACCACCACACTCTCCAGCCCGCCCCAGCACCCACTCTCACGGCCCAGCTCCCTGGCCACGAGGCGGTAACCACCATGCAGCACGATGGCATGGTGCAGATCGTACCGCCCTGCACCCACCACATCCCTCACACGCGGCATCACCGCACTGCCTTCCGCACTCGCCACCACCAACCCTTGCCCGTCATCAAACACACTCCTGCTGCTGCCGCCGCTGCCATTGCTGAAACTGCCCTCTGCTTCCCACCCAATGCTTCCAGTGCTTTCGCTGATGCTGCTGCTGCTGCTGCTGCCGCTGCTGGTGAAGGCAGTAGCAGCAGCATCTGAGGGCCAACAAGTGGCTCGCTGCAACAGCTCAGAAAAGGAAGGCTCTGCTGTTTCACCAGCAGCAGTATCACCAGTAGCAGCACTACCATCGCCACCACTGCTATGATCATCAGCAGCATCAGTACCACCTCCACTTTCATCACCTTCAGCAGCAGCACTGCGACGAGCGCGAGACGCAGCGAGAGCAAGAGCGACAGCTCGGGCAGCAGCAGCAGCGGCGGCCATGGCAGCACGCACCGCCTCTTCATCCCTCAGCACCGCACTCAACACCTCCCCCGACAAGAAGTTGCGGAGCCGCACCCGACCCAGATACAAACTTTCCGTGGTCCCCTCCCCCTTTCCTCCCTCTGCTTCCTCCTGCCTACTCTCCGTGTCACCGCACTCCACCACCCAGCACCGCGACACAAACGCCTCGATCTCCTCGTCCACGTTCCCCAAGTCCTCCCAGAAACCCGTCGGGCGGCGCCGGGCGGCAAACCCCAGCGCCTGCGCCACTGCAAGCTGGCCGCCGGCAGCGCTGATGTCAGCGATGAGGTCATGCCGGCCGGCTGCTCTGAGCTGGCGGATAGTGGGCATGACGGGTGGGGCGGGGGTGGTGCAGGGTGTTTTGAAGTTGGGGGGTGTGAAGGGGGCTGTGAGACGAGAGGCAGAATGCCGCCGCCGCCGCTGCTGCTGCTGCTGTTCCGCCAGCTGAGCACAGAAGGCGAGCAGCTTGGGGCGGAGGGCGTGCAGGCGCACGGCCTGCCAGCCCAGGTCGAGCAGGCCCGGGGGGGGAGCGATGGTAAGGGCTGCTCGGTGGGGGTGCGCGGCCACGAGAATGGCGGCCTCTAGCGGGATCAGATGCTCCACTGGCGGCAGCGGGGCGAGGGACGTGGGGGAGGTGGGGGACGCAGGGGAGCCGGGGGAGGAAAGTGGGGCAGAGGAGGAGGAAAGGGTGGTCCAGTCAGCCTCTTCCATGCTGTCCTGCCACGTCAGCGTGGATTTGCCTTGTCCGCTTCCTCGTCTGCGCCCGCTGCTGTTCCCCATGCGCGCAGCAGGAGGAGCGTCCCCCACCACGCGCATCACATACGCGCGAATGCCCTCACCTACCGCCTTCCTCCTCCCTCTCCTCATCCACTCCTCCATCTCCCCTCCCAACCCCCATTGCCTCGTCTCTTCCCATCGCTCCTCCGACCCCCCACTTTCCCCATCCACCTCCTCACCCTCCTCCCCTTCCTCCCCCACCACCTCCTCTCCAACAGCCAGCCCAACCCAAGCACCAAAGCCACCACCACCGGCACTACTATCATTGCCCATGGCGTCTGCAGCCCCCCCAACAGCGGCCACTTCAATCACCTCCTCCACTCGCCCCACCACCCACCTCCTCCCCTCATACCACCCCTTCTCCTCGCCCTCCCAAGGCCCCTCGGGATCGCCGATCGTCCCAGCGTTAAGCTCGGCGGCATTGGGTGCGGCAAGCTCAACGCGCCACCCCTCGATGCTGATCAGCCCTTTCAGCACCTCCTCCCGAACGTCTCGCTCTGCCGAACCGACTGAACCAGACTTCCGAACGTCTCCTTTCTTCTTCGGTTCGGACTTTCGCCCCACCCGACGGGCCTCCCGAACCTCCTCCGTACTCCATCCTCGCGATATAGCCCCGGCTCGGCAAGAACAAGCGTCCGGGGCTGGTAAGTCTGTTCTGTCGCTCAGTCTCGGCAAACGCGGGTGCTTAGGAGTGATTACGACTCGGGCGGGGAACGCAGGAGGCGGAAACGTGAGAATGGAGCAGTGAGTGCGACGCGCGAGGGCGCGGGAATGAGGGAGAGTGAGAGACATGCGACAAAAGTCAATGGCAATGCGGTTTGCTGTGTGGGAGAAAGGAGGTGTATCGGGGAGGCACCACGAAAGTCTTACGTCGTCACATCAGCACTCTGGTGCTGCGCTGGTGGAATCTCACGACTTGTGTAGGGTCCGAGCAGGAACCTCGCTTTGCTGTTGGGTTGGGTGGTGCCCTCATACCGAATGAACTCGCTAAGAGTGTTCCCGAACGTAGTGTATGGTGCAGGCAGGGACTCGGTGAGGTCTACAGTTAACAGAGGCAGAGTCAGTTTTGTTCATGCGATCAAATTCTTGAGCCTCTAAACAGAAGAGAGCATTTTGTTGCAGCACAATAGATTGGGACTCCAAAATGGAAGACCATCCTAGACAGGAATGCACCCTAAAAAAGAATATATTTTCCAAACGCACGCATTATACTTGCCCGGTTTTCATACCTGAATAATTAACCAGCCGGATCTCAAGTACCACAAGTGTTTTGCAATTGACATATGTAGGTGTTCTGTTATTGGATGGCGAGTTGTGAAAGTTGACAAGCACGCAGCTGTCAAACTGCATGTTTGTGTTCTCTCTACGCTATAGTGGGTTAGCCTACTGTTGGAAACAAGTTACCTAAGCGCTTCTGATGTGCCGAAACACCGAACTGCAAGCGAAGCGAACTACAGCGAAGCATCGGTGAGTCAACAAAGGAGGTTGACAGAAAATGTAACTGCTGGAGGTTACGCGAAGGTCAAAGGTCGCTGACCTTTGACTCGACAAATACAACACGACAGCAGTTGCCCGAGTCGTCACTGTATCGACCCGCAACAGCAACAGTAAAACGGTTATTGCATCCTTTCACATTCCTTGTAATCTTATAAAATGCTTGAATTATCTTTCTATAATAAATCTACTTTGCCCTCACACACTAGCGCAAGGTGGTTCAACACTTATCATTCAAACGCTTCCGCAACTACAACACTTCTACTCAGAGTTTAGCCTTGAAAAGATCCTAAGGGCTTTTCTCAGCCCAAAATCTACAAGGGGTACAACACTTTAAGGTTAGTAATTGTACCCAACTCATTCATAGTTCATTGATTCCTGCAGAGTTGATTCTGACATGGTATTCAAAGCAGGAAACCTGTTAGGTTTTTAGGGCCCACCGATCGCTCCGCTAGTTCCTTCCCGAACCGCCCTTGCGTTGTCCGGCCCTCTCGCACAATGTCACGCTGCCCTGCAGCTACTCGCACTGCCTGCCCTAGCGCGCTGCCCTGCTGTCACGCGTGCCAGCGCTGCCCGCGAGCAGCTCGTGCCCCGCGCGCCCCTGCTGCTCGCGAGCAGCCCCTGCCTTGCGCGCCCCTGCTGCCCGCGAGCAGCCCCTGCCCCGTGCGCCACTGCTGCCCGCGAGCAGCCCCTGCCCTGCGCGCCATTACTGCCCGCGAGCAGCCTCTGCCCCGAGCGCTCCTGCTAACCGCGAGCAGCCCCTGCCCCGAGCGCCCCTGCTACCCGCGAGCAGCCCCTGCCCTGCGCGCCCCTTCTGGCCACGAGCAGCTCCGCAGCCCAGCGCGCCCCGCAGCCCTAAACGCGCCAGCACGCCCCGCAGCCCAGCGCGCCAGCGCGCCCTGCTGCTAAGCACGCCAGCGCGCCCCGCAGCCTGGCGCGCCAGTGCGCCCCGCAGCCCAGCGTGCCAGCGCGCCCCGCTGCTAAGCACACTAGCGCGCCCCGCTGCTAAGCGCGCCAGCGCATCCCGCAGCCCAGTGTGCCAGCGCGCCCCGCTGCTAAGCGCCAGCGCGCCCCACAGCCCAGCGCGCCAGCGCGGCCCATTACGAAGCGCGCCAGCGCGCCCCGCTGCTAAGCGCGCCAGCGCGCCCCGCAACCCTAAATAAATAATAATAATAATGTTTAATTCTAAAAAAAGAGCGTTAGCGCGCCCTGTTGCCCAGTGCGCTACTGCTGCACACGCTGCTACTGCTGCGCTGTGCCTTGCCGAGCAGCGCTGCCCAGGCCGAGTCGCGCCGCCCAGCTCGAGCCGCCTTCCTGCTACTACTGCTGCTGCTGCTACTGCTCGTGCTACTGCTGCTGCTGGAGGTGCTGGAGGTGTTGCTGGGAGTGCTGGAGGTGCTGCTGGTGCTGGAGGTGCTAGACTTGCTACTGACTGTCAGTGCCTGTCATGGCCACTATCACGGTAGTTGCAGCGGCTAGGGGTGGACAGCAGCTGCCACTTCCTCTCCCGGACGACCCCACCCCTCAGCAGCTTCGTGAGTGGATTTTGCAGCGATGCAAACCTGGTGGTGGAGGTTTAGGTTTTATGGGTATGGCACAGAGGCGGCAGCAGCGTCCGCAGTGCACCTTCTCCATGCAGCGGCCTCGCGACTGTGCTTCTCAGCGGTACGTCTCTGGTTGTGTAGAGGCTGCTGCTCTAGGTGCTAGTGAATCTGCTGCCGCTCCAAATGCTAGTGAGTCTGCTGCAGCTCTAAATGCTCGTGAGTCTGCCGACACTCTAGGTGCTAGTGCGTCTACTGCCACAGGTCCTGCCTCAGCTGAGGCCTTGCACACTTTCACGCTTGACTCAGGTGCGTCACGTTGCTTCTTTCGTGATTGCACCACAGTCACACCACTCGCAGAACCTGTCCCAGTCTCACTGGCTGATCCCACTGGGGGCCCAGTAGTTGCGCAAGCCTCTACTGTCCTCCCGTGTCCGGCAGTCCCTTCCGGGTCTCTCTCAGGTCTACACCTCCCCGCGTTCTCGACGAGCTTGTTGAGCAACGCGGTTCTCCATGATAAATGGGTTGACACCTTTATTCCTGGAGGAAAGCATGTGGCGATCTGTACGTGCTCACGGACTGGCCGTCACCTTGCTACGTTCACTCGTCAGCCTGGGTCCGGCCTGTATACACTGACCACTGCGTCTACACATGTGGCTGAGTCAGGTCAGGAGACTGTGTCGAGTTGGGTGTCTGTGACTGGTCAGCTTGCAGCGTCTTGCTCGTGTCGGGTACTCTCTCACCGGAATCTCCTCTGGCACCATCGCCTAGGTCACCCCTCGCTGCCGCGTCTCCGCAGCATGCACTCCCGTCTCCTTGTCTCTGGCCTTCCCAGGTCCCTACCCTCCCTACCGCGCTCGCCTGCACCGTCGTGCCTTCCCTGCGTCGAGAGGTGGCAGCGCGCCGCCCCTACTCCTACGAGTTTCCTCCGACCACTGCTCCTCTGCAGACTCTCCACATGGACGTTTGGGGCCCGTCCCGCGTCGGTGGAACAGACCAGGAGCGCTACTTCTTGCTGGTCGTTGAAGACTACACACGCTACACCACTGTCTTCCCCTTGCGGCGCAAGGCGGACGTCAGCGGTGTTTCGATCCCCTGGATCCGTGCTACTCATCGCCAGCTGCGCGAGCAGTTTCATCGAGACTTGCCAGTCCTGCGTTTGCACTCTGACAGGGGCGGTGAGTTCTCTTCTGGCCTCCTTGAGGAGTTCTGTCGAGACGAGGGCATCCACCAGAGGTTCACGCTTCCGGCCTCTCCTCAACAGAATGGGATTGTTGAGCGTTGCATTGGCTTGGACATGGAGGTTGCTCGTACCTCCAGTACTCCTCGGAGAATAGCTCGTCGACGTGCACCCAACACACAGCACGTCATCCACCGCACCAGCCATGCAAGAGGGCATGGCACCTACTGCTGCACATCGTCGTCACCGTCGCTCACGTCGGCCAGACGCACTTGGCCGATTGCAACGGAGCACCGGTTGAAGGCCGGATAATGCAGCGCCTTCGTCAGAAAGTCGGCCGGCTGCTGGTCGGGATGTACTTCAACGAAAACTTCCCACGCTTCACCATGTGCTGCAGCCAGGCTAGTCGCCGCTCCATGTGCTTGAGGTTGCCTGTCAACCCCATGCCCTCCGCGACCGTGATGGCCAACTTGTTGTCCACCCGAAGGATGGTCGGCTTCCCGTCATCCAGCTGCTGGAACTCTGCGAGGAGGAAGCAAAGACGACGTCCCTCCTTGCAGGCTTCAGTGACCGCCACGTACTCCGACTCGGTCGACGACAGCGTCGCGCCCTTGATGCGCTGGCTTGATTAGAAGACTGCAGCCCCTCTGTAGACAAACACATAGCCGCCCTGGCTCATCCGGTTCTGCTTGTCACCGGCGTCGTCGGCGTCCACGTAGCCGACCAGCTCCAGCGACTCTCGTCCACCGCCGAACTCCAGGGCGGTGTCACGCGTGTTGGCGAGGTAGGCGAGGCAGCGGTCGACCTCGTGCCAGTGCTGGTTGTTGAGAATAGTGACACAAGTAGGAGTTAGGTTTAGGGCCTAGGCTTGGTAGCCTAGGCCAAGGGGGAGTCGAGAAATTTGTGCCAAGAGAGAAAGTCGAGAATGGGAATGGTGTTCACTATAGCACTAGGTACATATAGCAAACAGAGCATGCAAAGAAGGTGCACCACCAACAGTTTATAATAACTACACTAAACTACAGCTACAGGCAGTTACAGATATATTCTAACACTCCCCCATAACTGCCTGCAGCAGGAGTTTGTGCAGAACACAACCTGCAGGGGTACACCAGCAACAGCAACAGCAGGCACGGTAACAGAGCAGGTACAGCAGCAAAGGGGCAGGCACTCCTGCAACCCCTTTACTCTCCTCCCCCCCCCCCCCCCCCCCCCCTCCACCTCAGAGAGACGGGGGCTGGTTGGTCTCACACCCGCCACCCCAATGCCACTCCCCTGGCTCCCCCACGCCCTCACACCCTCCCCCCAGCAGCAGCTGCAGCAGTGGGAACGAAAGGAGGAGGAGGGGAAGGGAAACATACCACCCATCACCCCCACAACCGCCACCCCCAGACCCTCCCCCCCACGGCTGCAGGGAGACGAAGGAGGGGGGGGCGAGGGGGGGGGGGGGCGGGGACAAAGCCGCAGAGCGGCTACAGAGGGTCGGCGCGCTGTAGGGCAGGGGCGGTTGCAGTGGGTGCAGGCACGGGGTGAGGTAGAGGCGCCGTCGCGGGCGCCAGGGGCGGGTCCGCAGCGGCTCAGGGCACCGTCGCGAGCGCCAAGGGCGGATCCGCGGCGGCTCAGGGCACCGCCGCGGGCGCTAGGGGCGGGTCCGCGGCGGCTCAGGGCACCGCCGCGGGCGCCAGGGGCGGGTCCGCGGTGGCTCAGGGCACCGCCGCGGGCGCCAGGGGCGGGTCCGCGGCGGCTCAGGGCACCGCCGCGGGCGCCAGGGGCGGGTGCGCGGCGGCTCAGGGCACCGTCGCGGGCGCCAGGGGCGGGTCCGCGATGGGCAGAAAAAACGTCACGTGCCACCCGGGTGCGGGACAGAACGAAAATTGCCACGCGCCCGAGGCGCGCGACCGGAAAAGCAGCAGCGGAAGCTTGAGGCAGGCCCACAGGCTAGGACGTAACAGGCTCTAATGCCATGTTGAGAATAGTGACATAAGTAGGAGTTAGGTTTAGGGCCTAGGCTTGGTAGCCTAGGCCAAGGGGGAGTCGAGAAATTTGTGCCAAGAGAGAAAGTCGAGAATGGGAATGGTGTTCACTATAGCACTAGGGTACATATAGCAAACAGAGCATGCAAAGAAGGTGCACCACCAACAGTTTATAATAACTACACTAAACTACAACTACAGGCGGTTACAGATATATTCTAACACTGGTCACTCTTCACCGTGAGGCCGCTCCCCAGCTTGCTGCAGGTGAAGGCGATGTCCGGCCTCGTCGTCGTCGCCGCGAACTGTAGCGAGCCGACCTTCTGCCGGTACTCCTCATCTTGTCGCTCCTGCGCCTCCTCGTCGTCAAAGGTGAGCTCGGCGTAGGCGTCGACCAAAACCGACGTCTTCGGAGTGCGCCCGGTCTGCTCCTCGTCAATGAAGCGCCTACACAGCTTGTCGGCGTAGCCTTGCTGATGCAGCCACAGCTTCCCCACTGACATGTCGTGCACGATCTCCAGCCCAAGATACTTCCGCACCGGCGAGATCTCCCGCAGCTCGAAGGCAGCTTCCAACAGCTCCTTCATCCCCTTCCGCATCTCGGTGCTGCTGCTGGCGGCGAGCAGGTCGTCGACGTAGACCAGCACCCAACAGGCTACTCCGTCGTCGCAGACCTTGAAGTACAGAACCTCGTCGACCTGGCTCTTCTTCCACCCGGCGCCAACCAACACGTCGTTGAGCGCCAAGTACCACAGCAGCGGCAACTGCTTCAGCCCGTACAGGCTCTTCAGCAGCTGGCACACCTGGGCGGTTCCGTCGTTGAAGTAGTCCAGCTGAGACATGTACAGCACCCGATCGAGCTCGCTCTGCAGGAAGGCGTTCTTCATGTTGAGATTGAAGACGGCGACGATGCTGAGGAAGATCCTCAGCGTGACGTAGCTGCCCATCGGCGCGAACGTCTTGTCGTAGTTGGCGCCATACACCTGGGTGAAGCCCTTCACGATCAGCCTCGCCTTCTCGCGCTCGACGGTGTCATCGACGTGGTACTTTGTCGTCAACACCCACCGGTTCTTCATGATGTTTACGCCCAGCGGGCGTTCGACCAGCTCTCAAGTGCCCATGTTGATGAGGCTGCGGATCTCCTCCTCCATGGCGGCCTTCACCACCGGGCCCTTCCAGCTTGCCAACGCCTCTTTCACCGTCATCGTCGAGATGTCCCAACGGTGCTCGGGGTCGGCATGCATGTCGGGGTCGAGCTCCGGAAACTCCTCATCCTCCTCGGCGTCGTCATACGGCTGGTCGTCGTTGTCCACGTCGTACAACGTGGTGAACGCAGCGGGGACGAAGAAGTCGGGTGGCCTCCGAATTCGGCCTAACTTCCGAGGTCCAGGCTGAACTTCCACCACGTCGATGTCGGTGGACTCCTCGGCGTCCCCTCCTTCATCACCGGCTTCGCTGCCCTCGTCCTCTTGCTGTCAGAATCCCAACCACTAGACCATTGGGATAAAAGGGCTTGTTTCAGTAGCGGGTCAGTGCGCCCATAACCCCCCAGGCGAACGCGCCTGTAACCCTCTCCAGGATCAATCGGGCATCCACAGTGCAGATCTATTGACACCCCCCCACACTGGGAGGCCCAGGACTAAGCACAGCGGCAACGGCCTACATGTGCATACACCGGGAATCGAACCCGAGACCACTCTGATACCATGTCAGAATCCCAACCACTAGACCATTGGGATAAAAGGGCTTGTTTCAGTAGCGGGTCAGTGCGCCCATAACCCCCCGGGCGAACGCGCCTGTAACCCTCTCCAGGATCAATCGGGCATCCATAGTGCAGATCTGCTGACACTTGCTGCTTCTCCCCTGTGGTCGGCTTCTCTGCCGACTGCCTGGTTGCCAACTGCTCCATGGTCAGCTTCACCGCTGCCTGCTCCCTTGTCGGTTGCTGCCCTGCCGGTGCCCGCGTCACCGGCTTCACCCAAGTCGGCTGCACCTCCTCGACCTGCTCCTCCCTTATCAAATTCGACTTCACTCCCACGGCGACTTGCTGCTCGTCACGTCGGCCACCGGCGATGTTCTTGGCCGGCGCCGAAGGCGACGTCCCACTTCTCCCCTCATCGCCGGAGGCCGACACCGAGGTCAGCCTGCGCAGGTCGGCCATGAGTGGAGGGGCAGGGGTTGCAGAGGGAGGGAAACGGGAAGGAGGACGGACGACCTCGGCGTCCTCACCAGCAAGATCACCGACCTCGGCGAGCAGAGGCAGCGTCGGCGTCGAGGTGTCGGTCGGCGGGGTGGTCGGCGTCCGTCTGGACACTGGCCCGTGCTCCGACTTCCACGCCTCAAGTTTCATGTCCTCGTAGAACACCACGTCCGACGTGGTGACCACCCGGTTGTTGGCGATGTCGAGGAGCTCCCAGCCCTTGCTCTCCTCCGACCCGCCGAGATGAAGGCCCCACCAGGCCTTCAGCTTCAGCTCCCACCACGCTGCTACTCAGGGGCCAGGAACTGCACCATGCAGCCCCACACGCGTGCCAATGACAAGTTGGGCTTTGTCCCGGTGAGCAGCTGGAACGGTGTATTCCCCGGTGGCAGTGTCGACCTCTCAAGGCAGTTGCAGACCCAGACGGCCTACTGTAGAGCGATGTGCCACCAGTGGTGCTGCACGCCCATGTGCAGCAGCATCGTTCGCACCGACTTCACCACCGTCCGCATCTCCCTCTCCGCCATGCCGTTTTGTTGCGGGGTGTATGGGTAGGTCAGGTCGTGGACGATCCCCTTGCCGTCCACGAAGTCGGTGAACTTCTTCCCGAGGAACTCCCCTCCCCAGTCTGAGCGGAGCATCAGCACCGACTTCTTCGTCTTCCTCTCCACCAACACCAGCCACTTCTGGAACACCAGCAGCACGTCCGACTTCTTGGCGACCAGCCTCACCCACACGTAGCGGGTCTTGCAGTCCTTCAGCAGCAAGAAGTACAAGCTGCCATCCTTGGCAGCCATGCGGAACGGCCCGCACAGGTTGATGTGCACGACGACCCGCAGTGCCACGACCTCCATCGTGGGCGACGTCGACCTCGGTGAGTAGGGACGCAGGTCGGTGCAGAGGACACGCCCGTAGTACGTCGCCCGACCGAGCACCTCTCCCGCTGCCAAGACGAGCAGCATCCCATCGCCGTTCTTCTGCAGCTTCACGCCGTGCTCCTTCAGCTGGCCGACCGACAGCAGATTCGCTTGCACACCCGTGACGTAGAGCACGTCGGGGATAAGCACCTGCTTCCTGGCCTCCCCTTGCAGGGCGACAGTGCCGCGGCCCTGGACGTCCTGCAGCGCCCCATTGAAGCCACGCACGTGCTTGATAGAGCCACTCGGCTGCAGGTCGACGAAGACCTCCCTCGTACCCATCAGGTGGTGGGAGCAGCCGTTGTCGAGCAGGACCACCGCCGGGTTCGCCTGCACAGCTGCCGCCACCGCCTGGAAGTCCTACCCGGCCTCCGGCGCCAACGAGACGGTCAGCTCCACGACGCCGACTAGCGAGCACTACGCCGTCTTGTCGTCCCTTGCCTTGCCGTCAGCAGAGAAGTCGGCGTCCTTCGCCGATGTCAACTTGGTCGATTGCGTCTCCTTGCGCGGCTTGTGCCCTCCTCGACGAGGACGACGGCTCCCAGACCTACCGCGGCCTCCCTTGGCATCGTCGTCGTCGGAGTCACTGCGGTCGGGGCACTCGAAGGAGAGGTGGTCGGGGACGCCGCACAACCAGCACTCCCGACGTCGACCTCCTCCTCCTCGACCGCTGTCCTTGGTCGAATTCTTCTTGTCGACTTCCTTGGCCAGCTTCCAGCCACTGTTACCACCGCCGCCAGTCTGTCCGCGCTACCCTGGTCGGCCACCTTGCTTCGCTGGGGCGACGAAGTTTGACTGCATCAGGAGCTCCTGGGACCGCTTAGCCTCCTGCATCGCCTCGTCTTGCAGGATGTACGAGGTCAGGTTGTCCTCGTTGAGCGTCGTCCTCATGCTCGGCGCCATGGACAGCCGCTTCAGGAGGTTGTAGCTGCTCAAGAGTCGTTGCATGACGTGGGTGATGTACGACGCCGTCGACTACTATGCGCCGGCCATCGTGATGGTGTTGAGAATTCACTCGGCTGCAGTAGTCGGTCGCCGTCTCCTCGTCGCCCATACGCAGGTGCGTCAGCTGCCCCTCCAGCTGGGCGATGAACAAGTCATCGGTGACTTGGTAGGTCGACTGCCACTCTCGGTGGCCGACGTCAAGGTACTCTCGGCACCACTTCAAGGCGATCTGCATGCCCGGTGAGCAGCACCGCGAGATGACCGTGAAGGTCAACAGCTGCACGGCGCGAAACTCCGCACGCAAGTCGGGGTGGTGCTCATCCGGCATCGCCACGGTCCCTCGGGTGAAGCCGATCAGCCCGGCCATCTCCAGCTGGGGCTCGATGGCTTCCTTCCAGGTGAGTATGTCGGGTCGACCAACGAGCGGTGGGGTGACCAAGATCCTGTCCGGCGTGAACTCGAAGTAGCTGTAGCTCGGTGCAATCCCGCCCGCCGTCACCTGGGTCGCCGACATCGGCGACAATCCGCTTCGTCGACCTCCGACGTCGCCACGCAAGGAGCTTGCAGCCGCTGACGAATGCACCCCTCGCGCCTGATCGCCACCGACTTCATCGGCGTGAATCACACCACGTTGCCTTGACGTGCCTCCCGCACTGTTGCCAACTTGGCCACCTCCGGCGTTGACGCCCACGTCGACGCCGCCTTCGTTGGTCACCGGTAGAGGAGAAGCTGGTCGAGAAGGGGGATGCTTTGTCGCCCACGTGGAGCGGAGTCCAGCCTCGACGACCGCCCAGGGTATCGCCCCGTACTCCTGGGCCTCATGGCATCTCCTCGCATCCTCCAGCCGTCCCTCCAGGGTGTCCTTCACCTCAGCATCACCTACGCGCACGCTAGTGACTGCACGGCTGCCGACCTACGAGCAACTTAGGTAAGTGACCACTACGTCGACCTGACTGAAAGGTAAGTCGTGTGCCGTCTACGCTCACCGCACCATGCGGAGATAACTACTACAACGGGAGCTAGACAACGGGCTTGGCACGGGTGCTCGTGTTACCTCTGCGTTTGTTGTTCCTTAGTCGTTTTCTTAGTGCACACACTGCTTGCTAGATCACAGGGCAATTTGGCAAGAGTTTCACTAGAGAAAGTTGACAACAGTGGTACAGAGAAGTTGGCAAGGCAAGACTACATCAGAGCGAGCATTCAGGTCGGTCTACTGCCAGCGCAGCTTGGTCGACCGCGTTCCAGCACGACTTGGTCGACCGCGCTCCAGCAGTGCAAAGGTGACGGCGTGCCAACACTGCAGGTCGACGGCGTGCCAGCGTTGCTCCCGCAGAACAGCAGCGCACCTACTTCGCAGGTGCTCGCAGATGATTGGCATGCTATGCCTCGTCACGTGCACATTGCACACATCAAGTCATCCTCGTGCTGACGACTGCACCTGATTCGCCACGTCGACCTCGGGATACCACCCTGAGGCCGGTCTCGCCAACATCGCCTGGGCGACCGTCGCACTTCTCCGCAGAACCTCGTCACCCAGATAACCTGGTCGACCAGGCAACCACGTCGACCAGATTCTCCTGTATGTGCCCGTCGACCTCCCAAGTCGACGGCCACCTCTAGTCAACCTCACCAGATCGACCACACCCCTGGTCGACCAGCTCCAGGTCGACGTCACTCCTGGTTGACCAGCTCCACGTCGACCAGCACAGTTGTCAATCGACCATCCAAGTCGGCTACCCGAAGTCGGCGACACCAAGTTGACGCACTGCTACTCGACGCCCAGCTGCTCGGCGTCCTGAATCCCTTTGTCGAGGTTGACGTCGGCCCCTCCTTCGTCGACCACCATGTTCGGTCGACCACCAGGTCGACATTACGCCTGGTCGACCAACCACCAAGTCGACCAGCAGTCCTGTCAGCCGACCACCCAAGTCGGCTGCCCCAAGATGGCGTCACCAAGTCGACGCCCTCCGCAGGTTGACTTCCCAGGTCGACCTCCCCGAAGTCGGCGCCAAACTGAAGTCGGCGCCCGTGCAGGTCGACCTCCTCGTCAACCAGCTCGCCCACTGCTGCAGGTCGGCTGCTCCCCTCACACCCGACCACGAAGTCGACTCCGCCCAAGCGAGGACGGGGCCAACACACAACTCCCGTTGACACTCCCAGGACGTCACCTTTGATGAGTCAGTCTGTTTCTAAAGGCTACACCTGCACGTGTCCCACCCAATCCCCCTAGCGCCTCTCTTCCTCGTACCAGTCCCCCCCCCCTGGTAGACCCCCTTCCCCCACAGGGTCCTGCTCCCTCAGGTGTGTCTCAGGTAGACACACCCCCCGTGGTTGAGCCTTTGGAGATCTCTTCTGACTCCTCTGGCCCCGCTGAGGGGGGTGGCCCCGCCGCTCACGACACGGCGGCCACTCGCCACTCTCCACGCTTGGAGACCCCCCCTCGTTTTCCGCCTTGGCTGTCTTCGCCACCTCCGCAGCCTGCTGCTGTGGATCCTAGAGCTCAGACTGCTGGTGCTGAGCCTGGGGGTGAGGGTTCTGGGGGTGGTGAGACAGAGGGTGAGGGTTCTTGGGGTGCTGCGACTGGGGGTGCTGACTTTGGGGGTGCTGCGAGTTCTGGTGGCAGTGGAGCTGTGGGTGATCCGACTGGAGGTAGTGCTGGTGCTGGAGGTGCTGGAGGTACTACCGGAGGTGCTGGAGGTGCTTCTGGTACTGGAGGTACTGCTGGAGGTGCTGGAGGTGCTGTTGGTTCTGGAGGTACTAGAGGTGCTGCCGGTGCTGGGGGTGCTGGAGCTGCTAGTCCTGGAGGTACTGGAGGTGCTGCTGGTACTGGAGGTGCCGGAGCTACTAGTCTTGGAGGTGCTACCTCTACCTCTCCTGTGTCCACCAACAGACCAGTCTCAGCCACAGCTACTTCCTGGCTCCCCGCTGCCTGCGCCTGCTCATCACACTGAGGTGACTGAGTCCCTGACTAAGCGTCGTGAGCCTGAGTCTCGTGCTTCCACACCTGTTCGTGCTCGTCGTGTCACCCGTCCTTGTCCTCCTACTGTCCCAGGCACTCACGGTATGGCACTTCGTCCTTCCTCTGTTCCACAGTGTGTTGTCTTGCCTGAGCCTCCAACGTCCTCTCTTCTGCACGTTCCTGACCCTGAGTCCGACCTTGCTCGTGCTGCCAGTCCTACTATCACTCGTCTCCTCGTTACTGTCGTCACCGACCCTGACTTTGAGTCTACTGTTGCGTTTGCCCTAGTCACTGAGCTAGTCGACTTTGCAGCTAGGAGTCGTCTCGACTACGTCGCGAGTCTTGTTACTGAGTCTGAGTTTTTCTGTCCTCCATCCTTCAGGGGTGAGCCTGCCCTTAGCAGTGACGTCCTTGAGGACAGGCAGTTTGAGCTAGAGCATCTTGCGGCCGCTTCACCTCTTTTCGCATCCATGCTGCTTTGCCCTGAGGGAGACCCAGATGCACTTGACATCCCCACCCCGCGCTCTTACAAAGAGGCGATCTCAGGTGAGTACTCCTCTCAGTGGCAGGCAGCCATAGACGCAGAGATGGCTTCCTGGAAGTCCACGGGCACCTACGTTGACAAGGTTCCCTCGCGTGGGGCGAACATCGTCAGTGGCATGTGGATTTTCAGGGTGAAGCGGCCGCCGGGTTCTCCGCCTGCCTTCAAGGCGCGTTACGTTGCTCGAAGCTTCAGTCAGCGATAGGGGGTCGACTTCTTCTAGACCTTCTCCCCCACCCCGAAGATGACTACTCTTCGGGTGTTGCTGCACATTGCAGCACAGCATGACTACGAGCTGACTCCCTCGACTTATCGACAGCTTTCTTACAGGGTAGCCTTCACGAGGCCATCTGGCTGCGCCGTCCAGAGGGCTTCACTGAGTCATTTCCTGCGGGTACCTAGTGGAGCCTACGGCGACTAGTCTCCGCCAAGCGCCCCGCGACTGGCACGACACACTGAGGACAACACTTGCGGCTCTTGGGTTTTCTCCTTCCTCTGTTGACCTGTCGCTGTTTCTACGCACCGACACTACCCTGCCGCCGTTCTACATTCTCGTGTACGTCGACGACTTGGTCTTTGCTACTGCTGAAACTGAGGCGCTGGCCCTAGTGAAGGCGGAGCTACAGGAGAGACACACTTGCATTGACCTAGGTGAGCTGCGCAGCTATCTTGGCTTGCATATTATCCGGGACAGAGCACCATCACCCTGACTCATTCACACATGGTGCACCAGGTCCTCCAGTGCTTTGGCTTCCAGTTCTCCTCGCCACAGCTCACTCCTCTCTCTACCGCTCACTCGCTCTCAGCTCCACCTTCGGACGAGTCCGTAGAGCTGAGTGGTCCATATCCAGAGCTTGTGGGTTGCCTCATGTACCTGATGACGTGCACACGACCTGACCTCGCGTACCCTCTCAGCCTCCTGGCTCGCTACGTGGCTCCCGGTAGACACCGAAAGGTGCACTGGGATGCTGCGAATAGGGTACTGCGTTACTTGTGCAGTACATTGGGCATGGGGCTCGTGCATGGAGGACTGGGTTCAGTGGTACTGACAGGACACTCTGACGCTTCTTGGGCCGAAAACCAGGCGGCTCAGCGTTCATCACAGGGTTACACCTTCAGTCTTGGCTCTGGTTCTGTCTCGTGGAGGTCCACTCGTACTTCTTCTGTGCTTGGTTCTAGCTGTGAGTCCGAGATCTACGATAGAGCCATGGCTGCTCAGGAGCTACGATGGCTGACCTACCTGCTGACCGACTCCTCCGGTTCTGTATGTCGACAACAAGGCAATGCTTGCCTTGTGTCGCGAGCAGAGGCTTGAGCACAGAGCGAAGCACATTGCTCTCCGTTTCTTGCTCGGGAGCTGCAGTAGCGTGGTCAGCTGCGCCTTGCTTACGTGGCCTCTCGGGCCAACACTGCTGATGTGTTCACCAAGGCCCTTGGGTCTGGTGATCATCAGCATTTCTGCACTGCTCTTGGGCTAGTGCCCACTCTGCCTCACCTGCTGGTTGCTTGACTTGTCCTTGTTGTACACTGCTATATACCTGTATACCTGCATGTTTACACTTGCTAGGTTGTGATCAGTGTACTACCTGGCTAGTATGCAGGTGAAGTGGCCTTGTGGGCGCTTGCTTGTGCTCAGATTGTGTGGTGTCCTTGAGATCCACCCTGAGCTTTGCTTTGCTTGTTCTCTTGCTTGACTGGTCTTGTGACCGTATGTTGTGTTTGCTCTCTCCCACTTAGCCTATGGGGGTGTGTCAAACTGCATGTTTGTGTTCTCTCTAGGCTATAGTGGGTTAGCCTACAAGGGGTACAACACTTTAGGGCTAGTACTTGTACCCAACTCATTCATAGTTCTTTGATTCATGCACAGTTGATTCTGACAGCACCCACATCTACGAACTATCCAGAATTCGTGAACCAAACCACCCCAACCTGGTCGGACCTGAGAGGTGGTTGGGGTTCGACGCCCAGACCTCAAACTGCTCGCACAAAAAACTGCACTCTTAAACCGCACAACAAACCTCTAATCACATTTTGGTTTAGGTCAAGAAGCCAAACCACTCACATCACCTCCATCCCCTGCTCCTCACCGTCACTCAAGCTCGCTGCGGCAGGCGCTAGAACGCCCTTCGCTTTCGTAGTTCGCCTTGCTGCTCGCTCGAGTAAAGCAGCAGAACTCACTACTCACCGCTAAGGAGCAAAAACAACGACCTTGCACCTTCTTTTGTACTGTAAATACGCGCCACGACTTGCAGGCATACACTAAAACTGCGAGAAACCTCACGCACGACTACCCTGACAGTGCTACGGACAAAATCCGAATCGTGCTGTTACTCTGACAGTGCTTCTTCACGTCGGCACCTCCCTTAGCTCACTCGACAGTCTCACTAGCGTCCGACGCGGAGAGGAGTTCCTTCGCCAACGGCGTGGTTTTTGCTTGTAATCGAGCACAGGGGGACCGCACGACGCCTAGCTACGCCTGTTTCTACCCGCCCACGACGACTGGCACCTTCGCGAATTCCCCCACCCTCCCAATCTGCACCTTCCACACACGACTCCACTTCCACCTATTTCAATTTGCACGGGCACTAGCACGTTGCACCTCGGCAGCAGCACGATCAGCCCCAACAACCTACGAAAACCTCTTCTGGACTGCATATCTCGTTGCTGCATCCACGCTACTACCTCTCCCAAGTGCGAATTTGACATACTTGTTACACCGCTAGCTGCACTGCACTGCATGTAAATCTTTCTAATGCTCTTTCTCACCATGGCAAGCCGTAAGCGGGACAGGACGCCTGAAGACCGGGACCCACACCCCTCTCGTCCTCCTAATCGCTCGCGTTCATCCCCACCTTTTGCAACCCTACCAATTCAACAGCCAGCTTCACGCCCACGTCCGTCATCCCTCCCTACTGACTCTGCCACGACACACTGTTCTTCGTCGCTACCAGAATCAGCTACTCCACAACCCCCAGCCTCTTCTTCTCAACACCCTAAGTCATCAGCCCCACCACGCTTCGTTTCAGAACAACAGAAGACCGTACTTCATAAAGTCCTTACTGAAACCTTAGCCTCCTCCTCCCAACAGCACGCTTCCCGCCAACCTGAACCTGCAGCTCCGCCAACTTCACAACTTCCTCCTTCTGCTCCTCCTCCTGCTTCGACATCTGCTCCGCATCCTGCTCCAGCCTCTTCTTCTTCTCCTTTGCCCACTTCGGTCCTGACCCCAACTATTAATGCAAAACCTGTACACGTAACTTTGCTAGCTCGGGTGGTCTTACTCGCCACCTCACTGCTTGCTCCCGCAACTTCACAACGCGTCAGCAATCAGCCCGCCCTCCTCCTCATCGTGCCACTACTACTCCTTCATCCTCTACAGCACCCCCATCGATATCTCAACAGACTTGGGACGGTGTCGTAACCTAGGACTGGGGGACGTTCTTCAGTCCCACTGTCACCCCAGGCCCACTGTTGCGTCGGATTCCGCTGCGAGCTCGCCTGCTGGTCTTGGATGCTTTACTCATACCATTTCGCCATCTTGACATCTTCCCGCAAGATCCTGCTGCTCATTTCCTCCTCCTTGCTTTCCCTCGTCTGGTGCTTTGCTCTTCCATTTCTCTTGCCTCACAATAAGCCACAGCAGCATGTGCAGCCTTTGCACGTCGTTTCATTCAAGGCGACCGGCTTTCCCTTTTCAACGAAGCTGTCGCTGCTGCCATTTCAGTGTCTCGACCGCACAGTCTCTCGTCCGCCCGGTCCACAGCCACATTCGCCCGACTGAACCGCACCAAATGATTCGCGCATTGCGGGGACTGGTCGCGTTCCTTTGCCGCTTTAGAGGCTGGTGAGCTTGCCCCACCGACCCGTGAAACTGTTACTGCGCTTATGGCCAAGCACCCTCCTGCTTCCGAAGAACTACCAGACTGGCTGTCCGACTTCTCGCCTTCGGAAGTGGCTCAGCTCACCATTCCACTTCTTCATCAGGCCTTGCGTTCAGCTCCACGAGGCACAGTTGCTGGCCCTTCGAGGTGGCTCATTGAGCATCTTCGTGACACCTTCCTCTCGTACCAGACTCATCTGCGGTATCTTCCCCACCTTAGTTCACTGCATCCAATGTTGTTGCCCTTCAGAAGCCGCAAGGAGGTGTTCGCCCCATCGCCATCGGCAAGATACTGCCGCGCCTGCTGTCATGTTGCGTTGCTCTTCACTTCAAGCAGCAAATCCGGGACTTCTTCCTTCCCTCCCTACAGTTTGGGGTCGCTGTCTCCGCAGGGATTGAGGTTATGGCCCATGCAGTCCAGTCGGCCCTCTCCCTCCACCCAGAGTGGGTTGTGCTGGAACTGGATGTCACCAACGCCTTCAACTCCTTCAGCCGTTCTGCTATGTTCAACGCCCTACAAGACTCCATGTTCTCCAGCCTCATCCCTTTCTTCCGACTCTTCTATTCCTACCCCTCTTCTCTCCATTACCGCAGCGACCCATTATTCGAGACACTACAGTCATCATCGGGTGTTCGACAAGGTGACCCATGTGGGCCATTCTTGTTCGCCCTCGCCCTGCACCTAGCCATTCGCCCCATCCAGTGTCAATCTCCAGCTCTTTTCATCACCTCTTACGCGGACGACACGTATATGGTCGGCCCTGCACATGATGTGAAATAACGAGGAATGAGATTGACTAAGGGAAAGTTGGGTACAAGTGCAAACCCTAGAAAACTGTACCCCATATGTGCTACCCCACTATAGCCTACAGCAGCTATGTCATATAAATCTGACACACCCCCATAGGCAAAGTGGGGGAGAACAAGGGGTCACAAGACCAGTCAAGCAAAGCAAGGCAAGCTCAGGGTGGATCACAAAGTCACCACACATTCCGAGCACAAGTTCAAGGCCAGAAGGCCAGTTCACATGCAGGATTACATATATATATAAGGCTAGACAAGCAAGAGCAGGTGTATATATATATGTAACAGTACAAACAAGGTCAAGGGGTGAGCAAGTGAGGCAAGGCAGGCACAAGACCAAGCTGAGTACAGAAGCGCTGATGATCACAAGGCGCAAGTGCCTTGGTGAAGATATCAGCAATGTTGGCCTGAGAGGCCACGTACGCAAGACGCAGCTGACCACGCTGCTGTAGCTCACGAGCAAGGAAGTAGCGAAGAGCAATGTGCTTCGTTCTGTGCTCCAGTCTCTGCTCCCGACACAAGGCCAGCATGGCCTTGTTGTCTACGTACAGCACTGGAGGAGAACGAGGCGGCTCTCCGAGGTCAGTCAGCAGGTAGGTGAGCCAGCGAAGCTCCTGTGCAGCCATGGCTCCTGCGTAGATCTCAGCCTCACAACTGGAGCCGAGAACAGAGGACGAGCGGGTAGCCCGCCACGAAACAGAGCCGGAACCAAGGCTGAAGGTGTAACCCTGTGACGACCGCTGCGTAGCCTGGTCGTCAGCCCAAGAAGCGTCTGCGTGCCCAGTGAGGACCACTGGACTCTGCCCTCCAAGCACAAGCCCCATGCCCGACGTACTGCACAAGTAGCGCAACACCCTCTTCGCTGCAGCCATGTGCTCCGGTCTGTGTCTCCCAGGAGCAACATAGCGTGCGAGAATGCTAAGAGGGTATGCAAGGTCAGGTCGAGTGCAGGTCATCAGGTACATGAGGCAGCCAACAAGCTCTGGGTACGGGCCACTCGACTCTACGGACTCATCCGAAGGCAGAGCTGAGAGCGAGTGGCGAGTAGGCAGAGGAGTGGCCTGAGGCGAGGAGTACGTGAAGCTGAAGCGCGTGTGACTGAGTCAGGGTAATGGTGCGGCGTGCTCTGTCCCGGGTGAACTGCAAGCCAAGGTAGCTGCGCAGTTCACCCAGGTCTGTGCACGTGTGTCTCTTCTGCAGCTCGGACTTCACGTGGGCGAGTCCAGCAGTGTCAGCTGTGGCAAAGACCAAGTCGTCGACGTACACGAGGATGTAGAACGGCGGCAAAGAAGTGTCGGTGCGCAGAAACAGCGACGGGTCAGCAGTAGAGGGAGCAAACCCAAGAGCCGCAAGTGTAGTCCTCAGTGTGTCGTGCCACTCACGCGGTGCCTGGCGGAGACCGTAGACTGGCCGCCGGAGGCTCCACTGGGTGCCAGGAGGAAAAGACCCAGTGAAGCCAGGTGGGCGACGCAGCCAGATCTCCTCGTGCAGGCTGCCCTGCAAGAAAGCAGTGCTGAAGTCAAGAGAGTGCAGTTCGTAGTCACGGTGAGCAGCTATGTGCAGCAGTACCCGAAGAGTGGTCATCTTCGGGGTGGGAGAGAAGGTATGAAAGTAGTCAACTCCCTGCCGCTGACTGAAGCCACGAGCCACGTAACGCGCCTTGAAGACAGGCGGAGAACCCGGCGGCCGCTTCACCTTGAAAATCCACATGCCACTGACGATGTTCGCCCCAGGTGGGGGAACCTCATCAACGTAGGTGCCTGTGGACTTCCAGGAAGCCATCTCTGCGTCCATAGCTGCCTGCCACTGAGAGGAGTAGGGACCCTCTATCGCCTCCGCGTAAGAGCGCGGAGTCGGGATGTCAAGTGCATCCGGGTCTCCCTCAGGGGTAAGCAGTACGGACACGAGATGAGGTGAAGCAGCTGCCAAACACTGGAACTCCTCCTGCCTGTCCTCAAGGACGTCCATGCCAAGGGCACACTCACCCCCGACGGACGGAGGACAGACAGACTCAGACTCAACAACAAGACTAGCAGCGTAGTCTAGACGACAGCGAGCAGCAAAGTCGACGAGCTCAGTAACTAGGGCAGACGCAGCAGTGGACTCAAAGGAAGGGTCAGTGACAACAGTAGCAAGGAGACGCGTGACAGTAGGACTGGCAGCACGAAGAGAGTCCGACTCCGGGTCGGGAAGAGCAGGAAGAGAGGACTCAGGAGGAGAAGGCAAAGGGGCACGCAGAGGAGCAGTGGACGGACGCAGAGACATCCGGTGCGTGCAAGGGACAGGAGGAGGACGCTGACGCGAACCACGACCACTAGTGCGAGCAGCACGGACAGGCGACGCAGGGCGAGACGCAGGCTCACGACGCTCAGCAAGACCTCCAGTAGGACCAGTGTAGGGAGAAGGAGCAGGCAGTGGGGAGGCCGGCTGTAACTGTAACTGTGACGGGACAGGCTGTGGACACTCTAAGGGAGGAGGAGGAACAGTAGAAGGCGGGAGACCAAGAACCTGCTGAAGGAGCGGAACGAAGTACGGTAGAGGCCGCGCAGCGACTCCAGACACAGCAGGGACAGCACCAGTACCCCCAGTGGTAGCACCAGCGCCAGCAGCACCTCCAGCTCCAGTACCTCCAGCAGCACCAGTAGCACCCCCAGCAGGACCGCCTCCAGGACCGCCTCCAGGACCGACAGCAGTAGCCTCAGCGCCAACACCCTCAGTAGCTCCAGCTCCAGTCGGACCACGAGAAGACGCAGTGGCACCAGCTCCAGTAGTACCCGCAAGCCCAGCAGCTCCAGTACTCCCAGTACGAGCACCTCCGGGACCCGCGGCACCAGCACCCTCAGCAGCCGAAGAACCTCTAGCTCCAGCAGTACGCCTCCACCGCCGAGCAAACCACTCGCGCAGCTCCTGTGGAGAGAGTGGCTCCCGCCGAGACGAAGCACCCGGAGAACCTCCAGGCACAGTACCGCCAGACGCCACGCGAGCGGGCCCAGCTCCCTCAGGCTCCGCACCCCCAGGCTCAGCACCTCCAGGCGTAGCACCCCCAAGCTCAGCACCCCCAGGCGTAGCACCCCCAGGCTCAGCACCCCCAGTCGTAGCACCCGCAGGCTCAGCACCCCCAGGCGTAGCACCCACACGCTCAGCACCCCCAGAGTCAGCACCCCCAGGCTCAGCACCCTCAGCAGCACCAGAGTCACCAGCAACCTCGACAGGCTCGACTGCGTCTACCTGGGACACACCTGAAGGGGCAGGACCCTGAGGGGGAAGGGGGTCTACCGGGGGGGGACCTGGCACAAGGAAGAGCGGTGGCGGGGGGAGGGACGGAGTGCGGTAGGGGAAGAGGCGGTAGTAGGGGACCGACTCGTCAAACGTGACGTCCTGGGAGGACAGAACACGGCGAGAGGTGGGGTGGTAGAACTGCCACCCTGGCGCGTCAGGGGGGAAGCCAAGGAAGACACAAGGAGCAGCACGAGGGGACAGCTTGTCCGCAGACAAGTCGCGGACAAACGCCCGAGATCCCCAGACACGGAACGCAGACGCATCGCCAACCTTCCCCGTCCACAGCAAAGCTGGGGAGGTCTCCGGCATGGAGACCCTGGGCTGAAGGTTGATCTGATGCGCCGCGTACCGAACCGCAAACGGCCACAGAAAATGGGGGGCAGCCGCATGCATCATGGACGTACGGGCGACGTCCATGACCATGCCAATGCGGCGCTCAGCAATCCCATTTTGCTGTGGAGAGTCCGGAAGCGTGAAGGTCTGGCGGATGCCTCGTGCACGACAGTAGGCTCGCAGAAGGCCAGAGGAGAACTCTCCGCCACTGTTAGAGTGCAGACGCAAAACAGGAAAGTCCGAGCCGAAGCTCTGCCTGAGCTGGAGACGAGCTGCGCGGATCCAGTCGATCAACACCTCAGTGACATCACCCTTGCTGCGCAAGGGGAAGACTGTGGTGTAACGCGAGTAGTCGTCAACCACCAGCAGGAAGTAGCGCTCGTGACCCTGTCCACAGACGCGGGCCGGGCCCCACACGTCCATGTGAAGCGTCTGCAGCGGGGCCTCTGTCGGAGGAAACTGGGAGGAGTGAGGGGCAGCCCGCTGCCGCCCCTCGACACAGGGGACGCAGGTAGGGGCAGGCCCCGGAGGAAGGGGAGGGAGGGACCGGGGAAGACCAGAGACAAGGACACGGGAGGCCATGCCTCGGAGACGAAGCAGGGAGGGGTGACCAAGGCGGTGGTGCCAGAGGAGAGTCTCGTGAGACAGGAGGCGACACGAGCAGGGGGCAGACTCAGGACCAGACCTGGACGCCGCAGCAAACACCTGACCCGACGCAGCTACCTGACCAGACGCAGTGACTGGAGGAGACGCAGTGGTCAGTGTGTACAGGCTTGACCCCGGCCGACGTGTAAACGTGGCCAGGTGTCGGCCTGTCCGAGCGTCCGTGCAGTGGGTCACCCGCTGGCTCGCAGGAGTGAATTGGTGAATTTCCGCATCCTGTAGGTCAGCACCACTCACCAAGTTCGTAGAGAACGAGGGGAGGTAAAGACCAGACAGGGTGCCAGAGGGGGCCGCCGGACACGGGAGGACAGTGGAGAAGTGAGCAAGGACAGGACCCCCAGAGGGGTCTGCCAGAGAGACTGCAACTGGCCGACCAAGCGGCGTGAGTGTGGTGCGGTCTCGAAAGAAGGAGCGAGAAGCCCCCGAGTCAAGGGTGAAGGTGTGGGAGGCCGAAGCCGACGCAGTACCTGAGAGAGCAGACTCACCAGCACCTGAGGAAGCAGACGCACTAGCACCTAGAGCAGCAGCCTCGCTAGCACCTAGAGCAGCAGCCTCACCAGTACCTAGAGCAGCAGTCTCAATGCCCGGGTCGGGCGGAAAACACCGGTAACAGTCACCCTCATCACTAATAGTCACAGCATACATGGCAGCATGAATAGCATCAAAGTCAAGGTCAAAGATAGCTACTCCCGCCCTAGACAGCTCGCCCCAGCGAGGGATCTCAGTGGCCTCAGGGAACTGGTGACGCCAAGCGTCCGTCAGGCGGCCAAAGCAGCGCTGGGTGGAGTGCGCACCCCCGCACTGCTCACCCGCGCGGTCGCCGGTGCGTAGGACGTAGGTGCACGGACCAGTACCCCAACCCCGCTGGCGTGCAGCGTACCACTCACGGAGCTGCTGAGGGGGGGGGATGTCCCGAGTGCGCTGCTGCTGCTGCTGCTGCTGCTGCTGCTGCTGGCGCTGACCACCACCGGAGCCAACCCTCTGCGCAGCGCCACCCCGACCAGCTCCACCTCCTCCGCCGCCGCCTCCTCCACCGCCGCCACCTCCACCATCTCCGCTCCCACCGCCACCGCCGCCTCCGCCTCCGCCTCCACTGCCGCCACCGACACCTCCACCCCCGCCACCACCCCCACCGCCACCCCCACCCCCACCGCCGCCTCCACCGCTGCCTCCACCGCCCCCGCTAGCTCCTCCAGCGCCCCTGCCCCCCTTGCCCTTGCCAGGGCGGCGTTTCCCGCTAGGGGTAGACGCCGCACCGACCGACTCAAGACCAACGAGGTCGGCCGCAGCAGCAGAGGCAACAGAGGGCAAGAGAGGAGAGGGGGAGCACCCCTCAAATACAGGGGCGCGCGGGTCACCACGAGAGGCTCCTACAGCGACTATGCTCTTCTCTGCTGCTAGGAGGCGCTCCTCGAGGAGGTCAATGGTGAGGGTGGTGGGGCAAACAGAGAGAAAGTGGTCCCTGACCGGGCGAAGGGTGTCAGGGAGGCGGGTGACTATGTAGTAGAGGGTGATGTACATAGGGGGGGGGTTCTTGGCGCAGAACTCAGCGGGAAGGGCAGCGCGGTAGCGAATGTCACTAGTGCGGAGGTGCGTAATGAGGTCAGCAACTGTGGGAAAAGCTGCGAGGTTAGGGAAGAGGTACGGGAGGATGAGGCGGCTAAGTGCAGCAGTGGCAGGGGAAGAGTAGCGTGCAACTACAGCGTCGTACAAGGTCTTAGCACTCTTGTACTGGCTAAAGTGCGCACGCTTAGAGGTAGGCAAGTGGCGACGCACAGCAAGACGTGCAGCAGCATCGCGTGTGGCCCACTGTGAGCGAACAGTGGCGTCAGCATCAGCAGCGGGGGCAGGAGAGGCACCAGAGGTGAGATCAAAGAGGGAGAGATCGTCTGCCCTATCGCACTGTAGGAAAAGCTGCAGGTCATCTACCCAGACGTCAAAGTCAATGGCCCGACCCTCAGCGTCAAAAGCGAGGACACTGGGGGTAGCCATGACAGCAGTAGACTAGCAGCACGAGCAGTAGGCTAAGGGCAGCGCAGTAGTAGAGGTGCTGCTCTTACCGGGCAGGCGAGACGGACCGAGTGTAGAGGACAGGGCGGCTCGGACGGCTCGGCGGCTCGGCGGCTCGGCAGCACCAGCAGGTCGGCAGCTCAGCGACTCGGCGGCTCAGGTGGCTCGGCGGCTCGGGCGACTCGGGCGGCTCGGGCGGCTCGGGCAGCTCGGCGGCTCGGGCGGTTCGGTGGCTCGGGCGGCTCGGGCGGCTCGGGCGGTTCGGCGGCTCGGGCGGCTCGGCTGCTGCAGGGGCAGCGGCGGCTGCTGCTCACAGGACGGCGGCGGCCGCTGCTGCAGCGGCGGCGGCAGTTGCTGCTGCAGGGCCGGCGGCGGCCGCTCCTGCAGGGACGGCGGCGGCCGCGGTTGCAGTGGCGGCGGGTGCTGCTGCAGGGGCGGCGGATGCTGCTGCTGCTGGGACTGCGGCCGCGGTCGCTGTAGCGACTGCAGCTGCTGCTGCTGTAGAGGCGGCGACGGCGGGCCGAGAGAGGCCGCGAAGGGCGGCGGACGGGCCGTGAAGGGCGGCACGAGGGCCCGCGGAGGGCGGCGACCGGCCGTGAAGGGGCCGCGAGTGGCCGCGGAGGGCGGCGACGGGCCGTGAAGGGCGGCGCGAGGGGCCGCGGAGGGCGGCGACCGGCCGTGAAGGGGCCGCGAGCGGCCGCGGAGGGCGGCGACGGGCCGTGAAGGGCGGCGCAAGGGGCCGCGAAGGGCGGCGACGGGCCGTAGGGGGCCGTAAGGGCGGCGCGAGGGGCCGGAAGGGCGGCACGAGGGGCCGTAAAGGGCGGCTGGAAGGGCCGTCAGAGGGGCCGCTAAGGGCGACGCGAAGGGGCCGTAAGGGGCCTAGAGAGGGCGCGACGGTAGGGAGGGCACGCGGGGCGCGACTCGGGCAGGAGCGAAGCGCGCTCCGGGCAGGAATTTTTTTTTTTCGATTGGTGGGCCCTAGGAAGCGTTCCCACGAGGGAACCCGCTCTATACCATGGAAATAACGAGGAATGAGATTGACTAAGGGAAAGTTGGGTACAAGTGCAAACCCTAGAAAACTGTACCCCATATGTGCTACCCCACTATAGCCTACAGCAGTTATGTCATATAAATCTGACACATGACGTGTTTCCTGCCTACACTGCGCTTACAGCTCGTCTCAATGACCTGGGCCTGAGGGTACAACCATCAAAATGCTCCCTTTGGGCCCCTTTGGACCTCCCTTCGGACCTCACACCTCCACCAGACATCGTCATTGCCCCTAACGGTCTCACGGTCGCAAGAGTGCCTATTGGATCGGACACCCACATTGTCTCTACAGTTCGAGACAAACTGCACTCTTTCTCTTCATCATTGCCTCTCCTACATGACCTTCATGATCCACAGACTGCCTCTCGCCTCCTTACTCTCTGCATTTCTGCCCGTCCCTCATTCCTCCTCCGTACAGTTGCACCATTTCCCGAGGTAGAAGAGCTTTAAACTGACTGGGACAACACCTTGTTGGACCACTTTGTTTGCCTCATCGGCTCTGACTACTGGCCTCCTGCTTTTGACCATACTGCCACAGCACACCGACAGCCATTCGTTCCTATTCGCCTTGGAGGGTTCGGCCTCCGTTTTTCAGCTGCAACTGCTTCTCTCAGTTATCTGTGCAGCTGGGCACAGGCAGTTTCACTCCTCTCGTCATGCTTCACCATTCACGGCTCCCCTATTTTCCGTCCCTTCATCACTTCAGACACCATGGACCGTCTTGACCCATGCATTCCCACAGCCATGTCCAAACTTCATCCTACCATTCGACAACACTTCCCTACCTGGCCTGCACTTCACGCTGGCTATCCACAGAAGCTATACTCCTACCTTTCACAGAAATTGGAGGCTGTCATGCTCGAGCGCGTGCGTTCCACAGTAACCTCTCCCCAACATTTGGCCCGTTACTTTCTTACAAGGGCCCCATGCTGGTGATTGGCTTACTGTGGCTCCATGTTCTTCGCATATGCAGCTGTCACCTACGGAGTGGTGTATTGCAGCCGCTATTGCCTCCCCATTCCACACCTCACGACCATCCGCACATGCACTTGTGGCTCGGCATTCACAGACCCTTCAGTCATCTCTCACGTCCTCCGCTGCCCATCCTCTAATGAGCCTACCAGGGTCCACAACGCCATCAAGCATGGGGTTCATCGTACCACGTCCGAGCTTGGTTACGTTGTGCAGCTGGAGGACTCCCACCTTCTCTCAGGTCGTCGTCCGGATATCAGCTGTCGTGACATCAGCTCTAGGACTACGTGGGCATTAGATGTTTCTGTTGCAGACCCCTAGCATGGTTCCCCAAACTCTAAGACTGCATCAGTAATCGGTTCAGCTGCATCTGCTTGCGAAACTGAGAAGCGGACCCTCTATGCATCATTGTTACAGAACCGCCCAGACGTGAAGCTTCTTCCTCGTGTTCTCGAAACCTTCGGTTGCTTCAGCACGGCATTTCTCAGCTTCATCAAAGACTGCAGCAGACGAGGGGCAACTCGACTTCGTGACATGGGTGGTGCATCTGACCTGATTCCAGAGCTCTTCGAGACTAGCTACTTCAAGAGGATTTCCTTGGTGCACCAGCGTGAGCAGGCTCGAACCATCTGCCGTCGGACACAAATTCGTTACAGTGTTGACACACCCTCTGCCCCACCAGATCCCACCCCACCTTCCTTAGCTGATTTTGCGTACCTTGGTGTTGGTTCTTGAGACCTCATTGGGGGTCTCAACATAGGGTTGCAGTTGGGCCATTGCTAGTTAGCTAGCCTTTTGAAGCAGAATACCAACAGATGCAGCTCTCTGTTTAGATCCTAGCTACAGGCGAGGAAGGAGAATCTGCAGTGCCACGAGTGACGCTCCGCGATTGCGCGTCGCACGAATCGCCTCGTAATACTACAAACGCTCAGCCGCGTTTCCAAAAAAGCACGCCATCATCAGTGGCGCATCAGCATGCGAGAACGAGGTGTGGCGAGGGCAATTGGCAGGCAACCAGGCGGCCCGTCACTCGCCGTGTGGTCCCCCGCGCGCTCGCTCAAGACCCGCCGAGCCGAGCAGGCCCAGCAGGTGGCTTGGCAGCGGGTTCATGACGACGAGGGCGCTGTCGCCGTGACAGCACGCGCGGACATCGACGCGGCGGATGGCGCGTAGCCCATTGGTAGCAGGGGTGACTGTGGAGGCGACTCAGGGTCCGTGCAGTAGGCGGACGGGCAGGCGACGCACCCTGATGCGGCACGTCGCCGCGCTTGCGCGTGTCGCATCTGCAGCTCCGGTTCGACTCAGACGATGGGTTGGACTGCGAGCGCCCCTGCTCCGTGCAGGACTCGCCGCGCTGCCGCCCGCAACCCGTGCAGTGCGGATGGTCGGGAGCTGCGGAAACAGGCGTGCGGGGAGCGGCGCTGGGGGGAACGGCAAAGGGGCGGAATAACGGTGGGAAAGGGAGGGCGTAGGACGATGGGGCAGGCGGGGACGACGAGGGGCTATGGATGTGCGGAAGGGGAATTTATCCCGCGAGACGATTCGTGGGGAGCGATGGGGAGTGTGTGGTGCTGGCAGGTTGGAATGGGTGCTGCATTCTCTGCGTTACGCCCTTCTTCCCCCTTTCCCCTCTCTGTCTTACACCCTTCTTCCTCTATTCCCCACTCTGCCTTACCCCCTTCTTCCGCCTTTCCACCCTCTCTGCCTTATGCCCTTCTTCTCCCTTTTCCCCTCTTCCTTCCACCCTTCTTCCCCCTTTCCTCTCTCTTCCCTACACCATTCTTCCCCCTCTCCCCTCTCTACCCCCCACACCTTCTTCCCCCACCATGTGCTCTCTCACTTACGTCCTGCTAAACCCCTTTTCCCTCTCTCCCTTACGTCCTGCTAAACCCCTTTTCCCTCTCTCCCTTACGTCCTGCTAAACCCCTTTTCCCTCTCTCCCTTACGTCCTGCTAAACCCCTTTTCCCTCTCTCCCTTACGTCCTGCTAAACCCCTTTTCCCTCTCTCCCTTACGTCCTGCTAAACCCCTTTTCCCTCTCTCCCTTACGTCCTGCTAAACCCCTTTTCCCTCTCTCCCTTACGTCCTGCTAAACCCCTTTTCCCTCTCTCCCTTACGTCCTGCTAAACCCCTTTTCCCTCTCTCCCTTACGTCCTGCTAAACCCCTTTTCCCTCTCTCCCTTACGTCCTGCTAAACCCCTTTTCCCTCTCTCCCTTACGTCCTGCTAAACCCCTTTTCCCTCTCTCCCTTACGTCCTGCTAAACCCCTTTTCCCTCTCTCCCTTACGTCCTGCTAAACCCCTTTTCCCTCTCTCCCTTACGTCCTGCTAAACCCCTTTTCCCTCTCTCACTTACGTCCTGCTAAACCCCTTTTCCCTCTCTCACTTACGTCCTGCTAAACCCCTTTTCCCTCTCTCACTTACGTCCTGCTAAACCCCTTTTCCCTCTCTCCCTTACGTCCTGCTAAACCCCTTTTCCCTCTCTCCCTTACGTCCTGCTAAACCCCTTTTCCCTCTCTCCCTTACGTCCTGCTAAACCCCTTTTCCCTCTCTCCCTTACGTCCTGCTAAACCCCTTTTCCCTCTCTCCCTTACGTCCTGCTAAACCCCTTTTCCCTCTCTCCCTTACGTCCTGCTAAACCCCTTTTCCCTCTCTCCCTTACGTCCTGCTAAACCCCTTTTCCCTCTCTCCCTTACGTCCTGCTAAACCCCTTTTCCCTCTCTCCCTTACGTCCTGCTAAACCCCTTTTCCCTCTCTCCCTTACGTCCTGCTAAACCCCTTTTCCCTCTCTCCCTTACGTCCTGCTAAACCCCTTTTCCCTCTCTCCCTTACGTCCTGCTAAACCCCTTTTCCCTCTCTCCCTTACGTCCTGCTAAACCCCTTTTCCCTCTCTCCCTTACGTCCTGCTAAACCCCTTTTCCCTCTCTCCCTTACGTCCTGCTAAACCCCTTTTCCCTCTCTCCCTTACGTCCTGCTAAACCCCTTTTCCCTCTCTCCCTTACGTCCTGCTAAACCCCTTTTCCCTCTCTCCCTTACGTCCTGCTAAACCCCTTTTCCCTCTCTCCCTTACGTCCTGCTAAACCCCTTTTCCATCTCTCCCTTACGTCCTGCTAAACCCCTTTTCCATCTCTCCCTTACGTCCTGCTAAACCCCTTTTCCCTCTCTCCCTTACGTCCTGCTAAACCCCTTTTCCCTCTCTCCCTTACGTCCTGCTAAACCCCTTTTCCCTCTCTCCCTTACGTCCTGCTAAACCCCTTTTCCCTCTCTCCCTTACGTCCTGCTAAACCCCTTTTCCCTCTCTCCCTTACGTCCTGCTAAACCCCTTTTCCCTCTCTCCCTTACGTCCTGCTAAACCCCTTTTCCCTCTCTCCCTTACGTCCTGCTAAACCCCTTTTCCCTCTCTCCCTTACGTCCTGCTAAACCCCTTTTCCCTCTCTCCCTTACGTCCTGCTAAACCCCTTTTCCCTCTCTCCCTTACGTCCTGCTAAACCCCTTTTCCCTCTCTCCCTTACGTCCTGCTAAACCCCTTTTCCCTCTCTCCCTTACGTCCTGCTAAACCCCTTTTCCCTCTCTCCCTTACGTCCTGCTAAACCCCTTTTCCCTCTCTCCCTTACGTCCTGCTAAACCCCTTTTCCCTCTCTCCCTTACGTCCTGCTAAACCCCTTTTCCCTCTCTCCCTTACGTCCTGCTAAACCCCTTTTCCCTCTCTCCCTTACGTCCTGCTAAACCCCTTTTCCCTCTCTCCCTTACGTCCTGCTAAACCCCTTTTCCCTCTCTCCCTTACGTCCTGCTAAACCCCTTTTCCCTCTCTCCCTTACGTCCTGCTAAACCCCTTTTCCCTCTCTCCCTTACGTCCTGCTAAACCCCTTTTCCCTCTCTTCCTTACGCCCTGCTTCCCCCTCTATCTTCTCTGCCTTACGCCCTGCTTCCCCCTTTCCCCTGTCTTCATTACACCCTTCTTCCCCCTTTCCTTCTCTGACATTCACCCTGCTTCTCCCTTTCCCCTCTCTTCCCTACACCATTCATCCCCCACCATGCGTTCACTGCCTTACACTCTTCTTACCCCTTTCCCCTCTCTTCCGTACACCCTTCTTCCCCCGCCTTGCATTCTCTGCCTTACACCCTGCTTCCCCCTTTCCCCTCTCTGCCTTAAGCCCTTTTTCCCCCTTTCCCTAGTCTCCCTTACCCCCTTCTTCCACGTTTCCACCCTCGGTGCCTTACACCCTGCTTCCCCTTTTCCCCTCATTGCCTTACACCCTGCTTCCCCTTTTCCCCTCATTGCCTTACACCCTGCTTCCCCTTTTCCCCTCATTGCCTTACACCCTTCTTCCCCTTTTCCCCTCATTGCCTTACACCCTTCTTCCCCTTTTCCCCTCATTGCCTTACACCCTTCTTCCCCTTTTCCCCTCATTGCCTTACACCCTTCTTCCCCTTTTCCCCTCATTGCCTTACACCCTTCTTCCCCTTTTCCCCTCATTGCCTTACACCCTTCTTCCCCTTTTCCCCTCATTGCCTTACACCCTTCTTCCCCTTTTCCCCTCATTGCCTTACACCCTTCTTCCCCTTTTCCCCTCATTGCCTTACACCCTTCTTCCCCTTTTCCCCTCATTGCCTTACACCCTTCTTCCCCTTTTCCCCTCATTGCCTTACACCCTTCTTCCCCTTTTCCCCTCATTGCCTTACACCCTTCTTCCCCTTTTCCCCTCATTGCCTTACACCCTTCTTCCCCTTTTCCCCTCATTGCCTTACACCCTTCTTCCCCTTTTCCCCTCATTGCCTTACACCCTTCTTCCCCTTTTCCCCTCATTGCCTTACACCCTTCTTCCCCTTTTCCCCTCATTGCCTTACACCCTTCTTCCCCTTTTCCCCTCATTGCCTTACACCCTTCTTCCGCTTTTCCCCTCATTGCCTTACACCCTTCTTCCCCTTTTCCCCTCATTGCCTTACACCCTTCTTCCCCTTTTCCCCTCATTGCCTTACACCCTTCTTCCCCTTTTCCCCTCATTGCCTTACACCCTTCTTCCCCTTTTCCCCTCATTGCCTTACACCCTTCTTCCCCTTTTCCCCTCATTGCCTTACACCCTTCTTCCCCTTTTCCCCTCATTGCCTTACACCCTTCTTCCCCTTTTCCCCTCATTGCCTTACACCCTTCTTCCCCTTTTCCCCTCATTGCCTTACACCCTTCTTCCCCTTTTCCCCTCGTTGCCTTACACCCTTCTTCCCCTTTTCCCCTCATTGCCTTACACCCTTCTTCCCCTTTTCCCCTCATTGCCTTACACCCTTCTTCCCCTTTTCCCCTCATTGCCTTACACCCTTCTTCCCCTTTTCCCCTCATTGCCTTACACCCTTCTTCCCCTTTTCCCCTCATTGCCTTACACCCTTCTTCCCCTTTTCCCCTCATTGCCTTACACCCTTCTTCCCCTTTTCCCCTCATTGCCTTACACCCTTCTTCCCCTTTTCCCCTCATTGCCTTACACCCTTCTTCCCCTTTTCCCCTCATTGCCTTACACCCTTCTTCCCCTTTTCCTCTCATTGCCTTACACCCTTCTTCCCCTTTTCCCCTCATTGCCTTACACCCTTCTTCCCCTTTTCCCCTCATTGCCTTACACCCTTCTTCCCCTTTTCCCCTCATTGCCTTACACCCTTCTTCCCCTTTTCCCCTCATTGCCTTACACCCTTCTTCCCCTTTTCCCCTCATTGCCTTACACCCTTCTTCCCCTTTTCCCCTCATTGCCTTACACCCTTCTTCCCCTTTTCCCCTCATTGCCTTACACCCTTCTTCCCCTTTTCCCCTCATTGCCTTACACCCTTCTTCCCCTTTTCCCCTCATTGCCTTACACCCTTCTTCCCCTTTTCCCCTCATTGCCTTACACCCTTCTTCCCCTTTTCCCCTCATTGCCTTACACCCTTCTTCCCCTTTTCCCCTCATTGCCTTACACCCTTCTTCCCCTTTTCCCCTGTCTCCCTTACCCCCTTCTTCCGCCTTTCCACCCTCTCTGCCTTACCCCCTTCTTCCGCCTTTCCACTCTCTCTTCCTTACACCCTTCTTCCCCTCTTTCTCCTCTTCCTTCCACCCTTCTTCCCCCTTTCCGCCCTCTGCGGCTCGCCCTGCTCCTGCCTTTCTCCTTCCTGCCCCTCTGCGCCTTCATCCCAGGTGCGCCCTCCCCTCTGCACCTTCATCCCAGGTGCGCCCTTCCCTCTGCGCCCATGCCTCACTTCTCCCTCCCTTTGCTGCTCCCATGCCTCACTTCTCCCTCCCTTCTCCCTCCCTTTTCACCTTTGCTCCGATGCACCTTTGCTCCTATGCACCTTTGCTCCTATGCACCTTTGCTCCTATGCACCTTTGCTCTGATGCACCTTTGCTCCTATGCACCTTTGCTCCGATGCACCTTTGCTCCGATGCACCTTTGCTCCTATGCACCTTTGCTCCTATGCACCTTTGCTCCGATGCACCTTTGCTCCGATGCACCTTTGCTCCGATGCACCTTTGCTCCGATGCACCTTTGCTCCTATGCACCTTTGCTCCTATGCACCTTTGCTCCTATGCACCTTTGCTCCGATGTACCTTTGCTCCTATGCACCTTTGCTCCTATGCACCTTTGCTCCTACGCACCTTTGCTCCTACGCACCTTTGCTCCTATGCGCCTTTGCTCCTTTGCTCCTATGCACCTTTGCTTCTATGCACCTTTGCTCCTATGCACATTTGCTCCTATGCACCTTTGCTCCTACGCACCTTTGCTCCTACGCACCTTTGCTCCTACGCACCTTTGCTCCTACGCACCTTTGCTCCTACGCACCTTTGCTCCTACGCACCTTTGCTCCTATGCACCTTTGCTCCTATGCACCTTTGCTCCCATGCACCTTTGCTCCTGTGCACCTTTGCTCCTGTGCACCTTTGCTCCTATGCACCTTTGCTCCTATGCACCTTTGCTCCTGTGCACCACTGCTCCCATGCTTCACAGCTCCAGTGCTTCTAATCCGCTTCTATGTTTATCTACTTCTCTCTACCTCTTTTCTGACATCCTGGAGTTTCAGCTGGCGTGCAAACGTGACGACCACCTCTATAAGGCCGTGGAGTTAGACGTCGTTGGTGACAGACAGTAGCGGTGCAAAGTGCACGGAGGGAAGAGGTCTAAGGGGAGGTCAGAGCATGGGGGTTGTGTTCCTGGCCGATGAAATCAGCGTGGCGTTGTGAAATCAGGCATTATTTGCTGCATGTAGCTTGTTAATACTCAACATCGAGAAATCCTTCAACTCTTATTCTTGTGGCCACCAGGGTGCCGTTATTGTGTTTGTGTCGATGTATATCTCGATAGCAAGGAGGCCACGTCCCCAATATGTCTACGATGCTGATTGTCTGTCTAATGTTGACCACATCACAACAGTCTCACCCATCTTTGGCATGTAATTTGAGACATGGCATGTTTCATGCTTAGGGTGTTGTGTTGAACGTATATGCCTAGATCCATTCGTTTGATGGGGGCCATTGGGAATGTGTCAGGTTTTAATGTAGGATCTGCACAGACGGGCACACAAGAGCGACAATCAAGGCAGGGGGGCATGTGTAAGCGATATTGTAGTGAGTGGTGGGAAATGGGTGTAGGGGCAGCAACCAGGGCTCTGGCTAGAATTTAGCCCCGTCTGAAACCTAAGTCTCTAAAAAAATTTCGTCTGAGCAAAATATGAGCAACTCTTGGCGGTCTGTAAACTCAGACGAGCCAAAACTCACAGTTTGGGAATTCATACGAACACACCAGAGCACTGTGTGTTCTGTACTGTATGTATACCATACGTTTTACTCTTGTTTATAATAATATACCACTTCTTGTGCCACACAACATACTTTTAGAATCATTACTGAGGGAGGAAGGAGGAGGGAAGAAATCCCTAAGCTGAGTCACTAGAATCACTACTGTTGCTGCTGCTGCTGCTGCTGCTTTCTACAGTGTCCTCTTCATCGAAGGGGTTGTACAACAAGGGAGGTGTGGCCTTGGTCTTCTTGCCCCTGCTCTGCCATCCACCTTCCTCACCTTTAACCCTGGCGCTCTCCTTTGCTGCTGCTGCCACAGCTGCTGCCGCCTCCGCTGCTGCTGCTGATGCTGCTGACGCTTTCGCCATGGCTTTTTCCTTCTTGGAGCGCTTAACGGGCCTTGAGCCTGCAGACATCACCACCTCCTTGGCCGATCTGCGTTTCTTGCTGCAGCGCCAGAGCCTAATCAACTCGGGAAAATCCAGGTCGTACTTCAGCAGGGACACCGTCATCAGCCATAACAGCTTCGTGTCGCAAAGGTTGCCATGAAGCCAGCTCTTTATGATATTCTGCCGCGAGAATCCGCGCTCCCACTCGATCGTCGACAGAGGAAGAACGGCCACAGCGATCCAGGGGTTCACAAGGTTCGGATATGCGTGCGTCCAATCGGGTGTGGAGAGCATCTGCTTCAGTCCCTCTTGAAACTCAAGGTCGTTGTGGTGCGTGGAGAGGATGGTGGTGAAGTTCTTCAGCTCACGCTGCGCTTTCGCCCAGTTGACTCCTGAGGTGGGGTAGGGAAGGATTTTGGATGCACGTCATTCTGAGTGCATGTCATCCTAACGTGCTGCCGAGTGCTCGTGCTATTCATGTGTGCATTGTTTGTATGAGCATATGTCATTGTGCATGGCTGTTGGATATTTTCATCTCTGTGTTTTTCTCCGAGTTTAAATGCTTGATCATGCAGGAGAAATCCAGAGCTTTCCAACGATACCAAGATCGCCTTATTCCGACCAAGATCGCCCAAGTTACAAGTTTTCCAAGACTTGGATTCCTTATTACCTTTTAAGGTTATATCTAATTTGGGTGATTACTTGGGACATGAATATAAAGGGATCTTTGGTTGGGTGGTTAAGGAAGGCAACTGTGACTTTTGGATTGGGGTGGCTAGAAGTTTCTAGCATGGGTTGCAAATGTTGCAACACCTAGGCAAAATCCAACTAGATTGGATTTTGCATGTGACACCTCAAGGACCTCATGATGAGGGTTGCATCCTTGTTGCTAGGAAGGTTCCTACCATCCTTCCCTAGCTCTTGGAGAACCCCTTGTCAGAATCCCAACCACTAGACCATTGGGATAAAAGGGCTTGTTAAGTAGCGGGTCAGTGCGCCCATAACCCCCCAGGCCAACATGCCTGTAACCCTTCCCTAGGATCAATCGGGGATCACCAGTGGACCTCTGACACCCCCCCGCACTGGGATGCCCGAAGTGCACACACTGGGATTCGAACCCGAGACCTTCGCTCTGATACCATGTCAGAATCCCAACCACTAGACCATTGGGATAAAAGGGCTTGTTAAGTAGCGGGTCAGTGCGCCCATAACCCCCCAGGCCAACATGCCTGTAACCCTTCCCTAGGATCAATCGGGGATCACCAGTGGACCTCTGACACCCCTTCCCTCTCATGGTTCTCTTGGAGGTTCCCAACTCCAACTCTCTATGCCTTAATGTTTGTACTTCCTCCACCATTCTAGTCATGCAGCTGCTGGACGTTTTTACATAGTTCTCACTCTCTAGACCATCTTAACGACTGATTAAACTTGGAGATGGTAGCTAAGGCGAAGGCGCACAATCCTACTGAGCGGATTTGCGTTTAGTTGAGAATTGAGTTCGTCGTAAGCTCTCAAAGTGACGGATCCTGAACAACAAGTGGTATCAGAGCGGGTAGTCGACTTTGAGATGGCAAATCATCGTGAATTCTCAACCAATGACAAGTGAGACCATTTTCTAGTAGCCCTGCTCGCGAACTTTCAATTGGTGGTCGAACCGCGTTCTAGTTTGAAGTATCTAGTCCGCGACGGCGATTTTCGTAGAATCGGATTTTCTGGCAGAATTCTCTCCAAACGATTTCTCAAGTTTTCACCGTTCATAAGGCCTCAATATGGTTGGTACGAACTCCGGAGGTGCTAGTGACGAGATGGATAGAAGTAGAGAGGCTGGAGAGCAAGGGGGAGTTGCTGTTGGAGGAGTGGGGACTCACCAACCAGCCAACCCTACGCTACCCTCAACTTCTACACCATCTCCTACAACCGTAGATCCTGTGAAGGCTTTCTCGATTGAGAAATTCATGGGGGAGGACTACGAGCACTGGAGCTTCCGCATGAGGCTGATGTACACCCAATACAAGCTATTGGATCTGGTGGAGGGGATGGAGAACATGCCCGGGGCCGCGGAGCTGAAAGGAGCGTGGATGAAGCGATCGTTCGACGCGTACATGATCATGGTGCAAGCGGTTGGCGGACGACAACTTGACCACCTCAAGGACCTCTTGGGTGATCCAGAGTGTGGCCCCAAGGCTTGGAGGAAGCTTCTGGATGTGCACTCACCGACACATGCTACCGGCATCGTGCTACTCGCGCGGCGGCTGCGCGACATCAAGTTCGTTGATGGAGAGCCGATGCAACCGGTGTTGGATGAGTTGCGGGACATCTTCACGAAGCTCCAAGGCGGCGGTGTGGTGTACCCGGAGCTCGTGCAATGCGTGGAGATCGTGATACGGCTGCCGGAGTCGTGGTCTGCCCTTACGATCAACCTCAACTCTCAACAGCCCCAGTGGAGCGTGGATTACATTCGCGCGCGCATCCTAGAGGAGGACTTGCGGCGGGGGTCAAGGGGAGTTCTACTGCAAGAAGCGCGGACATCGTTGGCGGAAGTGCTACCAACGACCCAAGGATTGGACCCTGCCTTCATCAAGCAACCAGCATGGTGGCAAGAGGAGTGGGGGAGTCATGGGAGCTAGTGGAGAGGAGAAGGATGAGGAGAAAGGCGGCAAATCTGAGGAGCGGAAGGCCGGTTTCTTCTTCTTCGTGAACGAAGGCGCAACCGACCTCACTATGGCTGCCAAGGTTCTCTTACACCCCCTCACTCATTGGGTGATTGACTCAGGAAGCTCCTGGCATATGACTCCTCGTGCGGACCTACTCGATGAGATTCAGCCCGCACCCATCTTTACAGGCGCCAAGGCCAAGGTCATGGGCATGGGATGCGCCAAGTTCATGGGAGCGGATGGAGAGCTCGTGGGGCTGAAGAACGTGCTGTGGGTGCCGGACTTGTGCGCGAACCTGATTTCTACCGGCCGGTTGGGAGATGCGGGTGTGAACACCGAGACGATTGGCTCGGAACGCTATCGTGCTTGCAACGATGAGCGCCTCATTCGGGACCTGCAGTGGAAGGGAGATGTCCACAAACACATGTGGCAGATCCCGGTCCTCCTTTGGCGGAAATCGGGCAAGGCGGCACCCGCGGCATCTATGGAGGAGAGCGTCACCGAGGAGGAGCAGCAAGGTGTGCAAGGAGAGGAGCTGATTGGAAGCGCGGCGGTGAAGGCGTCGGCTACCTCGGGCCAAGCGGATTGGGAGACTTGGCATCGGCGGCTTGCACACGTGGCTGTATCTACATTGGAGGTGATGCACAAGGAGATGTTAGAGACTAAGGATGGAGTCTACGAAGATTAGATGCATAAATTTCTCAAAATCGTTGGTCTCAATTTCTGGACAGAAAAGTCGAGTTCACAAGAAATGCTGTCGACAAAAAGTTCATTGTCAAAACTTCACTAAACTCAGATATGTTGTAGCCCTAGTCCGTGGCTACAATTCCCAAGTTGAATCGTATGGAAAGGAGAAATATGTTTCTAGTTATCAATTTTGGCGCACAGGGGGGTATGCTGCCATAAGAACTTAACTCAATCACAAGAGTCTCACAATTTTACACAAGAAAGTCAGAGTAACAATTATCCAGGTGGGAGGGGAAGGAGGACGAGAGGGAAGGTCCCAAGGAGTCCCCAACCAAGGAAACCCCATAAGCACACCAAATCCCTTCCCTATAGGAACCCCACTTTTACTTTTGTCACTTTCCAACCCATGCCATCCACCTTGCCCAACTTGGCCACACTTGCCAACCTGGTTTGGCTCCTCCCAACCACTTGGCAGCATCTACAGTGATGTTGACGAATTTCCCAACCCCCAAAAGTCTATACCCCTTATGGAGTCAACCCCACAACTTTCCATAGTCACCACAACCAAATATCAAAAGCATACGAACTTCCAACGTTCGTAACTTTCTTGTTCGTGCTCCGATTGAACCAATACTTGGTTCGTCGGAAAGCTCTTGAGCAGAGGAGTCACTTCAGATATCTGCTCAAGCCAAATAACATTCACACACACTCAGAAAATCCAAACCACATTAAACACAAATTCTTGCACATGCTCACACCACGCATGCAACGCACGAACATGTGATGGGAGGCAGACAAACGTGAATGCAAGTGATAGCATCACATAACAGGAGAAGTGCGTGCATGGGCTGCAACTGCAAGGAGATGGCGCTCACTATGGCAGCTGCGAGGCGTGCATGCAAAACAAGTTTGCGCGGTTCCCGTTTCCACGTGCGGAGGGATCAGCGAAGGCGCCACTGGAGGTGGTGCACATGGACCTGGTGGGTCCTATGAGGACTGAGGGGACTGGGGGAGTGCTGTACTTCCTCACCATGGTGGACGAATGGAGCCGTTTCAAGTGGGCACGTCCCTTGTCCAAGAAGAGCGATGCTGCAGCGGCGATCAAGAAGGATTGGTTGCCGATGGTGGAGCGGCAAGCGATGCGGCTGGTGAAGGTGCTGAGGAGCGACCGAGGTGGAGAGTTCCTTGGAGCGGAATTCACCAAGTCCCTCAAGAGGAACGGCATTCGACACCAGCTGACCTGCCCAGGAACACCGCAGCAAAATGGCATTGCGGAGCGTGCCAACCGGACCATTGGCGAGGCGGCTAAGACCTTGTTGGGGGCTGCTAGGATGCCCTACAAGTTCTGGCCTGATGCCGTTCGCCATGTCATCACAATCAAAAACAAAGTCTTGACTCATGTTGGCGACAAGCATTGGGTGCCGTACGAGCGTTGGCTTGGGAAGAAGCCATCCATTGACATGCTGCGGGTGTGGGGCTGCATGGGGCTTCTGATGGTGCCTAAGGAGCAGAAGCACAAGCTGGAAGTTGCTGCTGTATGGGCTGTCCATCTGGGGATGGCTCCTGACTCGAAGGGGTGGCTGATGTGGGACCCCAAGAGCAAGAAAACGCTGGTCAGCCGTGATGTCAAGTTTGTGGAGAACGTCATGTACAAGGACTGGCAGCAGCAGCAGCAGGTGCAGATTGGCTTGCGTCTGCGGGAGATTGAGCGGTCTGCAGTGGAGGAGGTTCAGCTGCACCTTGATGAACTCCACGGGTGAGAGCTGACCAGTGACCATAGTGGCGGTGGTGAGCAGCAAGTTTCTGGTCCTGCTGGAGAGGAGGGGTTGGAGGATGAGTCGGCACGTGTGGACTCACCAACTCAGCCCGAGCCTGCTGCAGCAGTAAGAGGAGTGTGCAGAGAGTAGCTTCACCACATGGGCAGCAGACTGCAACCCGCGAGAAGAGAGTGGCAGCAGCACCCTCAAGGCTGAAGTATAGCTATTTGGGAGGACCCAAGCAAGGTGCCATGGCGGTTCAGGCGGATGAGGGAGATGATGAGGAGATGGCGTTCTGTTTCTTCACACCCTTGCCTGGAGAACCAGCCACATTGGAGGAGGCACTGAGTGGACCCCAGAAGGAGGAGTGGAAGGCTGCCATGGATGCGGAGTTCAACAGTCTCATTGAGAATGTGACTTGGGAGCTTGTTGAGTTACCCAAGGGGCGACTGCAGATCAGCAGCAAGTGGGTCTTCAAGGTGAAGAGTGGTGCTGATGGTGCGTTGGAGCGGTTCAAGAGCCATTTGGTCGCCAAGGGGTTTCAGCAAAAAGAGAAGGTCGACTTTGGGGAGATCTTCGCTCCCGTTGCTAAGCCAGTGACACTGAGGACTTTGATGGCTGGCGCAGCTGTGAAGGGATGGCACATGAAGCAGATGGATATCACCACTGCGTTCCTCAATGGAGTGCTGCTGGAGGATATCTACATGGCGCAGCCCGACGGCTATGAGGATGGGACCAGCCGGGTGTGCAAGCTTAAGAAGGCTATCTATGGTCTTAAGCAAGCGCCCAGGTGTTGGTACGAGAAGCTGGAGGAGGTGCTGCAGGGTGGAGGCTTCAAGACATCCTAAGTGGATCACAGCTTGTTTCTGCTTGGAGAGGGGGAGCAGCTGCTCTTGCTGCTGGTGTATGTCGACGACATACTGCCGTTCTCACCTTCCATGGAGCAGATTGAGAGGACACAGAAGCTGCTGATGGACAACTTCAAGTGCAAGATGCTAGGGGATGTCCACTACTACTTGGGGCTGCAGATTGAGAGGGATGTTGAGAGGAGGTGGCTGAAGGTGCATCAGTCATACTACATCTCTGGTGTCATGGAGTGGTCTGGGGGTCGCACTGTGATGACACCGTTCCCTGCGGGCTTCAAACTGAAGAAGGCAGCTGAGGAGTATGATGTACTCGAGGATGAGCAGCAGAATGAGTACCAGTCACTCATTGGGAGTGTGATGTATGTGGTAGTGCATATGCGACCTGATGCTTCATTCGGAGTAGGGCAGCTAGCTAGAGTTGTGCAGCTACCTCAGATCAACGGCATCTGCTGGTGTTCAGTTTTCAGCTGGCGGCCAGCTGAAACAGATTGGAGCAGATGGAGTCACGCCTGGAACCTTGAAGCTGTCGTGCTTCACCGACGCCACATGGGCCTCAGAGGAAGAGGATCAGTCATCAGTTGGTGGCTTTGTGTGCATGGTCGGAGGTGGACTAGTGAGCTGGAGGTCCAAGAAGCAGAGTGAGATTGCTCAGTCTTCTGGAGAGGCTGAGTACATGGCGATGTACCATGCCATCAAGGAGATCGTGCTCCTGAGGAAGCTGCTGGAGGACATGGGAGCTGAACAGGAGGGACCTACACCACTTTTCTCCAACAGCGAGGCTGCTATTGGCATGGCCAATAATCCTATCCTGAATGGGCTGAACAAGCACATGAAGATTAAGTGGCACTGGGTGAGGCAGATGGTGAAGGAGGGGATTGTTGAGCTTCACCATGTGAAGGCTACCAAGCAGGCGGCAGATTTTCTCACCAAGAGACTTCCCGAGAGCGCACATTGGAAGTGTGCTAAGATGTGTGGCATGGCATTGCACTAGTGTGGGCAGCAGTGTCATGAGGGCATGTGTGTTTGTGTGCATGAGAGTATGCATGTGTGTGAGTGTGTATGCATGCAGTCTGTTAGTCTGAGGGGGAGTTTGTTGGATGCACGTCATTCTGAGTGCATGTCATCCTAACGTGCTGTTGAGTGCTGGTGCTATTCATGTGTGCATTGTTTGTATGAGCATATGTCATTGTGCATGGCTGTTGGATATTTTCATCTCTGTGTTTCTCTCCGAGTTTAAATGCTTGATCATGCAGGAGAAATCCAGAGCTTTCCAACGATACCAAGATCGCCTTATTCCGACCAAGACCGCCCAAGTTACAAGATTTCCAAGACTTGTATTTCTTATTACCTTTTGGGGTTATATCTAATTTGGGTGATTACTTGGGACATGACTATAAAGGGATCTTTGGTTGGGTGGTTAAGGAAGGCAACTTTTACTTTTGGATTGGGGTGGCTAGAAGTTTCTAGCATGGGTTGCAAATGTTGCAACACCTAGGCAAAATCCAACTAGATTGGATTTTGCATGTGACACCTTAAGGACCTCATGATGAGGGTGGCATCCTTGCTGCTAAGAAGGTTCTTACCATCCTTCCCTAGCTCTTGGAGAACCCCTTCCCTCTCATGGTTCTCTTGGAGGTTCCCAACTCCAACTCACTATGCCTTAATGTTTGTACTTCCTCCACCATTCTAGTCATGCAGCTGCTGGACGTTTTTACATAGTTCTCACTCTCTAGACCATCTTAACGACTGATTAAACTTGGAGATGGTAGCTAAGGCTAAGGCGCACAATCCTACTGAGCGGATTCGCGTTTAATTGAGAATTGAGTTTGTCGTAAGCTCTCGAAGTGACGGATCCTGAACAACAAAGGGGTTATAGCAGGGCTTAAATTGAGAATTGAGTTTGTCGTAAGCTCTCGAAGTGACGGATCCTGAACAACAAAGGGGTTATAGCCATGCGAGGCACTTCCTCTGACGCTTGTTGGGCGACCGTGGGTAATGTGACTGCTTGAAGAGCTTGCTGCCGCTCAGGCTCTTGAGGCCGTCGTAGCGCCAGTCCATGCTCTCGAGAAGCTCGGTGATGAAGTCTCGAGCAAGCTTGAGGCACGCTGTCAGGTCCCCGGCGCTGGTTTGGCCTACGATCTTGTCTTCATGTAGAATGTACTTGTGGGTGACGGGCGTCCCTTCCGCATCAGTTCCATCCACCGAAACCTCCCGCTTTTCCACATCCGCATGCGCCTTCTGAAACTTGTGAAGTGTCTCGCTACCATGCCCGAAGTTGTCATCGTCGCACAGGTAGCGACTCCTGAGTGCCATCTTCGTGTTCTCGGTCAATTGCTGCACGTGAGTGACATCAACCTGTCAAGGAAACAAAGAAGGCAGGTTAACATACGCACAGACAACTGTAATTACACACATGCGAACACCAAAACTAGAAACTTACATGCCGCTTTTGAAATTTGAGGTTCAGCATGTTGAGCTCCTTCAGTACATCATTCAAGAGAAACAGCAGGAACTGAAACTTCAACGAAATGACGATCTTGTACGCCTTGGTATCGTACTCATACAAGAAGATGATCGCGGCTGGCAGGGACTCCACAAGCCGGGCTATCGCCACACCGCGCGATAGCCAGCGCACGCTGTGGTTTCCTTGCAGTTCGAGATTCGTCTCGCAAAGAACCTCCTGCAGCTCCTTGAATCGGCCATGTTGGTTGCTCGAACGCCCCAAGTCTTCCGCAAGCGAGCGGACGACCTTGTCAACGAGTTGCATATCGGGGACTGCAGTGGCTGCATCCTTTGCGGAGAGGGCTTCCCTGCACTTCACAGAAGACCACGTATTAGTAAGGACGTTTGGGCAGGTTAAAAAAACACAACAGAACGTAATGTTACCTGTGTGCGATGCAATGGCATGAGACGAGGTGTGGAATCTTGGTTTGCAGGCGTGCGACGAGACTGTTCTTGTCGCCATTCATCACGCTAGCGCCGTCTGTGCTGATGCCGGATATGCGATACAGATCCACCCCAGAGGATTCCAGGTGGGTGAGGAGAATCACTATGAGCGACCCGGCGTCGCCTTTGTCCACCGTCAGAAGCGCGAAGAATTCTGTGGTGACCGCGCCATCCCGCATGAACGTGAGGTAAACGATCATGTGTTTACCCTGTCGCCTGTCGGTACTTTCATCCAGTTGAATGCCGAGGAAGGGTGAGGTGCGGATGTGCTCCATCTGCTTCGCCCTTAGGTAAGTGACAAGAGTCTCAACCATCTGGGCAAAGTCGTACCTGCGCAAAACACATGTAAAAACATGGGTTATTACTCCCGTCAATGCATAAAGGAGTGGAGCAAGACACATGGCGGGGTGGAAGCGAGACACTTACTCAGAGTAGTAAGTTCCTTCTCTTGCAAAGGCATGTCAGGTGTCCCCTGCTCTGCCATGAATTGCACAAGGGACACAAACATGACAATCGGGGCGTCAGACTTGCATATGTAATGAACAACAGCCAGAAGGCGAATCAAGCGTCTCGCCGCTTCGTTGGTCGTCTCGTATTGTTCCAGGGTCTTTTGCGCGGTCAACTTCGCTTCACGTCGCTCCTTCTGGTTGACTGCTGCCTCGTGCTTGATGGAGTATTGATGCTTCCGCATCGTCTGCTTCTGGATGTCGTAACCGCCGCTCCCATCCCGACCGTACTTGGAGTTCGGGTTTGCATACGCCAGGCATGTGGTGCACTTCATCACGGGGCGGCCGGACTCGTCCTCGCCAATAATCAGCCATGGGAAGTACCGCTGCCACTGCTCTTTGCATTTAAGTTGCAGCTCTTCCACGGTCAGCACCTTGGGAAGCTCTGCGCTTTTCTTTGTCGGAGTGGACTTAGGTTTCTCGGGGGTCACCGTCGCAGGCGTTGCTGGTAGCGGAGCTGGCCGAGCGAAGGGTAGCTTGCTCTGCATGTACTTCGCTTTGCCAAGCCTTTTAGCAGGACCGGGTTAGCGTTCCTCGTGCCTTTGGAGGACGAGGGTCCATTGGTCTCCACTGCTGGAGTTCCAGAGCTTGACGGCGGGGGAGAACGTGACAGTTCTTGTTGAGGCGACCACGGTTCGTGGTCCCACTCTTCTGGCAGGGCGGCTGGCGCGGCGGGTTCATTACGCTCTAGTACGACTTCCGACGAAACTGGTGCGGGGAGGGGCAGTTTACTAGCGCCTCGCATCAGGAAATCAAGAGCAGTCAGACGCGGGGCTTCACCCGGAGCGATTGTAGGAGAATGGCCAGATGGGCCATGGTCTGATGCCATGACCGTCAGGTTTCGAGAAGTGCAGCAGAAATGCAATGCAAAGAGTTGCGTGCGGGGAGAAGCCTAGGAAAAGGCAGACTGAAGAATGGGACTGGAGCAGCAAAAGGAGAGGAGAGCCCTACAACGAGTGGGGTGGGGGGATGCCATCCATCTTACTCAAGTCGCTCTACTCTGATGGCTTTGGATGGTTGGGGGGAGGGGGAGTTATGCAAGGACAACTTGAAGAGTGGCACCGACTACCAGCATGGCAGCATGAATGTGTGCGCTGGACGGAAAACGCCAAGTACCAAAAGGTGGTTCAAGCTGGCATTAGGACCAGGTGGGGCGAATGCGGCAGATGTGTGGCAGCTTCTGACCTTGCGCGTGGGCAGTTTCGGCAGGAAAAACAACAGGCCATGTTGTCATGTGGGTGGGGAAACTTGTTTGTTTCAGACGAAAAAATCCTCGTCCTCTGAATTCTCAGACAAAGTATAAGCCCCAAGTCTGAATTTAAAGATGAACAATATAGGCTTGTTTGTTGTTTCATATGACTCACTCCTTGAAGTCTTAAAAACCATATAGGCATAAAAAAGGTCTGATTTTCAGACCATCAGACAAAATTTGTCTGATAACCAGAGCCCTGGCAGCAACTCAAAGAGAAACTCGGACCAGCCCATTTGGGTTGGTGTTGAAGAACAAGATTAGAACTGGGTGATAACATACGGTATGTGGCATGTGTTGCAAGACCATTTTAACTGCTCGTCAATGAAGCATATATTATGCTCACAACTCACTGTGAGGCTATTGCTGGCACCATCGGATAGGCCTACGCTGTGCTAAAAGACGTGTAACCTAATAACTCAAATATATGTGACGAGACAATGGGTCAAAAGTGTGTGTGGAAGGGGGGAAATGAGGGGTCTGAGAGGGGCCTTTGCATGCAGTATTCTTGTAAATTATTAACACATACACTCATACTAAAACAACTAAAAAGAGGGACAGAGAGAGGTAACACACCTTTTACGAATTGTAGAGGGACGTTTGGAGGGCGTACGAACACTTGCCAGTAACGATATGTCGAAATAGTAGGCAGAAACTAGAAACAGGAAAGAGTTTGGTACAAATATGAAACCCTAAAGGGGATGTACCCCATACTGGCTACCCCACTACAGCCTAAACATATATGGCATATATATAATTTGACACACCCCCATAGGCAAAGTGGAGAGAGCAAGGGGTCACAAGACCAGTCAAGAGAAACAAAGCAAGCTCAGGGTGGATCACAACGTCACCACACCTACTAAGCACAAGCAGAGGGCCACAAGGCCAGTTCACATGCAGAGGTATATATGCAACAACAGCAACGCAGTGATCACTACCTAGCAAGAGCAAGCATGCAGGTATATATGTATATATAGATCACTGTACAAGCAGAGTCTACAGCAAGTGAGGAAACGTAGGCACAAGGCCAAACAAAGTACAAAAGCGCTGATGATCACCAGGCGGAAGTGCCTTGGTGAATATATCAGCAGTGTTGGCCTGAGTGGCCACGTAAGCAAGATGAAGCTGACCACGCTGCTGCAACTCTCGAGCAAGGAAGTAACGCAGAGCGATGTGCTTTGTTCTGTGCTCCAGTCTGTGATCCTGACACAAAGCAATGGCGGCCTTGTTCTCTACGTACAGAACTGGAGGAGAACGAGGCCGCTCTCCCAGGTCGGTCAGCAGGTAGGTGAGCCAGCGTAACTCCTGTGCAGCCATGGCTGTGGCGTAGATCTCAGCCTCACAACTGGAGCCGAGAAAAGAAGGCGAGCGTGTAGACCGCCACGAAACAGAGCCAGAGCCAAGACTGAAGGTGTAACCCTGTGACGACCGCTGCGTAGCCAGGTCGTCAACCCAAGAAGCGTCCGAGTGCCCAGTGAGGACAACGTCGCCCCGTCCTCCAAGCACGAGCCCCATGCCGGATGTACTGCACAAGTAGCGCAGTACCCTCTTAGCAGCATCCATGTGCACCTTTCAGTGCCTACCAGGAGCCACGTAGCGAGCCAGAAGGCCAAGAGGGTACGCAAGGTCAGGACGTTTGCAGGTCATCAGGTACATGAGGCAGCCCACTAGCTCTGGGTAAGGACCACTCGGCTCTACGGACTCGTCCGAAGGTGGAGTTGAGAGCGAGTGACTTGTAGCCAGAGGAGTGGCCTGTGCCAAGGACCAGGTGAAGCCGAAGCGCTGAAGGACCTGCTCCACCATGTGTGACTGAGTCAGTGTGATGGTGCGGCGTGCTCTGTCCCAGGTGATCTGCAAGCCAAGGTAACTGTGCAGCTCACCCAGGTCTGTGCACGTGTGTCTCTTCTGCAGCTCCGACTTCACCAGGGCGAGAGCCTCAGTGTCAGCAGTGGCAAAGACCAAGTCGTCGACGTACACGAGGATGTAGAACGGCGGCAGCGAAGTGTCGGTGCGCACAAACAGCGACGGGTCAGCTGTGGAAGGAGCAATCCCAAGAGCCGCAAGTGTCGTCCTCAGTGTGTCGTGCCACTCACGCGGCGCCCGGCGGAGACCGTAGACTGGCCGCCGGAGGCTCCACTGGGTACCAGGAGGGAACGACCCAGTGAAGCCAGGTGGGCGGCGCAGCCAAATCTCCTTGTGCAGGCTGCCCTCTAAGAAAGCTATGCTGAAGTCAAGAGAGTGAAGCTCGTAGTCACTCTGAGCGGCAACGTGCAGCAGTACCCGAAGAGTGGTCATCTTCGGGGTGGGGGAGAAGGTATGGAAGAAGTCAACTCCCTCCCGCTGACTGAAGCCTCGAGCAACGTAACGAGCCTTGAAGACAGGCGGAGAACCTGACGGGGCTGGAAACCGCCGCGCGCTCGCCATGCACCCCGAGCGCGTGGCGGGAAGAAAAAAACGTTGCGCGCCACAAGGCGCGCAACAGACAGGACAGCAGCGGAAGCTAACAGTGGGCCCAGAGGCCAGGAGCGTAACCGCTCTGATACCATGTCGAAATAGTAGGCAGAAACTAGAAACAGGAAAGAGTTTGGTACAAATATGAAACCCTAAAGGGGCTGTACCCCATACTGGCTACCCCACTACAGCCTAAACATATATGGCATATATATAATTTGACACGATAGTGTATTACCTACGATTGGTGAGGTCTCCTGCACATAAGGACATATATAACCAGCAGGATAATAGGGGTTTCACATTGTTTATAACACAAGCAATATTGGGGCTGCTCCACTACCCTACCGTATTCTCTCGGATAAAACACCCCCCCGTAATTGTACACCCCCGGGTAGCTTGTGCGGGGTGGGTGTTATAATCGACCTCGTTTGAACTATACCCCGCCTTTTGGGGTGATTTTCTATAACACCCTCCTTTTCTTAGAGATTCCTATTATAGCTGTTGTCGAATCCGATTCCTTACAGGAGAATATCGTGAGAATCGCTCCCTAGAAGAATCTACCGATATATCCCCCCTCCCACAATCTCGCTATCGCCACGCTGGCGAATCTTCTACTGCAAGTGGTCCAAGAGGTGAAATGGCCCAAGTGGCCCACGATATCCTCGTACTCGGTTTTGCAGCATTGATCAACAATCTTGAAGTGAAGTCAGACCCCTGATTTTGTTTCACATCTTTTCTGCTTGATAAAAAATATACCATATAATAAGACCCGGGTATTATGTAGGATTTTCCTTTGAGGAGACCCCCCCCATTTTTTTCCAGTGGTTTTCATAATACCCTAGGGTGCTTTATCCGGGAGAATACAGTACTTGCCACTGCCAAGTTAGGTTACATACAGAATAGAGGTCTGCGGATGCCGACCCCCTGGTGCTGGGTACGGGTTTGCCTCTTCGACGAGCCCGCAAGGTCGAGACAACTGTGCCACTGGGTTCGATGATGGCATTGGTGGGGTTCGGGGGAGTGACTAGAGTGACGGCAGTAGTGGATTGTTGGCGCACAGAAAGGGGAGTGAGTGGTGGGACGGTCTGGGCTGAGGCGGAGTCAGCAGCCCGTTGTGTTGGATGGTAAGAAGCTGCAGGCTACTGTGTTGGACAGTCAGCAGCTGCAGGCTGCTGTGTAGGACGGTCAGAAGCTGCAGACTCCAGTGTAGGACGGTCAGAAGCTGCAGGCTGCTGTGTTGGACGGTCAGAAGCTACAGGCTCCAGTATAGGATGGTCAGAAGCTGCAGGCTGCTGTGTTGGACGGTCAGAATCAGATGCCTGCCGTGTTAGACTGTGAAAATCAGTATATAGTGGGCAGTGATGGCCAAACCAGCATCGTAATCATGTGGGTCATATTCATTGGGCACATCCACCTGTGCGGAATCATCTCACTCCAAACCAATGTCACGCCAATCTGACATGATTTTGTCCACCCAAGAACAGTCCATAGCTTCCAATATGCGCTCCTTGCTTCCACGTCGCACCCTGGTCCGCTTACGGACCCGTGTCTTGATGGTACGAACAAGTCGAGAAACCGTATGGTTCCAGTGCTGAACTGATAGCCCAACTCGTGCCACCATACTCCCTTTGAAGCGAATACGCTTCGGTGCGTATTTGAAACGATTCAATTACCCAGTTGGATGCCCCGCTCACATATGCCTCCATCTCCTTCGGAGAACAATGCGTCTCCAACCGCTTCCGCAATGCCAAATGAGCGGATGAGTCCGGTTCGTACACGGCATTCTCTGGGCCCCACTTCTCGGAAACACACCTTGGAACTTCCACCCCATGTCCACATTTGGAGTGAAGCCCAGCCCAATGGACGGCTGACATTGCCAGCTCCTGTGCAACAACACTAGCTGATGGTGTATGGCCGGCAGCCGATTTAGTTGAAGAGCGAAGCATGACGTGGTTGAAGTGAGTACCCCAACGTTGTGCAAGTGACACTTAACAAAATATGCATCATCTCTTGGTCGGTCAAAATCCCATCGTCATCCACTTGAGACACCATTGTGTCAGCTGTCATGCGCACATAGTCAGCTTCGGCCATTGTTGGAACACCATGGATAGGGTGTGGGTCAAATTCCCACAATTCAGGTGCATCATTCCATCCAATGTCAATCACGTGATGTGCAACACCCATCGTGCCATGCAAGTTCTCCACGGCACCATCTTTCGACCTCTCAATGTCTGCACATTCAAGTGCGGACGCCACGTTATTGGTGATTTCAACTGGCTCGTGCCCAGAGATCTGTAGGGGGTCACTTTCAGATACATTTATGGAAGCGCCGCCTGGCTGGTTCCGCTGGACGTTCTCATCTTTGGACACCAGAATTGGTACTTTGACATTCCCGGTGTTATTCCCCTCCTCACAACCCAACGGCGTGTGCTCTGCGGCGCCTCGGTCGACGATCTTTGTGAGAGTACGACGGCTTATGCTGGCTTGGGTTTATTATGCTTGCCTGGATATTATTTTGCTATTACTAGCTTGGGTTTATTTTATCATGCATAAATATGTTTGATTTCCTAGGTTAGGTGCATTCCTATATTTTATTATAGTTATAGCACCGAACCAAATTACATGTACCGAACTCAAGCCTATTCGGTTTCCACCGAATTGCTTTCTACTAAGTTCGGAAAGGTTCTGTTCGGGACGCTTCGCAACCCTCAGAACATTCGCGTAACACCTGGGTAACTGGCCTTGTGTCGATACTATATATAGCCTCGTGTTGTACCCAGGTGAATCATTCAATTCAAGCTCTCTTTCCTGAGCTCGATCCTAGATCCTCACACTTGGAAATCACAGCTGTTTACGCGCGAAATTTTTTCGACCACTAAAACCGAGTCTTCAAAAAACGGCGGGGGCAACGACTGTTAAGCATCAATTTCGGGTACGTAAAACCGGTTCCGCGTTTTTCACTCCCCCTCAATTTCGGTTTTCGAACGCGTAATGTCAGGCATGGAGGGCCAAGGCGACAACTACGCGACGACGAGCGACAGACGTAGGCGGCGATTCGACGAATTGAGGCCCTTCTGACAAACCAATCCGTAGCCGCCACCGCAGCAGTCAATGCAGCAGCGAACGCAGCAGTGACAGCAACAGCAGCAGCTGCGATACCAACTTTTCACGGACCAATTGCACCACCTACGCCAAACCTCGAAGCAGCTCGCCCGAGGCTCCCCGAAGCATTCGATCCAAGCGCGAAGGGATCGGACGTTCGACGATTTGTGGCGTTTCAGAACTATATTGTAGGCTGTAGTGGGGCACTCTTTATGGCTTACAGTATTGTTAGGTTTTGCCTATACAAACCTTGTACTGCCCTGTTTCTAGTCATTCTCGTTTCATACTTTCTGACTTAGTTTCATAGCAGGTTCCCTAGTGGGAACGTTTTTTTTTAGGGCCCACCGTGTTAGTAACTTTTTTTTTCCTGCCCTGCCCGAAGCGCGCATCGCGCTCTGCCCTACTGCCGCCGTAGCGGCCCTACCCTTTAGGCCCGTCGAGCCCTTAGCGGCCCACCCTGCCGTCGCGGCCCTTAGCGGCCCGCCCTGCCGCCCTTTGCGGCCCGCCCTGCCGCCCTTAGCGGCCCGTCGCCGCCCTTAGCGGCCCTTAGCGGCCCGCCCTGCCGCCGTCGCCCTTAGCGGCCCGCCCGCCCCATCGTTGCGACCCTCCGCGGCCCGCCTGCCCCGTCGTCGCGGCCCTCCGCGGCCCGCCCGCCCCGTCGTCGCGGCCCTCCGCGTCCCGCCCGCCCCGTCGTCGCGGCCCTACCCTACCCTGCCGCAGCCCTGCTTTGTCGCGGCCCTACACTGCAGCAGCCGCCCGGTTGCCGCCCGGCCCTGCCGCCTTGTCGCGACCCCCTGCACTGCCGGCACGTCGGGCCCCCTGCCCTGCCTGACGTAGCCCTGCCTGACGCGGCCCTGCCCCTGCACCCGTGTCGCGGCCCTGCTTGTCGCGACCCCTGCCCCGTCGGCGCGCCATGGCCCTGCCCCACCAGTTGCGGCCCTTCCACCCCTCCCGCTTCTGGTAAGCACACCGCCGCGCCCGCGCCGCCCTGCCGAGCCGCGCCGCCCTGCCGAGCCGCGCTGCACTGCCGAGCCGCGCCGCCCTGCGGAGCCGCGCCGCCCTGCCGAGTCACGCTGCTACTATTGCTGCTGCTGCTAGCACTACTGCTGCTGTTCCTGTTGTCATGGCTACCCCTACTGTACTAACCTTCGATGCTGAGGGTCGAGCGGTTGATTTCGAGGTCTGGGTCGATGATCTGCAGCTGTTTTTGTAGTGCGACTCTCGAGACGGAGTCTCACTGTTCGATCACACGTCTGGCGTCTCTATTTCGCCTGCTGCCGATGCTGACAGTGTAGTTCGCTCGCAGTGGACCACGCGCAATGCTGCTGCTCGTCTTGCTGTTCGTAGTCACCTGCTGTCTGCTGAACGCGCACACTTTAGCCAGTACAAGATGGCTAAGACGCTGTACGACGCTGTTGTTGCGCGCTACTCCTCCCCTGCCACTGCTGCCCTTAGCCGCTTCATGCTACCGTACCTGTTTCCTGACCTAGCCGCTTTTGCCACAGTCGCTGACTCATTACGCACCTCCGCACTAGTGACACCCGCTACCGCGCTGCGCTTCCCCCCGAGTTTTGCGCCGCCAACCCGCCCCCCCCCCCCCCCCCCCCCCGATGTACATCACCCTCTACTACCTCGTCACCCGGCTCCCTGACTCCCTTCCCTCAGTCAAGGACCACTTCCTCTCCCTTTTCCCCACCACACTCACCGTTGACCTCCTTGAGGAGCGCCTCCTTGCAGCTGAGAAGAGTATAGTTGCTGTAGGAGCCTCCCGTAATGACCCTCGTGACCCTTTCTTTGAGGGGTGCACCCCCGTCCCCCTTTTGCCCTCTGTTGCCTCTGCTGCTGCTGTCGACCTCGTTGGCACCGAGTCGGTCGGCGCTGCGTCTGCTCCCAGTGGGAGGCGCCGCAGCGGCCGGGGCAAGCGGGGCAAGGGTGCTGGAGGAGACAGCGAGGGCGGCGGTGGTGGCGGTGGAGGCGGCGGAGGGAGTGGGGGTGGAGGTGGGGGTGGTGGCGGGATTGGGGGCTTTGGTGGCGGCGGTGGAGGTGGAGGCGGCGGCGGCGGCGGCTGCGGCAGTGGAGGTGGCGGAGGCGGCAGCGGGGGTGGGGGTGGTGGCGGCGGTGGTGCTGGTCGGGGTGGCGCTGGGCAGCGGGGCGGCCTTGGTGGTGGCCAGCGCCAGCAGCAGCAGCGTTCTCGTGAGACCCTATTGCCCGAGCAGCTTCGTGAGTGGTACGCTGGGCGTGGGAGGTCTGGGGGTGCTGGTCCTTGTGCTTACGTTCTCCACCGGCGAGCGCAGTGGGGAGACGTGCGGGGAGACGTGCTTACGTTCATACTTTGTGACATGGCGACCCTCAAAAAATACTTTGAGGCCATTGGCTCTTCGATCCCGATACAAGACGCAAGCAGGATTCGGCTCGCAGCGACACTGTAGCCAGGACCAGCACTCGAGCGGACTTACTACAGTGACGTGGCCCGCGAGGAGAAAACGTGGGCGCGGTTTCGGCAGACCTCGTCGAACTTTTTGAGCCAATTAATTCGGTGTACATGGTGCGGCAGCAGATTCACCGACACAAGCAACTCGCGAATGTAGCACTGTATATGCAGCAGATGGAGCAGCTTTTCGCCCGCATCATCGACCTGACCGAGGGCAAAAAAATCCAAGTGTACACAGAAGTGTGAGAAAAGTACGAGTGAATGAATTGACTAGGAAACAGGTGGGTACAAGTAGAAAACCTAAAAGTGTTGTACCCCATATTATCTACCCCACTACAGCCTACACAGACTACAGCATATAAGTTTGACACACCCCCATAGGCGAAGTGGAGAGAACAAGAGGTCACAAGACCAGTCAAAAAGAGCAAAGCAAGCTCATGGTGGATCACGACGTCACCACACATTCCGAGCACACGCAAACGGCCACAAGGCCAGTTCACACGCAGAGTTATATAAAGTAGAACAAACAAGACAGTGATCACAACCTAGCAAGTGTAAGCATGCAGGTATATATATAGAGATCATAGTACAAGCAAAGTCAAGAAGTGAGCAAGTGAGGCCAAGTGGGGACAAGGCCTAGAACAGTACAGAACCGCTGATGATCACAAGGCTGAAGTGCCTTGGTGAAGATATCACCCGTGTTGGCCTGAGAGGCCACGTAAACAAGACGAAGCTGACCATGCTGCTGCAGCTCTCGAGCAAGAAAGTAGCGAAGAGCGATGTGCTTCGTTCTGTGCTCCAGTCTCTGCTCGCGACACAAGGCAAGCATTGCCTTGTTGTCGACATACAGAACTGGAGGAGAACGAGGCGCCTCGCCCAGGTCGGTCAGCAGGTAGGTGAGCCAGTGTAGCTCCTGTGCAGCCATGGCCCCTGCGTAGATCTCAGCCTCACAGCTCGAGCTGAGAACAGAAGACGAGCGGGTAGACCGCCACGAGAAAGAACCGGAGCCAAGGCTGAAGGTATAACCCTGTGACGACCGCTGCGTAGCCAAGTTGTCAACCCAAGAAGCTTCTGCGTGACCAGTGAGAACAACTGGACCCCGTCCCCCAAGCACGAGCCCCATGCCCGACGTACTGCACAAGTAGCGCATCACCCTCTTAGCTGCCTTCCATTGCTCTGGTCGGTGTCTCCCGGGCGCAACGTAGCATGCCAGGATGCTAAGAGGGTAAGCAAGGTCAGGACGAGTGCAGGTCATCAGGTACATGAGGCAGCCCACAAGCTCTGAATATGGGCCACTCGGCTCTACGGACTCATCCGAAGGCAGAGCTGAGAGCGAGTGACCGGTAGGCAGAGGAGTGGACTGTGGCGAGGAGTACTGGAAGTCGAAGCGTTGAAGGACCTGCTGCACCATGTGTGACTGAGTCAGGGTGATGGTGCTGCGTGCTCTGTCCCGAGTGATCTGCATGCCAAGATAGCTGCGCAGCTCACCCACGTCTGTGCACACGTGTCTCTTCTGCAGCTCCGACTTCACTAGAGTCAGTACCTCAGTGTCAGCAGGGGCAAAAACCAAGTCGTCGACGTACACGAGGATGTAGAACGGCGGCAACGAAGTGTCGGTGCGTAGAAACAGCGACGGGTCAGCAGTAGAAGGAGCAAACCCAAGATCCGCAAGAGTCGTCCTCAGTGTGTCGTGCCACTCCCGAGGCACCTGGCGGAGACCGTAGACTGGCCGCCAGAGGCTCCACTGGGTACCAGGAGGGAACGACCCAGTGAAGCCAGGTGGGCGGCGCAGCCAGATCTCCTCGTGCAGGCTGCCCTGTAGGAAGGCTGTGCTGAAGTCAAGAGAGTGAAGCTCGTTGTCACGCTGAGCGGCGACGTGCAGCAGTACCCGACGTGCAACTCCCTGTCGGTGACTGAAGCCTCGAGCAACATAACGCGCCTTGAAGACAGGCGGAGAACCCGGCGGCCGCTTCACCCTGAAAATCCACATGCCATCGACAATGTTCGCCCCAGGCGGGGAAACCTCGTCAACGTAAATGCCTGTGGACTTCCAGGAAGCCATCTCTGCGTGCATGGCTGTCTGCCACTGAGAGGAGTAGGGACCCTCAACCGCCTCTGCGTAAGAGCGCGGGGTCGGGATGCCTGGTGCATCCGGGTCTCCCTCGGGGGCAAGCAGCATGGACACGAGATGTGGTGAAGCAGCAGCAAAACACTGGAACTCCTCCTGCCTGTCCTCAAGGACGTCCGTGCTAAGGGCACACACACCCCTGACGGATGGAGGACAGACAGACTCAGATTCAGCAACAAGACTAGCGGCGTAGCCTAGGCGACAGCGAGCAGCAAAGTCGATAAGCTCAGCAACAAGAGCAGACGCAGCAGTAGACTCAAAGGAAGGGTCGGTGACAACAGTGGCCAGGAGACACGTGACAGTAGGACTAGCAGCACGAAGGGAGTCAGACTCCGAGTCCGGACTGACAGGAAGGGAGGATGCAGGAGGAGACGGTAGAGGGACACGCTGCGGAGCAGTGGAAGGACGCAGAGCCATCTGGTGCGTGCCAGGGACAGGAGGAGGACGCTGACGCGAACCACGACGACAGTCTTAGCAGTCTTGTACTGGCTAAAGTGCGCGCACTCAGCTGACGGCAGGTGACTACGAACAGAAAGACGAGCAGCAGCATCACGCGTGGTCCACTGCGAGCGAACTACACTGTCAGCATCAACAGGAGGTGCGACAGAGACGCCGGACGTGTGATCGAACAGTGAGACTCCGTCCCTAGAGTCGCACTACAGAAAAAGCTGCAGATCATCGACCCAGACCTCAAATCGACTGCTCGACCCTCAGCATCAAAGGTAAGGACATTAGGGCTAGCCATGGCGGCAGCAGCAGTAGCAGTAGCAGTAGCAGCAGCAGCAGCAGCAGCAGCGCGACTCGGCAGGGCGGCGCGGCTTAGTAGGGCGGCGCGGCTCGGTAGGGCGGTGCGGCTCTAGGGCAGCGTGGGTGTGGCGGTGCGCTTACCACGGGCGGGATCGGGGTAGGGCCGCGACTGGAAGGGCAGGGCCGTGGCGCACCGGCAGGGCAGGGGATGCGACAGGTAGGGCCGCGACGAGGCGGCAGGGCAGGGCTGCGACGCGGCTGCAGGCAGGGCCGCAACTGCGGCTGGAGGCAGGGCCGCGACCGCAGCTGTAGGCAGGGCTGCGACTGCGGCTGCAGGAAGGGCCGCAACCGTGGCTGGAGGCAGGGCCGCGACGGTAGCTACAGGAAGGGCCGTGGCGGCGGCCGGCAGGGCCGCGACGGCGGGTGCAGGGCAGGGCCGCAACAGCGGCAGGGCAGGGCCGCGACGGCTCCAGGTAGGGCCGCGACCGCAGGGCCGCGACCGCAGGGCCGCAGCGGCGTCAGGCAGGGCCGCGACGACAGCACCCAAGAATTCAAAAAACGGGAATCGCCAGTAGCCGCGGATCGACCTGGCGATCGCGTAAAGATCCGAAAAGGGAAAAAATGGCGACGGCGTGGCGACTTCGGAGCGGGCGGAAAAAGGAGAAAATGATGGCGAGAATATAAAACGTCACGACCGGCCGACATCAGGGGAAATCGTCGAGGCGAATGGAGGCTCCGCGAAAATAGACTCTGCACCGACCGGGAAACTCGAGCAGAACACCCACGAAAGTAAGAATTCGTTAAAGTATCCTATAAAGATACTCTAACAAAAAATATTGCTTCTAGATATTATTCAGGTACCAGAGAAGTTGGGCAAAGCATTACAGAGCGTAGAAAAGGGTTGTGCATTCCGTGGAGTTAATATTCTCTCCCCGCAGCACAGTGTTAAGGCTCCCCGTTGCCCACAGGTGAAGCCTACACAGCTACAAAGGCTTAGAGGAAAATTCTGTGAGAATGTGTCATCTGTCTAATCTGCAGTGGGGTACTCTATAGTGAGTACAGCCCGATTAGGGTTTGCTATATGTACTGCCCTGCTTACTAGTGCAACCCCTTTTTCTTGTTTCTACTTTCTGCCTACTACTTTGATATGCTATCAGAGCGGTTACGCTCCTGGCCTGTGGGCCCGCCTGCTTCCGCTGCCATACTGTCTGTCGCACGCCCCGTGGCGTGCGATCTTCAATTTTTCTTCCCGCCACGCGCTCGGGGCGCGTGGCAGTTTTCTGCCCACCATGCGCTCGGGGCGCGTGGCGGTTTCCTGCCCGCCGCGCGCCCCGGGAACGCGCGGCGGTTTCGTCGCCCGTCGTGGCGCCCCGGGGGCCCGCATGCTGTCCCCTCCCGTCGCCCTTCGTGGCGCCCTGGGGGCCCGCGCGTCGCCCCCCCCCCCCCCCCCCTCGTCGCCCGTCGTGCCGTCCCGGGGGCCCGCGCGTCGCCCCTCCTCCCGTCGCCCGCCGCGGCTCCCTGGGGGCCTGCGCGTCGCCCCCCTCCCATCGCCCGTCGCGGCGCCCTGGGGGCCCGCGCGTCGCCCCCCCCCCCTCCCGTCGTCCGTCGCGACGCCCTGGGGGCCCGCGCGCCGCCGTGTTCTTCGCCCGTCGCAGCGCCCCACGGACCCGCGCCCCGCCTTGCTTTCCGCTCGCACGCCGCCCCAGCTGCTACCCGCCTCGCCCCGCTTGCGTTTGGATCTTGGGGTGGCGGGTATGGGGGTGGCGGTTATGGGGGTGGCGGGTGTGTGAGCCGTCCCCTGCTCCTCCTCCTCCTCCGTCTCCCACTGCTGCAGCTGCCGCTGAGGGGGGTGGGTGTGTGGGAGCCGAGGGAGTGGTGCTAGGGGGGTGACGTGGGAGTGGAGCTAGGGGTACAGCAGGGGGTGTGTGAAAGGGGTGTGGGACAGCTAGGGGAGGTTGAGTGGAGGCAGCCGTCTTGTCGTCCGCAGCGCCAGTAGTCCGGAGGCTACAATCTCCAGTAGTCGCCAGTCGCCCGTGGGTCAGTATCTCCTGTCGAACTTATATGCTATAGTCTTTCTAGGCTGTAGTGGGGTAGACAGTATGGGGTACAGCTTTCTAGGGTTTCATATTTGTACCCAACTCGTTTCCTAGTTCATTCATTCCTCATTTCTTCACATGGTATAGAGCAGGTTCCCTAGTGGGAACTTTTCCTTGGGCCCACCACCAAAAATTTTTTTCCTGCCCTGAGATCGAGTCGCCCCTGACCGAGGCGCGTCCTGTGGGCCGCCCTCCCCTTAGCGGCCCGTCGCGCCGCCCTTAGCGGCCCCACTCACGGCCCCTCTCGCGGCCCCGTCGCCCTTCGCGGCCCACCCGCCACCCTTCGCGGCCGCGTCGCCGCCCTTTCGCGGCCCCGTCGCCGCCCTCCAAGCAGCCCCGTCGCCGCCCTCTAACGGCCCCGCCGCCGCCCTTCAGCGGCCCCGTCGCCGCCCCACTGCGGCCCCGTCGCCGCCCTCTAGCGGCCCCGCCGCTACCCCTCAGCGGCCCCGTCGCCGCCCTACCGCGGCCCCGTCGCCGCCCTCTAGCGGCCCCGCCGCCGCCCTCTCGCGGCCTCGTCGCCGCCCTACCGCGGCCCCGTCGCCGCCCTCTAGCGGCCCCGCCGCCGCCCTTCAACGGCCCCGTCGCCGCCCTACCGCGGCCCCGTCGCCGCCCTCTAGCGGCCCCTCCGCCGCCCTTCAACGGCCCTGTCGCCGCCCTCTAGCGGCCCCGCCGTCGCCCTTCAGCGGCCCCGTCGCCGCCCTTCAGCGGCCCAGTCGCCGCCCTCCAGCGGCCCCATCGCCGCCCTACAGCGGCCCCTTCGCCACTCTGTGCGGCCCCTCACCGGCCCTGCCACCGCCGTCGCTGAGCCGCCGCAGCTGCAGCCGAGCCGCCGAGCCGCCGAGCCGCCACCGAGCCGCCGAGCCGCCGCCGAGCCGCCGAGCAGCCGAGCCGCCGCAGAGCCGCCGAGCCGCCGCCGAGCCGCCGCCGAGCTGCCGAGCCGCCGCCGAGCCGCCGAGCCGCTGCTGAGCCGCCGAGCCGCCGCCGCCGCAGCTGCGGCCCTGTTCCTGCCGGCGCGCCCCGGCCCTCCCCACCCGGTCTGGTGAGAGCTTTCCCGAGCAGCGTCTCTGCCACTGCACTACCTCTAGCCTGCCGCTCTCACCACTAGACTGCTGCTGTCATGGCTACCCCTAGTGTCCTTACCTTTGATGCTGAGGGTCGGGCTGTTGACTTTGAGGTCTGGGTCGATAACTTGCAGCTTTTCCTACAGTGCGATAGGGCGGACGGTCTCTCCCTTTTCGATCTCACGTCTGGTGCCTCTCCTGCCCCGCCTGCTGATGCTGATGCCACTGTTCGTTCACAGTGGGCCACGCGCGATGCTGCTGCTCGCCTTGCTGTGCGCCGCCACTTACCGACCGCTGAGCGCGCGCATTTTAGTCAGTACAAGAGTGCTAAGACCTTGTACGACGCTGTCGTTGCACGCTACTCTTCCCCTGCCACTGCTGCCCTTAGCCGCCTCATGCTGCCGTACCTCTTCCCTGACCTCGCCCCTTTTCCCACAGTCGCTGACCTCATTACGCACCTTCGCACTAGTGACATTCGCTACCGCGCTGCGCTTCCTGCTGAGTTCTGCGCCAAGAACCCCCCCCCCTATGTACATCACCCTCTACTACATAGTCACCCGGCTCCCTGACACCCTTCGCTCGGTCAGGGACCACTTCCTCTCTGTTTGCCCCACCACCCTCACCGTTGACCTCCTCGAGGAGCGCCTCCTAGCAGCAGAAAAGAGTATAGTCGCTGTAGGAGCCTCTCGTGGTGACCCTCGTACCCCTGTCTTTGAGGGGTGCTCTCCCTCCCCCCTCTTGCCCTCTGTTGCCTCTGCTGCTGCGGCCGACCTCGTTGGTCTTGAGTCGGTCGGCGCGGCGTCTGCCCCTAGCCGGAGACGCCGCCCAGGCAAGGGCAAGGGGGGCAAGGGCGCTGGAGGGGCTGGCGGGGGCGGTGGAGGCGGCGGTGGAGGCGGCGGAGGGGGTGGGGGTGGCGGTGGGGGTGGTGGCGGGAGTGGGGGCGCTAGTGGCGGCAGTGGAGGCGGAGGAGGCGGCGGTGGTGGCGGGGCGAGCGGAGGTGGTGGAGGTGGAGGCGGTGGTGGAGGTAGCGGCGGCGGAGGTGGAGCTGGTCGGGGCGGCTCTTCGCAGAGGGTGACTGTTAGTGATGAGGGTGACTGTTACCAGTGTTTTCCGCCTGACCCGGGCATTGAGACTGCTGCTCTAGGTGCTGGTGAGGCTGCTGCTCTAGGTGCTAGTGCGTCTGCTGCTCCAGGTACTGGTGAGTCTGCTGCCCCAGGTACTGGTGAGTCTGCGCTCTCAGGTACCGCGTCGGCTCCGGCCACCCACACCTTCACCCTTGACTCGGGTGCTTCCCGCTCCTTCTTTCGAGACCGCACCACGCTTACGCCGCTTAGTCGGCCAGTGGCAGTCTCCCTGGCAGACCCCTCTGGGGGCCCTGTCCTTGCCCACTTCTCCACTGTCTTACCGTGTCCGGCGGCCCCTTCTGGCTCCCTGTCAGGTCTTTACCTCCCCTCGTTCTCTACGAACTTGGTGAGTGGTGCTGACCTACAGGACGCAGAGGTTGACCAGTTCACTCCTGCGCGTCAGCGAGTGACCCACTGTACGTGTGCTCGGACGGGCCGACACTTGGCCACGTTTACCCGTCAGCCGGGGTCGAGCCTGTACACACTGACTACTGAGTCTCCTCGGGTAGCTGCGTCGAGTCAGGTGTTTGCTGCAGCGTCCAGGTCTGGTCCTGAGTCTGCCCCCTGCTCGTGTCGTCTCCTGTCTCACCAGACTCTCCTCTGGCACCACCGCCTTGGTCACCCCTCCCTGCCTCGTCTCCGAGGCATGGCCTCTCGTTTCCTTGTCTCGCGTCTCCCCCGGTCCCTCCCTTCTCTTCCTCCGGGGCCTGGCCCCACCTGCGTTCCCTGCGGCGAGGGGCGGCAGCGCGCCGCTCCTCACTCCTCCGAGTTTCCTCCGACAGAGGCTCCACTGCAGACGCTTCACATGGACGTGTGGGGCCCAGCCCGCGTCCGTGGACAGGGTCACGAGCGTTACTTCCTGCTGGTGGTTGACGACTACTCGCGTTACACCGCGGTCTTCCCCTTGCGCAGCAAGGGTGATGTCACTGAGGTGTTGATCGACTGGATCCGCGCAGCTCGTCTCCAGCTCAGGCAGAGCTTCGGCTCGGACTTTCCTGTTTTGCGTCTGCACTCTGACAGAGGCGGAGAGTTCTCCTCTGGCCTTCTGCGAGCCTACTGTCATGCACGAGGCATCCGCCAGACCTTCACGCTTCCGGACTCTCCACAGCAAAATGGGATTGCTGAGCGCCGCATTGGCATGGTCATGGACGTCGCCCGTACGTCCATGATGCATGCGGCTGCCCCCCATTTTCTGTGGCCGTTTGCGGTTCGGTACGCGGCGCATCATATCAACCTTCAGCCCCGGGTCTCCATGCCGGAGTCCTCCCCTGCTTTGCTGTGGACGGGGAAGGTTGGCGATGCGTCTGCGTTCCGTGTCTGGGGATCTCGGGCGTTTGTCCGCGACTTGTCTGCGGACAAGCTGTCCCCTCGTGCTGTTCCCTGCGTCTTCCTTGGCTTCCCCCCTGACGCGCCGGGCTGGCAGTTCTACCACCCCACCTCGCGCCGTGTTCTGTCCTCCCAGGACGTCACGTTTGACGAGTCGGTTCCCTACTACCGTCTCTTCCCCTACCGCACTGCGTCCCTCCCCCCCCCCGCCGCTCTTCCTTACGCCAGGTCCCCCTCCGGTAGACCCCCTCCCCCCTCAGGGTCCTGCCCCCTCAGGTGTGTCTCAGGTAGACGCAGTTGACCCTGTCGAGGTAGCTGTTGACTCCGGTGCTACTAGGGGTGCTGAGCCTGCGGGTGCTGGGTCTGGGGATGCTGAGCCTGGGGGTGCTGACTCTGGGGGTGCTGCGCCTGGGGGTGCTGAGCCTGGGGGTGCTACGCCTGGGGGTGCTGCGTCTGGGGGTGCGGAGTCTGAGGGTACTGGACCTGCTCGTGTGGCGTCTGGCGGTGCTGGGCCTGTAGGTTCTTTGGGTACTTCGTCCCGGCGGGAGCTACTCTCTCCACAGGAGTTGCGTGAGTGGTTTGCCCGGCGCTGGAGGCGAGCTGCTGGAGCTGGAGGTGCTGAGGGTGCTGGAGGTTCTGCTGCTGCTGAGGGTGCTGGTGCCGCGGGTCCCGGAGGTGCTCGTACTGGGAGTACTGGAGCTGCTGGGCCTGCGGGTGCTTCTCGTACTGGAGCTGGTGGTGCTGCGGGCGTCGATGCTACTGCGGGTGCTGGAGCTGGACCCGCTGCGTCTTCTGGTGGTCCGGCTGGAGCTGGAGCTGCTGGGGGTGTTGGCGCTGAGGGTGCCTCTGGTGCTGGTGCCTCTGAGGGTACTGGAGCTGGCGCTGCTGGAGCTGGGGGTGCTGCTGGCGCTGGTGCTGTCGTTCGGGGTGCTGGTGCTGTCCCTTCTGGTGCTGGTGGTGCTGAGCGGCCGCGGCCGTACTTCGTTCCGCTCCTTGAGCAGGTTCTTGGTCTCCCGCCCTCTGCTAGTCCGGCTCCTCCCTTAGAGTGTCCACCGCTTGTCCAGTCCGAGTCCCAGTTCCACCCTACCTCTCCTCTGCCTGCTCCTTCTCCCTACACTGGTCCTACTGGAGGTCTTGCTGAGCGTCGTGAGCATGCATCTCGTCCTGCGTCGCCTGTCCGTGCTGAGCGCACTAGTAGTCGTGGTTCCCGTCAGCGTCCTCCCCCTGTCCCAGGCACGCACCGGATGTCTCTGCGTCCCTCCACTGCTCCGCTGCGTGCCCCTTTGCCTTCTCCTCCTGAGTCCTCTCTTCCTGTTCTTGCTGACCCGGAGTCGGACTCCCTTCGTGCTGCCAGTCCTACTGTCACGCGTCTCCTTGCTACTGTCGTCACTGACCCTTCCTTTGAGTCCGCTGCTGCGTCTGCCTTAGTTTCTGAGCTTGTCGACTTCGCTGCTCGCTGTCGCCTAGACTACGCTGCTAGTCTTGTCGCTGAGTCTGCGTCTGTCTGTCCTCCATCCGTCGGGGGTGAGTGTGCCCTTGGCACGGACGTCCTTGAGGACACGCAGGAGGAGTTCCAGTGCTTTTCTGCTGCTTCACCTCATCTTGTGTCCATGCTGCTTGCCCCTGAGGGAGACCCGGATGCACTAGACATCCCGACTCCGCGCTCTTACGCGGAGGCGATAGAGGGTCCCTACTACTCTCAGTGGCAGGCAGCCATGGATGCAGAGATGGCTTCCTGGAAGTTCCCTACGTCGACGAGGTTCCCCCTCCTGGAGCGAACATCGTCAGTGGCATGTGGATTTTCAGGGTGAAGCGGCCGCCGGGTTCTCCGCCTGTCTTCAAGGCGCGCTACGTGGCTCGTGGCTTCAGTCAGCGGCAGGGAGTTGACTACTTTCAGACCTTCTCTCCCACCCCGAAGATGACCACTCTTCGGGTGCTACTGCACATAGCCGCTCACCGTGACTACGAGCTTCACTCTCTTGACTTCAGCACTGCTTTCTTGCAGGGGAGCCTGCACGAGGAGATCTGGCTGCGCCGTCCACCTGGCTTCACTGGGTCTTTTCCTCCTGGTACCCAGTGGAGGTTCCGGCGGCCAGTCTACGGTCTCCGCCAGGCACCTCGTGAGTGGCACGACACACTGAGGACTACACTTGCGGCTCTTGGGTTTGCTCCTTCTACTGCCGACCCGTCGCTGTTTCTGCGCACCGACACTTCTTTGCCGCCGTTCAACATCCTCGTGTACGTCGACGACTTGGTCTTTGCCACAGCTGACACTGCTGGACTCGCCCACGTGAAGTCCGAGCTGCAGAAGAGACACACGTGCACAGACCTGGGTGAACTGCGCAGCTACCTTGGCTTGCAGATCACCCGGGACAGAGCACAGCGCACCATTACCCTGACTCAGTCACACATGGTGCAGCAGGTCCTTCAGCGCTTCGGCTTCACGTACTCCTCGCCTCAGGCCACTCCTCTGTCTACTCGCCACTCGCTCTCAGCTCTGCCTTCGGATGAGTCCGTAGAGTCGAGTGGCCCGTACCCAGAGCTTGTTGGCTGCCTCATGTACCTGATGACCTGCACTCGACCTGACCTTGCATACCCTCTTAGCATTCTGGCACGCTATGTTGCTCCTGGGAGACACAGACTAGAGCACATGGCTGCAGCGAAGAGGGTGTTGCGCTACTTGTGCAGTACGTCGGGCATGGGGCTTGTGCTTGAAGGGTGGAGTCCAGTGGTCCTCACTGGTCACGCAGACGCTTCTTGGGCTGACGACCAGGCCACGCAGCGGTCGTCACAGGGTTACACCTTCAGCCTTGGTTCCGGCTCTGTTTCGTGGCGGTCTACCCGCTCGTCTTCTGTTCTCGGCTCCAGTTGTGAGGCTGAGATCTACGCGGGGGCCATGGCTGCACAGGAGTTACGCTGGCTCACCTACCTGCTGACTGACCTTGGAGAGCCGCCTCGTTCTCCTCCAGTTCTGTACGTAGACAACAAGGCTATGCTGGCCTTGTGTCGGGAGCACAGACTGGAGCACAGAACGAAGCACATTGCTCTTCGCTACTTCCTTGCTCGTGAGCTGCAGCAGCGTGGTCAGCTACGACTTGCTTACGTGGCCTCTCAGGCCAACACTGCTGATATCTTCACCAAGGCACTCGCGCCTTGTGATCATCAGCGCTTCTGTACTTTGTTAGGTCTTGTACCTACTTTGCCTCACTTGCTCACTTCTTGACCTTGCTTGTACTGTGACCTATATATACTTGCACTTGCATGTTTAGCTTTATATATATATGCTTGCATGTGAACTGGCCTTGTGGCCCTTGAACTTGTGCTCAGAATGTGTGGTGACGTTGGGATCCACCCTGAGCTTGCTGTGCTTTGCTTGACTGGTCTTGTGACCCCTTGTTCTCCCCCACTTTGCCTATGGGGGTGTGTCGAACTTATATGCTATAGTCTTTCTAGGCTGTAGTGGGGTAGACAGCATGGGGTACAGCTTTCTAGGGTTTCATATTTGTACCCAACTCGTCTCCTAGTTCATTCATTCCTTATTTCTTCACATCTCCAGCCGCTCGGTGTAGCTGCGGAGCCAGTTACTCCTGAAGTTTGGGCCTTTGCTTCGGTAGCCACTGAGCCAGCCGCTACAGTGTGTTTGCAGCTTCAGCCGTCGCCTCCCATCTTCTCGCCCCCACAGTCTCTCCTCCTCCTCACTTGCCCTCTGTGATAGCCTCTATCTTTGCTTATATTTGTGAACTATGAACTGCTGCTTGTTGTGCTGATCATCCCCCACTTTGACTATGGGGGTGTGTCAAAATGTGTCACATGTCTAGTCTGCAGTGGGGTACTCTATAGTGAGTACAGCCCGATTAGGGTTTGCTATATGTACTGCCCTGCTTACAAGTGCAACCCCTCTTTCGTGTTCTATCTTTCTGTCCAGCATTTCTGACGAATTCCAGGCTCATGAGAAGCTGTACAAGCCTCGAAAAAATCCTCCTACCCCCCAGGTGAAGTTGGAAAGTGATGAGTCAGGTATAGGAAATAGGGATGGTAATATCTTTGATGTACCCTATGATCCTATCAATGAGACCCTCTTTGGCTACTCAGCGCAGCAGGAACCACTTATCCTTGAGGTGTTTTGCAAAGGACGACGCCTCCAGGAACTGGTGGACAGCGGTGCATCTCACTCGGTGTGTGACCACGGGACGTTGGAGAAAATCGGAGAAACTTCGAGACCAAGTTCTCGGCAATAATGGTGGACGGTACAAAACTTCCCATCCACGGCAAAGCATCACTGCAGCTGCACATAGGGGCGCTGAGGTGGAAACCGACGTTGCCGATCACGAACATCAAGGGGTTAGATTTCATCCTAGGACGAGATTTCCGGAAGCGGTTCAACCCCGAGCTCGACTGGGTCAACAGGAAGGTGTGCATCTACAACAACGGGAAACGAGTGGAGCTGCGAAGCTGGGCGGATACAGGAAACGTTCCTGAAATGACATTGGCACGGTTCGAACAGGGAACAAGGTGCGAAATCCGTCTCACGTGCACCATACCGACCGAGTCCGACCGAACTGACAGACATGAAGAAGCTGATAGAGTACCTATTGGACAAACAACTGATCCGCCCATCCACCTCTCCCTACGGTGCACCAGTTCTTTTCACTCCAAAACCAGACGGTAGTTTACGGATGTGCATCGACTACCGCGCACTGAATAAACAGACAGTCAAAAACATATATCCCATAACGCGCATAGACGACCTGCTGGACCAACTGCGTGGTGCAATAGTCTTCTCGAAGCTGGACCTATGGTCGGGTTACTGGCAGATCAAGATGGCGGACAACTCGATCCACAAGACGGCGTTCCGTACCAGATACGGCTCCTACGAATAATTAGTGATGTTGTTCGGACTCTGCAACAGCAACGATTCATGCGGAGATTAACCATATCCTACGGCCCCTGCTGGACGATTGCATGGTTGTGTAGCTGGACGACATTCTCATCTACTCCAAGAACCTGAAGGAGCACGTGGAGCATCTACGGAAGGTGTTCAAGATCCTGCGGAAAAACAAGTTCTACGTGAAGCTGTCGAAGAGCGACTTCGCCCTGAAGAAGGTGCAGTCTCTCGGGCACATGGTGAGTGCCGAGGGCGTACACGTGGACCCGCGGAAGATAGAAGCCGTCAAGAAGTAGAAAGTACCGGAGAACGTTAAGGAGTTGCAGCAGTTCCTAGGCTTCGCCAACTACTACAACAGGTTCGTGCCGCAGTACGCTAAGATAGCAGCGCCACTGACCGACCTACTGAAAAAAGGATACGCCCTACAAATGGGATACTCCTCATTAGCAAGCCATGGAGCAGCTACAGACAGCACTGACTACAGCACCAGTACTCATCTTACCGGAACCAAATAAGGATTACGTGGTGGAAGCAGATGCTAGTGACCAGGCAGTCAGAGCAATACTGATGCAGGATCACGGACGCGGTTTGCAGCCCATTGCCTACCTCAGTAAGAAGCTACATGGAGCAGAACTGAACCACCCCATCCATGACAAGGAAGCCTTAGCGATAGTCATAGCCTTCAAGGCGTGGAGGTGTTACCTAGAGGGAGCCAAGACTACAATCTATACTGGCCGCTGCAGCCTCAAATACCTGAAGTCGCAGCCGACGCTCTCACGAGGACAGGTGCGGTGGGTGGACTTCCTCGAAACTCACTTCCACTACGACATCGTCTACAAGCCCGGGCTACACAACAGGACAGAGGCATTAAGCCGCCCCGGTCATGTAGCAGGCATCCAGCTCGACGGGATGAACCCTCTGCTCAAGGGTCTATTCCAACATGGTTACTCCGTGGATGCAGAGATTTCTACTGCAGAGATACAGAAGCTGTTATAGTGGGAGAAAGACTTAGCTGTAAGGAAGGGCACAGGGATTTGGGTACCGAATTATGCCCCGCTCCAACAGATCCTACTGGAGGAGTTTCACGACGTACCATACGCGGGACATTTCGAGAGCAACAAGACGTTAGCAGGGATGGCGAAGTATTACTACTGGCCCGGGATGGCAGCAGACGTGCAGCAGTTCGTCACCTCATGCGACACGTGCCAGCGGATGAATTGTAGCAAGCAGAAAAAAGCAAGGTTACTTCAGCCTCTACCCGTACCGGAGCAGCCATGGCAGGTCGTTAGCCTCGACTTCATCACGGGACTTCCTTCGACCTCACGAGGGCATGACACTATACTCGTGGTGATCGGCAAGTTCTCCAAATGGGTCAATTCATCCCGACCAACGCCACAGCTACAGCTGAAGCAATTGCTCGCCTCTTCTTCAATCGCATCATCACCATCAACGGCATCACCACTACACTCATCTCATACAGAGACCCAAAATTCACCAGTAAGTTCTGGATGGAGCTCATGGGATTATCGGGGACTAAGCTTGCAATGTCTTCAGCATACCATCCCCAGAATGACGGACAGACGGAGCGACTCAATCAGGTGGTTGAACAATTACTGCGCACAGCTTGTAAATACGACATCAGCCACCGGGACACACAGTTACCGACCTTAGAGTTAGCTTACAACAACGCGTCGCATGCGGCCATAGGGAAAACTCCTTTCTTCCTGTGTTACGGACGGGAACCACTTACACCACAGCAGCCAACCACATCGGTACACGTCCAAGCCGCACATGACTTCGTCACCACTATGCAGCAGCTATGGGAGAAGACTCAGCGACGTCTCACCACGATGCAGAACTCCCAGAAGCAGTATGCCGATCTCCAGCGACGAGATCACTCAGTAGCAGTCGGAGATCAGGTGCTTCTTGACACGCGCAACTTGAACCTGTCTCACCTATCATCCAAGTTCCGGCCTCGCTTCTGTCGTCCTTTTCTCGTTGAGGCACATGTGACACCAGTTACATTCCGTTTGCGCTTACCTACTCTTTGGAAGCTTCACAACGCTTCCCATGTTCAGCTACTAAACCCTAAACCCTAAACCCTATAGTTATAGCACCGAACCAGGTTACGTGTACCGAATCCAAGCCTATTCGGTTTCCACCGAATTGCTTTCTACTGAGTTTGGAAAGGTTCTATTCGGGACGCTTCGCGACCCTCAGAACATTCGCGTTACACCTGGGTAACTGGCCTTGTGTTGAGACTATATATAGCCTCGTGTTGTACCCAGTTGAATCATTCAATTCAAACTCTCTTTCCTGAGCTCGATCCTAGATCCTTACAATCTCCAGGCGCTTGGCCACAGGAGCTCGTCTTGCTGCCCCGTTCTCCCTAACACGTAAATCTCTCCGCAACTTAGGGTACAGCCAGAAAGACGTCAAGACTGCTTGTGGATCATACACAAACTTGCCAAGCTTTTCCAGAAGTTGCGCTCAAACCTTCTTTTGGGGTAGTGTGCTCTTTCATCCATGTGAAGAGTACCACTCTTGAACACAGCCAAAGATCGCCAATGCAAGTGGCATCTGCGACCTTTATTGTTGGTCGCTTTGCATCAATCAAATCTTTGATGAACTTATGTGCCAATGCTCGGCCCTTATGCCACACGTCCTTCCGGTGAGCAATTCCTAATCCCTCAATCCCTGTCTTGAATGATCCCCCGTCATCAGAAATGATCCCCTTGACCTAGAAACACATCGCCCTTAACTGGTTAAGACCGGATTTGAAAGCACGCAGCTCAAAGCTGTTGAAGAAACTTTCTCTACTGCCTTCCACTTTGTCACCACAAGGGCTATTTTGTGGGTGATTGGGTCAATGAAGGAAACGGTGCACCATTCAGCTTCACGTGGATGAGACCAGCGTCCGTCCACGCACAACCACTCCTCTAGAATAGCTCTCTTGCACATTTCTGCTCGAACCTCAGCCATTGACTTCTCTGCTCTCGTCTCTATTGCCTTCCACAACTCGAGGGGCCCTCTCATGTACCTATAGAACGCCTGTCTTCCAATACAAGGGAGGCCAAAGGAGCGACTTACTTCCCATAATTGTTGGTAACCAATGCCCGCCATCACAAACTAAGCTTTTTTTGGGGAAAGAAAAGGGAGGATTGAGGGCCCTTTTTACTCCCCTTACCTGTTGTGTGGCCTCTCTTTGTGGACCAAAAATGCTCGACTTTGCTGCACTTGTCAGACGCCCATTCAAGGTAAAATCATGCCCAGACTTGCTTCCAGGACTTGAGGACCATTTTTCCCTTGCATCCAGAACATGTGCTGCAGCATACGCCCAATGTGCTCAAAAAACATATGAGCCGCCGAGGGTCTAGCAAGCATACCAATCCATTGGGCATTGGACGCATGGTTGAGGGAAGTGGGTTGTCCGATGACACCTCTGGTACTTTGTCCATCTGCTCTCCTCTCCTGCTAATAGATGCAAAGTATGGAAAGAACACCAAGGTGCAAATCATGAATCACAGTCCATCGCAATACAAACAAATGCAATACATATACGGACACTTCATCTCTTTGGTGTAGTGGTATGAAAGATATGAAACCCCCCTACCTAGTATGTGTTTCTGTCAAATGTTATAGCCTCTAGTGGGTTATGCTATATGGGGTACAAACAGTTAGGGTTAGGTATTTGTACCCCAACCCAATCAATCCAACCATTCCGATGTTTTCAGTTTGTGACATGGTATCAGCAGTAGGTTCGCCGTTCCTAGTCCACACCTAGTCTCCGCCGTTCCTAGACTTAGGCCGCCTCTAGCCTTGGCGTGCCCCGCCCTCCCCGGTCTGCCCTAAGCGCGCTAGCCAGCAGGCCCGCCAGCGCCCCGCCAGCGCGCACGCCAGCACGCCCCGCCAGCGCACACGCCATCGTGCACGCCAGCGCGCCCCGCCAACACGCACGCCAGCGCGCCCCGCCAGCGTGCACGCCAGCGCGCACGCCAGCGCGCCCCGCTAGCGCGCACGCCAGCGCGCCCGCCAGCGTGCCACACCAGCGCGCACGCCAGCGCGCCACGCCACCCCGCCCGCCCGTCCGCCCTCCGTGCCGCCTGCCGGCCAGCGCGCCGTGCCACCCGCCAGCCAGTGCGCCGCGCCGCCCGCCTGCCCGCCTGCACGCCTGCCCACACGCCACTGACTGTCTCACCCTCGTGCGGCTGGCAGCCGCGCTCTCTCACTTTCACCTCCCGAGTACTTCGCTTTGACCCTGAGGGGAGACCGATTGACTTTAGTACGTGGCTTACGCAGGCGCAGTGCCACTACGTGGCTTACGCAGGCGCAGTGCCACCTTAAGAGCCAGCGGCAGGATGGCGTGCACCTGTTCGCACACGCGTCCGGTACTCAGACCGCCCCTCCACAGCCTAACCTGCTGCCCACTACCCCACCGCCTACTCCTGAGCAGCAGGCCGAATACCAGTGCCAGTTCCTCGCTCGCGACGTGTGGGAGTCTCGTGGCGCCGCTGCCTGCCTCGCCCTGACCGACCTTCTCCCACCGACAGAGGCGGTCCACTTCACTCAGGTCGAGTCTGCCACCGATTTATATTAGGCCATTGTTGCTCGCTACTCCACTCCCTCCTCTGCCTCCCTCAGTCGCCTCCTCGTACCCTTTATCTACCCTGACCTCGCCTCCTTTGAGACTGTTTCCGACCTCGCTACCCACCTTCGCTCCCTTGACGCTCGCTTTCACGCTGCTTGCACTGAGGACCAGCTTGCCCTTGCCCCGCCCCCTATGTGGCTCACTATTCACTGGCTAGTCACTCGCCTCCCTGACCGCCTAGCCACAGCCCGTGATGCGCTTCTTCTGAAGCACCCCACTGAGCTTACCATCGATCTTCTTGATCCCGACATGCCCCTGCTCCTCCGGTACCCCCCCCTGTTCCCGCTCCGTCTGGTTTGTCCCATGCTTCCCCCCCCCCCCCCCCCCCCCCCCCCCTTGGTACCCCCCCAGGTCTCTCCTCCTTCCCCATAGTCGTCCTCACAGCCTCCGCAGCAGCCATCAGCGCTTCCTTTACCGGCCAGTGCGGACTCTGAGGGTGTTGGTGCTCGAGGTGAGGGCTCTAGCAGTGCTCGCTCTGGGGGTGCTGGCGTTGGAGCTGTTCGTGCACCTACAGGAGCCGACAGTTCTGGGGGTGTTAACGTTGGCGTTGAGCATGCACTTGCCGCAGCTGCCCGTTCCGAGGGTGCTGGAGCTGGTAGAGGTGCCAGAGCTGGTGGTGTTTCTGGAGCTAGAGAGTCTAGGGCTGGTGCTGGTGCCACTGGAGGCACCACGACTGGGGGTGCGGATACACCTCCTACAGGTGCTGGTCGTGCTGCCGCAGGAAGTACTCACTCTGGGGGTGCTCAGCCGGCTACTGTCGAGGGCAGAGCCGGTTCTTCATCTTCTTCTTCTTCTTCTTCTTCTTCTTCTTCTTCTTCTTCTTCTTCTTCTTCTTCTTCTTCTTCTTCTTCTTCTTCTTCTTCTTCTTCTTCTTCTTCTTCTTCTTCTTCTTCTTCGTCTTTTGACAGCACTCCTCCTCACCCCTACCCGATTCGGTACCAGGCCCTTCTTCGTCTTGAGCGTGAGGAGCAGCAGCGTTTGGAGCGTGAGAGGCTGGAGGTTCAGCAGCGGGTGGAGCGTGAGAGGTTGGAGTTGCAGCGGGAGCAGCAGCAGCAGCAGCCGCCGCCGCCGCCGCAGCAGCAGCAGCAGCAGCAGCAGCAGCAGCAGCAGCAGCAGCAGCAGCAGCCGCAGCAGCCTCCGGCCCCTGTTTCTGGCCTTCGGACCCTTGGTCTCCCCTTCTCTCCTCTTGTGTTCGGTCCTACATTTCCTCCTCCGGACTCAGCTCCGGCTGTGTTCCCTCGTTCTTAGTCTCCTCCGTCTCCCCCTCCTCTCGCCCACACTTGGGCCTCTCGTCCTCCTCGTGCTCGTCCCTCGTCACCTGACACTGACCTCCCTACCATTTAGTCCTCCTCGTCCTCCTCCGTCTGTTCTTCCTCGTCCTCCTGAGTCGTCCCTCACTGCCTCCGTGTCTACTTCGGTCACTGACTACTACCGCACGTACCGCCCCACTCTCTCTCGTGTTCTCGCCTCTCTTGTTACAGACCCTCGTGCCTCTCCTTCCTCCGTCGCGGTCTTCACTGCCGCTGTCACTGACTTTACTGCGACGCGTCGCCTTGAATACGCCACTCGTGTTGTGGCCGCTCCTCCTGTCCGTCCTCTGTCTGCCGGGGGTGAGTCTGCCCTTGGCTGTGACGTCCTAGAGGACAGACTGTTTGAGCTAGAGTTCCTGGCAGCTGCTTCGCCTCATCTCTGTGCCATGCTCCTCGCTCCTGAGGGAGACCCCGACGCTCCTGACATACCTACTCCTCGCACTTACGCTGAGGCAGTGTCAGGGCCTTAGGCCTCTCACTGGAGAGCTGCCATGGACGCAGAGATGGCCTCCTACAGGTCCACAGGCACTTACGTTGACGAGGTTCCCCCCCCAGGGGCGAACATAGTTGACGGCATGTGGATCTTCAAGGTGAAGCGGTTGCCGGGATCTCCCCCAGTCTTCAAGGCACGCTACATGGCTAGAGGGTTCAGTCAGCGCGAGGGGGTTGACTTCTTTCAGACCTTCGCGCCCACCCTGAAGATGACCACTCTTCAGGTGTTACTTCACGTAGCGGCACAGAGGGACTACGAGCTACACTCCCTCGAATTCTCCACCGCCTTCCTGCAGGGAAGCCTACACGAGGAGATCTGGCTGCGTCGTCCTCTGGGCGTCACTGGCACCTTCCCACCTGGGACCCAGTGGAGCCTCAGACGACCGGTCTACGGTCTCCGCCAGGCACCCCGTGAGTGGCACGACACTCTCCGCTCTACTCTGTCCGACCTCGGATTTGAGCCGTCTTCCGCCGACCCGTCGCTGTTTGTTCGTCGTCGGCGCACACCTTTCTTCGTTCTGGTCTACGTTGACGACTTGGTTTTTGCCACAGCCGACACAGTTGCACTGGCGGAGGTGAAGTCCGAACTGCAGAAGAGACACACCTGCACTGACCTTGGGGAACTGCGCCGCTACCTTGGCCTGCAGATCTCCAGGGACAGAGCCGCTCGCACCATCACTCTGACTCAGTCACACATGGTGCAGCAGGTCCTTTAGCTGTTCGGGCTTCAGCACTCTTCTCCTACACCCACCCCTCTTGCTGTAGACCACAGAATAACTAGGCCTTTTTCTAACGAGCCGTTCGAGCCCAGTGGTCCCTACGCAGAGCTGGTAGGCTGCCTCATGTACCTGATGACGTGCACTCGCCCGGACCTCGCCTTCCCTCTTAGTATCCTTTCTTGCTTTGTTGCGACTGGGAGACACCGTCCTGTTCACTAGACGGCGGCTAAGAGGGTGGCGAAGTACCTCGGCATGACATCAGACATGGGGCTTGTACTTGGAGGGACACAGCCAGTTGTACTCACCGATCACTGCGACTCCTTGTACGCCAACGACGTTGAGACTCAGAGGTCTACGCAGGGTTACTGTTTCAGTCTGGGCTCTGGAGTTGTTTCGTGGAGGTCTACTCGGTCCTCCTCTGTTGCGACTTCTACCGCAGAGGCCGAGATCTACGCTGGAGCCCTTGCTGCACAGGAGCTATGCTGGTTGACCTTTTTGCTCACTGACCTTGGTGAGCGGCCGAGCTCTGCACCGACCTTGTTTGCTGACAACAAGGCGATGATTCTCCTGTGTCGTGAGCCTCGACTGGAGAGCAGAGTGAAGCACATCGACGTCAGGTACTTCCTCCTTCGAGAGTTGCAGAGACGCGGTCAGGCATGTCTGGACTTCGTGGCCTCCGAGGCCAACACTGCAGACATCTTCACCAAGGCCCTTCAGCCTTGTGACCACCGCCGGTTTTGTCTACAGTTAGGCCTCGTTGAGACTGGGTCTAGTAGACTGCAGTAGTGAGTTCTTGCCTCTTGTTTGTTTGTACCATATATATTAGCTTGTACATTCTTGAACTGGCCTTGTGGCCTCTTGTTTGTGCTCAGACTGTGTGGTGACGTTGTGATCCACCCTGAGCTTTGTTTTCTCTCTTGCTTGTGACTGGTCTTGTGACCTTAGGTTGCGTTTTGTTGCTTGGCATTCCCCACTTAGGCTATGGGGGTGTGTCAAATGTTATAGCCTCTAGTGGGTTATGCTATATGGGGTACAAACAGTTAGGGTTAGGTATTTGTACCGCAACCCAATCAATCCAACCATTCCGCTGTTTTCAGTTTGTGACAGTTTCTTCACTAGTCGGGCCTGGCGTACAACCGCATGCTGTTGCTCCATTGGTTGAGGTGTTTCCTGAGGGCCCACCACCAGCCTGGCATTCGCCAACCACCACATCACCACCAGCCTGTTGAAGTCCCCCACTCCCATCTCCAATCCCCTCCAAAACACCGCCCACATCTGTCAATGCTATCGGTGTTGCATGGCTGTTCATGACATGCTCTTCGATGTTCCCCTCGAGCGGCTCTTCACCGTTAGCCTCGACATGTGCACTTGCAAATGCAATGCATTTGTCAATCCCGATCAGCTGTTGTGATGATGTTATTGCTGGGTTTACCAGCTGCTGGTCGTCCACCTCATTTTCGCCCATATTGCAAGGTCTTACCTTAAGCCTTTAAAGCCTCGTAGTTCACACCCTTTCTTGATCCTCCGTGATGAAACCCCTTATCCGGTGTTACCCGCCCCTTTTCATCTTCCTTGTACATCGGTATTTGATACTCAAAGTCAGGTGCATAATGGGGGCTCCTTTTCAATATCTCCTTCACGGGCTCCCCACCCCCCTTGCTCTTTCTTTAATTTTTACTCCACTGTGCATCAAGGTGGAGTTGTGCTGTGATGCGGGCACCGTCTCCCCCGGTTCCTGACGTTTGAGTACCACAATAAAGGGGGAGGGTGGCTTGGTGGGGGTGAGGGCACGGTGGTTTCAAGCAGCATCACAACACCTGCAGCAGCACTCAGGCGCTGGTTTTCATGCTCCACTTGCAAGCAGCAACATGAGCTCTGGTTTATACCTCCTATTGCAAGGCGGGGAGGTAACCACTGGTTTCATGCTCCGCTTGCAAGTAGCAATATGAGCTCTGGTTTCATGCTCCGCTTGCAAGCAGCAATGAGAGCTCTAGTTTATACACTCACATTTCTTGCAAGCATCCATCTCAATCTGGTCTATACACTTCCTAAGCCCCCTCACACGAAGTGGGAGACCAACGACCCACCCACCTGCTTGTTCCGCAGCAGCAAACATTTTCGCCACAGCTTCTCCAGCCTCCGATGCGAGCACATAGAGCATCTCAATAGCACTTGCGTCATAATTTCCTCCTCTAAGAGCTGTCAACCCACAGCGCATCATCGCCATAAGAATCAGCATATGCGTTTTGATGGTCACGTTATGTTACTTTATTGTATCCAAGATGGGTTGAAGCACGGTGGTCTGGAGTCGCATGCATGATTCGTGGCATTGGATGCATCTGTCTCCACATCCACCTGGAGTGTCTTTATAATGCGTTTTGGGATGTGGATTTCTCGTGGAATTTGGGATGGTGCAGAGGAGAGACAAATGGGTTTGATAAGAGGAGAGCAAAGGGGAGACTGGTGGAGCAGATGAGAGATGAGGGGAGGGAACACTAGTAAGGGGAGGAAGGTGAGCGCGGAGGGGAGGAATGTGAGCGTGGAGGGGAGGAATGTGAGCGCGGAGGGGAGGGATTTGAGTGCGGAGGGGGAGAGGAGGAATGTGAGCACGGAGGGGAGGAATGCGAGCGTGGAGGGGAGGAATGCGAGCGTGGAGGGGAGGAATGCGAGTGAGGAGGGGGAGGGGAGGAATGTAGGCGCGGAGGGGAGGAATGTGAGCACGGAGGGGGAGAAGAGGAATGTGAGTGCGGAAGGGAGGAATGTGAGCACGAAGGGGAGGAATGTGAGTGCGGAGGGGGAGAAGAGGAATGTGAGTGCGGAAGGGAGGAATGTGAGCACGAAGGGGAGGAATGTGAGTGCGGAGGGAAGGAATGTGAGCGCGGAGGGGAGGAATGGGAGCGCGGAGGGGAGGAATGTGAGCGCGGAGGGGAGGAATGTGAGCGTAGAGGGGAAGAATGTGAGCGCGGAGGGGAGGAATGGGTGCGTGGAGGGAGAAGGAGGGAATGTGAGCGCGGAGGAGAGGAATGTGAGTGTGGAGGGGAGGAATGCGAGTGTGGAGGGGTAGAGGAGGAATGTGAGCACGGAAGGGAGGAATGTGAGTGTGGTGGGGAGGAATGCGAGTGTGGAGGGGAAGGGGAGGAATGCGAGCGCGGAGGGGGAGAGGAGGAATGTGAGCGCGGAAGGGAGGAATGTGAGCGCGGAGGGGAGGAATGTGAGTGCGGAGGGGAGGAATGTGAGCGCGGAGGGGAGGAATGTGAGCGCGGAGGGGAGGAATGGGTGCGTGAAGGGGGAAGGAGGGAATGTGAGCATGGAGGAGAGGAATGTGAGCGCGGAGGGTAGGAATTGCGAACACGGAGGGGGAAGGGAGGAATGTGAGCACGGAGGGCAGGAATGCGAGCGCGGAGGGGAGGAGTGGGGGCGTGGAGGGGGAAGGAAGGAATGTGAGCGCTGAGGGGAGGAATGTGAGCGCGGAGGGAAGGAACGTGAGCGCGCAGAGGAGGAATGTGAGCGCGGAGGGGAGGAATCATGTGAGCGCGGAGGGGAGGAATGTGAGCGCGGAGGGTATGAATGCGGACGCGGAGGGGGGAGGGAGGAATGTGTGCGCAGAGAGGAGGAATGCGAGCGTGGAGGGGAGGAATGCGAGCGAGGAGGGGAGGAATGTTAGCGGGTGCGACGGTGTCCCACTCCAAGGCATGACGGGCCAACAAGGGGGGACGCGGTGGTGGCACAGGTCTTTGCGTAGGCTATGCAGCATTGACGCTCGTACGGATACTGTTTTTTCTTCGAATGTCTAGTCCTTGTTCGTCGCATCAATCCGACAGAATGCGGTCAAGACTATCCACTGACTTGCTATGCCTTACATTGCGCCTTCTGTTACGGCGACAAGACCTCATTGCAGGCGACCCGGCGAATGTGGAGGGTGGGTAGTTACGGTACTATCCTATGCAATATTGCTCCTCCTAAGCGTTATTATGTCCATGTAGGCTTCCGTGAAATGTCTGCGAGTGATGCACGAGCATATGCTGCTGGAGGTGAATGAGCTTGCCTTAATTGCCGCTAGCGTGAGATTCCGTATTTACCCGGCTAATGGACCCCCCAAAGTTATAGCCCCCCGGGTCGTTAAATGGGGGCGGGTATAATGCTATCTCCACTTTCGTATTAGACCCCCCTTTTTGTAATGCATTCAAAATTAGACCCCCCTTAGTGCTGAAAGCTCAAATTCCACGAAACTGTAGCGAGACACAGCATATTAGGGTAGTGAAATTTACTGATTTGACTGGATTACTGACCACGTGCCGGTCTCGCGTCAGCGCGTGGTCAATTTTCTCATGACGCGATATCATAATGGTGACATGTGATGTCATAAAAGAGTGTTTGACATGACTTAAAAAAAAAATATATATATATATATATATATATATACATATATATATGGTGGTGGGCTGGCGATTCTTTCCGTGGTTGAGGTCGCCCGAAGTCGCAGAATAGGCTTTTTAGGCTGGTTTGGTGATGTGACGAATCAACATGCATCACAAACCAACCTGTCACTTCGGTGATGTAAGGATTTACAAATCCTTACTAAGGCACTCGTTAGCAAGGCCATTCCGAGGGTCACGCGACGAACCTGTCTTGCCTATTTCGTCGCACCGAACCACCCCCGAGTCGCCTCCGCACCAATCGCAACCATCACCGAGCCATCATCGCCCGACCTCCCCGCCTAGCTAGGACTTCCCCTATTTAGGGCGCGTCCCCTCCCTCGATCGATCGCAAGATCGCCGTGAAAAACCAATCGGACACACTGATCGCAGGATTGGGGTGGGATTGGTAGGAGGTGACAGTCGCGGATCGATCCCGAGCCCTGGGTGACAGGATCGAAAATACAAGGGGGAAAAACCCTCGATCCATCAAAAGCCGAGATCGGTGTGGCCACTAAGGCACATCGATCGTCAACAGCGGAGGTGACAAGATCGTTGGGCACCATTTACTGTACATTCGTAAGCCATCTCGAAATCAGGTTACCGTGTCAATTGCGACACTGTACCGTCATCGCCCGGATATAAGACATATATGTCTTATCTCATACACAAAAAAAAATGCTTGGGTTATCTTGTATTTGGGGAGGTTTTGGGTGTCATAAGTCTTATAAATGGAAACTTTTTTAAACTACTTAAAAATATTTTCACACATCTTGAAAAGAGTTTCTCATTATGAGTGTGGATGTTGCGAAGGTGCCACTTCGGCAACCATTGTTCAGGGCGCCACGTCATGGAGAATACTTGCAGAGGCAAATTTGGTAGTACGTGAGTTAGCACGTGGCAGAATTCGCGTGTCGCAAGGGTAAAAATGTACGCGGTACTTCATTCTTCACTATAATATATTGCAGTTTCGATTATAAGACACATATGTCTTAGCTCGTACACACAAATAGGTGTCTTATAATGAGGCTAGCCTGTTTATAAGAGACACCCGTATAATAGACAACCCCTGTCTACTATTCAACACTGTCTTATATCCGGGTGATGACGGTAGGTGTCCCTCGATCGATCGAGGGCAGGATCGATCGAAGGAGGGGACGCGCCTTTAGTCTCGACACTTTCCTTAGATCGTGATTCAGTAATCAATCATTCTAGTTATTCGTTATTCTGCGCATTCTGTGTCAGAATGTAATATCCTTATATAATTGCATGTTTAGTGTAGTATCACCCATCTTAGGTGGTCTGCCTCCCTTCACCACCTTCCCTGTTCTATATATTGTTCTCTCATCCAATAGTGCAACCCCGCTTCTTTGGCCAACTATCTCTCTTCCCAAACCCTACCTCCTAGCTACTATTCTAGCACTCTGCAAGTTCATTCATAACAGGTGCAAATAACATGGTAACCAGCAGGCCTCACGTTTTCAGAGTAAATTTCTCTGTTTCTCTGAAAATCAGAGTCATTTTTGAAAGTAACTCTGTACCCGCTGGGTAATTTTTTTGGGACTTCCGATTTCTCTGATTTGTCAGAGTTATGCTGTAGTTTACTCTGAGGCCTCTGGGTTTTTTTTTCGGGTACCAAATTTACTCTGTATAGGGAATACCTGCCGGCCCCCCCTCCCCCGCCCCCCCTCCCCTCCCCACCTCCCCCTGCGTTTAGCGGGTTTTCCCCGAATCGTCGAGATCATTCTCCTGATTTCTGTCGTGTGTTGGCGGCAATATGAGCACTGATTGGCTACCGTAGTTTGACAACTTTCCCAACCAGCGCACGATGCCAGCCAGTCCCCTCTCTCTTTATGTCTGAAGTGAACGTCGACGTTTCCCGACGAAACTTTGAGGGACGTCGAGGAATCCTGACGGTCGGAACGCTCAATCCGAGGGTTGAGATTCGCCAGCATTCCCCGACGAAACTGTACATCCGTCGACATTTCACTTCAGACACGCTCTTTGGGGGTGTCCGAAGTGAAACGTCGACATCCGTGGACATCCGTTTGGGGATGTCGGTAAATCCTGACGGTTGGAACTGTCGATCCGAGGGATGACATTTACCGACATCCAGCGACATCTATTGACGTTTCACTTCGGACACGCCCTTAGTCAGATTATCAGTGCCGCCAACACCTCACTCTGAAACATCGCAGTGAGGGGGGAAACGTGGGCGACGCGGAAATGCAAGTACAAAAGGCGTAACAAAAACCTATTAAGGTCATGGTACACCAAACTTAACTAACATCAGAGTAGAGAAAAATATTACTCTGACGTGCCTGGGTTTTTTTTTGAAAGTATAGGGTTACTCTGACAAATCAGAGTAAGGCGCAGGAACAACCCTAGATTTCAGAGTTGGGAAAAAAACTACTCTGGAAATCAGAGTACCTAAAATCCAAAAATAGGCCCTGGTAACCAGCCGTCAAGTGTTTTGCAGTTGACCACAATTTCCGGTACTTGAGATCCTGGCTATAATCAGTACAAAATACGTTAAGGCTGATAAAGAAGCACATGAGAAATGCCGAATCACCTTGTCAATCAAGGCTCCGATTGCATGGCCCCTCAAACAATGACCGACTACTGGAAACGCTACAGACTGACACTGATGTTTCAGTGTAAAAGGTGCAATCAGCAGTGCAAAAAAAGAAAAAAAAATCAAGTGTGCGTGCCCTGCAAGAATCAATTGGGGGGGCTAACCCTAAATGCAATACTCTGGTTCAGCATGTGCCTGTGAAGGTTGCGCAGGTCCCAACGCCGGTGATCCCACATAAGCTCCTCCCCATCCTTCCCTCACATAATAAGCACCCTCCATACTTCCCCAGCTCTCCGCCCTCCTCCTCCTGCCTCCCATTTTCCCATCTTTCCTCCTCGGCCGTGCGTCGCCCGTCACTCCCTCCTCCACTCGCCCACCGGTGTCAGCCTCACCGGTAACACCAGCAGCGCTTGTGCCACTGAGAGGGCTCAAGGGGCTCCTCCCAATGTGCGGGGCACGCCGCACATAAGCTCCTGTTGATCCCCCCCCAGCAGACGCCCGAGGGGAGCGAGCGGGTGAGGAACTAGCAGAGCCACGTGGGGAGGATTTTGGTGAGCTGCTGACCGACCCTGCTGGTGAGCTGCTCTTGCTGTTGCACTGCTCTCCTGCCCTCCGCACGCTGCTACTTCCTCTGCAGCTGCTGCCGCTGCCGCTGCCGTTCCCACTGCTGCCAGGCACATGATCGCTTTTAGGCAGGCTATGTCCGAAATGGAGGGCAGTTTGGTGAGCATGGCGGGTTGCTTGACTGGAGGACACGGAAGGGGAGCGAGGTTTGAGGGGATGGGAGGCTTGAAGGAGATGAGCTCTGGCTGGCAGCGCTTGTCTGTTGCGCCGACCTGCAGACATACCCTCCTCAGCACCACAGCTGCCTACTCTCCTTTCCTCCTCATCCTCATCCTCTTCCACATCCTCATCCTCATCCTCATCCTCCTCAGAGCTGCTCTCCATGCAGTTGGTGTCAACTCCATGCCTCATTCCCCCATAAAACCGGTCCGATGCGAGCCTTCCTGAAGGCGCAGCCGTGGGATCAGAGGAAGAGCGTGGGTACTGCAGGTGGGCAAGCACGCGGCTCAAGACAGTTGCTAGCGGCGTCCCATGGGAGTCATGCTTGCTGGACGCACTAGGTTGACAGGCTGAGGTGCTGTTGGTAGATTGGTGGTTCCAAGAACCGGTGGCAGCAGCGGCATTTGTTGCAGTGGGGGTGCATGTGCCGCTGCTGCTGCTGCTACAGCTGACGCGGCTGCAGTCGCTATTACTTCCCGGGTCACTGTCACTGTCACAAGGCTTGATACCAGCAGCAGCTCCAGCTCTCTGTGTGCTGCCGTGAGCAACATCAACCCTGACGGCACCACTGCTCCTGGGACCGCTCCTGCTGCCACTGCCACTGCCGCTGCCGCTGCCGCTGCTGCCGCTGTTGCCATTCACGCTCCTTCCAGCCTTCAGGTGCGGAAGGTGGGGCTTTGTAGGTGAGGAAAGATTCTGGGAAGCTGCAGCTTTGCTGTCAGGCGCGTGGATCGAACCAGGAAAAGGTGACCGGCTGGCAAGAGCATCGGCAGAAGCAGCACCAGCAACACCTGTAGGAGCAGCACGAGCAGCAGCAGAAACAGCAGCACCAGGGCCCGAATAATAACCAACACTGGCGGACCGAGGAAAGCAGTCGTTGGTGCGCGGCTGCCGCCCCCCCTGTAGCACGTGTTTGAGCAGCCCTTCCTGGAGCCCTTGGTGGGTTGTCCCAGCGCTGCTGCTGACACTGTGTGCAGCTGCAGCTTGCTCCCACTTGCTCCTGGCGCGCCCACTGATCATGAGCGAACCGCTCCTGCTGCTGCTGATCAGCAGTGTGCTCATTGGCCCTTCCGCAGGACCCAGCCTTGCCCGTGCTGCAGCGGAAGCAGCAGGCGCTGCAGCAGGGGTGACAGGGGCAGCAGCCGCACTGGCATGTGAGCCTGCAGTGGAAGAAGCAGCAGCAAGAGCAGCAGGAGCAGGAGCAGCAGGGATGTAGATACTGCTCGGGAGAGGTGTCTTGGTGAAGGTGGCGCTGCTGAAGGCAAGGGAATCAGAGCGGCTCCTTCTGTGCCTACTTCCGACAGCGCCAGCAGCAGCAGCAGCAGCGGCACCACCACCACCACCGGTAGCACCATTCACACCGGTAACACCAGAAGCAGCAGCGTGAAGGGGTGGTGGTGGTGGTGGAAACCCCGTATGAGCAGCCACTGCAAGAGGAGACGGTGTGGGGGGCTTGGGATGAATACCAGCAGTAGGGAATGTGGCAGGGAGTGAGGCAAAAGCTGCAGTGGCAGGGGCAGGGGCACCTGCAGTTTGCTCGTGCTTGCTCCTGGCCCTCCCAGTGGGCATAAGGGCCCCGCCCCTGTTGCTGCTGCTGCTGCTGCTACTGCTGCTCGCTAGGGTGCCCATAGGACCATCCGTGGGACTCAAGCTTGCTTGTGCTGAAGCGGAAGCAGGAGGAGGAGTGGCAGAGGTAGCAGAGGCGCGCACGTGTGAGTCTGCAGCAGCGACGAAGGCGTGGATACTGTTGGGAAGAGGCGTCTTGGTGAAGGTGGCAGTGTGAAAGGCATACGAGTCGGAGTGGCTCCTTCTATGCCTGCTTGCGCCAGCAGCACCAGCAGCACCAGCAGCGACAGTGCCACCAGGAAACTGGTTACCACGAATTGGCTGGTTGCCTCGCTCCGTCCAGTTACCAAAATTCGACTGGTTACTGCGAGCACCCTGGTTACTACCACCAGGCATTCTGTTCTCCGGCAGTCTGCCGGGGAAAGCACCACCCGAACGGAGGCTCTCAGTTCTTGCGACTGGAAGCTGCGCAGAGCCTTCTCCAGCACCGCGTCTAACTCCCCCACCGGCGCCTGCGGGTCCCCATGTGACCGTCTCATCCAGGGGCGGAGCACGTTGGTGAGGGGCGCACGCTGCTGCTTCTGCGTCTGCTGTTGTTACCGCTGATGCTGTTGTGTGCATCTCCGGCCGCTGCCCCGAGCGCCGCTGCTGCTGCTGCTGCCGCTGATGTGGGGGCGGCGATACGTGCGCGGAAAGAGTGGAGCGTGGCAGCCGCGCGGGGGGCGCGTCAGGCGCGTCCGCCGCGTCAGGCGCGCCAGCGGACCAGCTTCGGGGGAAGACAGCGCTCGCGTGCCGCGGGGAGGAGCGCATGGGGGAGACGGGCGGAGGGGATACAGAGGCGCGGCGGGAGGAGCGGAGCAACACGGCAGCAGGAAATTCGGCGGAGGAAGAAGAGGCGATTTTCCTCTGCCGGGGGCGACCGGGAGCGGTACCAAGCAGTTGCTGCTGCTTGCTGATTGGGCTGCCAGGAGCTTGCTGCTGCTGTGCGTTGCTCGTATTGACCGTGATCCCTCGCGCATCGTGTCCGCCCAGCGCACGCGCCACCACCACGAACTCCTCCCACTCCAACTCCGACTCGGATTCCGATTCCCACTCCCACGCGCTCGACTCGCCCTCTCCCTCGCTCTCCTCTCCGCCTTCCTGCGCGCGGGGTTGACTCTCCGCCGCAGCACTGCCGCGGCCCCCGTTGCCCGCGAACCGTCCCGCAACGGCGGAAAGAGGGGAGGCGGGGGGGCCGCGGGGCGGGGAGACACTCGCGGCGGCGGGCGCAATTCCGGGAGTTGCGTCGCGCGGGAGTTGTAAGTGTCTTCCGCCGTCCGCGGACGCTGAGAACAGCGCCGCCGCCGCCGGAATGCGCCGCGGGGGCTGCGGCGAAAGCGGCGGGAGCGTGTAATCTGCGTTGTCCACTCCGCCGTCCGCTGCGTGAGGAGTAATGAATCCGCCGACCGACGCGGATCGGAAGTGGTGAGCGCGGCGGAAACTGGAGGGGCTGCCGGGAGGGGGGCGGGGAGAGCGCGGCACGTCTTTTCCGCCGCGCACTAGTAGCGAGCCTAGGTCCATAGCGTCAGCAGGTGGCGCCGCGTCGGCGACATTAAGGGTAGTACAAGCAAGCCCTGGGAGACCGCGAGAGCTGGGACCTTCCGCGGTCGCCGTCGCTGCGACTGTCGTCGCCACCGCGCCGTCGCTTGCGCCGTTGCTAGACGAGGCGGCGCGCGCTGCGGCTGACGTGGCCACGCCGCAGCCGGCTCCACCATGCCGTGACGCAGCAACCGCCGGCGGGCTTGCGCACGCCGCCTCGCGCGATACACCGCGCGGCGCGGGCGCAAGTGTAGGGACGGGGGGAGCTTGAGCGGCGGAGCGCGTTACTTGGAGACGTCTCAAAACCGGGTTATTACTATTTTCTCCGTCTGACGAAGACCCGTCGCAGTGAGGCGTCTCGACAACGACGCGGCTCGCGCTGCCAGATTGCGCTTGCGGTGGAGGTGGCTGGAAACGCGGGCCCGCAACACCGGCGTCGTTGCCGTCGCGGCGGGCGTTGCGTTTGTCGCGGGAGTCGCGGGCGTCGTAGATACCGCCGCCGACCGCCCACCCCAAGCCGCCGCCTTCATCGGCAAGCCCAATGCTCAGCCCCAAGTAGGCTCTGCAGCGCTCCGGTTTGACCGCCATGGCTGCTGCGACGCTGCCGCCGCTGCTTCCGCTGCCGCCGCTGCTTCCGCTGCCGCCGCTGCTTCCGCTGCCGTCGCTGCTCGTCCGTGGGCGGGGGTCTAGAAGATACCTCGTGCCTGGTTTGGTGCTTACTGCGAGTGTTCGTCCTCACTTCTGATCGCAACTACTTCGCTCTGCGGGTCACTGGTGTTCAACAATTAACGTTCCGCAATGGTCAGCTGCAACACCTTGTCGATCCGACTTCGATAATCAGAACCTCCCGCGTCGTCATCGTGCCCGGGAACGCAAGCAGTATCTGTCAGGCGAATCTTGGCGATTGGCTGAAATTCCTCGAAAAGGGTCGAGTCGACTCGCCTCGTGGCGAGCGAGGGGCGACGAGTGGGGCCGCCTGGTGTGTAGTTGGCCCAAAACTCCTCTCGTCGCCATCGTACCAATCGGGTTCCGTACCAATCTCCACGTCGGCGCAGTTACAAGCCAACCAGCAGCAATGTTAGCAGCAACAGCCTGTCCTCGCCTCCGTTGCCTTTCTGCCATCAGGCCAATCCTCCAGTGCCCCACAGCTAGCAGTGATGTCAAATCATGGAGGTGAATGGTGGAGCTGCGGGGGCACTGGGCTGGTAGCTCAGTCAGAGTGAATTTGGGCGTGAGGGAGAATCGTACCATGAGTTCCGCATCTCTCGACCGCACAGAGTGAGATGGCGTTCCCACAGTTTCCCGACACCGAAGTTTGCCCATCAGGCTCAAAAATTGTCGGGATGGTGGTCAGAGTGGGGTACTGCCCCACTCAGGACACCGCGTCCTTGCGAGCAGTTACGACCAAATTGCGACCTTCTGACCAGCACTCACGTAAATAATCTAGTCGCACCCAATAGGCCTTCACGTCTGACAATCGGATGGACTCAGCGATTTGGTTGGGATTTCTGACTCCCGCGTAAAACGGTGCCCGAAAATTTGAAAACAAAACATTCAGAGGCGCACTGAACCATTTCTGCTATTGAATGGCGTTGACTTAGAAACTGGGCAGCTGAACTTCGGGCAATGACACAAAATCGCGGGTGGGGTCGTAGCCCATTTCGGTAAGCGTCGTGGGCCGTCAGATGAGATCGTATACGGCTGTGGATGAACACTCGCACGACGAATTTGATGGGAAACTTGGTAGTCGAACTTCGAGACGCATGTTGGCAAATTTCTCGAAATATGCAAAATTGCGAGCCGCGTGGGCAGACTTTCTTGTCGGGAAACTGTGGGAACGCCTTCTGAGTTTCTCGTCCAGTGGACAAAGATTGCGGAAGGGCAATGCAAGGAGCGCCAACAGCTCAACCCACGCGTGAATCTGCTCTGCCTGCGAGTTCGAGGGGGGTCACTGCTCTGTCATTCTGGTCTCCCAAGGAGGTGTGCACTCCGAAGGTGTTCATTCAATGTTCAGGGCGTGTCTTGCTTCTTGGAAATACATCATTTATAGGTCCTATTACCCGATAACACCCTGCTACAAATGCAATACTATACCAACCAGACAGGCGCCCCTTGATTCCTTCTCGCATACGCTTTTTGACGTGTCCAAGTTCGTGAGCCGTACGTGCCATGCACGCTTGTACAGAGCACGTACAGGTCCATTTCGGGGTTTGCACTATGTGTTAACCGAACTTTTGAATTCGCGAGAACAACCCACTGCGAAATTATCGAAGCTCGCAAACAATCTGGAGCCGCACCACATTGCCAATCCCGCCGTATTTTACACGAGTTTCGTAGGCGGCATGGTTACCGCTCGCGACAGTGTGGTCAGGCTTGTACTCTGTTCGGTTACCATAAGTGTGGGGCTGTTTTTCCGCGTGCAGAAAGTGGATTCGCGTCAGGCGGACACATATCAATTTCTGTACGTGCGGGCAGCAGTTTTGTGAACACTCAGAAATACTTGAAAATTATGTAGATGGCAAAACTACACCCTGCAAGACACGCCCTCAGTTATTCTGAGAGTGGTTTGTCTGTTTCACCGCTTTGAACAGCTACTCATCAGACTGGAAACCGATACGTATGAACCACTCCACTACCCGCCTTAAAGCCAGGATCTCAAGTAGTTTGGCTGTTTTGCAGTTAGTGAATTGTGTTAGGCTGTGATTGGTTGACGAGGTAGAGTAGTTGACGAGAGCTGAAACGAGGGATGCGAAGCAAACAAAAATCGCAGTGAACTTCCGAACCAACTAGGCACGGAAATCTGGTTGGGTTCCGAAGCTCATTTCCCAGCAATGTGTCTCACTTGCCGAAAAATCTCATGTACAGCAATTTGTTTTGCAATTGAGATTCACGGGCAAATCGGGGATCAGTCGCACACTGAACCTCCAAGCCAACCACTCGATTTCGCCTAAACAAACAGGGTGACTCGAGCTGCAAGTGTTTTGCAATTGAAGCCAATTTCTCTTACTTGAGATCCTGGCTTTAAGATACGGCCTCAATTCTGGGGAGATGCTGCACACTGTATGTAGACGGGGGAGATGCTGTCGCGGAAGGCGCCCTGGCGGATGGCTGGCGCTCCTGTAATGGCTGGGGAGAGGCGGGTGGAGAAAGTGGATAGCCATGTGCTGGGGGAAACTGGAAGGCCAGACTGTTCCTAGAGCCAATAATTTCAAGGGGTGCCCCATGAACTGTTCCCACGTTTCAAAGTGACACACTCTATGGACCGTTATCCCAGAAGAGAAGTTCGATCTCCAATTCCACGTGCGTGGGAGATATGCGATGTGGGATGGGATGGCACGGATCCTGTACAGTATCGTTTCGTGCCAGATAATGTTCGGAACCTTAGTCATCGGCTTAGGATTCAGCACTATCTCGCAAAATTGTTTTTGGATGACATATGGAGTGAGGTGAGTACTGTGGCTGTGCCTGCACAGCAACGTTCAAGTGCGTACACCCTCTATCACTCTATTGTAGATTCCGGTATACTGAACACAGAAGCCGCCTCATGCATCACTTTATAAGAAGTAAGAGAACATACAGAGATGTTCGACTTACAGTACCGTATATACAGTAATACTTAACAGACAAAATCAGAGTGTCTTTTGTTGCGAATATGTTTGTAATTTTTATTATGAAGTACAATGTTCGAGGTATGCCAGCGAGCCTCGCCAGAGCGAGGGTGCTGGACTATCGAGCTACAGGGGCGCAACCGCTTACAGTGGTTGCGTCCTCGTGGCAGCTGAAGAGTCACGAGTGCAGTGGGCAGTTCGTACTGTAACACGAAACAGCCTTGCAGGGCGCGGCAGAATACCGCGCCCTTGGCGAAGCTGAAGGATCTCGCCAGCGCGACTCTAACGGGGCGACTCAAGCGACACAGCACAACTGTTATACAGTTGCGCCACGGTAACCGTTTCCTTATGCCTTTGCGATATTACAGAATGTAATGCCTTGTTATTATTACACAATTCCCAAGCGTATGTCCGGCCTACCCTCGGCCGCCGCTTTGGCACCACGTTACAAGCCGGGACATCTACCTTTGAGTGACCATAGATTCGCCACAAGGACGTTGTTAATTGCTAGAGTATTTCCGTTACTCTAACGGCCTCTCAATTTCAACATGGTATAAGAGCTAGAGTCGAATATAAGGCCTCCCAAGTTCTTGTTTTCCAGGGCTTAGTTTTGGATTTCGCTTACTCCCGATTGATGCCTTCTGAGCAGTGTGCCCGTTCTGGAAACACTAATGGATCAGTGTAGCTTGAAGTTTTGAAAATTTTACCAAGAGGCATCAGTGCAAGTAAATTGTTTACCCTGATTGTTCTGTAGGCAGCTCAGTATGTGCTGGTGGGTGGGGGTTGTGAGCTCAAAAGTCGAGAGCAGTGGCTTGTCTGGTTTCGCTGCAACACTTGTTTATTCGCCGAGTCAGCAAGCTTCCCGGGGGATGTCAAACTCATATGCTATAGTCTGTGTAGGCTGTAGTGGGGTAGACAATATGGGGTACAACACTTTTAGGTTTTCCTACTTGTACCCACCTGCTTGCTAGTTCATCCATCCCTCGTTCTTTCACATGGTATAGAGCAGGTTCCCTAGTGGGAACGTTTCCTAGGGCCCACCGAATATCGATTTTTTTTTTCCTGCCCGGAGCGCGCTTCGCCCCTACCCGAGTCGCGCCCCGTATGCCTACCCTCCCGTCGCGTCCCCTGCCCTTGGTGGCCCGTCGCGCTCCCCTACGGCCCCGTAGCGGCCCCTCTCACGGCCTCTCATGGCCCCTCTCACGGCCCTTCGCGGCCCCTTCAGGCCCCTCGTGGCCCCTTCGCGGCCTCCCTTCGCGGCCCCTTCGCGGCCCCTTCAAGGCCCCTTCGCGGCACCTTCGCGGCCCCTTCGCGGCCCCCTCACGGCCCCTTCGCGGCCCCTTCACGGCCCCTTCACGGCACCTTCGCGGCCCCTTCGTGGCCCCTTCACGGCCCCTTCGCGGCCCCTTCACGGCCCCTTCGCGGCAACTTCACGGCCCCCTCGCGGCCCCTTCGCGGCCCCTTCGCGGCCCCTTCGCGGCCCCTTCGCGGCCCCTTCGCGGCCCCTTCACGGCCCCTTCGCGGCCCCCTCGCGGCCCCGTCACGGCCCCCTCGCGGCCCCCTCGCGGCTCCCTTTGCGGCCCCTTCGCGGCCCCGCCCCGCTGCCCGTAGCGGCCCCACCCTGTCGCCAGTCGCGGCCCCGCCCCGTCGCCAGTCGCGGCCTCGCCCCGTCGCCAGACGCGGCCCCGCCCCGTCGCCAGTCGCGGCCCCGCCGCGTCGCCCCTGCCTCGTCGCGACGCCCCTGCGGGACCCGCGAGGCGCGGCTCCTGTGCGTCGCGACGCCCCTGCGGGGCCCGCGTGGCGTCACCCCTGCCCGCCGCGGCGCCCTGCCCTAACCCGCGCCCTGGAGCAGCCGCCACTGCAGCAGCCGCCCCTGGAGCAGCCGCCACTGCAGCAGCCGCCCCTGGAGCAGCCGCCCCTGACGCAGCCGCCCCTGGAGCAGCGCCCCTGAAGCAGCCGCCATTGGAGCAGCCGCCACTGCAGCAGCCGCCCCTGGAGCAGCCACCCCTGCAGCAGCCGCCCCTGGAGCAGCCGCCCCTGCAGCAGCCGCCCCTGGAGCAGCCGCCACTGCAGCAGCCGCCCCTGGAGCAGCCGCCACTGCAGCAGCCGCCCCTGGAGCAGCCGCCACTGCAGCAGCCGCCCCTGGAGCAGCCGCCCCTGCAGCAGCCGCCCCTGGAGCAACCACCACTGCAGCAGCCGCCCCTGGAGCAGCCTCCCCTGCAGCAGCCGCCCCTGGTGCAGCCGCCCCTGAAGCAGCCGCCCCGGGAGCAGCCGCCACTGCAGCAGCCGCCCCTGGAGCAGCCACCCCTGCAGTAGCCGCCCCTGGAGCAGCCGCCCCTGCAGCAGCCGCCCCTGGAGGAGCCGCCCCTGCAGCAGCCACCCCTGGAGCAGCCACCCCTGCAGCAGCCGCCCCTGGAGCAGCCGCCCCTGCAGCAGCCGCCCCTGCAGCAGCCGCCACTGCAGCAGCCGCCCCTGGAGCAGCCACCCCTGCAGCAGCCGCCCCTGGAGCAGCCGCCCCTGCAGCAGCCGCCCCTGGAGCAGCCGCCCCTGGAGCAGCCGCCCCTGCAGCAGCCGCCCCTGGAGCAGCCGCCCCTGCGGCAGCCGCCCCTGGAGCAGCCGCCCCTGGAGCAGCCGCCCCTACAACTGCCGCCCCTGGAGCAGCCGCCCCTGCAGCTGCCGCGGAGCCCTCGCCCTACAGTGGTAGCGGCCTCGCCGTTGCCGCCGTCGTACGCCTGCCCTTCTCGCCACTGGTGAGCACTGCCCTGCCCGTACCGCTGTTACTGCTGCTCTTGCTGCTACTGCTCTTTCTACTGCTACTGCTGCTCCTGGCGTGGCCAGATGCAGCTCCAGCGACGTCCGCGTGAGTCCCTCACGCCCCAGCAGCTTCGTGAGTGGTACGCTACTTGGGGTTGTCGGGGTGGCCGTAGTGGGAGTCGTCCTGGAGTGAGTAGTTCGGCAGCTGCTTGTAGTGGCCAGGTGCAGCTGCAGCGTCGTCCGTGCGCGGTCCTTTCGCCCCAGCAGCTTCGTGAGTGGTACGCTCAGCGTGGCGGGTCACGGGGTACTGCTCGCTGTCCGTACGTCATTCGCACTGGTGCTCGGACTGGTCAGCCTTGCGGGACGTTTGGTCACACAGAGTCCCGCTGCTTCGCCCGTCTGAGCGACGCCTGGCGTACGGAGTTTGGCGACGCGGCTGAGCTCCCCGACTGGGTGGAGCTGCTTAGGCTGCGGGTAGATATCTATACTCTTGACTATGATGCTATCCTCACTGCCATGTATGCATTGCCTACTAGTGATGAGGGTGACTGTTACCTGTGTGTTCCGCCTGACCCGGGCATTGAGGCTGCTGCTCTAGGTGCTGGTGAGGCTGCTGCTCTAGGTGCTAGTGCGTCTGCTGCCCCAGGTGCTGGTGAGTCTGCTCTCTCAGGTACCACGTCGGCTCAGGCCTTACACACCTTCACCCTTGACTCGGGTGCTTCCCGCTCCTTCTTTCGAGACTGCACCACGCTTACGCCGCTTAGTCGGCCAGTTGCGGTCTCCCTGGCGGACCCCTCTGGGGGTCCTGTCCTTGCCCACTTCTCCACTGTCTTGCCGTGTCCGGCAGCCCCCTCTGGCACCCTGTCAGGTCTCTACCTCCCCTCGTTCTCTACGAACTTGGTGAGTGGTGCTGATCTGCAGGATGGGGGGGTTGACCAGTTCACTCCTGCGAGTCAGCGGGTGACCCACTGTACGTGTGCTCGGACGGGCCAACACTTGGCCACGTTTACCCGTCAGCCGGGGTCGAGCCTGTACACACTGACTACTGAGTCTCCTCCGGTTGCTGAGTCTGGTCAGGTAGCTGCGTCGGGTCAGGTATTTGCTGCAGCGTCCAGGTCTGGTCCTGAGTCTGCTCCCTGCTCGTGTCGTCTCCTGTCCCACCAGACTCTCCTCTGGCACCACCGCCTTGGTCACCCCTCCCTGCCTCGTCTCCGAGGCATGGCCTCCCGTGTCCTTGTCTCTGGTCTCCCCCGGTCCCTCCCTCCCCTCCCTACGGGGCCTGCCCCTACCTGCGTTCCCTGCGTCGAGGGGCGGCAGTGCGCCGCCCCTCACTCCTCCGAGTTTCCTCCGACAGAGGCTCCGCTGCAGACTCTTCACATGGACGTGTGGGGCCCCGCCCGCATCCGTGGCCAGGGTCACGAGCGTTACTTCCTGTTGGTGGTTGACGACTACTCGCGTTACACCACGGTGTTCCCCTTGCGCAACAAGGGTGACGTCACTGAGGTGTTGATCGACTGGATCCGCGCAGCTCGTCTCCAGCTCAGAGAGAGTTTCGGCTCGGACTTTCCTGTTCTGCGTCTGCACTCTGACAGAGGCGGGGAGTTTTCCTCTGCCCTTCTGGGAGCCTTCTGTCGTGCACAGGGCATCCGCCAGACCTTCACGCTTCCGGCCTCTCCACAGAAAAATGGGATTGCTGAGCGCCGCATTGGCATGGTCATGGACGTCGCTCGTACGTCCATGATCCATGCGGCTGCTCCCCATTTTCTGTGGCCGTTTGCGGTTCAGTACGCAGCGCATCAGATCAACCTTCAGCCCCGGGTCTCCTTGCCAGAGACCTCCCCCACCTTGCGGTGGACCAGGAAGGTTGGCGATGCGTCTGCGTTTCGTGTCTGGGGATCTCGGGCGTTTGTCCGCGACTTGTCTGCGGACAAGCTGTCCCCCCGTGCTGTTCCCTGCGTCTTCCTTGGCTCTGACGCGCCTGGTTGGCAGTTTTACCACCCCACCTCGCGCCGTGTTCTGTCCTCCCAGGACGTCACCTTTGACGAGTCGGTGCCTTACTACTGTCTCTTCCCCTACCGCACTGCGCCCCTCCCCCCGCCGCCGCTCTTCCTTGCGCCAGGTCCCCCCCCGGTAGATCCCCTCCCCCCTCAGGGTCCTGCCCTGTAAGGTGTGTCCCAGGTAGACGCAGTCGAGCCTGTCGAGGTAGCTGTTGACTCTGGTGCTGCTAGGGGTGCTGAGCCTGGGGGTGCTGAGTCTGGGGGTGCTGAGCCTGGGGGTACGGAGCCTGGGGGTGCGGAGCCTCGGGGTGCTGGGCCTGGGGGTGCGGAGCCTGGGGGTACTGAGCCTGGGGTTGCGGAGCCTGGGGGTGCTGGGTCTGCTCGTGTGGCCTCTGGCGGTGCTGGGTTTGGGGCCCCTTCGGGTGCTTCGTCGAGGCGGGAGCTACCCTCTCCACAGGAGCTGCGCGAGTGGTTTGCCCGGCGCTGGAGCCGTGCTGCTGGAGCTGGAGGTGCTGCTGTTACTGCTGACCCTGGGGTCGGCACTGGAGTTACTGGAGCCACTGGTCCTGGAGGTGCTCGTACTGGCGGTACTGGAGCTGCTGGGACTGGGGGTGCTGCTGGGGCTGCAGGAGTTGGTCTTGCTGTTGGTGCTACTGGAGCTGCTGGAGCTGGTGCTGCTGGAGCTGCTGGAGCTACTGGAGTTGGTGCTGCTGGAGCTGCTGGAGCTGGAGCTGCTGGGGGTGTTGGCGCTGGTGGTGCTGCTGGCGCTGGTGCTTCTGAAGGTGCTGGAGTTGGCGCTGTTGGAGCTGGAGGTGCTGCTGGTGCTGGTGCTGCCGCTGGGGGTGCTGGTGCTGTCCCTGCTGGTTCTGGAGGCGCTGCGCGGCCGCGGCCGTACTTCGTTCCGCTCCTTGAGCAGGTTCTTGGTCTCCCGCCCTCTACTGGTCCTGCTCCTCCCTTAGAGTGTCCACAGCCTGTCCAGTCGCGGTCACAGTTACAGCCCGCCTCCCCCCTACCTGCTCCTTCTCCCTACACTGGTCCTACTGGAGGTCTCGCTGAGCGTCGTGAGCCTGCGTCTCGTCCTGCGTCGCCTGTTCGTGCTGCTCGCACTAGTAGTCGTGCTCCGCGTCCGCGTCCTCCTGCGGTCCCAGGCACACACCAGATGGCACTGCGTCCTTCCACTGCTCCTCTTCGTGTCCCGTTGCCGTCTCCTTAAGAGTCCTCTCTTCCTGTTCTTGCTGACCCGGGGTCTGACTCTCTTCGTGCTGCCAGTCCTACTGTCACGCGTCTCCTGGCTACTGTTGTCACTGACCCTTCCTTTGAGTCCACTGCTGCGTCTGCCTTAGTTGCTGAGCTTGTCGACTTTGCTGCTCGCTGTCGTCTCGACTACGCCGCTAGTCTCGTTGCTGAGTCTGAGTCTGTCTGTCCTCCGTCCGTCGGGGGTGAGTGTGCTCTTAGCACGGACGTCCTTGAGGACAGGCAGGAGGAGTTCCAGTGTTTTGCTGCTGCTTTGCCTCATCTCGTGTCCACGTTGATTGCCCCTGAGGGATACTCGGATACACCATACATCCCGACTCCTCGATCGTACGCTGAGGCGATCGAGGGTCCCTACTCCTCACAGTGGCAGTCAGCCATGGACGCAGAGATGGCTTCCTGGAAGTCCACAGGCACCTACGTCGACGAGGTTCCCCCACCTGGGGCGAACATTGTCAGTGGCATGTGGATTTTCAGGGTGAAGCGGCCGCCGGGTTCTCCGCCTGTCTTCAAGGCGCGTTACATGGCTCGAGGCTTCAGTCAGCGGCAGGGAGTTGACTACTTTCAGACCTTCTCTCCCACCCCAAAGATGACCACTCTTCGGGTGCTGCTGCACATAGCCGCTCAGCGCGACTACGAGCTTCACTCTCTTGACTTCAGCACAGCTTTCCTGCAGGGCAGCCTGCACGAGGAGATCTGGCTGCGCCGCCCACCTGGCTTCACTGGGTCGTTTCCCCCTGGTACCCAGTGGAGCCTCCGGCGGCCAGTCTACGGTCTCTGCCAGGCGCCCCGTGAGTGGCACGACACACTGAGGGCTACACTTGCGGCTCTTGGGTTTGCTCCTTCTACTGCCAACCCGTCGCTGTTTCTGCGCACCGACACCTCTTTGCCGCCGTTCTACATCCTCGTGTACGTCGAGGACTTGGTCTTTGCCACTGCTGACACTGCTGGACTCGCCCACGTGAAGTCCGAGCTGCAGAAGAGACACACGTGCACAGACCTGGGTGAACTGCGCAGCTACCTTGGCTTGCAGATCACCCGGGACAGAGCACAGCGCACCATTACCCTGACTCAGTCACACATGGTGCAGCAGGTCCTTCAGCGCTTCGACTTCACGTACTCCTCGCCTCAGGCCACTCCTCTGTCTACTCGCCACTCGCTCTCAGCTCTGCCTTCGGATGAGTCCGTAGAGCCGAGTGGCCCGTACCCAGAGCTTATTGGCTGCCTCATGTACCTGATGACCTGCACACGACCTGACCTTGCATACCCTCTTAGCATCTTGGCACGCTATGTTGCTCCTGGGAGACACCGACCAGAGCACATGGCTGCAGCGAAGAGGGTGTTGCGCTACTTGTGCAGTACGTCGGGCATGGGGCTAGTGCTTGGAGGGCGACGTTCAGTGGTCCTCACAGGTCACGCAGACGCTTCTTGGGCTGACGACCTGGCTACGCAGCGGTCGTCACAGGGTTACACCTTCAGCCTTGGTTCCGGCTCTGTTTCGTGGCGGTCTACCCGCTCGTCTTCTGTTCTTGGCTCCAGCTGTGAGGCTGAGATCTACGCGGGGGCCATGGCTGCACAGGAGCTACGCTGGCTCACCTACCTGCTGACTGACCTAGGAGAGCCGCCTCGTTCTCCTCCAGTTCTGTACGTAGACAACAAGGCCATGCTGGCCTTGTGTCGGGAGCACAGACTGGAGCACAGAACGAAGCACATTGCTCTTCGCTACTTCCTTGCTCGTGAGCTGCAGCAGCGTGGTCAGCTGCGCCTTGCTTACGTGGCCTCTGAGGCCAACACTGCTGATATCTTTACCAAGGCACTTCTGCCTTGTGATCATCAGCGCTTCTGTACGATGCTAGGTCTTGTGCCTACTTGGCCTCACTTGCTCACTTCTTGACCTTGCTTGTACTGTGATCTTTCTATACCTGCACTTGCTTGTTTACCTTTATATATCATCTTGCATGTGAACTGGCCTTGTGGCCTTGAACTTGTGCTCGGAATGTGTGGTGACGTTGTGATCCACCGTGAGCTTGCTTTGCTTTGCTTGACTGGTCTTGTGACCTCTTGTTCTCCCCCACTTTGCCTATGGGGGTGTGTCAAACTCATATGCTATAGTCTGTGTAGGCTGTAGTGGGGTACAACACTTTTACGTTTTCCTACTTGTACCCACCTGCTTGCTAGTTCATCCATCCCTCGTTCTTTCACAGGGGAACGTGTGTCTGGGGACATCGAGTTCCAAATTTCCGAGTCGAGAAAGTTGAAGTTTTTTGCAGTGAGTGCAGCTTCGACCAATCAGGTTGCATCGCCTCTACAGTAACGGGTAGGTTGCAAGCAGACACGGAGTGACGCGATGTCGGTTGTCAGTACTCACGTGGTGGCGTCGCAGTGCATCATTACAAAATTGGGTGTATCGTTAGGAAATCTCTAGAACTTCGTCTTGATAAGTAGAGTTTCTGAAGGGGTTGGGGGGGGGGGGGGGGGGGGGGAGGGGGGGTTTCCCTATACACTCTTCAGGGTAATCTTCGCTAAGGGAAAATTACCCCAGAGCATCAGTGTGGCCTAAATCGTTACAGTGACATATCAGTGTAACACTAATCCCCCCAAAAATTACACAAACCCATCAGTGCATGTTGAAATGTAGTAGCAAGAATGAATAAACTATGAAAGAGTTGGGTACAAATGTGAAACCCTAATGGGATTGTACCCCATGTTGGCTACCCCACTACAGCCTACACATATATGACATACATATAATTTGACGCACCCCCATAGGCAAAGTAAGGGAGAGCAAGGGGTCACCAGACCAGTCAAGAGAAGCAAAGCAAGCTCAGGGTGGATCACAACGTCACCACACACAGTAAGCACAAGCAAAGGGCCACAAGGCCAATTCACATGCAGAGGTATATATGCAACAACAACAGCACAGTGATCTCTACCTACCAAGAGTAAGCATGCAGGTATATATACATATAGATCACAGTACAGGCAGAGCCTACAGCAAGTGAGGAAACGTAGGCACAAGGCCCAACAAAGTACAAAAGCGCTGATGATCACTAGGCAGAAGTGCCTTGGTGAATATATCAGCTGTGTTGGCCTGAGTGGCCACGTGAGCAAGACGAAGCTGACCACGCTACTGCAACTCTCGAGCCAGGAAGTAACGCAGAGCGATGTGCTTCGTTCTGTGCTCCAGTCTGTGCTCCTGACACAAGGCAATGGTGGCCTTGTTGTCTACGAACAGCACTGGAGGAGAACTCCCATGTCGGTCAGTAGGTAGGTGAGCTAGCGCAACTCCTGTGCAAACAATGGCAGTGGCGTAGATCTCAGCCTCACAACTGGAGCTGAGAACTGAAGACGAGCGTGTAGAACGCCAAGAAACTGAACCAGAGCCAAGGCTGAAGGTGTAACCCTGTGACGAGCGCTGCGTAGCCTGGTCGTCAACCCAAGAAGCGTCTGAGTGCCCAGTGAGGACAACGTCGCTCCGTCCTCCAAGCACGAGCCCCAAGCCTGATGTACTGCACAAGTAGCGTAATACCCTCTTAGCAGCATCCATGTGCACCTTTCGGTGCCGACCAGGAGCCACGTAGCGAGCCAAAAGGCCAAGAGGGTACGCAAGGTCAGGACGAGTGCAGGTCATCAGGTACATGAGGCAGCCCACTAGCTCTGGGTAAGGACCACTCGGCTCTACGGACTCGTCCGAAGGTGGAGCTGAGAGCGAGTGACCTGTAGCCAGAGGAGTAGCCTATGCCGAGGACTAGGTGAAGCCGAAGCGCTGAAGGACCTGCTGCACCATGTGTGACTGAGTCAGTGTGATGGTGCGGCGTGCTCTGGTGATCTGCAAGCCAAGGTAGCTGCGCAGCTCACCCAGGTCTGTGCACGTGTGTCTCTTCTGCAGCTCCGACTTCACCAGGGTGAGAGCCTCAGTGTCAGCAGTGGCAAAGACCAAGTCGTCGACGTACACGAGGATGTAGAACGGCGGCAACGAAGTGTCGGTGCGCAGAAACAGCGACGGGTCAGCAGTCGACGGAGCAAACCCAAGAGCCACAAGTGTAGTCCTCAGTGTGTCGTGCCACTCACGCGGCGCCTGGCGGAGACCGTAGACTGGCCGCCGGAGGCTCCACTGGGTACCAGGAGGGAACGACCCAGTTAAGCCAGGTGGGCGGCGCAGCCAGATCTCCTCGTGCAGGGTGCCCTGTAAGAAGCCTGTGCTGAAGTCAAGAGAGTGAAGCTCGTAGTCACGCTGAGCGGCAACGTGCAGCAGCACCCGAAGAGTGGTCATCTTCGGGGTGGGGTAGAAGGTCTGGAAGAAGTCGACTCCCTCCTGCTAACGGAAGCCTCGAGCAACGTAACGAGCCTTGAAGACAGGCGGAGAACCTGGCGGCCGCTTCACCCTAAAAATCCACATGCCATCGACGATGTTCGCCCCAGGAGGGGGAACCTCGTCGACGTAAGTGCCTGTGGACTTCCAGGATGCCATCTCTGCGTCCATGCCTGTCTGCCACTGAGAGGAGTAGGGACCCGCGATCGCCTCAGCGTAAGAACGCGGAGTTGGGATGTCTGGTGCATCCGGGTCTCCCTCAGGGGCAAGCAGCATGGACACGAGATGAGGCGCAGCGGTTGCAAGACACTCAAGGACGTCCGTGCCAAGAGCACACTCACCCCCGACGGACGGAGGACAGACAGACTTAGACTCAGCAACAAGACTAGCGGCGTAGTCTAGACGACAGGAAGCAGCAAAGTCAACAAGCTCAGCGACTAAAGCAGACGCAGTAGCAGACTCAAACGACGGGTCAGTGACAACTGTTGCTAGCACAGCAACGTTTAAGTGCGTACACCCTCTATCACTCAATTGTGGATTCCGGTATACTGAACCCAGAAGCCGCCTCATGCATCACTCTATAAAAAGTAAGAGAACATACAGAGATGTTCGACTTACAGTACCGTACATACAGTAGTGCTTAACGGACAAAATCAGAGTGTCTTTTGTTGCGAATATGTTTGTAATTTTTATTATGAAGTATAATGTTCGAACTATGCTAGCGAGCCTCGCCAGAGCGAGGGTACTGGACTATCGAGCTACAGGGGCGCAACCGCTTATAGTGGTTGCGTCCTCGTGGCAGCTGAAGAGTCGCGAGTGTAGTGGGCAGTTCGTACTGTAACACGAAACCGCCTTGCAGGGCGCGGCAGAATACCGCGCCCTTGGCAAAGCTGAAGGATCTCGCCAGCGCGACTCTAACAGGGCAACTCAAGCGACGCAGCATAACTGTTATACAGTTGCACCACGGTAACCGTTTCCTTATGCCTTTGCGATATTACAGAATGTAATGCCTTGTTATTATTACACAATTCCCAAGCGTGTGTCCGGCCTACCCTCGGCCGCCGCTTTGGCACCACGTTACAAGCCAGGACATCTACCTTTGAGTGACCATAGCCTCGCCACAAGGACGTTGTTAATTGCTAGAGTATTTCCGTTACTCTAGCGGCCTCTCAATTTCAACATGGTATAAGAGCTAGAGTCGATTATAAGGCCTCCCAAGTTCTTGTTTTCCAGGGCTTAGTTTTGGATTTCGCTTACTCCCGATTGATGCCTTCTGAGCAGTGTGCCCGTTTTGGAAACACTAATGGATCAGTGTAGCTTGAAGTTTTGAAAAAATTTCCCAGAGGCATCAGTGCAAGTAAATTGTTTACCCTGATTGTTCTGTAGGCAGCTCAGTATGTGCTGGTGGGTGGGGGTTGTGAGCTCAAAATTCGAGAGCAGTGGCTTGTCTGGTTTCGCTGCAACACTTGTTTATTCGCCAAGTCAGCAAGCTTCCCGGGGGAACGTGTGTCTGGGGACCTCGAGTTCCAAATTTCCGAGTCGAGAAAGTTGAAGTTTTTTGCAGTGAGTGCAGCTTCGACCAATCAGGTTGCATCGCCTCTACAGTAACGGGTAGGTTGCAAGCAGACACGGAGTGACGCGATGTCGGTTGTCAGTACTCACGTGGTGGCGTCGCAGTGCATCATTACAAAATTGGGTGTATCGTTAGGAAATCTCTAGAACTTCGTCTTGATAAGTAGAGTTTCTGAAGGGGTTGGGGGGGGGGGGGGGGGGGGGGGGAAGGGGGGGTTTCCCTATACACTCTTCAGGGTAATCTTCGCTAAGGGAAAATTACCCCAGAGCATCAGTGTGGCCTAAATTGTTACAGTGACATATCAGTGTAACACTAATCCCCCCAAAAATTACACAAACCCATCAGTGCATGTTGAAATGTAGTAGCAGGAATGAATAAACTATGAAAGAGTTGGGTACAAATGTGAAACCCTAATGGGGTTGTACCCCATGTTGGATACCCCACTACAGCCTACACATATATGACATACATATAATTTGACACACCCCCATAGGCAAAGTGGGGGAGAGAAAGGGGTCACCAGACCAGTCAAGAGAAGCAAAGCAAGCTCAGGGTGGATCACAACGTCACCACACACACTGAGCACAAGAAAAGGGCCACAAGGCCAGTTCACATGCAGAGGTATATATGCAACAACAACAGCACAGTGATCTCTACCTACCAAGAGTAAGCATGCAGGTATATATACATATAGATCACAGTACAGACAGAGCCTACAGCAAGTGAGGAAACGTAGGCACAAGGCCCAACAAAGTACAAAAGCGCTGATGATCACTAGGCAGAAGTGCCTTGGTGAATATATCAGCTGTGTTGGCCTGAGTGGCCACGTGAGCAAGACGAAGCTGACCACGCTACTGCAACTCTCGAGCCAGGAAGTAACGCAGAGCGATGTGCTTCATTCTGTGCTCCAGTCTGTGCTCCTGACACAAGGCAATGGTGGCCTTGTTGTCTACGTACAGCACTGGAGGAGAACTCCCAAGTCGGTCAGTAGGTAGGTGAGCCAGCGCAACTCCTGTGCAAACAATGGCAGTGGCGTAGATCTCAGCCTCACAACTGGAGCCGAGAACTGAAGACGAGCGTGTAGAACGCCAAGAAACTAAACCAGAGCCAAGGCTGAAGGTGTAACCCTGTGACGACCGCTGCGTAGCCTGGTCGTCAACCCAAGAAGCGTCTGAGTGCCCAGTGAGGACAACGTCGCTCCGTCCTCCAAGCACGAGCCCCAAGCCTGATGTACTGCACGAGTAGCGCAGTACCCACTAGCGAGCCAAAAGGCCAAGAGGGTACGCAAGGTCAGGACGAGTGCAGGCCATCAGGTACATGAGGCAGCCCACTAGCTCTGGGTAAGGACCACTCGGCTCTACGGACTCATCCGAAGGTGGAGCTGAGAGCGAGTGACCTGTAGCCAGAGGAGTAGCCTATGCCGAGGACCAGGTGAAGCCGAAGCGCTGAAGGACCTGCTGCACCATGTGTGACTGAGTCAGTGTGATGGTGCGGCGTGCTCTGTCCCGGGTGATCTGCACGCCAAGGTAGCTGCGCAGCTCACCCAGGTCTGTGCACGTGTGTCTCTTCTGCAGCTCCGACTTCACCAGGGCGAGAGCCTCAGTGTCAGCAGTGGCAAAGACCAAGTCGTCGACGTACACGAGGATGTAGAACGGCGGCAGCGAAGTGTCGGTGCGCAGAAACAGCGACGGGTCAGCAGTCGACGGAGCAAACCCAAGAGCCGCAAGTGTAGTCCTGAGTGTGTCGTGCCACTCACGCGGCGCCTGGCGGAGACCGTAGACTGGCGCCGGAGGCTCCACTGGGTACCAGGAGGGAACGACCCAGTGAAGCCAGGTGGGCGGCGCAGCCAGATCTCCTCGTGCAGGCTGCCATGTAAGAAGCCTGTGCTGAAGTCAAGAGAGTGAAGCTCATAGTCACGCTGAGCGGCAACGTGCAGCAGCACCCGAAGAGTGGTCATCTTCGGGGTGGGGGAGAAGGTCTGGAAGAAGTCGACTCCCTCCAGCTGACTGAAGCCTCGAGCAACGTAACGAGCCTTGAAGACAGGCGGAGAACCTGGCGGCCGCTTCACCCTGAAAATCCACATGCCATCGACGATGTTCGCCCCAGGAGGGGGAACCTCGTCGACGCAAGTGCCTGTGGACTTCTAGGATGCCATCTCTGCGTCCATGGCTGTCTGCCACTGAGAGGAGTAGGGACCTGCGATCGCCTCAGCGTAAGAACGCAGAGTCGGGATGTCTGGTGCATCCGGGTCTCCCTCAGGGGCAAGCAGCATGGACACGAGATGAGGCGCAGCGGCTGCAAGACACTCAAGGTCCTCCTGCCTGTCCTCAAGGACGTCCGTGCCAAGAGCACACTCACCCCCGACGGACGGAGGACAGACAGACTCAGACTCAGCAACAAGACTAGCGGCGTAGTCTAGACGACACGCAGCAGCAAAGTCAACAACATCAGCGACTAAAGCAGACGCAGTAGGAGACTTAAACGACGGGTCAGTGACAACTGTGGCTAGCAGCATGAGCGCGGTCAGACTCAGGCTCTAGAACGTCAGGCAGAAAAGACGCAGGAGGAGACGGTAGAGGAACACGCTGCGGAGGAGAGGAAGGACGACGGACTACGAGGTGGGTGCCGGGGACAGCCGGCTGACGCGGACGAGGAACACGACGACCGGAACTACCAGAACAGACAGGCGAGATAGGACGCGACGCAGGCTCACGACGCTCAGTAAGACCCCCTGTCTGCTCAGTGTAAGGAGCAGGAGCAGGCAGCGGTGAGCCAGGCTGTAATGGAAGACCAGTAGATGAAGGGAGACTAAGAACCTGGCGAAGCACAGAGTCAGGCAGTGGCTGAGAAGACGGAGACGGTGGAGCGAAGAACAGGCGCGGCTGTGCAATGCCACTAGCACCAGCAGCTCCAGTACCCCCAGCAGCTCCAACACCTCGAGCAGCTCTAGAACCCTCAGCGCCAGCTCCTCCAAGACCAGCTCCACCAGCAGAAGCACCCCCAGAACCGGCACCTCCAGTCTCAGGGTCTCCAACACGAGAGCCCTGTTGTTCTCCCTAGAACAAACTCTTTATAAAATTACTCATTATATTGCGAATCTGCATTACTATGGCTTCAGAAGAAAAAGCTACTGCAGACTCTCCGGGCCCACAACCAGCAACGACTAATGCACCATCAGCCGTGACCTCCATTAGCGCCGCTATTATCGAGCAGCTGGTTGCTCGCATCAATGCTCTTCAGAGCCATCAAGCTATTATGGCTCTAGCTACGCAAGACGAGTTGCTAGAATCCCTCTCCCTGGAGAAGACTGTTGGAATGTGTAGTTTGTCTAGCCTGCAGTGGGGTACTTTATAGCGAGTACGGCCCCTTACAGTTTCCTATGTGTATCCACCTGCTTGCTAGTGCAACACCCCTTTTGCCCATTCTCTCTTGCCTAGCTTGCTAAACCCTAGCTATGGCTCGTGCGTTCTAGCTGCTATTCTGACATGGTATTAGAGCCTTTGCGCTCTTGGCCTGTGGGCCCATATGCTTCAGTTCCTGCTATACTGTCTGTCGCGCGCCCCGTGGCGCGCGACGTTTTTTCTCTTTCCGCTGCGCGCTCGGGGCGCTTGGCGGTTTTTTGCCCGCCGCGCGCCCCGGGAGCGCGCGGCGGTTTCGTTGCCCATCGTGGCGCCCCAGGGGCCCGCGCGCTGTCCCCTCCCGTCGCCCGTCGTGGCGCCCTGGGGGTCTGCGCGTCGCCCCCTCTCCCGTCGCCCGCCGCGGCGCCCTAGGGGCCCGCGCATCGCGCCCCTCCCGTCGCCCGTCGTGGTGCCCCGGGGGCCCGCGCGTCGCCCCCTCCCGTCGCCCGTCGTGGCGCCCCGGAGGCCCGCGCGTCGCCCCCTCCCGTCGCCCGTCGAGGCGCCCCGGGGGCCCGCGCGTCGCCCTCTCCCGTCACCCGTCGAGGCGCCCCGGGGGCTCGCGCGTCGCCCCCTCTCGTCGCCCGTCGAGGCGCCCCAGGGACCAGCGCGCCGCCCCGCTTCTGCTCGCCCGCTACCCGCGCTCCTGCCCTGTGCTGCCTATGTTAGGGTTTGGGGGTGGCGAGTCTGGGGGTGTGTGCGCCGTCCCCTGCTCCTCCTCCTCCTCCGTCTCCCACTGCTGCAGGTGCCGCCGAGGGGGGTGGATGTGTGGGAGCCGTCGGAGTGGTACTAGGGGGGTGGCGTGTGAGCAGTGCTAGGGGAACAGTAGGGGGTGCGTGAAAGGGGTGTGGGACAGCTGGGGGAGGTTGAGTGGAGGCAGCCGTCTTGTCGTCCGTAGCGCCTGTAGTCCAGAGAGCCTGCTGCGCCTGTCGCCCGTGGGTCCGCTGCTCCTGCAGCTCGTCTTAGCCGCGGAGCCTGTTACTCCTGTAGTCCGGGGCCCTTGCCACCGGTAGCCACTGTGCACGCCGCTCCTGTTGCCCGTGTGTCTGCAGCTTCAGCCGTCGCCTCCCATCTTCTCTCCTCTTACAGTTCCTCCTCCTTTTCACTTGCCCTCTGTGATAGCCTCTAGCTTTGCTTATATTTGTGAACTATGAACTGCTGCTTGTTGTGCTGATCATACCCCACTTTGACTATGGGGGTGTGTCGGAATGTGTAGTTTGTCTAGCCTGCAGTGGGGTACTCTATAGTGAGTATGGCCCCTTAGGGTTTCCTATGTGTATCCACCTGCTTGCTAGTGCAACACCCCTTTTGCCCATTCTCTCTTGCCTAGCTTGCTAAACCCTAGCTATGGCTCCTGCGTTCTAGCTGCTATTCTGACAAAGACCGACGCGTCAACTCCGAGAGGTCCTTCACCTTTGACAACCGTCAAGCTTCAACTTTTGCACAAGACAGCCCACAACGTGCGCATTTAGAAACAATTGCTACCATGCAAACGAAGTTCGTCTTGACTTCTACACGTGGAGCTTTAAATTCAAACTCCTCGTAACAATCGCTCAGATCTGGATGTACTACGACAGAAGCTTACCTTTCCTATCGGAACCATCCAGGAGAAGCAACAATACTACCACGAATCTCTTCTCGCGTACACTTCTCTTCTCCGAAACCTCTCCCCCTCCGAGCAGCTTCGCATTTGCTCCTACAAGTTAGAGTGGGCACCCGCGCATGCATCTTGGGAACACCTGCACAACTCATACATGTCAACAGATCCAGTCACGATGAGTTGCCTGCTCAACCAACTGCCATCGGTTAAAATGCAACAAGGGGAGAAAGCAGGGTCGTATATCAACCGGTGCCGCAATCTGCGCGACCACAAAAAGAAGTGCGGCGGAACCGTCCCTGACGACATGTTTGTCTCGATGGTCCTCTCCAGCCTCGGACCCGATTGGCGCCAGTGCAATTCGTTGCCTTGCGTACGAGCAACTATTTCCGAGTCCGCCTTATGCGCCACGCTTCTCTCCGAGCAGAAGAAGATTGATCTGTACAATGAGAAAAGCAACAAGCGAAAAGAAGGGGACATTATGCAAGTACTGCAAGAAGCCCGGCCACACTATCAAAACCTACCAGACAGATGGTGATTTGGAGTTCTTCTCAACTGAGTTCAAGGAACTCTTCAAGCAGAAGGGGATTGAGCTAGTGTCCCTGCCTTATGCTCACAAGCATCAAGGAGTAGCAGAACAGACAAACAGGAGCCTCGCTATAAAGATGAGGGCTGTGATGAATCAGTTGGCCATCCCAACCAAGTATTGGCCGTTTGCGATGAACCTGCACAACTTGCTGTCCTCCCGAAGCCTCGAGAACAACAATTCTCCCTACAAGGCTTGTACGGGTAGAAAAGCGGACACGCATTTACTTCGAGTATTCGGCTGCATGGTACAGTACAAGCCATACACAACAAGGACCAGAAAGTTTGCTGACCGGGCACGCTGGGGCATCCACCTCGGCATTGAAAAAGAGTACAAGGCGTGCTGGACTACGCGACACACGAAGTGACGAAATCACGTGACTGCATCTTCTACGAGAAGCTGACTCTACCACTATGCAAAGGATACCGCAAAGCAGACAAGGCACCTGAGAGGCTTTTTGAGGGGCATTGCAGCTTCGCCATGTCACACGATGAAGCAGACCTGGCGGAGGACGCTGACGCAGCAGACAACACACCAACGGATCCATATCCCAACATCCCCCTTACAAGCCCACTCCAGACCCCGACATCATACCTGTTCATCAATTCGATCCCGCCGATACACTTAGCGAAGCCCACAACTACAAAAGTGAAGCGCGCCAATCTCCAGATGCCGAGTTACCACCACCAAACACCTCGAAAGATACCATCCGCCTCGGCAATGATAGCGACGACGATGTTGTCAAAGTAACCAGCTTCGTCGACTACAATCGCCTCCACTACGAAAAGACCAACAAAACTGGTCTGTATACTCGAGCTAGCAGTTGCTATTTGCCACGCCTCCCCCAAGGAACCTACCACTGTTCGCCAAGCCCTATCTGGCCTCGACAGTGAGAAATGGAAGGCAGCCATGGCTGCAGAAGTCGCGGCGCTGAAGTGCCGCAGAACGTGGAAGCTGGTTCCACGATCATCAGCCAAGGGGAGACAAATTCTCAGCGGCAAATGGGTTTTCCGCATTAAACCACTTGCGGACGACTCCATCGACAACTACAAAGCAAGATGGGTAGTGCGCGGCTTCGAGCAAACTTACATGGTGGACTTCGACCTCACCTACGCACCCGTCGGAAGACACACCTCGGTGCGCATCCTGTTCTGCATCACAGCCGTTATGCAGCGTCTGCTCCACCAAATAGACGCCGGCAGTGCATTCCTGTACGCTCCCGTCGATGCCATCATCTTCATCGAGCAGCCGCATGCCTTCGAGGAAACCAACGGCGCCATCTGCCTTCTTAAAAAATCTCTCTATGGGATCAAATAGGTGCCTCGACTGTGGCAGCAGTACCTGCACACCGTCCTCATGGTGCTCGGATTCAAACAACTGCCACATGACCTCGGGATGTACCGGAAGGAGTCACGCGGCATGTTCATTCTCCTCGTTGCCTACGTTGACGAGCTACTCTACACCGGTGACGTTGTGGAGTTGTTGGACCAGTTCTAGGCAGAGATGAAGGAGAAGCTCGAAGTGACAATCAACCAGAACGTCACGCAATTCCTGGGCCTCAACATCACCCAATCCGCCACCTCCATTCACCTCTCCGCTGCCAAATACGCGGAAACACTCGCGAAGAAATTCGCAGTCGCATCGATCAACCTCACTACCCCCTTCCGCACTCCTCCTAATCACGAACCGGATACCTCACCGCTCTCCATCGAAGATCATCGGCTTTATCAGCAGCTGCTGGGGTGCCTCATCTTCGCCGCTGTCACGTGCCGGCCCGATCTTTCCTACGTCGCAAGCCAGCTCGTACACTACCTGAAACGACCTGAAGGAGAGAATCTACAGGATCTACGCCAAGCACTTCAATACTTCGTTTCTACCCCTAACGTCGGACTCACCTACAAAGCTAACCTCACCGCTACTCTACAACTCCATGGCTACATAGACACAAACCACGAAGGAGACACTGCAACAGACGCTATCGCACAGGATTCATTTTTCAACTCCAACCTGCTGGACTCATCTCTTGGAACTCCCAGAAGCAGGAGCTCATTGCTGTTTCATCAGCCGAGGCTGAGTTCATCACCGCGAGCGCATCTGTTCGCGAAGGACTGTACCTGATGGAGCTCCTGGAGGAAGCAAAAGTGACAATGAACGGGCACTTCACGTTACTCCGCGACAATCAGAGCGCAATCAAGATCGCGAACAAGCCCGGCTTCGTGAATCGCACGAAGCACATCGCACTTCGTTACTTCTTCGTCAAGGACGAGATTGACAAAGGCAAGGTCAAACTCACGTACTGCCCAACTGGTGACATGGCAGCCAACTTCCTGACGAAGAAACTACCATGTCAAAAGTTCCAGCACTGCACCGACCTCTGTGGGATCTCGAAGAAAACCCACGTGGCTCACCTTCAAGAATGAAGGGGAGTGTTGGAAGAACCGAAATGTTATAATAACAATTCCCGAAGGTTTCCTATTGGCGCGTATCTCCATAATGGAACAACGCGTATTAATAGTACCGCAATAGCTCAAAAAGAGAAAGCGGAAGATCGAGAGTCACCCGAAGGTCAACAGTCGAAGGCAGTCAACGTTCGTGACTCTTGACCATCTAGTAACCGCACCCGGTAGTTACGGATAATAATCGTGGTCACTGTAGCAATGCAATGCAGTTAATAAGGGAATGCATGTTATGAGTTGGAAAAGAGAGTGCGCGGAATAACGAATAACGAAGATGTGACTCAATGAACTGACAATAGAATGAAGGCACGCGCTAATATATTGGGTCAACCTACCTAGGCTGGAACCTTGGGAACACGAGGTTGGGAGCAGGTTGGGCAAAGGAAAGCCGAAGGCGACGCGAGGTTGCTTCGGCAGCAAGCAAAGTGGCCGAACATGCACTTCCGAAAGTTGGGGTTGTACGCGATTGAGTAAACCCCTGTAAGGAAAAGGGTTTTTTCTTACACTACCCCCCCTTTTAAGAAAGTTGGTCAATATCCGCAGCTCGCTTGCGTGCGAGGTAATCACCAAGAAGCGGGGAAGCTTCAAGCGAGGCGGATGGCACCCAGGGGTCATCCTCACTAGTGCGGTCAGTCAAGCGGATTAGAAAATCCACGTGGCGTCCAAAAGCGTCGAGCCGAACACGATGCACCAAAATCATGGACGAGTCAAGTGTTGGTTCCGGGACAGGTTGGGCTGTCGGGGCGGCGTTCTAGCATGCGATGTTTGTCGTGGCAGGCACGAACTTGCGTAGGAGGCTGACATGAAACGCGTCATGGATTTGCCAGTCGTCAGGTAGCAGCAGCTTCGCGGTAACAGGTGTCACAATCTTGATGATTTTGAAAGGCCCACAAAAGGGTGGCCATAACTTTGACGGGCCGGGCAGGTGCAGGTATTTCGTGTCAAGTAGCACTAGTTGCCCAGTTGCCAAGACAAGTTCCCGTCGTAGAAGGTCGGTGTATTTGCGGGAAGTGGTATTCGCTTGCGGATTGCGTCCGCGGCCTTTTCACAAACTTCATGCAGTTCCGTCACAAATATTTGTGACCGCGGGACCGGGTTGTCGAGTGTAGTCATCGTAGGAACCATCGGGTCCATCCCGTAATTTAAGAAGAACGGGGAGTGTTTATTCGTGTTGTACGAGGCGTTGTTGAACGCGAACTCTAGCATGGCGAGCGAGTTTTCCCAGCGAGCGGGGTCGGGGCAGTTTGTCCTGATCAGCTGCTCCATAGTCTGATTGGTGCGCTCGGTCTGGCCGTCCGTTTGCAGGTGGTATGCTGATGAGAACTGTAGCTTCGTGCCGTACTGCGCCCACGCCTCCTTCCAAAATTTCGACGTGAACTTCGGGTCCCTATCGCTGATGATCAACGCGGGAATTCTGTGCAGTCGCACGACGGTTGAGATGAAGAGGCGCGCTGTGTCTTTGGCGGTGATTGTTGTACGACACAGTGCGAAATGTACCATTTTCGTGAGGCGATCGACGACGACTAGAACATTGTCGTTGCCAGACGGCCCAGCTGGCAGCTGCGGAGATAACTTTAACAACGGGAGCTAGACTACGGGCTAGGCACGGGTGCTCGTGTGATCTCTGCGTTCGTTCCTTAGTCGTTTGCTTGTGCTTGCACTACCTGCTGGTTTACAGGGAAAGTTGGCAAGAGTTTCACTAGCAAAAGTACACAACAATGATAGCAACAACATTGGCAACACAGACTACATCAGACCTAGCAAGGCTGTTGGTCGACTGTCAGCGCAGCACGGTCGACCGCGTGCCAGCACGACTTGGTCGACCGCGCTCCAGCAGAGCAGAGTCACAGCTTGCCAATGTTGCAAGTCCGCGGTGTGCCAACTGTCAGAAACCTAGCTAGAACTTAGTAGCCATAGCTAGGGTTTAGGGTACACGAAAGAGAAATGGAAGAAGGGGGTTGCACTAGCAAGAGTTGGGACACAAATAGCAAACCCTAAATTGGGTTGTACTCACTACAGAGTACCCCAATGCAGGCTAGACAGCAAATACATTCTGACACACCCCCATAGTCAAATGTTGTCCAGGATCCGTCACTTTGAGAGCTTACTACGAACTCATTACTCAACTAAACGCAAATCCGCTCGGTAGGAAGTTGCGCCTTAGGCTTAGCTACCATCTCCAAGTTGAATCAGTTGTTAAGATGGTCTATAGAGTGAGAACCAAGTAAAAACGTCCAGCAGCCGCATGACTAGAATGGTGGAGGAAGTACAAGCTGAGAAACTTAGAACGAGAATGGATTGACTAAGGAATGAAAGTGATACAAATATGAAACCCTAGAATTGTGTACCCCTTAGTATCTAACCCGCTACAGCCTACACAGGCTAGATCATATAAGCTTGACACACCCCCATAGGCAAAGTGGGGGAGAACAAGGGGTCACAAGACCAGTCAAGCAAAGCAAGGCAAAGCAAGCTCAGGGTGGATCACAACGTCACCACACATTCCGAGCACAAGTTCAAGGCCACAAGGCCAGTTCACATGCATGAGTACATACATATATATAACGCTAAACAAGCAAGAGCAGGTATATATATATGCAACAGTACAAGCAAGGTCAAGAAGTGAGTAAGTGAGGCAAGGTAGGTACAAGACCTAACAGAGTACAGAAGCGCTGATGGTCACAAGGCGCAAGTGCCTTGGTGAAGATATCAGCAGTGTTGGCCTCAGAGGCCACGTAAGCAAGACGCAGCTGACCGCGCTGCTGCAGCTCACGAGCAAGGAAGTAGCAAAGAGCGATGTGCTTCGTTCTGTGCTCCAGTCTGTGCTCCCGACACAAGGCCTGCATAGCCTTGTTGTCTACGTACAGAACTGGAGGAGAACGAGGCGACTCTCCTAGGTCAGTCAGCAGGTAGGTGAGCCAGCGTAGCTCCTGTGCAGCCATGGCCCCTGCGTAGATCTCAGCCTCACAACTGGAGCCGAGAACAGAAGACGAGCGGGTAGACCGCCACGAAACAGAGCCGGAGCCAAGGCTGAAGGTGTAACCCTGTGACGACCGCTGCGTAGCCTGGTCGTCAGCCCAAGAATCGTCTGCATGACCAGTGAGGACCACTGGACTCCGCCCTCCAAGCACAAGCCCCATGCCCGACGTACTGCACAAGTAGCGCAACACCCTCTTCGCTGCAGCCATGTGCTCTGGTCGGTGTCTCCCAGGAGCAACATAGCGTGCCAGAATGCTAAGAGGGTATGCAAGGTCAGGTCGTGTGCAGGTCATCAGGTACATGAGACAGCCAACAAGCTCTGGGTACGGGCCACTCGACTCTACGGACTCATCCGAAGGCAGAGCTGAGAGCGAGTGGCGAGTAGACAGAGGAGTGGCCTGAGGCGAGGAGTACGTGAAGCCGAAGCGCTGAAGGACCTGCTGCACCATGTGTGACTGAGTCAGGGTAATGGTGCGCTGTGCTCTGTCCCGGGTGATCTGCAAGCCAAGGTAGCTGCGCAGTTCACCCAGGTCTATGCACGTGTGTCTCTTCTGCAGCTCGGACTTCACGTGGGCGAGTCCAGCAGTGTCAGCTGTGGCAAAGACCAAGTCGTCGACGTACACGAGGATGTAGAACGGCGGCAAAGAAGTGTCGGTGCGCAGAAACAGCGACGGGTCGGCAGTAGAAGGAGCAAACCCAAGAGCCGCAAGTGTAGTCCTCAGTGTGTTGTGCCACTCACGAGGTGCCTGGCGGAGACCGTAGAATGGCCGCCGGAGGCTCCACTGGGTACCAGGAGGAAAAGACCCAGTGAAGCCAGGTGGGCGGCGCAGCCAGATCTCCTCGTGCAGGCTGCCCTGCAAGAAAGCAGTGCTGAAGTCAAGAGAGTGAAGCTCGTAGTCACGGTGAGTGGCTATGTGCAGCAGTACCCGAAGAGTGGTCATCTTCGGGGTGGGAGAGAAGGTCTGAAAGTAGTCAACTCCCTGCCGCTGACTGAAGCCACGAGCCACGTAGCGCGCCTTGAAGACAGGCGGAGAACCCGGCGGCTGACGATGTTCGCCCAAGGAGGGGGAACCTCGTCGACGTAGGTGCCTGTGGACTTCCAGGAAGCCATCTCTGCATCCATGGCTGCCTGCCACTGAGAGGAGTAGGGACCCTCTATCGCCTCCGCGTAAGAGCGCGGAGTCGGGATGTCTGGTGCATCCGGGTCTCCCTCAGGGGCAAGCAGCATGGACACGAGATGAGGTGAAGCAGCAGCAAAGCACTGGAACTCCTCCTGCCAGTCCTCAAGGACGTCCGTGCCAAGGGCACACTCACCCCCGACGGACGGAGGACAGACAGACTCAGACTCAGCGACAAGACTAGCAGCGTAGTCTAGGCGACAGCGAGCAGCGAAGTCGACAAGCTCAGAAACTAAGGCAGACGCAGCAGCGGACTCAAAGGAAGGGTCAGTGACGACAGTAGCAAGGAGACGCGTGACAGTAGGACTGGCAGCACGAAGGGAGTCCGACTCCGGGTCAGCAAGAACAGGAAGAGAGGACTCAGGAGGAGAAGGCAAAGGGGCACGCAGCGGAGCAGTGGAGGGACGCAGAGACATCCGGTGCGTGCCGGGGACAGGGGGAGGACGCTGACGCGAACCACGACTACTAGTGCGAGCAGCACGGACAGGCGACGCAGGACGAGACGCAGGCTCACGACGCTCAGCAAGACCTCCAGTAGGACCAGTGTAGGGAGAAGGAGCAGGCAGAGGAGAGGTAGGCTGTAACTGTGACTCGGACTGGACAGGTGGTGGACACTCTAAGGGAGGAGCCGGACTAGCAGAGGGCGGAAGACCAAGAACCTGCTCAAGGAGCGGAACGAAGTACGGCCGCGGCCGCTCAGCACCACCAGCACCAGAAGGGACAGCACCAGCACCCCGAACGACAGCACCAGCGCCAGCAGCACCCCCAGCTCCAACAGCGCCAACTCCAGTACCCTCAGAGGCACCAGCACCAGAGGCACCCTCAGCGCCAACACCCCCAGCAGCTCCAGCTCCAGCCGGACCACCAGAAGACGCAGCGGGTCCAGCTCCAGCACCCTCAGTAGCACTGACGCCCGCAGCACCACCAGCTCCAGTACGAGAAGCACCCGCAGGCCCAACAGCTCCAGTACTCCCAGTACGAGCACCTCTGGGACCCGCGGCACCAGCACCCTCAGCAGCAGCAGAACCTCCAGCACCCGCAGCACCTCCAGCTCCAGCAGCTCGCCTCCAGCGCAGGGCAAACCACTCACGCAGCTCCTGTGGAGAGAGTAGCTCCCGCCGGGACGAAGCACCCGAAGAACCTCCAGGCCCAGCACCGCCAGACGCCACACGAGCAGGTCCAGTACCCTCAGACTCCGCACCCCCAGACGCAGCACCCCCAGGCTCAGCACCCCCAGACGCAGCACCCCCAGGCGTAGCACCCCCAGGCTCAGCACCCCCAGGCGCAGCACCCCCAGAGTCAGCACACCCAGGCTCAGCACCCCCAGACCCAGCACCCGCAGGCTCAGCACCCCTAGCAGCACCAGAGTCAACAGCTACCTCGACAGGGTCGACTGCGTCTACCTGAGACACACCTGAGGGGGCAGGACCCTGAGGGGGGAGGGGGTCTACCGGAGGGGGACCTGGCGTAAGGAAGAGCGGCGGGGGGGGGGAGGGACGCAGTGCGGTAGGGGAAGAGACGGTAGTAGGGAACCGACTCGTCAAACGTGACGTCCTGGGAGGACAGAACACGGCGCGAGGTGGGGTGGTAGAACTGCCAGCCCGGCGCGTCAGGGGGGAAGCCAAGGAAGATGCAGGGAACAGCACGAGGGGACAGCTTGTCCGCAGACAAGTCGCGGACAAACGCCCGAGATCCCCAGACACGGAACGTAGACGCATCGCCAACCTTCCCCGTCCACAGCAAAGCAGGGGAGGTCTCCGGCATGGAGACCCGGGGCTGAAGGTTGATCTGATGCGCCGCGTACCGAACCGCAAACGGCCACAAAAAATGGGGGGCAGCCGCATGGACCATGGACGTACGAGCGACGTCCATGACCATGCCAATGCGGCGCTCAGCAATCCCATTTTGCTGCGGAGAGTCCGGAAGCGTGAAGGTCTGGCGGATGCCTCGTGCACAACAGAAGGCTCGCAGAAGGTCAGAGGAGAACTCTCCGCCTCTGTCAGAGTGCAGACGCAGAACAGGAAAGTCCGAGCCGAAACTCTCTCTGAGCTGGAGACGAGCTGCGCGGATCCAGGCGATCAACACCTCAGTGACCTCACCCTTGCTGCGCAAGGGGAAGACTGCGGTGTAACGCGAGTAGTCGTCAACCACCAGCAGGAAGTAACGCTCGTGACCCTGTCCACGGACGCGGGCTGGGCCCCACACGTCCATGTGAAGCGTCTGCAGCGGAGCCTCTGTCGGAGGAAACTCGGAGGAGTGAGGAGCAGCGCGCTGCCGCCCCTCGACGCAGGGAACGCAGGTGGGGGCAGGCCCCGGAGGAAGGGGAGGGAGGGACCGGGGGAGACCAGAGACAAGGACACGGGAGGCCATGCCTCGAAGACGAGGCAGGGAGGGGTGACCAAGGCGGTGGTGCCAGAGGAGAGTCTGGTGAGACAGGAGACGACACGAGCAAGGGGCAGACTCAGGACCAGACCTGGACGCCGCAGCAAACACCTGACCCGACGCGGCTACCTGAGCAGACTCAGCGACCGGAGGAGACTCAGTAGTCAGTGTGTACAGGCTCGACCCCGGCTGACGGGTAAACGTGGCCAAGTGACAGCCCGTCCGAGCACAGGTACAGTGGGTCACTCGCTGACTCGCAGGAGTGAACTGGTGAACCCCTCCATCCTGGAGGTCAGCACCACTCACCAAGTTCGTAGAGAACGAGGGGAGGTAAAGACCCGACAGGGTGCCAGAAGGGGCCGCCGGACACGGTAGAACAGTGGAGAAGTGGGCAAGGACAGGACCCCCAGAGGGGTCTGCCAGGGAGACTGCCACTGGCCGACTAAGCGGCGTAAGCGTGGTGCGGTCTCGAAAGAAGGAGCGGGAAGCACCCGAGTCAAGGGTGAAGGTGTGGGTGGCCGGAGCCGACGCGGTACCTGAGAGCGCAGACTCACCAGCACCTGCGGCAGCAGGCTCACTGGCACCTAGAGCAGCAGCCTCACCAGCACCTAGAGCAGCAGCCTCAATGCCCGGGTCAGGCGGAAAACACCGGTAACAGTCACCCTCATCACTAATAGTCACAGCATACATTGCAGCTAGAATAGCATCATAATCAAGATCAAAGATCGCAACACCCGCCCTAAACAGCTCGCCCCAGCGAGGGATCTCAGTAGCGTCGGGGAACTGATGACGCCAAGCGTCCGTCAGGCGGCCGAAGCAGCGCTGGGTGGAGTGCGGACCCCCACACTGCTCACCCGTGCGGTCGCCTGTACGTAGAACGTAGGTACAGGGGCCAGCACCCCCACCCCGCTGACGAGCAGTGTACCACTCACGAAGCTGCTGGGGGGAAGGGGTCTCACGAGTGCGCTGCTGCTGCTGCTGCTGGCGCTGACCACCACAGGAGCCGACCCTCTGCGAAGAGCCGCCCCGACCAGCTCCACCTCCGCCGCCGCTACCTCCACCACCGCCTCCACCTCCACCACCTCCGCTCGCACCGCCACCACCGCCGCCTCCTCCGCCTCCACTGCCGCCACTAGTGCCCCCACTCCCGCCACCACTCCCACCGCCACCCCCACCCCCTCCGCCGCCTCCACCGCCGCCTCCACCGCCCCCGCCAGCTCCTCCAGCGCCCTTGCCCCCCTTGCCCTTGCCTGAGCGGCGTCTCCCGCTAGGGGCAGACGCCGCGCCGACCGACTCAAGACCAACGAGGTCGGCCGCAGCAGCAGAGGCAACAGAGGGCAAGAGGGGGGAGGGGGAGCACCCCTCAAAGACAGGGGTACGAGGGTCACCACGAGAGGCTCCTACAGCGACTATACTCTTTTCTGCTGCTAGGAGGCGCTCCTCGAGGAGGTCAACGGTGAGGGTGGTGGGGCAAACAGAGAGGAAGTGGTCCCTGACCGAGCGAAGGGTGTCAGGGAGCCGGGTGACTATGTAGTAGAGGGTGATGTACATAGGGGGGGGGTTCTTGGCGCAGAACTCAGCAGGAAGCGCAGCGCGGTAGCGAATGTCACTAGTGCGAAGGTGCGTAATGAGGTCAGCGACTGTGGAAAAAGCGGTGAGGTCAGGGAAGAGGTACGGCAGTATGAGGCGGCTAAGGGCAGCAGTGGCAGGGGAAGAGTAGCGTGCAACGACAGCGTCGTACAAGGTCTTAGCACTCTTGTACTGACTAAAATGCGCGCGCTCAGCGGTCGGTAAGTGGCGGCGCACAGCAAGGCGAGCAGCAGCATCGCGCGTGGCCCACTGTGAGCGAACAGTGGCGTCAGCATCAGCAGCAGGGGCAGGAGAGGCACCAGAGGTGAGGTCAAACAGAGAGAGACCGTCTGCCCTATCGCACTGTAGGAAAAGCTGCAGATCATCTACCCAGACCTCAAAGTCAACAGCCCGACCCTCAGCGTCAAAGGTGAGAACACTGGGGGTGGCCATGACAGCAGTAGACTGGCAGAGAGAGCAGCGGGGTAGGGCAGTGCAGTGGCAGAGGCGCTGCTCTTACCAGGCAGATGGGGCGGGCCGAGGCAGGCCGGCAGGGACAGGGCCGTGACGGCAGGGACTGCGGCGTCTCGGCTGCGGCGGCGTGGCGGCTCGGCGGCTCGGCGGCTCGGCTGCAGGGCGGCTCGGCGGCTCGGCGGCTCGGCAGCTCGGCGGCTTGGCGGCTCGGCAGCTCGGCGGCTCGGCGGCTCGGCAGCTCGGCGGCACGGCGGCAAGGGCGGCTCGGCGGCTCGGCGGTGACGGCGGCTCGGCTGCTCGACGGGTCCGGGAAGGGCGGCCGAGGGGCCAAGGAAGGGCGGCAGGGCCGCGAAGGGCGGCGACGGGGCCGCAAGGGGCGGCAACGAGGCCGCTGAAGGGCGGCGACGAGGCCGCTGAGGGGCGGCGACGAGGCCGCTGAAGGGCGGCGACGAGGCCGCGAAAGGGCGGCGACGGGGCCGCGGAAGGGCGGCAATGGGGCCGCTGAAGGGCGGCGACGGGGCCGCGGAGGGGCGGCGACGTGGCCGCTGAAGGGCGGCGACGAGGCCGAGGGGAGGGGGGGACGGCGACGGGGCCGCTAAGGGCGGCTACGGGGTCGCGGCTCGGCGGCGACGAGGCCGAAAGGGGCGGCGACGGGGCCGTAAGGGGCGGCGACGGGGCCGTAAGGGGCGGCGACGGGGCCTTAAGGGGCGGCGACGGGGCCGTAAGGGGCGGTCGCGGGGCCGTGAGGGGCGGCGACGGGGCCGTAAGGGGCGGTCGCGGGGCCGTGAGGGGCGGCGACGGGGCCGTAAGGGGCGGTCGCGGGGCCGTAAGAGGCGGTCGCGGGGCCGTAAGGGGCGGCGACGGGGCCGCTAAGGGGCCACACGGGGCCTAGAGCGGGCAGCGACGGGGCCTGAGGGGCCGCTAAGAAGGGCGCGACGGGTCGCTAAGGGCGGGACACTAGGCGCGCTTCGGGCAGGGGTGGCACGCGCCCCGGGTAGGAAAAAAAAATCTTGGTGGGCCCTAGGAACAGTTCCCACGAGGGAACCTGCTCGATACCATGAGAAACTTAGAACGAGAATGGGTTGACTAAGGAATGAAAGTGATACAAATATGAAACCCTAGAATTGTGTACCCCTTAGTATCTAACTCGCTACAGCCTACACAGGCTAGATCATATAAGTTTGACACAAGCATTAAGGGATAGGAAGTTGGAGTTGGGGCCTCCAAGTGAACCATGAGAGGGAAGGGGTTCTCCAAGAGCTAAGGAAGGATGGTAGGAACCTTCCTAGCAGCAAGGATGCAACCCTCATCATGAGGTCCTTGAGGTGTCACATGCAAAATCCAATCTAGTTGGATTTTGCCTAGGTGTTGCAACATTTGCAACCCATGCTAGAAACTTCTAGCCACCCCAATCCAAAAGTCAAAGTTGCCTTCCCTAACCACCCAACCAAAGATCCATTTATAGTCATGTCCCAAGTAATCACCCAAATTAGATATAACCCCAAAAGGTAATAAGAAATCCAAGTCTTGGAAATCTTGTAACTTGGGCGATCTTGGTCGGAATAAGGCGATCTTGGTATCGTTGGAAAGCTCTGGATTTCTCCTGCATGATCAAGCATTTAAACTTGGAGAATAACACAGAGATGGCATAATCCAACAGCCATGCACAATGACATATGCTCATGCAAATCATGCAAGCACAAATAGCACAAGCACTCGGCAGGACGTTAGGATGACATGCACTCAGAATGACGTGCATCCAACATCAAAGTGGTGTATAATCAGCAGAGCAAGCAGTCAGAGAGTAGGTTCACAAGTACAAGCACAGTTAGAGGCATTCACAAAGGGCAAGTGAGGAGGAGGAGGGACTGTGAGAGGAGAGGAGATGAGACGCGACGTCGGAAGCTGCAGACACACAGGAGCGGCTGGCTTAGTGGCTACCAAAGCAATGGCCCGGACTGCAGGAGTAACTGGCTCCGCGCGGCTGGAGCAACTAACCCACGGGCGACTGGCGACTACCGGAGATTGTAGCCTCCAGACTACTGGCGCTGCTGGCGACACGACGACTACCCCGCTCAACCTCCCCGGACTGTCCCACCCCCCTTTCACACACCCCTTGCTGCACCCCTAGCTCCACTCCCATGTCATCCCCCTAGCACCACTCCCTCGGCTCCCACACACCCACCCCCCTCAGCGGCAGCTGCAGTAGTGGGAGAATTGGGGAGGAGGGGACGGTCACACACTCGCCACCCCCATACCCGCCACCCCCACACCCCAAACGCAGGTGGCACAGGGCAGAAACGCGGGCTGTAGATGGGGCAGCGGGCGAACGGAAGCGGAGCGGTGCGCTGGTCCCTTCGGCGCCTCGACGGCCGACGGTAGGGGGCGACGCGCGGGCCCCCGGGGCGCCACGACGGGCGACGGGAGGGGGCGACGCGCGGGCCCTCGGGGCGCCTCGACGGGTGACGGGAGGGGGGGCGACGCGCGGGTCCCCGAGGGCGCCACGACGAACGACGGGGGGGGGAGCGCGCGTGTCCCCGAGGGCGCCGCGACGAACGACGGGGGGAGCCCGCGGGTCCCCGGGGGCGCCACGACGGACGACGGGGGGGAGCGCGCGGGACGGAGCACGAAACCGCCGCACGCTCCCGGGGCTTACGGCGGGGGCGCGCGGCGGGCAGAAAACCGCCATGCGCCCCTAGCGCGTGGCGGGAAGAAAAAAAAAACGTCGCACGCCACGGGGCGCGCGACAGACAGGACAGCAGCGGAAGCAGGTGGGCCCAACAGGCCAAGAGCGTACTCGCTCTGATACCTGGTCAGAAACCTAGCTAGAACTTAGTAGCCATAGCTAGGGTTTAGGGTACACGAAAGAGAATTGGAAGAAGGGGGTTGCACTAGCAAGAGTTGGGATACAAATAGCAAACCCTAAATTGGGTTGTACTCACTACACAGTACCCCACTGCAGGCTAGACAACAAATACATTCTGACACCAACGCTCCAGCAAGTCGGCTGCACAGTGTTGCACCCGCCTGACAACGGTATACCAGCTTCGCAGGTGCATGCAGCTGGTTGGCGCCCAACGCCCCGTCACATGCCCAGCGTAGACACTCCACCCGTGACGGCGCCCACCAGCCACGTCGACCTCGGGATACCACCCCCGAGGTCGTCCTCGCAGAAACCACCCCAGGCGACTTTCGCCCACGTCGCCCGGGTATCCTGGTCGACCGGGTATCCCGCGGCCCCCGTGGCCCCCGGTCGTCCACCCGCGGCCACTGCGGTCCCCGCGGTCCCGTGGTCCCGTGGTTTTCTCCCGCGGCCTCCCGCGGCCTCCCGCGGCCCCCGCGGTCCCGTGGTTGCCCCACGGCCTCCCGCGGCCCCGCGGTCCCGCGGTCGTCGAGGTCGGCTCCGCCCAAGCGAGGACGGGGCCAAACACTACTCTCGTTGACAGCAGCCCCGTGACGAAATCCATTGTCACATGTTGCCACGGTCATTCGGGTGGCTCGAGGGGTTGCAGCAGTCCAGCTGGCCGCTGACGTGTCGATTTCATGGCTTGGCACACCCTGCATGAGGACACATATCGCTGCTCGTCGTTAGCAGAATCAGGCCAATAATACTGACGGTGCAACAGCTTCTGGGTTTTATCCACCCCAAAATGTCCGGAGAGGTTAGAATCGTGGACCTCCTGGATAAGGAGTTCACGCAGCAGCCTGTAAGCGGGGACCCAAATCCGGTCAGTTCCGGCATTTAGGTAATAATTCCCCTTCTGCGTCGTCGCCTACCGGTGATTCACAGTCGTGAAGAACGGGTCCGTAATGTAGCCGTGGGTGAATAGTCCCGTAAGTAGCGGGTTCGAGCGGGTGATGAGCATTGCAGCGGATTGAATTGTCGGTCGGTGATGTTATTCGCCCCTTTCTTGTACGTGATGCGGTAGGTGAAGTGGCTCTCCATGTAGTCCAGCCACCGAATTTGTCGTGGGTTGAGGTTGGGCTGAGCTCGCAAGTACTGTAGGGACTTGTGGTCCGTGCGAACAGTGACGTCGGCGCCCACCAAGTAGCAGCACCATAGTTTGAACGTGTGTGTTATGGCAAGCATCTCCTTGTCATGTATCGGGTAGTTGCGCTCGGCTGACTGCAGCTTGCGTCACTCGTAGGCGATCGGCTGCAGTTCGTTCCCAAAATCCTGGAGGAGTACAGCTCCGATGGCAAAATCTGAGGCGCCGGTGACGACTTCGAACGGCTTCGATGGGTCGGCGATGCGCAAAACCGGAGGGGAAACGAGAAAATTCTTCAACTCCTGAAAAGCGGCCTCAGCTTCCTCCCCCACACAAATTTCATGTCCTTGTGCAGCAGGCTAGTCACCGGACCGGTTATCCCCGCCATATTTGGGATAAACCGCCTGACGTAATTCACGAAGCCCAGAAAACTCTTAAGTTCCACTCCTGAATGGTCTTGATTTGCGCCAGGTCGATTTTGATGTCGTCGTGGGAGATGACGTGCCCCAAAACCTCCAACTCTTGCTTAAAAAACTTGCACTTAGAGCCCTTGGTGATGAGGCGGTTCTCCTGTAACCGCTTAAACACTGCGTCGAGGTCTCGGAGGTGTTGTTCCTTTGTCTTGCTAAAAAAAAAAAAAATTTTGCAAATTGACGATCACACACTTGTCGAGAAATTCTTGGAAGATCCTGTTCATGGTCAGTTTAAATGTGGAAGGCACGTTAGTGAGGCCGAACGGCATCACTGTGAACTCGTAGCTTCTATAGCGGGTGCGAAACACGGTCTTGTGACAGTCGGCGGCGAAGACCCAAATCTGGTGGTAACCGCCACGCAAGTCAATTTTCGAGAAATAGCAAGCGCCGCGAAGTTGATCGAGGAGGTCACTGGTGCGTGTGATTTGTCAAACTTATATGCTATAGTCTGTGTAGGCTGTAGCGGGGTAGACAATATGGGGTACAACACTTTTAGGTTTTCCTACTTGTACCCACATGCTTCCTAGTTCATTCATTCCCTCGTTCTATCTTGATATGGTTTCAGAGCAGGTTCCCTAGTGGGAACGTTTTTTAGGGCCCACCACGATTTTTTTTTTTCCTGCCCTGCTCGAAGCGCGCTGCCGTGCCTGCCGGCCCTGTTGCGTGCCTCGCGCCTGCCTCACCTGCGCCCTTGCGCCTGCCCTGCCGTCGCGGCCCTGCCGTCAAACGCCTGCAGCAGCCGTCGCAGCCCTGCCTGCAGCCGCCGTCGCGGCCCTGCCCTGCCGCCTTCGCGGCCCTGCCCTGCCGCCGTTGCGGCCCTGCCCTGCAGCCGCCGTCGTGCGCCTCCCCTGCTGCCGTCGCGGCCCTTCCCTACAGCCGCGGTCGCGGCCCTGCCTGCAGTCGCCGTCTCGGCCCTGCCCTGCCGCCTTTGCGGCCCTGCCCTGCCGCCTTTGCGGCCCTACCTGCAGCAGCCGTCGCGGCCCTACCTACAGCCGCCGTTGCGGCCCTGCCCTGCCCGCCTGTTGAGCGCCTGCAGCCGCCTGTCGAGCGCCTGCCCTACCCGCCACCGGTCGCACCTGCCCTACCCGCCCCTGGTGAGCACCTCCCCTACCCGCGCTGCACACGCACCTGCCCGACAAGCGCGCAGCCGAGCCGCGCCGCCCAGCTCAGCCGAGCCGCGCCGCCCAGCTCAGCCGAGCCGCGCCGCCCAGCCGAGCCGCACCGCCCAGCCAAGCCGCGCCGCTCTCCTGAGCCGCGCCGCTCTGCCGAGCCGCGCCGCCCTGCCCTAATAAGTCGCGCAGCCCTGCCCGTGCTGCTCCTACTGCAACAGCGGTTACTGCTGCTGCTTCTACTGCGTCTGCTGGTACTGCCAAAGTTGTCGCCATGGCTAGCCATCATGTTCTTACCTTTGATGCTGAGGGTCGTGCGGTCGATTTCGACGTGTGGGTCGATGATCTGCAGCTCTATCTTCAGTGCAACTCTAGGGACGGAGTCTCGCTGTTTGATCATACGTCCGGCGTCTCTGTTGTACCTGCTGCCGATGTTGACAGCACAGTTTGCTCGCAATGGACTACTCGTAACGCTGTTGCTCGCCTTGCCGTTCGTAGTCACCTGCCGTCTACTGAGCGTGCGCACTTTGGCCAGTTCAAGACTGCTAAGTCTTTGTATGATGCGGTAGTCGCGCGCTACTCCTCCCCTGCCACTGCTGCCCTCAGCCGCCTCATGTTGCCGTACTTGTTCCCTGACCTAGCCGCCTTTCCCACACTCGCTGACCTCATCACTCACCTCCACACTAGTGACACCCGCTACCGCGCTGCGCTTCCCACCGAGTTTTGCGCCAAGAACCCCCCCCTCATGTACATCACCCACTTCTACCTCATCACCCGTCTCCCTGACTCTCTTCGCTCAGTCAGGGACCACTTCCTCTCTCTTTGCCCCACCACGCTAACTGTCGACCTCCTCGAGAAGCACCTCCTAGCAGCTGAGACTAGAATAGTCGCTGTAGCAGCTTCTCACGGCGACCCTCGCGCCCCTTTCTTTGAGGGGTGTTCCCCCGTTCCCCTTTTGCCCTATGTTGCCTCTGCTTCTGCTATCAACCTCGTTGGAACCAAGGAGGTCGGGGCTGCAACTGCTCCTAGTGGGAGACGCAGCAGCGGCAAGGGCGGCGGCAAGGGCAAGGGGGCCAAGGGTGGTGGCGGGGGCGGCGGGGGCGGCGGTGGTGGCGGTGGAGGAGGCGGAGGGGGTGGGGGTGGAGGTGGGGGTGGTGGCGGGAGTGGGGGCGTCGGCGGCGGCGGTGGTGGTGCTGGAGCCGGCGGCAGCGGTGGTGGAGGTGACGGCGGCGGTGGTGGTGGCCGGGGTGGAGCCGTCCAGCGTGGAGGTTTTGGCGGTGGTCAGCGACAGTAGCAGCCGCGCTCCCGTGAGACTCTGTCACCCCAGCAGCTTCGTGAGTGGTACGCTGGGCGTGGGAGGTCTGGGGGTGCTGGTCCCTGTGCTTACGTTCTCCGCATCGGCGACCGCAGTGGGGAGACGTGCGGGCTGCCACACGCAACGCAGCGCTGTTTCGTTCGCCTGACTGACGCCTGGCGCACATAGTTTCTTGACGCCACTGAGCTCCCTCGCTGGGGTGATCTACTTAAGTCTGGTGTTTATATCTTTGCTCTTGACTATGATGCGATCCTTGCTGCCATGTATGCTGTGACTATTAGTGCTGAGGGTGACTGTTACCTGTGTGTTCCACCCGACCTGGGCATTGGGGCTGCTGCTCTAGGTGCTAGTGAGTCTGCCGCTCCAGGTGCTAGTGAGTCAGCTGCTCCAGGTACTGGTGAGTTTGCTCTCTCAGGTACTGCGCCCGCTGAGGCCTTGCACACCTTCATACTTGACTCAGGTGCTTCCCGCTCCTTCTTTCACGACTGCACCACTCTCACGCCGCTTAGTCGGCCAGTTGCAGTCTTCCTGGTGGACCCCTCTGGGGGCCCAGTCCTTGCGCACTCTTCCACGGTTCTACCGTGTCCGGCAGTCCCGTCTGGCTCATTGTCAGGTCTCCACCTCCCCTCGTTCTCTACGAACTTGGTGAGTGGCGCTGATCTCCAGGATGTGTGGGTTGACCAGTTCACTCCTGGAGGTCAGCGGGTGACCCACTGCACTTGCTCCCGGACTGGTCGACACCTGGCCACGTTCTCCCGTGCGCCTGGCTCGAGCCTGTACACACTGACTACTACGTCCCCCCAGGTAGCTGCGTCTGCGTCCGCGTCTGGTCAGCTAGCGCCCCCCTGCTCATGTCGGGCTCTGTCGCACCGGACCCTTCTTTGGCACCACCATCTTGGTCACCCCTCGTTGCAGTTTCTTCGGGCCATGCACCACCGTCTCATGGTCTCTGACCTTCCGGAGACTCTGCCTCCTCTTCCACCCTCCCCTGCCCCTCCCTGCCTTCCCTGTGTCGAGGGGCGGCAGCGCGCTGCTCCTCACTCCTCCTCGTTCCCCTCGACGACTGCTCCCCTGCAGACCCTGCACATGGACGTGTGGGGCCCAGCCCGCGTCCGTGGACAGGACCGCAAGCGGTACTTCGTGTTGGTTGTTGACGACTACTCGCGCTACACCACGGTCTTCCCCTTGCGCACCAAGGGTGAGGTCCCTGATGTTTTGATCCCTTGGACCCGCGCTGCGCGTCTCCAGCTCCGCGAGCGGTTCGGGACGGAGTTTCCCGTACTGCGTCTGCACTGTGTCAGAGGTGGAGAGTTTTCCTCAGACCTTCTGCAGAGCTTTTGTCGAGGGGAGGGAATCTGCCAGACGTTCACGCTTTCGGCCTCTCCGCAGCAAAATGGGGTTGCTGAGCGCCGCATTGGCTTGGTCATGGAGGTCGCTCATACCTCCATGGTCCATGCGGCTGCCCCCTATTTTCTGTGGCCGTTTGCGGTCCGCTACGCTACGCATCAGCTCAACCTCTGGCCCCGTGTCTCCTTGTCGGAGACCTCGCCCACACTGCGGTGGACGGGGAAGGTTGGCGATGCATCGGTGTTCCGGGTCTGGGGTTCTTGTGCCTATGTCCGCAATACCACCGCGGACAAGCTCTCCGCCCATGCTATTCCCTGCGTCTTCCTTGGCTTTGTCCCTGACGCGCCTGGCTGGCAGTTTTACCACCCCACCTTGCGCCGAGTCCTGCCCTCTCAGGACGTCACGTTCGACGAGTCGGTTCCCTTTTACTGTCTCTTCCCCTACCGCGCTGCCCCTCTCCCCCCCCCCCCGCCACTCTTCCTTGCACCAGGTCCTCCCCCGGTAGCCCCCCTCCCCCCTCAGGGTCCTGCTCCCTCAGGTGTGTCTCAGGTAGACGCTGTCGAGCCTGTCGAGGTAGCGGTTGACACTGGTGCTGCTGGGGGTGCTGAGCCTGCGCGTGCGGAGCCACGGGGTGCTGAGCCTGGGGGTGCTGCGCCTGGGGGTGCTGAGCTTGAGCGTGCGGAGCCTGGGGGTGCTGAGCCTGCGCGTGTTGGGTCTGGGGGTGCTGAGCCTCGGGGTGCGGCGCCTGGTGGTGCTGAGCCTAAGCGTGTGGAGTCTGGGGGTGCTGAGCCTGGGGGTGTCAAGCCTGCGGTTGCTGAGACGGGGGGTGCTGAGTCTACTGGAGGTTCTTCAGGGGCCTCGTCTCGGCGGGAGCCTCTCTCTCCACAGCAGCTACGAGAGTGGTTTGCTCGCCGCTGGAGGCGTCAGAGCGGAGCTGCTGCGGCTGAGGAGCCTGCCGCTGGTGGCCCTGGAGCAGGAGGTACTGGAGCTGCTGCTGCTGGAGGTACTGGAGCCGCTGGAGCTCGTGGTTCTGCTGGAGTTGGAGCCTGAGCTACTAGAGTTGTTCCTGCTGGAGGTGCTGCTGGTGCTGGAGCTAGTGGTGCTACAGGAGTTGGAGCTGGAGGCGCTGGATCTGTTCCTGCTGGTGGTGCTGCTAGTGCTGGAGCTAGTGGTGCTGCAGGAGTTGGAGCTGGAGACCTTGAAGCTGGAGGTGCTGGAGGTCCCTCTGCTGGTTTTGGTGGTGCTGCACGGCCGCAGCCGTACTTCGTTACACTCCTTCAGCAGGTTCTTGGTCTCCCGCCTTCTACTGGTCCTACTCCTCCCTTAGAGTGTCCACCGCCAGTCCAGTCGCAGTCGCTGTTACAGCCAGCCTCCCCACTGCGTGCTCCTTCCCCTTACACTGGTCTGACCGGAGGTCTTGCTGAGCGTCGTGAGCCTGCGTCTTGCCCTGCGTTGCCTGTTTGCGCTGCTCGCACTGGTCGTCGTGTTCCGCGTCCGCGTCCTCCTCCTGTCCCCGGCACGCACCAGATGGCACTGCGTCCTTCCACAGCTCCACATCGTGTCCTTCTGCCGTCTCCTCCTGTGTCCTCCCTTGCTGACGGTCCAGACCCGGAGTCTGACTCCCTTTGTGGTGCTAGTCCTACTGTCGCGCATCTCATGGCCATTGTTGTCACTGACCCTTCCTTTGAGTCCACTGCTGCGTCTGCCTTAGTTGCTGAGCTTGTCGACTTTGCTGCTCACTGTCGTCTAGACTACGCTGCTAGTGTTGTTGCTGAGTCTGAGTCTGTCTGTCCTCCGTCCGTCGGGGTGAGTGTGCTCTTGGCACGGACGTCCTTGAGGACAAGCGGGAGGAGTTTCAGTGTTTTGCCGCTGCTTTACCCCATCTCGTGTCCATGCTGCTTGCACTTGAGGGAGACCCGGATGCACCAGACATCCCGACCCCGCGCTCTTACGCAGAGGCGATAGAGGGTCCCTACTCCTCTCAGTGGCAGACAGCCATGGATACAAAGATGGCTTCCTGGAAGTCCACAGGCACTTACGTTGACGAGGTTCCCCCAACTGGGGCGAACATTGTCGATGGCATGTGAATTTTCAGGGTGAAGCGGCCGCCGGGTTCTCCGCCTGTCTTCAAAGCGCGTTACGTTGCTCGAGGCTTCAGTCAGCGACAGGGAGTTGACTACTTTCAGACCTTCTCCCATACCCCGAAGATGACCACTCTTTGGTTGCTGCTGCACGTCGCCGCTCAGCGTGACTACGAGCTCCACTCTCTTGACTTCACCACAGCCTTCCTACAGGGCAGCCTGCACGAGGAGATCTGGCTGCGCCGCCCACCTGTCTTCACGGGGTCGTTCCCTCCTGGTACCCAGTGGAGCCTCCGGCGGCCAGTCTACGCTCTCCGCCAGGCGCCTCGCGAGTGGCACGACACACTGAGGACGACTCTTGCGGCTCTTGGGTTTGCTCCTTCTACTGCTGACCCGTCGCTGTTTCTACGCACCGACACTTCGCTACCGCCGTTCTACATCCTTGTGTACGTCGACGACTTGGTTTTTGCCACTGCTGACACTGAGGCACTGACTCTAGTGAAGTCAGAGCTGCAGAAGAGACACACGTGTACAGACCTGGGTTTGCGCAGCTATCTTGGCTTGCAGATCACTCGGGACAGAGCACGCCGCACCATCACCCTGACTCAGTCACACATGGTGCAGCAGGTCCTTCAGCGCTTCGACTTCCAGTACTCCTCGCCACAGTCCACTCCTCTGCCTACCGGTCACTCGCTCTCATCTCTGCCTTCGGATGAGTCCGTAGAGCCGAGTGGCCCGTATTCAGAGCTTTTGGGCTGCCTCATGTACCTGATGACCTGCACTCGTCCTGACACGCTACGTTGCTTACCCTCTTAGCATCCTGGCACGCTACGTTGCGCCCGGGAGACACCGACCAGAGCACTGGAAGGCAACTAAGAGGTTGATGAGCTACTTGTGCAGTACGTCGGGCATGGGGCTCGTGCTTGGAGGACGGGGTCGAGTTGTCCTCATTGGTCACGCAGACGCTTCTTGGGTTGACGACTTGGCTACGCAGCGGTCGTCACAGGGTTATACCTTCAGCCTTGGCTCCGGTTCTGTTTCGTGGCGGTCTACCCGCTCGTCTTCTGTTCTCAGCTCCAGCTGTGAGGCTGAGATCTACGCAGGGGCCATGGCTGCACAGGAGCTACGCTGGCTCACCTACCTGCTGACCGACCTGGGAGAGGTGCCTCGTTCTCCTCCAGTTCTGTACGTCGACAACAAGGCAATGCTTGCCTTGTGTCGCGAGCAGAGACTGGAGCACAGAACGAAGCACATCGCTCTTCGCTACTTCCTTACTCGAGAGTTGCAGCAGCGTGGTCAGCTTCGTCTTGTTTACATGGCCTCTCAGGCCAACACTGCTGATATCTTCACCAAGGCACTTTAGCCTTGTGATTATTAGCGGTTCTGTACTGTTCTAGGCCTTGTGCCCACTTGGCCTCACTTGCTCACTTCTTGACTTTGCTTGTACTGTGATCTCTATATATACACCTGCATGCTTACACTTGCTAGGTTGTGATCACTTTCTTGCTTGTTCTGCTTTATATAACTCTGCATGTGAACTGGCCTTGTGGCCGTTTGCTTGTGCTCAGAATGCGTGGTGACGTCGTGATCCACCCTGAGCTTGCTTTGCTCTTCTTGACTGGTCTTGTGACCTCTTGTTCTCCCCCACTTTGCCTATGGGGGTGTGTCAAACTTATAAGCTATTGTCTGTGTAGGCTGTAGCAGGGTAGACAATATGGGGTACAACACTTTTAGGTTTTCCTACTTGTACCCACCTGCTTCCTAGTTCATTCATTCATTCGTACTATTCTCACAGCTGCTGTGGCGGTTGCCGACTGGTTTGCAGTCGTAGCAGCGCCGCACGTATCTGCTCATGCTCGGCTCATAACTCTGCGATTTCCCGTACGAAAGTATCTCTATTTCCCTCCATGTGGCGACTTACAGGAAGATGTGGGACGAAAATAAATGAATTATAGGTGATGGTCGACTTACTGCGAGTCGAATCGACTGTAGAATCGACGTGCGCGGATTCTGTACGTGGCGCAATTCTCCCTTGGTTGAAATTCGCGTCCGATCTCGGCCGTTGAGGAGAAACTCGATCTGACGCTCTAAATTCCAACACTTTAGGTGAAATTCTCTAGGCCGTTGAGATTTGAATCAATCTGAAGGTCGAAATTCCAACTTCTTTGTCAATAATCCTAAGGGATGTTTGACAACCGGATCGAGGGGGACTTAGAAAAATTGCGCGGAACTGGTTTTACATACTCGTTTCGGCGCTCTCGTCGTCGCCCCCGCGTTTTTTAAAGGCCGGCTTTAAGCGATTTAAGACCTCGCGTGTAAACCCGCTCTGGTTACCAAGTGTGAGGATCTGGTTTAGGAAAGAGAAATCTATTCTGTCAGTAGATCTGCATTTTGGATGCCCGATTGATCCTAAGGGGGGTTACAGGCGCGTTTGCCTGGGGAGTCACGGGCGCACAAACCTACTATACAAACAAGCCCTTTTATCCCAATGGTCTAAGTGGTTGGGATTCTGACATGGTATCAAAGCGGTCTCGGGTTCGAATCCCGGTGTATGCACATGTAGGCCGTTGCCACTGTGCTCAGTCCTGGGCCCCCCAGTGTGGGGGGGTGTCAGTAGATTTGCACTGTGAATGCCCGATACATCCTGAGTGGGGTTACAAGCGCGTTCGCCTGGGGGTTTATGGGTGCACAAACCCGCGATACAAACAAGCCCTTTTATCCCAATGGTCTAAGTGGTTGGGATTCTGACATATTGAATCAATACTTGGGTACAAGGTGAGGCTATATATAGGCTCGACGCAAAGGAAATAACCCGTGTATTATTAGAAGGTTCTTGGGGGGCGCGAAGCGTCCCGAACGGATCCTTCCGGTATTCGGTAGAAGTCAATTCGGTGGCAACCGAAAAGCCTAGAATTCGGTGCACTCAACCTAGTTCAGTGCCTATAACTATAGTAAATATAGTAAAGCCTTTAACCTAGGAAATCAAGCAAAAGCATGCAAGAAAAAATAAAGCTAAGCTAGATAATGCATAATCAAGCAAGTAAAGTCTAGCAAAGCCGTCGTACTCTCACAATGGGGGTGAAGCATCACTGGTGGCACCTCGCCCTTTGCAACATAGTCTGGATGCGCAACTGCCTTGAATGGGCTTCCCTTCCTCCGAGGACGACGCCGTATGAGCTGATGTTCGAAAAGAAGCCGGACCTTACGATGGCGAGCATGTGGGGCTGCATGGTGTAGTTCATGGTCCCGGAGCAGCAGTGCGGCGGAAAGTTGGTGCCGAAGGCATGCTGAGGCATTCACCTCGGTGTTTCGTCGGAGAGCAAGGGCTAGGAGGTGCTCGACCTTACCGACAACCGTGTTGTCACAACCGTGGAAACAAACTTCTACAAGTCCTTGGAGGAGTGGAAGGTGGAGCATGGGCCGGCGTCAACGCGGACGAAGGTTTCTTCGCTGACGGGTCCATTGCCAACGGCGATTCAGTTGCTCCAAGCGGAGGACGATGGTCCTTCTGCCGATCCCTCTTCCACCATTCCGCCCTTGTCAAAACCTCCTCCTCCTCTTCCCACCTCCCTCCCATCGCTCCCCCCCGGCCTGCCTAAGTCGGCATCGACGTCGGCCGCGAGCGATGAGGGGAGCATTGGTACGTCGCCTTTGGCTTCGCCTATCGGCATCACTGGCGGTCGACGTGATCAACTCAGCGAGCAAGTTACCGTTGGAGTGAAGTCTCCACCGACAGGGGATCCGTCGAACAGGAAGCACGTTTTAGAGGAGTCGTCGACAAGGGAGCCGCCGAATGGGGAGCGCGTTTCAAAGGAGCCATCGAGCGAGGAACTCTCTTCAGAGGAACGAATGACTAGGGAGCAGTTCGACGATGGCACATAGAGTGACGTTGTTGAAGTCATCGGCGGCGATGAAGGGGATATGTCGACCAGCGATAGCGATGTGGTGGAAGTCTTTGCCGACAAGCCCGCAGTTCGACGTTCCACCCGCTCCAACTTTGGCAAGCCTCGCAAACAGCTGAGCTACCATGCTTGCCTGACGCCGACCTCCTACAACACTCTGCTCGACGAAGCGCAGTTCGATGTCAACGTGCCAGAGCTCGACCCCGATATGCACGCTGACCCGGAGCACCGTTGGGAGATCACCAACGTGGTGGTCAAGGAAGAGTTGGCGAGCTGGAAGGGCAATGCAGTGAAAGCGGCAATGGACGAGGACATTCGAAGTCCCATCTCCAACGGCACATGAGAGCTTGTGGAGCGCCCACGCGGCATCAATGTCATGAAGAACCGCTGAGAGCAAGCTTGACCGTGTGCTCTACATGGACCAGCCGGCTTACTACAACGACGGCACCGGCCGCGTATGCAAGCTGCTGAAGAGCTTGTACGGGCTGAAGTAGAGCCCTCTGCTGTGCTACTCGACGCTCGACGATGTGCTGACTGGCGCCGGCTGGAGCAAGAGCCAGGTGGACGAGGCTCTGTATTTCAGATTTGGCGACGACGAAGTGGCGTGCTGGGTGCTCGTCAACGTGGATGGCCAGTAGTAGCACCGCAATGCTGAAAGAGCTGCTGGAGGCCGCCTTTGAGCTGCGCAAGATCAGCCTGGTCGAGAAGTATTTGGGGCTCGAAATCGTGCGCGACCGACCTGCACGGAAGCTGTGGCTGCGAGGTCGATCGCTACCTCACCTATCTCGCCGACACACGCGATGCTGCTCTAGAGTTCGGTGGGGGGGCGGAAACTCTGAAACCGGTCGGCTACGCGGACGCGGACGACGCTGGCAACAAGCAGACATGCAGCAGCACGAATGGCTATGTTTTCACCTTAAACGGCACAGCTGTCCCCTGGACGAGCCAACTCATCAAGTGTTTGACTCTGTCCTCGATGGAGTCTGAGTACATCGCGGCTACCGAAGCAGGCAAGGAGGCTCGTCGACTTCGATTCCTCCTCTCCAAGTTCCAGCTCGTCGACGTTGGGATGCCGACTACTCTGAATGTGGACAATCAGTCTGCCATTGAAGTCGCTAAGGGCTTGGGGCTAAAGGGCAACCTCAAGCACATGGAGCAACGCTATGCCTGGCTGCAGCAGATGGTGAAGCGCAAGAAGATTGCGCTGGAATATATCCCGACATCCGAGCAGCCGTCAGACTTTCTTACGAAGATGCTGCACTTTCCGGCTTTCAACTGGTGCTCCGTCGCGGTCGGCCAAGTTTGCCTTGCCGACGTCGCCGATGACGACGACGTGCAGCAGTAGGCACCATGTCCTCTAACATGGCTGGTGCGGTGATCGACGTCCGGGGGTGTGCACACCAAAGAAATATCCCCTTGTAATCTATTACCTAGGTTCTTTGTGGACCTTGTGTGTGGGTGCCCAAGCGTGACATGGGCAGGGGAGTGTCGAAGTGAAAGGCCCCGCTCTCGCTTGGGCGCAGGCGTTCTCTGCGACGCCGTGGTGAATTCGACGAATGCGGTTGTCGAATTGGCTCTTAAAGCTCGCGTCTCAAATTTCCTACTGTTTAACACTTGGTTGGGTTTGCCCCTATTTGATTGGGTAACGAATGACGAAATATGTGACGAGCGGGTGAAAAAAACACAGCGAACTCCCAAACAGGTTTGGCCAAAACAAACCAGGGTGTGCAGGTTTGGGTGGAAGACGAGCCTTGGGGGACAGGTTTGGCCCCGCTTACTGTCAGAGTTGAGAGTTCAGAGTCTCAAATTTCCGAGATTGTAAATGCTTGGTGTTCGCGGGGAAGTGTGCGACGCGATTTCCCAACCAACCTTACCAACCACCCCTTTCCTTGGTGTGCTGTGCGACAAACTCTGCTGTTACCGGATTCCAACCGTTTAACACTTGGTTGGATGGCATAAATATGAGACGCGACCCGCGGGCCAAGAAGTTCAAGCTTAGGAAGCTTGGTTGGGAACAGATATGCCATTGGTACACGAAGGGACTGAAACGTCGAAAAGGTTGGACGAATGTCGCGAACTATGCCAAACCTCGCCAAAGTAACCTGACACATAATGCGACGGCCAACATGCCCACACCTCAATCGCACAAACCCATCAGCGACCTTTCCCCACGACCCATCCACATTTCTGAGTGTCACGCCCCAACAACACTTCTATTAGGACCTTAGTAAGCCTTACGTTGGTATCTATGCAACGTAAATCAGAGCAAGTAGAGTGACCCACCGTCACGTAACATTCCAACGACCAGTGACTTCGTAACACATAGATTTCAAAGTCGTGTAACAAGGACAAAAATAGAGATACTGCCGGCGTCAAAGCCTCCAGGTGCGGATTCCGTGAACGAAGCCCTTCACACAGCGGTTAGGGTTTGCTCGTGCCGGAATTTCCCATCCCGGGCTCGCCGCGCTGCTATTTCTTCCCGTCGCAGCGCGACGCCCTTTCAGTCGCGCTGCTAGTTCATTACGTCTCCTGCTACACCACGTTCATCGACTTCCCCCTCCCGTCGCCTCCACTTCCCCCTCCCTTCGCCTCCACTTCCCCCTCCCTTCGCCTCCACTTCCCCCTCCCTTCGCCTCGACTTGCCCCTCCCGTCGCCTCCACTTCCCCCTCCCGTCGCCTCCACTTCCCCCTCCAGTCGCCTCCACTTCCCCCTCCCGTCGCCTCCACTTCCCCCTCCCGTCGCCTCCACTCCCCCCTCCCTTCGCCTCCACTTCCCCCTCCCGTCGCCTCCATTTCCCCCTCCCGTCCCCTCCACTTCCCCCTCCCGTCGCCTCCACTTCCCCCTCCCCCTGCTACCCTTGTCATTCTCCCTTCCCCTCTGCTCCATTCGCCCGCACTGCGCAGTTTGTGCAGTTCTTCGTGCGCTCCGTCCCCGACGCACAGGTCAAGACCTACAAGTACATACTCAACTCCCTGCTCACGGTACGCCCTGCCCTAGCCTGCCACCCTGCCCCACCCTGGCCCCTCCTATTCTTCCCTCCCTACAGCTGTGTGCAACTTTCAAGTGTAAACACCCTAGACAAAACAAACCCCTCTCTCCACGCCATCCAGTGTTCATCCGATGCCAACTCCCTCCCCTCCCCATCCCCCTGAGCACAGCTGCTCGAGACCAACTCAGTGAGCATGCACATCCCGGGCGATGACTTGCGGCTGCTACTGGGCTTGAACGCTCCTTTGCTGCTGCTGCTGCTGCTGATGCTGCAGTGCCTGATGACTCCTCGCTGCTTGAGCAGGTGAGCCCGTCACCTTGTGTACCCACCTAAAGGCATGCCAGTTATCGACCCATACCCAGTGTGGCCGCTCCCTGTCGGCCAGTCTTTCTGAGTCTTGTTTCTGCTTTGTAAGGAAATCCTGCTCAAACCATCTCCCTCTCTCTCTCTCTCTCTCTCTCTCTCTCTCTCTCTCTCTCTCTCTCTCTCTCTCTCTCTCTTTCTCTCTCCCTGCCTCTCCTGCATGCGACCATCTCGAGCTGCAGAGCATAGTGCGCAAGATAGTGGACCGCAAGCAAGGAGCAGTCAGCCTTTTCGAGCTTCACTACTACATGCAGTCACATCCTGGGGTGAGCTTACAACCTTGAGTGCTTGCTGACGCTTGGAACACATTTTTCTCAAATCAGTTCAAACCACTCAGACCTCCAAATATGTGGCTCTCTATGCCTCTCCACGCTTGAGCTCCCTCCCTGCATTTGCCGCCCTACTCTATGCTCCAATCAACACCTTTCTCTCTCATTTCCTAGGTTCCCCCCTCATGTGCTGCCCCCACATGCGCCATCCCGTGCCGCAGATTGACGTGTTTGCACGGCTGTCCAGCATCAGCGACACAATGAGTTTGTACCTTCAAATGGGCATTCTCCGCGTGCGCGAGCACGTAGCTTGTGGCGACACCCTTGCCACCTTTGCTGCCTCCATGCTGGAGGCAGGCGCTGCTGCCTCGCTGCCGGAAGCAGGCGCAAGCGCTCCTGGAGGCATGAGATGGCTTTCCAGGGCTGTGCTTGCGATGCCGGTGGCAGAGGAGCAGCACTTGCCCTTGAGAGGGCTGCCGCCCAACGTGGTGCAACGGGGGGCGGGCGATGGTGGGAATTACGGGAGCAGTGCAGCAGATGCAATGGCGTATGAGATGTCCTAAATGAGGCTGAATGGGGAGCACTCAGGTGTCAACCTCAGATACTGATGGTGCTGAGATGACCATGCACAAGGATGTTAGGGAAGTGAGCAGAGTAGTTAGGCTACAGATCTGTATCTTGCACTCAGTCAATTGTAGGAAGCACTTGATGGCATCTTTGCTAGGTCAACTTTCAAGGCCACACGCTACTGATTTTTTCTTCAGCAAAACAAAATACACAATGAAGTTCAAACACTGGATCACAGCGGTAAGCCAATGTGCATGATGCAGATTCTTCCTGCTCTAGTCTCCAACTACCCTGAGCATGCTATCTCCCAGTCATGGCCTTAGAGCTCATCGTCCCCCACAACAGCAGCTGCCATGTCAAGCTCCTCCTCGTCCGGCTCCCCCGACTCCAGGTTCGGGTCCTTGCCGAACCTAAACGGCGGCGCCCTGACTGCGTGTAAGGCATGAGCCCGAACACCCGCGCAGTTCGCATTTCCCGAGCCACGCGGCGCTGCGCCTTGGCAGACAGCCGAGTCTGCACTGCAGGCGTGGATAGTGACGGACGGCGACATGGCATGAGGAGTGGAGGTGAATGACATGCAAGTGCGCTTGTTAATGTAGAGGAAAAGGGTTTACAGGGAGTGTGAGTGAGGAGGATAGGCAGGCAGCACACATGGCAGTGCGCACTGTAACTTGTACGAGGAGTGAGAGTAGACAGCACAGACAGTAGTGCAACTTGGAACCTAACATGAGGAGAGTGAGACTGCGGGCTCACCTTGTTCCTGGGTCTGATCTTGCCGGAAGCACATGCACCTGAATTTCAGAATTCTCAAGAAGCACATGCACCTACCTCTTGACCCAGTCAGCAGAGTTTCCCGTTCCACTATGCCCCTGTGTGCTGCCCAGACTCCCATATACATATTTCACAATCCAACTTCGCCACTTCTCTGTTCCTCCCCTTGCCCACTCCCTCCCTGTGCCTATCCGCCCTCACTTCCCCCCCCTGTGCCTTCATTGCCCCCTCTCCATCCCTCCCCTCATCTCACGCGGAAGTCAGCAGCACGCAGAGTCTCCTTGGTGGTTGGGGTGGGCAGATTGCTAAAGCAAGTCCCCCGTGCCGTCTGGGAGAGGCTGAGATATGTCCATGCCCGATTGCCTGCTTAGCTTGGCTGCTTTGAGGGTCAGGGACGGGGGGTGGGAGGACAGGGAGAGATGCAGGGAAGGATGTGGGGTGGGGGGCGCGATGTAGGCAGAAGAGAGAGAGATGGGGGGAATGGAAAATATCAGGGAGGTGAGGAATGGGGAAGAGGAGCGGAGGCAAGGAAAATAGTGCATGGGCATAGTGAAATGGACGGACGACACAATATGAGGGGAGGTGACGTGTGATGGACCACCCATGCGCGCCTGCTGCTAACGCCCCTCTCCACCTCCCCCCTCGCCGTCCTCTGCCAGGCGACCAGGCACGCACATGCACACACACGTGCAGCACACAAGCAGCACACATGCAATACACATGTAAGCCAAACGCGCTGCTGAGAGCCACGTGGCAGGACAAGGTTCCACCAATGAAACAGCGCGTGCGTGGCAGGGATGACCTGGCTACCTAGAGCTTGGAGTGAGAAGCTGCTACGTTGTAACTGCATTCATTGGAGCCTAGCGTGTGACACTGCCACGTGTTCTGTGTGTGAGACTGCCACGTGTCAGCAGCACTCACTGGAGAGCGCCTGCTGGATCCACTGCCGCCACTCCCCGACCTCCTCCTTCCGCCCCTCCCCTCCGCCTCCCGCCTCCGCCCCGCCTTCCCCCGACCCCCCGCCACCACCGCCCGCAATCTGACCCGCGCTGGCTGCTGCTGGGGCTGGGAGCGGGGCGAAGTGGAATGGCGCTGCAACGGGGAAGAGGGCGAGACGAGGAGAGGGATAGGCATGGTTGAATGAAAGGTGAGGTGCGAGATGGTGCGTAGTAAACTGGGAGGGAGGAGGGGGCTTAGAGCGCAATGAAGATGACGTCACTAAAGCCACGATTCGCTGGCCTTCTCTCAAGCCGCGACGCGCCGACGTGGCAGCCGCCCGCCAGGCTAACTGAGAACAATGCGACAGCGCGAGTGTGCAGCGGGAAATGTGCTTGCGCGAGTGTGCCGTGGCGATTGCGACAGCGCGAGGGAGCAGCGGCGCATGCGACGGCGCGAGTGTGCCGTGGCGAAACGCCTAACGCGAGTGAGCCGCGGCGAACCCTCAATGTCACGAATGTTTCACACTCGTGCCGAGTGCGAGATGCGTCTTAGCAATCGTGGAGCTATGGGCAACGTAACCCTAAAGAATCTGGGCGCGACGCGCCATCGCATAGGATCTTGCTAAGGCCGTACGTGGTCGTCCCGATGGCATTAGATTGTACTTTATTCTCGTCATTAGTAGATTCCTAAGGCTTTGTGCGGCAATGTGGTTGCGTTGACGACAATGTTCACGCACCGGACGTTGTTATCGAGCTGCGCGTACGTCCAGTGCGGTTTGTTGGCGAATAGCTCTTGCTCAGCGACTATAATAGTAGTTCTTAGATAGCGGGTCTAATCTCTGGCGTTTTGGGACAAGTTTCTCTGGGCTAGTGGGTCATGTTTGTTGAGGTTGGTGTTGGGCGATATTTCCGTGCGATGTTCGTAGGGCTGAAACGTCGTTGCTACAGTGCTTTTGGTTGGCGAAAGTTGAGTTTGGGCCTTGTGTATTGACCTTGTTGGCCCCTGGTGGGAACCGGGTTACACCCAACCAAGGTTAGGAAGCTTGAACCAGTTTCGTGCTTCTTGACCCTCCGGTTTTAAAACCAGGGTACACATTCAACGCGACTCCAGGCTAAATTTTGGGCGGCATGTTTGCGGGAACTGCTGATTGGTTGACGAGTAGCGAATAAATAGTTGAGAATGGGCGAGCATGGGGCTTTTCGTCCGTGAGAGATGAGGCTTGGCAGGGGAGAAATTGATAACACTTGGATCTAGAAATTGGGGATCAAGGGGAGGGCAACTGGGTTGGCGGAAAGGGGAAAGGGGGTGAGACGATATTGTGGGGGAAGGGGAAACAATTTCGGTGGGAGCGGAATAGGTATGGGGAGGGGGGAAACGAATTGGCGGAAGCACATTCGATGACTTCGGTTTACATTTGCCAAATCTCGAGGGTTCAAATGTTCACCTGCTGAAGCGAACACTCCCCCCAGATATTCCTAAATCACTGAGTAACCCTGAGGTCAAAGGTTAAAACCAGGGTGCACATTCAACGCGGTTCGGCTTGAGATGTTGGGAAGGGGGTTTGGAGAAAAACAGTGATTGGCTCACGAGGGGCGACAAAAAAATGATTCCGCTAGAGCTTCGGGCATTTCGTAGGTGGCGGGAGGGGGTGAAATGGCGGGAGTGGGTGAAACCGAATGGCGGGAGGGATGAAACAGATTGGCGGGAAGGGGGGGAAACGAAATTGCGGGGGAGGGGGGAAACAAAATTGCGGGGGAGGGGGGAAACGAATTTCGACGGGGAGGGGGAAATGAAATTGCGGGGGCGTGGGGAAACGAAATTGCGGGGGAGGGGGGAAACGAATTTCGACTTGAAGGGGTTGAAAGCACACCTCGTAACCCACTCAGTCAATGGATAACCTTTGATGCACATTCAGCTGAATGTGCACCCCGGTTTTAAAACCAGGGTGCACATTCAACGCGGTTCGGCTTGAGATGTTGGGAAGGGGGTTTGGAGAAAAACAGTGATTGGCTCACGAGGGGCGACAAAAAAATGATTCCGCTAGAGCTTCGGGCATTTCGTAGGTGGCGGGAGGGGGTGAAATGGCGGGAGTGGGTGAAACCGAATGGCGGGAGGGATGAAACAGATTGGCGGGAGGGGGGGGAAACGAAATTGCGGGGGAGGGGGGAAACAAAATTGCGGGGGAGGGGGGAAACGAATTTCGACGGGGAGGGGGAAATGAAATTGCGGGGGCGTGGGGAAACGAAATTGCGGGGGAGGGGGGAAACGAATTTCGACTTGAAGGGGTTGAAAGAACACCTCGTAACCCACTCAGTCAAGGGATAACCTTTGATGCACATTCAGCTGAATGTGCACCCCGGTTTTAACCTTTGACAGAAATCCAATTGAATGTGCACCCTGGTTTTAAGTTTAGGCAACCTGCGCTTTCGACGGGTGGTTTTCGAGGAGGCTGTCCTCTGGTCGGCTAGCCCATCGACGAGCTCTGGTCGACGGGGTACTGTTCGACGCGCTCGTCCTTGATCTGCTAGTGAGTCGCGCGGTCTCTGACGGATGGGGTACTTTTTAAGGAGCCCCGTTCTCGGATCGAAGGGCGCTGTTCGGCGAGCCTCGTCCCGGCGAACTGGTCGACTCGATACACGTGACTACGAAACTTTGTGAAGGCATGCGAAATTCGCTCAGGAGGTTTTAGCGAAATTTGACATGCGGAACGGCATCACATGTTCGACGGTAGACATCTGACGAAACCCTCGGAACGTTTTCTACCTGGCACCTGCGCAAAGTCTCTGACGCTACAACTGTCTACCTGCACCTACTCGGCAGGTGTGCACCTGCGTGCGGATATTCACATGCGAATGTAGCGCTGGCAGGCCGCCCTGCTTCAGCGTTGGCGAACCCCTCTGATGCTGCGCTGGCAATTCGCCTTGCAGAATGCTTGCTAGGGGTTGCATGCCATTCTAGTCATATCGACTTGCATGCCTCATTTTGTACTCCAATTCTGAATTCTCAATGTTTTTTTTCCATTTTTTTTTTTGGAAACTCTTGCCAAATTTCTTTGTGAAAACAGCAAGTAGTAAGAACTCTGCTGGAGCACTACGATCACCCGCACAACCCCGTGCCCTCCTCCGTAGTCCACTCCCATTGTAGGGCGACACTCCGCATTGGGCAGGGCGGCGCGCGGGCTGCAGGACAGGGCAGCGCGCAGGCTGCAGGGCAGGGCAGTGCGCGGGCTGCAGGGCAGGGCGGCGCGCGGGCTGCAGGGCTGCGCGGGCAGGGCAGCGCGCGGGCTGCAGGGCGTGCGGGCAGCAGGGCAAGGCAGCGCGCGGGCTGCAGGGCGTGCGGGCAGCAGGGCAGGGCAGCGCGCGGGCTGCAGGGCAGGGTTGCAAGCGGGCAGGTTGCGGGCAGCTGCGCGCGCGGGTAGTGCCTAGGGCAGCGCCCAAGCCAGGGCAGGGCAGCGTGCAGGACGCTGTGAGGGCAGGGCATTTACGATCAGGCAGGGCCGGGCCCGAAAAAACGGGTAGTTCGTACGGTTGGTGGGCCCTAACAGAGCGGTCCTATGGAGGGACCTGCTCTGAATACCATTTCATATATAGCATGCAAGAATGGTGGACTAGAAGCATGAGATGAGTACAAGTACTAGGTCTAATCCTAGAATGTTGTACTAAGTAGAGGCTACCCCACTACAGCCTACAGATATACAAATACAGTTTCATAGGGGGTAGTGCAAGGAAGTTTCTCGACATTCCTTACTGCACACAACAACGCGTACAGGACCAATCGTTTCTTCTCCCGTTTTTGCTTAGTGGTTTCGCATGTCACTTTTGCCAAGCCCGCACTGCTACGGTTGACCTACGCTTCGGGACTAGCCCGAACCTCGCTGCCAGCATTGCACTAGCTCGTTCACACGCACTACGTTACCATTTGCTTACTTTCGCAATAAGAGTCCGATCACATGTTCGCTCACATTGTACGTACTCGTTTGATTTTTTAGTGTAACCTTCACTTGCTCGTTCGATTGCACCCGTAACATGTTGTAATAGAACTCCAATTTCTAATTCGCTCCTATCAAACCCTCAATTGCACAATGGGGGCAAAGCAATTCATGGAACAAAAAAGGATACGACAAATTATGGGACAGTGTGGAAATAATAAAGTGAGATTCCAACCATTATGCGCTGCTCTTCTGTACAAAAACAAGCATGTTTATTGCAACAAGTGCAATAAGCAGAGTTTATGGTCACTTGCATACAACAGTTCAGTTATGTTACGGTAGTCTTCTGTGCTTGCGTTGCCATTGTCACAATCTCCCCTGCTGCCGCCGCCGCTGCCGCTGCTGTTGCTGCTGCTGCTGCTACTGGTGGTGGTGGTGGAGTGGACTCACATGAGGCCAAGGGCAGAGAGCTCTTGCACCAAGTCTGGAGGCAGGGGCTTGGGGTCAGCGCATCTGCTCAAGTCTACCACCACGAATTCCTGCCGCAGGGAGAGCGAATGGGAGGTGCCATGGGTGGAGCGAGCGATGCGCGAGGGAGGGAGTGAAGAGAGGAGAGAGTGAGGAGTGGGGGAGTAGGGAAGGGGGAGGAGGGGGGAGGTGAGTCGACTCAAAACTCGCGAGGGAGGGAGTGAAGGAAGGAGAGAGTGACGAGTGGGGGATAGGGAAGGGGAAGGAGAGGAGAGGAGGGAGGGGAGGGAGGGAAAGGTGGGAGGGGGAAAGAGGCTTGGTAGGAAAGAGGAGGAAGGGAACAGTGGCGAGGTTAGCAGGGAGGGAGCGGATTATACCTTGGTTGGTAAGCAGGCCTATGTGCAAGATGCGGAGGGGAAGGAAAGAGACGTGTGGGAGAGTTGAAGGAACGGAAGAGAAGCGAGGAGGTGCAGGGGCGTACCTTGGTGTGCTGGCCTCTGTGCAAGACGCCAAGGGGGAAAGACGTGCAGGGGCGTACCTTAGTAAGCTGGCCTCTGTGCAGTACGTGCGCATGCCTCTCTGTGATGCAGTCGCTGCAGAGCACAGCCATGAGTGCACTGTACACGATGCCTAGCAGTGCCAGTAGGGACGCTGGGAGTGAGTGAGGGAGGGGATGGGGAGCGCAGGGACGGGGAGCAAGGGGGTCAGAGAGGGAAAGAGGGAAAAGACGGGAAAGCGAGTGACTCGCTGCGGAGCACAGGCATGAGCACAGGCATGAGCACAGGCATGAGCACAGGCATGAGCACAGGCATGAGCACAGGCATGAGCACAATGTGACAGTACACACGAGCCCTAGTAGTGCCTGCAGAGACGGTGGGAGGGAGGGCCGTGGGGAGGGCATGGACCGGGGAGCAAGGGATCAGAAAGGTAGAGAGAGGGGAGGCAAGAGAGAAAGAAAGTTCCTGCAAAGCACGGCCATGCGCGCCCTGCACACGAGCCCTAGTAGTGCCAGCAGTGACACTGGTGGGCGGCGTGATGGACAGGGGGAGCGCAAGGGAGAGAATACACACCTCACGGCCGCGCTTCCATACATGCACACACATGCACACCTACACGAATCCGTGCACACAGAATCTCATAAGCATACTAAGTCCGGGGGCAGAGGAGGAGGGAAGAGCTGACCAGCAAAGGAGAAGAACTCGTGGGGGCGGTCCTGGAAGCCCAGTGCGTCCCTGAGCTGGCGCCCAAACACCCGGTATGTGAACACTCCCAGTGCCCCCACCAGCTGCACCGCCACAGGCACAGGCACGGGCACAGGCACGGGCACAGGCACAGGAACGGGCACAGGCACGGGCACGGGCACAGGCACGGGCACAGGCACGGGGACGGGCACAGGCACGGCCCACAGCACCAATGTGGGACGCGTGAGAGGTTGGGTTTGTGAAGTAAGGGAATGGAAAAGGGGTGGGAGGAAGGGTGGGGGAGGAAGGAGAGGGAGGAATGGAGCATGAGGAGAATGAGAGCGTTAGGTGAGAGGGAGAATGAGAGCGTGAGAGGGAGAATGAGAGCGTGAGATGAGAGGGAGAATGAGAGCGGGAGAGGGAGAATGAGAGCGGGAGAGGGAGAATGAGAGCAGGAAAGGGAGAATGAGAGCGGGAGAGGGAGAATGAGGGCGGGAGAGGGAGAATGAGAGCGGGAGAGGGAGAATGAGAGCGGGAGAGGGAGAATGAGAGCAGGAGAGGGAGAATGAGAGCAGGAGAGGGAGAATGAGAACAGGAGAGGGAGAATGAGAGCGGGAGAGGGAGAATGAGAGCGGGAGAGGGAGAATGAGAGCGAGAGAGGGAGAATGAGAGCGGGAGAGGGAGAATGAGAGCGGGAGAGGGAGAATGAGAGCGGGAGAGGGAGAGAGCGGGAGAGGGAGAATGAGAGCAGGAGAGGGAGAATGAGAGCGGGAGAGGGAGAATGAGAGCGGGAGAGGGAGAATGGGAGCGGGAGAGGGAGAATGAGAGCGGGAGAGGGAGAATGAGAGCGGGAGAGGGAGAATGAGAGCGGGAGAGGGAGAATGAGAGTGGGAGAGGGAGAATGAGAGTGGGAGAGGGAGAATGAGAGCAGGAGAGGGAGAATGAGAGCGGGAGAGGGAGAATGAGAGCGGGAGAGGGCGAATGAGAGCGGGAGAGGGAGAATGAGAGCGGGAGAGGGCGAATGAGAGCGGGAGAGGGCGAATGAGAGCGGGAGGTCACAACAGCATGTACCAGGAGCACGAGGGTGACGAGTGCTGCATGGTCCCTCAGCAGCACCGCTCTAAACCGCAGTCGGTGCCAGGAGCGGTCGCGGGGCAGGTGTGGGCGCAGGGAGAAAGGCGCACGGCACTCGGAGCAGCGTGAGAATGCTGAACCCTGCTGTGATGTGGTGGGGAGGAGGTGTGGATAGAGGGCGGCAGGGGAGAGGGAGGGGGGGAATGGGCATGGGAAGATGCAGGCGGAGGGGCAGGGGCAGGCGGAGGGGCAGGGGCAGGGGCAGGGGCAGGGGCAGGGGCAGGGGCAGGGGCAGGGGCAGGGGCAGGGGCAGGGGCAGGGGCAGGGGCAGGGGCAGGGGCAGGGGCAGGGGCAGGGGCAGGGGCAGGGGCAGGAGAGGGGCAGAGGGAGTGGGAGACAGGGGAGGGAAGAGGCACGGGCGTGAGAATGCAGAAGCCTGCTGTGATGGGTGATGGAGCCGAGGTGGATAGGGAGCGGGGGGGCGAGGAGATGGAAGGAGGTGCATGGCAGGGGAAAACGAAGGAAGTGGAAGGAGAGGAGAAAGAAATCGCTGATGGAGAGATGGGGCGGAATGGCGGGGTAGGGGTAGGAGGGAGAGCACGTGGGGTAAGGAGGGAAGGAGGGGGGAATGACAGCAGGAGGGCAGGCAGCAAGGGGAACCGGGACCGCATGAGTCACAATGGACAGTGGACGGTATCCCACCAGACCGCACACCCCACTACTACCGCGCCCCACCGCAGTGCACCTTGGCAGCCCTCCAAGCGTCAAGGCAGGCGCGGTGCACGAAGCGCTGAGTCCCACGGCACTGGCAGGGTGCTATGAGGCGGCGACCTGGTGCACGTGGGGGGAGAACAGGGGGCAGGGCGGAGAGGCACGCAGGTGCGGGGATGGTGGCTTCTAAGCCGCTCAACATGCCTCCTGCATCATGGCGCTTTTCTCACAGGGTTTCGGGTTTGGGGAGTGGAGGGGAGGGTACGGGAGTGGAGGCAGGAGAGGGAGGGGTGGGGAGGGGAGGGGAGGGTAAGGGAGTGGAGGGGAGGAGAGGGAGGGGAGGGGAAGGGTGGGGAGGGGAGGGGAGGGGCGGGTGAGGAGGGCAGGGCAGGGCATGGGAAGGGGGGAGGGGAAGGGTGCGGAGGGGAGGGGAAGGGTGCGGAGGGGAGGGGAAGGGAGGGGAGGGGAGGGGAGGGGAGGGGAGGGGAGGGGAGGGGGAGGGGAGGGGAGGGGGGGGGGAGGGGAGGGGAGGGGAGGGGAGGCGAGGGGAAGGGAGTAGAAGGGAGAGGAGGGGAAGGGAGGGGTAGGGAGGGGAGAAATGAAGAGGGGTGGGGAGGGGAAAAATGAGGAGGGGTGGGGAATGAGTGTGCAGGTGATGGTGATGAGGAAGGCGAAAATGATATCATGTTTCTAAGTGATATGCCATGGTGCAGCAGAGAGACGATCATGCGATTCCTCAATTCACCCGTTCTCCCATTTACACACCCCACCCCTCCAACCCTTTTCCCCAATCGTTGCCTCCACACACCTTCCTCACTTCCCTCCCCATTTTCACCCCCCTCCACGTGTGCGCATGTGCGGCTATCATACCATCAGCCTCCAGGCATATCCGGCATTGCTGCGTGCTCTCGTCCTCCTCCTCTTTCTCCTCCCGCCCCCCTTCCTCCACTGCGTTCCCTCCACCGTCCCTCGTCCTGCCACCGCCATCATCCCATTCACCCACCCCGCTCCCCTCCTTCACCACCCTCTCCCCTAGCTTTCCCTGCTCCACACTTCCCTCACTCCCAACCACAGCAGAGCACAGGGCGGCAGTTGTTTCGTCCGCGGGACTAGCAGCACCGCCTGGAGGCGGCCCGCGGAGCTCCGCCGCGCCTGCTGCTTCTTCCCCCCCCCTGCGCCTTGCTAGTAACGCCTCCGCCTCCCCTGTCTCCCCCGTCTCCCCCCCTTCCGCCTCAGCGTCCCGCGCAGGTAGTTCCGCGTCCATGCGCGAGCGGGCTAGCAGCGTCAAAGGCATCGCGGAAACGAGAGATGCGCGGGGAGACGGACGGAGAGGCGCGCGGAGAGGGCGGCGGGGAGGCGTTGAGTCAACTCAAAGTCGCCACGGGTAGCGAGCCGGGTAGGATCGGTCCGCCTGTGAAATGCTCTCAAATGGCGGAGATTTCTTTTGGTGCTGTGTTAATCAGGCGAGAAGAGCCTCCTTTGAGATCGAATTCGGAGATTTCTCAAATATTGGATCACTCCGCCCGATTTGGAGATGATCTCGAATGGTGGAGCTGAGTATTCCTGGCGCGAAGAGCCTCTTCGGGAGATTTCGCGGCGCCTCAAAAAGCGGCTCGAGGAACGGTAGTTTGGATATACGGTGGCGACAAAAGGCTCGTCGCTCAGACGACTGTGAGTGTTTAAGGCCTCCGCAGCCCACTTGTCCGTTACTGACAGCTCGTACGACGGTCTGCTCTTGAGTCGACTCAAAAGCACGACGGTCTGAGAAGAGGTTTCGATTCCCCCCTTTCCAACCGAGCCAGCATCCAGGGAGGAACGAGAAACGAGGACTTTGTACAGTATCGCGGCACGCGGTGTAGCTGCTGGCTGAGTGCGCCTTGGAACTATCGCAGCGCGAGGGCCCCTCGAGGACGGCAGAATCAGATTACGCCGCTGTTAGCGGTTCACCATGTTGGAGCGGTTGCTACGGAATAAGCCGACGCCGGAGCAGAAACGCTAATTGATGCACTACTAAAAGAGCGGCGGTTTCCGTTTTGGTCTGGACGTTTCCATAATCTACTCAACATCACGTGACGTGACGTGACGCCTCGAAGGTAACAAGACGCGAAACCGCTGGATTGAGGCTGCGATTTTACGAACCAAGTTCGACCTATGTGTGATCCCCCCAACTTTCTACGACTAGAACCTTCCAACAAGGTTGAATACTGACTGACAACGGCAACAAGTGCGACCGCTTACGATTTGCGCTGAGCATCGCCATCCGTCATCGTGGACCGTCGTTATGATATCGACGGTTCTCATTTCCAGTCTGTGTGATGTCAGAAAATCGTACACGTCTCCCGATATGCTATTGGCTACGACGTGTATTGGTGACCCGCAGCATGATGTGTTCGATTCGAACGCAAGTTGCCCAGGATGCCACCTGAGTAGGCGTTCCCACGGTTTGGACGACAAGCGAGTCTGCCCACGCGGCTCGTGATTTGGAGGGATGGTGTCCATTGTGGGGTACTGCCCCACTCTGGACACCGCAGTGATTTATGCCCGAATATCGCAAATTCGGCTACAGTCTCACATCCAATCACAGAGAAATACGATACTTCGCCAACCATTGCGAATTCCAACATGAATTTTCAATGTATTTTTCCAAGTAATTCTGTTTGTTCAAGCGTATAGTTGACTTCGGTTTTTGTACGGGGAGAGGGAGAGTTCTCGATTTTTGAAACGCTTTCGCCCCAAAAACGATTTGTTCCCCTGTCCTTCGAGTGCACTTCCCACCGTGGTTTGCGGATGTAATCGTCAGACGTTCGATCGGGTAACCATGACGGATCTTACGACCCAGATTGTTTGCACAGTGGTGTCCAGACCTGGAGCCGCAACCATTCAAATTTTACAACATTGGAAATTTGCGAGTCGCGTGGGCAGACTCCTTGTCGTCCAAACCGTGAGAACGCCCCCGGTCACGCAAGTGTCACTCGCTGCAGCGAAAAGCAGGCAAACTGTCGTCTTGTCGGTGGTGTGTTTGTCAGTGAGGTTCGGTGTCTTCGCTGTAGGTGCGATTTGATTTCGCTAAGACTTGGTGACTTTATGCCTTTCAAACGCTACAAATACAATTATACAACGTTCCACAGCACCCTGTTCATGCTAAAATGTCACAAACACATGATCCTGTAAATCACCACAATGCAAAAGAAGCTGATCGCACCACGACCATGCATGCCTTGGCTTACAGTTATCTGCTACAATTCACACCCCGGAACTGCTCGCTGCTAAGTACGGAGTGGCAAAAAGCAAGGAACCTCCAGTTTGACACAGGTGTGTTACTGCAACACCTGTCATAACTACCCCCTCTTACCACCCAGCTCCTTTCGCCGTTTACTGCTCCCTGCACAGTACCCGCTGCCCACTGCCCACTGCCCACTGCATAACACTCACTGCTCTGACCAACTGCTCACCCTGCTGTTCGCATTTGCCCTGGCCCCTTCACCATTCATCGCTGCCCCTGACTGTGTCTGCCAATGCTACTACAAGCACACATGCAAGCAGATCTAGGTCAGGGGCCGCCAGCACGGAGGGAACAGCGGAGGCAGGAGCAGAGGGACAGGTGGGCCATGCTCGGGAAACAAGCACTGCAACAGCAGAAGGAGCAGCCACCACAGCAGAAGCAACAGCAGCAGGTGGTGCCAACCACAACAGCCGTGGCACCAGCACCCCACAGCGTCAGGTGAAAGATCTTCAGGTAGTCAGGTCAGGCAGGAGGCCGAGCATATCCCGAGGTACCTCAAAACTCAGCAGACAGCCAGGGGAAAAACAGGAATAAGCTGGAGTCACGCCTCAGGAATTAACAGCAAGACAGGAGAAGGTGAGCCGGGGCATCGCAGGCAGCTGGTCTCTGATTCCAGGATGAGCCGTTCCCGATGCAGAGCCCAGCCACAGCACGGTGATGAGCTATGGGATTCGAGCACGCTCTGCCAACTGCCCAGGAGCTTGCTGGTGGGTGGCGGTGCCTGGTTCAGGTTCAGGTTCAGGTTCAGGTTCAGGTTCAGGTTCAGGTTCAGGTTCAGGTTCAGGGTTCACAGGTGCGCGGCACTGCTCAAGCCGATGCTAGGCAGCCAAGGTGCAGCGTGGTGCAGTCATATCATATGGGTCGGACGCACCGCCGCTGTCACAAGGAGACTTGTGAATCAAACTGAAGAGTCACCTTGTGCCGTGGTGTGACATGCTTGGGAGGGACGTACAGCACCGCTGCCACGGCTCCACCCTCTTGCTCCCTCCACCAGACAAGCAAACGGACCCACACCCCACTGCTTCTCCTTGCTCCTCCGACCCTTCTCTCCCCACCTGCTCCTGCTGCTGCTGCTCCTGCTGCTGCTCCTGCTTCTGCTCCTGCTGCTGCTTCTGCTCCTGCTTCTGCTCCTGCTGCTGCTCCTGCTTCTGCTCCTGCTGCTGCTCCTGCTGCTGCTCCTGCTTCTGCTCCTGCTGCTGCTTCTGCTCCTGCTGCTGCTCCTGCTGCTGCTCCTGCTGCTGCTTCTGCTCCTGCTTCTGCTCCTGCTTCTGCTTCTGCTGCTGCTCCTGCTGCTGCTCCTGCTGCTGCTCCTGCTGCTGCTCCTGCTGCTGCCACCGCTGCTGCTGCTGCTGTCCCTGCTGCTGTCCCTGCTACTGTTCCTGCTGCTGCTCCTGCTGCAACCCCACCTGCTTCCCTGCCGCTGCTCCTGCTGTGCATGCTTGCAGCACTCCACATGCCTCCTCCTCCTCCCCCTCACACAGTCCCCTTCCACATCACACATCCGTGCACCGATCCCCTCTCGTCCCTCACCCGCACTGCAAACCGGCGAACGGACGCACTTCCAGCAGGTGCAAGGCACAGGCATAGAAATGCAGAGAGATCACTGGGGTTTAACATCACGCCCTTGCAATGCTTTTGAGTCGACTCAAAAGCAGATCACTGGGGTTTAACATCACGCCCTTGCAATGGACCTGCCAGTCCAACCCTGCGTGAGCCATGGCTACCACCGCCAAGGACGGCTGCGGAGAAGTGACTTTTGAGTCGACTCAAAAGCTACCACCGCCAAGAACGGCTGCGCGGAGAAGTTGGGCGCAATATTGAGGGCAGCGGTGTGTGCTGAGACGATAACATGATGGACTCGTTGGCTTCGCTCCCTCATGCTGATGCCACACCGCAAGGGCACCACTTGGAGATCACGGTGCGCATGAATGAAACCGGAAGAATAACCAGAACGAAAAAAAGAAAAGAAGAAGAACAAAAAATGGAAAAAGGAGAAAAAAAAGAAAACCTGGTATCGCGCAACACTTCTCCCTCAGGTCCCGGAAGGCTGCTCTGCCATCCTGGGCGAGTGCAACACTCCTGGCTGGCCTGCACCACACCGCACCGCACCTCACCGCCTCCGGTTCAACCTGGCCTGGCTGTTGCTAGAAAAGTCCGACAGTGACCCATCCACCACTCCCAGGTTGTTCCTCCCAGGCCGCTCCCTCTCTTTCTCCGCCCCTCCGTGCCCCCCCTGCTGATCCCGTGCTCTCACAAGCAATACAGGCTGAGCTCCCCTGCCCTGCCCTCCCATTCCCCCTCCACCTGCTGCTGCTGCTGCTCCTCCTCCTCCTAAAATCCCTGCTCCTCCTGCTCCTCTCCCCTGCTGCCCCTGCTGCCACTGCACATACCCACCACTTCCTCCTCCCGCTCCCCCTCCCCCCACTCCTCCTCCCCATCCCCCTCCCGTCCCCCCACCTCCCCCTGCAAACCCCACAGCAGCAGGCGCAAACGGCCTCTCCTCTTCCGCCCGCTCATTATACTCCAGCACGCGTCTCTTGATATCCTGTCTCTCCTTCTCCTCCTCCTCCTCCTTGCGCCGCGTCGCCACCGCAATAGCACTGTCACTAGGAACCATCAACTCCCTCGCCTGCTGCTTGTTCCCTCTCTTCACCAGCACCCGGAAAACAGTCATATCCGGCCCCTTCTCATCCCCTCCTCTCCCCCTCCCTCCTCTCCCCCCCCCCTCTCCCCCTTCATCATCAGCATCATCCCCATCATCCACCTTCCCTGCTCCACCCCCCCCTCTCCTCCCCGTTCCCCCCCCACCACCACCACCACCACCCCCTCCCGCACTCGCACCCGAGCTCCCATCGAGCAAGCTCATGGGAATCGATATGTTCAGCACGCCCGCACCCCGCTTCTCCAGCTTCCTCTCTGCAAGGCTCTCCTGCATGAGCGCTCGAAACTCCTTGTCAAAGTCTTCTAGCTCCTCCGGATCCACCTCCGCTTCTTTCCTCCCCCCGACCAGCTTCACTTTGTCGTCATCCCCCTCCCCTTCCTCCGCCTCGCTTGCTTCCCCCCCCGCGCCCCCCTCCCCCTCCGTCTCCCCTTCGTCATCGTCGTCCTCTCCTCCCCCGTCCTCCCCATCCCCTGTCTCATCCCCGTCGTCCTCCTCCCCTCCCTCCTCCTCATCCCCCCCCACAGTCTCCTCCTCGCTATCACTCCTCTCCTCCTCCCCTCCCTCCCCCGCCTTCCCCCCTTGCTCCATCTGCACTTCAACATTCTCAGGGATAACCCCAAGCCCCCCCCCTCCTCCCCCACCTCCTCCCGCTGCTCCTCCCATCCCCGCTGCAGCCCCAGAAGCCCCACCAGCACCAGCCCCGTCCCCTCCTCTCCCGCCGCCCCCTCCCCCGCCCTTGCCAGCGGCCCTCTCAGCGTCCTGCAGCAGCTGCGCCTGCGCCTCTTCCAGAGTGGCGAATCGCTTCATGCGCGGCCGCAGCTTGGCGAATAGATCCTGAACGACGGCCGGCGCCACAAGGGAGCAGAGAATGCGAGATTGCGGAGAGACCACGACGAGGTTTATGGCCCAAGACCCAGAGAACTGAAGGAAGAAAGAACTGAAAGGCTCACGCGGAGATTCACTCAGCAGTGAGTGCACCCGTGACAGTCATTCTCGTTGTAAGGCGATGGGCTCACCCACACCTGGATCCCCACAGGGATTAAGACCGGAGGCATCTCATTCACATGCAATTCATTCAAACTCCACGTCAACTGGCAGGGAGGGCTTTGCAAACACCTAGGCCTGGTAGAAACCTCTGTGTGCAAGCCCCTACCCTGCCCTCCACGTGCCGTATCCAGCACCTTCTCCTCCCCCCCCGTCCCCAACACTAAACCCCCTCCCTCTCCACCTGCAAGCCAAACTCCACGTCGAGTGGCACGGAGGGCTTGGCGAGCATGTAGGCCTGGAAGAGCCACGTCCGTCTCCACAGCCTTACTAATACACACAACAACCCACGACACGACAACCCCCCAGAATTTACCACAATCCACCACAACCCACCTGCAGGTCAAACTCCACATCAAGTGGCACGGAGGGCTTGGCGAGCATGTAGGCCTGGAAGAGCAGCAGGAAGCGGTCGAGGCGGCGCCGCGATGAGCCGCGGTCAAAGAAGTGGCCGCACGTGGCGAGGAGCGTCGCTGCCATGCGGATGCGGAAGGAATCGTCCGGTGGGTCCAGCGTAAGGTGCTGTTGGGAGGGGAGAGATTGCGAATGCGGATGGAAGGAGACAAGAGAGGAGCGGAGGAGAAGGGGGCGGATGAGCGAGGGTGAAAGAGTTTGAAAAGTGGTCGCAGGTGGCGAGAAAGGTTGCTGCCATGCGGATGTGGAAGGAACTGTCAGGGGGGTCTAAGGTGACGTGCTGAAAGGAGAGGAGGACAGGGGGAATGGGGATGGGGATGGGTGGAGAGAGGAATGTAGGGGAGGGGAAGGGAGGGGAGAAAAGGAGGGGATGAGATTCGGAGGAAGAGCTTTTGGAAAAGCGCCAGCAGGTCGTGAGCACTGTACTGTATTACACAGCAGGTGCGTGGCATGCTTCTCGGGTGCACCGCACAATACCACACTCGACCGCATTGCACCGGCATACCACACTGGCAGCACAGGACTTGCCTCGGGCGAGTAAGCGCCAAAGAAGAGCAGCAGGTGCAGCGTGTCAAAGACCAAAGACTCGCCAAGTAAAAGCAGTGTGCACCACACTGGACCGCTCTACACCTCATACCACACCACCCAACACACGCACCTCGGGGTATCAGCGCCGAAGAAGAGCAGCAGGTGCAGCGTGTCAAAGACGAGGTGCGAGTCCACCACACCACACAATAGCTGTACAGCTCGCCCAGGAAAAGCAGCGGCGCACCGCACTGCACTCCACCGCTGTACACCCCGTACCACACAGCACCCCACACATACAACCCCTGACTGGTCCCCGCCGTACCTCGGGGGTATCAGCGCCGAAGAAGAGCAGCAGGTGCAGCGTGTCGAAGACGAGGTGCGAGTCCACCACGCGGTAGCTGTACAGCTCGCCCAGGAAGCGCAGCGCTGTGATGCGCCGCTGCTGGTAGCTGCTGTCTGGGACCTCCAGGCCCAGCCGAATGTCCTCCATTAGCTGTGGGGGGAGAAGCGGCCGGGAGGTGGGGGAGACAGGGAGCGAAAGGGGAAGAGTGGTGGGGTGCTGGTGCGTGCTGCCTGGTGCCTCTATGCCAAATAAGATGTCCTCCATTGTCTGTGGGAAGGCGGAGAGGGAGCGGAGGTAGGGAAGAGGGATTTTCCCAGTGCGAAGGAGGAGGAGAGATGACGACTAAAGGGAGGCGAAAGACCAGGAAAGGGGTGCTGGTGCACTGCTGTTAGGCGCATCCAACACAGAATTACCTCCCTCTTTTCCCCCTCGCTCCTTTCCCACCCCTCTCCTCGCACACTCCCTCCCTACCCCTATCCGTCCACCCACCCACGTTTCCTTCCTCCCATCCCTTGTCCTCCGTCCCTCCCTCCCTGTTCCATCTTCCCCTCCCCCCCCCACCACTCCGACCCCATCCCCACCCTCACCTGGTCCGCCATGGCCACCCCCACAGATTCTCTGAATCTCTTGAGGCGCCTCAAATCTCCCCTCCCACTCCCCCCCCCCTCCCCCGTCTCCCCAACCTCCTCACCTGGTCAACCACGGCCACCCCGACAAATTCTCTGAATCTGGACAGAGCGGCGACGAGAGAGGCGAGGAGGTGGATCTGGTTGAAGCGCGCGCGGTGGGCCTTCACCAGACACCGCACCACGTACCCCTCGCACCTCCCCTTCCTCGCCCCATCCCTCTACTGCTCGTTGCTCCGTCCCATCCCCACTCAACCACCTCGCTCCCTCCCTCCCTCCTTCCATCCTGCTCGACCCCCACTTCCCCCGTCCCTCAACCACACACACCCCCCCCCTTCTCTCACCTGATCAACCACGGCCACCCCGACAGATTCTCTGAATCTGGACAGAGCAGCGACGAGCGAGGCGAGCAGGTGGATCTGGTTGAAGCGTGCGCGGTGGGCCTTGATCAGACACCGCACCACGTACCCCTCGCACTCGCCCCACGGAAGCTTCCTCAGCTGCCGCAGAACCTTCTCGACGGTGGATTTGCTGAGGTCAGCGTAGAGCAGCTTGCGGATGTACTGTGGATAGGATGGGGGGGAGGGAGAGGTACGGGAGGAGAAAGGGAGGGGGGGAGAGGGGGAAGGGAGGGAGGGCAGGAGGTGACAGAGTAGGGAATGGGATGGTGAGAGGAAAGCAGATGCCGTAGGTGCCCTTGCTGAGGTCAGCATAGAGCAGCTTGCGGATGTACTGTGGGGAGGATGGGGGAGAGAGGGGCGCAGGGCGGAGGAGGGACTGCAAGGAGAGGCGGGGAAAGGGAGAGAGAGGGGAGAAGGGAGAGGGGAGAGGAGGAGAGGGGAAAGGGAAGAGGGGGAGGGGGAGAGGGAGAAGGGGAAGAGCAGCTTGCGAAAGAATGCAGTGAATAAAGAAGGGGAGAGTATAAGGGGAGGGGTGACTGGATGGGATGGGTGGAGGGGGGAAAGTGGGGGGAACGGGAGGAGAGATGGGGAGGGGAGACGGGGAGTGGAGAGGGGGGACGGAACAGGAGCTTGCAAATGCACTTAAAGCTACATACGCATGCTCAGAGCAGTGAAGAGTCTCAGAATACGTATGTGTAAAAAACCCGTTGCACGTGCCAGATGCAGGGCAGGCAGGCCACACAGGCAGCCGCCCCTGTGTAGAGAGGGTGTTTTTGAGACGTCTCAAAAACCACACAGGCAGCCGCCCCTGTACATCACGCTGAGGTTCTACATATCCTCCTCACCTCACCCCCACTGCAGCCTCCCTGGCCCTCCAAGTACCCTTCCCCCCGGCACAGCAACACCCACACCCCTCGGCCCCCACACCACACCACCACCACACATAAACACACTTCCCCCACCCCCACCACCACACATAAACACACTTCCCCCACCCCCACCACCACACATAAACACACTTCCCCCACCCCCACCTCCACACAAAGAGACGCATCCCCGTCCCATCCCCCACCACACACTCGCCTGCCTCTCCGCCCATGCCTTCGTCCGGCCCACCTTACCCCATTCCCCCCTCTCCTCACCTGGTGCAGCGGCGGGCGTGTCTTCACAACCTTGGCGACGCGGTCCGGGGGGCGGCAGAGGAAGTAAGCGTTGTCAATGAGCGTGGAGTGGTGCGCGTCGAAGCTGCGCGCGTTCTTGAGGCGCTGGATGATGTCCAACATGTTGCCCATGCGCACCTGGTTGGGGGGGTGGGAAGGAAAAGGGGCGGCAGGAGGAGAACATGCGATAGGGGCAATAAGGAAGTGCTAAACGCAATACTCGAAGCTGCGCGCGTTCTTGAGGCGCTGAATGATGTCCAACATGTTGCCCATGCGCACCTGGTGGGGATGGTGGGGGCGGGAGGGGAGGGGAGAGAACAGTGAGGCGCTGGATGATGTGCAGCACAATGGCTGTGCGCACCTGAAGGAGGGGGGGGGGGGGTGGGGGTGGGGGGGGCGGGTGAGGGGGAGGAGGAGACTAGTGAGTCGGCTCAAGGGTCGAAGCTCCTCGTGTTCTTGATATGCTTAATGATGTCCAGCATGGTGCCCATGCGCACCTGGTGGAGAGGCGAGGGGTGGGTGAGGGTGGTGGAGGGGGGGGAAGGGCATGGAGGAGAGAGGGGGAGTTCATGGGGGGGATGGCGGCAAAGGAAAGGGAAAACTGAGACACTAGTGATGGCATGAGAAGCGGATGAGGTGGAGCAGGTTGGCTGCACACCCGGGGGGGAGAGGGAAGGGGTGAGAGAATTCGAAAGGAACCACTAGAGGAACAGTGAACGGGTGTGAGGAACAGGAAAAATGGAGGGCGAAGGGTGGGTTGGACAGGAAGAGCGGGGAGAGGTGGGTGGGGTAGACAGGGAACGTGGGGAAGCAAGGTGGGGGGAACAGGGAAGGGTTGAGGGGACGACGGGATATGCCTTGTCCTATGCCGGAAAAACAAATTGTTACACAGCCCAACTGGGCACATGAGACCTGGGCACATGAAACCTGGGCACATGAAACCCGGGCACATGAAACCCGGGCACATGAAACCCGGGCACATGAAACCCGGGCACATGAAACCCGGGCACATGAAACCCGGGCACAGCACCGCATCACACGTGAGCCTGTGAGCCTGTGAGCGCACACACCTTGGTGTCGGGGTGGCGGGAGAGGAAGGCCCCGCACGTCTCAAGCAGCGCACACGCCACGTCGATGCTGTGGTGGGAGAAGTCCTCCAGGCACGACTGCATGCAGGCGATTGAGGGTGGGGGGATGGGAGGAGCACACAAGGACGCAGGCTCTGCACGCAGTCATGTCAATGCTGTGGTGGGACAAGCCCTTCAAAGAAGGCATGACTGCATGCACGCGACCAAGGGGCGAGGGGAAAGAGGAGGTGGAGGAGGGTGGGTGGGTGGGAGGAGCACACTAGTCACTAGACACAGGCGCGTCGAAAATCATCCCGCTCAGGGTGGCCATGCAGTGCACGCTGAGCTGCTACCCCTAAGCCAGTCACATCGCACTAGCCGCGCCGCCCGCTTCACAGAAGGGATGGCACCGAATTGGAATGGAGAAAGGTGGATGGCACGGTGCTGTGAGAGGTGGAGGAGGAGGAGGTGAGAGGCCCACCTTGAGGCAGCTGAAGATGAGGCTTGGTGGCGCGACCTTGAACTTGGCTAGCTCGCCCAGGAAGCGGATGTTACGCATCTTCGACTCTATGTTGATTTGATCCTGGTGACCGCACCGGCGGGGGGAGGGGGGGAGAGGGAAGGAGAGAGGGGTTGGGCGGGGAAGGAGAGGAGACGTTTTCGAATGTTGCGCGTCTTGGACTCTATGTTGATTTGATCCTTGTGGGCGCATGGAAAGAAGGAGGGGGGGTGGGGGGGTGACGAGAGAGAGTGGGGAGAAGAGGGGTTGTTAAATGCTGCACAAGTTGGTTCGATGCTGATGGGCGCGTGTCGCGCATGTGAGTGAGGAAGGTAGAAAGGGGATGGGAGGGAGGGAGACGAGGGACAGTAGGGACTTTCAGATGTTGCACATAATGCACTGAACCTCCGTCCAACCCATCAACAAGCCAACCTTGCTGCGCTGCTCCCTTTGCCCCACGAACCCCCCGCCCAACCCAGCCCGCTGCCCACCCACCTTCTTGCCCTTGAGTGCAGCAAACTCCTCTTCCAGCAGTGGGTACTGCACCAGGGGCAGCCCCACATCCCGCATGTACTGCCCAAGCGTGCTCCCCGTGCACCCAATTCAAGCGCTCAGCCCACGCTCTCAGCAGCAACACAAGAGCCGAACCCACCCACCTTCTTGCTCTTGAGCGCCGCAAACTCCTCTTCCAGCAGGTGCACCAGCGCCGGCCCCACATCGCGCATGTACTGCCCCAGCGTGGCGGCCAGGCGTGCGTGGTACGGCAGCAGCTGCAGCGCCGTGCGGTGCACCGCAAAGAACGCCCGCACCAGCCTGCGGCGACTGGCCTTGCTGTTCACGTAGCAGAAGTCCACCTGAGAGGGGAAATGGGGGGTTGGCGGGTGGAGAGGGGGATGGGGGAAGAGTGGGGGAAGTGGGGAGGCAGCAGGAAAAGAGGTGTAAATGGATGCGTTCAAGACTTTTGAGTCGACTCAAAAGTCACCTCAGTGGGGAAGCAGCAGGAAAAGAGGTGTAAATGGATGCGTTCAAGAGGCATGTCAAGGAGCGCACCAGCCTGTGGTGACTCGCCTTGCTGTTCACGTAGCAGAAGTCCACCTGGATGAGGGGAAGTTGGGCGGGAGGGGAAGTTGGGCGGGAGGGGAAGTTGGGCGGGAGGGGAAGTTGGCGGGGAGGGGAAGTTGGCGGGGAGGGGAAGGGGGCCGGGGAGACGGACGGGGAGGGAGAGGGGGAAGGGCAGGGGGAGGGAGAAGGGGAGGGGGAGGGGAATGGGGAGGGGAGAGGCAACAGATTAAGAGGCGGGTATGGATGCTTAATAGAGGTGCAACAAGGAGCGCACCAGCCTGTGGCGACTCGCCCCGCTGTTCACGCACCTGGTAAGAGAGGGTGGGGAGAGGAGGGAAGGGTGGGCAGGGAGAAGGCGGGGAGAGCCGAGGATGGTAAGAGGTGGGAAAAGGGAGATCTGGGAGGGACGGAGGGAGGGAGGGAAGCAGGGAGGCAGGGAGGGAGGGAGGGAGGGGGAGGGAGGGGTGGGGGGGCGGGCAGGTAGCGAGGGCGGGAGGCTGACTGACAGCGAGTTGGTCGATGAGGTCTCTGCTGACGCAGGACGGCAGGCGCTGCAACAAGTCGTCTAGCTTCGCTGCCTCCACTCCCTTCACCTTCTCCTTCTCCTTCTCACTCTCCTTCTCTTTCCCCTTCTCCTTATCCTTCTCCTTCCCCTTCTCCTTCTCTTCCTTATCCTTCTCCTTCCCCTTCTCCTTCCCCTTCTCTTTATCCTTCTCCTTCTCCTCCTTCCCCTCGCCCTCCTCACTCTCCTTCTCCTCGCCATCCCCCTTTCCGCCCTTCCCGCCCCCATCACCCAGCAGCACAGCAGGAACAAACAGCTTCAAGTCCGGCAGGTCTTCATAGAACACTCTCGTCTCATCATCATCCCACAGGGGTAAAGGCTCAGCCTCTCTCTTCCCACCGTCCGCCCCCGCCCCTCCTGCGCCCCCTGCTGAGCTGTCCCCGCCCCCTGCCACGTGGGTGGTGTGCTCGTCCTCTGGCAGCACGACAGGTGGACGGTCCAGAGCCTCAGCCAGGCTGGGAAGGGGAGGACGGTACGAAGAAAAAGGGGAGGACGGTACGAAGAAAAAGGGGAGGACGGTACGAAGAAAAAGGGGAGGACGGTACGAAGAAAAAGGGGAGGACGGTACGAAGAAAAAGGGGAGGACGGTACGAAGAAAAAGGGGAGGACGGTACGAAGAAAAAGGGGAGGACGGTACGAAGAAAAAGGGGAGGACGGTACGAAGAAAAAGGGGAGGACGGTACGAAGAAAAAGGGGAGGACGGTACGAAGAAAAAGGGGAGGACGGTACGAAGAAAAAGGGGAGGACGGTACGAAGAAAAAGGGGAGGACGGTACGAAGAAAAAGGGGAGGACGGTACGAAGAAAAAGGGGAGGACGGTACGAAGAAAAAGGGGAGGACGGTACGAAGAAAAAGGGGAGGACGGTACGAAGAAAAAGGGGAGGGGTTCAAGGGGGAAGGTGGGGAGAGGGGGGGACGGGGATGTAAGAAAGTGGTGGTATGTGGGTTGAGGGTGGTGGGTGGGATGGGGTTGGGTGCTGAGAGGGCGCTAGGGAAAAGGGAGGGCTGGTAGAAGTACAAAGGATGATGTGTCTGGCTTTCTGATTAGTAGACCTTTTCTCACTACTTCCCTCGACTTTCAGATTAGTGGACTAAGTGCTATAGATCGTTACTCTTAGCAGGCTCTGATCGTTACTCTGCGTTTAGAATCCAACGAATTTCAAGGATGATGTGAACAAAAGGGTTGAACGCACACAAACGCGCAGACCGGAACGAACCCACCATTCTGAAAGAGGAACTCGAAACTGAACCGGCAGTGACACCTGTATCAACACCCACAGCGACACCCCCGGCGACACACACAAAATCCAATCCTCCCCACTCACGCGTTGGTGTTGCGCAGCAGCTGCTCCAGCCCTCGGCGGCTCTTCTCATACGCGCCCGTCACGTCCTCGCCCACCTCCCCTCTCTGCGCCGTGATGCGCGCTATGTCCCGCTCCATGCCCCTTAGCACGCCCTGCTCGCTCTGCACGAGCGTGCACAGCGCCTCGAAGAATGAGGAGACCAGCTTGGAAAGCTGCTTGCGCTGCTCTGCGGTTACGGGGAGGTCTGTGTAGACCTGGGCGTGGGAGGGGGGAGCGGAGGGGAGAGGGGGATTGGGGGGGTTCTGTTTTTTTAGAATCCCCCCTCAAAACTAAGGCTGGCTTCTGAAGGGCCAAATAAGCGATGACACATTTGCACTGGTCAGCGGTGATTGGGAGGCCTGTGTAGACCTCCTGATAACCTGGGCGTGCGGGGGGGGGGAGGGGAAGCCCGGGAGAGCGTGGAGGGGCGTCATCACATACCTCCTCATCTGCTGGGTCGCTCTTGAGCCCTAGTAGCGGCCCTCCCACGCGCACAAAGCTGAGCATGAGCGTCACAGACATGGTCACCGCCTCCCTCTCCCTCTCCAGCCTCTCCTTCTCCCTCTCACTCTTCCCAGCACCAATACCCACTTCCGCTCCCCCTCCCGCTCCTCCTCCTGCCGCCGCCGCCGCTGCTGCGGCTGCTACAAGCCCGGCCCCATCCGCGCTCGCCATCTCCTTCACGACGCCGATAATCACACTCGCATCGCCGTACACTCCGCATAAGAACAGCTCCACTAGCAGCCGAAACACGCTGCGCTTCCGCGATATTCGAGCAGAGAGGCTCGCCCCTGTGCCTGCACCACCCGCCCCTGCCACCGCCCCCCCTCCTCCCGCTGCTCCCGCTCCTGCCACCCCTGCTCCGCTGATCCCCCCCCCTGCTCCGCCCGCACTAACAGCGCTCCCGTCGAAATCATCGAAAAACAAGCTGCTGGTGATGGTGCTGCTGCTGCCACCGCTGGTGCTGGTGCCGGTGGTTGGTTTGGAGGAGGGTGGGGATGGCATGAGGACGCGGAGCAGGGTGGGGATGAGGGCTGGGGAGAAGTCTGCGTAGCGCTGGTGCAGCAGCGAGCAGACCTGAAGGGGTGGACGAGGTTGGGGAGGGGCGTGAGGTGAGGGGGAGAGGGGGGGAGGGGGATGGGGGGAGACGGGGAGAGGGGTAGACGGGCAGAGGAGCAGATGGGGGAGAGGGGGAGAAGGGGAAAGGGGGAGAGAGGGAGAATGGGAGAGGTGATGAGAGGCGTCTGGCGGGGGGGTGAGAGGAAAGAGGAGGTGAATAGAAAAGAAAGGAGGGGGGGGGGGAAGGAATCCTTAATCTTGTGCATCCATGATTGCGTGAGGCTATTAGTGTACGGCTGAATCAGATGCGACACAGTTAGTAACGCATACAAAGGGTAGATGGGTCATGGATCTGCTCGAAGAGCATATTTGGTTGGTGTGAACCGTTTTATTAGCGTTTAGCATGGTACTTAGTACATCCAACGTATGTGGGCCGACGTGGCCCGTGGGTGACGGAGGGAGGGGAGAGGCGCGGGGGGAAGGGGGGGTGGGATGGGAGGGGAGGGGAGAAGGAGGAAAGGGAGGAGGGAGGGGATAATGAGGGAGGGGAGAAGAGGGCAGGGAGATCGGATGGGACGGGACGGAAAGGCGGAGAGGAGAAAGATGGGAGAGGAGGGGAGGAGAAGAGAGTGGGAGGGGAGGAGTGTAGGAGAGGAGAGGAGGGGAGGGGGGAAAGGGGAGGATTGGAGAAAGAGCGGGCAAGAAAGGAGGAGAGGAGCGAGGAGGGCCGGGGAGCAGAGGAGAGGGGGGAAGGGGGGGAATGGTTGAGGGGAGGAGAAAGGACGGGAGGGGAGGCAGGGACCTGCACGGCAGCGGGGATGTCTGCCATCTTGAGCTTGGCCTCCGCTATGGCCGCCACTGCTTCTGACACGTACTTGCTCATGTTCACTGCCCGCACCTGGTGGGGGGGAAACGAGAAGGAGGGACGGAGGGAGGGAGGGTGGGATGGAGTGGGGGAGTAGGCTAGAGCTGTTACTGCCTCCGACACGTACTTGCTCATATTCACTGCCCGCACCTGGTTTGGGGGAGGGAGGAGGGGCGTGGGGGAAAGGACGGAAAGAGGGCGGAAGGGAGGTGGGAGGGGTCGATCGAAAGGGGATGGAGCGAGGGAAAGAAGGGGCTAGAGGTGCCGCCGTCGATGTCTCTCACACGTACTTGCTCATGTTCACTGCGCGCGCCGCACCTGGTGGGGGGGAGAGAGGGGGGGATGCAGGAGAGGAGGCAGGGGGCAGCAGGAGGGGAGGCAGGAGGACAGGCAGGAGGGAGGCATGGGAGGGGGATTGCAGCCTACAGGGTGCAAGTTCCTGCGGGTGCGGGACAGGGAGGCAGGTACACAGAGGAAGGTAGGAACAAGGGGGGGCGGATGGAAGAATGGGGAGTTGGTGGAGGGGGAAGAGGAGGTAAGTAGGGAAATGATTACAGGGTGGGCTTAGAACGGAAAACACCCGAAATCTTGACTTGAGATAGGTGAGCTTACAAGGATTTGGGTGAAAAACCGAGAGGGTTAAGGAACTGGAGAAGGAGCGGGGGCGGGAGAGGCGGGGTTGTGTGGAGGACGCAGTGAACTGAAGGCTTTGGGACTAGACTAGAGGCTGACACTGAGCTTGTCTTCCCCTTCCACCATCCACCATCCGTTACCCCTCGCTTCCCTCACCCCTAACCCCCACATGCTTGTACCATCCACCTGTGCCATCTCACCACACCATCCCTACCTAACACCAGCTACACCAGCTACACCCACAACCCACATCAGCTACATTACCGAGATAGAAAGGAAACCCACACCCACAAACTGACACAAGCCATCCAACCCACCCACCCACCCACCCACCCACCCACCCACCCACCCACCCACCCACCCACCCACCCACCCACCCGCGCCCACCCACCCGCGCCCGCCCACCCACCCACCCACCCGCGCCCGCCCACCCACGCCCACCCACCCACCCACCCACCCACCCACGCCCACCCACCCACCTCATCCAAAATGGTTTCCCTCTGATCCTCGCTGAGCTGTTTCAGCCGTCGGATCACCGCCGTGTTGCGCTTGATGCTTGAATCCAGGCCCTTGCCCTCGCCGCTCGCGCCCAGCCGCTTCGGCCGCAGGTTTGCCGCCCGAAGCGCCTTCTTAGCCTCGGCAGCCTTCCGAGCCTCGTCTGCTCTGGCGAGAGCATCGTCCTGGGGGGAAGCGGGAGAGAAAGGGCGTTGGGGGTGGAAGAGGGGAAGAGGGGGGGGAGAAGGGGGGGGGAAGGGGGGAAGTGGAGAGAAGGTTGGGGGGGAGAAGACGGGGGAGGAAGTGCGTGGGTTAAAGATGAAGAGGGAAGTGAGAAGAAGCAGCGGCGAGTGGCAGTTGATGAGGACGGCATTAGGACGCGTCACCTGAAGGCCAATCCTGCGATCGATCCTACGTAGGATCGATTTTTCACGTGGTTCAAAAAACGTCTAGAAGTTTTGAATGCAATACACGGGTTTTTGGTGCGGTCAAAGATCGGTTTTTGCACGATCGAGCCGGAGGGGACGCGTCCTTAGTGAACTGTGAACATTCTCAAAAAGACTCTCACATGAAAGGCTACACACCTGTTCATCAGCTTGCACACTGAGGTGAGGAGTTGAAACAAGAGAGGGAGAAGGTGAGAAGTTGGAGGTAAGAATGTAAAAAGACCAAAGGATGCATGGGGGAAGGCGAGGGGCAGCGAGGGTCACATGGGTGGGAAGCGGAGGGGCAACAAGTGAGGTTAGGGTTGAACTAGAGAGCATAACCGCGAGAGTTATGAAAACCCTACATCAGAAATCGGGGGGTAGAAACAGAGTGAGAAACGGGCGACGATGACGGGGACCCAGGAAGGAAGGAGGAGAGAAGAGGCTATTAGCTCCATGAAATTCAACTCAAAGCGTCTCCTAGATCCGTCCGCAGGGTGTAGCTAGTGTGCGTTTTGAGCGGGAAATGCCCACGTGCGCGCGCGGAACGGGGGAGGCACACGTGCGCGTGGAGCGGGGGAGCGGGGAAGGCGGAACGACGCTGGCAAGTTCTGGGACGTCTCGAGGCACGGAGCAGTGGGGCGGAGCCTGAGGGGAAGCGCTGGTGTAGACGCGAGCAAATGAAAGCCGACGCCACGTGACCGAGACGCCAGTTTATTCTGAGAACAGGTCAGGTCCCTGCTGACCCTCGGTTTAGGGTTAGAGCCGACCATACGAGATGCGTCCCTGCGAACGCGTGGATTCTCGCGCAGCGCGTCGCTATTGCGTGACGCCGGTCACGCAAGGAGGATTATCGGACCACCGTGTCGACCCACGAGCGCGCCCCACGACAAGCTCATTCCCCCGCGCGTTCGCTCCACCCGCTTTTTCACCGTGCTTTTAGGCGCGCGGAACGAATTACCAGGCGCATGGATCCATCTCTGAATCAAACCGCGAGCCCTAGCGGTTGCTGTGCGCCTCACTCACCTCACGCCCCTCTTCTTCCGCTGCGGCTGCCGCGCCTCCCTCCGCGCCGCCTCTTCTCGGCGACGCGTCGACGGCCATGATCGAGTTAGACCGTAAGGATTAGCTGCAAGGGACTTTCAAGTCGTTCCTAAGACTCGAGATAAGTGGAAATTGGATTAGGCTGAATTAATTAGGTTGCTTCAGAGAATTGTCGGCAAGATGTGTGGTGTGGATGCGATGTAGCTAGCAGGGTTGATGTCAGGTCGACGCTGCTCAATATTGGGACGTTCGTTTGTAACACAACTCAATGCAGCTTCTAAATGCAATTCAAACCTAAATGCAATTCAAACCAGAAATTATCATCCTTGTTTTGTATGCAAGCCAAACCACAGATTGTCCCAGCACCCTTTTTAGCTATTTTTCTGTTCGCTGGTATTGTAAAAAAAATATTTCAATACAATTTTGAGACGTCATTTCCTACATTTTTGTATGGTATACAAACAAAAACTGCATCCACTAAACATTGGTCCCATTCATGCACGCTATATCAAGAAGCATTACCAAGTCCTTGCTACTGGACAGCCACTTCACGAAACCCAGGAAAATATCAGAACAAAAATAGAGAAGAAAACAACTTCCGCTACCGTGTCTTAGCAGCCGGCCTTCACGGAGAGCTACTTCTCGGCGATTCCTGTTGCCGCGATCTGCTTAAGCGCCTCCAAGACCGCGTTGGTGGCCTTTGTGAGCACCTCGCTCACCTTCTTTACTGCTTCCTCCGCCTTGGTCACCGCTGCTCGCACGGCGCCTGGCTTCACCTCGTCCTTCTTTGGCTTCGGCGCCTCTTCCGTCTTCTTCTTATCGTCGGCCTTCTTCCCCTCGTCCTTCTTAGGTTCCGTCGCAGCAGCACGCGTCGCGGGAGGGTCCTTCTTGAAGTTCGCGTCCTTAGACTTGTAAGTCGTGGCGGCTTTCCAATCCGCGGCGGGGAGCACGTCTTTAAGAACGACCTGCTCCTTAGTGTCTCTCGCGGTTACGCGGAACGAAAGCGTTTTTTTCGCGCGCAGAAAAGCCTTTTCGCCCTTGATCTTCCACGTGGCCTTGACGTCAGATCTTTCCATCGCCTTCCACGTGGACCCGTCGTTCGACACCTCGACGCGCTCCACGCTTCCTGGGCCGGCCGTTCCCAAGATCTGCACCTTAAACTCGTCCTCGGTGGACTTATCGCGAACCCGCACGGCGATGCTCGTCGCGTTGCTGCACGGCGCGCGCTCGTATTTAAAATCCACAGGGTTCTTGTCCTTATCCTTGGCAATCTTGCTCCACGCCGTGTCAGAGATGATGATCCGCGAATTATTCTTCGAGATGCCCACCACGCGGACATTTACCTTCGCGTCCGCTACGCAGCGCGAGTTATTCACGCACGAGACGAAGTAGCACGCGCCGCATGCGGCTCCCTTGTCAAAAATCTCCGGCGGGAAGCGTGCGACCTTCCCTCCGTCGAAAAACTCGCTCTTGTCGAAGGGCGACCCGAAGAACTCGCATTTGCCGCCATCGGTGTTGATTTTGTTGCTGAGCCTACCCTGGTACTGCTTCGCGGCAGCTACCGGCGGCGCTTGGAGCATACGGCGGAAACTGGTGGCGCTGGCGCTAACAGCATGGATCAAGGTGAACGCGAGGATGGTGATAAGAAAGCGATTGATTCGGGCTTCTGGATGATCCATTTTGCGATGTAACGCGACAGAATTTGGGCTCAAGTAGTAAGAGCAGATGATATCATATAGGCTGAGGCTGAATGTGAAATGGTTTGCTCGACGACTGGATTACTTGCCAAACTAGTACTAGTCTTGGCGCGAGGCAGCAACACTTGAAGAAGCCGAGGTCGGTTAGGGCCGCTAGTTGCGGTGCATGCGGAAAGGGGGTCAGCAGGTCAGCTTGCTCGTGACCAGTCAATGATTGTGCAATGGGGAACGAGTCGCGTAGTTGTAGTATCATGGAAGGATTCGTTGTGCAAGGGGAAAATGCTTAGTTCAGTTTCTTTGGTAGGTTGGTCATGACGAGGGTTGAGATCTTGCATTGCGCACTCGCATGACAATTTTGGCGAGTCGTGGCCTGTCCGGTAATTGTGAGCTGAAACTGGTAGAATCTGCATTTCACTCTGATTGGTACCGCATCGTACGGCGCTTGAGAAAGAAGGTGGTTGGATCGACGATGCTAATTTATTTGCAATTATGTGTGCTGCAATAGGAAAATATGCCGCTATAAAAAAACAAGGGCTTCAAGGACGATAAAACGCGGCGGAAGACTTTGGCGAAAGAAGTGTTAGCAAAAATAGGAGAAGAAGTAACTGAGTAGTGGTTGAATGAGAATTGGTTGATAATGGCATCTACAAGCAAGGTTGATATAGTGTGCAAGAGCGAATCAGGGTTGTCGCTAGCAGATTTTTTTTGTATGTTTGTCCTATATTTGAATATAATGTTTTGATTTAATCTGATGGTTCAGAAATTTGCTATTGGTAAAATCTGTTCATTCAGAAATGAATTTCCTGTGTATCTGATCCATCAGACACGTTTTCCATGTTCCTCTTATTAATCAGGAACACTTTCCGGTTTCGTCTGTTACCGGATCTTTCTTCCCTTGGCCGTGATTGACGCGTGAACAAGGCGTGGTGTAGGTGTTTCCCCTTGATTACCGGAATGTATGCATCATACATTTCGCGGCCCCAGCTCCCACGTGTATCTTTCGCCACCACACCAAAAAAAATCTGCTGCAACAGGCAAACAGTCACGTTCTATGCTGTACTCACGTGATGTCTGCGTCACGACTTGCCCACGCATGACCATTTCTGTCGTACGTGGCCTGTCACGAGTGAGGGACTGGTTAGTTTTGTACAACAGTCATCAATCCAACACCACAAACCCTCAAATTCGGCGCCTGCAGAAGGTTCAGGAAGCGCGCTACGGAATCACTACAGTCAAGTGGTGCCACCTACAGTTTTCTACAGCCATACGCGCTTCGTCAACTGGGGTGTGTGTTCGGGCGTTGGGGTTTCGGGGGATCCTTCTTCTCCAAGCATCTCTTGCAAACGCCCCACCCAACCATTTTCAGCGCGATTACACTAATTCTCTCCCCTTCCCCGTCAGTCCGTCTTCTCGCCATGGCGGACGACGCGGAAGCTGCTGAATCACCCACCCCACGGCCCAATCCACCAGTCACTGGCCTAGATTTCCTATGACGCTCCCAGCCTGCCGCTGTGTTAGGCTCGTCTTCGCCGACTCGCGTTCCAGTGGCTTCTTCCCTGAATCGCCAGGATGTTACTCCTGTTTCATGGCCCGCTGTTAATGCTAGACGGGCTTTCAGCAGCACATCGCCCGTCTCCCCTAATTCCTCTACTCGGAATACTGCGAAGCCTAGATCGCAAGCGACGCATAGCTCTTTACGTGGTACTACCGTCCCCCGTTTCCCCAAGGCAGGCCGATTTAACCAGAGCACACTGCGGATTGCTAAGACGGGGGTTCCTCACGTCCGCATCGTGGCACGCCCCACCACAGCGCCTAGAGTATGTGCTTCATCAACTCCACCAGCAGCTCATTTGACAGGTGATCCTGGGCCTTCTAGGAGCACCATCCATGTCCCTGATCCAGACGCGCTAATGGAGAAACTGCACGAACTGTCAAAGGAATATTGGCAAGGACAAATTCAAGTGGCTGATTATCACGCAGAGGAAGGACGGGACTCCATGCATGAAGTGCAGCATATGCATGGCTCACGGTCCTGCCCACTGGAAGTTCGGTAAACTTGGCGACGGTGGCGTTGATATCCAGCGGCAAACGATGCGGAAGCACGCGCTCAGCAGGAAGCACCAGGACGCCGTCAATGCCAAGCTTCGCGCAGAAGGCGGTAAGGTTGACCAACGGGGCATTGAGGAGTTCGAGAACGACGACAACGAGATGCCGCGGCTGAAACAACTGATGCTGGTCGTGCTAATTATTTGCAAATCCGATTCCCCCATCTCCCTTTTTGTCGATCTTGTTCGCCTGTTGGCCGAGCTTCAGACGCCTCACATCCCGTACAAGGCCATAGGGACATACCAGTCAGCGTGAATGATGATACGTTCTTGGTTTGTGTTTCTAAAGTCACTACGACTAATACCACATTGACTGTGACATGCATGTACGGCTTTCGTGAAATAGCCGAAGCGATCGTCACCAACCTTAAGCAGCAGCAGACGCACTACATCCAGGCGTCTCCGTTCCTAGACATTCAACTCGACGAGAGTACCGACCGTCGCAGAGGCAAGCACATGATTGTCTATCTGAGCTTCATTCGCGGCGCAGAGGTCATCACCGAGCTGTTTGGGCACTTGGCGGTCGAGAAGTGCGACGCGTCGTCTCTGTTGACGGTACTTCTCGCCCATTTGGCCGTGACGGGCGTCGACATCATGAAATTGTCGGGCATAAGTACGGATGGCACGAGCGTGATGCGGGGTTAACAGGCTGGAGTGGCGACACAGCTGAAACTGCGAGTCCCACACTTGGTGACGTGCCACTTCATCGCTCACAGGTCCGTTATCAACATTTGTGTGTAGATTGTTTATGATTCTATTGTCGCACTTGTTGCACACGCGTTCTAACCCTTTGATTTCGCACACTTGCAAGGAGGCTCTCGCCGCGAAGGACGCGGCGGAAGCGGTGCCCGACCTCAACATGGTCGACACAGTCGTGCGGAGCGTCGCAGAAAACTCGGGGAGGAGCATCATCTTTCACTTCCGATTCATGAAACTCCAACACATTCAGCACGAGACATCTCTGGAGGTGCAGGGGATTAAAGACGTTAGATGGTTGGCGCGTGGCGACGCGATTTGGAGGCTCGTGGCAGTCCTATTAGCGGCAATAGTCGTGTTGTGGGAGCACGACAAGAAAGCATACGCGACAGTCACAAGCTTCAAGTTTCACCTTTTCCTCTATTTCCTGGCAGATGTGTTGAAACTGCTCAACGAGCTGAACCTCAAGTTTCATCGGCGCACGGTGAGCACTTGCGAGGTCCGAGCTTATGTTTATGCATACGAACGTCTCTGACTACCAGTTCTTGCCGTGTGCAGGTGGACATCACCCGGGTGGCATCCATGGTCCACAACACGTGCGACAAGCTGAAGCAACACTACATCGAGCATGGCGTCAACTACGCTGAGAATAGCGAGTTGCTGACTGAGTTTTTGGAGAAGCATGGACCGTTGAACAAGCGGGAGGTGAAGGTCAAAGGCATGGATGGGGAGGGAAGTCCCGTCACCCACACTTTCAAGCTGCACGAGGACGCCATCGAGGGTCAGAAATGTCAGAATGAGAAGTGTGTGAACTATGAAAAGTTGGAGTACAAGTAGCAAACCCTAGTTTTGTGTACCCCCTAAAGGCTAACCCACTATAGCCTACACAACAACAACACATGTAGTGTTTGACACACCCCCATAGGCAAAGTGGGGGAGAGCAAGGGGTCACAAGACCAGTCAGGAAAGGCAAGCAAGCTCAGGGTGGATCACAACGTCACCACATACTCCGAGCACAAGTAAAGGGCCACATGGCCAGTTCACATGCAGAAATATATATGTAGTACAAACAGCAAGGGTGATCTCAGCCTAGCAGAACAAACAGGCAGGAGAATATATAGAGATCACAGTACAGGCAAAGCCTACAACAAGTGAGGAAAAGTGGGCACCAGCCCCAGCAAAGTACAGAAGCGCTGATGATCACCAGGCTGAAGTGCCTTGGTGAATATATCAGCGGTGTTGGCCTGAGAGGCCACGTAACGCAGACGAAGCTGACCACGCTGCTGCAGCTCTCGAGCAAGGAAGTAACGCAGAGCGATGTGCTTCGTTCTGTGCTGCAGTCTGTGCTCCTCACACAAGGCAATGGCAGCCTTGTTGTCGACGTACAGCACTGGAGGAGAACTAGGCCTCTCTCCAAGGTCGGTCAGCAGGTAGGTGAGCCAGCGTAACTCCTGTGCAGCCATGGCTGTGGCGTAGATCTCAGCCTCACAACTGGAGCTGAGAACCAAAGACGAACGCGTAGAGCGCCACGAAACTGAACCAGAACCAAGGCTGAAGGTGTAACCCTGTGACGACCGCTGACTAGCCTGGTCGTGAACCCAAGAAGCGTCTGAGTGCCCAGTGAGAACAACTGAGCTCCCTCCTCCAAGCACGAGCCCCATGCCCGATGTACTGCACAAGTAGCGCAATACCCTCTTTGCAGCATCCCAGTGCACCTTTCGGTGCCTGCCAGGAGCTACGTAGCGGGCCAGAAGGCCAAGAGGGTATGCTAGGTCAGGACGAGTGCAAGTCATCAGGTACATAAGGCAACCAACTAGCTCTGGGTAAGGACCACTCGACTCTACGGACTCATCCGAAGGCAGAGCTGAGAGCGAGTGACCTACAGCCAGAGGAGTGGCCTGTGCTGAGGACCAGGTGAAGCCGAAGCGCTGAAGGACCTGCTGCACCATGTGTGACTGAGTCAGGGTAATGGTGCGGCGTGCTCTGTCCCGGGTGATCTGCAAGCCAAGGTAGCTGCGCAGTTCACCCAAGTCTGTGCACGTGTGTCTCTTCTGCAGCTCCGACTTCACGTGGGCGAGAGACTCAGCGTCAGCAGTGGCAAAGACCAAGTCGTCGACGTACACGAGGATGTAGAACGGCGGCAGCGAAGTGTCGGTGCGCAGAAACAGCGACGGGTCAGCAGTAGAAGGAGAGAACCCAAGTGCCGCAAGAGTAGTCCTCAGTGTGTCGTGCCACTCACGTGGCGCCTGGCGGAGACCGTAGACCGGCCGCCGGAGGCTCCACTGGGTACCAGGAGGAAACGACCCAGTGAAGCCAGGAGGGCGGCGCAGCCAGATCTCCTCGTGCAGACTGCCCTGCAAGAAAGCTGTGCTGAAGTCAAGAGAGTGAAGCTCGTAGTCACGCTGAGCAGCAACGTGCAGTAGTACCCGAAGAGTGGTCATCTTCGGGGTGGGGGAGAAGGTCTGAAAGAAGTCTACTCCCTCTCGCTGACTGAAGCCTCGAGCAACGTAATGAGCCTTGAAGACAGGCGGAGAACCCGGCGGCCGCTTCACCCTGAAAATCCACATGCCACTGACGATGTTCGCCCCAGGTGGGGGAACCTCGTCGACGTAGGTGCCTGTGGACTTCCAGGAAGCCATCTCTGCGTCCATGGCTGACTGCCACTGTGAGGAGTAGGGACCCTCGATCGCCTCAGCGTACGATCGAGGAGTCGGGATGTCTGGTGCATCCGGGTCTCCCTTAGGGGCAATCAGCATGGACACGAGATGGGGCGCAGCGGCTGCAAGACACTCAAGGTCCTCCTGTCTGTCCTCAAGGACGTCCGTGCTAAGAGCACACTCACCCCCGACGGACGGAGGACAGACAGACTCAGACTCAGCAACAAGACTGGCAGCGTAGTCTAGACGACAGCGAGCAGCAAAGTTGACAAGCTCAGCAACTAGGGCAGACGCAGCAGCCGACTCAAAAGAAGGGTCAGTGACAGCAGTGGCCAGGAGACGCGTGACAGTAGGACTGGCAGCACGAACTGATTCAGACTCCGGGTCAGCAAGGGTAGGAAGAGAGGACGGAGGAGGAGACGGCAGAGGGACACGCTGTGGAGCAGTGGAGGGACGCAGTGACATCCGGTGTGTGCCAGGGACAGGTGGCGGACGCTCACGTGGTACACGGCGACTAGCGCAAGCAGTACGAACAGGTGACACAGGACGGGACACAGGTGACACAGGACGAGACTCAGGCTCATGACGCTCTGTAAGCCCGCCTGTCGGACCAGTGTAGGGAGAAGGACCAGGAAGCGGCGAGGCAGGCGGTAGCTGTGACTGCGACTGGACAGGCGGAGGACACTCTACGGAGGGAGGAGGACTAGGAGGAGGCGGCTGACCAAGAACCTGCTGAAGGAGCGGAACGAAGTACGGCCGCGGCCGTGAAGTGCCCCCAGCAGCAGCAGAGACAGCACCAGAACCTCCAGCAGCTCCAACAGAACCTCCAGCAGCTCCAGCAGCACCTCCAGCACCTCCAGCAGTACCTCCAGCAGCTCCAGTACCTCCAGCAGCTCCAGCAGCACCTCCAGCACCTCCAGCAGTACCTTTAGCAGCTCCAGTACCTCCAGCAGCACCAGCAGCACCTCCAGTAGCTCCAGGACCTCCAGCAGCTCCAACACCTCCAGCAGCACCAACAGCACCAGCAGCACCAGCAGGAGCTCCAGGACCTCCAACAGCAGTAGGGTCTCCAGCGGGCTGCACCTCAACACCGGGAGCTCCACTCCGGAGGCTGCAGCGCCGAGCGTACCACTCACGCAGCCGCTGAGGGGAGGGAGGCTCCGGCTGCGACACGGCACCCGCAGGACCACTAGTCCCAACTCCAGTAGACCCCCCAGCTCCAGTAGCCCCACGACGGAGGCTGTAACGCTGGGAGTACCACTCACGCAGCTGCTGTGAAGAAGGAGCGCCAGCAGGCGCAGTACGGTCAGTCTTAAAGCCCCCAGCCTCAGCACCTCTAGGCGCAACACCCCCAGTCGCAGTACCTCCAGGCTCAGCACCCGCAGTCTCCGCACCCCCAGTCTCAGCACCCCCAGTCTCAGCACCCTCAGTCTCAGCACCCCCAGGCTCAGCGCCCCCAGAACCAGCACCCCCAGGCCCAGCGCCCCCAGACCCAGCACCTCGCACAGGACCAGAGTCAACAGCTACCTCGACAGGCTCGACCGGGTCTACCTGGGAAACACCTGAGGGAGCAGGACCCTGGGGAGGGAGGGGGTCTACCGAAGCAGCACCTGGCGTGAGGAAGAGCGGCGGAGGGGGGAGCGGGGCAGTGCGGTAGGGGAAGAGACGGTAAAAGGGTACCGACTCGTCAAAGGTGACGTCCTGAGAGGCGAAGACCCGGCGCGAGGTGGGGTGGTAAAACTGCCAGCCAGGCGCGTCAGGGACAAAGCCAAGGAAGACAAAGGGAACGGCACGGGAGGAGAGCTTGTCCGCGGACGTATCGCGGACAAAGGCTCGACATCCCCAGACTCGGAACACCGACGCATCGCCAACCTCCCCCGTCCAACGCAGGGTAGGCGAGGTCTCCGGAACAGAGACACGGGGCCAGAGGTTGAGCTGATGCGCGACGTACTGCACTGCAAACGTCCACAGGAAATGGGGGGCAGCCGCATGGATCATGGAGGTACGAGCGACCTCCATGACAAGACCAATGCGGCGCTCAGCAATCCCATTCTGCTGTGGAGAGGCCGGGAGCGTGAACGACTGGGTGATGCCGTGCTCCGCACAGTAGGCTGCCAAGAGGTCAGAGGAAAACTCGCCACCTCTGTCAGAGTGCAGACGCAGGACTGGAAAGTCCGACTGGAACCGCTGGCGGAGCTGGAGACGAGCAGCGCGGATCCAGGGGATCAAGACATCAGGGACCTCACCCTTGGTACGCAAGGGGAAGACCGTGGTGTAGCGCGTGTAGTCGTCGACGACCAGCAGAAAGTACCGCTCGTGGCCCTGTCCCCGGACGCGGGCGGGGCCCACCACGTCCAGGTGGAGAGTCTGCAGGGGAGCCTCTGTGGGAGGGAACGAGGAGGAGTGAGGAGCGGCGCGCTGCCGCCCCTCGACACAGGGAAGACAGGGAGGAGCAGGCGAGGGTGGGAGGGGAGGGAGAACCCTGGGAAGACCAGAGACAAGGTACCTGGAGTGCATGCCGCGAAGGCGCTGCACTGACGGGTGACCAAGGCGGTGGTGCCAGAGGACAGTCCTGTGTGACAGGGAGCGACACGAGCAGGGGGCCGACAGCTGACCTGACGCAGACGCATACGCAACTACCTGAGGAGACTCAGTGGTCAGTGTGTACAAGTCCGACCCCGGCTGCCGAGTGAAGGTAGCTAGGTGACGTCCCGTCCGCGCACACGTGCAGTGCGTCACACGCTCGTAGGCCGGGGTGAACTGGTGAACACCCGCGTCCTGGAGTGCGGAACCCGCCACCAAGTTCGTAGAGAACGAGGGGAGGTAGAGGCCCGACAGTGTGCCAGACGGGACAGCAGGACAAGGGAGGGCAGTGGTGGAGGTCGCAAGAACCGGACCCCCTGAGGGGTCAGCCAGAGAGACAGCAACCGGTCGAGGAAGCTGCTCTAGGGCAGTGCGGTCACGAAAGAAACAGCGGGAAGCACCTGAGTCCAGTGTGAAGGTGTGCAGTGCCTCAGTAGGTGCGGCACCAGCAGACGTAGACGCACTAGCACCTAGGGCAGCAGCCTCACCAGGACCTAGAGCAGCAGACGCGCTAGCACCTAGAGCTGCAGCCTCACTGGTCCCAATGCCCGGGTCAGGCGGAACACTCAGGTAACAGTCACCCTCAGCACTAATAGTCAATGCATACACAGCAGCAAGAATAGCATCATAATCAAGAGCAAAGATATCAATCCCCTTCTTAAGCAGATCAGCCCAGCGGGGCAGCTCAGAGGCGTCAGGAAACTGCTCGCGCCAGGCGTCGTCGAGGCGAAAGAAACAGCGCTGCGCAGTGTCAAACCTCCCACAAGTCTGGCCAGTGCGGTCACCTGTGCGGATGACGTACGGGCAGGTACCCCCCTCCCCAAGACCCCCCACGCTGAGAGTACCACTCACGGAGCTGCTGGGGCGAGGGAGCCTCGCCGGGGCGCTGCTGCTGCAGCCTCTGGCCACCGCCAAACCCCCCACGCTGCACCGCTCCACCGCGCCCGCCACCCGCTCCACCGCCGCCACCACTGCCAGCACCACCTCCACCACCCCCACCACCGTCGCCGCCGCCACCACCCCCTGTGCCGCCACTGACCCCCCCACCACCCGCGCCACTCCCACTCCCGCCACCACCCCCGCCCCCCCCACCTCCTCCACCGCCGCCGCCCCCTCCTCCACCTCCACCACCCCTGCCCCCCTTGCCCCTGCCGCCCTTGCGTCTCCCACTAGGAGTAGACGCGGCCCCGACCCTCTCAGCTCCGAGGTAGTCGACAGCAGCAGCAGATGCAATGGAGGGGAGGAGGGGGGAGGGGGAGCACCCCTCAAAGAAGGGGGTGCGGGGGTCACCACGAGAGGCACCTACAGCGACAATGCTCTTCTCAGCTGCTAGGAGCTCCTTCTCGAGGAGGTCGACAGTGAGGTCAGTGGGGGAGAGGGCGAGAAACTGGTCCCTGACAGTGCGAAGGGAGTCAGGGAGGCGGGTGACAAGGTGGTACAGTGTGAGGTACATCGGGGGGGGGTTCTTGGCGAGGAAATCGGGGGGGAGCGCTGCACGGTAGCGGAGGTCACTGGTACGGAGGTGGGTGATGAGGTCAGCTACAGTGGCAAAGGCGGACAGGTCGGGGAAGAGGTAGGGCAGTGAGAGACGGCCTATGGCAGCTGTGGCAGGGGAGGAGTAGCGCGCGACTACTGCGTCGTACAGCTCCTTGGCGGTCTTATGTTGTCCGAAGTGCTCGCGCTCATCTAACGGTAGGTGACTGCGAACGGCTAGGCGAGCGTGTGCATCACGGGTCTGCCACTGGGAGCGAGCAGTACTGTCAGCAGTAGCGAGAGGTGTGGGAGCAGCGCCTGACGTATGGTCATACAGTGAGACATCGTCCTTGGCAGTGATCTGAAGGAACAGGTGAAGATCATCTAGCCACACCTCAAACTTAATCGGGCGACCCTCAGCGTCAAAGGTGAGAATGGATGGGGTGGCCATTGTGGCAGTAGGAACAGTAGCAGTAGTAGCAGTAGTACAGTAGGAACAGGAACAGGAGTTGCTGCAGGTGGGGCACAGTAGGGCAGCGCGGCTCGGTTCGGGCGGCGCGGCTCGGTTCGGGCGGCGCGGCTCGGTTCGGGCGGCGCGGCTCGGTTCGGGCTGTGCGGCTCGGCTCGGTCTGGGCTACGCGGCGGTGCGCGCCTGGGGGACGTGCGCGTGGGCGGCTGTAGCTGGCGGGCCATGGCCGCTCGTGGGCCTTACTAGCGCGCGGGCGGCCTAGGGAGGGCGTCGCGGCGGCCTACGGGTGGCTCACGGGCGGCGCGCGGCTAGGGGGGGCCGGTCGTCGAGCTGCTCGTGGCGGCGTGGGCGGCTAACGGGCGGCGCGCGCTCAGAAACGGCCGCGCGCGGGCTGCTAGGGGGCGACGCGCGAAAAAAAAAGGCCGCGCACGGCACTAGCGAGCCGCGCACAGGCAGCAGGAGAAGACGAGGCGCACGAGGGCGCACTAGGGGAACGGCGCTCGAGGGCGCTAGGACGATGGGGCGCTCGAGGGCGCTTCTAACGGTGGGCCCTTAGGTGAGTCCTAGGTCTAGAACCTAAGCTTTGAAACCATGTCAGAATGAGAAGTGTGTGAACTATGAAAAGTTGGAGTACAAGTAGCAAACCCTAGTTTTGTGTACCCCCTAAAGGCTAACCCACTATAGCCTACACAACAACACATGTAGTGTTTGACAAGAAGTCCAAGGGTGACATTGAATCTTGCATCACTGTAACCTCCCATTTTGCGCAGGAAGTTGTGAAGCACCTCCTGAAGCGGATGGAGAGCCTAGACACCCTCAGCCAGGGCCTTTGATATCAGGGTAAAATACCCTGATTACCCTGATTTTAGGGTTGACATAACCCCCTTGCCCTGAAGAATCAGGGTCTTAGTTTTTTCAGCCCTGAGATTTCAGGATGTCTGTTTTATATCACCCGAGATTTCAGAGTAGTGTACACCTGCCTGCCCTGAGGCGTCAGGGTTCTTGTATGGCGTACCCTGAAACGGTTATACTGTGCGCCTAGGGGGCCCAGTCCTTGATTTCCGAGAGTTGGCGCCAAAACACTCGAGTCGCCCACCACCACTCACTTTGACGACAAAATGGCCCACATGGGGCAACATACAGCGATGCGGCAGGCGTGACTGCCCGTTACAGTTCCCCCTTCACACCCACAACCACTAACACGTCTGCTGCTGCATGTCCCTAGTTGACCAGTCGTAGCACATTGTGAGTCAAGTTCCCGCGTGTTACCTCTGTGCGCTGGCAATGCCCAAGGCGCCTTCCAACTTACATCACCCCACCCATCTCAAGCCAGTGCAGTGCATGTTGGTGGCACCTGGCTACCTCGTTCACCACGCCATTCCATCTGTTCAGTACTTCTCTTCTTTGCTCGGCAGGCTCTGCTCTGCAGTGGTTGCAAACACTATGCTCTGCTCTGGGAATCCGCACTGAATACCTCTCGATCGCCATGCCGGACTCTAGCCCGCCTCCCACCCACATAGATCATGTAGTAGCTCCGATTGTTAACAACAGCAAACGTGGCCTTACGGGCCTTGACTTCCTCCGACCTGCTAGCGCTATCGTTAACATGGCCCGTTCTCGTCTCCCTGGTGCGATTTCCACCCAGCACGCTATTAGAGGGGCTCTTCGTCCCACGGTACCACCCTCGCCCTCAACTCCTGCTCAGGCTGATTCTCAGCCTGATCCATCAACTAGGGCTGTGCCGACTTCTGAAACGCGACTCTACTCTACCGCTGAGACGGGGCAGGATGGCGAGGCGTCGCCTCCTCCCGCGTCTACGTCACGGCTGACACCAGCAAGGCGGATGGGCGTGAGAGTAGGGCTGAGACATGGCACGATGCGCTTTCGGCAAGCGCAGATTACCTTCCATCGTGCCTGCGCTGGACCTTCAGCGTCAACCGCGACACCGTCCCCAATCGCAGGCCCCTCCAATCCTTCCACCTCCAACTCATCCATTCCGCTTGTCGACGAGGCAGAGCTGAAGTATCAGGACGCCCTGTACCGATACATGGAAGAGGGGTCGGGTGATTTCACGTGGCTTGTTTTGTGTCAACAACCTGACGGATTTCCCTCCGTGAAATGCAGTCTATGTGTGGCTCAGGGTGTGACAGCAATGAAATTCGGCCGCGCAGGGCATGGTGCAGTTGACATTCAGACCCAAGCGTTCCGAGGACACCAGAGAACGAGGAAGCACAAACGTGCTTTGAAGGAGCAGGAAATCGCAGAGAGGAAGGCAAAGGGACAGACATTGCTTGGCAACTGCCCCACGGTGTACGACATCGAGAAGGAGCGTGTGATCGCTCTGGCCATGACCCTGCTCTTCATATGCCAACAGGATGCACCGCTCGAGATGTGGGTCGACTTGGTGAAGCATCTAGCCGAACGCCGGACTCCTGGTTTCCCTAAGAAAGGCTACGGCGCTTACTACACCACGTAAGTCTTGTCCGAATGACACGCTTTTGCCGTTTAAGTTTCCCACTCCTTTCTAACCAGCAGGACGTGGTGTGCTTTGTTCCAGGTATGGCTTCCAGGAACTCACGAGTGCCACTGCGACATACCTTCGTGCGCGCCAGCGAGAACACATCGACGAGTCCCCTTTCCTCGGGATCACTTGTGACGAGAGCACGGATCGTGTGCGTGGCAAGCACATGATAGTGTTCATCACTTTTCTGCGAGAGCGTGCGGTCGTTACTGAGTTCTTGTCGTTGCTCACAATTGACAAGTGTGATGCTGCTTCTCTCCTCTCCGTGCTCCTCTCACACTTAGAGACCATTGGCCTCGACGTGAACAAGATATCAGGCATTGCGACGGACGGCGCACCGGTCATGTTGGGATCGTCTGGCGGTTTGGTCGCGCGGCTTCGACAGCGCCTGCCTCATATCGTTGGCACCCACTGTGTCGCTCATCGGTGAGTGATTGTCTTTTCCTGCCTGAAGGCATCGGGATTTATGAAACTGATATCCTTGTTGGTTTTCTCTGTCCGTGGCACGGAAGCTCTCGCAGCCAAGGATGCTGCGATGGTGGAGCCAGATGTTGGCTTGATTGACGTCATACTCCGTGCGGTGTGTGGCATCCTCGGGAAATCACACCCACGGCACGGTGTCTTCATGCGTCTCCAGGAGACGTTCTTACACACGAACCTGGAGATGCAGGGCATTCACGATGTCCGTTGGTTGAGTCGGGGCCAGGTTGTGGAGCGACTCTGCGAAGTCCTACCCGTGGTGATTGTGCTTCTCCAGGAGTACGACACTGCCATCTACCACGTCATAACCTCGCTGAAGTTCCATGTGTACCTTTTCTTCCTCGCTGATGTCCTGGCAGAGCTTAACAACCTCAACCTTGTATTTCAGCGACGCGAGGTGAGTGGTTCAGTGGTACTGGTCATGATTCCCGTGCCCTCTTCAACAAACTAATCGCGATCTCCTCTTTGCTGTATTCTGCGTGCCTCACCCACCTGCAGGTTGACCTCACTGGCGTGCAGTCCCTGGTCCACCGCACACTCATCTTCATCCGAGAGCGCTACATTGACTGTGGGCCACAGTTTGGCGCGGAGACAAGCAAGCGCCTGTCGCCCTTCCTCAAGCGTCTCTCGTCCAGCCGCACCGTCAAGGTGGAAGGCATTGACAGCGACGGAAGCACGCAGAAACACAGCTTTGACTTGCACGAGGAGCCGCTGAAAGGGTACAGCAAAACGCTAGGCGACCTGGAGACTTGCATCAACACCTGCCGCTCCTATGCGGTTGCGGTAGTGGACCACCTGCAGGAGAGGTTTAAAGACCTTGACAGTTTGGATGGCGCAAAGCTCTTCATGCCGGACAGCTGGCCAAAGGACACGGACGGACGGAACAAGGAGTGTGCAGCCCACCAGGAAGCCCTATTCAAGATGTTCCACATCGGCGAGCGGAGGGAGGTGCTTCCTGGTGAGTGATGCTTTCGGCAAGCGCATCACCTGCGCATGTTAGCGCAGACTGACTGGCGTGTTTCTTGCATGTGATCTTGGGTGCAGGTGTGGACAAGCGCATGGCGAAGAAGGAGCTCAGGACCCTGGTGCCTGTTCTCCAAGGAGCTCCTCGTGGAGAGCGCAGCTTCCACGATGGCCTGGCGGCAATGCTCAAGACCGGCGACTGGGAGAGGAGCTACCCGAACCTCGTGAAGCTGTGGGTAGCAGTGGCGGTCCTGCCGCTGAGTACGGTGGAGTGTGAAAGGGGATTTAGCCGGCAGAACATCATCAAAACCTGGTAGAGAACGAGCCTCTGCAATGGAAAGCTCGGCGATCTCATGTGCCTGAGCATGCTACGATACGACGTGGATTGGGATGAGGTGGTGAAGGTATGGAGGAGTAGCAAAAAGCGCCGACCCACCCACAAGAAAGATCACCAGCAGCACAAGCAGCTGCAGCAGCAGCAGCGGCAGCAGCAACAGGCCAAGGGTTGGAAGAAGGTGCCCGACGACCACGATTCAGACGATGAGAGCAGCAGCAGCAGCAGCAGTAGCAGCAGCAGCAGCTCTAGCCCGGATGGGGAAAACTACTAATCTGGTTCTATTCAAGTGTAGTAGACTAGTAGTAGTTTAGGGGATGCGTAATGGTCGTAGTAGTAATCTACCAGACGAACAAACTGTGGCAATTATTGTGTTTCCATTTCAAACATTGAATACATCATGCAACAAAAAATGCCCTGAGGTTTCAGGGTTTACTTCTGGCATGCCCTGAGAAATCAAGGTCCCCCTAGAAGCTCTGCCCTGAGGAGGACACGCATTTTGAGCCATGCCCTGAGGGCCCAGGGTCCCTAAAATTGAATCTGAGGCCCTGCCCTCAGCGGATCGAAGCTTTTTCTGCCTGACGCGTACCCCAAGGGTAGCGCGAAGAGAGACCGCCATTGCGCAGCCTGGTTTCAGTCTCTCCGCGAGCTGTTCAGTGCGGAGAAGTGCGTACTTCCAGGTAGGTGTTTGTCTATGGAGTGCATCAATGTTTCAAACTCGGTGTGCTGTTTTCAAATACTTACCTCCCCGTCGCCCCCCCCTCTTGTACTTGCTACTGTGCGTGAGCAGGAGTGAGCTGGAAAAAGGCCCAACGGGAACTGGTGCCGTTCACCAAGATGATGGCCTCGCAGTACAAGGACCCAACATTCCACGCCGGCCTCAAGCACATGTTGCGCAGTGAAGATTGGGAGACGAGCTACCCCAACATGGTCTGCATCTGGACCGCTCTCGCCGTGCTGTCGTTGAGCACCGTCGAGTGCGAGCACAGCTTCTCGAGGCAGAATATCATCAAATCCTGGCTCCGCGGTAATATGTGCAACACACGCCTGGCGGATTTGATGTCCGTGTCGCTCCTGCAGTACGAGCCGAACTGGGACGAGGTGGTGGCTGCTTGGAGGGTGGCAAAGAAGAGGCGCCCCGCTAAGGAAGTGACGATGAAGTGCACTTCAGAGAGAGCCCCTAAGAGGAAGGCCGAGAGAGGAAACGACAGCTGCTGCCTCCAATGAAGACGAAGATGAGGAAGATGTGGTAAGGCGGAGGACATCAAAGAAGGGCAAGGCACGTGCAGCTGTAGCCGTCTCGGACAGTGATGATGGCGACGATGAGGGGAATAATAATGGGCTTGATGTCCGTGCCACAGTGGCGCTAGACTCTGATACTGAGTAGAGTAGTTGTAACAACCAGTTTGAAGTTTAATAATATACTCATGTGATAGTTCTACTGAACTTGTACAAGTGAGTGATTTTAGCTAATGCCAATGTGCTTCCAAAAAATAATGGCAAACAGAAATGCAAGTGCACTGTGGTATGACACAAAAGACATCGATTCTGAAATTCTTGATCAAACGGACAGGGAATCATCCATCCTACTGATGAAGCAGACGGGCCCTTCGGGCCCGTCTGCTCCATCAGGCACCCTTAGATCCTAGGGACGTCCCTGGAGTGAATGTCGAAAAGTAGTTCGTGCGACTAGAAAGAAAAAGGCAAGAAAGCTAGTGCCACGTGTTGGGATGAGGTTGGGGGACTGTTTAGGATAAACAACCCTTGAACAGTAAAGTACCCCGTAACCTAACCCCTCTCCCAATGAGGCGACGTCCGCGGCGCCTGCAGACTGAAGGTACGCTTGAAGGCAAGCATTGTCGGGAGACAGCGACGACGAAGGAACCCAGCTGTAGTCGGCTGCAACGTAACCATGCCAATGAACCAAGAAGTCGATGAAAGAGATGTTGGGCTGAGAAAAGCCCTCAGGATCTTTTCAAGGCTAAGACTTTGAGTAGGAATGTTGTAATTGCGGAAGCGTTTAATGACAAAGTGTTGAACCACCTCGCGCTAGTATGTGAGGGCAAGATAGATTGATTATAGCAAAGTAATATAAAGCTTTTCTAAGATTACAAGGAATATGGAAGGGTGCATTAATGGTTTAACTGTAGCTGTTGCGGTTCAATACAGTGACGACTCGGGCAACTGCTCAATACCGAGTCAGTTGTTTGTCCTTGCTGTCACGCTGTATTTGTCGAGTCAAAGGTCGCTGACTTTTCTGGTTGCTGCTTTTCTGTCAACCTCCTCGGTTGACTCGCCATTGCTGCGCTGTAGTTCACCTCGTTTACAGTCTGATCTTACGACACATAAGAAGCGTTAATTACTTGTTTCCAACCTCCCCTTTGCTTCTAGAGTGTCGTTGCTGGTGACGTGGCCTTGTCCAGTCAGCAGCATGCAGTACTCGAACTTATGCTTTTCGAGCTTCTTGGTCAAGTAATCGGCTGCCATCTCGGACGTGGGCCAGTAGGATAGTTCGAGTCTCCCCTTCTCGATCTCGTCTTTCACAAAGAAATATCGCAAGGCGATATACTTCGTCCGGTTTGCGAACCCGTTCTTGTTCGCTATGCAAATTGCTGACTGGTTGTCATAGAACAGGGAGAAGCTGGGTAACTGGGCCAGCTTCGCTTCTTCCAGTAGTTCGCGAAGGTACAGTCCTTCCTTGGTGGCTGAGCAAAGTGCAATATATTTTGCTTCAGCTGAGGGGAGGGCAATTAGTTCATGTTTTCTCGACTGCCACGAGATAGGTCCGATAGGTTCGAGTCGGTAGATGTAGCCGGTGCGTGAACGCCTGTTGTCGGAGTCGCCTGCGTGGTCAGCATCCACGTAGCCGATTAGCTTGGGCGTCGTGGTTCCGGTTTTGTGGTGGGTCAGGCCGATTGTCGGGGTGCTGACGAGGTAGTGAAGTGCGCGGTCGAGTTCCGCCATGTGTTCTGCTTCAGGCTTCTTGAGGTAGGTGGCGAGTTGGCTCACTGAGTACGATAGGTCCGGTCGGCAGGTGACGGCTGCGAAGAGCAGACATCCTAACTTTCGCTGGTAGTCGCGTATGCCGGCGGGCTTGAGCGGAGCAGAGGTTTCTTTGTGATTTCCGGCAGTGTAGCGGTATGGCGTGAAGATAGCAGCTGGGGTTAGTCCGAAGCGCTTGGTGATGGTGTCGTCGTATTTTGCGGCGCCGAGGTAGATCGCGTTTTCCCTTTCTTGTATGTTGAGCCCGAGATATTGCGTCACGATGGAGGAGACGGTGAGTGTGAGATCTCGCTACAGCTCCCTTTCGAACCAGGTTGTGATGCCGTCGGTTGAGCCGATGTAGAGCAGATCGTCCACGTAGACGATGAGTAGGATGTAGTCGATGCCTTTCGTGAGTCGGTACATGCCCTGGTCGTGCGGTAGTTGGCGGAATTTGATCCGGATTAGTCGGACGTGTAGGTACTGCTGCCACAGCCTCGGAGCTTGCTTGATGCCATACAGGGACTTCAGCAACTGACAGACTTGGTTTGGGTCTGCGTTGGAGCCGTGCGTGTCAGAATGTATTTGCTGTCTAGCCTGCAGTGGGGTACTCTGTAATGAGTACAACCCAATTTAGGGTGTTGTACTTGTATCCCAACTCTTGCTAGTGAAAACTCCATTCCTCGTTTCTTCTCATGTTATCAGAGGTTAACGTTCCTGGCCTGTGGGCCCACTCGATTCCGCTGCCCTACTGTGTGTCGCGCGCCCCGTGGCGCGCGACATCCCATTTTTCTTCCCGCCACGCGCTCGGAGCGCGTGGCGGTTTTCTGCCCGCCGTGCGCCCCGAGGCGCGCGGCGGGTTCCTACCTCGTCGCGGCGTCTTAGGGGCCCGCGCACTGGCCCCGACCGTCGCCTCGTCGAGGCGTTTTGGGGGCCTGCACGCAGGTCCCTCCCGTCGCCTCGTCGCGGCACTTTCGGGGCCCGCGAGCCGGCCCCTCCCGTTGCCTCGTCGCGGCGCCTTAGGGGCCTGCACGCGGTCCCCTCTCGTTGCCAGTCGAGGCACTTTTGGGGACCTGCGCGGCTCCCTAGCACATCGCCCGTCAGGGCACAATGGGGGCCGCGCCCTTCCCCTCCCCTCCCTCCTACTTTCCGCTGCAGCAGCCGCCCCTGGAGCCGCCGCCCCTGAAGCAGCCGCCCCTGGAGCGGCCTGCCTTGCAACAGCAGCCGCCCCTGGAGCAGCCGCCCCAGCAGCAGCAGCCCCTGGAGCAGCCGCCCCAGCAGCAGCAACCCCTGGAGCCGCCGCCACTGCAGCGGCCGCCCCAGCAGCAGCAGCCCCTGAAGCAGCCGCCCCAGCAGTAGCAGCCCCTGGAGCAGCCGCCCCAGCAGCACCAGCCTCTGGAGCAGCCGCCCCAGCAGCAGCAGCCCCTGGAGCAGCCGCCCCAGCAGCAGCAGCCCCTGGAGCAGCCGCCCCAGCAGCAGCCGCCCCAGCAGCAGCAGCCCCAGCAGCAGCAGCCCCTGGAGCAGCCGCCCCAGCAGCAGCAGCACCTGGAGCAGCCGCCCCAGCAGCAGCCGCCCCAGCAGCAGCAGCACCTGGAGCAGCCGCCCCAGCAGCAGCAGCCCCTGGAGCAGCCGCCCCAGTAGCAGCCGCCCCAGCAGCAGCAGCCCCTGGAGCAGCCGCCCCAGCAGCAGCAGCCCCTGGAGCAGCCGCCCCAGCAGCAGCAGCCCCTGGAGCAGCCGCCTCAGCAGCAGCAGCCCCTGGAGCAGCCGCCCCAGCAGCAGCAGCCCCTGGAGCAGCCGCCCCAGCAGCAGCCGCCCCTGGCCCCTGCAGCAGCCGCTCCTGGACCCGGTGCAGCCGTGGGGGGGTGGGTGTGGGGGTGATGGTTGTGGGGGTGTCGGTTGTGCGTGCCGTTCCCTCCTCCTCCTCCTCCTTCGTCTCCCACTGCTGCAGCTCTCGCTGAGGGGGGTGGATGTGTGGGAGTCTGGGGTTTAGGGTTTAAGGGGGTGCTGTGGGTGTAGGGCTAGGGTTTGAGCAGGGGGTGTGTGAGAAGGGCGTTAGGCAGCTGGGGAGGTCGAGTGGAGGCAGCAGTCTTGTCGTCAGCAGCAGCAGCAGTCCGGAGGCTACAATCTCCGGTAGTCGCCAGTCGCCCGTGGGTCCGTTGCTCGTCTGCCGCTACTTTTAGCCGCGGGGCCAGTTACCCCAGTAGTCCGGAGCGCTGTTCCGGTAGCCACTGAGCCAGCAGCTCGTCTGTGTGTCTGCAGCGTCAGCAGTCGCCTCCCATCTTCTCTCCCCCACAGTCTCTCCTCCTCCTCACTTGCCCTCTGTGATTAGCTCTAGCCTTACTTACCTATTGTGAACTCTTGCTCTATGCTTGCTCATTGTGCTGATTACACCCCACTTTGGCTATGGGGGTGTGTCAGAATGTATTTGCTGTCTAGCCTGCAGTGGGGTACTCTGTAATGAGTACAACCCAATTTAGGGTGTTGTACTTGTATCCCAACTCTTGCTAGTGAAAACTCCATTCCTCGTGCGGTAGTTGGCGGAATTTGATCCGGATTAGTCGGACGTGTAGGTACTGCTGCCACAGCCTCGGAGCTTGCTTGATGCCATACAGGGACTTCAGCAACTGACAGACTTGGTTTGGGTCTGCGTTGGAGCCGTGCGGTTGTTCGACGAAGATTTCAGCGTCGATGGGGGCATAGAGGAAAGCGTTGGCGACGTCGATTTGGTGAAGCTTCTTCCGCTTCATGGTGGCTATCGCGAGGATAATCCGCAATGAGGTGTGTCAGCTGACCAGCGCGAATGTCTCGGTGAAGTCTCGTCCGTACTCTTGGTCGAAGCCACGTACGACCCAGCGTGCCTTAAACTTATCGATGGTTCCATCTGCCTTTGTTTTCACGCGGAAAACCCATTTCCCGGTGAGTATTGTCTTGTTGCGTGCCACTCCGATGGGTACGACCTTCCAAGTGTTGCATTCTTCCAGTGCCTTTAATTCCTTGTCCATGGCCTTGGGCCATTTTTCCCTGTGCTCCCCCCCAGAGCCTGCTGAACCGTGGCAGGCTCCTTAGGTGGCGCTGCTCCGTGGATGGCGGTGATGAGTCCAAGTATCTGCAGTCCGCTCTGTGTGTAGCGAGGGAGAGTTGTATCCTCGGGATAGGCTGCTTCGTCTCCCGCTTCTGGGTCAGGTGTGAAATTGGGTCCTACGCGTTCTGCTTTGTCAGTGTTGACTCATTTGGGTGTAACGTAACCATTGTCGGCGAAGTGATAATAGACTTCGGCGTTGATGCTTTCGTGAGGGTTTTCGTCGTCCATTGGGACGTCAACCAAACAGTAGGGAAGAGGTCCAGCTTCCTCCGAAGCTCCATCCACGTTCTGCTCGTCCCAGTCAGCTTCATCTGCTGCCGAAGCGAAGGCTCGGTCGCCATAAAATCTGTCCGAGAGGTTCGGATTCCCTTCTTCAAGGTTGGCAAGGATGTCTTGAGAGTGAGTCGCTCGTACAAGATCACATCACGTGCTGCCACTGTTTCCTTTGTGTTGATGTCGAATTTTTTCCATGCGTTGTAGTGTTTCTGGATGCCCAGGTGTAGTCCCCACTGTGCGCGTTGGGAGAATCGACCGACTCGTGCAGCTGGGGGTCGGTACTGTACCATACAGCCGAATACTCGCAACATTTTTGTGCTGCCCAGTTTTCCTGTCCATAGCAGATGCGGTGATGCGTTGTTCGGGAGCGATGATGACGAAAGTAAGTTGTGCAGCATCACATCATGGTCCATTGCTTCGGGCCACTTGTGGTTGGGTAGCCGCATGACACGTAGAAGCTTGCGCATGGTGTTCTGAAGGGTCCTGTTCATTCTTTCTGCCATGCCTTGTTGTTGATGGGCGTAGGGAAGGTAGATGAGCCGCTTTATGCCTTTTTCTGCCAGGTAGTCCTTGAACCTCTGTGACTGATATTCCCCTCGCCCGTCTGACTGGAAGCTTTTCAGCTTCACTCCTAATTCCCGTTCTGCTACTGGAAGCGAGGTCACAAAGGCTTCGAAGGCCATGTTGTGGCTCGAAAGATTGAGATGCCAGACATATCGTGTGGCGGCGTCGATGAACATGATGACTTAGTTGTAAGCTCCTTGTCCAGGTTCACGATTGTACAGTATGTCGCTGTACACTTTTTCCAGTGGTGCATACGCTGGTGCGCTCGGGTTGTGGTGAGAGACAAACGGCTGATGGGGTAAGTCTGCCTTGGGGCAGGTGAAGCATGTTCCACAAACTCGTTGAAGCTCTCTGCCGTCGTGCAGAAGTACTGAATCCTTGTCAAGTACTCCAGCTCTAATCGTGTTGTTTAACGTTGTGTTACTTGGGTGTCCCATCCTTGCATGCCAGATTGATTCACTGGCACGATGTCCGGATGAGCGTCTGTACAGGTCGGAGTTGGAGTAGAGGCCTGCGGTGAAATTAGCGCTCCTGTGAACTTCGCGTGGAGTGGGAGTCAACTGTTGTGCAGGAGTCGGTGGCGTGTCGTCGATGAAGACCGGTGCTGTTGATGGACCAGCAATTGGTGTAGTCTCTGTTGCTGCCGGTGTCGTCTCTGCTGCTACCGATGTTGTTTCAGCTGCTGCTGATGTTGTTTATGCTGCTGCTAATGTTGTTTCTACTGCTGCTGATTGAATAATTGCTTACGCTCTCGTTCGTTTAGTTTCAGGTATGGTGTGTGAATAACAGAATCCTCTAGTACTGAGGTCGGGGTCGAGATCTGGCGGGTGTGTCCAAGAGGTGAAGTTTATGATGGCGTCGCTGTCGGCGGTGCCTTGGTCAGGAACAAAGTCAAGGACGAAGACATTATTCTTCAGGACTGCTTTGCCGATGTAGAGTCCACCCCTCCCGTAGTACAGTTTGAATTACTGAGTGGTGCTGTCTACTTCGAGATAAATTCCCTTCGCCATCAGCTGACTGACGCTAAGTAAGTTGTAGTCGAGTCCTTCTGCGATTAATACTTTCAACATTTGCAGAATAACGTGAGTCTCTCGTGACTGAAGCTGAACTACTCCCTGTCGTCGTGTGCGCAGGTTCTGATTGTTGGCGACAGTGATTACGACTTCACGCTGACGTTGGTATTCTCGTTGAACGAAATGACCCGAGGAGCACATGTGTTGTCCGCAGCAGTTGTCCAGGAACCAGGCGTCTTTCCCGGATGATTCGCTCTGGGCGATGGCTGCGTACGTCGGGTTGGGCTCCAGTGATTCGCGGCGGGGAGTGCTTTTGTCGAGTAGTTCTTCTGGTGAGTAGTGTGGTGGTGACTCGGTGATGCAGGGGTCTATTATTCTTGCCATGCAGCTCACGATGTTTCTTGTGCCTTGCACAGATTGCGTCGTCGATGTCATTGAAGATTGCGTTTGGTTGGCAGGATGCGTCTGTGTGGAGGCCACCTGACTGCTTGAGGGTCGAAGTTGACGTTGCGGTGGTGTTGACTGCTGCTGGTTCGGACAGTGAGTGCGGGGGTGTCCTGACGTCTTGCAGAGGTGGCATAATGGTGGTAAGTGCCGTTGTGGTTGATGCTTTTTCTGCCGGTTGTTGTTGTTGTTGTTGTTGTAACGTTGTTGAGTGTGGAACGCAAACTCGGGTAATGACGCTCTTTTCTTGTGACGTTCTTTGTTCAGGTCCATGTCTTGCTGTTCGGTGTGGATTTCTGCGCAGAGAGCCGCTTCGGAGATCTTCCTGTGAGCTCGGAAAATGGCTCGAGTGGAGTGCCAATGAGGACCGAGGCTAGTGATAACAACAGTGACGAAGGCTTCTTCAGATATCGATCCACCGCATCGAAAGAGTCTGTCGCGCAAATTGCGACAGCGGCTGACATACGCCATTCCCTTTTCGCCGGGTTTCATTTCCACTGTTGTCAGCTGCGCCATGAGACGACTCTGATTAGCACTATATGTAAACCTGAAGCGTTGTCTAGCATTTCAGACAAAACATAGGCCCTGGTCTAAGATTTCAGACGAAGTCAAATGTTTAGTCAACGTACAGCCTCGCGGTGGCAGAATTGTTAGAACGATATCGTGTTGCATGGCGAGACTTGCTGGGAATGTTGGGCAACAGGCCACGCGGGCAGCTGGCCAGGTGGGAATAGTTGTTGGTTTCATATGCAAAAAAACGCGATGTCTGCATTTTCAGACGAACTGTATAAGGTTGTCTGAAAACTCACATGAGTAAAAAGACCTTGTCTTAAGATTCAAATTAAATTGCACAACACGTCTACGCCTTCAAATGAACCATAAAAAATGCATCCAGACAATCAGACAAAAAATGTCTGATAATGTAGACCCTGGCAGGCACCAGGGCATGTGTAGAGATTCTCACCCATTATTTCCGGTCAGCGCTGGCCACCCACCCTGACTAGTGTGCGCTGCAGATAGACGTCGCGAATGCCTTCAATATGTTTCACCGTCATGCATGCTCAAGGGGCTGCGGGAGTCGCCTTTCTCAGGGTTGATCACAATCTTGCGTGTTGTCTATGAGACACCTAACGACCTGTACCTCCAAGCGAGCCCCTTCGTAGAGAGCCTCGCATCGACACGGGGATCGTGGCAGGGGGACCCGCTTGGCCCTTTCTTTTCGCGTTCATGCATCAGCAGGTGATGGAGCCAGTTTCTAGAGAGTTCATGGACCTACTTCTTCTGAGTTATGCGGATGATACTAATATCTTGGAAGTAGCGGTTAGAATTCTGGAGGCTTTTGAGGTGCTGCGGGAGCGGTTGGAGTAGGTGGGGCTGGAGGTGCAGGCGCGCAAGTGCCGGTTTTGGGAGCGCGAAGACGTGGATGCGGATAGGGCACTGCCATTCGGGATGCAGGGCGTGGAAGAGGGCCTCACTGTGGTGGGCGTGCCTTTTGGGGAGGAGGATTGGGAAGTGGTCCGGTTACGAAAGTGGCTTCGACAGTTGCAGGCGCCATTGCCATAAACCCCCCTGCTCGATCACCCCCAGATGGCTTCACATCTCCTCGCCATTGCAGTTTTGGCGCGGCCGATGTACCTCGCCTGGACTATGCCGCCGCGACTGGAGGTGGTGGAGGCCTTTAAGGATTGGGACAACTATCTGGAAGATTGCTTTGAGCAGCTTCTCCCACCGTGCGCGCACGCATGCAGCTGCACCACCCTGTGCGACTTGAAGGGTTTGGGATCCGAGCAGCGGCCTCTTTGAGCCCACTGTCCCATGTTTGTGGGTGGGCGAAGGCCGCGCGCGTTATTGCACAGCTAGGGGTGGCGGGCGAGGAGGCGATGTTTGCATATTAGCTCAGCACTTCGGTAGTGGCAGGGTTTCTTGATCTGTGGTTTGCTAAGGCCTTGAGCAGCTGCCTGTGACTATATGCCAGGTGATACCGCGCTTACCTCTGTGCGTAGTGGCCACTCCTCTTCGGCTTTTCCAAGCGCGACAGCGGCAGTTGGTTGTGGAGGAGCTCCAGGCGTTGTGACGCTTGGCCCGTGACGATGCCACTCTGGCCCGTTTCACACCCCTTCAAGGCTCGGGGGCTGGTGCACGGGTTTCGGCGGTCCCGTCTCACTGAGATCTCACACTCACCACGGTTGAGTGGGGCATTGCTGCTGCTATATGGCTCGGGCTCCCAATTCAGCAACTGCAGGTGGCGCCACGATGTGTTTGTGGCACAGCGTATGTTGACCCAGCAGACCCGCATCATGCCCTCTGATCCAAGCACCAGCACGGTCCATCTCAGGTGCATGACGAGGTGAAGTTTGTGGCGCGAGGATTTCTAAGGCGTCAGGGGGGGTGGTGACAATGGAGGATAGCGTGGTGCTGCCGTGGCAGCGGGTTGATGTTTGCGGTGCGTCGACCAATGACCAAAGAGGCTCACGCTCTAGAGATCGGCGTCGCGGACCCACTATCGCTGTCTACATCTCTGCTAGGGCAGTACGGGCATTCCGTAGAGTGGCGGTAAGGAGTGGGAGCGTCGCAAGTCGGGTGATTACACACCGTTGCTTGCGCGCAACCGGGGCGTGCAGTTCACCCCTCTGATAGTAGAGACGTGGGGGTGTCTAGGCGGTCGTTTTTTGTGGTGGCTATGACAGCAGGGGGACGCAAACTTGGGGCTAGCTGTGTCACAGAGGGCATGTCGGGAGGATGACACTGCTTTTTAGGCTTATCGTTTGGGGTCTTCGAAGGCGCTCATCGGGGTGGCGTTGCAGCGGGCTCAAGCCCGTGTCATCCTGCTCCATGCGGCGTCTTCCATGGGGGAATGGACGTTGATTTGGTGGACAAGGAGAGGGAAGACATCGAGGTGGAGGGAGGGGTTTTTTGTGTGGAGGTCCCATACATATTGGATGCACGGATATGAATGAGGGGTGTGATGGCTGCAAGATTTGGAATGTGATGGTAGCAAGGTTTGGAATGTGATGGCAGCAAGGTTTGGAATGTGAAAAACTTTCCCTTCTCTTCTTCTCCTGCTGTTCTCTCATAACCCTTTCCTTGTTCCACCAATTGTCAAATCTTTACCTGCATTCAAAAGCAGGAGTCACGTTCTTATGTTATTTGATTGGCCCAACTATTGTGAATCAAGAAGATGCGGAAAAGAAAGAAAAAAGAAGGGTTTTCATGTGTTTGGCAAAACGTTTGATGTGATCCTTCACAATCGCCACAATCTGATAGGGCCTTTGTAGGATGATCACATCGAGCGAGTGTAGCAACGAAAGTTGCTTGTGATTGTGTACGGACTCTATTAGTAGGAAAGTCGTGACAGAAGTGACTGTAACAGTGGGATACATAAGTATTATTAAGGAATACGAAACTGGCAAAATTTATATTTATGTTCTAGCCTACAATGGGGTGCTCACTAGAGAGTACCACCCTTTCAGAGTTGACTTTATGTAACCAAACCATAACTAGTTCACACCCCATTTTGGTTGTTAGTTTCATACGGTGTAGAGCGGTTTCCTTTCCATGGGCCCACCGCCCCGAGCCCCGACCTAGGATTGCCCGTAGCATATCGTCACCCTATTCCCTAGCCGCCGCCCGCGCCCCTTGACCCGCCATCACCCGTCCCTCCTTGCTTACCGCTGCACAAGCCCCTTAGATCGCCCGCGCCCCTTAGACCGCCACCCGACCCTCATCCACAGCACTCCACAGCGCTAGACTGTGCCCCATCGCACTAGACCGCGCCCCACCACTCTCGACCACTTCCAGCCGCGCCTAGCCACGCTCGGCCACTTCCAGCCACCCTTTCATCGCACCCAACCACACCCGACCGCTCATAGCCGCTCCTCACAGCACCCGACCGCTCCTAGCCAGTCCCTACCACACATGACCGCTCCTAGCTGCTCCCTACTGCACCCGGCCGCTCCTAGCCGCTCCTGACCACAGGACTACGTGCACCCAAGCACCCATGCCTGGCGGAGTTCACTATGTGACCACTCTGTCCTATCGTTCGATCCAGAGGGCCGCCAATCGACTTCCAATCGTGGCTGCGAAAGCTCCGTCTCTAACTTGGGAGTCGGCTAAAAAACGACGTGCCCCTGTTTGAGCATGCCACTTGTGAATTAAAGTCCCCCCCACCCCCTCCCCAGCTCCCCCACAAAACTCCTGAGCCTCTTAGTACTGAACCGTCAGAGGCAGATAAGACTGATTTTGCCCCAGCTCGCACAAAGCTTAGATGCTGGGCGGCTCGTGATGCTGCTGCCATTCTCCCCATCACTGACCTCCTCCCGCTGTCCGAGCAGACGTACTTTGGCCAGGAGGAGACGGCCAAGGCATTGTACGATGCTGTAGTTGCACGCTATTCTACCCCTGCCATTGCGTCCCTCGGCCACCACGTGTTGTTCTTTCTCTTTCTTGATCTTTCTTGGTTGACCTGATCCTGCACTTCCGTTCGCTCGATCCCCAGTTCCATCCTGCCTTACTTTCTAAGAACACACCCCCCCTTGTCTCCCTTCCCCCCCCCCCTTCCACCCCACCCCTCCATGTACATGACCCTGTACCTCCTCACCACATGCCTCCCTGACCTCTTCGTGATCACTTTCTCACCATTGACCCTATGCCTCTTACTATTGAGCTCTTTGCGAAGTTGCTCCATGCGGTCGAGGATCCGCTCGCTTTGTGCCGCTTGTAATACTGTCCTCCTCCCTATCTTTGAGGGATATGCCACGTCCTTCCTTGTCTCTTCTTTGGCCTCGGCCTCTGTTTCCTTAGCAATAGAGGTGGCAGCAGTTGCCTCTGATCACAAGGGGGGCAAGAAGGGTTGTAAGAAAGGAGGCAGTCGTGGCGGTGGCGGCGGTGGGGGTGGTGGTAGCAGAGGTGGAGGGAGTGGAGTTGGTGGTGGAGGCGGTGGCGGCTCCGACGACAGTGGAGGAGAAGGTGCTGGCTTTGAGGGTGTGGAGCCTCCACAGCAGCAGCCACATCAGCAGCAACAGCCACTGCAGCACCAGCCATAGCATCAGCTGCCACAGCACCAGCAACGAGATTGGCATCAACCACAACGACAGCAGCCACGGCAGCAGCAGCTCCAAGACCAGCAGTAGTAGCTCCAGCGGTAGGGAGTGAAGCAGCAGTGAGTTTCGTTCGAACCATGAAGCACCGGCCGCAGCAGTGGCCCACCCAGCAGGACGTCGCGTGGCCCCGCCTCTAATTTCTACCGGGACCTAGTTCAGAGTGGGATACACTGTGGTGGCCCATGTGGCCATCTCCATCCTCCACATCAATACTTTATGCAACTCACTAACCACTACTGCGGGCAGTTTGGCCTTGGTGGCCCCACTTCGGACTGGGCCCCGCTGGCTCATTCCCTTGGCCCGGTGTCGTTTCACATGTCTGTGGCTGATTTGCATGCGACCTGCTTTTGTGATGTATTCTGATGTTGACTGTAGCGCTGATGGATTTATTCGCGTGCGTGTTCCTAAACTAGGATCGTGCATGTTGCTAGTGGAGGGTGCTTGTATCTCCAGTGTAGGTTCTCGTGTAATTACTAGCCCATATATACATGTGGCTGGCGCGTCGCTCTCCTTCACGCTAAACTCTAGAGCGTCTTACTGCTTCGTCCGCGACTACACGACTGTCACACCTCATCCTGCTCCAATCTCGGTTGTCCTAGCTGATCCTACTTCTGGACCAGCTTGGCTCGCAGCTATACCACCCTCCCATGCCCGGTTGTCCTCTCTTGACCTCTAGGATCTTGGTGGGTGTTGGAAACCTTTAGGAACAAGGGGTAACTGCCACTTTCTCTGCACAAGAGAGGTTTGCAAGCTGTACAAACGCTACTACCAGGTCACGTCTAGTCACGTTCTCCTTGGAGCCCCGCACGGGTCTCTTCACATTGGTCAAGTTGCTGCGTCGTGCTCCTGTCTGAAACTCACCTACCAATCAGTCTTGTGGCACCACCTTCTTGGTCACCCTTCACTCCTTCGTCTCTGCCACATGTCTTGACACGGTCTTGTCTCCAGTCTCCCGTCCTTGCTTCCGTCACTCTATCCGTCGCCTGCACCACTCTGCATTCCTTGCATTGAGGGTAGGCTGCACGCCAACCCTCACTCGTCCTCCTTGCATTGGCCTCTGCGCCCCTCTAGACTCTCCATTTGGACGTCTGGGGCCCCACCCCTTGCCCTGGACCTCGAAGGGGGGGGGGGGGGGGGTGGCTTCTTTCTGGTGATCGTTGACGACTTCACCCGCTGCACCATGTTGTTCCCACTGCGGAAGAAGTCCAACGTGACTCCTACCTTGAAATTGTGGTTGGTGGCCACCAGTGCTTGGCGTGGTAATTGAGTCATTTGCCTCCACTCCGACCATGGGGGCGAGTTTCGCTCCGGCGTGCTTGTCGGGTTGTGTCGCGAGCAGGCCAAGACATAGTCCCGGACGCTTCCAGAGTCCCCACAGAAGAATGGGATTCCTAAGCGCCGCATAGGCTTGGTCATGGAGATCCAGCACCTCCATGATCCATGCCCGTGCTCCCCATTCCCTATGCCCCTACTTAGTTCGCTACGTTGCCCTCCAGTTGAACCTCTTGCCGCATGTCTTTGCCCGGGATATTCACCGACATGACTTTGGACTAGTTCCCTAGTGTTGCGTCAGATTTTTGTGTCTGGGGCTGCCTTGTGCATTCCCACGATACATTTGCAGAGAAGCTCTCAACTTGCAACCTACCCTGCCTCTTCCTTGGTTTTCCGATGGACGCCCCTGGCGTCACGTTGTACCACCCGCCCCTCCATCGGTTCCGCGACTCCCACGGCATCTTTTTAGACGAGTCTGTGTCATACTATGCCTGCTACACCTAGTGAACTCTGGGGGTGTTGGTGCTGGATACTATGGCACTGGAGGTGCTGGTTTTGAGGGTGATGGAGCTGGAGGTGATGGCGGTGTTGGTGCTGGTTTGAGGGTGCTGGAGCTGGAGGTGTTGGCGCTCGAGGTGCTGGTTTGGAGGGTGCTGGGGCTGGATGTACTGGCACTGGAGGTGCTCGTTCTTAGGGTGTTGGAGCCAGAGGTGCTGACACTGGAGGTGCTGGCTCTGAGGGCGTTGGAGCTGGTTTTGGGGGTGTTGGAGCCAGAGGTGCTGACACTGGAGGTGCTGGCTCTGAGGGCGTTGGAGCTGGTTTTGGGGGTGTTGGAGCTGGAGGCACTGGCTCTGCGGCGCCTGCTCAGTCCGGCATCCATTACATGAGGCGTCACCATCGTTTTCGGGAATTGGAGCAAGATAAGAAGGAGCGTTTTGCGCAGGAGCGGCTGGAGCTGCTGCAGCATCATCGCGACGTAGAAGCAGCCACAGCTGCAGCGGTTGTTCCCGCCTGTGAATGGTATTCGAACCCTTGGTCTCCCTTCTTCTCCTCGGACTGCTCACCGCCTCCTTGTGGTCACACGTGTCTCTGGCTTTTTCTCTCCTCCTCGGTCACACCTGCCTCCGACCACTCGTTGTCCCCCAAGTGCTCGTGCTTCGTCTCCTGTCCAGGACCTCCGTTCAGTCTTGTTTCATTCTAGTCGTTCTCCACTCCAGGCTGTTCTCCAGTCTCCTCCTACTTCATCTCTTACAACCTCCTTTCACCCTATCATTGAGCACTACCGTATTGCTCGTACTGTTGTCTCATGTGTTCACATCTCTCTTGTCACGAACATCACCGCCCCTCTGTGTCTCGGCTCTTGTTGCCGCTAATATTGACTTTGCCACCACACGCCACCTTGACCACACCACCTGCATGGTGGCTGCTCCCCCTGCTCATCCTTTGTACGCCCAATGTGGATGTGCCCTTGGCTGTGACGTCATGGAGGACAGGGAGTTTGAGCTGGCGTTCCTGGCAGCCACTTCTCCCCATCTATATGCCATGCTGCTAGCCCCTGAGAGAGACCGTGGCACTCCAAACATCCCAACTCCTTGCACTTACGCTGAGGCAGTATCGGGACTGTGGGCCTCTTAATGGATAGCATTCATTGTTCCTTGGAGGTCCACATGCACGTATGCCGGCGCATTCCCCCCTCCCAAGGCGAATTTAGTCGATGGCATGTGGGTCTTCAAGGTGAAGCAACCACTTGGATCGCCGCCTGTCTTCAAGGTGCGCTATTTGGCTAGAAGCTTAATCAGCGTGGGGGAGTAGACTTCTTCCAAACCATCTCCCCCACCCCGAAGATGACTACTCTTCAAGTGTTACTACACTTTGCAGCACAACAAGACTACGACCTGAACTCATTAGACTTCTCCACAATCTTTCTACACAACAGCCTACACGAGAAGATCTGGCTGCGTCGTCATCCTGGATTCATTGGCTCTTTCCCACAAGGGACCCCGTAGAGCCTGAGATGACCGTGATTGGCATGTCACTCTTGCTGACCTCGGCTTCAGCCCGTCGTCCGTCGACCCTTCGCTCTTCGTGTATTCTGGTCTCACTCCCTTCTTTGTCCTCGTTTACATTAACGACTTGGTCTTCGCTACCACAGACATAGGTGCTCTGGCTTTTGTGATACACACGTACACCGACCTTGGTGAACTACACCGCTACCTTTGCTTGCAAATCACAGGGGACAGAGCCGCTAGCACCATCACACGAACTCAGTCACACATGGTGAAGCATGTTCTTCAGTGACTCGAGCTTCAGTTCTCCACCACACAGCCCACTCCTTGCTGTTGACCACAAACCCACTGCTCCCAAACGAGCCTTTTGAGTCTAGTGGTCCCTATGCTTGTGGGTTGCCTCATGTACCTGGTAACTTGTACTCGTCTGGACCTTGCTTATCCTCTCATCGTCCCGGCTCACTTTGTTGCGACTAGGAGACACCCTCCTATTAACTGGACGACTGTTGTGAGGGTAGCAAAGTACCTGGCGACAACATCCTTGCGGCTTACTGAGCACTACGACTCGTCCTACGAAGACAATTTGGTGACCAATAGCTCGAACCAAGGGTACTATTTCAGCTTGGGAGGGAAGGTGGGGGGGGGTGGGGTGCTCGATACGCTGTTTAGTGCTATGATCGCTAAAAAAAATGTTACACTAAGCCATACATGTAGCCAAGATTATTACACTGACAAATCAAGGAAAATATATTCTTCATAAAAATAAACACCAATGTGATTACACGAAAGTACCCTAATAATCAATTTCGTCTCTCACTGTTTCTTCACAACCTCTTTCTGACTACTTCCGTACTACTCGCCCTGTTATCTCCATTGTTCTCTCCTCCCTAGACTCTGGCCTTACTGCCTCTCCGTTGTCTGTCTCGGCTCTTGTCGCCACTGTCACTGACTTTGCCTCCACCCGCCACATTGACTACGCCACACCAGTTGGTGTCCGCTCCTGCTTCCCGTGCTCTGTCCGCTGGAGGTGTTGATGCCCTTGGCTGTAACATCCTAGAGGACAGGCATTTTGAGTTGGAGTTCCTTGCGGCCGCTGCTACTCACCTATGTGACATGCTGCTAGCCTTTGAGGGAGACCCTGACGCTCCAGACATCTCGACTCCTCGCACTTACTCTAAGGTGATTTCGGGACAGTGGGCCTCTTAGTGGATAGTCGCCATGTACTTAGAGATGGCATCTTGGAGGTGAAGCGACCGCAAGGATTGCCGCCTATCTGCAAGGCGCGTTACGTGGCTAGAGGGTTTAGCTAGCGTGGGGGAGAAAACTTCTTTCTGACCTTCTCCCCCACGCCCGAGATGACAACTCTTTGGGTACTACTGCACGTTGCTGCACAGCTAGACTTTTCCACTGCCTTCCTCCCGGGCAGCCTGCATGAGGAGATCTGGCGGCGCCGTCCTCCTGGCTTCACTGGCACTTTCTCGCTTGTGACCCAGTGGAGCCTGAGACGACCAGTCTACGGACTACTCCATGCACGTCGTGAGTGGCACGACACCCTGCGTACCATCCTTGCTTCCCTCGGGTTCCGGCCTTCTTCCGCCGTCCCGTCCATCCTTTCGCTGTTCTCGCACAACTACTTCAGGGACTCACCAGCTTGGAGCAAGGACTCCAAACATTGCGGAATGGCGACGCGAGAACATCTTCCCAACCCTCTCAACTGGCCTCGAATGGCCAAAATTCCGGCCCGCACACTTTCTCCCTCGACACAAACGGCTCAACACCCAAGACTCCCCGTCCCAGCGAAGAAGCGATTCTCTCTGCACAATCAAGGTTTTTGAGCATATAAAAAATAAAGACAAGTGTGTGCTTTGACGGCAGCGATTACTATACTTGGAGCTTCGAGCTGGTGCTGCTGCTGCAAAACCCACATATTTTCCATTATTTTGACGGGAGCTACTCGGGACCTACTGAAGACACCGACGACGCCAGGACAAAGTACTACAGCGAGTCCATGATGGCGTACGGCGTCTTACTGCGCAACATGTCGTCGGCAGAGCAGCTGAACATTCAATCGTACAAGACAACACCTGCCCCGGCCCTCGACGCGTGACGCCACCTAAACGGAGTCTATCAACTGAAGGACTCGGTTTCTTCGAGCTGCTTGCTCCAGCAGCTACTGGAGACAAAATTGGCCACTGGGAAGAAGGTCAACGGCTATGTCAATCGCTGTCGGAGCCACCGCGATCAAATCGCGAAGTTGGGAAGCAACATTTCCGAAGAAATCTTCGTGAACATCTTGCTTCAAGGGCTTGGCCCAGAGTGGCGGCCTTGCAAGGCGCTTCTCCGACAGCAGGGGGTCCTCTCGGAGGCCGCCATATGCGCCGCCCTCGTCGTCGAACAACGGGATATTGACCAGCAGCGACCAGCGCCGCGACAAGATAGGGAACGCCTCGCCTTCTACGCCTCGCCTCTACTGCAAAATCTGCAGAAACTTCGGGCACCTGGTAGATCGATGCAAATTCCGATCTCGCCCTCGCTAGACCAACCCGAGCACTTGGTCCGGTCGACAAGACGCACGGAACGACTCGCGTCCAGCCCAGGGGTATCAACCCCCTTCGCTCAACTCGAACCCAACGGGTCAGCATCAGCATCAGCAGCAGCCGCCTCAGCCGGCTCCCGTCCGCAATGTCATGGGGAACATGACAGTGACGAGCGGATCGCGTCGTCCCCGTGCACGCTCACCGTCACCTGAGCCAACACCTCACCCAATCGGAGCGTTCTCGAAAAACAACCCGTTCAGCACGCATCACGACTTCAGCGATGACGACAAACAAGGCTGGAACTTCCCAGTCCCGCTGCTTGAAAGCCCCCCGCACGTACCTGATATGCGGCCGGCACTTCCTCAAGGTCGACACACCGCACATCGTTACCCTGCGACTGGCGCTGCTCGCACGTAACGACAACATGCGCTACAACACGCGGTACCTGGACAGCTGCTGTGGGCAGCACATCGTGGGTTCCGAGCGTTACATATCCAACGCCGTCGCCAACCCCGCCGTCACCTACGTCACTGTGGCGAACAACACGTGCCTGCACGCAAGTGCGCAAGGCATCGTTGTGCTCAAGGCACATAGGAGCAGAACGCACATCACACTGAATGATGTGTTGATCGTACAGAACCTGCGCTTTTATCTCCTCTCAGCGGCGCAACTCATGGATTGCGGAGTTGACCTCAGCACCGACCCCAAGACGCGCGACATTCTGCTTCACTTCACGATGCCGAACAAGGCACGCAGGCAGATCGGGCGAGCGTACTCCAAGAAAGAAGTCTATGTCCTCGATTTTGACGTTCCTGACTGCAGCGGCGACTCGCAGGAACTCATCGATCTTGTTCCTCTACGCTTCGAACATATCCATCGCCTTGACTGGAAGCACCCAGACGGAAGACCGTGGGTGCCGCATCACCCACATCCGCGAGAAATGGCGCTGCATATCCCGATCCCGACGGCATCTGCAGAGATTGCCACACACCCACGGCGTCAACGAGCGCGATTGCTGGTCGAGGACTCGCCGCCATCGCAGAAGCAGAGCGGGAAGCACCGCCCGAGGAAGGACTATCTCAACTGGAGTTGGAGACCGCCACGCGAGTTGTCTTCAGCACGCCGGAACATCCCCTCCCCGGCCCAGCATCACAACACCTTCGAGGCACGCTGCGTGGCTTTGGCATCGGCACCTTCGACAAACACGGAAATCCGCGACCATACACGGAAGAGAAGTTCCTGAAAATCTACTCACACAAGCGCAATTCCGGGAAGAAACTCACCGTGTTGCAGGAAGAGGAAGTGGCGCAACGCGAAGCAGAAGAACTTCGTCAACGCGGCCTCGCCGAGTCACGCGGAACACTCGCCTCGAGCGGTTGGGGCGAAGAGGAGAGCGCCTCCAATGAAGGGGGGTGGGGGAGCGCTGGCGGATGGGGCACGAGCGAAACTGGCGGAAACAATGGCGGATGGGGAGTGGCAACCGGCGGCTGGGGAGCCGCATCTGGCGGCAAAACAAGCGGTTGGGGAGCTTTCTGCTAGGACCAAAGGGGGAAAGAAGAACAAGAAGAAGCAGCAGAACCTGCAGTTGTTCCCCTCGGTCGCCCACCGCGCCACTCTGCACCTGCACTACCTCCACCTGACATCCAGCCGAAGCGTGACCACTGGGACACTATCGATTGGGGCAACGAGCCATCTACCCCGCGTCGCACCCTCTACAGGCCTGCCCCCGAGCCGCACGAACCGACACTAGTCCTAGGAACAATCCCGGGAACCAACATCCCCTACTCCATCATCCGCGACAGGGAATTCCTCGCACTGATGCTGACCACGGGCACCAGCGAAGAGGAAGAAGAAGCAGCAGCACCTGCCCTAGTACCTGATGAAGACCCCGAAGCAACACGCGCGTGCTACATGCGCACCTCTGGATTCCGCGCCGACGATGCGCTCTGGCATCAGCGCCTCGGCCACCCCTCGTGCGTCACGCTGGAGAACTACATCAAAGCTGGCTTATTCGCACCTGGCGCACTCCTGCGCCCTGACGGCTCCGAAGTTAGAGGCGGAACGCATCCGCGCACCTGCACCGTCTGCCCCAAGGCTGCACTGAGCCACCAGCCCTTCCCCCCTGCTCGAACCTGGAGCCAACCGCTACACCAAACTGGAGAAAGTCTAGAGCGACTTCCTCAACGTGGGACATTGCGGAATCGACGACGAGCTGTATACGCTTACCTTCGACGACGCTGGAACACGATACGTGTGGGTCGTAAATGTGGAGGCACGCAGCAGAACATACGAGGTGTTTCATCTCTGGCTGGCACACGCGCAGCGGCAATCTGGGGAGAAGTTAAAGATCTGGTAGTCTGACGGCGCAGCGGAGTTCAGGAGCAAGGAGCTGCGGGATTACCTCGCGCAGAAGGGGATCGAGCACCACATTTCTCTCCCCTACGCGCATCAGCAGCAGGGCGTAGCTGAGCGTACCAATCGCACGCTCATGACGAAGGTGCATGCGCTGATGAAGGAGTCGAAGCTTCCGCCGATTTACTGGACGTACGCGATGCACCACGCCGCGCGGGTGCACAATATACTGTCAACTACTGCGATCACCGGCAACCTCTCTCCGCATGTGAAGTGGACGGGGACCAAGGGCGACACCTCCATGCTCCGCGTGTGGGGGTGCATGGTTCAGTACCGCCCGCCAACATCAACCATTGGCAAATTCAGGAGCCGCGCACGCCGGGGGATCCACCTCGGCATCAGCCACGAGTACAAGGCGTGGCTCATCCTGGACCTCTTGAGCCAGAAGATTAAGAACGCGCGCGACGTCATTTTCTATGAGCGTCTCTTCCTTCAGCAGGTCCGCGAAGATGAGCAGACGAACGCGAACCGCGTTTACGCCAATGACGGGCACATCTACGCCACGCCAGAAGACGAAGCTGCTTCGGCCATTCTGGAGCAAGATCCCAGAGGCGAGTTCACGAGAGGCGATCGTCGCGACAACGACGATGATGACGAGTCATCCGAAGGAGGAGCGGGCGCAGCAGGAGGCACAAAATGAGGAAGCAAAAGCAGCGAAGGCGCAGCACCACCAGCTCCACCTGAGCTGGAAAGTGACGACGACGACGTGCAGGAGGTTGTCCCGCATCATCGCCATGATAGCACCGTCACTGGGATGCAACTCCTCGGACTTCACACCGTCACCTCAACGGCGCCACGCATCATCGAGCCAAAGAACACGCGCCAAGCTCTCACGGGACCCCATAGCAAGGAGTGGCGCGAGGCGATGGACGCGGAGATCAGGGCACTCGAGTCACGCGACACCTGGGTACTCGTCGATCGCGCAGCAGTCAAGGGAAGGAGGATCTTCTCTGGCAAATGTGTTTTTTCGTGTGAAGACCACAGCTGAGGGCACGATCGAGCAATTCAAGGCACGATGGGTAGTGCGCGGCTACGATCAGAGGCACGTCATTGACTTCGACCAGACATTCGCACCGGTCAGCCGTCATACCTCCGTCAGAATTCTCCTCGCCATCGCCGCAGCAAGACACCTTCCACTCCGACAAATCGACGTGAAGAGCGCGTTCCTATACGCGTTATTGGATGCAGTGATCTACGTGGAGCAGCCGCACACATACGGCAAAGGGGATTCACGCGTCTGCCAGCTACGAACATCCCTTTACAGGATCAAACAGGCACCAAGGCTCTGGCATCAGTACCTGCACAACATACTGCTTGAAATCGGGTCCAAGCAGTTGCCTCACGACCCTGGGATGTATCGCCGCGATTTCCGCGGCGAATACATCTTACTCACGGTCTACGTCGACGACCTCCTCTACACACGGTCAAGCAACGAGTTACTTGAGCTGTTCGAGAAGAACCTCGCGGGGCGTGTCGATATCACCTGCAACCAGGACATGAAGCAATTCCTCTGGCTCAACATCTCCTACTCGCCGGAAGCCATTCATCTCTCAGCAGCCAAATGCGCAGAGGAACTTAGCAAGCGTTTCAACATTCCGCCTGCACCACTCTCCACCCCTTACCGCACTCCAGGACCCAACCACAAGCCTGACAACAAAGCTCTGTCCCCTGTCGGGCTTCACACCTACCAGCAGCAGTTGGGATGCCTGATCTTTGCATCTGTTACATGCATGCCCGACCTCTCCTACATCGCGAGCCAGTTGGCTCAGTACTTACGCAAACCAACGGCTGAGAATCTACCAGATCTTCAGCGAGCACTTTAGTTCTTCATTTCCGCACCCAATGTTGGGCTCTACTACTCCACCACCCCACCTCGTCGTTCAACCTCATCGGCTACGTGGACACCGATCATGCTGCAGACCCCGACAATTGACGGTCCAAGACAGGCTTCCTCTTCCGCCTCGAGCCCAGCGGCCCCATCTTCTCGAATTCACAGAAGCAGGAGCTGGTTGCCCTGTCATTGGCAGAAGTTGAGTTCATCACAGCGACAACAACCGTTCGCGAAGGTCTCTATCTTCAAGAACTGCTGCAGGAGGCGAAAAGTCCAGCCTCGGCGAACTTTTGCCTGCACTGCGACAACCAGAGCGCGATCAGGATCGCGAACAAACCGGGATTCGTCAACCGTACCAAGCACATCGCGCTGCGGTACTTTTTCGTCAAAGACGAAGTTCACAAAGGCAAGATTGACCTAACCTACTGCCCGACAGGTGACATGGCAGCTAACTTCCTCACAAAGAAGCTGTCACGTCAGCAGTACCAACACTGCTCCGAACTTAGCGAGGTAGTCAAGCGGGTCAAGACTCGCTTCGGCCAGGAGTGAAGTGTCAGAATGTTATTGTTCTCTAGCCTGCAGTGGGGTACTCTATAGCGAGTACAACCCCTTAGGGTTTCCTATATGTATCCTGCTGCTTTCTAGTGAACACCCTCCTTTGCTTATTCTCTCTTGCCTAGCTAGGACCTACCTAGCTATGGCTCCTACTTGTGCTTACTATCTTAACATGGTTTCAGAGCACTCACGCTCCTGGCCTGTGGGCCCTACTGCTGCTTCCGCTGCTACTCTGTGTGTTGCACGCCCCGTGGCGTGCGACGGATTTCTCTTCCCGCCGCGCGCTCGGAGCGTGCGGCGGTTTTCTGCCCGCCGTGCGCCCCGAGGCGCGCGGCGGTTTTCTGCCCGCCGTGCGCCCTGGGGCGTGCGGCGGTTCTCTGCCCGCCGTGCGCCCCGAGGCGCGCGGCGGCCTTCTGCCCCGTCGGTCCGCGCGTCGCCCCCGGGGGGCGCTTCGACGGGCGACGGGGACCAGCCCGTCGTCCCCCATCGCACGTCCTGGCCAGCACGGGCTGCGCTAGCCCCGAGCGCGGCCCGTACGGGCTGCGCCCGGCCCGCGCGCGGCCCGTACGGGCTGCGCCAGGCCCGCGCGCGGCCCGTACGGGCTGCGCCAGGCCCGCGCGCGGCCCGTACGGGCTGCGCCAGGCCCGCGCGCGGCTCGGGCCGCCTGCGCGCGGTTCGTCGGGCTGTGCCAGGCCCGTGGGCGGCCCGTTCCTCTCTGTCCCTGAGCTGCTCGCTGTCCCCCGTGCTTCTGACGGTGCCCCACCCCTGCTGCTGCCCGTTCTCCTGAATTAGGGTTTGGGGGTGAGGAGTGTGGGGGTGGCGGTTGTGTGTTACTCCCCTTGCTCCTCCTCCTCCCTGGTCTCCCACTGCTGCAGCTGCCGCTGAGGGGGGTGGGTGTGTGGGAGCCTAGGGTTTAGGGTTTAAGGGGGGTACCGTGGGAGTGGAGCTAGGGCTTGAGCAGGGGGTGTGTGAGAGGGGCGTGGGGCAGCTGGAGGAGGTTGTGTGGAGGTAGCGGTCGTGTCGCCTGCAGCGCCTGTAGTCCGTCGCCCTTGCTTCGGTAGCCAGTGAGCCTGTTGCACCAGTCGCCAGTGGGTCCGTTGCTCCTGCCGCTCGTCTATAGCCGCGGAGCCAGTTACTCCAGTAGTCCGTCGCCCTTGCTTCGGTAGCCACTGAGTCAGCCGCTCCTGTGCCCGTGCCTCTGCAGCTTCAGTCGTTGCCTCCCATCTTCTCTCCTTCCACAGTTCCTCCTCCTCCTCACTTGCCCTCTGCGACTGCCTCTAGCTTTACTTGTGCATGTGAACCTGCTCTAGGACTACTTGCTCTGCTGATTATACCCCACTTTGACTATGGGGGTGTGTCAGAATGTTATTGTTCTCTAGCGTGCAGTGGGGTACTCTATAGCGAGTACAACCCCTTAGGGTTTCCTATATGTATCCTGCTGCTTTCTAGTGAACACCCTCCTTTGCTTATTCTCTCTTGCCTAGCTAGGACTTACCTAGCTATGGCTCCTACTTGTGCTTACTATCTTAACATGAAGGGGGGGTGTTACGAATAGTGATTATTGAAACATTACTGTGCACTCCTCACCGTAGCAAGCGAAGCACACACTATCGAGGTTGAAGATGAAAGGGCGGAAGTGACGCGAAGGGTCGCACGGTTACGAGAGCATCTGGACCGTCGGGCAGACAGCATCAGGCAGCAGCAGTGGCGAGGATTTTGCCTGAACAGTTTCGTAACTGTCCGGAGTCGCACAGTTGGAGTTCACTGTAATAAGGGAATGTATTCCTCAGTCTACATGGCTAGCTAGGTCGATTGGTATTCCCCTGTACTCTTACCGTCATCGCACGGATATAAGACATATATGTCTTATCTCGTACACGGGCAAAAATGCTTGGGTTGTCTTGTATTTGGGACGGATTAGGGTGTCTTATAAGTCTTATAAATGGACAAAGAACCGTTTAGAAGACACCCCCTCGTTATACAATTGCCCCTAACCCCTACACACCCTTAACTCGTACACACAAATAGGTGTCTTATAATGAGGCTAGCCTGTTTATAAGAGACACCCGGATAATAGACAACCCCTGTCTACTATTCAACACTGTCTACTATCCGGGCGATGACGATATTTTTAGTGCTGTATTTGCATGTTTTTATTATCTCAAACATTTACATTCACTCTGCTATTGAGGTCAAGGGCCCACCACCACAAAATCAGTAGTGTTCGAACCTTCCTGGGGTGATCCTGACTACGATCAACTTCTGATCGCAACATTATCAACAGCATTTTCACTTCAGTTAGGGTAAATTCCTAGCTCGTGTCTGACATCAGGTCATAGGCCCTTAGTCTCTGATTTGCCTATTCTGAATGTTGTTTTGCCCCAATCCCGAGCCACTTCGGGTCTTCCGGTCCTCCACTTCGTGTTTGACCTGATGTCAGACACGAGGTAGGAATGTACCCTTATAACCTTTGATAAATAGCTTACACATTTTGTGAGAATACCGGTAAGAGATCATCAACTTCATCTCGTGTTCCGAAGTGAGGTTCTCGATATCCCTAAATGAGTTTTTGTTTGACTGGCTGACGCGTTTCTGCACTGCATCAACCTCACGGTAAGGGGCGTATCCACCTAGTTAGCCTGGCGCTGAAGTTTACAGCCGGGCAGTGAGATATGACCTACAGCATGAGACCCCCCCTTCTTAGTGTACCTTATCAAACAGCTAGTGTACCAGCCACTCTTCCTGGGCATCCGACGAGTCAATCGGTTTTGACCCTAGTTTTTGTGACTCGAACCTTCCGGACACGCCCGCATCCTCCAACAACGTCTGATCGAGTTTCACCCAATCCCATCCGTTCGACTTCGCACCGCATTCCCCGCTCCCTTAGCGACCTCGTTCTTGGCCACAGTACCGCGTTCCACGACCCTCCTCACCTCACAGCGCCGTGGTAGCGTCGAGCTCGCACTTCAAGTAGCCAGCCCACAGCAGCCATGGAGCCTCGTGAAGTGCCGCTTCTGTGCCATAACCCCCTGTTGTGCCATCTCGCCGTCGCTCTCTCTGCGAGACTATCTCGCCGCGCCTCATTCTGCCCAACCATCGTCGGCGAATCTGCGCCCATATCTCGCCAACCACTGCCATCCACCATCGCTACCGTCACCTGCGCTGCGCCTCACTGCCGCGCCTCTCCGCTGCGCCGATCGGTTTTCCGCTCCGCTCGCCACGATGGGCGGCTTTCCGCCGCTGCTCGCGCTGCTCGCGCTCGCCCTCATTCTCGGTCAGTCCACCAGCCATGCTTTCGTCCGTCGCTTGCCTCTTTTGTGCCCACCAGCATCGCATCTCGCCTTCGCCCTCGCGTACACTGGCAGTGAATCCGCAGCGCGGCTCTCCCCGCGTCACCATAAGCGCCATTTGCGTCCGTACACCACCGGAATGCGGGCCGAACGAGAGCAGACCACACCAACTTCCAACTCCCCGCTCTGCTCTGTTCCCCTCTCGTCCCTTCTCGCCCTCCCCTGCAGCGAGTGACGTCATCCGCGGGGCGTCCGCCCAAGGGGGCCGTTTGGAGGTGCCGGCGACGCTGGCGGTGGCGACGCGGATCACGCTGGGCAGCTTCGCCTTTAACTTCACGGCGGCGCGCTGCAACAACCTGCCGCGCACCACCCCCAACGCCACCGTGCAGTGGTCGTCCAAAGCCACGCCCACCCTCCCCGCGTGCAAGAACCTCACCTTCTGGAGCGGCGCGTCTTGCTCCGCCACCTCCTCGTACTTCCTCACGAGGCCCCCAAGGTCAGCGGGACGCCCGTGCGATGGGATGTGTGGCCTGGGTCGGGTGGGGTACGGTGTGGTCAGGTTTGATTCGACTAACTTGTTGCCAGCGAACCCAAACAGGACACGTACTGTGACCTGACACGATGAGACAGTGTTGCGACAGCATTTCTATTCTCGCATGCACCCCGTGCCTCCCCTCAACAGCCTGACCACCAACACCTCCCAAGCCACTCTCCCCTATTCGACGGCAGTGTCGGCTCGCTGCGCTATCGGTATGCTCCTTGTCGCCCTCCCTCTAATAAAGTGCCTGTCGCTGCACAGCAATCCCCTGTTCTGTCAGTGTGCAAGGAGCTAATCCCATGTGCGTGCTGCTCTGCGTGCAGACAACATGTGCCAGTACACCAAGTGCCCTGCGGGCTCCACCTGCAAGACAACCACGGACACCAGAGGCGTCACCTGCGCTTGCAATGAGGGCCTTTACGCCTACCAGGGCACATGCCAAAGTAAGCCACTCCTAGCGCCCCCATTTCAACACCAGCCTCTCCCCGTGCACGGGCTTGCAGCATCGCTTGCCACTCCGCCTGCCCAATTGCATGCCCCACGAGCGCCTCTCTCTCTCTCTCTTCCTCTCACCAGACTGACTCCCTCCTCTTTCTTCGCTGCCCCTGTGCCCTCCCCGCCCGCCCTGCATCTATCACGTGACGCCATCAGCCCTAGAGATCGCAGTGCAATCGCCGGCCTATGACGCGCTGATTGACGTCACTGCCATGGGGGCGCCCACGGAGGTGGAAGCCAAGCTGCCAGTCGCCACGCAGCTGGCAGTGGGCGCCTACAGCGTCCCCTTCGACCCCTCCTCGCGCTGCACCCGCGTGCCTGATGGCACCACGTATGCGGGCGTGAGCACGCCTGTGAGCGTGCAGTGGGGCACTACCAGCGCGCAGGGGGGCCGGGCGAGTGCGCCGTGCTCGTCGCTGTGGTTCTTCAGCGGCAGCAGCTGCAACAGTGGCACGTCGTTCAGCAGCCTCAGCAAGACCTCCTCCAGGTCAGTGCGTGCGGCGGCGCTGCGCTGCGTGATGGGATCAGGCAGAGCAAGGGCAGGCACAGAGAGGGAGGCGGAGCAAAGGGATGGGAGGGGAAAGGAGGGAGGGTGAAGATGGCATGAGTGGTGTTGAGTGGGGAGAAATCCGATGAGATCAGGGAAGGCAGGAGATTTAGAAAGCTGGAATTGGATTGCCATGATAATGACTTACAGCTGTGCTGTGTGTTGCCCTCTTGTTTTGCGTTGCCCCTTATGAGCAGCCAGACGGCCACGATCACGCCGACCACTCCACTCGCCTCTATTGATTGCCCAATCGGTACGTCTCCTTGCTGCCTTTCGCCCTTGCTACCTTCACCCCTTGCTACCTTTTTCTAAGTCAGTGAGAGATTGGCAGCGAGTCTGATTTGAGTCTGCTGCGCTGCTCGTGTGTGCAGCCATGCCGTGCAAGTACGCCTCATGCCCCAACAACTCGGTGTGTCTGGACGCAAGCGACAGCAAGCGAGCCACCTGCAAGTGCGACGAGGGTTATATTGCCGTCAACGGCACCTGCCGAGGTACGGTGCTGTGCTCACAACAGCTTCCCAAGGTGCACCGCTGTGCTTCCTTAAATACAAGTCTGTGCTCTCTGTCGTTACTCCTGGCGCATGCTCGGTACAGCCCATGGGGCAATGTCTCGTTCGCAAGCCCGAGTATTGTTCTGAAATGCGGAGCATGCATGGTTTGCTTGGGATAATCCACAGCTGTGATTTTTTTGGGTTATGGTCCCCAACCTTTGAACCTGTCAGTATAGTTTTTCCTGCTCTTTTGCATCACCTCCCTCCCTGCTGCAGACAAGTGCAGTGTGCTCTACCCGGTCAACGCCTATTGCATCAGGGATGCGGTCTTGGAGCCACAATGCTACTGCAACAAGGGATTCGATATGAGCGCTGAGGACGGTACCTGTGTTGGTGAGTACGCCGTGTTCCACCGGTATGAAATATGGGGATTGGAAATTGCACTTGTTGCATGATTTTGCAAATTCGCCCTGCCACGCGGTCAGCATGCTGCTCTTGTTGCTTTATTGCCTGATTCCGTTTGTTGTTCTGGTCCATGGCTCTCTGTCAAAACTGTTCAACATTCCATGTATCTGTATTCTCCTAATATGTATTCATCATTTATCCATGCACCTTCATTCCCTTCATGTTTGTATTCTTTTCATGGCAGACAAGTGTGCATCAGTAAACTGTGCGCTCAACAAGACATGCACAAAGGATGCTGACGGGACTCCATCTTGTACCTGCAGCACCAGCTTCAAGCTGGCGGCCGACAACACCACTTGCATCGTCAGTTGAACGAGTGTCACACACGGGCTGTGGTGTTGCCTCTAAATTACGAAACTTGAAACGACCTCGGTCTTAGGCAACGCGGAACGCATTCGTGGTTTAACCATCTTGCAGAATCTCTGCAACTACTGCAGCAGTGGGTGATAGTGATAGCACTCAGAACCAATGCTATGGGCGCCTTGAGTTCTGAGGCAACATTCTGTTTTCACAGCGGATGGTAATTTCCTCCTAAATCGCTGCCATAACTTACCTCCATATCTCTCCTTCCAACCCACGTGCACTACAGACAAGTGTGAGTTGGTGACTTGCAAGGGCAGCTCGAGTTGCGCCAGGGATGCGGACGGGAATACAAGATGCGATTGCATCAAGGGCTTCGAGCGTCTTCCGGGCAATGACACTTGTGCTGGTGAGCTGTCTTGGCTGGTTTGCTTCTCTATATCAGCTGTTCAAATAGCATACATGCTGGAATGCACCCAAGAACACCAAGGGCAATGACATTGTGATCAGCTGATCAGCTGGTGCGATCAGCTGGTGCGATCAGCTGGTGTGAGTGAACCTCTGGAAGGGAGTGAAAAGTACTTCCTTCATCCCATGATGGCCGCGTCAACACAGATGAAACCTCATCGTCATCCCTGTCACGCGTGTATCCTTCTCGTGTGTCCTTGGCAGACAAGTGTCTTTCGGTGAAGTGTGCGCTCAACAAGACGTGCACGAAGGACGCGGCTGGAACTCCGTCCTGCGTTTGCAGCACGGGTTTCAAGCTGGCGGCCGACAACACCACTTGCATCGGTGGGTAGGGGGAGTGCAACACACAGTTCGACCCACAGTCGTTGGAATTCTGGCTTGATCATAAAGGAATTCACTAGTAAATTGTGGGGGTTCACCACTTCATTCATTTGGCCTCCCCTCAACCTTGTTTCAGTGGTTGCTAAAATGCATGCATAGCCAACTTCCTGAAACTTCAAAGTTTTCAAGGATCAGTTGGCACTGTCGTCTCCTGATATGATACTATCCTCCCTCTTGCATGGTTTCTCTTGTTCTGCAGACAACTGTGCGGCGGTGAATTGTGGGCTCGGCGGCAAGTGCGTGTATAAGGAGAACGGAGACCCAACCTGCTCGTGCGATGCGGGATACCAGATGCCTCCGGACAAGCTGGTCTGCGTCGGTGAGTTGCAGAGATCTCCCCTCAAGGCTTCAGGTCCCTCAAAGCCTAAACATTGGAGTAGATTAGTAATAATTTGGTCTTAACCGTCTTTGAGAATTTATGCACTGTGTGCAAAGCTTATTTCTGAATTCCCTCTTATCTGTATTGTTTTCATGGCAGACAAGTGTGCTTCGGTGAATTGTGGGCCCAACGGCAAGTGCGAGAAGGATGCGGCCGGAAATCCGTTCTGTAACTGCACCACCGGATTCAAGCCATCTGCTGACAACCTTACTTGCATCGGTGGGTTGCAGAAGGGCAACACAGTCACCGTGACATTTTGAACTAAAACCCAATAAACCCTAGGCTTTGAAACTACCTCAGTTTGACAATATTCTCCCTTTTGCCTGGCTTTTTCTGCAGACACCTGTGCTGCGGCGAATTGTGGGCCCAACGGCACGTGTGTGAAGAAGCAGAACGGGGATCCAACCTGCTCGTGCAACGCGGGCTACCAGATGCCTCCTGACAAGCTGGTTTGCGTCGGTGAGTTGTAGAGGACTTGTCGTGCTCGCCCCAACATGTTGCCAACTTCTTGGTATAGTTGCCGTCCTGCGTGCTCCGCCCGCATTCCTCTCTTCAAGAATCATCCCTTTCCATTTTTCTATGCTCCACCCCATCCCTCCGTCCACTCTCGCCAGATTAGGCTTGCTACGTGTTGGGCTGCGAACCAGAAGGGGTGTGTGTGAACAACAACGGAGTCCGTTCTTGCAAATGGAGTAAGCATGTCTTCCCGCATTCCGTGCACCCAATTCATCCCTACCTTGCTTATTATGCAAAAGCTACCACTGCAGTCCCACATGGAGATGGTAAATTTCCATTCTCATCCCGGCATCTCTCTGCCCTGCCATGCGTCTCCCGTGCTTGCTGTGCTGCTCAGACTCACTCTGTGGCAGCTGCCCCACTGGAGCCGTCTGCAAATCCACCAAGGCAGATCTTCTGAAAGCAATTGACCCACAAGAACTCATTCGAACGGTCGATGCACCGTACTGCGAGTGCCCTGCGGGCTACGGGATGACCCCAACGGAGTGCATCAAGGGTGAGATTCAATAGCGCCCCTTCTGCTCCCCCTCTGTTTCTTCACACCCTGCATTCTCCTGACTCGCGTATGATGAGGGCTGACGAGGTGGAGTGGGGGGAGGGGGACCTTGAAGCCTTGAACCAATGCTGCAAACAATCATACCATCATCTCACTTTCATCTTGTTTTCAACCATCCTTGCTCCACATCTCTCCTGCTTCTTGTGCCATCCATCCATGTTCAGGTGCACCCAACCAAGTTCTTTCCACCAGCATGACACTCATCCAGGATCCCACAGCCAAGGACAAGGCATCCAAGCCCTACACCTTCCGCTTCAAGAATGGCTGCAGTCAGTTCCCGAAGGAGGTGGCCGGGAATTACACGGCTTTTTACGCCGTGAGTTGTCAGGACTGGGAATCTTACACCACGGACAATTGCACGTCGACCCCTGAAAGGAGTGGACACGGTGACACTACGTTTATGTATGCAGTTGCATTGCTGTAAGTGCCCAATCGTTGGACATTGATCCCCATTCTGCATTTCATTCACAATCTTGGCACTGCTACTATCAGCTCCGTTATATGCTTTCGTGCTCTTTTTTGCACCCTTGCTCATTCTATGCCGTCCGCTCTCAGTACTTACACTGTGTCCTCGATTCTGTTTTTTCTTTGTTTCATCATCAACCAGGAATGGTCCTCTACCCGGGCTGCTACACAACTCGTATTGGTGCGGGCCTCGCTGATTCTCTTGCTGATCGCTTTTGAGCCAATGAGCAACTCTGGAGAGCGCCTGGCATCATGAACTCGGTTGCTTTGTTGTACAATATTAAGTCGTTTCCCGCTTAGTACCAGCACCGCATCCCTTCCCTCTCTCGGGGTTAGTGACCATGACATCAGTTTCTCATGCGGTAGGCCTGATCCACCTGTTCTTTCTTCCGTGTCACATGCATGCTCTCTACGATAGGCGAACTTTGTTGGCTGGTCTGCTGTCTGTATGCCTGATAATCCAGTGTGTGATTCCTGTCAGCTTTTCCATACCAATACCGGTACCGGCGTTAGAATCTATCAGGCAGGAATGAATGCACTATGGAAGAGTTGGGTACAAGTATGAAACCGTAACGGGGCTGTACCCCATATTGGCTACCCCACTACAGCCTACACATATATAACATGCATATACTTTGACACACCCCCATAGGCAAAGTGGGGGAGAACAAGGGGTCACAAGACCAGTCAAGAGAAGCAAAGCAAGCTCAGGGTGGATCACAACGCCACCACACACACTGGGCACAACCAAAGGGCCACAAGGCCAGTTCACATGCAGAGGTATATATGCAACAACAACAGCACAGTGATCTCTACCTAGCAGAGCAAACATGCAGGTATATATATATATATCACAGTACAAGCAAAGTCTACAGCAAGTGAGGAAACGGGGGCACAAGGCCTAACAAAGTACAAAAACGCTGATGATCAGCAGACGGAAGTGCCTTGGTGAATATATAAGCAGTGTTGGCCCGAGTGGCCACGTAAGCAAGACGAAGCTGACCACGCTGCTGCAACTCTTGAGCGAGGAAGTAACGCAGAGCGATGTGCTTCGTTCTGTGCTCCGGTCTGTGCTCCTCACACAAGGCAATGGCGGCCTTGTTGTCTACGTACAGCACTGGAGGAGAACGAGGCCGCTCTCCCAGGTCGGTCAGTAGGTAGGTGAGCCAGCGTAGCTCCTGTGCAGCCATGGCTGTGGAGTAGATCTCAGCCTCACAACTGGAGCCGAGAACAGAGGACGAGCGTGTAGACCGCCAAGAAACAGAGACAGAGCCAAGGCTGAAGGTGTAACCCTGTGACGACCGCTGCGTAGCCAGGTCGTCAACCCAAGAAGCGTCCGAGTGACCAGTGAGGACAACTGGGCTCCGCCCTCCAAGCACGAGCCCCATGCCCGATGTACTGCACAAGTAGCGCAGTACCCTCTTAGCAACATCCATGTGCACCTTTCGGTGCCGACCAGGAGCCACGTAGCGAGCCAGAAGGCCAAGAGGGTACGCAAGGTCAGGACGAGTGCAGGTCATCAGGTACATGAGGCAGCCCACTAGCTCTAGGTAAGGACCACTCGGCTCTACGGACTCGTCCGAAGGTGGAGCTGAGAGCGAGTGACCTGTAGCCAGAGGAGTGTGCTGTGGCGAGGACCAGGTGAAGCCGAAGCGCTGAAGGACCTGATGCACCATGTGTGACTGAGTCAGTGTGATGGTGCCGCGTGCTCTGTCCCGGGTGATCTGCAAGCCGAGGTAACTGCGCAGCTCACCCAGGTCTGTGCACGTGTGTCTCTTCTGCAGCTCCGACTTCACCAGGGCGGAGACTGCAGACCGGCCGCCGGAGGCTCCACTGGGTACCAGGAGGGAACGACCCAGTGAAGCCAGGAGGGCGGCGCAGCCAGATCTCCTCGTGCAGGCTGCCCTGTAAGAAAGTTGTGCTGAAGTCAAGAGAGTGAAGCTCGTAGTCACGCTGAGCGGCAACGTGCAGCAGCACTCGAAGAGTGGTCATCTTCGGGGTGGGGGAGAAGGTCTGGAAGAAGTCAACTCCCTCTCGCTGACTGAAGCCTCGAGCCACGTAACGCGCCTTGAAGACAGGTGGAGAACCCGACGGCCGCTTCACCCTGAAAATCCACATGCCACTGACGATGTTCGCCCCAGGCGGGGGAACCTTGTCGACGTAGGTGCCTGTGGACTTCCAGGAAGCCATCTCTGCGTCCATGGCTGACTGCCACTGAGAGGAGTAGGGACCCTCTATCGCCTCCGCGTAAGAGCGCGGAGTCGGGATGTCTGGTGCATCCGGGTCTCCCTCAGGGGCAATCAGCATGGACACGAGATGGGGCAAAGCAGCGGCAAAGCACTCAAACTCCTCCTGCCTGTCCTCAAGGACGTCAGTGCCAAGAGCACACTCACCCCCGACGGACGGAGGACAGACAACAAGAATAGCGGCGTAGTCTAGACGACAGGCAGCAGCAAAGTCAACAAGCTCAGCGACTAAGGCAGACGCAGCTGCAGACTCAAACGACGGGTCAGTGACAACAGTGGCTAGCAGACGCGTGACAGTAGGGTGAGCAGCACGAGCGCGGTCAGACTCAGGGTCAGCAATGACAGGCAGAGAAGACTCAGGAGGAGATGGCAGGGGAACACGCTGCGGAGCGGAGGAAGGACGCAAGGCCATGAGGTGTGTGCCGGGGACACCCGGCGGACGCTCACGAGGAACATGACGACCAGTACGACCAGTGCGGTCAGTGCGAACAGGCGAGACAGGACGAGACGCAGGCTCAGGACCCTCAGCAATTCCACCTGTCAGCTCAGTGTAAGGCGAAGGAGCAGGCAGCGGTGAGCCAGGCTGTAACGGAAGACCAGTAGAAGACGGGAGGCTAAGAACCTGGCAAAGCACGGAGCCAGGCGGTGGCAGATACGAGGGCGACGGCGGAGCGAAGAACAGTCGCGGCGGCGCAGCGCCACCAGCACCAGTAGCTCTAGCACCGCTTGCAGCTCCAGAACCTCCAGCGCCAGCATCCGCAGCAGCTCCAGAACCTCCAACTCCGGCGCCACCAGCGCCAGCACCTCCAACAGCTCCAGAACCTCCAGCTCCAGCGCCACCAGCGCCAGCACCTCCAACAGCTCCAGAACCTCCAACGCCAGCACCCCTAGCAGCTCCAAAATCTCCAGCTCCAGCGCCACCAGCGCCAGCACCTCCAACAGCTCCAGAACCTCCAGCGCCAGCACCTGCAGCAGCTCCAGAACCTCCAGCTCCAGCGCCACCAGCAGTAGCACCCCCAGAACCGGCACCTCCAGCTCCAGGGCCTCCAACCTCAGAGTCGACAGGAGCACCTCCAGGTCCAGGAGGACCTCCAGTCCCAGCAGCTCGAGTACCTCCAGTACGAGCACCTCCAGGAACTCAAGTAGAAACAACTCCAGTAGCAGAGTCACCAGCTCCAGCGCCTCCCGCAGCAGGGCCCCTAGCTCCAGCAGCGCGACCCTGACGGCTAACGTACCACTCACGTAGCTGCTGTGGGGAGAGAGGGACAGTGCCGGCTCCAGTGCTTCCAACACCAGCGTCTCCCGCAGCAGGGCCCCCAGCTCCAGAAGCTCGACCCTGACGGCCAACGTACCACTCACGCAGCTGCTGTGGGGAGAGAGGGAGACGACGACGAGAGTGCAGCGGCGAGGCACCAGTAGAGCGACTACGGAGACGGCCGCTCCAGGGAGACTGCTCACCAGACACCGCAGCGCCCCCAAGTGCAGCACCCCCAGACTCAGCACCCCCAGACTCCTCACGCCCAGGCTCAGCACCTCCAGGCTCCGCAACCCCAGGACCAGCACCCCCAGGCTCCGCACCCCCAGGCTCAGCACCCCCAGAAGCAGTACCCCGAGCAGGACCACCCTCAGCAGGACCTGAGTCACCAGTGACCTCAACCGGTGCAGTTAAGGGAGGAGGGTCTACCTGAGACACACCTAAAGGAGCAGGAACGGGAGCGGGGAGGGGGGCTACTTGGGGAGCACCTGGTGCAAGGAAGAGTGGCGGGGGGGGGGAGAGGGGCAGTGTGGTAGGGGAAGAGACGGTAAAAGGGAACCGACTCGTCGAACCTGACGTCCTGAGAGGGGAAGACACGGCGCGAGGTGGGGTGGTAAAACTGCCAACCAGGCGCGTCAGGGACAAGCCAAGGAACACACAGGGAACAGCGCGGGCGGAGAGCTTGTCCGCGGTGGTATCGCGGACAAAGGCACGAGAACCCCAGACCCGGAACACCGACGCATCGCCAACCTCCCCCGTCCACCGCAGTGTGGGCGAGGTCTCCGGCAAGGAGACACGGGGCCAGAGGTTGAGCTGATGCGCGGCGTAGCGGACCGCAAACTGCCACAGAAAATGGGGGGCAGCCGCATGGACCATGGAGGTACGAGCGACCTCCATGAGCAAGCCAATGCGGCGCTCAGCAACCCCATTCTGCTGCGGAGAGGCCGGAAGCGTGAATGTCTCGTGAATGCCCTCCCCACAACAAAAGCTCTGCAGAATGTCGGAGGAAAACTCCCCACCTCTGTCAAAGTGCAGACGCAGGACGGGAAACTCCGTCCCGAACCGCTCGCGGAGCTGGAGACGAGCAGCGCGGATCCAAGGGATCAAAACATCAGGGACCTCACCCTTGGTGCGCAAGGGGAAGACTGTGGTGTAACGCGAGTAGTCGTCAACAACCAGCAGGAAGTACCGCTCGCGGTCCTGCCCACTGACGCGGGCTGGGCCCCACACGTCCATGTGCAGGGTCCGCAGGGGAGCAGTCGTCGGGGGAAACGAGGAGTGAGAAGCGGCGCGCTGCCGCCCCTCCACACAGGGAAGACAGGGAGGACCAGGCGAGGGTGGGAGGGGAGGGAGAACCCTGGGAAGACCAGAGACAAGGTAACGGGTGTGCATGCCACGAAGGCGCTGCATCGAAGGGTGACCAAGGCGGTGGTGCCAGAGGACCGTCCGGTGTGACAAGGTGCGACAAGAGCAGGGGGCCGACAACTGACCTGACGCAGACGCAGACGCAGCTACTTGAGGGGACTCAGTGGTCGATGTGTACAGGCCCGACCCCGACTGCCGAGTGAAGGTAGCCAGGTGACGACCCGTCTGAGCACACGTGCAGTGTGTCACACGCTCGTAGGCAGGGGTGAACTGGTGAACACGCGCGTCCTGGAGCGCAGAACCCGCCATCAAGTTCTTAGAGAACGAGGGGAGGTAAAGACCCGACAGTGTGCCGGACGGGACAGCAGGACAAGAGAGGACAGTGGTGGAGGTCGCAAGGGCTGGACCCGACCCCGACTGCCGAGTGAAGGTAGCCAGGTGACGACCCGTCTGAGCACACGTGCAGTGTGTCACACGCTCGTAGGCAGGGGTGAACTGGTGAACACCCGCGTCCTGGAGCGCAGAACCCGCCATCAAGTTCTTAGAGAACGAGGGGAGGTAAAGACCCGACAGTGTGCCGGACGGGACAGCAGGACAAGAGAGGACAGTGGTGGAGGTCGCAAGGACTGGACCCCCAGAGGGGTCTGCCAGGGAGACTGCAACCGGCCGACTGAGCGGCGTGAGATGGGGTGGTAAAACTTTTTTTTTTGCCCGGGGCCCATCTGATGCATCAGACACCCCTCAGACCCTAGCGACGACCCTGGTACTCACTATGGAGTATCCCACTGTGGACTAGACAAATATATCATTCTGACACACCCCCATATGCAAAGTGGGGTATAATCAGCACAGCAAGCAGTCACAAAATAAGTTCACAAGCACAAGTAAAGCTATTGGCAGACATAGAGGGCTCGCGAGGAGGAGGAGGGGCTATGAGAGGAGAGGAGATCGGAGGCGGCTGCTCAAGCTGCTGGTACACGGGCGACTGGAGCAACTAGCGCACTCGCTACCTGAGCAAGGGGGAGCCAGTTACTCCAGCCGCTCGTTTTAGACGGGCGCACGGGGGCCGCGCGCGGCTCCACAGGGCAGCGCGCGGGTCCGCTGGGCCCGCGCGCTGCTCCACGGGGCGCCGCGACGGGTGCACGGGGCCCGCGCGCGGGTCCTGCGGGGCGTCGTGCGGGGCGCACGGGGCATCTCGCGGGCTGCACGGGGGCGACGCGACGGGAGCCCGGGGCGACGCGATGGGTGCACGGGGGGCGACGCGACGGGAGCCCGGGGCGGCGCGACGGGAGCAGTAAACCGCCGCGCAATCGCCGCGCGCCTCGGGGCGCGCGGCGGGCAGAAAACCGCCATGCGCCCCGAGCACGTGGCGGGAAGAAAAAACGTCGCGCGCCACGGGGTGCGCGAGAGATAGAACAGCAGCGGAAGCAGGTGGGCCCACAAGCCAGGAGCGTACTCGCTGTGATAGCATGTTAAGATAGCAAGCAGGAATGAAGAACAGCAGAAGAGGGTTTCATTAGCAAGCAATGGGATACATATAGCAAACCCTAACATGGCTGTACTCACTATGGAGTACCCCACTGCAGACTAGACAAATATAACATTCTGACAAAGGGAAGTGCGTCCGCAGGGGAATGAGTTTGAGCAAGGGAAGGTTGAAGATTACGGTACTATGTTTAGCGCAACACCGCTTACAAGGGAAGGGTACTTAGCAAGCAACTCAGAAGAGGCAGCAGCACGAAACTGTAAAATTATATGTTTGGATGCGTGTTTGTTAGGCTACAGTGACTTTAGGGAGTCTCCTTTTAGGGTGGCAGATTTGTATCTCATCCTTGCTAGTCAATTTTATTCCGCTATGCTACTTTGACATGGTATCATCGTAGTCGTTCCTAGGTTCTAGCCCGCTTACCTCCTTAGGTCGTCTAGCTCCTAGCGCTTCCGCCAACCAGCCCGCCTTCCCAGCATTTCCGCTAGCCGTAGCCAGCCAGCCAGCCTTAGTCAGCCAACCGCCAGCCAGCCACCAGCCGCCAGCTCGTAGCACATAGCACACGTACCAGCATGCGCATACCAGCAGCAAGCGCAGGCGAGCAGCCCGCGGGCTGACGATGCCCGCCCGCGCGCATAATAGCGCATTACCAGCAGCTTGTCCGCGCGCGCAGCCAGCGCACGCACGCCAGCGCACGCGAGCGCCAGCGCCCACTCACGCGCGCGCCACCGTACGCTGGCGCACGCACGCACTGCCGCCAGCGAGCGCCCTCCCCGCCAGTAGCCCGCACCGTCAGCACAGGCCGCCAACAGCTGCACGCAACGCCAGCCCGACATCCCGCACCATCCCCTCTCCCAATGGCTCTTCTAGCAGCACCTGGAAGTCGCACTAACCCTTCCTGGCGCCATTTTAAAGTTTTCAAGTTAGCTTCCAGCCTGTCATTCCTCGCTAGCCGTTTCCAGCCAGCCGTTTTCTAGCCTGCCAGCCACTTATTCCTTGCCAGCTGTTTTCAGCCATCCATTCATAGCGTACCGCTTTTAGCTAGTTTCCTGCACCATGATGTCCGCCAGAGTCTTGCGCTTCGATGAAAAGGGCCGTGCGGTATAACTTAGCATGTGGCTATGCAATTCCCAGCTGCATCTCAGAAAACAGCGTCAGGACAACGGCACTCTGTTCGCCCACACGTCCGGTGACCTGCACGCCCCTCTGCGTCCCACCCTGCTTTCTGACACGCCCACCGAGGCGGAGCGGGAGACCTGCGCTAGGAGGCGCTTGGAGTACATTGTTTGGGACTCTCGTGATGCCACTGCTCATCTCGCTCTCACTGGCCCCCTCCCGCCGACTGAGGCCGCCCACTTCAGCTAGGTCGAGTCTGCAAAAAATGTGTTTTGACGCTATTGCTTTGCGACTCCTTCCTCTGCCTCCCTCGGTCGCCGTCTAGGGCCCTGCTCCGGTCGTTAGGCCAGACGGCTAGAGGCTCTTCCTTGTTGCAAACTACTCCCGCTACACCATGGTGTTTCCCCTGCGGCGGAAGGCCGACGTGGCTGATGCTCTGATCCTTTGGTTGTTGGCCACTAGCGCCCAGCATGCCCTCCCTTTGCTTTGTCTCCACTCCGACTATGGTTGTGAGTTTCGCTCCACCGTTCTTGCGGAGTTCTGTGCCACCCAGTCCTTCACACTTCCGGACTCGCCATAGCAGAATTGGGTTGCTGAGTGCTGCATAGGCTTGGTCATGGACATTGCCCGTATTTCCATAGTCTATGCCGCATCCCATTTTCTGTGAGCCTTTGCTGTTCACTATACCGCTCATCAGCTGAGCCTTTGGCCGTGTGTCTTGCGCACAGAGGTTTTACCGACCTGTCTCTGGACGGGGTCACATGGTGTTGCATCTAGGGCTGCCTTGCGCATGTCCGCGATCCTCGCCCGGACAAGCTCTCGACTTACACCCTCCGTTGTGTCTTCCTTGGTTTCCCAGTTGACGGCCCTGACGTTTACTTTTACCACCCATCCCTCCACTGGTTCTTCGACTCCCATGACATAACTTTTGACAAATCCATGTCCTTCTACGCCCGCTACCTCCACCGAGGCCTTCCCCCCCCTCCCTTGTTCCTCGTTCCCACTCCTCCTCCTGGTCCTAATCCTCTAGTGCCCCCACCCCACCCAGATCCTCTGGTCCGGTGTGTCTCACGCTACCCCTCCTCCATTGGGAGCACGTCCGGTGTCTTTCACCACAATCCCCTACGTCATCCTCACAGTCACCGTAGCAGCCTTCGGTGCGACCTCGGCAGGTCTTTGTGGACTGTGGAGATGCTGGTGCTGGAGGTGCTGGTTCAGGGGGAGATGACGTCGGGGATGCTGGTGTTGGAGGAGATGGCGCTGGAGGTGCTGGTTCTGGGGGTTTCTGGTTCTGAGGGTGGTAGAGTTGGAGGTGCTGGCTCAAGAGGTGCTGCTGCTGCAGCACCTGCCCCGATTGTCCCACGTGTGAGGATCTAGGATCGAGCTCAGAAAAGAGAGTTTGAATTCAATGATCCACCTGGGTACAATACGAGGCTATATAGTCTCGACACAAGGCCAGTTACCCAGGTGTTACGCGAGTGTTTTGAGGGTCGTGAAGCTTCCCGAACAAAACCTTTCCGAACTCGGTAGAAAGCAATTCTGTGGTAACCGAAAAGGCTTGAGTTTGGTACACGTAATCTGGTTTGGTGCTATAACTATAATAGAATATAGGAATGCACCTAACCTAGGAAATCAAGCATATCTATGCATGATAAATAAAGCCTAAGCTAGTAATAGCATAATAAAGTCCAGGCAAGCTAACATAGCTAGCATAAGCCGTCGTACTCTCACACGTCCCCCCCTCAAAGCTGGGTGGCGTGCGTTGCCCATATCAGCTTCTGCAACTCAACTGTCCTCCGAGGGGTCGAATCCTTTCCAGCGTATCAGGAACTCGAGGGTCTTGCCGACGCGGCGCTGATAAATGAGAACGCGTTCCACTTCGTACTTTGGTTCATCCTGTACGAGAACAGGTGGTGGTGGTGGTAGCTGCCGTCCCTGGAACTGTTGGTTGGGGTCCTTGTAGGGCTTCAGTAGCTGAACATGGAAAGCGTTGTGAAGCTTCCACATAGTAGGTAAGCGCAAGCGGAATGCTACTGGTATCACCTGTGCTTCAACATGAAAGGGACCACAAGCAAGGCCGAAGCTTGGATGGTAGTTGAGAAAGGTTCAAGTTGCGCGTGTCGAGGAGCACCTGATCTTCGATTGTTACAGTGTGATCACGTCGCTTGCGATAGGCATATTGCTTCTGGGAGGCTACTGCATGGTGGTGACGTAGTCATGTACGGCTTGGACGTGTGCCGATGTGGTTGGCTGCTGTGGTGTAAGTGGTTCTCGTCCATAGCACAGGAAGAAAGGAGATTTCCCTGTGGCCGCATGTGACGCGTTGTTGTACGCAGACTCTAGGCCGGTAACTGTTGATCCCAGTAGCTGACGTCGTCTTTGCAAGCTGTGCGCAGTAACTGTTCAACCATCTGATTGAGTCGCTCTGTCTATCCGTCAGTCTAGGGGTGGTATGCTGAAGACATTGCAAGCCTTGTCCCCAACAATCCCATGAGCTCCTTCCAGAACTTACTTGTGAATTTGAGATGAGTGTAGCGGGGATGCTGTGGATGGTGATAATGCGGTCAAAGAAGAGGCGAGGAGTTGCTTTTGCTGTAGCCGTGGCGTTGGTCGGGATGAAGTGACCCATTTTGGAAAACTTGTCGATCACCACGAGTATAGCGTCATGCCCTCATGAGGTTGAACGAAGTCCTGTCATGTAGTCGAGGCTAACGACTTGCCATGGCTGCTCCGGTACGGGTAGAGGCTGAAGTAACCCTGGCTTGCTACTCTTCATCCGCTGGCACGTGTCGCAAGAGGTGACGAACTGCTGCACGTCTGCTGCCATCCCGGGCCAGTAGTAATACTTTGCTATCCCTGCTAACGTCTTGTTGCTCCCGAAATGTCCTGTGTATGGTATGTCGTGAAACTCCTCTTGTAGGATCTGCCGTAGCGGGGCATAGTTCGATAACCGAATCTTTCCTGCGCCCTTCCTTACAGCTAAGTCTTTGTCCCACTGTAACAACTTCTGTTTCTCTACCGTAGCAATCTCTGCATCCACGGAGTACCCATGTTGGAATTAACGCTTGAGCAGAGGGTTCATCCCGTCGAGTTGGATGCCTGCTACATGTCCAGGGCGGCTCAACGTGTCAGCTTTGTTGTGTAGCCCGGGCTTGTAGACGATGTCGTAGTGGAAGTGAGTTTCCAGGAAGTCCACCCACTGCACCTGTCGTCGTGAGAGCGTCGGCTGCGACTTCAAGTATTTGAGGCTGCAGTGGTCAGTATAGACTATAGTCTTGGCTCCCTCTACGTAACATCTCCACGCCTTGAAGGTTATGACTATCGCTAAGGCTTCCTTGTCATGGATGGGGTAGTTTAGTTCTGTCCAGTGTAACTTCTTACGGAGGTTGGCGATGGGCTGGAAACTGCGTACGTGATCCTGCATCAGTACTGCTCCGACTGCCTGGTCACTAGCGTCTGCTTCCACCATGTAGTCCTTGTTTGGGTCCCGTAGGATGAGTATTGGCGCTGTGGTCAGTGCTGTCTGTAGCTGCTCCAAGGCTTGCCGATGAGGAGTATCCCATTTGAAGGGCGTATCATTTTTTCAGTAGGTTGGTCAGTGGCGCTGCTATCTTAGCGTACTGTGGCACGAACCTGTTGTAGTAGTTGGCGAAGCCTAGGAACTGCTGCAACTCTTTCACGTTCTCGGGTACTATCCACTTCTTGACGGCTTCAATTTTTCGCGGGTCCACGTGTACGCCCTTCGCACTCACCATGTGCCCGAAAAACTACACCTTCTTTAGTGTGAAGTCGCTCTTCGATAGCTTTACGTAGAACTTGTTCTCCTGCAGGATCTCGAAGACTTTCCGCAGCTGCTCTACGTGCTCCTTCGTATTCTTGGAGTAGATAAGAATATCGTCCAGGTACACCACCACGCACTCGTCCAACAGGGACCGTAGGATGTGGTTCATCTCCGCCTAAAACGTCGCTGGTGCGTTACAGAGTCCGAACGACATCACTAAGTATTTGTAGGAGTTGTATCTGGTATGGAATGTCGTCTTCTGGATCGAGTTGTCTGCCATCTTGATCTGCCAGTAACCCGGCCGTAGGTCCAGCTTTGAAAATACTGTTGCACCCGGCTGTAGGTCCAGCTTTGAAAATACTGTTGCACCACGCATTTGGTCCAGTATGGGATATTTGTTTTTTACTGTGTGTTTGTTCAGTGTGCGGTAGTCGATGCACATCCGTAAACTACTGTCTGGTTTAGGAGTGAAGAGAAATGGTGCACCGTAGGGAGAGGTGGATGGGTGTATTAGTTTTCTGTCCTGTAGATATTCTAACTGCTTCTTCATGTCTGTCAATTCTGTTGGACTCAGTCGGCATGGTGCACGTGAGATGGGTTTCGCACCTGGTTCCTCCACGATCTCGTGCTCGTGGGTGCGTGCTGGAGGTACTCCTGTAGGTAGGTCGTCTGGCACAATATCCTTGTACTACTCCAACACCTCCTTCACTGCTGCAAGTAGCTCTGTGTTCGGCTTCTCCTCCTCTGCTGCTGCCATCACTTGTGCTAGGTAACCCGTGTTACTCTCATTCACCATCCGTTCGAACTGTGCTAGTGTCATTTCAAGAACGTTCCCTGTATCCGTCCAGCTTCTCAGCTCCACTTGTTTCCAGTTGTTTGTGATTGACCCAATTGATCTCGGGGTTGAACCGATTCAAGAAATCTCGCCCAAAGATGAATTCTAGACCCTTAATGTTTGTGATCGGCAACGTCGGCTTCCACCTCAGCGCCCCTATGTGCAACTGCACTGATGCTTTGCCGGGATGGGAAGTTTCGTACCTCCTAAGGTTCTCCAATTTTCTCCAACGTCCTGTGGTCACACACCGAGTGGGACGCACCACTGTCCCCCAATGCAAGGAGGTGTTGTCTGTTGCAGATCACTTCGAGTAGTAGTGGTTGTTGCCGCTCCGAGTAACCGTAGATGATCTCGCTAATAGGATTATAGGTTATGTTAAATATGTCACCCCTAGGTGCAGCGCCCGAAGTTGCTGACTCGATATCGGTTTTCAACTGAACAAGGTTAGAATTTATCCAAGGCCGATTCAGCTTCTCCTGGGCCTGGAACCTTTCCCTAATCGTTTGCAGCTGTGTAGGCTTCACCTGTGGGCAATGGGGAGCCTTAACACTGTGTTGCGAGGAGAGAATATTAACTTCTCGGAACGCATGACCCTTTTCAATGCTCCGGAGTGGTTTGCCCAACTTCTCAGGTACCTGAATGATCTTCAAGGGCTTTTTCTTACCCACTAAGTCTCCGCTGAATTTCTCAAAGGCTTAAAAATCTCGAGATGTAATATTCTTAGGTCAAGTATCTTTATAGGTTAATTATAACAAATTCTTACTCTCGGGGGTGTTCGGCTGGAGTTTCCCAGTCGGTGCAAAGTTGTTTTTCGCGGAGCCTCCATTTGTCTCGGTGTTTTCCCCTGTTGCTGGTGAGTCATGACGTCTTAAATTCGCGCCATCATTTTCTCATTTTTTTGCCCGCTTTAAAGTCGCCACGTCGTTGCCTTTCTGCCTTTTCCGGATCTTTTCGCGTTCGCCAGCTCGATCCACGGATACTGGTGATTCCCACTTTTTTACTTCGGAGGTGCCGCACTATTGTTGCCCTGCAGCTCTGCTCGTGCCTTCACTTTCCAAGACGCCAAGAATTGATGTCATGCTAAGCCGCAAAATTCGCACTTCTCATATTTTGTCGGCCGCTGCTTCGCGTCGATCTTGACGATATCGATTGGATCAGGGACCGTGGATGGTGCTGATCGCTCCATGCCGAATGATCTGTTCAGTACGTGTCGTCATGTTGTGGGTTGACCTCGAGTCAATGCATCGAATCTCTCTGCTGCACATTCCATGTCGCGGTAGTTGCGGTAGTTTGCGGCAATCACATGTCGGCAGACTTCCATCGACGGACGTCGGTGCCTTTCGCATTTGGATTAAACGTCTCCGTTAGCCTTGGACGTGCCGCCTCAAGATTCAATGTAGCTGCTGTTGGGTGAAGTGTCAGTGCGCCTCTGCTATTTCTGCTGCTGTCGCTGCTGCTTTCGCTGCTGCGTTCGCTGCGGTCGTGGCGGCTGCCGACTGGTTCGCGAGAAGCTCCTCTATTTGCTGGATTACCGCTCGCGTCTGGTCCAGGTCGGTGTGTAACTCCGTAGTTTTTCGTACGGAATTATTGCCAGAATCCACTAAACACTGGGATAAAAGGGTTTGTTAAGTAGCGGGCAAGTGCGCCCCAGGCCAACATGCCAGTAACCCTTCCCTAGGATCAATCAGGGATCACCAGTGGACCACTGACACCCCCACGCACTGGGATGTTTGAAGTGCACACACTAGGACTCGAACTCGAGACCTTCGCTCTGATAACTCGTCAGAATCCCGCCACTAACCACTGGGATAAAAGGGCTTGTTAAGTAGCGGGTCAATGCGCCCATAACCCCCCAGGCCAACATGCCTATAACCCTTCCTAGGATCAATCGGGGATCACCAGTGGATCTCTGACAATTATCACTATTTTCCTGGCAATTTACAGGAAGATGTGCGACGAAACAAAATGAGTTCTATGCGCTGGTCGACTTACTGCGAGTCGAATCGACTATAGAAATGACGAGAGCTGATTCTTTAGGTCCCAATTCTCCCTTAGCCGAAATCCGCATCCGATCTCGGCCGTTGAGAAGAAATACGATCCAACGCTCAAAATTCCAACCTTTTTTCGATCTGACGGTCAAAATTCCAACTTTTTCGCCGATAATCCTGACAGAAACCGGTTCGAGGGGGACGCTAAAAAATAGCGCATAACTCGTTTATGTATCCGAAATCGGTGCTTTTTGTCGCCGCCCCTGCGGTTAAAAAAATAGTTTTTTAGAGGTCGAAAATCTTCACGTGTAAACAGGCTTTGATTTCCAAGAGTGAGGATCTAGGATCGAGCTCAGAAAAGAGACTTTGAATTCAATAATCCACCTGGTTACAATACGAGGCTATATATAGTCTTGACACAAGGCCAGTTACCCAGGTTTTACGCGAATGTTATGGGGGTCGCGAAGCATCCCAAACAGAACCTTCCCAAACTCAGTAGAAAGCAATTCAGTGGCAACCGAAAAGGCTTGAGTTTGGTATACGTAACCTGGTTCGGTGCTATAACTATACTAGAATACAGGAATGCACCTTACCTAGGAAATCAAGCATATATATGCATGATAAATAAAACCTAAGCTAGTAATAGCATAATAGAGTCCAAGCAAGCTAGCAAAGCCAGCATAAGCCGTCGTACCCTCACACCACGTTACCCGACGACGTTCCAGCTTCTATGGCAGCAGCAGGAAGTGCTACCACCGCCGCTACCACAACAGCTGTAGTAGCTGTTGTTACAACGGTCGTCGCCACCTGCGAGTGGCCTTCGGACTCTCAGTTTTCCGTCCCCTTCTCCTGACCACTCTTCGTCTTCTCCTGCTTACGGTCCCACGTTTTCTCCCCCAAACGCGTCTCCGGCACGTTCTCCTCCTCGGTCACTGAAGTCTCCTCCGTTGCCTCCTTCTCCATCTCTTGCCTCTACTCCCTACTTCAGTCGTACCCTGGGGGGTTGTTCCACTTCTCTTGTTCCTGACCTCCACTCGCTATTCCTCCACTCTTTCCCTCCTCGTGTTCCGCCTCCGTTTGTCCTCCCGTTACCAAAGGTAATTCACACTATAAGATAAGTCCTGGGGGGAATCCAACACTATTTAAGCATCACAAACCCTTCTGTCACAGCCAATGCCAAGCTTCAAAACCCATGCCTTCATATATTCCCCGCTCACGTTCCAGCTTTATGCCCAGCCCGCTGAGAGGGAGCAGGGTTTTTTGCATCACGGTGTCATGCAATTTTGAAATCTACATGAAAAACCCCTCTATAGGGGGAGTGGGGGGGGGGGGGGGGGGGGGGGGGGGGGGGGTCCCCTCAAAGGGGGGGTATAACAAATTCGAGGCTTAATACACCATCCCCCACCCCACTTTCCCAATTAGCTACTCGAGGGTTTTCTATTTGGGGGGGGTCTTCTATCCAGAGGATTACGGTAGGTACGTTACATGTCATGTTTACAAGAAGTGTTTGATAGCAATGAGAACCCTTTTCTGAATGATGGAAAATAGAAGTAGACAACCCTGACACATAGGTTTATAATCAGTAGTAGACCGAGACAATGTTTGCCTTCTCATTGGGGCTATGAGTGGATGAGGAAAGAGATCATGCAGACCAGGCTTCTTGAAGACTACTGGAACCCCAAGAGAGGGAAGGGGTGAAGGGAGAAGAGAGGTAAGAATGAAGAACATTGATATGATATATCAAACTGAGTCCAATAGGTGATGATATCCACTGTTGTCGCATGGCTCAGAAGTGGCCAGCCAAGACAATCAGCTACTTCTGCACCACATGGAGCGGGTTTTTAAGGAGCGTGGTGGAGTCCTTGGTTGATGGTGAACGAGGAGAGAATAGAGGAGAAGCACATGGACGATAGTGAGCAGTCGGTTGACAGTATGGTAGTAAAGTATGACGCAAATAGTGTATTGATGTGGATATCGGATAATGGTTTGCCGTGAAATTAGAGAGCAGGGTATGAGTTAGGGGCGTAAATTATAGTGGCAGAATGCGGATTGGCCAGTCACACTTGCGAACCCGTAGCCAGAGAAAGAGCTTTTGAGACTTCCACCTGCCGCAAAGGTCGAAGTGCAAATGTCCGTCTCGTAGGTCACGCCCGACAACTCACACAGTCGCCGATGCCGTAAAAAGACTTGTAATTCCCAGCCAGATGTGTCAGGAACTGTTTGCATCCAGGATAAGTGGAAGGTGTAGGGCTTGGATGAACTGTTTTTTGCTGCAGGATCCTGAATGACTGCAAGACTGTGGTGCACCTTAACATGGATGGGTGGCACAAGAAGCAGGGGCAATGTGGAGAATGGATGGTCGAAACAAGAGGAAATCGGGATGGCTCGATGATAGTTTGTAGCATGGGGTCAAGACTCTTGGTTGAGAAACTGGTGGATCATATCATGGATCGTCTCTTCTTACTCCTCCTCGTCAGCCCTTGTCAAATGCAGAGGCAGGAGAGGGTGATGTGTGACAAACAGAGAAAAAGCAGATGGGCCAACACCAAATCTTACCCTAGATAGATTCTGTTGAGGGAATGCCAGGCAGGTGGCTGCACAAGGACAGGCACCACAGAGTGAGTCTGAGATTCAGAACAAGCAAGGGGAGATGCGTGGTGGGGCAGAGAGCTGACGGGATGAGAAATATGCCAAGTTCACATAAAAATGTAGCTTCTGGAATACAAGCTGGTTGAGAATGGATAATTGGTTGTGCATCACATGGAGACATGCCAGCTTTGCATGGGGCTACAGTAGCTTCTGCATCACAGAACAACAGGGTTGAGTTGGTGGGTTGGACGAAATGTTGCAAGGCAACGCTTACTCCATTTGCAAGAGCGAAATATTGTTGTTCTTCATGCACACCCAATCTGGTTCATAGCCTAACATGTAGCAAGCCGTTTTTGGTGTGAGTGGACGGAAGGATTGGGTGGAACAAATCGGGGAAAATAACAAGGATGATTATAAAAAAGGCAGAGAAAAATTCATGTGAACACCATAAAAGGCAGCTGGTTTCACGGAGACGTTGGGCAATATGTAGGGCCAAGTGAGCCGATTCCCCAGCTACTCACTGACGTAGACCAGCTTGTTGCTGGTTTGAGAAATCCAGATGAAGCATTTCAAAAAGCAGCACCTCACGTTGCACGCGCAGGATGCATCTCACTTATGCTTCTTCACACATGTGCCATTGGGCCCACACGTCGCCACAGCTCTGGTGTCCACAGGGGGGGAAAAGGCAAAGGTATGAATGTCGTACATAAATTGGTCAGTCGGGGTCACTCGGCTAGCTATGAACGCAACCATTGTGAAGAAGATAAGAATGTTGTACCCCCTAAGGCTAGCCCCACTATAGCCTAACAAAGTAAAAACATGTAGTTTTGACACACCCTCATAGGTGAAGTGGGGGATAGCAAGAAAACAACACTCACAAGTCCAGTCAAGAGCAGAAACAAAAAACAAAGCTCGGGGTGGATCTCAAGATCACCGCACAGTCCGAGCACAAGCAAGCGGCGACAAGGCTAGTTCACATGCAATGTTATAAGAGCACAAGCCGTACAGTAATCATAACGTAGCAGTAGTAAACATGCAGATATATATATATAAATATATATAAGTACAAGGCAAATTCAAGAGACAAGCCAGTAAGGTAGAGTAGGCACAAGGCCTAGAGCAGTGCAGAAACGCTGATGATCACTAGATCTTAGGGCATTGGTGAAGATATTTGAAGTGTTCGTCTGTAAGGCCACGTAAGCAAGGCAAAGTTGACCATACTGCTGTAACTCTCGTGCGAGAAAGTAACGAAGTGCAATGTGCTTCCTTCTGTGCTCCAGTCTCTGCTCCCAACACAAGGCAAACGTTGCCTTAAGGTCGACATATAGAACCGGAGGAGGACCAGGCCGCTCACCCAAGTTGGTCAGCAAGTAGGTCAGCCAGCGTAACTCCTGCGCAGCCATAGCCTGCGTAGATCTCGGCCTCACAGCTGGAGCTAAGCATAAATGACAAGCGACTGGACCTCCACAAGACTAAAAGTGTAACCCCGTGGAGCATCTGATTGGCCTGTGAGCACAACTGGGTTCCGTCCCCCAAGCACAAGCGCCATGCCTAATGTACTGCACAAGTAGCGTAATACTCTCGTAGCAGCCCGGTAGTGCCCAGGGCGGTGTCTCTCGGGAGCAACGTAGCGTGCCAGGATGCTGAGAAGGTACGCGAGGTCAAGACGGTTGCAAGTCATCAGGTACAAGAGGCAACCCACAAGATCTGGATATGGACACTCTGCTCTACGGAATCGTCCGAAGGTGGAGCTGAGAGCGAGTGGCTTGTAGGCAGAGGAATGGACTATGGCAAGGAGAACTGAAAACGGAATCACTGAAAGGACATATTGCACCATGCTTGACTGAGTCAAAGTGATGGCGCGCGCTGCTCTGTCCCGGGTGATCTCCAAGCTAAGATAGCTCCGCAGCTCACCTAGGTCACTGCAGGTGTGTCTCTTCTGCAGCTCCACCTTTACAAGGGCTAGTGCCTCAGTGTCAGCACTAGCAAAGACCAAGTTGTCGATGTGCACGAATATGTAGAACGGTGGCAGAGTAGGGTCGGTGTGCAGAAACAACGTTGGGTCAGTAGTCGAAGGAGCAAAACCAAGAGCCCCAAATGTCATCCTCGTTGCGTTGTGCCACTTACGTGGTGCCTAACGAAGACTGTAGACTAGCAATTGGAGGCTCCACTGGGTACCTTTAGGAAACAACCCACTAGAGGCTGCCCTTCAAGAAAGTTGTGGAGAAGTCGGGAGAGTGCAGCTCATAGTCACGCTGTGCTGCAACGTGTAGCAACACCTAAAGAGTGGTCATATTTGGGGTGGGGGAGAAGGTTTGGAAGAAGTCGACCCCATATCGCTTACTGAAGCCTCGCGCAACGTAACGTGCCTTAGAGACACGCGGAGAACCCAGCGTGTCATCTACTATGTTCGCCCCAGGAGGGGAGACTGCGTCGATGTAGGTGCCTATGGACTTCCAAGATGCCATCTTTGCATCCATGACTGTCTGCCACTAAGAGGAGTATTGACCCATGATTGCCTCTGCGTAAGAGCGCGGATTCGGGATGTCTAGTGCATCTGGGTCTCCCTAAGGGGCAAGCAGCATGGCAGCGAGATGGGGCACGTCAGCAGCTAGGTACTCCAGATGAAACTATCTGTCCTCAAGGACGTCAGAGCCAAGGCCAAGCTCACCCCCGATGGACGGAGGACAGACAGAGCCAGAAACAAGACTCACGTTGTAGTCAAGACGACAGGAAGAAGCAAAGCCAACGAGCTCAGTGACTAAGGCAGATGCAGCGGCAGACTCAAAAGTAGGGTTAGTGACAAGTGTGGCCAGACAATGAGTAACAGTCAGACTAGCACCACGAGCAAGGTTAGACTCAGGGTAAGGGACGTCAAGAAGGCAGGTAAAGGAGGTAATAGCAGGACAACACGCTATGGAACAGAGGAAGGATGAAGTGTCATGGTGTGTGTGCCAGGGACAGTTGGAGTACGAACACGGTGAGCATGAGGAGTACCAGTAACAGGTGAGGCAGGACGCAACGAGGGCTCTCGACGCTCAGTCAGAGAGTTTGACAACCCAGTGTAACGAGAAGGAGCAGGCAGTGAGGAGTTCGGCTGAAACTATGTCTGAGATAGGTCAGTAGGCAGGACCAGCAGAGAAGGAGTAGTACCAGTAGTACCAGTATATATCTTTACAAAGGTGTTGCTACCTTGTGAGCACCACCTCTTTTGCACACAGATTGGCCTTGTGCCTAGAGGTTCTCACTTACTTTCGTAGATATGCTTTGTCTTGTACTCTTGCATCTCTTTTTATATATCTATATACCTACATGTTGTCTAGCCTTGTGGCCCCTTATCTACTCTCAGACTGTGTGGAGACTTTGTGATCCACCGTGGGTTGCCACTCTTACTTGATTCTTGTTGTTACAGATTGGAATTGTGACCCTTGTTTATTTTTGCTGACTGGTCCTGTAACCCTTCCTCTCATACTTTGTGGTGACCTCGTGATCCACCCTGGGATATCTGTTGCATTCCACAGGACTACCATCACCTAGACTATGGGGGTGTGTCAAACTATCATTATATTGTTAATATTGTTCTTGTCTAGGTGCATTCTTTTTGTCCCATGTTTAGGGTTAGAGCTGATCATTATCTTGTTTGTTCATTTGTTAGTCATTCTTTCATTTTCCCATCTTGACACCCCAGAGGTCAAGTGAGGGGCATTCACAAGCAAGAGAAACAACAACTCAAGGTGGATCAAGTAGTCCAACCACTGAGACACGTGGTCACAAGACCAGTCAAGAATAGCAACAAAGCAAGAGACGCAACTCAAGGTGGTACGACTAGCCAGCTTTTGAAAAAAAACGTCCACACGGTCACTTGAAGAGTTTATGAATATTTATTTATGTATACATATATATACACAAGCAGTCTACAAGAGGCAAGTCTACAACAGACGGGCTGAACTAGGCCTTTGGTGGGCCTATGACATGTCTGAACTAGGCCGGGCTGCAAAACCTTTGGTGGTCACCAGGCGGGACGGCCTTTGTGAAGATGTCCGCAGCTAAGGCCACAAAGACTAGTCGTGACTGGCCGCGTCATAGCAGAAAGTGCCATAACTCGATGTGCTTCAATCTTCTCTCCAGTCAAGGCTCTCAACACAAGGATCATGGCCTTGTTATCAATAAACAAGGTTGGTGCAGAGCAGGGCTCTTGGTAGGATTTAAGCCCGTCTGAAGACATGTATAAAAAAATTTGTTTCGTCTGACGTTCAGACGAGGAAAAAAGTTGGTCTGAACTTTCAGAGGAATGCAAAAGTCACGTCTGATTTTTCATATGAAATAGATTGTGCTGTCTCTCTTTTTTTAAATGCAGTGGTGTAGTGTATTGTATCGATTCAGGGCGACACAACCTAAATGTGGAAGGTTGTTTGGCAGCGAGCGGCATGATGAGGGCAGGGGGGGCGGGTGTTGGGCTGCGACAGGGACCTCGGGGAAGTTCCGCTGGGGGTGTTGGGCTTCGTGCGAGAGGGGAAGCCAAACCTAGATTGGGTGGATTTTGAGTGAGGTGAGGAGCGAGGGACTTGGTCTGCGCGGGGGCTGAAGAGAGAGGGGCGGGTAGAGAATGGGGGGCCAGGGTTTCAGTTCGAAGGGGCGAGGAAGAGAGGGGGTTAGGGGGGGGAGGCGGGGGGGAGGTTTTGGCTTGAAGCCGCACAGGGAAGGGCCCACTCGGTATTCCATGTCAGATGGAAATGTACGCACTATCTGATTTCTCGGACGAAACATAACTCGGAGTCTGTTTTTTCAGACGAATAAAAAATTCTTGTCTTTGGGTTCAGACGAACTAAAATCGTTCGTCTACAAAATCAGATGAAACGGAAAAAACGAGTCTGATTTTCAGACCATCAGACCGATTTGGTCTGATAACGAGGACCCTGGTGCAGAGCTAGGCAGCTCACCTAGGTCAGTGAGCGAGACAGTCAACAAATGGAGCTTCTGGGCACCCACGGCATTGGAGATCTCGGCCTCATCACTAGACTGTGCCACCGATGACGCTCTTGTCACCCTCCATGATACGCCCAAGCTCAAACATTAGCCATGTGTGAACCTGCGGGTCTCATCGACGTCTGCCCACGACAAGTCGCTAACCCCAGTAAGTCGCACTGGCTAGCTCCCTCCAAGCACAAGCCCCATGCTTGATGTTGTCGCCAGGTACTTTGTTACCTTCTTGGCATCCGTCTAGTGAGAAGGAGGGTGTATCCCAATCGCAAAAAAACAAGCGAGGACGCTAAGAGGATAGGCGAGATCAGGTCAAGTACACGTCATCAGGCACATGCGGCAACCCACAAGCTCTACATACGGAACACTAGACTCGGCCGGCTCATCGATCACTGGAGGAGTAATCATGTGGTAAACAGCAATAGGATTGGGCTGTGGGGAGGAGAATTGGAATCCGAACCCTAATGAATGGACGTGCTGCACCATGTGTGACTGAGTCAGAGTGATGGTGTGTGATGCTCTGTCCCTGATGATTTGCAGGCCAATATAGCTGCGCAGCTCACCAAGGACCTGATGCACCATATGTGACTGAGCCGGAGTGATGGTGAGTGCAGATGTGTCTCTTCTGCAGTTCAGACTTCACTGAAGCTACAGCAACCCGTCTGTAATAGCAAAGGCCAATTCGTCGACGTATAAGAGGATGAAGAAAAGAGTGGACCCAGAATGCACGTTCTTCGCTTGTCGCAGTAGGGTTGGGCTGCGCTTCAGCCGTCAGATTCGTCTGACCACCAGATCCTCCGGCCATTCTTACACGCGAGCGTGTGCCGGGCGCCACTTTTCGTTCGCCGAAAGTTTCGGAGGTGGCAGTGTGAAGGATTCCTGAGTCGCTCTGATACCATGTTGCGATCAGATTTTGATCGTAGTCAGGATCAGATTAGGAAGGTTCGCACACTACTGATTTTGTGGTGGTGGGCCCTTGACCTCAATAACAGTGTGAATGTCAATGCTTGAGATGATAAAAACATGAAAATACAACACTATAGATAAGAGTACAGAGGAATACCAATCGACCTAGCTAGCCATGTACTCTAGGGGGTACATTCCCTTATTACAACGAACTCCAACCGTGCGACTCCAGACGGTTACGAAACTGTTCGAGCAGAATCCTCGCCACTGCTGCTGCTTGATGTTGTCCAGGGCCCACGATATCAGGGCAAAACATCCTGATTACCCTGATTTCATGATGGTGTTTTAAGTTTGCCCTGGAATTTCAGAATGACGCTGACATTTACCCTGTGACGTCAGGATGATCCATGTGTTTTGCCCTAAAATTTCAGAATGGCAGTGAATTTTTGCCATGAAACGTTAGGGTGAATGTAGAGGGATGCCCTGACTCGTGGGAAGGGGAAAAGGGGTAGAGGGGGGAGGGGGGTGTGTGTGCTAGTTTTGTCCCCACCCTGTCAAGAATGAAAGTGTTGTGTTATTGATGAGGGTTGGGGTACATATAACAAACCCTAACATTTGTACCCCCTTAGACAAACTTCACTACAGGCTATAATATTTGATACATAACCATAGCCTAAGTGAGGGGTGTCAAGCAAAACCAAAAGTGTACGGTCACAAGACCAGTCACAAAGAAACAAAGCCCTGGGTGGATCACAACGTCACCACACAATCTGAGCACAAGCAACAAGGGCCACAAGGCCAGTCCAAGAGTTCACAAAGGTGTATGGCAAGAGTACAAGCAAAGCAAACAGTAAGCTCAAGCCTACACACGACTAGAACCTGTGTCAACAAGACCTAACTGCACACAACACCTCTGGTGGTCACAATGCGGAAGCGCCTTGGTGAAGATGTCTGCAGTGTTGGCCTCAGACTCCACGAACTCGAAGCGAGCCTGTCCACGTCTCTGCAACTCACGCAGAAGAAAGTACCTGAAGTTAATGTGCTTCACTCTGCTCTCCAGTCGCGGCTCTCGACAGAGGAGAATCGACGCCTTGTTGTCAGTGAACAAGGTCGGTGCAGAGCTCGGCTGCTCACCAAGGTTGGCGAGCAAGAAGTTCAACCAACGCAGCTCCTGTGCCGCCATGGCACCAGCGTAGATCTCAGCCTCAGCAGTAGAGGTCGAGACCGAAGAGGAGCGCATGGACCTCCACGAAACAGCTCCAGAACCCGAGCTGAAACAGTAACCCTGAGTAGACCTGTGAGTCTCAGCGTCGTTAGCGTAAGAAGAGTCACAGTGACCAGTGAGTACGACAGACTGCTGCCCTCCAAGAACTAGCCCCACGCCTGATGTCGTCGCAAGGTACTTCGCCATCCTCACAGCTGCAGTCCAGTGAACAGGACGGTGTCTCCCTGGTGCAACAAAGCGAGCCAGGATGCTAAGAGGGAAGGCGAGGTCCGGGCAAGTACAAGTCATCATGTACATGAGGCAGCCCACCAGCTCTGCGTAGGGACCACTAGACTCAAACGGCTCGTCAGCAATGGGTCTAGTAAGTCTGTGGTCAACAGCAAGAGGTGTGCGCTGTAATGTGGAGTGCTGAAGCTCGAAACGCTGAAGAACTTGCTGCACCATGTGTGACTGTGAGAGTGTAATGGTGCGAGCAGCTCTGTCCCTGGTGATCTGCAGGCCAAGGTAGTGGCGCAGCTCACCAAGGTCAATGCACGTGTGTCTCTTCTGCATTTTGGACTTCACGTCTGCCAAGGCAACCCTGTCAGCAGTGGCGAAAACCAGGTCGTCGACGTAGACCAGAACAAAGAAAGGTGTAGAGCCACGACGGACGAACAACGATGGGTCGGCAGAAGACGAATGGAAACCAAGGTCAGAGAGGGTAGAACGAAGGGTGTTGTGCCACTCACGAGGAGCCTAACGGAGACCGTAGACAGGTCGCCCCAGCCTCTACTGGGTCCCAGGAGGGAAAGTGCCAGTGAAGGCAGAGGGACGACGTAGCCAGACCTCCTCGTGTAGGCTACCCTGAAGGAAAGCAGTGGAGAAGTCGAGAGAGTGTAACTCGTAGTCTCTCTGTGCTGCTACGTGTAGTAACACCTGAAGAGTGGTCATCTTCGGGGTAGGCGCGAAGGTCTGAAAGAAGTCAACTCCCTCGCGCTGACTAAAACCTCTAGCCACATAGCGCGCCTTGAAGACCGGAGGAGATCCCGGTGGCCACTTCACCCTGTAGATCCACATGCCATCGACTACGTTCGCCCCAGGGGGGGGAACCTCGTCGACATAGGTGCCTGTGGATGTGTAGGAGGCCATCTCTGCGTCCATGGCAGCTCTTCATTGAGAGGCCCAAGGCCCTGACACTGCCTCAGTGAAAGTGCGAGGAGTCGGTATGTCAAGGGCGTCGGGGTCTCCCTCAGGGGCGAGCAGCATGGCACAGATATGAGGGGAAGCGGCTGCCAGGAACTCCAGCTCAAACTGCCTGTCCTCTAGGGCGTCACAGCCAACGGCATACTCACCCCCGACAGCCAGAGGACTGGTAGGAGGAGCAGCCACGAGACAAGTGGCGTAGTCAAGGCGGCGAGTAGTGGAGAACTCAGTGACGGCGACAGTAAGGGCGGAGACAGAGGGCAGAGAGGCACGAGGGTCCGTAACAAGAGAGGCGAGAACACGAGGGAGAACAGATTGGTATGTGCGGTAGTAGTCAGTGACAGGAGTAGAGAGGGAAGTAGTGAAGGCCGACTCAGGAGGAGAAGGAAGCACAGACTGAGACGAACGAGGCGGACTAGAACGGAACAGGGCAGTAAGTAGGTCAGTGAGGTTGACAGGGGACGAGGGACGAGCACGAGGAGAGCGACAAGAGGGCCAGGCGGGCAAAGGAGGAGGAGACAATGGAGTCGGAGAACGAGGGAGAACAGCTAGGGAGGAGTCAAGAGGAGGAAACGTGGGACCGTAGACAGGAGGAGAGGGGAGGAGGAAGGAGAGGGAGAGGGGAGGCCGAGGGTCCGAAGACCAGAGACAGGAGGAGGAGGTGGCGGCTGCTGCTGCTCCTGGTGCGGCTGCGTCCTCTGCTCCTTCAGTGGCGGCTGCTCCAGCTGTGACTGCTGCTGCTGCTCCCGCGGCTGCTGCTGCTGCTCTTGCTGCTCCTCCAGCCTCTGCTGCTGCTGCTGCTCCACCTCCAGCCGCTGCAACTCTCTCTCCTCAAGCAGTCCTGCATTGATGTGTTGAAAAGGTACAAGCAAGGCAGCGGCTGTCCTAGCAAGCTAGTTAGCCTAGGCATGCAGAGATAACAACGGACAGAATCACATACGTGGCATGCGAATGCACTAGTTTGCTATTCTAGGCTGCAAAGCGACCACTGCTGGCCTACTCAACCCTTCACCAGAGCGCCTACATCCCCTCCTGCCCAGTCCAGCCGAGGGCGGTCTCATGCAGTGGGGCCAGCCCAACTGCAGTCGGCCTGGCCCCCTACTCCCCCAGGTCGAGTAGTTGGGCCATGTCATCCTTGAGGACCTGCCAGAGGTCCCCGAGGCTTGGTTCCCACGGGTCAGCTGCTGCCTGGGGGTGTGTTGCCTCGAGTGCCCTGTTGGACTTGGCCATCAGGGCATTTGCTTGGCAGCGCTGGAGCATGACCGACCACCGCTATCGGTAATGCGCCGTGATCCGAGGGGCCACGGCACTAAGTCTTCCCTGCCTGTGCTTCTTCTTTGCTGCTTGTGTTCCTAGGAGGCGTAGGAACCGTTGGGTATCCTTAGCCAGTGCCCCGTAGGTCTCCACCGCCAAACTGAACACCCCTACAAAGCTAGGGCGCCCCTCGTACAGGCCCCGCTTCACCCTGGCCGCGTCCTCTGCCGCCCACCCTGGTGCCTTGACTGCCCTCTTGTCGCGTCGCTGCAGCACAGGGTCTGTGACCGTCACGTCAGTGACGTAGGTCTTGGTGGACTCCTTGTCACGAATCACCAGGTCCGCTCGCTTTTGGTTAGTGATAGGCGAGAAGGCCCCTGACTCGTGCAGGGTAGTGTAGTCCGCTTCCTGAGCCATACGCAGCGCCGCATACACCAGGGCGTTGTGGGTGTTCGTCCTATCCCCTCCGTCGGCACACCGTAGCAGGTGGTTCGGTAGGCTCCTATCCCTGATGTCCGACCGCTTGCCCTTGCAGGGGCACTTCTCCATGACTGCCAGGGGCAGTCCCAGCCGAAACCCGAGCGCCACTGCGAACTGGCCAGGTGAGAAGGTGAGGTCACCTCTCATGGAGATGGCGTGCAACCAGTCCCCGGCCCCCACCCCTTGCAAACTGATGAGGCGAATCACGTGTCCGTTGTCTACCCCGGGTTTGTCCTTCCTCGTGTCACTCACCAACTCCGCAGCCCTGTCCTGGTTGATGTGCCTCGATAGGAGTAGCTGCAGGTGCCCTTTCCCGTCCCCCTTCTGGTGGTGTGCTTTCAGGACCTCTCGGGCCTGCTCTGGAAGCCTGTTCCGGAGGTCCTGGAGCGTCACCCCTCCTCCCCCCGCCTCGTCTTCCTCCCTCGTAGGAGAGAGCAGGCATGCCACGTGCTGCAGAGGGTTGTCGTGCTCCATCACCGTTTGCCGGAGCAGTGTGTTTGCCGCGTGTAGTGAAGCTAGGTATGCCGCCGGCGCCTCGGAGAGTGGGTCTATCAACCCCAGCCCTCCTAGGCAAACTGGTAGTGTCGCCTGGCGCTACACAAGGCTCTGCTCCATCTCACTAGCTGGTGCGTACATCTGCGCCGCCTTCAGCGCCGTCCGTAGCAGGTCCTCGCTCCAGTCTCTCCATTCCACTAGCGGTAATGTGTCGGCCGGGGTCTCTCCATTCCACTCTCTCTCCTCTCTCTCTAACTCCAGCTGCTCCTCACGGGCACGGCGAACACGAGCCTGGTGCCGGATCGGATAGGGGTGGGGGGGAGGAGTAGTGTCCGGGGCCGCGGCAGCCCCAGGACCACCCTCCAAAGCACCCGGCGCACCACCCCCAGAGGCAGTACCACCAACAGCAACACGACCAGGCTCACAAGGACCCGAAGGGGGCGCACCCGCACCCCCAGACGTAGCACCCCCAGAGTCAGCACCACCGACACCAGCTCCCGGAAGACGAGAGTCTCCTGCAGCCTCGGACTCAGCCCCAACTCCAGCACCCCCAGAGCTAGCACCGACAGGGTCCTCGCCACGAACACCGGCTCCCGCAGGGTCTGCCGCAGGCTGCGAGGAGGACTGCGGGGAAGGAGGCTGTACCTGAGGGGCTACCGAGGGGGGAGGGGTAGCATGGGAGACACCTGACGGGGCTGGACCAGGGCGGGGGGGAGGCTGTACCTGTTAGAGACTAAGGACGGAGTCTATGAAGATTAGGAGCCAAAATATCTCAACATCGTTGGGCCTAGTTTCTGAACAGAACGAGTTCACAAGAAACGCCGTCGACAAAAATTTCACGGTTAAAACTTCACCAAACTCAGTTATGTTGTAGCTCTACTCCGTGGCTACAATTCCCAAGTTGAATTGTACGAAAAGGTGAAGTGTGTCTTGAGTTATCAATTTCGGCGCACTAGGGGGTATGCTGCCATAGAATCTTAACTCAATCACAAGTTCACAATTACTACACAAGAGAGTTAGAGTAGCACTAAACCAGGTGGAAGTGATGAGGAGGACGAGAGCGAAGGTCCCAAGGAGTCCCCAACCAAAGGAAACTCCATGCCACACAATTCCCTTCCCCATAGGCAACCCAACTTTGACCTTTGTCACTATCCCAACCTCCACAATCCACCTCAACCCAACTTGGCCACACTTGCCAACCTGGTTTTGGTTTCTCCCAACCATTTGGCAGCAACTACAGTAGAAAAGACGAATTTCCCAACCCCCAAAAGTCTGTACCCCATATTGAGTCAACCCCACAACTTCCCACAGTCACCACAACCAAATATCAAAAGCATACGAACTCCAACGTTCGTAACTTTCTTGTTCGTGCTCCGATTGAAGCGATACTTGGTTCGTCGGAAAGCTCTTGAGCAGAGGAGTCACTTCAGATATCTGCTCAAGCCAAATAACATTCACACACACTCAGAAAAACCAAACCGCACAAAACACAAATTCTTGCACACGCTCACACCACGCATGCAACGCACGAACATATGATGGGAGGCAGACAGACGTGAATGCATATGATTGCATCACACAACAGTACCGGGGGAGCAGGAGGGAGCGGAAGTCAGGAAAAGAGGGGGAGGAGGAACGGAGAGACCTCGGTAGGGGTACCTGACGTAGTAGGGGACGGACTCGTCGAAACTGACGTCACGGAAGTCAAAGAACCGGTGAAGGGGAGGGTGGTAAAAGGTGAAGTCAGAGGAGTCCTCTGGGTAACCAAGAAAGACGCAGGGAATGGCGCGAGGCGAGATCTTGTCCGCGGAGGTGTCGCGAACAAGAGCCAAGCAACCCCACACACGAAACCGCGATGCAACACCAGGGGACCCGGTCCAAAGACTAGTAAGTGAAACCTCTGGCCGAGAGACACGTGGCCAGAGGTTCAGCTGGTGAGCGGCGTACCTAACCGCGTAGGGCCACAGAAAATGGGGGGCACGGGCGTGAGTCAAGGAGGTGCGCGCGATCTCCATGACCAAGCCTATGCGGCGCTCAGCAACCCCATTCTGGTGTGGGGACTCTGGAAGCGTCCAGGACTGACGAATGCCCTACTCGCGACAGAATCCAGCGAGAATGCCGGAGTGAAACTCACCCCCACGGTCAGAGTGAAGACAGCTGACACGACGACCACGAGTGCCCTCAGTGGTAAGCAACCACCTGATCAGCGTAGAAGTCACCTCATACTTCTTCGCCAGGGGGAACACTGTGGTGCAGCGGGAGTAGTCGTCAACCACCACCAGAAAGAAACGCTCACGCTCAGGGCCAAGGCGAGAGGCGGGGCCCCAGACGTCCAAGTGGAGCGTCTCAAAAGGCCCGGTGGCCGGACGAAGGGAGGAGGAGTGAGTGGTGGCGCGCAGCCTACCCTCGACGCAGGGACCGCACGGTGGTGCAAGCGAAGGCGGCAGCGACAGCAGGACACGTGGGAGGCCTAAGACAAGACGCTGACGAGACATCGTGCGCAGACGAGGGAGAGACGGGTGCCCCATCCGGTGGTGCCACAGAACGGTGGGGTGGGCAAGTGACCGGCAGGAGCACGACGCAGCAACTGGACCAGACACGGGAACCTGACCAGACACAGCTACCTGGGGGGGCGCAGCAACCTGGTGAGACGCAGGGACCAGACTGGGGGAAAGAACAGGGTTCGGGGGCAGTAGTCCCTGCGGCTGCTGCTGCTGCTGTTGCTACTGCTGCTGCTGATGCTGTCCACCAGAGCCAGTGTGAAGTGTGTTGAGACCAGAGCACGGCTCAGCTGTAAGGTGTCAAGAGGCGTGTAAGTGTCACCGTCAACACAAACCGCCATCTCACCAGAGGGCTCAATCCACACACCCACCTGCTGACTCACAAGAGGCCTCACACCCACCAAGTTCCGCGAGAACGAGGGGATGTGGAAGCCAGTCAGAGACCCGGAGGGAACAGCAGGGCACGGAAGAGTAGTAGTGTAGCGAGCAGTGACTGGTCCCGAGGTGGGATCAGCCAGAGCGACAGAGACCGGCGCCGGAAGCGGAGTAAGTGTCGTGTGGTCCCGGAAGAAGCAGTGCGAAGCCCCAGAGTCCAGAGTGAAACACATCGAAGTGTCCTCCGAAGTAGCTCTTGAACTAGTGTCTACACAAGTGCCTACACTAGCACCTAAGCTAACAACACTCGAGTAAACAGAGTCAGAAGCATTAGAGTCAACAACAGCATACATAGCATGAGGAGTTCCTAAGAGATCAACCAACTGAGAAGCTGACATGCCCCAAAGAACAGAGCCGTATGTCTGAACAAGAGGAAACCAGTCAGGGGCAGGGCCGCCAACGCCGAAGGCCAAGTGAACTGTGTTAGTGAGCTGAGCAAAACACTGACCAGGAGGGTGGGCGCGGCCACAAGGCTGGCCTCGGCGAGCACCTGTCAAAAGCTGATAGGTGCACGAAGGGTGAAAAACACCTCGCTGGGGCTGGCGCTGTCTTGGCCCCGAAACCTGCTGCTGCCGCCGCTGCTGCGAGGGCTGTTGCGAGGGGAGGGGCTACTGCTACTGCTGCTACTGCTTCCGCTGGGCCAGGTACCACGTCGCTGCTCCACCCGCTGCGGGTGGCAGACCAAAAGGTGGCGGACGAGCCCGAGTGTCGCCTCCACCAGCTGCAGTAGGGGAGTCACTGGCCACTGCACGAGATGCCTCTCCAGGCCCTGCGCTCCCTCCGCCACCAGTCGGCACGCCACCCCCGCCACCTCCGCCGCCAACGCCTCCACCGCCGCTACCACCTGTACCCTGACCGCCCCTCTTGCCACCTCTACCTCGAGACCGCGAAGAAGTCGTAACAGCAGCTGCGGTCAAGTCAGTAGCAGCAGTGGCAAGAGAGGCTGTAAAGGTGGGCAGCTGAGGGACAGTGCACCCGTGGAACAGTGGAGGGGGCACAGCACCAGAGGCGGAGGCTACGGAGCGGAGGTTGCTCTCGACGTCCTTGAGCGCAGACTCAAGGACCTCGATAGTGAGCTCACTAGGGTGCTTCAGGAGAAGCGTGTCACGGACCGAGGCAAGGCGGTCAGGGAGGCTAGTGGCGATGAAATAGATAGTAACCGCCATGGGGGGAGGAAGCAGTGCAAGCTGTGCCTCAGTGCAAGCAGCGCGGTAGCTAGAATTAAGCGAGCGGAGGTGAGCAATCAAGTCAGCAGAGCGCTCAAACGAGGCGAGGTCAGGGAACAGGAACGGTAGGAAGAGTCGGCCAAGAGAGACAGTGGTGGGAGTAGCGTAGCGGGCCTTAAACGCCACACCCCGAATTACACAACGAAGTCAACGAAAAAAAAGTAGGTTCGGAAAACCCTAGAAGGAGGTTCGGTGGGAAAATCTAGAACCAATCGCGTCAAAAACCCACTCAAAACCTTCGATCAATCACGTGAACGTGGTGACAGTTTTGGGGCCGACACGGTAATTCTAGATGTGTCCTTTAATCGCAGTCAGGAACTCACTAGCAGTGCGATTCTGAGTTAAGTGGGCCTCCTCAGACTCAGGGAGGAGGCTGCTAAGAGCGATGCAGGCCGCAGCGTCACCCGACTTCCACGCCGTCAGGTCAGCACACTAGCAGGTGAAGCGGTCCCTGGCTACGTCGTCAGGGGCGGTGCCTAAAGGCGTAGGGTCGTCGGGCGCAGGAAGGTCACCAGTTGCGTGCGCCCAAAGGTACTCGCTCGCCTGAACCTGACTCTCTAAAAGGCGACGCGCACGTAAGAGCCAGACCGGAAACTCGAGCGGTCTACCGTCAGCGTCAAAGCGAAGAACCCTAGAGGTCGCCATAGTGTAAGTAGAAGTGACAAGTCCGGCGGCGGGTGGCACTGGTAGGGACGGTGGGCGGCTAGGGCAAGTCCGTGACGGGCGCAAAACGCGGGCGCAACAGGGCTAGGGGCGGTTCCGCGGCGGACTGAACGAGTAGGCGCAGCGGTGCGAAGGAAGGGCCTAACGAGCGGGCCCGCAGCAGACTAATCGAGGAGGCGCGGCGGCTGGTTGAACTGGCAGGCGCGGCGGCTGTAAAGGAGGGCCCATGGCGGCTGTAAGGGAGGACGTGCAGCGTGCCTAACAAGCAGGCGCGGCGGCGGGCGGTACGGGCAGGCGCGGCGGCTGTAAGGGAGGGCCCGCGGCGGGTCTAACGAGCAGGCGCGGCGGAGGCTAGGGCGGGGCCCGCGACGGGCGCGAAAGGCAGGCGCTGCTGGCGTCTAAGGCGGACCCGCGTCGGGCTGAACGGCAGGCGCAACGAGAGGCTAGGGCAAGGCTCGCGACGGGCGCGAAAGGTAGGCGCTTCGGGCGGCTAGGGCGGGCCCGCGGCGGGCTGAACGGCAGGCGCGGCGAGAGGCTAGGGCGGGGCTCGCGACGGGCGCGAAAGGCAGGGCCCTCGACGGGCCTAACGAACAGGCGCGGCGGCAGCCTAACAGGCAGGCGCGGCGGCGGCCTAACGGGCAGACGTGCCGGCGCGAAGACAGGGCCCGCGGTGGGCGTAACGGGCAGACGCGGCGGCGCGAAGGCAGGGCCCTCGACGGGCCTAACGGGCAGGCGCGGCGGCAGCCTAACGGGCAGGCACGGCGGCGACCTAACGGGCACGCGAGACGGGCGCGAACGGGCGGGCGCAGGGGGAACGCACGCGACGGAACGGGCTCGGGACGGGACGGGTCACGGAACGGGAGAGTGTCGACAGCTACGGCGGGGCTACGCGACAGAACGGGTGAGGCGCGTTAGGCTCGGGCGGGAGGAACGGGATCCTACAGGATCCTAACCTGGGTCATATCATGTCAAGAATGAAAGTGTTGTGTTATTGATGAGGGTTGGGGTACATATAACAAACCCTAATATTTGTACCCCCTTAGACAAACCTCACTACAGGCTACAACATTTGACACGCCCCTCCCCCACCAATGTTTTTGCTCAGCCAGTAGAAGTGAAACCAGTGAACAACCTGCTCTTTTCGTGCCTTCCCCTCCATCCTCTCTAGTGCCTTGTATTTTTGCCCTGAATCATCCAGATGAATTTCTGCTGGTGCCTTGAAATTTCAGGATGGCCAAGGAATTTTGCCCTGAAAAATCAGGGCATTTCGGAGATTTTCCAAAAGTTACCCTGAGGGCTCAGGGTGCCCTAAATCATAGCACAGGCCCTGACGCTGTCTGCCCGACGGTCCAGATGCTTTCGTAACCGTGCGATCCTTCGCGTCACTTCCGCCCTTTCGTCTTCAAGCTCGGTAGTGTGTGCTTCTTCGCTTGCTACGCTGAGGAGTGCAAAGTAACGTTTCAATAATTACTATTCGTAATGGATAAAGTATGGAAAGAGCTCCAATAAACTTCATTTCTACTAAATTTTTTGTATTATTAGTATGTAAGGTTATAATTAAATGTGCTCGAACAAATATGATATGCTTCCGTTGTAAAACTTCTTCATGCAACTAATTAGGCGACCATATAAGGATGTCGATTTAATACATTAAAATAACATCTCAGCACGCTATTAGGTGCCTAAATATGGTACGAAGTAAATATTGTTCAAAGTGTAAAAGTTAGCATCAGATCTATCAGGGTGTAATACATCAATCACGCAAACGTGTTGTCCTCATCAGGCCACGACACGTCTATCTCAGCATGAGTTGTAATTCAGATGAGGTGGTGCTCTGGTCGGCGAGTTCTCGAACGATCAAGCCACATGAACATCGAGAAAATACTAGACGTGTCCATTGACAAGTTGTTATGCTCTGTTAAATATTGTCGAGCGGTTTTGCTGCGTTCCGTTCGTAACTCTGTCTGGTCTGTACTTTCGTGCGTGTCTATTGTGTATTCACCCATTGAGCTAAAATGCTACCTATAGCATATACGAAGCGCGCAAGTAAAAAAAATCAGCTTAAACATTTGTGCTCTGAAAGTATGAATGTGAAAACCTGTTTATAATTTAAATTATATACTTTCTGACTTGCGGTAATTTTACTAATCATGCATATAAGTGATATTTGCATTTTTAGACAGTTGTATATTCTTTTTTGCAGATCATTAATAGTCTCCAAATACCTTTTTTGTATTTACCGTAATGTTTAATCTATATGTAACAAATAAGACAGTTTATTGTTGATATTATTAATAGTTATTTTCCAAACAAATATAATAAATTATATAACAGTTTTTACCTTGTTAATATTATTAGTAGTTATTTTACTAAAAAATAATATACTAAAGCTAGATAACAGTTTTTGTACCTTATTTTCCAAAATAAATATACTAATTTTATGCAGATTTTGAAAGAAAAATATTGAAATATTACCTTACATTTATTTGAATATTACCTTCAACATGTTCAAATATTTTTGCAAAGGTTAAGAATATGTTTTAAATTTCGAATGAGCAAATATGCTGGTATTGGTTCTAGATAATAATAACTATCATTAACAGTAAATCGTGTTTTTTGTATAGCATTCTTTGCGTTTTTTTGCATCTGTGAGCAGTTATTTGAGGCTGTTGGTGGATTGCGAGGAGAAGTTTCTTCTGTAGCACACCTGCCCCTTCTAAGGCAATAACCTCAGCAACTCGTGGCTGTCGAGTTTGAGCCATCACGGGTCGCGGAAACCTGTTTCATTATCCTTTGTAGGATCTCAGACAATGAGCACCTATGCAATTTCGCCCGTTCCTACACAATCCAGCCTAAGCGCTTCCAACGGAACGAATTTCATAAACTGCGACGCGAACTCGTAGGTGACAGAACCCTGTTTGTGCCGAGCACGCCAGCAGAGGACATCGAGAACGTTTACGCCCGCATGCGCTGCTGCAAAGTGGACTTAATCACGCCTGCGGCTGGACGTTTTCTGGCTGGTGGTAACGCTGCGTGACGCGGCCTCCACGCAACAGCAGACACTTTTCAAATAATTTGAAAGGTGTACGCCACGCTGCCTCGCGTATTATCGACGCCGTGTCGTAGTAGTTACTATGGCCATCGCCACGCGCTCCACCGTGCTACTCTTCGATTGGAGGAGAAATCCCAATGTCACGCTCTCGCCGTCTGCCAGTGCTGGTGCTAGGAGTAGCACTAAGAGTCGCACAACCACCAGCAGACTAGGCGGCAATGTGGTGTCAACAACTCCCAGTCGCCGCCGCGTGGAACCACCTCCGCCGCAGCCGCCACCGACGCCGCGGCTGCTACTGCTGGGTTCTCAATCTCCCACTGTGCGTATCGCGTAAATGTTTCCTTGCCGACTGTCGCACTCCTTGCGTCGTGACTGTCGTTCGTCCATCATGGGCTTTCCAACAAAAGGACGTTTTTCCATGCTTGCTGTGATCCTCTTTCATCATGCGGTATGATGTCTATCATAACATTTTCCACGGTTTTGTATAAACGCATCAATATAAGCAGCGTTGCGCTAAAGCTGTAATCTTCTTCCGCCCTGCCACGCGGCGTCTTTCCCCCCCGTGCTTCCCGCTGCAGAATTTTCGCGTTCGCGAGGTTAGGGGGAGCCGACCCACGCTCACTGTGATTTGCGGCTGGAGCTCGCTCGGCATCGATCGCGGGTGTGTCCGCTCTCACCGTGCAGGGCAATTCGGTGCTTCTACGCGCCTAATTCTGGCTTCAGGAGCGCCTCGAAATGCAGCTGGAGCTGCTGGGGCGACTCGGGCTGCTGGGGCAGTTGGAGCGGCGGGCACGCCTGATCATATTGATGGTCGAGTCGACTCCCTTGGTGAATCCAAGAGAAGCGGTGACGCCTTGTCGGTTGAGGATCCTACTAGGAGCCTTACAAGTACTGCTGATAGTACCACTGCTAGCAGTGGTGCGAGTATTCTGGTGCAGGGGTTGGAAGGGCGGTCGTGGGCGGAGAAGGCGCAGCATGCGCGCAAGCTGCTGGCGGGGCTGCTGGCGCTCTCCCGCCCGCACAACTTCCTGCCCTCCGTGCTGCTCGTGCTCCTCGGCGCGTTCCTCGGCGCCTCATCCGCGGGCGGCGGCACCGCGGCCATGACTGCTGCCACTGCCAACATCAGCGCTACAGCTGCTGCTGCTGCTAAAACCGCTGCTGATACAGCCGCCACCGCAGCAACTGCCACCGCTGCAGCGAGCCTCCCTGCCCTTCCCGTGTGGCTGTCCCCGCGGGTGCTGCTGGTGGCGGCGCTATCCGGCAGCATCGCGCTGGCGTCAATGGTGGTCAACGACGTGTTTGACTGGCAGATCGGGTCTGACCGAGTCAACTCGCCCGCCAAGCCCCTCGTGTCTGGCGCCGTGCACCCATATGATGTACGTGCAAGAGAGGCGAGGGATGCGGAGGAAAGAGAGTACTACTCTTGTTCCCCGATGTCTCCCACTATCCACCCCTTCCGAGTCGCAGCTAGCAGCAGGCTGCCTGTACGCCCGCATAGTCCGTGCAGCATCAAGTTACAGACGAGAGTACTACTCTTTGTTTCCAGCTCTGCACACCCCATCATAACAGGATCTACAGGTCCCTGCTCATTTTCCCTACCACCTCTCTTCTAATCCACCCTTTCTCGTTCCTGTTTTCTTTTGGTTCATCCCAGGCGGAGCTAGCAGCAGGCTGCCTCTACTCCCTCATAGTCCTCGCAGCCTGTCAGCTGGAGCCCTTGCCTCTCCGCATGCTGGTGGCGGGGGCGGCAGTCGGCACGTATCTCTACACCCCGTTCCTCAAGAGAATCACTCTGGTTAAGAACGTCTCAGTCGCTGCAATCATTGCGTCGTCGTTGCTTGCTGGCGCTCTTGCTGCTGGAGGTATGCTGTCCTTTCCAACCTCGCGCCCTTCTCTCTCTCCACCTCTCTCACAGCATTCGATTTGTGGGAATCCGCCTGGTGGTAGCAGTGCATGCCGCTGGTCCCTATGGCTTGGTTCAGTGTGTCATCTGGCTAAATGGTTCTTTTCCTGTGTCAGTAGCCGTTGCCGCCTCCGCCACCCTCTCCACAGTCACTCCTTCACCCTCCCCTTTCACCCATTCCTTTCTCAACCCTTCCCTTCACCCTGTCCCTTCGGCCTGTGTTCCTTACATCCCATTCTACCTTACCTGACTTCCCTTGATTTCCTACCTTGCACCATCCCCTCTCCAACCCCCAGCCTCTTTCTCCGCCCTCTACCGTGCGTCAGGCGCCTTTCTCTTCCTCTTCCACGCGCTGCTGTATCGAGAGGTGCTTATGGACGTCGCTGACGTCACTGGTGACGCCAGCGCAGGCGTGCCGACGCTTGCGGTGCGGCTGGGGAAGCAGAGGGCGGTGATGGTGGCGTGCGGCATGCTGGTTCTGGCGCATGCTGCAGGGGTGAGTGCTGGGGTTTGCTGCAATGTGCTGTGTTGAAATGTGGTGTGTTGTGATGTTATGCTAAGTTGGAATATACGCTTAACACCTTAAGCGTACAGCGTATGTACGCTAGCGTACATACGCTATCCGCTATACGCTAGCAAATACGCTATACGCTCTTAGATTTTTTTTAGGGCTGCCCGAAAAAAGAATCGCAAAAAAGATGCGGATTTCCTAGGTGAGCATTTCGCCGTAGTCGAAATTCAAGTCCGCAGTGTAGGCAAACGGGGATCTGACTTCGAAGTCGTCAGGCAAATGTTGGATTTCGGATCCCATCTAGGCATTGAAATCCATCCCTTCTACCGCATTGAACCCCACTCTATCTACAAACTCCAACCTGTCAAAATTTCCCAAACAACAAATCTCACGGTACTTACCAGCCAGCCCTGTTGGCTAGCCCTAACTCGTCATTTCGTTCCCGCTTTCACCAGAGTTCACGCTTCTTCGCTTTCTTGCTATTATGGTTACGCCACCTCCAATTGCACTCGTCATTCGGATTCAGGATTATGCAAGGGCAAGCCTTAGTGAGAATAGGGAGTACTTTTATTTCACCCTGCCCGGAACGTTTTTTCTCTGCCCGAAAAAGCGTTTCTCCAAACCGAACCCCTAAGCGGATAGCGTGTATATGCTAGCGTATATACGATACGCGAATATACGCTGTACGCGTATATTCCAACTTAGATGTTATGCAGTATCATGGCATGGCATGTGTTCTGATCTGACTGATACAACTTGTGCAAAACGAGTATGTGATGTGACTTGATATGCCATGACGTGTGAAACAGTACGTGCTGTTGCTACATGGTCAGCAATATATCATGGAGGAAAGCTTGTCAGCGACAGTTGTGCTTCAACTCTTATACCAACCCATCCACCCAGCACCAGGCAGTTCCAAATAAGTTTTCCAATTTCAACACCTGCCTCTGCTTCCTCCAACCCATTCCACTTCAGGCTTTCCTCGCGAGGCGTTCTCCTGCCCTTGTTCTACTCGCATCTATCTGCCTCCTCCCTCTCTACGCACACACTATCCCCCTACTGTCGCTCCACAGCCACACGCGCGACTCACTACTTTCTCCCCTGGCTCATGGCGAGCCACACGCACCAACCTCTCCGTCTTCGTCGACGTACTTACGCAATGACATCCAAGACCGTCACAGCAAAGAGAATTCAATATTACTAACTGAAGTCGACCATTCATCAGGTTTCGAAGTCCGTGCGAGTGTGCTGGAGAGTGCGCAGGTGGGTGGGATGGAGGCAGTCTGAGAGGATGAAAGAGTCCGAAGACATTGAGCAGAAGAAGTTGAGCCGCTTGATTGACATGTCTATGGTTTTCATTGGTGCTGCCCTTCTGGCCTTCTCAGCTGCTACAGTTGGCTTTGGAACTATCCTTGCATGACATGATGATGGGAGCACATGAGCATGTACATATCTTTTTGTAGTGTACATATATTTATTTCATGCAGATGGTTCAAGGCAGCATAGGTGATTTTTGTTCAGATTGAAAGTGTGCTTCTTGTTGCCAGTATATAAGGAAACTTGAAACGTTAGGTCACATAAGGTAGTTGCCAATGCCATATTTTCCCATTTGTATTGGAATATTTTCCCATTTGTATTGGAAGATTTTCCCATTTGTATTTGTATTTGTATTTGTTATGTCTACATCCATATTGTCGTTTTAGCTTGACGCGATGCTCAATCGTGGTCAACAACATTAGGTATGATACGAGGGGCGTACTCACCTTCTTGACTCGGCAAGAAATGCAACATTCAGAAAACGGTTACAGCCAAGGGTTACAATTGTTTCAGCCAATTGATAGCCTGCACGAGTGATTTCTAAATTCGCAACCTTTCCGACATGCAATTGATTGACCCTAGCTTTCATGAATTGTTCCCGCCGAATACTTCCGCATCATCCTTCAGCGACTGATCGCGTTTCATGAAGTTCCATTTGTTCGACTCCCCACCGCATTCCCCGCTCCCTTAGCGACCTCGTTCTTGGCCACACTACCGCGTTCCACGACGACCCTCCTCGCCTCGCAGCGGCGCGGTAGCGTCGAGCTCGCACTTCAAGTAGCCAGCCCCCAGCAGCCATGGAGCCTCGTGAAGTGCCGCTTCTGTGCCATAACCCCCTGTTGTGCCATCTCGCCGTCGCTCTCTCTGCGATACAATCTCGCCGCGCCTCATTCTGCCCAACCATCATCGGCGAATCTGCTCCCATATCTCGGCAACCACTGCCATCCACGATCGCTACCGTCACCTGCGCTGCGCCTCTCCGCCGCGCCTCTCCGCTGCGCCGATCGGTTTTCCGCTCCGCTGGACACGATGGGCGGCTTTCCGGCGCTGCTCGCGCTGCTCGCGCTCGCCCTCATTCTCGGTCAGTCCACCCGCTGTGCCGCCCAGCGAGTCCTTTCTGCCTGTGAGCGTGCCCGTCGCCGGTGTGCTTTCGTCCGACGGAGTCCGTCCCTTGCCTCGTTGTGCCCACCGGCCCCAAGTCACATCGTCGCAGCCTGGCGCTCTCCGCGTCACTCGACCTGCTCGAGAGCGCCATTCGCGTTCGCGCGGGGCCGCTGAATCCGACTGGAGGGCGATTGAAGCGGGCCGACCAGTGCAGACCGCGCCAATCAACTCCCCTCCCTGCTCTGCCCCCCTCTCGTCCCTGCTCGCCCTCCCCTGCAGCCAATGACGTCATCCGCGGGGCGTCAGGCCAAGACGTGTCCGCTACGCCGCCGCCGGCGGTGGCGACGGCGATCGCGGTGGGCAGCACCTTCGCGTTCAACTTCACGGCGGCGCGCTGCACCAACCTGCCCACCACCGCCTCCTCCGCCACCGTGCAGTGGACGTCCGCCGCCGCCGCCACCGCCAATGTGCCCGCGTGCGAGAACGTCACCTTCCTGACCGGCCCTGATTGCACCGGGGTCGTCGCGTCTTCCGTCGCCAAGCCTTCAAGGTCAGCGTCGCGCCTGTACCATGGCGTGGGGTGGGTGGGGTGGAGAGGGGTACAGTGCGGCCTGTGCTATAACACCTCCGACGCCGTGATTCGACTCAAAACAAGGGTGCTGTTTTAGGCGCAGCGGAACGCCATAAATCGACTAACGAGTTCCCAGTGATAAATTGTCGCGATGTAATCTATAATGAAAATGAGACATCGTGACTAACTAGCCGTTCTTCTCTCGCGTGCTTCCTGTGCCTCCCCTGCCCTCCACAGCCCGACCACCTACACCAGCCGAGCCATTCTCCCCTATCCGTATCCACTGTCGGCTCTCTGCTTTATCGGTACGCTCCTCGTCACTCTCTCTCCAGTACTTGCCCAGTCAGTAGAGTGCCTCTGTCATTGCCGGTCAGTAGAGTGCCAGTCATTTCAATAGAGTGCCAGTCAATTCAAGCAGCGCTACAAGCGCTGCAGCAAGGGCATCGGCAACTGCAGAGGGTTGCAGTGCAGCATTGCCACGGAAGGTATGGCGGGGTCCCTCCCTCCGCCAGAGCAGCTTCACTCGCTACCTCGTGCCCCACCAGCGAGTCCTCCTCTCGCTCTCACACCGGATTCACCACTCCCTCACCTCCCCTTGCTGCTCTGCCCGCGCCCTCCCTGCCCTCCCTGCATCGCATCACGTGGCGTCATCTCATCCCGGGTGCATGGCATCAGCGGGAGACGCTGCGTGGTGGCCCACGGAGGTGGCGGCCAGGGTGGTGGTGGCGACGGCCGTGGCAGTGGGCGCCTACAAGGTCGCCTTCGACCCCTCCTCGCGCTGCGCCACCGTGCCCGCCGGCACGGCGCCCGCTGGCGTGAGCACGCCTGTGGGCGTGCAGTGGGGGAGCAGCAGCAGCTTGGCGGGGGGCGGGGCGAGTGCGCCGTGCAACGTGGTGTCGTTCTTCCCGGGCGCCAACTGCGACGGCGCCGTCATGCAGCACTTGTACTCCTTCTCCAGGTCCGTGCGCGTGCACATGCGAGGCCGTGCAGGATAGTGCATGTGGAGGTGGGAGATGCGCAGGAGGCAAGGCAGGGCACGGGTGGAGGACGGGGGGAGGGGAAAGAGAAGGGAAAGGGGAGGGGGGGGGGGGGGGGGGGGGGAGGGAGAGGATGGCATGGGTGGGACTGAACGGGGTGAAATTCGATGGGGATCAGAGAAGGTAGGGAACCGTGACGGGATGCGATGCGATGGTAATGAGTAGAGGATCACGGCTCAAAGTTGTGTTTTGCCTTGTGTTCTCTTCTTCCCCCAAGCAGCAGCAACCCCACGTCCATCACACCTTCAACATACAGCCCACTGACAACAGTTCGCTGCAAATTCTGTACGCCCCTTGCTGCCTTTCGCCCCTTGCTGCCTTTCGCCCCTTGCTGCCTTTCGCCCCTTGCTGCCTTTCGCCCCTTGCTGCCTTTCGCCCCTTGCTGCCTTTCACCCCTTGCTGCCTTTCACCCCTTGCTGCCTTTCGCCCCTTGCTGCCTTTCGCCCCTTGCTGCCTTCCGCCCCTTGCTGCCTTTCACCCCTTGCTGCCTTCCGCCCCTTGCTGCCTTTCACCCCTTGCTGCCTTCCGCCCCTTGCTGCCGTTCACGCCATGCTGTCTACCCCAGGCTGCCTTTTTCCATTGAACTACTAACCTTGTGTCTATCGCTGTCAGAGGGTCTGATTTGATCTTGTTTGTATGCTTGGGTGTGCAGCCTCCAACACGGCATGCAAGTACGCCACATGCCCCGCCAACTCGGTGTGTGCGGAGACAAACGACAACAGGGGAGCCACCTGCCGCTGCCAGGAGGGCTTTATTGGCGTCAACGGCACCTGCCAAGGTACAAGGCTGTGGATTTGCGCAGAATGTAGGGATGGTACTCACAGTGGGGCCAGTATCTTGCTCTTGTTGGGCAATGGACGCGAAACCTTTCAAGATATCAGTGCATTCTACTGATCGTTTTCCCTGTTCTTCTGGGTGAACCCCCTCCCACTGCAGACAAGTGCAATCTCGACTGCATGGCCAATTCCCGTTGTGTGAGGGACGCGTCTGGGGCCCCGGATTGTGTGTGCAACAAGGGATTTCAGTATTCTCCTGACAGCAATACCTGCGTTGGTGAGTTGCGTGTGGTGTGACAGCGACTTTTCAACACTGAGTTCAAACCCCAGTTTCCACAAACTGGTCCAACAAGGGACCTTGAGTCGACTCAAAGTGACTTTTGAGGTGAAAACAAACTGGACCAACAAGGCGTAATGTGCTTTTTTTGAACTCTTCTCGGCCCAGCTTAACGACCTGTCAAGAATGCGCTTTGTGCTTCTGTTGAGCGAATGAATGAATTTGTTCCCAATCGCACTATCCTTGCTTGTTACTGTGGCCCCTCTCTTCCATTGCAGACAAATGCGATTCGGTGAATTGTGGGCCCAACGGCAAGTGCATTAAGGATGCAGATGGAAATCCTACCTGTGCTTGCAACGCTGGCTTCCAGATGCCTCCCGACAACCTCACTTGCGTTGGTGAGTTGCACGCACTGGCACGTGGAGCGAGCAAGTGATTGATTGGTGGGCCTGGAGTGCATGCATGCATCTGCTCTGCAAGCACTGCATCACTGTGCCCTGGTTCATTCGGCCTACCACTCATTTCATGTGCTCTGGTTGGAACTTGCTCCAATGAGCGGAGTGGCGGCACTCCCTGCCAATGTATTCACTTCATTTCTCATGGAACGGAGGTGGTATGAATCATTGCTCATTTCCTCCTCCCACCACCTCCTTTGCATTCTTTAACCACCTTACCTCCGTCCTTCTTCCTAATCTACCACCTGTATTGCAGACAAGTGTGAGTTGGTGACATGCGCTGCCAACTCCCGCTGCAGCAAGGATGCAAGTGGGAACACAACTTGCGATTGCGTCACCGGCTTCGAGAGGCTTCCGGGCAACGACACTTGCGTTGGTTAGTTGCTGCACTTGCTTAGTCGTCCGTTTAAGTAGGACACAACATTGATGGACGTGGCATGTCACGCTGGCCTGCACCCAACAATTGGGTACAGCGAAATTGCGATAGATTGTGAAAGGCTTATTGGGAGTGAGGTCGAGTTACTGGTCGAATTTACTGATCAGGAAGATTCGACCTGCCTTTGGCTTCTGAAATCATCAGCATGATGCTCACGTTGCATACCTGAATCCTTCTTGTCTATGGACCTGCCTTTGGTTTATGGATGAGAAACCTCTATCATTCTTGTCTATATGTGTATCCTTTTTATTGCAGACAAGTGCGCTTCAGTGAATTGCCAGCCCAACAGCACGTGCAAGAAGGATGCAAACGGAATTCCAGCCTGCAGTTGCAACACCGGCTTCACGCTGTCTTCTGACAAGCTCACATGCATTGGTGAGCTCAGTTACTTGATTTGCTCCACTCAATCACTCGTCCGGGCTAGCGACCTAACAAAGGCTTAAGTGGTGGAAGTCGCATGTTATGATGGCATGCACTTACGAATAGGAGGTAGTGACATCGTGATTTACTGTTAGTAGTATGAAGAGGTTTTCAGATTCCTCTTACCTTACTTTTCTGAAATGGTGAGCATGATGCTCAGGTTGCATCACTTCCCAAATCCGTCTGTTATATTCCTCTATGGTTGTCAAACCCACATTCCCTTTTTCTATGTGTTCCGTCCTATCTGTATTCTTTTCAATGCAGACAACTGTGCTTCATTGAATTGTGGCCCTGGTGGCACGTGCATGAAGGATGCGAGCGGAAGTCCGTTCTGCAACTGCACCATCGGCTTCAAGCCGTCTTCAAACAACCTCACTTGCATTGGTGGGTTGGAAGAGTGCAAGAGGCTGTTTTGAGTTTGTAACCTGTTGTTGGGAGTTGCTTGCACTTGAGTTTGGAGTTACAATGCTCTCACCACTTCATTGTCTTATCCGCCCCTTAACCTTGTTGCAGCAGTTATGGATTGCATGCATAGGCAAAACAATTTCAGCAAATTGTATTGTTTTCTAAGATGAACTATCTTCCTTCTTGCCTTGGTTGGCTTTCTGCAGACAACTGTTCTGGGAGGAATTGCGGTTGGAACGGCAAGTGCGTGAAGAAGGAAAACGGAGATCCAACCTGCGCGTGCAACACGGGCTACCAGATGGATACTGACAGATTCTTATGCATCAGTGAGTTGAGAAGTTGTCCCTCTACTGGTGCAAATTCGTGAAACATATCTATATTGGCAGCTCTCTCCCGAGCTGTGCTGCACTCAGGCAGGCATATTACACCTGAATTTCTCTCTTCTTTCGAGCATCATCCTCCCCACCCCTCTCCCCCCCCCCCCCCCCCCCCACACCCTTCTGTGCATCGCATCAGCAACGCAGTGCTACGAGTTGGGCTGCGGACTAGATGGGGAATGCGTGTATGACATCAATGGGAGACTTTCGTGCAGATGGAGTAAGCTCAACACGCCCAACTCTTTAGCTCTTCCTTTTTCCACAAGCTCTATCCCAAACACACTCGTATAAATTTCCCCACTTGCCGTTCTCATCCCGCCATCTCTCTGCCCTGCCGTGTGTCTCCCGTGCTTGCTGTGTTGCTCAGACTCACCCTGTGGCAGCTGCCCCACTGGAGGCGTCTGCAAAACCATCCAGGTCACAAATCAGGTTACTGCTACTGTGCCATACTGCGAGTGTCGTTCCGGCTATGGCATGACCTCAACAGGCTGCATCTACGGTGAGACCTAGTAGCTCCCCTTCTACCCTTCTCTGCTGGTCACACGCTGCATCCTTTGACTCGGCAACTGAGAGCTGATGAGGTGGAGTGAAGCTGAGGGACAATGAAGCTTCCGTTTGCAGAAAAAACTATAAGGGTGTGTTTCAGAAGTGAAACAGTAGTGTAAGCGTTCAGCGGTCATCTGAGCTATGTGTCAAGTTCTTGCTTTCACCTTCCTTTCATATCCCGACTTCAAAGCATCATTGTCACAGGATCAGCTTCTCTAAATTCCTTGTATGTGTCCCCATGCTGCAAACAAGCACGTCCTCGATCCTGGATAGCATCATGACCCTTCTCTCACTACATAGCATCATGACCTTCTCTCACTCCATAGCATCTCTCCTATCCTTTTCCCACATCTCCCCTGCTGCTTGTGCCCATTCGCAGGTGCACCTGACCAAGTGATTCCCTACAGCATCACGCTCTTCAAGGATCGTACCGCCGCAGGCAACGCATCCAAGCCCTACACTTTCCGCTTGAAATACGGCTGCACTCAGTTTCCAGAGGGGCTGGCTGGAAATTTTAAGACTTGGTACGAAGTGGATTACATCAATAATGCTCGCGGTTGTCGCGTTTGGCGATATTACACGACGGATAACTGCACCTCGTCCCCTGCGTGGAGTGGAACCATTTACACTACAACGATGTTTGCAAATGCATATAAGTGAGTTGCCAGCTGCAAATATTTTTTCCATTCTGCATTATTATTTCAAAATTGTTTAATCTGAGTTGATTTATACTTCCATACGCTGTGCTCACCCTGTCACCCTGTGCTCAATGCTTTCTCTACTCTTCCATCCTTCCTCTGTGTGGCCTACCAGGGATAGTGCGACTCCCTTACCAATCCGCTCTTGGTGGTGCGGTAGCTGATTCTCTTTGCTGTCCGCTTTTGACGCCTAGGTTTGCTGGTCTACCTAAGTTAGCGAGAGCTGCGAAGGCCTGAGGGGCAAAAGTATCACCTATAATAGCGTATTCCTATCCTCGTATCAAGAGAACATCATACCGTCATCGCCCGGATGTTAGACATATATGTCTAATCTTGTACACTAGAAAAAATGCTTGGGTTATCTTGTATTTGAGGAGGTTTTGGGTGTGTTATAAGTCTTATAAATGGACAAAGAACCGTTTAGAAGATACCCCCTCGTTATACAATTGCCCCTAACGCTTACACTCGCTTAACTTGTACATACAAATAGGTGTCTTATAATGGGGCTAGCCTGTTTATAAGAGACACCCGGATAATAGACAACCCCTGTCTACGATTCAACACTGTCTACTATCCAGGCGATGACGGTATCAAGATTGTACCTTTTGCCTGGTAAAACTAGCGAAAGGTTTTGGGATTAGGGAAATTTCCAGTGGGAGGTTGATACTGTAAACCCCCGTATATAAGACCCTAGGGTCTTATGATAATCACCCCTAAAAAAGTAGGGGGGTATAATCACCACCTTAGCCGCCATGGTGACATCATCAGATACTGGGATGTCTGGTGCTCGACGCAAGCGCCGCAAGAAGGTCCAGAAGCCTCTTGTTCCTAGGCCGTCTCCCAGGCCCGTCATGCCTACGCCAAGTTCCTCTAGCAGCGAGGAGGCAGATAAGGAGCCCAGCGGGAGCCCACGCCGTCCGCTTCCGCAGGTGAAGGTTCCCGTGTTTCCTGTATCAAGCCGACCGCGGGGACAGAAGAAGCGGGTGCGCGACGCAGAGACGCCGGAGACAAGGCGCCGACGGACGGAGAAGAAGCGGAAAGCTTACACCGTCAAGGAGAAGCTTTACTGGCTCAAGATGCTTGACGCGCAGCCCCCTATGAGCGTCCGGAGTTTGGCCAGGCTTGCCAAAGTCCAGCCGAAGCAGATCCGCGACTGGCGCAGTTTAGAGGAGCTGCTCGACAAAGCGGCAGGGTGTCGCCAACGTCTCACTGGTGCGGGACGAAAGCCCAAGTACCCCGATATGGAGGTTGCGGTCTACCGCAAGTTCCTGTCGCACCGTGGGAGAGGCCTGCCGATTTTTGTGGGTCTGCTGCAGAGTTGGGCGGCGACCTACATGAAGCATCGCCACCCCCAGAAGAAGTGGTCTTCGTCCCACCGTTGGACAAAGAGGTTCCGCAGGCGGTGGTCCCTGGCACAGCGCGTGAAGACAAAGATCGGGCAGAAGCTCGCTGCAGGTACCTTGACCTCAGCCTACCCGATGTTTTCAGACGTAAAGTCGTACCGTATCCACCTCGCCTGACTCCCCCTTATCCCGTGCGATGCAGATTGCAAGCAGAGTGCGAGGCCTTCTGGGAATTCGTGCAGCAGATGCGTGTGCTCAACTCCTATCCCTTCAACCTGATCGTGAACGCGGATCAGACACCCCTGTTCCTTGAGATGCCTGCTGAGCGCACCCTCGAGATGAAAGGCGCTCTGACCGTGCACATGGGCACCGCGGGGTACGAGAAGCAGCGCGTCACGGTCATTCTGGCGGTGGCCGCGGGCGGATTGAAGCTCCCTCCGTATGTGGTCTTCAAGCGGAAGACCTTGCCGAAGATCTCCATACCCCGAGGTGAGTCGAGTCTTACCGGATGTTCTGCCGGGGTTTGGTTTAGGAATTTCACCGCTGATGTTTCTTTCTTGTTGTGCAGGGGTTGTCGTGGGAGCCCAGGATAAGGGCTGGATGGACGAGAACCTTGTCCAAGACTGGACACGAAGGTTCTCGTCCCCTTTCTGAAGCCGCACCGCAAAGAGGAAAGGCAGCGCAAGGATGCGCTCCTCATCCTCGACTCCTACCGAGGGCACACCACGGAAGCAGTCGGCCAGACAATGAAGCTATTCAAGTTTACGCGCGCGGTGATCTCTGGTGGTTGCACCTCGCTGCTGCAACCTCTGGACGTTTCGGTGATCCGCAGCTTCAAAGCCGGAGCTCGCCACCGCTACTCCACGTGGTTCCAGGATGAGGGGATTGATTCTTTCACCCCTGCAGGTGAGCATGTGAGGTGTACCCGTTTCACTGTGTGCCTTGACCATGTGGTGATTCAAGTATGCCCCTACCCGTGACATTTCCCGCAAGGAATTTGAAGAAACCTCCCCCAGAGAAGGTTCTCTGCTGGATTGCGGAGGCGTGGACCGACGTCCCTGAAGAATTGATCAAGAAAGCCTTCGTGACCTGCGGCATCTCCACCGCCGTCGACGGGAGCGAGGATGAGCTGATCCTCGCTCACCTCCGCGATAAGGCGGAGGTGGAGGTGCTGGAGGATGTGTGCGAGGAGGAGCTCGATGAGCTCGTCCCCAACCCTTTCTACCCTGACCCTGCCGCCCCTGCAAGCAAGAACAGCGATGCTGCCTCCTCTCCAGCTGAGGAGGAGGAGGAGGAGGGGGACGAGGACGAGGACGAGGACGAGGACGAGGAGGAGGAGGAGGAGGAGGAGGAGGAGGAGGAGGAGGAGGAGGAGGAGGAGGAGGAGGAGGAGGAGGAGGAAGAGGAGGATGAAGAGGACACGGAGGAGGAGGACGAGGAGGAGGATGAGGAGGAGGGTGATGAGGGTGAGGAGGAAGGCGGTGTGGAGGAGCGGGATGGGAGGATGATGGCGATGACTGGTGGGCAGAAGGGCGATATGACGGGGAGGAGGTGGAGATTTGGGTTTCTGGACAGGATTAGGATGGTAATGTGCCTGTGCATGTGCATTCATGGGTATGATTTCTCTAACTGAACATGGAATATGACCATTTTTTATTGCATTTGCTGAAAAACCGCACTTCTCTAGGATGTGGGGGGGTCTTATAATGTTAAGAGCCATTTAGGGGGGTATAACTCCGATGTACTCGAATAGAGTACCCCCCTCCGTATTATAGACCCGGAGGTCTACAACTGGAGGGGGTCCTATATACAGGGGTTTACGGTATGAGGTTCTCTTGATACGAGGATAGGAATACACTCTAATAGTGACGCATTAACCTCATATAGAGGATGATTACCGCACTTACTGGGCAGCGCACTTGGGATGGAACCAGGGCCTCAGCTTGGCTTTGGGCTAGTCTGAAAAATTCAGAGTAGGTACAAAGATTTAAGCTGAAAATCAGAGGAACCTGCTATATTATGCCATTCTACACTACAGAGCTCATAGTTTTTCTTGTACTTTTCCCGAAAAATTGGTGAAAAGTCAGCCCTGGCTCTAAAAAGAGTCTTAAATTTCAGCCTTTTTTACCCAAATCACCCTTTTTTCGCTGAAATCTGAGGCCCTGGATGGAACCAAGGAATGTACCCCAAGGCTAGATACAACAATTCGAATCACTTTTATGCAATTCTGATATTTGTTATGGCCTCAGATGTCAGAGAAAAAAAGGCTGATTTAGGCTCTGGAGCAGGGCTTAGTTTTGGATTTTGCCTACTAATTAACAGTGTAAACATTTTCAAAACCCTTCTGGGCAGTGTGCCCTTTTCAGAAACACTGATGGAGCAGTGTAACTTGAAGTTTTGAAAATTTTACCTAAAGGCATCAGTATAGGTATATTTTTAACCCTGATTGTACTCTAGGCAGCTTGTAAGGAAAATCTCTTTTTCCTTACTTCGCATCCCTGCTCAACGCGTGATGGAAAGCGAGCAAATCTGGAGAGCGTATAAGAGATTAAGTCCGCCGACTTCGACGGAACATTGCGTGCAGCTCACGTAACCTTAAACTATGAGCAGGTACGCGTTGGAAAGGTCTTAATCTCTACTTTCCAGAATGGTAACGCACGCTTTCAACCAAGATCTAGGCCGATCGCTATCGCGATCTAAGTGCGACGGTGTATTCTGGCGGAATTAATAGGCAGCCATGGATTAGATCAAGAGACTAGCTTTAGCAAGAGTTCAGATCTGAAAAGTGACGAGTTGTTCAAACCCTACCAACCCAACCCTCGCCCTACAACAATCCCCAACAACCCAAAGTGCTAAACTAGCAACACCAAAGGTGTTGTAGTGAATAGCAAAGGTTTGTTGGTGCTTGTTGGGTGCGAGATCAATTCCAGCCCGCAACAAGTCCAACCACCACATTTTGCCCAAACCCTTAGCCCACAACCAGCTAGAGCAAAATACCACAACCACCTACACAATCAACACTCCCCCTTGCTCGTGCTGGAGGTGGCTGAACACCACTGGGCAAAATCCTTCACTTCACTCCCCCTTGCCCAGGGAGGGGCGCCATCCACAGCATGAGGTCGTCAAGGCAGAGAAGCACCAGTCCTCCCACATCCTCCTCAGGCACCATGCTGACATGGGGCTGCATCCCCATCAAGGACATGCACACACCATGCCGCTCAAAAGGAAGGGGTTTGGTGAGTATGTCTGCTGCCTGACGGTCGGTTGGGCACCACCGGAGGATCACCTCGCCACTAGCCACCATTTCCCTGATGAAATGCCACCGAACCTGCATGTGCTTGGTGCGGCCATGCAAGCATGCATTCTGTGCAAGGGCAATGGCAGACTGGTTGTCCACAAACACAGGCACACCACCAGCAAACCCATGCCCAAACTCCCCAAACAAACGCTTCAGCCACACACCCTCCTGAATGCACTGACACAGACTGATGTACTCACTCTCAGTGGTAGACAATGCAACCACCGGCTGCCTCTTGCTCTGCCAAGAGATGGCTGCACCATTAAGGCAATAGACATAGCCCGTGTGACTCTTGCGATCAGCTGAATCTCCAGCATAATCAGCATCACTAAAGCCCACCAACTCAACCTGAGGCTTGCTGTGTGCGGGGTAGAAGATACCTGACTCGACACAACCTTTCAGGTACCTTAGCACTCTCTTAGCAGCCTGCAAGTGAAATGCCTTGGGACAAGACACCACCTTGGACAGCTGTGACACTGCATAAGCAATCTGGGGCTGTGTGGTCGTGCTTGCATACATGAGAGACCCCACAATGCTTTGATAGAGCTGGACCAGCTCATCTCTCAGCAAGGGCTCCTCAGCATGGGCATGCACGTCGAACCCTGTAGGGAGAGGGGTACGCACGGGGTTAGCCTCAGAAAGGCCAAAGGACTCAAGCATGTTGAGAATGTACCTCTCCTGATGAATCAAGATGCCACTCTCATCACGCTCAATCTGCACCCCCAAATAGTACTTAGCCTCCCCCAAGTCCTTCATGCGGAAACGAGAGGACAAGAGACCCTTCACCTCGTCCAGCAAGACCATGCTCGAAGACATGAGCAGAATGTCATCCACATAGAGGTAGAGGGACAGCCTGCCCTCACGCCTCACCAAGTGGTACAAGGCGGGGTCACACTCCGACCTCTCAAACCCAAAGTCCATCAGCGCCTCATCAAACTTGAGGTACCACTGCCTTGGAGCTTGCTTTAGCCCATAGATTGATTTCCTGAGTCGGCAAACTCTGCCGGACCCATCATCAAAACCAGGTGGCTGCCTCATGTAAAGCTCCTCCTTCAAGACCCCATGAAGATAGGCAGTGGTCACATCCATGTGATGGATGTGAGACCCCGAAGATGCTGCCATCCCAAGGGAACCTCTCAGTGTGGTAGGTTTACCCACTGGGGTATATACCTGGTCATAGTGAACGCCTCGTGTTTGAGTGTTCCCCATGGCCACCAACCTGGACTTAGGCCTCTCAATACTCCCATCAGCCATGTGCTTATACTTCCACACCCACTGACACCTCAAGACCTCCATTCCAGGTGGCACACAAGCTGGATCAACCAGCTCAAAAGACTCGTTCACCCTATGAGACTCAAGCTCCTCACGCATGGACTCGACCCACTCAGGACGGGACAAGGCCTCCTTGACCGACTTAGGCTCATGCACTTGACCCATGAGACAGAAATCAAGCCCAAGCTCACCCCCCTCAGCATCCACAAGCATGCACTCCTCCAAATCATGCACCTCATGATCATGCATGCAAGCATACTGTGCACTTGGTGTGAACCTTTCAGGTGGTCGGGAGATGCGTGTGGTGCGGCGCAGAGGTGATGCCCCCCCCTGCTCCAAACTTTGCAGCTTCTCCTTCCAAGTCACTCTCTTCATGGGGGACCGTGGTGACTTGGCCAGCTGCTGCTGCAGTAGTTGCTGCCACCTACCCACAGGAACAGGTGGTGTATGCTCCTGTGGTGGCTGCTGCGGCTTCTCTTGTTGCTGCTGCTGCCCCTGTGGCTGCTCCGGGTCATGGGCTGGTGCGTTAGGGTCAGGGGTAGAACCAGCAGTTGGTGACTCCTTATGGTGAGGTGCAGCTGCCTTTTGTTCCTCTTGCTGCTCCTCTACCTCCTCTCCAGGGTCCTCCCATGCCCCCTCAAAGATGGAAGAGGTGTAGGGATCCTGAAGGGAGCTCCCAACTGTACTAGCACCATGCTCCTTCCACCCCTTATAGCTCAGCCCCTCGTGGAAAACCACATCCCTGCTTTCCACCACCCGCTGATCCGCCACACTCCACAACATCCAAGCTTTGCTCCTCTCCGACACCCCAAGAAAAATGCCCCATTGTGCCTTAGGATCCAGCTTCCTCCGTTGCTGGTCGGGCACTTTGTACTGCGCCATGAACCCCCACACTCGTGCCATGGACACACTAGGCACCTTCCTGGTCCACATGAAGTAAGGGCTCTTGCCCCCTAGCCCCTTGCTGCCCATTCTGTTCTTAACCCAGTTGGCATATTGTACTGCTGCCCCCCACCAAGTATGGTCCAGCTGCGCATGAGCAAGCATGGCTCGGGCAAGGTCAATGAGGGTCCGGTTTAGCCGCTCCGCTGCCCCATTTTGCTGCGGCGTGTAGGCAACTGAAAGCTGGTGGGTGATGCCCTTGTCTTCAAGGAAAGACTCCAGATCCTTCCCCATGTACTCCCCACCCCGATCAGACCTTAGTATCTTCACCTTCGCCCCGGCTTCCCTCTCCGCATAGCGTATCCAACGTTTGAAGACCTTGGCCACCTCATCCTTGGTTTTCACCAAGGTAACCCAACTTAGGCGGCTGAAGTCATCCAAGAAGGTGATGAAGTATTTGCTGCCCTTCTCCCTATCCGGTGTTTGCATGGGGCCACACACATCCATGTGCACCAACTCAAGAGGTGCGGAGGCTCTAGTGGTGGAGGTAGGGAAAGAGGTCCTTGGTAGCTTCCCGGTCGTGCAATCAGGGCACTTGCTTGGCTGCCCACCACCCTCCTTGATCTCCACACCCTTCAGCTCCCCCTTCTTCACACACTCCACAAGTTGCTGCCTTCCTGCATGCCCCATGCGTAGGTGCAGCAAATCTGCCGTCACCTGCTCCACGTCCCTCCAACGGCTGCTACAAGCGGCTTCCTCGGCTTCAAATCCATGTGCCCTCTCCACCTGAGGCACACAAACTGGAACAAGGTATAGGCCCTTCTCTAATTTGGCCTCCATCACCACAGCTCCACCCTTGCGAACCGTGCCACCTTCCATGGTGAAGGTGCATATATATTCTTGCCTCGCAAGTTGAGAGCATGAGAGAAGGTTGGCTGCCAAATCAGGAACATGAAGCACACCCTTCACATTCAGCACCTCCCCCTCCTTCCCCATAACGGTGATGGTGCCGATGCCGATTGCTTGCAGCGTATCTCCGCTCCCCACAATCACATTTCTGGAGTTGGGTGGGAGGGAGTGATAGGTGGTGAAGAGGTGGCGCCGAGGTACCATTCCACAGGTTGCTCCAGAGTCTAGAATGAGCTGATTGGGGTCAGCCAACGTACGACCAGCAAGCGCCGTCTCCTTCTCTAAGGATAAGAAGGAGAAGCCATCTTCTGATAAGTCATCCTTTCCCTTCTTATCCTCGTTTGCCGCCGCTGCTGCCGCTTTCTCTTTGCTGCCCTTCTTGTTCCATGCTCCATTCTTCATCCTCCTCTCCACCCACTCAGGCCTAGTGACAGGTGGAGCCTCTCCTGGGTACCCTTGAGGCTTCCACCCATCTGGTCGGCTCCAGCACTCCTTCCAAGAGTGCTTCCGGTTGCATCCAGGGACGAGGCACTTGTCGAGCTCCTTCTTCTTCCCCCCACCTCCGTGCCGCTGCTGGTATTTCTTGGAGGCAGCCCTATCACCTGCCCCCATTCCTCCTTCAATTCCTCTACCAGCATCATGCTTGCGAGCCTCATCAGAAACCAACACCTCCCATATCCAGGCCTTGGTCCATTTCTGCTGCTCTAGGTGAAGGTACTGCAGAAGGGCCTCGTTCGCCTCTTGGTCCAGCCCCTGGAGTGCGGTGTAGATGATCTCCTTCTCATCTACAGTGTAGTTCAACTCCTCTAAGGCTCTCACATACTCATCCACCCTCTGGAGATACTGCACCATGGTCTCCCCATCACCATAGTTGCGTTCCATGGTGTAGAACCGCTTCCTCCAGGTGAGTATACTTAGTAGCCCTTTTTGCAAATGGCGATCTTGAACTCTCTTCCATGCTTGGGCAGCTGCTCCTTGCTTCCCCTTCAGGTCAATCAGCATCTTTAGGAGCTCTAGTTGGCCTTCCAAGGCCCAACACAGGTACTGGAACGCTTGCTTGTCCTTGCGGTCCCATGCTTCCTGTGCCTTAAGAAGCTCCTCCGCACAAAGCCGTTGCCTTCCGGTTCGCGGTGCTGCTGATCCACCTCCACTTCCCTCAGTTATGGATGAGCTAGAGGCTTCCCCAGCCCCTTCTCCCACTTGGCTAGAGACTCCAGTAGATGCCTTTCCTTCATCAGCTTCAGGTCTTCGCTCCGATCCCTCCAAAACGCCCTCTAGGTCTTTAATACCTAGCCAGAGCGTAAACTGGAACCGCCATAGCGAAAAATCCGAGCCGGTGAACCTAGGAGGGCCATCTAATTTCTGGGCCATAACCAACCCTGGATCTGGAGGTTCTTAAGCCAATTCGAAATGTGATAATAGGAGGGAATGTCGCAGGCCTAACCAGCTCTGATACCACTGATGGGAAGCGAGCAAATCTGGAGAGCGTACAAGAGATTAAGTCCTCCGACTTCGACGGAACATTGCGTGCAGCTCACGTAACCTTAAACTATGAGAAGGTACGCGTTGGAAAGGTCTTAATCTCTACTTTCCAGAATGGTAACGCACGCTTTCAACCAAGATCTAGGCCGATCGCTATCGCGATCTAAATGCGACGGTGTATTCTGGCGGAATTAATAGGCAGCCATGGATTAGATCAAGAGACTAGCTTTAGCAAGAGTTCAGATCTGAAAAGTGACGAGTTGTTCAAACCCTACCAACCCAACCCTCGCCCTAGAACAATCCCCAACAACCCAAAGTGCTAAACTAGCAACACCAAAGGTGTTGTAGTGAATAGCAAAGGTTTGTTGGTGCTTGTTGGGTGCGAGATCAAATCCAGCCCGCAACAAGTCCAACCACCACATTTTGCCCAAACCCTTAGCCCACAACCAGCTAGAGCAAAATACCACAACCACCTACACAATCAACAACGCGTACATCACTGTAGCACCACAGTCAGCACCGTTACCACTCGCAATCCTCGCATCGACAATCCGCCCGCCACCTTCGCACGTCGCACTCTGACCTCATGGCTCGGCGGGTAACCCGCGCTCCGGGCCTCCGCTTCGACACTTTTCCCAACCTCAGTCCCAGGCCCGTCGCGCGACAACCACAGTCCATTACCGTTACCACTGTAGTTTCGCTATATATTCTTCGCTCATGCCTTCGCTCATTGACTCTTGCTTCGATAGTGCAATTCTCGTTCGTTCACTCAATTGCACTCGTAACACTTGGTATTCAGAGCCTACGATCTCTTCTCGGACCGCACCCACACCTTCGCTTCCCTACTATCTCATTTTTGGGGGGGTAGACGTCTCTCAGCGACACAGCACCGCCGCTCGTAGTGCTCTCTCGTAAGCACGCACGGCCACGACTGAGGCTCTCGCTGAGCTCGCCCGACACCCCCGCCATGGCCGAATGCACGCTCGCCACATTGACGCAGGAGCAGCTCGACCGTCTGGTGCGCCAACTCGAAGATTCGGCGCTCGAAATTGCGATGCTCACAGCGGAACGTGACTCCGCGCGTCAGCAATCAACGGTGAACACTCCAGCAGCACCACACGCACCAACAAATGCACCTGCACAATCGGACGAGCCAATTGTCATCTCGTCCGGTACACCAACACAACACGACAGCGTGGGACAGCGCTCGGGCGCAGCCAGTGATAGCGTCGCCCAACCAATGCCTGGCATGGGAGGAAACAGGGGCGCGCCAAGCCCGCGGGAGCCTCGCGAAGCCCGTCGGCACGTGGAGTTCGCGGCGACAAGTGGCGAACAGGCCATCATGGCACCAATGCCACTCAAGCCGCAACGCCCGCCCTATTTCGACCCGAGCCAGCGTGGAGGTCCGACGGTTCAATCGTGGGTCTTCACGATGAACGTCTTCTTCGACGCGAATTACGTCGAGTCGGACGCAGCGAAGATTCGGTATGCCGTTTTGCCGCTAAGGGGCCCCGCCATGGACTGGTGGCGAGTCATCGTGACGTCGCCACGCGCCTACGAGCCACCGTCGCAAGAGGAAGGGCCCACGGGTCCAGCTGTCACCTGGAGTTCATTCTGCGAGACCGCCCAATACAGCACGTGGGATGCGTGGTGCGCAGGGCTTCGGGCGCGCTTCGAGCCGATCGCGGCTTCTATTTCGGCGCGTCAGAGATTGCGCACTTGGCGGCAGCTCGGGTCGGTTCAAGATTACACGAGCGGTTTTCTCGCACTTTGCGAGCAAGTCGGCTACATGCACGAAGCGGAGCGGGTGGACCGTTACGTCAGAGGGCTGAAACCGGATATCTCACACGAAATCATGCTGCGCGGACTCTCAAACTTCAACGAGATTCTCGCGCTCGCCGAGAAAATCGACATTCTACGCCGACCGAGACCGGGGTCCTACTACGGACATCGCCCTCGGGGACCGATCGAGCACGCCACTGTAAACGCTGTTGCAACGAATGCAGCTGCCGCACCGTTTAAGGGGCGCTGCTTTGCTTGCAACAGGCCGGGCCATCGCAAGAGCGAATGCCCAGAGGAGCTAAGGCGCCGCGGAGCAGAGCAGGGGAGGGAGTCTCAGAGGCAGGGAAACGCCAGCAGTCAGTAGAAGTTGGGCCAACTACTGACGAGAGTGCCTGCTCGCCCAACCGCACCGACCCTCACCGAGTCACAGTACCGATTCACGCCATCGATCGGGCTCGGATGAATAAGGAGGGTACAACGACGGATTGCCCAGTACTGATCCACGGGAAAATACAGGGAGCAGCAGTGAAGATTTTTATTGACGGAGGAGCAAGCCACAGTTTAGTTAATACCGCAACTGCGCGAAAATTACAACTGACACTTAGTTGCTGCTTACCTGAGATCGACGCACGCTTAGTTGACGGCACGCCGCTGGCCATACGGGAGAAGGTGGAGAGAGTAAAAGTTCGCTGCGGGGGGAACTTCGGGTTTACACAGGAAATGCTCGCGACGACATTGGATGGGCATGATGTTTTACTGGGACGTGATTGGCTACGACGGTACAACCCACGAATCGACTGGACGACGGGTAGCTGCACTGTGCAAAGTAGTGGTAACTGGGTCATGCTACCTCGCTGGCAGTCGCCCGAGTCTTCAACGGTCCACGTCAACGCCATCACGATGAAACGGGTTGTCGCCGCTGGAGCTGACGTGTACGCAGTAGATATAGCATTGGTAGGAGAAGCGGAGCAGCCGAACGATTTTCAGAAACTGTTGGCAGCAGTACCGCCCGAACTACAGAAACTGTTGAAACGGTACCCGGGGATCTTTCCAGACGACTTACCGGAGGGACTGCCACCTCAGCGGGCGCATGATCATAGGATCGAGTTAAAACCGGGGGCACAGCCAACTGTACAGTGCCAGTTCAGACTGACACAGCCCGAGCTCGACGAACTGAGGAAGCAGTTAGATTATTTGTTAGAGAAGCAGTTTATTCGACCGAGTTCGTCACCGTTCGCCGCACCGATACTGTTCACACCGAAAAAAGACGGAGGGTTTCGCATGTGCATCGATTACCGAGCGCTCAACAAGGTAACAGTCAAGTCGCGGTACCCCATTCCCCGTGCTGACGAACTGATAGACCAATTGCGAACAACACGGGTTTTTTCGAAAATAGATTTACGGGGAGGTTACCATCAGATTCGGGTCGAACCATCAGACTGCGCCAAGACAGCTTTCAGGACTAGGTACGGGTCGTTCGAGTACACGGTGATGCCTTTCGGGCTGACCAACGCGCCCGCAACATTTCAGATGACCATGAACGAGGCGTTTAGGCCACTTTTAGATAAATGCGTGATAGTTTACCTCGACGACATCCTCGTCTACAGTCGCGACAAGCAGCAGCATTTAGCGGATCTTGAAGCAGTATTTAAAATTTTAGAGGAACATCGGTTACTGACAGGGCCTCAGATGTCAGGAATTTTACCCTGAATTCCTGAAGTTTGACCCTTGTTTTTTATTGCGACCCTGATGGATCAGCCTTTTTTTTTTAGCGACCCTGATGGATCAGTGTTTTATTTTGTAGAACACTGAATTTTCAGTGTTTTGTGTTTGCAGACACTGACGAGTCAGTGTTGTATCGGGGTTGACCCTGAAACTGAAACTCCGTGTTTCTCGCATATTGGCGCGCCGTCATCATTCATGTACACCCTTTTTCTCGATAGACTGGCATATGTTATACTGACAGAGACGCTTAGTGTAGCCACACCGGACCAAAGAAGGTCCTATCACATGCGTTACAGTGACAATTTGACCCAGGGCGTTAAGTCAAGGTTTTCTACGTTCTACAATGGTACTGTTGTTTTCAAAGCGGTCGGGACGGTTATTCAACGTTAATGCTTTTTAACGGCCCAAGGCGTGTTTCAAACCCTCGTGCGACTTTGCCCGCAACCGACTTATCTCACCAGCCCGCTACGTCCAAACACTGTAGCCAGTGCTTCCGCCGGTGAGAGAGGTGAGAAAGAGGGTGTACCCAACGAGGATCGACGCCACCCTGCGGCTCAATTTTGGGCAGTGTTTGCGCAAAGGCGCTATTTGATTGGCTGTTCCAGGTGTTTCAATGCTTCGTTGACTCTGACTTCTGCCAACACTTGTCATTCTTGGCCTCGCTGCGCACAAATCCAGAGTGGACCAGTGGTGAATGGTGGCATCAGATCAGATTCACCACACAAGGGCGTGGTTGTGCGGTTCGACCAGCCGACCCATGCCGCAGGAGGTCTCGTTCATTCATGCTCTCCACATCACGACCGGGCCTGCACCCCTTCTTTAATTATTCTATCAGTGTTTTTTGAAAAGGCACCCTGTGTGATCAGTGTTTTTTTTTTACTAACCCTGAAAAATCAGTGTTTCTAAGCAGGCAACACTGATGATCAGTGTTACACCTCCAAGGGACCCTGAGTGCTCAGGGTACCCTAAAACGAATCTAAGGCCCTGGTTACTGACCAAGGGCTCTAAGTGCGAGTTTTTTTGGGACAGACTGGAATTTTTGGGGCACGTTATTTCGGAGGCTGGAGTTGAAATCGACCCAAAGAAGCTGGATACGGTAAAAGCGTGGCGTCCCCCGACGAACATCACGGAACTGCAGAGTTTTTTAGGGTTCGTTAATTATGTTCGTCGGTTCGTCCCCGACATGGCACAGTTGACTGCCCCGCTGACGGATTTACTGCGCAAGGGGGTCGTTTTTACGTGGGGGGAGAAAGAGCATGCTGCCTTCTCTGCCCTGAAAAATGTTCTCTGCTCACCGCCCGTCCTGCGCATCGCCGACCCACACCGCCCCTTCGAGGTTGTTACAGACGCAAGCGACATCGCCATTGGAGCCGTACTGCTACAGGTTTTCGGCAACGGCCTACAGCCCATCGCATACGAGTCACGAAAACTGCATCCGCCCGAGCGAAATTACCCGATACACGACCGCGAAATGCTCGCGATCGTGCATGCGTTCAAAGTGTGGCGCTGCTACTTGACCGGCGCAGACGTGACAGTACGGACAGACCACCGATCACTACAGTACCTCCGCGCACAGCCCCACATCAACCCACGACAGATTCGGTGGCTCGATTTCCTCGAGTCAAACTTCCACTACACAGTCACCTATAAAAAAAGAGCCTCGAACATCGCCGACGCACTGACCCGCCCCACTGCCCAGATCCACGCGATACTACTCGCCCAGACCATCCCGCTACTGACAGGACTATTTACCCACGGATATCAGGACCCATTCTTCACAGGAGGAAATTCACAGCAGTTCGCAACAGCCAAGGGAGTCTATTACGTAAAAGCCGGGACCGACCGCATCTGGGTACCAGGGTACACACTGCTACGGGAATTACTATTACAGGAGGCACACGACGGGGTTACCTCGGGACATTTCGGGGTAGAGAAAACACGGCAGCAGCTGCAGCGGTATTACTACTGGCCCGAAATGTTGACCGACGTGCAGCGACACGTGGCATCGTGTCCCACTTGCCAGATCATGAAGTCAACACGGAAGCGACCGGCGGGACAGTTGTAGCCAATCCCACCTCCAGAGCGTGCTTGGCAGCAGGTGACGATGGACTTCGTCACGGGGTTACCGGCCGGGGCGAGTGGGAATGACGCGATCTTGGTCGTCGTCGATCGACTGACGAAAATGGCACACTTCGCAGCCTGCAAAAAATCAATCACAGCCGAAGAAACAACCCGCCTCTTCATCTCTACCGTCGTTCGACTGCACGGGATACCAGCATCAATCATTAGCGACAGAGACACGAAATTCACCAGCAACTTCTGGCGGAACTTGTGGCAGCAGTTTGGCACGCGACTACAGTTTAGTTCAACGTACCACCCCGAAACAGACGGACAGACAGAACGGACAAATCAGACCATGGAACAGCTCATCCGGGCCACATGCGACGACCCAAACACGTGGGAACAGCAACTGCCACTCATCGAATTCGCCTACAACAACGCCCCATCCGCCACGACCCAACAGTCACCGTTTTACCTGAACTACGGACAAGACCCAACAGTACCAATGACCCCGAATCCCGACAACCCGGTTCCACGCGCGCAACAGTTCGCCGAAATTTTGCAAGCAGCACGGACCAGGGCAGCAGACGAAATAAAAAAAGCTAACATCATCGCTAAACGCAACGCCGACCGCCACCGCAGACCTGTCACTTACCAGCCCGACGACTTAGTTTTGCTCGACACCCAGAATCTCCGACTGCCCATCACCCCGAAACTCCGCCCCCGATACTGCGGGCCACTCCGCATAAGCCACATGCTCACACCCGTCACCGCCCACCTCCTCCTCCCTGCTGACTGGTACGTCAGCCCCTCATTCCACGTCAGCCTGCTTCGTCCTTACGTCCCGTCCACGAGCCAACTGCCACGCAATCGCCCAGCTAGCATGACAAGACCACCAACCGAACCGATCATCACCCCCGAAAAAATCCTGAGTCACAGAGTTCGCGACCCTCGAGGAGCCCGAAGGATCGAGTTCCTACTCCGCTGGAAGGACCGTACCCCCACCGAAGACAATTGGGTTCCCCTGGACAGAATCGAAAACCACCCCGTCCTCACCGAGTACCTGCGCAGCCGCAATTTCAGGGATGTACACGCACTTTCGTAAGGAGGACCTCCTTAAGGGGGGGGGGTAGTGTAAGGAAAATCTCTTTTTCCTTACTTCGCATCCCTGCTCAACACGTACATCACTGTAGCACCACAGTCAGCACCGTTACCACTCGCAATCCTCGCATCGACAATCCGCCCGCCACCTTCGTACGTCGCACTCCGACCTCACGGCTCGGCGGGTAACCCGCGCTCCGGGCCTCCGCTTCGACACTTTTCCCAACCTCAGTCCCAGGCCCGTCGCGCGACAACCACAGTCCATTACCGTTACCACTGTAGTTTTGCTATATATTCTTCGCTCATGCCTTCGCTCATTGACTCTTGCTTCGATAGTGCAATTTTCGTTAGTTCACTCAATTGCACTCGTAACACAGCTCAATAAGTGCTGGCAGCAACACTTGTGATATGTTGTGAACTCAGAAGTCGAGCGCAGTGGCCAGGGCCTCATATTTGTTTTTGTTTTTGTGAACACTGATTTTAAAGGGTTGTTAGAAATAAAGCGCCGATCAATCAGGGTTTCTAAAACTTCAACACTGATCGTTGCTTATACAGACATGTTGTCATAACACTGCCAATCAGACTGCCCTTTCTTTACAATACCCAAATTCGGCCAGAATTTTCCTATTTCCGTGTCTGATTGGTCAGAAATATTGTCTGGCCAATCTATTAGGACAACTGTTAACGATTTTTTCTGATCTCTGGTTGTGTACTTGACTGATGGTTCGTCACAGCAGATTCGCCCTGACGGCAAATTCGACCCCGCACAGTCGTTTTGCGCTGTCGCAGCACAGCAAATTCGCCCAATCACAGCAGATTTTCCCTGACACAGTAGCAGATTCGCCCCGCACACAAGAGATTTGCCCTGTCAGAGCATGTTTCGCCAGAAATCCCCTTGGTGCACGGTGCACGGCAACCAGCAACCCCAACCACAGCAGCCATGGAGACCACGAACACGCCCAGCGTGCACGCGACGGGCCCGGCGGGTGGGGCTCGCTTGGGCCCTCGCTTGGGCCTCGCGGGGCGGGGCCCCTTCCTCGCCTACAAAAACGGGGGTCAAACTTCAGGAATTCAGAGTAAAGTTCCTGAGTTCTAAGGCCCTGGCAGTGGCTTGTCTAGTTTCGTAGCAACACTTGTTTTTTTTTTTGCCGAGTCAGTAAGCTTCTCGGGGGGAACCAGGCCCTCAGAAGTCAGAGAAACTTCTTTGATTTGCATGACAAACTCTGAGAATTCAGATTTTTAGGGCCCCAACTATGTAATTTTCAGAAAAATTCTAAGGATAACTTTGAAATTTCAGAGTTTTATGGGAGTGTTTTCTGATCATTCAGAGTACAAACACGTTATTGACTGGTGATTCGGACTTCACGGGTCACAGCAGATTCGCACTGTCATCGCAACATCGCATTGACACAGCAAATCCACGTCTTACAACACAAAATTTTCGCCCAATCACAGCAAAATTTCCCTGACACCACAATTTGTGTCGTCAGAGCACAACAATTTCGCCCAATCACAAAACAATTCCACCTGACATTGCAGATACGCCCTTTCACACCACAAGATTCGCTCTAACACAAGAATTTGCCCTGTCAGAGCATGTTCTCCTGGAAATCCCCTTAGTGTTGCATGTTTCGGTATCAGATGAATGAAACATTGAATACATTTCTGATGAAACATTGAATACATTGATTTGGAATGTTCAGACTTTTTATTTAAAGACACTCTGAAATTTCAGCCTTTTTTTTATGCCAACTCTGAGAGTTTCAAACTATAACAGTGTACTAGTCTGACGAATCAGACAGGCCAAAAACAAATCTGAGGGCCTAGGGGGAATGTGTGCACCCTGTTTCTCGATGTTCGGACAATCGGGAGCCCCGGCTACAGTGCGCACGTGTGCTTGGATTCAGCGGGCTGGTGCTTGCAACCAAAATGCACTTGAGGAGAACGGTAGACAACGGTTCATGAAAGAAAACGTGCTATTGCGTTCGGTTGCGTGCGGCAAAAGTGCTTATATGGTATGTTCTGGGACCAATTTGGATGCATTGATGTCAGTACAACCGGCTTGTTAATATGGCGAATGTCAGTGTGGCGCGAAACAGGGTGTGTTTGGGGACCTCGAGTCCCAAATTTCCGAGTCGAGTATTTTTTGCAGTGACTGCAGCTTCGACCAATCAGGTTGCATCGCCTCTACAGTAACGGGCAGGTTGCACATAGACACGGAGTGACGCGGTGTCGGTTGCCAGTACTCACGTGCTGGCATCGTAGTGCATCATTACGAAATCGGGTGTATTGTTAAGTAGCGATAAGTACCGAAGAAGGGGGGAGGGCGGGGGGGGAGTGGTTCCCTGTACGCTCTTCAGGGTGATCTTCGCTAAGGGAAAAATTACCCCAGAGCATCAGTGTGGACTAAATCGTTACACTTTTATATCAGTGTAACACTAATCCCCCATAAAATTACCCAAACCCATCAGTGCAGGCCCTAAATTTCACCCTTCGAATCAATATAGCAGTGTAACTTACACTGATAACAAGAGCCCTGCTATGGAGGCTGATTTTCCAGACATGTGGATAATGTGTTGGCTGATTCGCCAGCCTTTTTTTTTTTTATGTATTGGCTGATTTTCCAGATTTTTGCTTTTATGTGTTGGCTGATTTTCCAGCGTTCTTTTACAAGTGTTTACTGATTGATCAGCGTTGTAACGAGAGTGTAGGCTGAATTCACGGAATTACAGATTCGTGCTGGAGCCGTGAGTTTCGGCTGTCTAGGTACATCCCTCGTCCATCACGCAAAAGTGGCCATCTACAGCGCCGACGCAGAGGGAAAAAACGAATTTTCTCGACGCATCGGTTGCGTTGTTGTCATCGACAGAATGCATGAAGTGCTGTGATTGGTTGTTTAACCAATCTCATCACTTATGGACCAACCACCCACCCTCAGTGCAGCACAGCAACGCACCGCACGCCCCCACGACATGGACACCCACCTCACCCCATCTCACCCACCCCGAAACTGCATCCAAGTGCGTGCATGGTGGCCCCACGTCGTGTTGGAGCTGGGTGGTGAGAACAAGAGGCTCTTCTTTTACACCCCTCTCTTGATGACCCCACCGTACCCACCCACCAAGGGAGCTGCACTGTCAATCCCCGCCTCTCGCCCTGGTTTTCCCGAACCCTAGCAACATAAGAGCTCGGCACACTCTCTCCTTTCAGCCATGATGGCCATGCCGAAGGCTTAGCCAGCGACGATGATGTTGAGTGATGCTACCATTTGCATTCACGTCTGTCTGCCTCCCATCATATGTTCGTGCGTTGCATGCGTGTTGTGAGTGTGCACAAGAATTTGTGTTTTGTGCGGTTTGGTTTTTCTGAGTGTGTGTGTGAATGTTATTTGGCTTGAGCAGATATCTGAAGTGACTCCTCTGCTCAAGAGCTTTTCGAGGAACCAAGTATCGCTTCAATCGGAGCACGAACAAGAAAGTTACGAACGTTGGAGTTCGTATGCTTTTGATATTTGGTTGTGGTGACTATGGGAAGTTGTGGGGTTGACTCAATATGGGGTACAGACTTTTGGGGGTTGGGAAATTCGTCTTTTCTACTGTAGTTGCTGCCAAATGGTTGGGAGAAACCAAACCAGGTTGGCAAGTGTGGCCAAGTTGGGTTGAGGTGGACTGTGGAGGTTGGGATAGTGAAAAAGGTCAAAGTTGGGTTGCCTATGGGGAAGGGAATTGTATGGCATGGAGTTTCCTTGGTTGGGGACTCTCTTGGGACCTTCCCTCTCGTCCTCCTAATCCCTTCCACCTGGTTTAGTGCTACTCCAATTCTCTTGTGTGAACTTGTGTGAACTTTGTGATTGAGTTAAGATTCTATGGCAGCATACCCCCTAGTGCGCTGAAATCGATAACTCAAGACACACTTCACCTTTCCGTACGATTCAACTTGGGAATTGTAGCCACGGAGTAGAGCTACAACATATCTGAGTTTGGTGAAGTTTTAACCGTGAAATTTCCGTCGACGGCGTTTCTTGTGAACTCGACTTTTCTGTTCAGAAACTAGGCCCAACGATGTTGAGATATTTTGGCTCCTAATCTTCATAGACTCCGTCCTTAGTCTCTAACAGATGATGCCGATCTTGAAGGTAATGAAGTAGACGGCCTCGAGGAAGCTAAGACGGGCCTCGATTTGCTCCTGCGCTTGCTTGTCCCTGGTGTACTTGCACCCAGGCCGCCTTCAGCAAAGTCTGCTAGAGTCGAGAACCACGACCACCCACCCGATTGTGAGAATAGTGAGCATAGTGAGGAGCCATAGCTAGGGTTTAGCTAGCTAGGCAAGAGAGAAATGAACAAAGGAGGGTTTCACTAGCAGCAGTTGGGATACATATAGCAAACCCTAACAGGGTTGTACTCGCTATAGAGCACCCCACTACAGGCTAGATAATAACATTCTGACACCGATTGTTCAACCCTGGATTCGATCCGGAGTGAGCCTGCTACGCCGGCTGCCGTCGCCGACACCGAGGTAGTCGAGCCGCCCACAACAAAGTCGTCTGCCCCGCGCACCTTCAAGCTGAAGCAGTCAACGCTGAGCTGGGAAAGGCAAATTTATAGATCAAATTTGAATCCAAATTCTTCCATCTGTTTTTTTTTTCATTTAATGAATTCTTTTTTATCAAAATTTCTTATTGGATGTGTGTCTTTCACATAACATCCAACCATGATGCTATTAATGCATCCATGTGTTTTTTAATATGATGCTTAGAAATAACGAACGTTGTTCCTTCTTTTGTTTCCATCCAGCGCCGCAGTCGAGCAACCAGTCGTGAACAACACCTCCCCTTGCCCAGCATTGGTTGTAAACATTTCTAGGGCCATCGATGCCGTCTATGCACACGCCCTCGTAAAATTCAAATCCAAGTGGTCAGAGAGTTTCCCATGGCTTGTTCTAACGAAATCAAAATCTGGTTTCCCTGCCTTTAACTGCATTGTATGCACCAAGCATGCCGGAGTCAGAGGACGATGTGGCCGGACAGGGCGAGGGGCGACCGACGTGCAGACTCAGGCGTTTTGCAAGCACGCCAGTACTACGAAACACAAGCTGGCGATGGAGAAGCAGGAGGCACTGCTGGACGCGGCGTCCAAGTAGCCACGGATCGATGAACATTATGTCGCCGTCGATGCAGAGAAGATCCGCGTCATTGCGTTGATTGACTCCATGCTGTTCGTCACTCAGTGTGATGCGCCCAGGGGAACATGGGTGAAGCTAGTGCAGTGCCTCGCGCGCAAGGGTGTCCACGGCTTCCCTAAGAAGGGGTACGGCACCTACTACAGAACGTGAGTAGAAGTCAGCTAAGTTTAGTGGTGCATTTAATGATTCTTTCTAATATTTTTCATATTCTTTCATGGCTTGGGGGAAGCATGGTGCATCAGCTAAGGGGGGAAGCACATGATTTTATACGCCACGTTCATCCGCGACAACGTCTTCATGACCGAGTTCATGCAGCTTATCTCGGTGGAGAAAACTGACGCTTCTCCTCTTCTCAGCATCCTCCTTTCCCACTTGCAGGCAGTCGACGTCGATCTGCAGAGGATTTCCGGCATTAGCACCGACGGCGCGAGAGTGATGATGGGGACGAAGGCTGGCCTGGTTGTCCGCCTGCGTCAGAAAATCCCACACATTGTCTCCGTTCACTGCATCGCTCACATGTTAGTGCGCGGTTTCGTCTTTAGCCCGTTACATTATCATGTTCATACACCAAGCTAATGTCACTCATTGATGTGTTCCACTTGCGGGGAGGCACTTGCAGCGAAGGATGCGGCAGAGGAGCTCCCCGTCTTCGACATGGTCGATGATCTTATGCGGGCTGTGTCCGAGTTGCTGGGACGGTCAGGTCCGCGCTACGCACGGTTCATGGACCTGCAAGAGCTGTTTACCGAAACGAGCCTTAAAGTCCAAGGCATCCACTCGTTTCGGTGGTTGTCACGGGGGGATGCCATCCGTCGCCTCGTCGCTGTTTTGCCGGCAGTGATTGTGATGCTTAAAGAGCTTAACAACAAGATGTATGCTCTGGCAAGCTCCTACCGTTTTCACTTCTTCCTTTACTTCCTCGCTGTTGTGCTTGAGCAGCTCAATATCTTGAACAAGACCTTCCAGCAGAGACAGGTGAGGTGTTACGATGATATCTATGCATGTGCTTTTACGCCACAATTCTAACTATGTTTTTTTGTGCCTTACGTCTGTCCAGCTCGATCTGGTGTCCTTGCATGGACAACCAATCACTTCGAGAGCCGCTATGTGGACTGCGGCGATGACTTTGGCGGTGGCACCTTTCTTGGAGCGCCAAGGCCCGGGGTGTAACCGCGAAGTGAAGGTGGAGGGAGTCGACAGTGACGGCCGACCAGCTTCTTTCGCGTTCACTCTTCACGACGACCCTGTGGACTCATACAGCGGCCCAGAGGACCACGACGGCTGCATCCAGATTTGCACCGAGTTCTTGGAGAGGATCTTGGCGAACCTGGAGGGGAGGCTCGATGACCTCGACTCGCTCTCTGGAGTCCACCTGTTCATCCCTGATGCATGGCCACAAAGCAAGTCGGAGCGGAATGCTCGATGCCAGGAATGGCTGAACTCGCTAAAGACGATGTTCAAGGCACAGCAACGCGATGAGATCTGACCAGGTACGTTTGGGGTAATCAAGAATATTAAGCCTTCACCCCTTTGCTTGATTATCCTTTATGCTGAATGTTTACCTTTTTTTTCGTCCGACTCTCCCGCCCTCCTCCAGGCATCAACAAGAGGCTGGCAGGCAAGGAGCTTCGCCTCTTTTGTTCAGTCCTTGCCCGTGCCCCCTAGGAAGAGAGAAGCTTCTACAGCAGACTGATGGCGATGCTAAAGACGCCCGACTGGCGGGAGAGTTACCCCAATCTGGTGCAGCTCTGGGTGGCGGTGGCTGTCATTCCCCTCAACACAGTAGAATGTGAAAGGGGATTCACCCGGTAAAACGTGATCAAATCATGGCGGCGAGGGGGGCTCAAGGACGCAAGGCTGGGGGACCTCATGTGTATGTCCCTGATGCAATACGAGCCCAACTACGACGAGGAGGAGCCAATAGGAGATGCCCTAGAGTGTTCTACTGATGAAGATGATGAAAAGAGCTGCTAGGACCTTGTAATGTGGCCTTGTTTGTTTGGCCTGCTAAACTTAAATGAAGAAAAAAAGGTTTAGCATTGTTCAAACTTTGATTTTTAGTGAGGCTGATTAGACAGTGTTTTTTTTTTTTTAGAAGACTGATTTTTCAGCTATTTTTCTGGATACGACTCTGATTGATCAGCCTAGCATAGCCTGGTAACGCTGACATTCCAGCCTAGGAAAAAACGAATCTGAGGACCTGGTTATGAGCATTCATTATTATAGGTTATCATCTGACAATCATGGGATGGGAGATCAACAGGCAAATAGGGTTAAAGTCGTTGGCCCAAATTGCACAAGTTTTAATATCATGACGAGAGGGAGAGTTACTGGTTTGGGTTTTGGCAAGGGTTTCCGATCTCGTGAAATTCGTTTTCTTTCGCCAATCGTAGCCAGCATTGTGTTTTTACCTTGGTGGGTGGGTGTGTCCGACTTCGAAAGTCCCAAATTGGAGCTGCGCTACATTTCAAAGCTTGCACAACCCACTTCGTCAAGTTTGAAAAAAATTGACCCGCGCGGTCCGCTGCTGTTTGCCGCAGGGATCCACCCTATTCTCACCACGACAGCTGCAGCCTTCCCTACGGTTCTGTGCCTAGCATTCGCTTCCCTATCCCTGCTGCCGACTGTGCCGACGCTTTCCACCACTTCACGGCTGGCCTACGCGATGTAGGACTGACCCACAACCCAGGGAAGTGCGCCGCGTGGAGCGCAGCAGCAATAGACCCCCAGCAGCTGCCCGAGGGCGTCCCGCTACGCACGAAGGGGCTGAGAGTGCTGGGAAGCTTCATTGGCACGACAGACGGAACAGCAGCCTTTCTACGATCACAGCTCGAGACACTGTCGTCCCCGCTGCCCCACTTAGCAAAAATGGACCCCCAAGTAGCGGCATTACTCCTAACACGGTGTATCTCCAGGCGCATTTCCTACCTAGCCCGCACCACACCCCTATACCTGTTACCCAAAGCAGAGTGGTCAGGGTGGGGCCGGGCGCTGCTGTACACGCTTCTAGATACTTGCGGGGTGCGCCACCCAAGGGGAGAGACAGAGGACGAACGTATCTGGGACCAAGCCTCACTCCCACCAAGCCTAGGCGGCCTGGGCCTCGCCAACCCAGCAGTAGAGGGCCGGTACAGTTTTCTGGCAAGCTTTGTGCAGGCACACACACTCCTCGGTCAGCTAGAGGGGCAGGCAGGGGCCACTTTGACAGCGGCACTAGACACCCCCGCAACAGCCGACCACAGCCCTAACGAGCTGCAGAGGTGGATCGGGGACTGCAGGGACAGCCTCACGCAGGAGGCGAGGGACCTCTTCTCGGCGGAGCAGGCAAAACCCAAGGGCTAGCTGCAACACCGCCTCGCTCTCCTAGTCCAAGGGGGCTGGAGTGCAGCCCACATTGCCGCATCTAGACAGATGGAGCTGAACCCACGGCTAGGCCACACTCAGCGCCTCGTCCCTCACAGGCTATGGGGCGGGGGACTGGCTCATGGCGATCCCCTACATGCCTTCCCTACGCCTATACCCCTGCCACTTCACGTTCGCCCTCCAGTTTAGGCTCGGCCTGCCACTCTCTGTGCCTGACTGCTGTGACTGCACCAAACGGGTCCCCATCCTGGACAAGAGGCTGCCGAACCACTTGCTTAGGTGTGGTACAGGGCACGGCCGGACCAACACCCACAACGAGCTGCGCGACGAGTGCATCCGCATGGCGCAGGATGCAGGATTTGCAGTGCACAAGGAGTGCACTGCCTTTAGCCCTTTGCACAACAAGAAGGCCGACTTGGCCTTCAGGGATGGGAGCTCGGGGGCGGTATGGCTGGTGGACATCACAATAACAGACCCCATCAGTAAGTGGGATGAGACCGCAAGGAAGGGGAGGGGTTGGGCAGCACGGGAGGCAGCAGACAAGAAGATAGGCCTCTATCACAGCAGGGCTGAGTTTGCTGATTTTTTTCCTTTGGCGGTAGAGACCTATGGCTGCCCCTGTGACGGGCTGCCCACCTTCCTGAAGCTGCTGGCGCACAAAGCTGCACGGAGAATCTTCAACGTGGACCCATCTACCTACCAGGCCGCGAAGATGCTCCACCAGTTCCGCCAGCGCTGGTCGGTCGCACTCCAGAGAGCCCAGGCGGTGAGCTTTCTCACAAAGCTGAACCTGGTGGCAAGAGCAGAGAACCCCCCACTGGGGGGACCAGAGGGGGAGATGAACCCGGGGGACTGTTTCTCAACGCTAGAGGCACCTTAGATAGAAAAGGGGCGGGGGGGGGGGGGGGGAGGGGGTTTGGGAGGGTAGAAGGGTGTGTGTTCGCTAGGTTTTTGTGCTCGGTCAATTTGTGTTTGTCTGCTTGTCTCCATGCTAGACGTGCCCTGCCCTAGAATCTGCATGTTTGTACCGAGCCCCACCTATCAATACAAAGGACCGTTAGAGAGAGAGAGGGTTAGCCTCTGCCCTCTGCCTTTAGCCTCTGCCCTTGGTTTCCTAGCTACTTAAGAGGCTGCTCTAGCCTCCTTTGGTCATTATTCAGTGGGAGCCGGATTTTTTCGCTCGTTCGAGAGAGCGAGAGAGAGAGAGAGAGAGGGTTAGCCTCTGCCCTCTGCCTTTAGCCTCTGCCCTTGGTTTCCTAGCTACTTAAGAGGCTGCTCTAGTCTCCTTAAGTCATTATTCAGTGGGAGCCGGAATTTTTCGCTCGTTCGAGAGAGCGAGAGAGAGAGAGAGAGAGGGTTAGCCTCTGCCCTCTGCCTTTAGCCTCTGCCCTTGGTTTCCTAGCTACTTAAGAGGCTGCTCTAGCCTCCTTTGGTCATTATTCAGTGGGAGCCGGAATTTTTCGCTCGTTCGAGAGAGCGAGAGAGAGAGAGAGAGAGAGGGTTAGCCTCTGCCCTCTGCCTTTAGCCTCTGCCCTTGATTTCCTAGCTACTTAAGAGGCTGCTCTAGCCTTCTTTGGTCATTATTCAGTGGGAGCCGGATTTTTTCGCTCGTTTGAGAGAGCGCGCGAGAGAGAGAGAGAGAGAGAGAGAGAGAGAGAGAGAGAGAGAGAGAGAGAGAGAGAGAGAGAGAGAGAGGGTTAGCCTCTGCCCTTGGTTTCCTAGCTACTTACAGGCTGCTCTAGTCTCCTTTAGTCATTATTCAGTGGGAGCTGGATTTTTTCGCTCGTTCGAGAGAGTGAGAGAGAGAGAGAGAGAGGGTTAGCCTCTGCCCTCTGCCTTTAGCCTCTGCCCTTGGTTTCCTAGCTACTTAAGAGGCTGCTCTAGCCTCCTTTGGTCATTATTCAGTGGGAGCTGGATTTTTTCGCTCGCGTCGGCCGCCAAAGGCGGCCGACGCTCGACGGCGTGGCCTTCGGCCGCGCGCGAGGGGACGGCAAGTAATCACACACGGAGCCGTTTAAAGTCATAAGCATTACACACATGGCAACACCTATCGCGGCCTAGCCGCGCGAAACACTAAATGGAGCAACCGGAGCCCGCGCCTACACACGGTGAGCTCCAAGGGCGTGAAGAACGCCCGTCAGGGAGCGGCACAGCTCCTGGACCACAAGCGTGCTTGCGCCGATCGCCGTGGCTCCAGATCCTGCGCGCAAGTGCCGCCTCAAACAACGGACAGCCTCGCCAAGCTGTCCCGCAGCAGCAGCGCCTCCCGGCGCAGCCAGCACGGGCGCCAGCAGCACCGCGAGCTGGTCCGCCGCGTCCAGGCACATCTCACGCTGGTGGCTACGAAAGGTCTCGGGAGGGATCACGGGGAGAGATGAGTGCGCAAGCACCTGAATCAACAGCAGCACGTGCAGACTCTCTGCGAGGCGGTGGAGCTGACCGAGTGTCGCCTCGGGAACGCGCATCTGCGGAGGCTGAAGAGCCTCCGCCAGGAACTGGAACGGCTCATCAACTACAGCAGAAGGCAAGTCCTGCCCTGCCGCCGAGCCGTCACCCGCGGCCACAAACTCCACCCCCTCAACAGGCGGAACCGGCGGCAGGTGAAGACGCGATCCAGGGGCGGGGGCCGAGGCAGCGGGAGCAAGAGCCGCCGGGAAGGGATTCTGCGGTGGCGGTGCAGCGACAGGCGGCGGACTTGACGGGAGCACATGCGGGCGAGGAGTCCCGGGGGCCGGCAGGGCGCGCATCGAGATGCTCTGATCCTGCCCCGCCCTCTCCTCGCGCACGGCCCTCGACACCTCCCGCTGAAGGTCTGCCATCGTCACGGGCGGACGATACCCGCCTCCACGCCCACGGGGACCCCTCCAGTCCCCCTGGCCTCCGGGGTGCACGGGCCAGTGTGCCTGCTGCTGATAGCGGCGTGGAGAATAGCGCCGGCGGCGAGACGACCTGCGCTCCTGGTGGGACGCGAGCGAATGGGGACGCGACGGGCGCGCAGGCTGGCCAGTCTGTGCAACAGGGAGAGCCTCAGGAGCGGGGTGATCCACTGCGGAAGGGGCCAGCAACGGGGCCGGGCCGCCAGTGGTGGCGGACGCCGCCTGCAGGGACGAGGCAGAGGCCGGAGCAGGCGCGCCAAGGACAACAGCAGGCGGCACAACGGGCACGCCAGGGACAGGAGCAGGCGCGCCAGGGACAGCAGCAGACGGTGGAACGGGCAGGCCAGGAGCGGGAGCAGGCGCTCCAGGGTCAGCAGCAGGCGGTGCAACGATCGCGCCAGAGGCAAGAACGGGCACGGCAGGAGTAGCAGCAGGCGGGGCAACGGAGCCAGGAGTGGGAACGGGTGAGCCAGCAAGATCCCCCCCATGGGCAAACGTCCGCGAATCTTCGCGAAGAACCGGGGGAGCCACCGGAACAGGAGCAGCAGTCGGGGCGGCCTGAGCAAGGTCCTGGGCTGCAGGACCAGACCCCCTCGGGGCAGACGGGGCCGCGTGTTCGGGGAGAAGAAGGTTTTCAGAGACTGTTGTCGAGGGTCTCGGAGCCGGCGGTACAGGGGGCTTCGTCGCCATGGTCCCCGTTTCGGGGACCGACGGGGGCTTGGCGACGACTGCCGACCAGGCGGCAACGCGCTCTGGCGACGGCTCAGGAGCTCCGGCAATCACCATCGCAGGCACAGGGAGGTCGCGGGGCGGGAAGGCGTACGGAAAGCGTACGGGCGGAGGCCCAGAGAACGGATACCAGGCGGCGGCTCGAGTGGCTTTAAATAACTTAGAGACAGCTAATGAAGATGACGAGTTACGTGATCCCTCTTATAGGGAGTGCGGAGATAACTAGTGCAACGGGAGCTAGACTACGGGCTAGGCACGGGGCAAGAGTGATCGTAGCGTTCGTTCGTTCCTTAGTCGTTTCCAAGTGCTAACACTGCTGGCTAGTTCACGGGAAAATTGGCAAGAGTTTCACTAGGAAAACATAACAACTGTTATAGCCACAATAGGCTTGAATGTGCCTAAAACGAAAGATAGAGAGCACAGACGGATTTCTGCACAGCGGCTTCAAACGTTGATAGCGTTCTGCTCACAGCTGCAAATTGTTATAGTCACAATAGGCTTGAATGTGCCTAAAACGAAAGATAGATAGCACAGACGGATTTCTGCACAGCGGATTCAAACGTTGATAGCGTTCTGTTCACAGCTGCAAATGACTTGATTCAAATTGGATCTGGAGCGTCTTCACGTCGTCTACAATTAGCAATTTAGATTGCACGATTTGATAAAGAATTGACGACACAGCGTCGGTTTGAACGAACGGTACTATGGCAGCCACTATAGTCTTAGAACACAAGATAGGAAGAGTTACGAGTTGGGAATGACTCCCAGCTCCTACAAACCCCAAGAGCCGAGGTACAGTGATGTGGAACAGTGCCACACTGTCCCCAACCACGAAGGGTCTCGAAACTACCCTTCACTAGGGCCTACACCAAGTGAAATGTTACACTACACAAAGTAATGTAACTATCTTCAATATCTTGAGGTGTACCCTTTTTGGCGAGCTTCGAAATCACTTGAGGCTTGACACCAAGGCTCGGGCTCTTCATCACAAACTCATCCTTGAGTTCTTGATGGGTCTGCTGCACACACCTGCGACACGCCGAACGTTCGACACAGGACAAAATAGAAACCGCGCACGACAAAATAGAAACCGCGCGCGAGACACAAACGACCGCGTAACACGCGTCTAGCGATAACTCGCTATTGACTCGACACACACACTCGACATCATGACTCAACATTCACACACAATTATAAGCATGAAATATATATTATCCCATGCCCTCATACCATTCCATACACACACACATTCACGCACACGGACAACAAGCCGAGTGCAAACCGTAGGGTTGCACCAACAAACTCCCCCTCGGATTGTTGGCCTTAGGATATGTTGCTCTCTCAGTTCAGAGCCATCCCAGCCAGCTTGCAACACTTCCAATGCTGCTGCTCCACCAGCCTCTTGGTCATCATGTCAGCCGGCTGCCCCGTGGTCTTCACGTAGCGCAACTCAACTTCACCCACGGTTACCATGCTTCTCGTCCAATGCCACTTCACCCTCATGTGCTTTGTGAGTCCATGCAACACAGGGTTCTTAGCAAGAGCAATGGCACCCTGGCTGTCACAGTACAGTGGGGTAGGTCCTTGCTGCTCCTCCCCCAATTCAGCCAACAAACGCCGCTGCCACACAATCTCCCGTACGGCACGGAAGAGTGCCATGTACTCGGACTCCACCGGGCTCAAAGCTTGGTCAACCTGCTTCTTGCTCTCCCAAGCAGTTGGGCCTCCACCAACACAGCATATGAAGCCTCCCAAACTTGTCATGTCATCTGGTTCTGATGCATATGAAGCATCCGAGTAGGCGGTGAGGAACAAACGCCCGGGTTCAACACCATCCGCGCCCTTTTGGCGCCTTTGTGCCGCTGCCGAGTATTGCAGCCCAACGGTCGGTGTTTGGCCAAGATACTTGGCCACCCTCATTCCAGCTGCTACCTGCTCCTCATTAGGGCATTGCACAACCCTAGCCAGCTGCCCGGTAGCAAACGCGACGTCCGGTCGGGTGTTTACCGCCGCATACATGAGGCTGCCCACCAACGAGTGAAATCGGCGCCTCTCCTCTTCACCAACGCTCTCCTCCTCTGGTCCCTTCACACACTTGAACCCAGAGGGAAAGGGTGTAGCCACATGGCCTTCACTCTGCCCAAAGTTGGCAGCCAATGCCTCCAGGTACTTTCGTTGATGCACCCGCATGCACCGCTTCTCCACATCTCGTTCGATGTGGAGCCCAAGGTAGAAGCTCACGTCACCAAGGGCCTTGCACTTGAACTTGTCTTGAAGCTTCAGCATCACCTCCTTCACAAGGTCAGAAGAGGGTGAGAAAATGAGGATGTCATCCACATAAACCACCATGAAACTCCTCTGCTCCCCCTCGCCAAGCATGAACAAGGAGTGATCGGCCGTTGAGGGAGTGAAGCCGATCCCCTCCAACACTTCGCGCAGCTTCATGTACCATTGCCTAGGGGCCTGCTTCAGCCCATAGAGGGCCTTCTTCAGCTTCCACACTCTGCCACTACCATCATCAAACCCCTCTGGCTGCGCCATAAAAATCTCCTCCTCAAGGATGCCGTTAAGGAATGCCGTTACGATGTCCATTTGCTTTACTACCCATCCTTTGATGGCGGCTCCCGCGAATAGGGTTCGCAGCGTCGTCGGCTTCACCACAGGGGCAAACAGCTCCTTGAAGTACACCTTCTCCTTCTGCTGGTACCCCTTGGCTACAAGCCTAGACTTGTAGCGCTCGATCTTGATTTTGAAGAGCCACTTGGACGTTATCGCCGTACGCCCCTCCGGTAGCTCCACCAATTCAAACGTGTCATTCTCCTCGATGCTCTTCAGCTCAATCTCCATGGCCTTCTTCCACTCCTCAGCATCACTACTCTCCAAAGCCTCCTTGAGAGTTGCTGGTTCTCCCGGCATCTCCACCGGAGAGAAGAACGCGAAGGCACACTCCTCGTAGTCACTCTCCTCGTCGTCTCCGACCATCATTGCCGCTCCGGCCAGGGCTGTCTTGCCCTGCTTTCCCGGCGCATCATAGGTCAGCCTATTAGGGGGTTGAACTCTCCTCTTCCCCCTTCCTTCCTCCTCAGCTGCAGGGACTTGAAGGCCTTGGCGTTGCTGCGGTGTGGCTCGAATCCGTGGAGCACTCGTAGTACGGGAAGGGAGTGACGGTGCACGCTCGCTCACTTGCTGCACCTCCTCCTCTTCTTCCTCTGCATCATTGGCCTCCTCTCCCCCATTCACAAGGGAGGATTGCCTTGTGGTTGTGCTGCCGCTGCTCAGCTCCAAAGGCAGCTCCACATGCTCCAAACCGGAACTCTTCACCTCCCCAAACCGCACGCCTATCTTCGCCTCATTCTCCGCCTTCCAATCCTTGTACATGAAGTTCTCCATGAACTTGCAGTCCCTGCTCACCAAGAACTTCTTGGTGAATGGGTCCCAAAGAAGCCATCCCTTGCTGTTTTGAGCCATGCCCAAGTGCACGGCCCACACCGCCTTGGCACCAAGCTTGTTGTGCCGAAGATGCTTAGGCACGAGCGCCATGCACATGCACCCGAACACCCGAAGCATATCCACCTTTGGCTTCCTTCCTAGCCACTCCACATAGGGCACCCATTTGTCTGCTCCCACATGAGTCAAGGCTCTGTTCTTGGCCACACACGCGCTCCGCACCGCATCAGGCCAGAAATAGTCGGGTAGCCCGGCTTCAATGAGCAACCCGCGTGCCGCCTCCGTGATTGTGCGGTTCGCTCGCTCGGCGATGCCGTTCATTGCAGGGGAGTATGGCATGGTGAGGGAGTGCCGAATACCATTCTTCTTCAGCCACAACCCAAACTCCTTGCTCAGGAACTCTCCCCCTCGATCGGTGCGGATTGACTTGACTAGACGGTCTTGTTGCCGCTCCACCATCGGGAACCAATCCGTCTTCAACGTTTCAGCCACGTCGCTCTTCTTGGCCAGCACGTACACCCAAGTCATGCGGGTGTAGACGTCGACAATGGTGAGAAAATACTCAGCTCCAGCAGCTCCAAGCTTCAGGGGGCCCACCACGTCCATCACCACCTCATCAAGCGGTGCCTTTGCCGTTGCCTCCGAACTAGGGAACGGAAACCGGGTGAACTTGGCTTGAATGCACGTCGGGCAGCCAAGCACCTCATCGGGCTCCCCCTTCACACGTATGCCAGCAACCATCTCATTCTTCACTAGCTGCTGCAAGATGGGCAGGGCCACATGCCCCATGCGCCGATGCAAGGTGAGCCAATCACACTCCCCCGTAGCCGAAGTTGGATTGGAGAATGCCGCGCTCGCAATAGCGCCCCACATACTCTCTCCGTAGTCCTCCTCCGCTGCTGCCTCTGGGTTCTCCTCACCCTTTTGCTGCTCCTTGGTTGCTGCACCACTCTCCTTAGGTTCACTGAACTTGCTGGTCCCTCCAGGTTTGCTCTTCTTGAGCTCATTCTCCTTAGCGCGACCGTTCGCGCCATCGTCGCTACCGACCGCTCCATCCTTGGTGCTGATGCTTGCTGCCACTTGCCTCTCCTTAGGCATAGGGACCACTGGGATCTGCCACATCTCGTTGTAGACATCCCTGTCCTCATGAAGGTCCCAGAGAATTCGATCGCCAAGCCTTGCGGTGTAGGTCTTGGCTCCCTTCGAGTTCGTGTCCATGCCGGCCTTTGCCAACCGCCGCACGGAAATCAGGTTTGCAGCAAGGCTGGGCACCCAAAGCACGTTCTTGAGGCCCACCATCTTCCCATCAGCACCCTTGAACATGGCCTTGCCCATGCCTTTCACCTCTGCTCGCTGCCCCAAAGCCGATGTGACATGCTTCACCGGTGACGGCTCGAGTTCGGTGAGCAAGTCCGGGCGAGGTGTCATGCTATAGGTAGCGCCACTATCAATCACCCAATAGTCCAGGGGGTGTAGGGTCACCTTCCCCACAGCTGCTGGCTCCTCAAAGCCTTCATCCTTCTCTGGACCAGCCGGTACTTGCGTCGACACGAAGTAGAATAGACCCGGGTATCGATCGTCGCTCGGGTCCTTGTCGTTGTCTCCGCTCTTCATGTTTGCAGCTCCGCCACCGCGACCGCCACGGCCTCCACGGCCTCGTCCTCTCCCTCCTCCTGCTCCTCTACCCTCTTGGCCTTGAGCAGGGGTCCGACCATCAGGGAGTTTGTAGCAGTCGCGCCACATGTGTCCGCTCTTGTGGCAATAGTGACACTCGCCGTCGAATCGGCCGCGACCGCGTCCGTAGCTCTTGTCGTCGCTGCCGTAACCGCCACTCCTGCGGCCTCCGCCGAAGTTGCTGCCACCAAACCTTCCTCCCCCTCGTCCTCTGCCTCTTCCTCGACCATATCCACGGCCGATGCTCGCTGCCCCAGCGCCATCCGCACTCGCCAACTCACGGCGGCGGAAATCCTCTTGAAGGATAGCTCGCTTCACGTCTTCAAGCGAGAGGCGGGGCAAGTCGCGATTAAGGTTGATGATGAGCGAGGACCATGACTCTGGGAGTAAGGCCAGCAACTTGGTCTTCTTTTGGAGCTCACTGTAGTTCAAATCAGCTCCCTCAAGCCGCGTCAACAAGTCGAAGAATTTATGCACCTCTTCTTCAACCGCTTCGTCTTCTTCAATTCGTAGTGCCGCCATTTGCCGTTCCAACACCACCGCTACCGCCGCTATTGCAGGAGCATGTACACCCTTGAGAGCGGCCCATGCCTTTGGTCATTTCTCTGGTTCACGCTGGAATGGCTTGATGTGACGGATCTGACTGCTCCCCAACGCTTGCCCAAGTAAGAGATAGCCTTGTGCGCTCTTCCGCACCCACGGGCTCTTCTCCGGGTCGTTCTCGGGGCGCTTCTCCGTTCCTTCCATCACCTCCAGCAGGTCATAGTGGTCAAAGATGTTCTCCATCTTGAAGGACCATTCAGCAAAGTTGTCACCGTTGAACTTGTGAAGCCCAAACACCCTAGGCTCATCCCTAGGTGGGCCAAGACTTGGTTTCATGGGCGCCATGGCTGAATCACGGGGTTGGCCTTGAGCTTGAGCTTCTCCACTGCCACCAGCACCTCTGCCACCCCTTTCCTCAGGTCCAGACATTGTCGAAACTGCTCCAAGGGGCTCTGATACCACTTGTTATAGCCACAATAGGCTTGAATGTGCCTAAAACGAAAGATAGAGAGCACAGACGGATTTCTGCACAGCGGATTCAAACGTTGATAGCGTTCTGCTCACAGCTGCAAATGACTTGATTCAAATTGGATCTGGAGCGTCTTCACGTCGTCGACAATTAGCAATTTAGATTGCACGATTTGATCAAGAATTGACGACACAGCGTCGGTTTGAACGAACGGTACTATGGCAGCCACTATAGTCTTAGAACACAAGATAGGAAGAGTTACGAGTTGGGAATGACTCCCAGCTCCTACAAACCCCAAGAGCCGAGGTACAGTGATGTGGAACAGTGCCGCACTGTCCCCAACCACGAAGGGTCTCGAAACTACCCTTCACTAGGGCCTACACCAAGTGAAATGTTACACTACACAAAGTAATGTAACTATCTTCAATATCTTGAGGTGTACCCTTTTTGGGCGAGCTTCGAAATCACTTGAGGCTTGACACCAAGGCTCGGGCTCTTCATCACAAACTCATCCTTGAGTTCTTGATGGGTCTGCTGCACACACCTGCGACATGCCGAACGTTCGACACAGGATAAAATAGAAACCGCGCACGACAAAATAGAAACCGCGCGCGAGACACAAACGACCGCGTAACACGCGTCTAGCGATAACTCGCTATTGACTCGACACACACACTCGACATCATGACTCAACATTCACACACAATTATAAGCATGAAATATATATTATCCCATGCCCTCATACCATTCCATACACACACACATTCACGCACACGGACAACAAGCCGAGTGCAAACCGCAGGGTTGCACCAACAACAACAAAAGTTCAGAATGATTGAATCAACATTGGCAACACAGACTACATCAGACCTAGCAAGGCTGCTGGTCGACTGCCAGCGCAGCACGGTCGACCGCGTGCCAGCACGACTTGGTCGACCGCGCTCCAGCAGAGCAGAGTCGCGGCTTGCCAACGTTGCCAGTCCGCGGTGTGCCAACGCTGCAGTAAGTCGGCTGCACAGCGTTGCATCCGCGGGACACCGGTGCACCTGCTTCGCAGGTGCGTGCAGCTGGTTGGCGCCCAACTCCCCGTCACTTGCCCAGCGCAGACACTCCACCCGTGACGGCGCCCACCAGCCACGTCGACCTCGGGATACCACCCCCGAGGTCGTCCTTGCAGAAAACACCCCCGGCGACTTTCGCCCACGTCGCCCGGGTATCCTGGTCGACCGGGTATCCCGTGGCCCCCGGTTGTCCACCCGCCGCCACCGCGGTCCCCGCGGTCCCATGGTCTCCCGCGGCTCTCCCGCGGTCCTCCCGCGGTCCCGTGGTACCCGCGGTCCTCCCACGGTTCCGCGGTACCCGCGGTCCTCCCGCGGTTCCGCGGCCCACCCGCGGTCCTCCCGCGGTTCCGCGGTCCTCCCGCGGTTCCGCGGTACCCACGGTCCTCCTGCGGTTCCGCAGCCCTCCCGCGGTCCCCCCGCGGTCCCGCGGTCCCGCGGCCCTACCGCGGTTCTCCCGCGGTCCCGCGGTCCCGCGGCCCTACCGCGGTCCTCCCGCGGCCCCGCGGTTCTCCCGCGGCCCCGCGGTGCTCCCGCGGCCCCGCGGTTCTCCCGCGGCCCCGCGGTCCTCCCGCAGCCCCGCGGTCCTCCCGCGGCCCCGCGGTGCTCCCGCGGCCCCGCGGTTCTCTCGCGCCCCCGCGGTTCTCCCGCGGTCGGCTCCGCCCAAGCGAGGACGGGGCCAAACACTAATCCCGTGACACTCCCCTGCCGCGTTCACGCTTGGGCCCCCCCAGCCCACACGGCAGTACTGCTCGGAGAATAGCCCGTCGGCGTGCACACAACGCACAGCACGCCGGTCACCGCACCAGCCATGCAAGAGGGCATGGCACCTACTACTGCACGTCGTTGTCACCGTCGCCCACATCGGCCAGGCGCACTTGGCCGATTGCAACGGAGCACCGGTTGAAGGCCGGGTAGTGCAGCGCCTTCGTCAGGAAGTCGGCCGGCTGCTCAGCGGTCGGGATGTACTGCAGCTAAAATTTCCCGCGCTTCACCATGTGCTGCAGCCAGGCCTGTCGCCGCTCCATGTGCTTGAGGTTGCCCGTCAACCCCATGCCCTCGGCGACCGTGATGGCCGACTTGTTGTCCACCCTGAGGACAGTCGGCTTCCCAGCGTCCAGCCGCTGGAACTCTGCGAGGAGGAAGTGAAGGCGACGTCCCTCCTTGCCGGCTTCGACGGCCGCCACGTACTCCGACTCGGTCGATGACAGCGTCGCGCACTTGATGCGCTGGCTCGACCAGGAGACCGCGGCCCCTCCGTAGACGAACACGTAGCCGCCCGTGCTCATCCGGTTCTACTTGTCGCCGGCGTCATCGGCTTCCACGTAGCCGACCAACTCCAGTGACTCCGGACCACCGCCGAACCCCAGGGCGGTGTCGCGAGTGTTGGCGAGGTAGGCAAGGCAGCGGTCGACCTCGCGCCAGTGCTGGTCGCTCCTCACCGTGAGGCCGCTCCCCAGCTTGCTGCACGCGAATGCGATGTCCGGCCTCGTCGTCGTCGCCGCGAACTGCAGCGAGCCGACCCTCTGCCGGTACTCCTCCTCCTCACGCTCCTGCGCCTCCTCGTCGTTGAATGTCAGCTCCGCGTAGGCGTCGACGGAGACCGGCATTTTCGGAGTGCGCCCGGTCTGCTCCTCGTCGATGAAGCGCCTGCGAAGCTTGTCGGCGTAGCCCTGCTGGTGTAGCCACAGCTTCCGCGACGGCCTGTCGCGCACGATCTCCAGGCCGAGGTACTTCTGCACCGGCAAAATCTCGCGTAGCTCGAAGGCAGCTTCCAGCAGCTCCTTCAGCTCCTTCAGCATCGCGGTGCTGCTGCTCGCGGCGAGGAGGTCGTCGACGTAGACCAATACCCAGCAGGTCACCTTGTCGTCGCCGACCTTGAAGTACAGAGCCTCGTCGACTTGGCTCTTCTTTTACCCGGCGCCAACCAACACGTCGTTGAGAGCCGTGTACCATAGCAGCGGCGATTGCTTTAGCCCATAGAGGCTCTTCAGCAGCTTGCACACCCGGCCGGTCCCGTCGTTGAAGTAGTCCGGCTGGTACATGTACAGCACGCGGTCGAGCTTGCTCTGCAAAAAGGCGTTCTTCATGTCCAGCTGCATCAGGTTGAAGTCGAGGACGACGACGATGCTGAGGAAAATCCTCAGCGTGACGTAGCTGCTCACCGGCGCGTACGTCTCGTCGTAGTTGGCGCCATACACCTGCGTAAAGCCTTTCACGACCAGCCTCGCCTTTTCGCGCTCGACGGTGTCGTCAATGCGGTACTTCGTTGTCAGCACCCACCGGTTCTTCATTATGTTCACCCCCGGCAGGCGTTCGACCAGCTCCAAAGTGCCCATGTTGATGAGGCTGCGAATCTCCTCCTCCATGGCGGCCTTCACCGCCGGGCCCTTCCAGCTCGCCAGCGCCTCCTTTACCGTCATCGTCGCAATGTCCCAACGGTGCTCGGGATTGGCGTGCATGTCGGGGTCGAGCTCCGAAAACTCCTCATCGTCCTCGGCGTCATCGTACGCGAGGTCGTCGTCGTCCACATCGTACACCGTGGTAAAGGCAGCGGGGACGAAGAAGTCGGGTGGCCTCCGAATTCGGCCCGACTTCCGAGGTCCGGGCTGCACCTCCACCACGTCGCTCGATGTGCCATCATCGAACTGCTCCCCTGTCATCCGCTCCTCTGAAGCGAGCTCCGCGTTCGACGGCTCCCCTGTCGACGGCTTCTCTGAAACGCGCTTCCCGTTCGAAAGCTCCCCTGCCAACTGCTCCGCGGGTGGCTTCGCTGCTGCTTGTTCCCCTGTCAGCTGCCTGCTAGCCGCGGGCTCCACCGCGGTCTCCTCCGCGGTCTCGTCCGCGGTCTCCTTCGCGTTTTCCTCCGCGGGCTCCTTCGCGGTCTCCTCCGCGGTTTCCTCCGCGGTCCTCTTCTCCGCGACAGGCGGAGCGTCACGTCGGCCACCGGCGATGCGCTTGGCCGGCGCCACAGGCGACGCCCCACGACTCCCCTCATCGCCGGAGGCCGACACCGGAGTCAAGCCACGCAGTCCGACGGGAAAGGGAGGGGAAGGAGGGGCAGGAGATGGCGAGGCAGGGGCGACCTCGACATCCTCAGCAGCCTGCTCACCGATCTCGGCGAGCAGAGGAAGCGTCGCCGTCGAGGTGTCCGTCGGTGGGTTGGCCCGCGTCCGCCCCGACGCGGGCCCGAATTCCGACTTCCACACCTCCAGCGACAGAGTTTCGTAGAACACCACGTCCGACGTGGTGACCACCCGGTTGTCGGCGATGTCGAGGAGCTCCCAGCCTTTGCTCTCCGCCGACACGCCGAGGTGAAGGCCCCACCGGGCCTTCGGCTTCAGCTTCCCACCGCGCTGCTGCTCAGGGATGAGGAATTGCACCATGCAGCCCCACACCCGCGCCATCGACAAGTCGGGCTTCTGCCCGGTGAGGAGCTGGTACGGCGTCGTCCCCGCGGGCAGCGACGACCGCTCCAGGCAGTTGCGAACCCAGACGGCCTGCCGCAGAGCGAGATGCCACCAGTGGTGCTGGACACCCATTTGCAGCAGCATCGTCCGCACCGACTCCACCACCGTCCTCATCTCCCGCTCCGCCATGCCATTCTGTTGCGGGGTGTAAGGGCAGGTCAAGTCGTGGACGATTCCCTTGCTGTCCACGAAGGCGGTGAAGTCCTTTCCGAGGAACTCCCCTCCGCGGTCAGAACGCAGTTGCAGCACCGAATGCTTCGCCTGCCGCTCCACCAGCACCAGCCACTTCTGGAACTCCGGCAGCACGTCTGACTTCTTGGCGACCGGCCTCACCCACACGTAGTGGGTCTTGCGGTCCTTAAGCAGCAGGAAGTACAGGCTGCCGTCCTTGGCAGCCACGCGAAATGGCCCGCACAGGTCGATGTGCACGACGGCCAGGACATCGTCGGCTTCGGAACCGTGGTCAGGGAAGGTGTGCCGCGCCAGCTTCCCACCGACGCACGAAACACACGGTGAGTCGGCGCCAGACGCCGACTTGAGGTCCAGCCCAGTGGCGACCTCGTGCTTCGCCGAGCTCCGTATCGTGTCCATGCCAACATGCGCAAGCCTCGCGTGCAGCCTGTTCGGGGTTGCCTTCGTCGCCGAGACGATCGCCCGCAGAGCTACCTCCTCTTTCGCGGGCGTCGTCGCCGTTACCGCGCATGGGCATAGGTCAGTGCAGAGGACCCGGCCGGTGTACGTCGCTCGACCGAGCACGTCCCCCGCCGCGGAGATGAGCAACATCCGGTCGCCGTCGTCCTTCAGCGTCACCCCGCTCTCCTTCAGCTGGCCAGCCGAAAGCAGATTCGCCTGCACGCCCGGGACGTAGAGAACGTCGGAGATGAGCACTCGCTTCCCGGCCTCCCCTTGCAGCGCAACCGTGCCACGACCGCGGACGTCCTGCAGCGCCCCATTGAAGCCACGCACATGTTTCACGTCGCCGCTCGGCCCCAATTCGACGAAGGCCGCCTTCGTCCCCATCAGGTGGTGCGAGCAGCCGCTGTCGAGCAGGACCACCGCGGGGTTCGCCTGCACAGCTGCCACCACCGCCTGGAAATCCTCGCCAGCTTCCGGCGCCAGCGAGACAGTCGGCTCCACGATACCGACCAGCGAGCACGACGCCTCCTTACCGTCTCGCCCTTTGGCACCCGCGGAAGAGTCGGCGTCCTTCGCCGAGGTCGATTTTGTCGACTGCTTTTCTTTTCGCGGTTGGTTTCCTCGACGCGGACGACGGCTGCCAGAACTTCCGCGGCCTCCCTTCGTGTCGTCGTCGTCGGAATCGCTGCGGTCGGGGCACTCGAAGGAGAGGTGATCGGGATCGCCGCACAGCTAGCATTCCCGACGTCGACCTCCTCCTCCACGACCGCCATCCTTGGCCGACTTCTGCGTGTCAGTGTCCTTCGCCAGCTTCCCGCCACCGCGGTGACTGCCACCAGACTGCCCGCGCTGTCCCGGGCGACCACCGCGCTTCGCGGGGGCCGCGAAATGGACTTGCGCGAGGAGCTCTTGGGACCGCTCAGCCTCCTGCATCGCCTCGTCCTGCAGGATGTACGAGGTCAATGTGTCCTCGTTGAGCGTCGCCCGCGTGCTCGGCGCCATGGACAGCCGCTTCAGTAGGTTGTAGCTGCTCGGGAGTCCTTGCATGACGTGCGTGACGTACGAAGCCGTCGAGTATTCCGCGCCAGCCATCCGAATGGTGGTGAGAATTCGCCGAGCTCGATTGCAGTAGTCAGTCGCGGTCTCCTCGTCGCCCATACGCAGGTGCGTCAACTGCCCCTCAAGCTGGGAGATGAACAAGTCGTCGGTGACCTGGTAAGTTGACTCGATGAAATGCCACGCCCGGTGACCAGCGTCGAGGTACTCCCTGCACGACTTCAGGGCGATCTGTACGCCCGGCGAGCAGCACCGCGAAATGACCGTAAAGGTCAGCAGCTGCACGGCGCGAAATTCCGCTCGCAGGCCGGGGTAATGCTCCTCCGGCGTCGCCACGGTTCCGCGGGCGAATCCCATCAGCCCGGCCATCTCCAGTTGGGGCTCGATGGCTTCCTTCCACGTGAGGATGTCGGGACGACCGACCAGCAGAGGGGTGACCGAGATCCTGTCCGGCGTAAACTTGAAGTAGCCGTAGCTCGGCGCAATTCCTCCCACGGTCACGTGTGTCGCCGACATCGGCGCCAATTCACTTCGTCTGCCTCCGACGTAGTTTCGCGGGGCCCCTGCAGTCGCGGACGACTGCATCCCTCGCGCCTGAACGCCGCCGACTTCATCGGCGTGAATCACACCTCGCTGCCTCGATGTGCCTCCCGCGCTGCTGCCGACTTGCCCACCACCCGCGTTGACGTCCGCGTCGACGCCGCCCGCTTTGTTCACCGGTTGAGGAGACGCAGGCCGAGAGGGAGGGGGCTCCGTCGCCCACAAGGAGCGGATGCCAGCCTCGACGACCGTCCAGGGGATGTCGCCATACTCGTTGGCCTCGTGCTTTCTCCTCGCGTTCACCAGCCGTGCCTCCAGGGTGTCCACCACCCCTCCGTCACCTACGGCTCCTACCATAGTGACTACCGCACAGCTGCCGGTCTACGAACAAGTTAGGTGAGTGAGAAGTCAGCTAAACCGAAGGTTTCGTCGCGGTGTCGTCCACGCTCACCGCACCATGCGGAGATAACTAGTGCAACGGGAGCTAGACTACGGGCTAGGCACGGGGCAAGAGTGATCGTAGCGTTTGTTCGTTCCTTAGTCGTTTCTAAGTGCTAACACTGCTTGCTAGTTCATGGGAAAATTGGCAAGAGTTTCACTAGGAAAACATAACAACAAAAGTTCAGAATGATTGAATCAACATTGGCAACACAGACTACATCAGACCTAGCAAGGCTGCTGGTCGACTGCCAGCGCAGCACGGTCGACCGCGTGCCAGCACGACTTGGTCGACCGCGCTCCAGTAGAGCAGAGTCGCGGCTTGCCAACGTTGCCAGTCCGAGGTGTGCCAACGCTGCAGTAAGTCGGCTGCACAGCGTTGCATCCGCGGGACACCGGTGCACCTGCTTCGCAGGTGCGTGCAGCTGGTTGGCGCCCAACTCCCCGTCACTTGCCCAGCGCAGACACTCCACCCGTGACGGCGCCCACCAGCCACGTCGACCTCGGGATACCACCCCCGAGGTCGTCCTCGCAGAAAACACCCCCGGCGACTTTCGCCCACATCGCCCGGGTATCCTGGTCGACCGGGTATCCCGTGGCCCCCGGTCGTCCACCCGCCGCCACCGCGGTCCCCGCGGTCCCATGGTCTCCCGCGGCTCTCCCGCGGTCCTCCCGCGGTCCCGTGGTACCCGCGGTCCTCCCCCGGTTCCGCGGTACCCGCGGTCCTCCCGCGGTTCCGCGGCCCACCCGCGGTCCTCCCGCGGTTCCGCGGTACCCACGGTCCTCCTGCGGTTCCGCGGCCCTCCCGCGGTCCCGCGGTCCCCCCGCGGTCCCGCGGCCCTACCGCGGTTCCCCCGCGGTCCCGCGGTCCCGCGGCCCTACCGCGGTCCTCCCGCGGCCCCGCGGTTCTCCCGCGGCCCCGCGGTGCTCCCGCGGCCCCGCGGTTCTCCCGCGCCCCCGCGGTTCTCCCGCGGTCCCGCGGTCGGCTCCACCCAAGCGAGGACAGGGCCAAACACTAATCCCGTTGACAGGGAGGAACCGGCAGCATCGAGCGAGACTGATGAGGGCGAGGAGGAGGAAGGCGTGGCGAGGGCGAGAGAGAGATCGGGGAGAAGGGAAGCAGCTGGGGAGCAGACAAGCGTGCAGAGGCCCCGGGTGAGACACACACCGTCCGATGCTGATCGGACGGGGGAACTTCCAACCTTGGCCTCCCCTGCGCGATCAGGCCGCGTTCGGAGAAATCGGACCGCGAATGCAGATGCTGCTGCACGCACGGCCGCCCCGACACCCCGCTATTTTTCGCCTGACGAATTGGCGAAGCGAGCCGACCTGTTCGCTTCTATTGGGCATTGGGAGATCACAGCGCTATGCGACAGTCGTCAGCCTTCGCTGTCGCGGCGCCTACCGCCAAATTTGTGTCAGCTGTTCTCGCTGGCGTTACTGACGCCGTTACTACACCTCTCACGAAACCCCGAGTCAGAGACGGGTTGGCGCCTGCTGCTGTTTCTCCCGCGCCTAACACTTCGCCAAACCTCGCCACGACGCCCGAATTGGCCGAAAATCAAGGCCCGACTCCGAGCCTTCCAGCGTGGCGAATGGGAGCAGCTGTATCAGGACGCGGTGGATACAATCAACACGCCCCCACCGCCTCGACACCAGCCCGACGCGACTGGTGTGCTCAGCCAAGCTGAGGGCCTGGCAAAACGCGGCAGCCTGCGACGGGCCGTGCTGGCCCTGGAGTCAACGCCCGTCTGTACCCCGAGCCCCGAAATCATGGAGGAGCTGCGCTTAAAGCACCCGCCTGCTGAACCCGGGGAGGTGACATGGCCCACGCCACAAGGGTCAACGCTTTCAATCCCCCACGCTGACTTCGCCAAGATGCTGGGCAGATGCGAAAATGGAGTTGGAGCCGGGCCGTCACGCATGACATTTGAGCACCTGCGCGACGCGGCAATCACGAATGCACTGGTCAGCACCCACCTGCACGCCTTAGTAAACACCATCCTGGGAGGCAATTTGCCAGCCTTGGTGGCAAACCTCCTCACCGCGTCACGACTCATCGCCTTGGCCAAAACTGGGGGAGGGGCTCGGCCAATCGCGATAGGCGAATGCTTGACGAGGCTGGCTGCCAAGACGGCCCTGTCAGCAATGGGAGAAGCTGCCCGTGATTTCTTCTTGCCTCTACAGTACGGCGTAGCAGTGCCAGGTGGAGCCGAAACAGTAATCCACGCGGCCAGAGCCTACCTGGACGCCCGCCCCACCAGCCTGGTACTGCAAGCGGACATTGCAAACGCGTTCAACAGCATTTCGCGACATGCCATCGCCACAGCGTTACAAGATCCCGCCCTCTCGCCACTACTGCCGTTCGTCAAACTAACCTACGGTAACCCGTCGCAGCTGCTCCTGGATGCCAATTTCAACTCTGAACCCCTGCGGAGTGAACGCGGAGTCCGTCAGGGAGATCCATTGGGTCCGTTACTGTTCGCGGCTGGGATTCACGCCACACTTCGCGACACCACCGCCACACACCCAGGCGTGCTTTGTCTGGCCTACGCAGACGATGTCACGTTCCTTGGGAACGTGGCTGACACTGTAGCAGCATTCAACCACTTCACCTCCAAACTGACACAATTGGGGTTGGCACACAACCCGCGTAAATGTGCAGCCTGGAGTAGAACAGCAGCAGAGAATGATCAACTCCAGCCGGGAGTTCCTTTTTCCCGGGACGGCGTGCATCTGCTGGGGAGTTTCGTAGGCCCCGACCGTGGGGCGGCGCAGTTCCTGTCGGGACAGCTGCAGGAGATGGCAAAGCCATTACCACTCCTGGAGAAAGCCGATCCCCAGGTAGCGTCACTGCTGCTCACCCGCTGTATCTCGAGGCGGGTGGCATATCTCGCCAGGACGACGCCGCTACGATTACTACCGCGCGATACCTGGAGCCAGTGGGGGATGGATTTGCTTACGACGCTACTGACTGCCGGTGGCATCCGCGTTCCAACCTGCCGCGCCGAACTAGCTCGCGTGTGGGCGCAAGCTTCACTGTCGTCGTCACTAGGGGGAATAGGCATTACAGACCCCTTAATTGAAGGAGTGTACGGCTACTCACGAGTGGCTTACCGAGTGCAAAGCCGCGTTACCCCTGGAGAAGGAGCGGCTGGAGCGGTCGGACGAAAGACTACAACATGCACTAGCTTTGAGGGTGCACGGCAGCAGATACGCCGTGCAGGTTCAGGAGACACGGCAGATGGCGCTGAACCCCTTGAGCGGACACACGCAGCGGATGTTTTCGCTGACCGTTTACGGGACCGGGGACTGGTTGACGGTTATCCCCATCGCAGCGAACAGGAGGACAGGGCCCATTCACTTCTCCAATGCCGTGCGCTTCCGGCTGGCCCTCCCAAACTCCACGCCTAAAAACTGCGGCTGCTCGGACCATACCACTATCACAGACCCCCGCCTCCCCAACCACCTTCTCCGCTGCGGCACGGGCATGCGCCGTATCAACACCCACAACGAGCTGCGGGATGCTTGCATTAGCATGGCCCAAGACGCGGGGCTCATTGTCCATAGTGAGACCACGGCATACTGCCCCATTGAGGAACAGACTGCGGACTTCACGATGATAGACAGGAGCAGCGACGATATCTACGAGTGCAACGTCACCATTACTGATCCCATTATCACTAGAGACCCGGAGGCGCAGAAGGGCAGGGGCTGGGCGGCACGAGAGCAGGCTGACAAGAAGATCAAGCACTACGCTGCCCGGCCAGAGACGGTGAATTTCTTTCCTCTCGCGGTGGATACCTACGGCTGCCCCTGTGCCGAGGTGCCAGTTTTCCTGAAACTATTCGCGGACACTGCAGCTCGGCGCCACTTCAACGCCGACTCCAAATGTATGGTGTAGCGGTGCCAGGTGGGGCGGAAGCGATAATCCATGCCACCCGAACGTACGTGGACGGCCACCCAAACAGTTTGGTACTGCAAACTGACATCGCGAATGCTTTCAATAGCATTTCGCGACAGGCCATCGCAGCTGCGTTACAAGAATCTGGTCTATCGCCGCTACTACCACTGGTTAAATTGACATACGGTGACCCGTCGCAGCTGCACCTGGATGCAAACTTTGCGAGCGAACCCCTGTGTAGTGAACGGGGTGTTCGCCAGGGCGATTCATTGGGCCCACTTCTTTTTGCAGCGGGGATCCACCCCACACTTCGCGACACTGCAGCAGCACACCCTGATGTGCTTTGTTTGGCGTATGCGGATGACGTGACATTCGTGGGTGAGCCACTTGCAGCTGTAGCTGCCTTCACCCACTTCACCACGAAGTTGGAGTCCCTGGGCCTGAAACACAACCCGCAGAAGTGCTCGGCTTGGAGCGTTGCCTCGTGTGATTCAAGCGTGCTGCCGCCGGGGGTCCCGTTTTGCAAGGATGGCGTGCGGCTATTGGGCAGTTTTATCGGGACGGCCAACGGTGCAGCCTCGTTCGTGGCTGGGCAACTGGGGGAGATGGCGAAACCTTTGCCACTCATCGAGCGGGCTGACCCGCAGGTCGCTTCGCTACTGATCATGCGCTGCATCTCTCGCCGCGTGGCGTATCTCACTCGGACAACTCCCCTCAACCTCGTCTCCCGGGATACCTGGACCCAGTGGGGCCGTGACCTCCTCACGGCTCTGCTCACCTCGTGCAACATTCGCGTACCAGCGGGCAGAGTAGAGCAGTCACGAGTATGGGCGCAGGCGTCCCTTCCGCCCTCACTTGGGGGAGTCAGCATCACAGACCCTCTCATCGAGGGAGTTTATGGATTCTTAGCAAGCTTCACACATGTGGCTCTGTTTTTCTCCACGCTCGCGCAAGCCCCGAATTCCGCACTGTCTCGCACGCGCAACCATATACTCCTGCCTCGTGACGAGAGCACACCGCTTCACACCTGGCTCGCTGAGTGCGAAACCACTCTTCCCTCAGACGCTCGGGAGTTGCTGGATAGGGAACGCCTTGAACGCACGGACGTCAAGCTGCAGCACGCCCTCGCCTTACACGTCCACGGCTGCCGTTATGTGGGGCAAGTTCAGGAGACGAGGAAGATGCCGCTGAATCCGCTTGCAGGCCACACGCAGTGGATGTTTTCTTTGACAGGATACGGCACAGGGGACTGGCTGACTGCGATACCCATAGCCCCGACCAGGCGCATTGGACCGGTACATTTCACCAACGCTGTCAGGTTCCGGCTTGGCTTGCCCTTCTCCACTCCCAAGAACTGCGACTGCGCAGACCAGATAGCAATCACGGACCCCCGTCTCCCAAACCACCTCCTTCGCTGCGGCACCGGCAAGCACCGCATCAACACCCACAACGAGCTCCGGGATGCCTGCATTAGTATGGCTCAGGATGCGGGTTTCATAGTCCATAGTGAGTCGGCCGCGCACTGTCCCATTGAGGAGCAAACGGCCGACTTCACGATGACTGACAGAAGTAGTGGGGCGGTTTGGGTGTGTGACGTGACTGTGACAGACCCCATCAGCACACGGGACCCAGAGGCGCAGAAAGGCAGGTGATGGGCGGCAAGAGAGCAGGCAGACAAAAAGATTAAACATTACGAGATCCGGCCTGAGACCGTCGGCTTATTTCCGCTGGCGGTGGAGACCTATGGCTGCCCATGTGCAGAGGTCCCCGTCTTCCTAAAACTCCTAGCAGACACGGCGGCTCGGCGCTACTTCAACGCCGACTCTAAATCCTATCATGCCGCTAAGTTTTTGCATCAGTTCAGGCAACGGTGGTCGGTTTCCCTGCAGAGAGCACAGTCGGTGGGCCTACTCATGAAGTTGGGCGAGGCGCCGGCAGCTGAGAATCGCCCGGTGGGGGGTATCGGCCATGAACTACACCCTGGAGATTGCTTTGCTGTTTTGGAACCTTTAGTAGAGCTCTAGATTGGATAGGCTAGGTGCATATGTAAGAATGATCCTGACTTGTATGTGTGTACTTTTCTGCCATATCAATATACGGACCATTAGAGAGAGAGAGAGAGAGAGAGAGAGAGAGAGAGAGGAATCAATACCGCCAGGGGAAGTTGACAACGACGACTGCACGGCTCACTGCACACTACCGGCAGCGCTGGTCTATGATGCTGCAGCGCTCCCAGGCAACATCCTATCTGAACAAGTCAAACCTCTCTGATGAGGCAGCGTTCCCCCAGGCTGCTAGGGACCCTTGGGAACCTAGCCTGGGGGACCTCTGGCAAGTGCTGGAGGATGAGCTGGAGGTTGTGATGGCTCAGTAGGTAGGAGTGGGTGTTGGCCAGTGATGTAGCCATGGCTCGGTTGCTGCATGATTGGACTGAATGGCCTGCCTGCCTGCACTCCTGACCGTGCTTGGCCTTGCCTTACAGTGCCCTGTCTCGCTGGTTTGCCTTGCCTCGCCTTGTCTGCTTGCCATGCCTCACCTGACCGGTTTGTCTGTGTGCAGATGTTCTGCTTGCTTCACGTTCCTGCCTTGCATAATTAGTAGCTCCAATGCCTAGGCCTGTCTAGCTCTATTCCTACCATGCCTGTACCCCTATGAACCTATCAATGAAGGACTGCTTGAGAGAGAGAGAGAGAGAGAGAGAGAGAGAGAGAGAGAGAGAGAGAGAGAGAGAGAGAGAGAGAGAGAGAGAGAGGGAGAGAGGCATAGCTTAGCCCCTTAGCTAGATTATTCGGCTGCGGGTTCATTCCTTCTAGCCCAGCGGAGATAGAGCGAGAGAGAGAGAGAGAGAGAGAGAGAGAGAGAGAGAGAGAGAGAGAGAGAGAGAGAGAGAGAGAGAGAGAACGAGAGAGATAGAACGAGCGGGAGAGAGAGAGAGGCCCTAGGAGCTAGTCCTTAGCCCCTCCAGCCCTCTCCATCCTAGTATATAGCTCAGCTTGCTTGCTCACTCTCCTCATTGTTCGGTTCTTCTTCATTAGCTTCTCCTAACCGAGCGCAAGAGAGCGAGAGAGAGAGAGAGAGAGAGAGAGAGAGAGAGAGAGAGAGAGAGAGAGAGAGAGAGAGAGAGAGAGAGAGAGAGAGAACGAGAGAGATAGAACGAGCGGGAGAGAGAGAGAGGCCCTAGGAGCTAGTCCTTAGCCCCTCCAGCCCTCTCCATCCTAGTATATAGCTCAGCTTGCTTGCTCACTCTCCTCATTGTTCGGTTCTTCTTCATTAGCTTCTCCTAACCGAGCGGCTCGCGCCGGCCGCCTTCGGCGGCCGACGCTCGCCAGCGCGGCCTTCGGCCGCGCGTGAGGGGACGGCAAGCGAACATCGCGCAAACAACTACACTACTGAGTTGACATACACACATGGCATCACACATAGAGGCCTAGAATGGCGGGAACAGAGATAGGGGAGCCCGCAACTACATGCGGTGAGCTCCAAGGGCGTGAAGAACGCCCGTCAGGGAGCGCCACAGCTCCCGGACCACAAGCGTGCTTGCGCCGATCGCCGCGGCTCCAGATCCTGCGCGCAAATGCCACTTCAAGCTCCGGACAGCCTCGTCCAGCTGTCCCGCAGCAGCAGCGCCACCCTCCGCGGGCGCAGCCAGCACGGGCGCCAGCAGCACTGCGAGCTGTTCCGCCGCATCCAGGCAGGTCTCGTGCGGACGGTCCCGGAACGTCTCAGGAGGGATCACAGGGAGTGAGGAGTGAGCAAGGACTTGTATCAGCAGCAACGCGTGGAGACTCTCTGCGAGGCGGTGGAGCTGACCGAGAGTCGACTCGGGAACACGCGTCTGCGGAGGCTGAAGCGCCTCCGCCAGAAACTGGAGCGGCTCATCAGCTGCATACTGAGCCGCTGCCGCGCCACCACCCGCGGCCACAAACTCCACCCCCGCAACAGGCGGAACCGGCGGCAGATGCAGACGAGAGCCGGGAGCTGGCGCCGCTACAGAAGGAAAGGGAGCTGACGGGGCGAGGACAGGCGGAGGAAGTGCAGTAGCCGGCGGAGGGACCACAGGAGGCACAGTCGGGCGAGGAGCCACGTGCGCCGGCGCAGCCCGCAGCGAACTGCTCTGGCTCTGCGCCGCCCTCTCCTCGCGCACGGCCCGGGACACCTCCCGCTGAAGATCCGCCATTGTCACGGGCGGACGATACCTCCCGCCGCCACCACGCCCGTGGGGACCCCTCCAGCCCCCATTGCCACCCGGGTGAGCGGGCCACTGGGCCTGCTGCTGGTAGTGCCGGGGGGAGTTGCGCCGGCGCCGCGACGTCTCGCGCTCTTGTTGGGGCGCTGGAGAATGGGGCCGGGAGAGACGGCGGTCAGGCGACGGGGGACGAGACGGCTCACCAACAGGGACTGCTGGCGGCAGAGCGGGAGCCATCAGGTTCGCGCCGGGAGGCGCAACCATCGGGGCCGGGCCGACAGTGGTGGCGGACGCCGCCTTCGGGGAAGAAGCAGACGCCGGCGCAAGCTCGCCGGGGACAGAAACGACAGGTGCACCAGGAGCGCCAGGGACAGGGACAGGGGGAACAACAGCTTCCCCAGCAGGAGCAGCCGTCGTCGGCGCCACAACGGGAGCAGGGGGAACAGGAGCGACAGTCGGAGCGGGAGGAGCAACAGCCGGCGCAGACGGCACAGCCTCGTTCCCACCGTGGGAACCCGCGGATACGAGGGGAGGAGTCTTTTCAGCGTCTACTGTCGCGGGCTTCGGAGCAGACGGCGGCGGGGACCCCGTCGCCATGGTCCCCGCTCCGGAGGCAGACGACGGCTTTTCGAACACAACCGACGCAGCGCCAGCGCGCATTGGCGAGTAATCGTTCACACCAGCAATCATCATCGCGAGACGGAGGAGCGCGAGGCGGAGGGCGTGAAGCAGCTAGCGGACAAGGAGGAGGGCCGGAGAACGGCTATCAGTCGGAGGCACGAAGGGCTTTAAACAGGCTAGATAACGACGAAGGGGGAACGGACCCCTCTTATAGGGAGGAGCCCATGCCCTCGAGCGAAGATGAAGGGACGGAAGGAGAGGAAGGAGTAAGGGAGAACGGGAGGAGGACAGGAGCAAGACCAAGGCAGTCCCTTGGCGAGCAAAGGGACACCGCTGGTGGACCGTCCGATGCCGATCGTACGGGCGAAATACCCACCCCACCATCACAAGCGAGGACGGGCCGCACCAGGCGACATCGGGCCGCGACAGACACGACGGCGGTGCGAGAAAATCCCAATCTCCCTCGCTATTTCACGCCAGAGGAGCTGGCGATGTGGGCAAGCGGGTTCGCGGACATCGCGAACTGGGATATCCCTGCCCTCTGCGACAGTCGGCAGCCATCTCTGGCACGGCGGTTACCGCCAAACTTGTGCCAGTTGTTTTCGCTGACGCTACTGACCCCGTTACTCCACCTGTCACGAAACCCGGAATCAGAGGCAGGTTGGCGCCTTCTCCTCTTTCTGCCACGTCTGACGCTTCGCCAAAACTCGCCACGGAAACCGAACTGGCCCCAGATCAAGGCCCGGCTCCGAGCCTTCCAGCGTGGCGAGTGGGACCAACTGTACAAGGACGCGATTGAAGCAGTCAACTCACCCGCGCCACCACGTCATCAGCCCGATGCTACCGGGGTCATCAGCCGAGCCGAGGGCCTGGCGAAACGTGGTAGCCTGCGCCGAGCCGTGTTGGCGTTAGAGTCAACGCCAGTCTGCAAACCAACTCCAGAAATTCTGGAGGAGCTCCGACTGAAACATCCGCCAGCCGAAACAGGACAAACGACGTGGCCACCCACGCCCGAGCCAAAATTAACCATCACCCACGTTGACTTCACCAAACTGCTGGGGAGGTGCGAGAACGGGGTCGGTGCCGGACCTTCGGGAACAACTTTCGAGCACATGCGCGACGCGGCAATCACGAACGGGCGAGTCAGCACCCATCTGCACGCATTGATAAACACCATTTTGGGGGGCAACCTACCAGCACCGGTGGCAGACCTACTGACAGCCTCGCGACTCATAGCCCTGGCCAAACCTGGTGGGGGGGCTCGACCAATCGCGATTGGCGAGTGCATCACTCGGCTGACAGCCAAGGCAGCCCTCGCAGCCACGGGCGATGCTGCACGTGACTATTTCCTGCCTCTACAATATGGAGTGGCTGTGCCAGGAGGAGCCGAGGCAGTTATCCACGTGGCACGGGCGTATCTGGACAAGCTACCCAACAGCCTGGTGCTGCAGACCGACATCTCAAATGCATTCAACAGCATATCCCGACAAGCTATCGCGACGGCGTTACACGAACCCGGGCTATCGCCACTAGTGCCGCTGGTGAAACTGACCTATGGTAACCCGTCCAAGTTGCACCTCGACGCAAATTTCGAATGTGACCCGCTGACCAGCGAACGGGGAGTGCGTCAAGGGGACCCACTTGGCCCTTTACTGTTTGCGGCGGGAATACACCCAGCACTTCGCGACACCGCTGAGGCATATCCCCACGTGCTTTGTCTGGCTTACGCCGACGATGTCACATTCCTGGGGAAGGCGGCGGACACTTTAGCCGCATTTAATCACTTCACTGAGAGGTTGGCGCACCTGGGGCTAAGACACAACGCGCAGAAATGCGCAACCTGGAGCAGGGACGCAGCAGTGAAGGATCAGCTGCCACAGGGAGTTCCTTTTTCCCACGACGGCGTGCGCTTGCTGGGAAGCTTCGTGGGCCCTGACAGCGGGGCGTCACAGTTCCTGTCGGGTCAGCTACGGGAAATGGCAAATCCCTTGCCACTCCTTGAGAAAGCCGACCCCCAGGTAGCATCGTTATTGCTCACCCGCTGTATCTCGAGGCGGGCGGCATACCTCACCAGAACGACACCGCTTCACCTTCTGCCTCACGACACCTGGAGTCAGTGGGGCACCGATCTGCTTGCAGCACTACTCACAGCATGCGGCATCCGCGTCCCCACCTGCCGCATTGAGCAAGCACGTATCTGGGCGCAAGCCTCACTGCCGCCGTCCTTGGGAGGGATAGGCATTACCGACCCCCTAATCGAGGGAGCATACGGGTACGCAGCGAGCTTCACACAGGCCGCGCTTTTCCTGGCATCACTAGACGGCGCCCCTGATGGCGCGTTGACGCAGGCTCGGGACCACATGCTGCTGCCTGCAGACGTCGCCACGCCTCTCCACGCATGGCTATCGGAGTGCGAAGCGGCTTTACCGGAAGACGCACGGGAGATCCTGGAGAAAGAGCGGCTGGAGCGATCAGACATCAGGCTCCAGCACGCATTGGCACTGAGGGTACATGGGAGCAGATATGCCGCACAGGTCAAGGAGACACGACGGATGGCGCTGAACCCCCTGTGCGGACACACGCAGCGGATGTACTCACTGACCGGTTACGGGACCGGGGATTGGCTGACCGCTATCCCCATTGCGGCCAACAGGAGGATAGGGCCCACTCACTTCTCTAATGCCGTGCTTTTCCGGCTGGCCCTCCCCTTCTCCACACCAAAGAAGTGTGACTGCGCTGACCACATCGCCATCACGGACCCCCGCCTCCCTAACCACCTACTCCGCTGCGGCACGGGCAAGCATCGCATCAACACCCATAACGAGCTGCGCGATGCCTGCATTAGCATGGCCCAAGACGCGGGGTTCATTGTCCACGGCGAGTCGTCGGCGCACTGCTCCATTGAGGAACAGACGGCTGATTTTACAATGATGGACAGAAGTAGTGGGGCCGTCTACGTATGCGACGTCACCATTACCGACCCTATTAGCACTAGGGATCCAGAGGCGCAGAAAGGCAGGGGCTGGGCGGCACGGGAGCAAGCGGACAAGAAGATCCAGCACTACGCCACCCTGCCAGAGACGGTGAAGTTCTTCCCACTTGCGGTGGACACCTACGGCTGCCCCTGCGCGGAGGTGCCAGTCTTCCTGAGGCTCTTGGCGGACACTGCAGCTCGGCGCCACTTCAACGCCGACTCCAAATCGTTCTATGCTGCAAAGTTCCTGCACCAGTTCAGGCAACGCTGGTCGGTGGCCCTGCAAAGGGCCCAATCTGTGGGCCTCCTGCTCAAGCTTGGAGAGGCTGCGGCAGTAGAGAACCCGCCTGTGGGGGGAATTGGGGACGAATTGCACCTTGGGGACTGCTTCGCAGTCATTGAGCCCCTAGTGGAATTGTAGATCTGTGGTGCTTGTGCTTAGCATGTGTGTTACCTACGACTCTATGACTTGCATGCTTGTACTTGCCGACTATATCAATACAAGGACCATTAGAGAGAGAGAGAGAGAGAGAGAGAGAGAGAGAGAGAGAGAGAGAGAGAGAGAGAGAGAGAGAGAGAGAGAGAGAGGCATAGCTTAGCCCCGTAGCCTCTCAGCCTCTCAGCCCGCCACACCCCTAGTTTATAAGGCCTCTGGGCCAGGTTTGTTCCTCATTATTCAGCTGCGGGTTCATTCCTTCTAACCCAGCGGCTCGCGCCGGCCGCCTTCGGCGGCCGACGCTCGACAGCGCGGCCTTCGGCCGCGCGTGAGGGGCGGCAAGGAAAAACGCAAGACAAGCAACTATAGGCATGCATACAAGCATGGAACACACCACACTAGCCTAGGTGAAGCATGGAGCAAGAGGAGCCCGCATCCTTAGGCAGTCAGCTCCCGGGGCACGCGGACGCTACATCTGATCCGCGTCAAACACTGCAAGTAGCCCCGACAGCGTGCGATGCAGCTCACGCACCAACACCGTGCCTGCGGCGATCGCCCCGGATCCAGTCCCTGCATGCAACAACCGCCGCAGCCCACGGACGGCCGAACCAAGGGGCCCGACCCCCGCAAGCCCACCCAGCGCGGGTGCAGCCAACACAGGCGCTAGCAGCTCGGCGAGGCGATCAGCCGCCGCGAAACAATCGTCCCGAGGTCCGCCCACCAATGAGTCGCCCTGGGACAAGGCGGCATGACATACACCTGCACCAGATGCACGACCCGCAGAGCCTCCAAGAGGCGCCAGATCTGACCAAGGGTCACCTCCGGAACCGCGACCGGGCACTGAGGCCCCAGCAGGGCCGAGAACGAGTGCGCCGCACCTGCGGACGGGGGAGGGGGATCAACAGGCAGCAGGGACGGATATTGCGCAGTCACGGGCCCACCAGCCGCGGTCAAGGGAACATGAGGGGGAGGAACAATCGCAGGAGGACGAGGGGTAGCCTGGGCAGGATGTGCAGTTGGAGGAGGTGCCACAGGGGTCTGAGCAACACGCGGGGAATTGCTCTGCCTCGCCTGCCCGTTCCGCTCCTCACGCACAGCAGCAGATACCGCGCGCTGCAGGTCAGCCATCGTCACCGGCTGATCTTACCCCCAGCCGCCACCCCGCTGACGCGGCCCCCACCAGCCGCCTCGGCCACCGCGTTGCGCTGCCCAGTTCGCCTGGGAACCGCGGCGACGCGGGGAATTATGGCGGCGCCGGGACGTCTCGTGCTCGTCCTGCCGCGCGGGGGATTGGGGCCGCTGCTGACGACGGCCAGGAGACTGCGGACGCTGAGCGGGCGGCACAGAGGGATTTGCCACCGGCGGTGCAACGGGAGCGGCCACGGGCGGTGCAGACGGACCCGCCACGTGCGGAGCTGGCGGTGCAACAACAGGCGGAGCAACGGGAGCAACTTCAGCCGGCGCGAGAGGAGCGCCCACAGGCGGTGCAGGAGGCGCAACCACAGGAGGCGCGGGAGGTACAGCGACAGGCAGTGCAGGAGCAGATCCCGCCTGCACAGGCGGAGGAGGCGCCAGCGTCGGAGGCGGTGCAGACGGGGGAGCCGGAGAGGCGGGAAGCGCCGGCTGGCCCTGGACGTCAGTGGTGGCGGACCCCTCCGACTGGGCCGGCACGCTGCCACCAACAATCGCCCGCTCGGCGGCCGCAGACGGAGCGGCGGGGTCGGCAGCTTGAAGAGCGCCAAGCGGAGCAGACGCAGCAGTTGGCGCAGGGAGAGGGACAGACGGCGCGACAGGAGGATGCGCCGAGAGCACAGGAGCCTGGCGACCACTGTCGCCAGGCTGAGACGTCGGCGCCTCGGGAACCGTCGGTGCGGGGCGAGGAAGGTTTTCAGCGTCTTCTGTCACGGGCATCGGAGCCGGAAGCGTTGGGGGGCCCGTCGCCATGGTCCCCGTTCCGAAGGCAGGCGGTGGCCTTTCGTACGCAACCGACGCAGCGCCAACGCGCATTGGCGAATAATCGGTCGGCCCAGCAATCACCATCGAGGGGCCGAGGAGGACGAGGCAGAGGGAGAGTGACAGCTAGCGGTGAAGGAGGTGGACCGGAGAATGGCTTCTAAGCGGCGAGGAGACGGGCTTTAACAGCTCTAGAAAGGGCTAATGAGGAGGAGGATCAAGGGGACCCTACTTATAGGGAGGAGCCGCTCCCATTAAGTGAGGATGACGAGGAAGAAATGGATGCGGCTGGGAGGCCACGGCCTGGGAGGCAAGCTGTTGAGCATGAGACGGGCGAAGCAGGAGGAGCGCAGCAAGTGAATCGGACGGCTACGATTCCAACCCACGGACAGGGCGATGTACCGAGGCGCGTGCAGAGGAATCAAGCCGCGCGTAATGGCAGCGCGACAGCAAATCAAACACATTGCCCCAGCTACTTCTTGCCAGAGGAATTGGCAAAGCGAACAGAACTGTTCGCAGCCATCGCTGATTGGGACTTGGCGGCCCTATGCGACAGTCGTCAGCCATCCCTGTCGCGCCGATTACCGCCCAATTTGTGTCAGCTGTTTTCACTGGTGTTACTCACCCCGCTCCTTCACCTCGCGCGAAACCCGGATTCGGTCGCAGGGTGGCGACTACTGCTGTTGCTCCCTCGGCTCACACTTCGCCGAACGTCGCCAAGAAGACCGAAGTGGCCCGAAGTCAAAGCCCGTCTCAGAGCTTTCCAGCGTGGCGAATGGGGGCGGCTGTATTCTGACGCAATCGAAGCCATCAACACCCCACCGCCTCCACGTCACCAGCCTGACGAGGCGGGAGTACTCAGCAGGGCGGAGGGCCTGGCCAAGCGTGGAAGTCTACGCCAAGCCGTGCTGGCCCTCGAGTCAACCCCGGTCTGCACGCCGGGCCCAGCAATCCTGGAGGAACTTCGCGCGAAACACCCGCGAGCCGCGGACGAGCAGCTGAGCTGGCCAACAACACCTGGCCCGAACCTGCAAATCAGCCAGGCCGATTTCGCAAAACTTCTGGGTCGGTGCGAAAATGGGGTGGGGACTGGACCGACCGGAACCGCATTCGAACACCTGTGCGATGCATCTGCAACCAACGCATCGGTCCGCACCCATCTGCATGCCCTAGTCAACACCATCCTGGTAGGAAAATTACCCGAGCCAGTGGCAGACCTGCTGACAGCGTCACGCCTAATCGCGCTGTCTAAGCCAGGTGGGGGGGTTCGGCCAATTGCAATTGGCGAATGCCTGACGCGCCTCGCGGCCAAAGCAGCTCTGACCGCAATTGGGGAGGCTGCACGTGACCACTTCTTGCCACTACAGTACGGGGTGGCGGTGCCAGGGGGAGCCGAGGCAAACATCCATGTCGCACGTGCCTTCGTTGACTCGAGAGACAGCTGCGTGGTGTTACAGACCGACATTTCAAATGCCTTTAACAGCATTTCGCGACAGGCAATCATCGACGGGTTACGCGACAACAGCCTTTCGTCACTGCTCCCACTGGTCCGGCTAACGTACGGTTACCCGTCGAAGCTGTACCTCGACTCGAACTTCGCCAGCCACCCGCTAAACAGTGAACGTGGCGTGAGGCAGGGGGACCCACTCGGCCCTCTACTGTTCGCAGCAGGGATACACCCAGCCCTTCGCGAAACTGCCGAAGCACACCCCCATGTACTCTGCTTGGCGTATGCAGACGACGTGACATTTTTGGGGGATGACACGGACACTGTAGCAGCATTCAATTTCTTCACCAGCAAGCTAGCGCAACTGGGGCTAAGACACAACCCGCAGAAATGTGCCGCATGGAGCACAAACGGCGACGAGTCCACGCAGCTGCCACCAGGGGTCCCGCTTTCAAAGGACGGAATACGCCTTCTAGGCAGCTTCCTGGGGCCAGCGGCCGGCGCTGCCACATTCCTTGCGGGGCAGCTAGACGAAATGGCGAAGCCGCTGCCGCTCTTGGAACGGGCCGACCCCCAAGTCGCCTCCCTGCTCCTGACCCGCTGCATTTCCAGACGTGTAGCATACCTCACTAGGACCACACCGCTGAACCTTCTTCCACGAGACACCTGGGCACAGTGGGGGAGAGACCTCCTAGCCGCGCTCCTGACATCATGCGGGATTAGAGTCCCTACCTGTAGCACGGAGCAGACGAGAGTGTGGGCGCAGGCCTCGCTCCCATCATCTCTGGGCGGGCTAGGAATCACGGACCCACTTGTAGAAGGCGTCTACGGCTTCGTAGCCAGCTTCACACAGGCCGCGCTCTTCTTTTCCTCCCTGACGCTAGCACCAGACACCGCCCTGACCCGAGAACACAGCCACATGATTCTGCCCCGGGACGTCACCACACTGCTTCATTCCTGGCTCACAGAGTGCGAGACAGCACTGCCCTCAGACGCACACGACGTAGTTGATCAGGAGCGGCTCTCTCGGTCGGACATCAAGCTCCAGCACACGCTGGCCCTCAAAGTACAGGGGAGTAGGTACGCGGTACAGGTCCAGGAGACGAGGCGAATGAGACTGAATCCTCTCTCCGGGCACACACAGAGAATGTTCTCACTCACAGGCTACGGCACAGGGGACTGGCTGACGGCAGTACCGGTAGCTTCTTCAAGACGCATAGGCCCGGTACACTTCAGCAACGCCGTGCGCTTCTGGTTGGTCCTCCCTTTCTCTACTCCGAAGAATTGTGATTGTGCAGACCACACCACTATCACAGACCCGCGCCTCCCCAACCACCTCTTCCGCTGCGGCACGGGGAAGCACCGTACGAATACTCATAACGAACTTCGCGACGCATGCATCAGCATGGCGCAAGACGCGGGGTTCATAGTACACAGGGAAACCAACGTCTACAGCCCCATAGAGGAGCAGACAGCAGACTTTACCATGACGGACAGAAGCAGTGGGGCAGTTTGGGTGTGTGATGTGACGGTCACAGACCCTATTAGTACCAGGGACCCGGAAGCGCGTAAAGGCAGGGGCTGGGCAGCCCGGGAGCAGGCAGACAAGAAGATCAAGCACTATGAAAACCTGCCCGAGACAGTGGGCTTCTTCCCCCTCGCAGTAGAGACCTACGGCTGCCCTTGTGCTGAGGTCCCTGTGTTCCTGAAACTCCTTGCAGACACGGCGGCTCGGCGATACTTCAACGCCGACTCCAAATCCTTTCATGCCGCTAAGTTCCTGCACCAGTTCAGGCAGAGGTGGTCGGTTGCACTGCAGAGGGCCCAATCTGTGGGTCTCATGATCAAATTAGGAGATGCGGCTGCTGCAGAGAACCCGCCTGTAGGGGGGATAGGGCAAGAATTATACTTGGGGGACTGTTTCACTGTCCTAGAGCCTCTCCTTGAGCTCTAGGTGACTTAGAGGGGTTGGATAGTCTAGGCTACCTTGCATGTTAAGCACCCTGCTGTCGCTCATTGCATGTGTGTACCCTTCTGGCCTATCAATATACGGACCATCAGAGCGAGAGAGAGAGAGAGAGAGACCCTTGGTCACTTAGTCCTTAGTTACTTCAACTTAGTCCCTTAGTGTAGACTAGACCCTTAGTGTAGCCTACTCACTACCTGTTTTAGTTTAGTGCCCAGGTATATAAGGGCAAGGAGCCCACTTTCAGTCTCATTGTTCGGTGGTGAGCCCATTCTCACTGCGAATCCGGCGGCTCGCACCGGCCGCCTTCGGCGGCCGGCGCTCGACAGCGCGGCCTTCGGCCGCGCGCGAGGGGACGGCAAGTTACAACAACACTTAAGGAGAAAGATACAAGATGTGGCACTAGAAAGGGCCCACAAAACAGGGGCTAGGTAAGTAGGAGAGTCAAACATGGGGAACAAGAAGGCAACCAACGTTGCCAAGAAGGGGCAGGGCGCTACACGCGGTTCAGCACGTAATCCGCCGGCGAATCCAGCGCAAGAGAACAGCGAGCGCAGGCACGAGCTCGAGGGGAGACTCCTCCGCAGCCTTGGCTACCCGCCGGAAATCCCGCGCGCCAGGGCCCTCGTCCTGCTCGGGGAACTCGGGCTCCAGAGGCAAACGGAGGAGGCGCCAGAGACCCTGCGCCGCCGCCTCCCGGACAACACCCTGCTGGGGCTCTGTCAACTGAGGATCACGGAGAACGAGGTTCCGCGCCACCAAGCCGGCGTGCAGCTGCTCGAGAACGGTCGCCACATGCGATATGCACTCCCCAACCGCCACCATCCGCTTCTCCCAACGAAGGATGTCCTTCACAACGTCGGACTGGATGTCCCACTCTCGGCCCCACAGAGTCGCAGGCTGAGGAGGGGACTCCCACAGCTCCCCATTCCACCACCGCTCGTCGTCCTCGGGGTCAGGAGCATCGGGAGGAAGCTCAGGAGATCGGGCGCGAGGAGGAGGAAAGCGAGCTTCAGGGACAGGCCCAGACGGAACCAGGGGATGCTGCCGCTGCGGAGGCTCGACGGGAGGAGGAGAGGCGGAGGGGAGCGGTGCCGACACCGCAGGGGGAGCTGGCGACGGCAGGGGAGGAGGCGCAGCGACGCCTGATGACAGCTGCTGCGACGACGGCAGCGACACAGCCGGCGACAGCACGGACGGAGCACCAAGGCGCAAGGGGGACGGCGGCGGTTGTAGCAGGGGGCCCACAATCTCCCTCTGGACGGCGGGGGCAGGGCGAGGCGGACGGCGGCGACGGAACGAACCACCGCGGGCCCGGAGGTGAGGATGAGTCCGCCCGCGTGGAGAATGATAGATCGGCTCACGGCGCCGGGCGGGCGTCCCGGCCCCCTCGTGCTCGACCAGCGCAGCGGCGGCTCGGAGCAGGACTGACGCCAGCCCTTCCTGGGCCCTCGACGGGCTGGGAGCGGCATAGCCCACTTCGCGGACCGGATGCGAGGGACGGCGACGTTTGCCCGTCATTGCCGCGGGACCTGCAAGCACAGCGGGATCCAGAACAGGAAAGGCAACACGGAGGTCAGCCCGATGCGCGACGGCAAAGGCAGGTAACCGAGGAAGGGGAAGCCTTGACAGCAGACCAGCTTGAGCAGAACCAGGAAGAAGAGGAGGCGGCTACCCTGACAACGGCGTGGCGAAGGCAGAATAACGAAACCAGCAGACAGAGGGTCCTACGAGAGCGGGCGGAAGAAAGGGCGAGAGGTCAACAGCCGCGAAACGCGGCGGGAAACGCGGCCATGAGAGGGCACGGCAGGGGCCGGGGCGGAGGAGGACGGGTGGGCGAGCTAGCGAGAGCAGTGGCACGGGAAAAAGCCAGATCCGGAAACTGGCGGGAAAGGCACGGGAGGCCAGAGGAGCAGAGTGAACAACCAATGAATGACCCAGCAGGAGAAGAAGAGTCGGAATATATGGAGGAAGAAGAGGCCGAATCGGAAGAGGTGTCTGTGGAGGCCGAGGATGGCATCCCAGCTGGCAATGTGGGGACACGCCGACGTGGCGGACGCCGAGGACAAGAGGGAAATAATTTTGATGGGGAGGGTCAGGTGGGCGAATCACCGGCTCAGCAGTCGAACGAATCTGCCAGCAAGGAGCGCTCCCCAAAGGACATTGCGGATGATGATGACACATGGCGGGTGATCGAGGGTTGGGACCTAGACCCACTGCGAGCCAGCTCCCAACCAGTCCTGGTCAGGAAGCTTCCTCCGGAAATCCTGAAGTCATACAGTCACTGCCTGACGATCCCCCTCCTGCGTCTCTCGAAACACCCGGGCTGCATGGGCGCGTGGAGGGTGCTGCAATTCCTACCACGGCTTACACTGAGGGCGAATACGGAGAAAATGCCGGGAAACAGCCTCGACGCGGTGGAGAAGAGACTCCGACAATTCCGAGATGAGGATTGGAGCTCGCTGTACCTCCAAGCCTGCACCATCCCGGACAATTCCCAACCAAGCAGACACGAGCCAGACGCAGAGGGTATCTGCGCGAGAGTGGAGGGGTTGGTCCGGAAGGCCAACCTGGCGAAGGTTGCAGCAGCGTTACAAACCACCCCGTTGGCAGAGCCGTCGCAACAGGCACTGGAAACACTTCAGGCGAGACACCCGCGGGCGGAGATAGCGATACCTGAAGGGCTGGGGGGTTACGGTGAAACAGCACTCGCCATTAGCACAGATTCGTTCCGCGACATCTTGGCAAAGTGCCCAAATGGAATAGGCGCAGGCCCATCAGGCACGTGCTTCGAACACCTACGCGACCCTGCCCTAACAAACGGAGAAGTCTTCTTCCTGCTGCACCAAGTGGTCAATAACTTACTAAGCACATACCAGAGCGCGCCGATAAGGGAACTGCTGCTACCGTCAAGGTTAATCGCCCTGGAAAAGCCGGACGGCGGTGTAAGGCCGATAGCGAAAGGAGAGGCGATCCTCAGACTGACGGCAAAGGCGGCACTGCGGGAACTGGCCGGGGAAATCCGGTCACATTTCTTACCAGTACAATACGGAGTGGCCGTACCTGGTGGAACGGAGTGCATAATCCACACGGCCCGTACGCTACTGGCAGAGGACCCGACGCGAACAATACTATAGCTGGACATAGAAAACGCTTTCAACTCGGTGGAACGCGGGAGCTTCCTGACGACACTGCTATGGACCGCCGGACTGAGCTCGCTACTGCCACTTGCAAGAACCCTCTATGGTGCGCCGTCGAAGCTTCTACTGGACAAGGGCTTCACCGTCAGCTCCATCGACAGTGCCCGTGGCGTTAGGCAAGGAGACCCGCTCGGCCCCATGCTGTTCGCGGCGGCCATACAACCGACCCTGCTGGAGGCGGCGGTAGCAGTCCCGGGCGTGACAGTGATGGCATACGCAGATGACATTACGGTCATCGGGCAGCCGGCGGCAGCGACGAGAGCATTTACTATGATCCTGCAGGGGCTTGCTGGACTGGGGCTGCGGTGCAATCTGGCTAAATCATCAGCTTGGAGCCCCACGGGAAACACGACAGACGTACCGGATGGATTGGCGGCAGCGGTGGACGGAGTGAAGGTCCTCGGGAGCCCGATAGGCACGGAAGCGTATTGCAGACGCACGCTGAGAGCATCGCTGGAGCGTATAGCCCTCTCGCTTAGCCTAGTCAGCAAGCTGCACCCACAACACGCGGTGATGCTCCTGTCGCGATGCATCTCGCGCAGGATCAGCTACCTCCTGCGCACAACGCCGGCGGACGTCCTCCCCGTCCGAGAATGGAGGGGGTGGAGCGAGAGGCTACTATGGACGGCACTAAGGGCGGCCAACATCAACGTACCCTCTAAGGAGCTGGAACAAAGCCTGGTGTGGAGGCAGGCGACACTACCCATCACGTTGGGCGGTGTGGGGCTGATAGACCCGCTGTCGGAGGCGCCGGCGGCATACCTCGCATCGCTAAGGGTAGCACAGCTGCTGCTGCAACAAATGCCGCCCGCGCCGAACGACCAGCTATCGCAGGTAGCGGCGCTGGTGTCACCACTTGGGGACGGGGTGGCAGGGAGGGGAGGAGAGGCAATTCGGGACATGCGGACCGGACTCCCAGAGGAAGCACGCTTACTGCTAGGGGAGCCGGGAGACAGCAGGGGGGGACGGGGTGGTCTGCAGGAACAGCTGTCGCGCCACATAAACCTAAACCGGGCTGCGGAGCTGGTGGGTGACACGCGGATGGACAAGCCGGGGGAGGACAACGGGCATGTGGTCCGGTTGATTAGCCTGCAGGGGGTAGGCGCGGGGGACTGGCTCCATGCAATCCCTACGCGTGCAGATCTTACGTTCTCGCCGGGCCAGTTTGCGTTGGCCCTGGGATTCCGCCTGGGACTGGCGCTGCCGGTGACGGAGAACTGCCCGTGCCATGGGGAGAGGGGGGAGATAGGGGACCTGAGCTTGCCGAATCACCTGCTGCGGTGCGGGGAGGGGAAGGAGAGGACAAACACGCACAACAACCTTGTGTTTGCAGCGCTCCGCATGGCCAGAGAGGCGGACTACCTGACCTGGTATGAGACCACGGTCTACTCGCAACCTATCAACCCCAAGCGAGCGGACCTGGCCATCAAGGACAGGGAGTCCGCCGAGACGTATGTGACGGATGTCACGGTGACCGACCCGGTCCTGCAGCGCCGAGACACGAGGGCGGTCAAACCGCCGGGTTGGGCGGCGGAGGACGCAGCGAGAGGGAAGAGGGGATTATATGAGGGCCGGCCGGATTACGTGGGGGTGTTTGGGCTAGCGGTGGAAACGTACGGGGCCCTGGCACGCGACACCCAACGGTTTCTCCGGCTCTTGGGCAGGCAGGCGGCTAAAAAGAAGTTTAGGCAAGGGAGGCTTACCACGGTAGCCTCCAAACTTACGGCGCATTACCGCCAGCGGTGGTCGGTAGCGCTGCAGAGGAGCCAGGCAAACACTTTCCTGGCCAAGTCTAACCGGGCTGAAGAGAGTGCCTACCCCCAGGCGGCGGCTGACCCGTGGGAGCCCCACCTGGGGGACCTGTGCCAAGTCATTGAGGATGACTTGGACTGGGGCCCGCCCCTTGACGTGTGAGGGGCGGGCCCGAGGGGGTGGCCATGGCAGTAGGCGGCTCTCTCCCACTGGTAGGCGGGCCTCGAGGTCACACTGGTATCTGACTGCGTTGTGGGCGGAAGGCTAGGATGGCTTTGTTGGTCTATCATGTATGGCTTGTAACCCTTTATAATATCAATGAAGGACTGCTTGAGAGAGGACCCTAGCCTCTGCCCTCTCCCTTTGGCCCTCTGCCCTCTCCTTTGTGAGCTATATAAGAGGCCTCTCTGAGCCTCTTCATCTCATTGTTCAGTTGCTGCAGATCTGATCCGCGTCAAGGACGGCGAGAATACCTGTCAGAGAGCGATGAAGCTCGCGCACCATCACAGTGGCGGCGATCAGGTCGACTGCAGTCACTGCGCGCATCACCTGGCGCAGACCACGGAGCTCATTCCCAAGCTGTCCAACGCCCGCAACTCCACCCCGTGCGGGCGCAGCCAACACGAGCGCAAGGAGCTCCGCAAGCCGGTCAGCGGCATCCGAGCACTCGTCCAGAGGGCCGCCTACCAGAGGCACGCCGCGAGAAAGTGCCACGTGACAATACACCTGGATCAGGTGAACGGCCTGCAAGCCTTCAGAGAGGCGCCAAAGCTGCCCCAGAGACGCCTCAGGCACATCCACCGAAGGAGATGGCCCCACCAGCGACTGTATAGGAAGATCAACAGCCGGAGGAGCAGGATCCACGGGCAGTAGAGATGGATACTGCGGCGTCACCGATCCTCCTCCCGCGGTCACGAACTCCACGCCCGCCACAGGAGGAACCCACGGCAGCCGCAGACGGTTCCCAGGAGCAGCAACAGATGCAACGGGAGCACGAGGAGGAGGAACGGCAGACGGTGAAAAAGGAGGTGCAGGCGTGTAGGGCGCAGCTGGAGGAAGGGACACCGGCGCAGGAGCGACGCGCGTCGAATTGCTCAGGCTCGCCTGCCGTGTTCCGTTCCTCGTGCATCGCGTCAGACACAACTCGCTGCAAGTCGGCCATTGTCACCGGCTGATCATACACCTAGCCGCCACCGCGACCACGCCCTCCCCACAAGCCTCCTCGGCCGCCACGGGGTGCAGACCAGTTCGCCCCTGAACCACGGCGCCGAGGAGAATCGTGCCGCCGCCGTGGTGTCTCCCGCTCGTCACGTGGCACAGGGGAATGAGGCCGATGCTGCCGACGGCCAGGGGACGGAGGACGTTGAGCAGGGGGGGGGCTGCAGCGAGGGGTGCGGGAACAGGACCCGCCTGGACGGACGGATGTGGCGCCGGTGTCGCCGCAGGCAGAGGGGCAGGAGCAACTAGAGGCGACACGCGAGTCGACTGAACCTCCGCCGCGCTCAGGCCGGCGCTGGTGGCTGGAGGTGGCTGGTAAGTCGGGTCCGCAGCAGCAGCAGAAGGCGTCACGGCAGGCGCAACCGGTGGCGGCACGGAGGCTGCTCCAACAGCAGCAGACGACGCCGCGACAACAGGCACGGGCGCTGACACCCCCACGGGGACAGGTGGAACTACCGGCGCGGGTGCAGGAGTATGCGCAGGATCAGACGCCGCAGACGGCCCAGGAGCGGGCGCAGGAGCAGACGCCGAGGCGAGCACTGGAGCGGGCGATGACGCGGGCGCAGGACCAGGTGCCACGGCAGGCGCAGAAAACAACGCCACGACGGGAACTGGCTCCGCAGCAGGCGCAAGGACAGGGCCAGCCTGAGTCATGGATGACGGCACAGATCGAGGTGCGGGAAGAGGCGACATACCCGCAGCCGCCGGCGCCGGGGACGATAAGGTCGGAAGGGCTATTGCAGCTGACGCCACGACAAAGGGCCGCGGCGAATACGAATAATGCTCGTCGCCTATCGATACCGGCATCGCGGGGCGGACGAGGCGGCGGACGAGGAGGAGTGACTTGGAGGGGAGGCAGACCAGAGAATGGCTTCCAGAGGGAAGCACGCCGAGCCTTAACTCGAAGAGTTGATCGAACGGAAGCTGAGGAAGAGGCTGATGATCCTACGTTTATAGCTGCAGTGGTGGAAGAGTCCACCACGGAAGAGTCGGGGGAGTTAGAGGAAGAGGAACAGGAAGGTAGACGCTGGGCGCGCCCAGCACCACGCCAAGCTGCTCCAATCTCAGCCGCCCTGGGGGGTGAGCTTAACCGGCAGGAACCGGACACCACCGCATTAGAGACCCGCCAATTTTCGCCTGAGCAACTGGCCAGAGACACAGTGCGGTTCGGCAAAGTTGAAATGTGGGATCTGACTCCCCTACGCGACAGTCGTCAGCCCCCACTTTCGCACAAACTCCCTGCGGACATTCGCCCACTTTTCGCCACAGCCCTCCTGACACCACTACTCCACCTCGCGCGTAACCCCGGTTCAGTCGCTGGTTGGCGCCTGTTACTCTTCATCCAGCGACTTACCCTTCGCCTCCCCTCAACGGAGAAGCCCGATTGGCCGGCTGTCAAGCGCCGTCTTCGCCAATTCAACAAAGGGAATGGCTGCAGTTGTCCGACTTGGCAGTTACCGCAATCGCTGGACCACACCCGCTGTTGTAGTCAAGAGTCCACTTAGAGGTCGCGGATGCCCATGAAACCGCCTAAGTAGAATCTGACGTCTTCAAACCGCCTCTGTTCAAAACGCCGTCACGATCAGCTCCAAAAACATACGAGGCTGAAACTTGAACAGCGGTTAGCCTTAGGTGTCTGCTTTCCAACGGTATATTATTTGCTATTATCAGAGGTGTGTGCACTACGCAGTGAACGAAAACGAAAGCTCGGCTGAAAAACGTGTAGTTTCATTGATGCAAGGAAGAGGTTAGTACAACATGTCCTAGGGAACTCTTAAGGGGTTGGGATCATCCTGGGAACTCAGAGAAGGTTGAGTCCTAGGGGAGAAAGGCCAGAGAAGGATGGGAAACGTCCTAGCTAGGTCAGCAAAGCCAACCACACATGGATGTTCAGAGCTGTACTCAAGGCAACCAATTGTGAGTCAAGCCAACCATGAGTCAGCTTGTCTTCCCACTTGCACCCTCTTGCAAGCTGCTTCCAGGAAGACCATACTTCTCAAATGGAGGGTGGTAGAGTCCCACTTGACCACCTTTACTTCTTGTCTCATTCTCTGTCCCTGCACCATTGGCATGACAACAATGAAAGGGTGGCAAGGGAAATGCTGCCAACAGTGCACCATGACTACGGAACAGTGAATTTCGGCAGCTGTCACGCAATGCTCAGATGTTGGATCGTTCTGAAACTTGGTGACCACCTGCACAGCGGGGCAAAGGACTGCCAGACCGAATTTCAGACCAATCAGAGCTCCGTAGACGAGTCAGCAGCCGAAATGGTGAACTCGGGTGTTACCAAAAAGGAGTAACACACACTTCCGGGATGCCATAAGTCTTGAAACATAAAATGTTGTCATGCCTTGGTAACTGCTTCAAAAACTCTGAAACTTTGAGGGTTTGAAAAACACATGTTGAACAAACTCCCCACAAAATTCCAGAAGCTGAGCAGGCTTGTAGGCCGAATGGGAGTGCGATGACCGTGCCACTGTAATGTGTTGGCACAACAAACTCCCCCTCATCGTGCTCTCATTCATCCCTTAGCTGCTCCCTGAAGCTGCCTCCCTTAGTTGAAGGACATGCCACACAAGGTGGCGCAGGTCCAATGCTGATGCTCTGCAAGCCGCTTCGTCAAAAAATCTGCAGGTTGCTTGGTAGTGTTGATGTAGTGCAAGGAGACCGTGCCCTTCTTCACCTCCTTCCTCACCCAATGCCATTTGATATGCATGTGCTTGTTCAGCCCATGGAGCACAGCATTGCAAGCCATTGCAATTGCTCCTTGGCTGTCACAAAACACAGGTGTAGGACCCTCTTTCTCCTGCCCCAACTCTTCAAGCAACCTCCTCATCCAAACCACCTCCTTCACCCCATGAAACAACGCCATGTACTCGCTCTCCGTTGATGAGTGAGCTATCTCCCCTTGCTTCTTAGACTTCCAGCTCACTGGACTCCCTCCAGCACAGCATACATAGCCACCATGGGATGTTGCATCACTGGTGTCACTTGCCCAGGTAGCATCGGTGAAGCACGAGAGGTACAAGTGTCCACGCCTTGCAGGTGCACCGGTCTTCGTGCTCACCTCCTCCACTCCCTTTTGCTTCAGCTGCCCATGCACTGAATATTGCAGCCCCACCCTTGAGGTTGCCATGCAGTACCTCACCAGCCTCTCTGCTGCATAAAGGTGCTCTTGAAGGGGCCTAGACACCACACGAGCCAGCTGCAAAACCGCGAATGAAATATCGGGGCGAGTGTTGACCGAAGCATACATCAAGCTCCCCACCATTGACTGGAACCGACGCTGCAACTCGGGCTCCAGCACTTCACCCTCCTCTTCATCAAGGTGTAGCTGAAATCCTGAGGGTAGTGGAGTCCTTACACTCCTCCCTTCCTCCAGCCCGTACCTCTCCCCCATGGCTGCAAGGTACTTGTGTTGGTGAAGCCTCAACCATCCCTTCACCTCGTCCCGCTCCACGTGAAGACCAAGGTAATACCCCACCGGTCCAAGGGCCTTGCATTGAAAGGTCTCCTTCAGCTTCCCTTGCACCTCCTTGATCCTCTCTAGGGATGGAGAGAAGAGGAGAATGTCGTCGACGTAGACAAGGAGAAACACCTTCTCCTCCTCCCCTTCAGTCATGAAGAGACTCTCGTCGCACCCGCTGACTTTGAAGCCAAGAGCCTCCAACGCCTCCACCAGCCTTGCATACCAGCACCTTGGAGCTTCTTTGAGGCCATAGATGGCCTTGTTGAGCCTGCAAACACGTCCGCTCCCATCGTCGTACCCCTCTGGCTGCTTCATGTAGATCTCCTCATCTACCACGCCATAGAGGAAAGCCGTCTTTACATCCATTTGCTCCACCTTCCAACCACAAACGGCAGCTGCTGCCAGCAACACCCGGAGCGTAGGAGCCTTGGCAACAGGAGAAAACACCTCCTTAAAGTCACCCCCCTCCCTCTGCTGGAAACCCTTGATCACAAGTCTTGTTTTGCGCCTCTCCAACTTCCCCTCCGCATCGGTCTTCACACGTAATATCCACGTGCAATCCAATGCCTTTCTTCCCGGGGGCAGATCAGTGAGGTCCATGTTCCATTCTCCATGAGGCTCTGAAACTCATCCTCCCTTGAAGCCAACCAAGCCTCTCGATCATCTCCAGCAAGTGCTTCCTCCATTGAAGCCGGTTCATGAGGTAAGTTGACACCGAAGCAACAAATCTGCTCCATCTCTCCCTCGGCTCCCTTCTCCTCATCATCTTCCTCCTCCTGGACCAGCAATGCCTTGGGACCCCCAAGCCTTTCATACTTGAGGAAATCCCTTGGGTGAGCAGCTCTCTTGGGCCTCTCCTTGGCTGCACCCTCCTTAGCTCCACCGCGGACGGCACCACACTTCCCTTGGGTTGTCCGCCTTGGTGGAAGTGAAGGGGATGGTGTAGGCTGCTGCACCTCCTCCCCGGCAGCACCTCTCTCAGCTACAGGGGCCTTCTCTTGCTGCAACACTCCCTCCACCTCTGCTGCCTCCCCTTCAGCACCTCCCAAGTCATGTGACACCTCCGTTACCTCTGAAGATGAAGACAACTCGATGGGAATGAGGAGTGGGTCATTCGTTCCCACCTCTATTCCGAGCGGAATGGTGACCTTGCTCCTCCCTCGCTCCAACCACTCCTTGAACATGAGCCCCTCCAACTTGGCATCTCTGGTGGTGAAGATGGTGTTGGCAATTGGGTCCCACATGAGCCACCCCTTGCTCCCTTGTGCAAGTCCCAAATGAACAGCCCACACCGCCGTCGCTTGAAGCTTGTCACGCTTCTCCTTTGCACGAGTCCCATGCACCCGAAGACTCGAAGCATATCCACCAGAGGCTTCTTGCCTCTCCATTTCTCCATAGGGACCCAATGCTGCCCTCCCACATGAGTCAATACTCGGTTCTTGATGACGGTGGCATGGCGAATAGCGAGGGGCCAGAACCGTAACGGTAGACCCGAGTCTACCAACATCGTTCTCCCGCCCTCCAAGATGGTCCGGTTCGCTCTCTCTGCCATGCCATTGGATTGAGGGGTGTAGGCCGTGGTGAGCTGCTGCTTGATGCCGTGCCGCTTCAGCCAGCTCCGGAACTCCGCTCCCAAGAACTCCCCACCACGGTCGCTACGAATCGCCTTCACCCGCTTGGCGCTCTCTCGCTCCACCATGGGCAGCCACTCTTCAATGATGACCCTTGCAGCATCACTCTTCTTTGCAAGTGGAAAGGACCAGGTGAGCCATGTGTTGTCATCCACCATGGTCATGGAATAGAGGGCCCCACCATCTCCCTTCACCTTCATGGGTCCCACGAGATCCACATGCACGAGCTCCACCGGGTCACTCGACTTCCCCTCCACCGAATGGAAGGGAAACCGTGAAAACTTGCTGGTCAAGCAAGTCTCACAAGATCCCACCTCCTTGGGCTCCCCCTTTATCCTCAGCCCCTTGACTCTTTCCTCCTTGAACAGCTGCTGCAACTGAGGTAGCGCCACGTGGCCAAAGCGACGGTGTGCGGTGAGCCAATCCGTCTCACCCGTGCTAGGAGTTACACTTGGTAACTCAGCCCCTCCATGCCCAAGGAGCCCACCATCACTATCATCACCACCTCCTCCATTGTCCACGTGGTTAACACGCCCTCCTCTTACACCTCCAGCAGCCAAGCGCGCAGCCGCCTCCTTCCATGGCAGCACCGGTATCTCCCACATGGACCGGTGCATGTCCTTGCCGCCTCGGAGGTCCCACAACACGCGCCCATCCAGAGTTGCCTTGAAAACCTTTGTGCCCAACATCTCCATCTTCATCCCTGCCTCACTTAGGGCCTTGGTAGAGAGGAGGTTGGCACACAATCCAGGAACAAGGAGAACACGCTTCAGCCCCGCAAGCCTCCCATCCGCACCCATGAACATGGCTCTCCCCTCGCCACGCACGGGTACAACTTGGCCGGTGGCTGAAACGACGGTGGCTGCCTTTGATGGCCTAACTTCATCCAGTAGATCCTCTCGGTTGGTCATGGTCATGAAGGCTCCCGTGTCGATGACCCAATGGGAGGAGCGGTGAAGAGCAATCTTGCTGGCCGGCACAACCATGTCCTCGGGGCACGCCTCCCCTACATGGTAGAACATGCCGCCGTATCCGCCAGCACCTCCATCGCCCTCCTCACTGCCCATGCCTTCTCCCATAGCTCCATGAGCACCCTTGGAGCCTTCAATTGATGGCTGACCAGGCCTCCAACCGTCAGGTAGCTTGCGGCACTTGAACCATGGGTGCCCTTCCCCATGGCAATACCAACACTTGCCGCCACACCGCTTGCCTCCCTTGTTGCCACGCTTCCCTCCCGAATGCTGCTCCCCTCCAGAGCCTTCCTTGGCCTTGCCTTTCTTGTTGCCACGCCCCTTGAAGCCCTTCATTCCGTAGGCTGAACCTCCGCCTTCACCGGCAGCGGCGGTCAGCTCCTTCCTCCGAAACTCCTCTTGAAGAACTTGCGCGCGAATCCACTCAAGGGACCACGAGTCCTTCATGCCATTAAGGTTGACCACCAAGGGCCCCCACGACTCCGGCAGCAGGGAGAGAGCCTTGTAGCACTTGATTTTCTCAGGGTAGTCCACACCAGCAGCAGAGAGCTTCACATAGAGGTCCCTGAGTTGATCGAACGCTCCTTGTACGGCATCACCCTCGTTGATCTTCACCGCATGGAGTTGTCGCTCGAGCACCACCACCATAGCTTCGCTGCTGGGGGCATGGACATCCTTCAATATCTTCCATGCCTTAGGACCACACTCAACTTCCTTGATGAGATGCTTGATGTGGTGCAGCTGGTTGGATGAGAGGCATTGGGAGAGAAGGAAGAATCCATCCTTGGACCGGCGATCCCATTCCTTGGTCGCTCCTTCGCTCGCAGGCCTCTTCAATTCTCCATCCATCACTTCAAGCAGCCCATAATGGTTGAAGAGAAGCTCCATCCTGAAGCTCCATGATGCCCAATCCTCCCCAGAGAACTTCTCTAGGTTGAATGCCTTCACATCATCCTTAGCTGATGTTGAAACGGAAGCCATTGGTGCAGATCCGCCTGCAACGCCTCTTCCCGCTTCCCCAGCGCCTCTCACGCCACCACTGCCACTGGGACCAGCTGGAGCAGAACCTTCAGCCTCCATATTCACCCACGAACAGAGTAAAACAGCTCTGATACCACTTGTTGTAGTCAAGAGTCCACTTAGAGGTCGCGGATGCCCATGAAACCGCCTAAGTAGAATCTGACGTCTTCAAACCGCCTCTGTTCAAAACGCCGTCACGATCAGCTCCGAAAACACACGAGGCTGAAACTTGAACAGCGGTTAGCCTTAGGTGTCTGCTTTCCAACGGTATATTATTTGCTATTATCAGAGGTGTGTGCACTACGCAGTGAACGAAAACGTAAGCTCGGCTGAAAAACGTGTAGTTTCATTGATGCAAGGAAGAGGTTAGTACAACATGTCCTAGGGAACTCTTAAGGGGTTGGGATCATCCTGGGAACTCAGAGAAGGTTGAGTCCTAGGGGAGAAAGGCCAGAGAAGGATGGGAAACGTCCTAGCTAGGTCAGCAAAGCCAACCACACATGGATGTTCAGAGCTGTACTCAAGGCAACCAATTGTGAGTCAAGCCAACCATGAGTCAGCTTGTCTTCCCACTTGCACCCTCTTGCAAGCTGCTTCCAGGAAGACCATACTTCTCAAATGGAGGGTGGTAGAGTCCCACTTGACCACCTGTACTTCTTGTCTCATTCTCTGTCCCTGCACCATTGGCATGACAACAATGAAAGGGTGGCAAGGGAAATGCTGCCAACAGTGCACCATGACTACGGAACAGTGAATTTCGGCAGCTGTCACGCAATGCTCAGATGTTGGATCGTTCTGAAACTTGGTGACCACCTGCACAGCGGGGCAAAGGACTGCCAGACCGAATTTCAGACCAATCAGAGCTCCGTAGACGAGTCAGCAGCCGAAATGGTGAACTCGGGTGTTACCAAAAAGGAGTAACACACACTTCTGGGATGCCATAAGTCTTGAAACATAAAATGTTGTCATGCCTTGGTAACTGCTTCAAAAACTCTGAAACTTTGAGGGTTTGAAAACCACATGTTGAACAAACTCCCCACAAAATTCCAGAAGCTGAGCAGGCTTGTAGGCCGAATGGGAGTGCGATGACCGTGCCAATGTAATGTGTTGGCACAACACCCGCCTCGTCATACCCTAGATGCCCTTGGCAAACGTGTCAGGGCAGAAGGCCTCGCGCGAAAAGGAAGCCTTCGCAGGGCGATCCTCGCCCTCGAGTCAATGCCGGTCGCCGACCCATATGCAACCACCCTCACCGCTCTCAAAGCAAAACACCCCCCCGCGCCATCTGGAATCATCGATTGGAACATTCCCGATACTATTCAAGCGGCATCGATCGAAAGAGGGGACTTCATAAAAATGTTGTGCCGCTGCGAGAACGGGGTGGGAGGGGGACCGTCTGCTCACTACTAACAGCCAGCCGTCTCATAGCTCTAGCCAAGCCAGACGGAGGCACTAGACCGATAGCAGTAGGAGAGTGCATCTTGCGACTAGCCGCCAAGTCCGCCCTCTCGGCCCTCTCAAAAGAGTGCCGTGCGCATTTCCTCCCGTTACAATACTGCGTGTCCGTCCAAGGCGGTAGCGAAGCGATAATCCACGCTGCGAGAGCATTTACGTGCGCAAACCCAGACGCGCTTATACTGCAGGCGGACCTGGCGAACGCATTTAACTCCATTAGCCGCGGAGCAGTATTCGGTGCACTTCGCGACACCGACCTCCAGGGTCTCCTCCCCCTCGTCAAAGCATCATATAGCCGGCCAGCCCAGTTGTTCCTGGACGCGGGTTTCGGTTGCGAGGCACTGACTAGCGAGACAGGCGTGCGACAAGGTGATCTGCCCGGCCCGCTGCTGTTTGTTGTGGGGATCCACCCCATCCTCTCAAAGACAGCAGCAGCTTACCCATCGGTCCTCTGCTTAGCATTCGCCGACGACATCACTTTCCTGGGCCTTGCAGCTGAGTGTTCCGAAGCTTTCCGCCACTTCACGATGGGACAGCGCGACGTAGGGCTGACCCACAACCCTGAGAAGTGCGTCGCATGGAGCGCTGCATCCACAGATCCCCAGCAGCTGCCCCATGGTGTCCCACTACGCGCAGAAGGGCTGAGGGTGCTGGGAAGCTTCATCGGTTCGACGGAAGGAGCAGCAGCCTTTCTATGGTCACAGCTAGAGACAATGTCGTCCCCACTACCCCACATTGCGAGCATGGACCCACAAGTGGCTGCGCTGCTACTAACACGGTGCATCTCCAGGCGCATCTCTTACCTTGCCCGCACCACACCTCTGTACCTGCTACCCGAAGCTGAGTGGTCTAGGTGGGGCCGGGCTCTGCTGTACACGCTTCTAGATGCTTGCGGGGTGCGCCACCCGAGGGGCGAGACAGAGGACAGACGGATCTGGGACCAAGCCTCACTTTCGCCTAGCTTAGGCGGCCTGCGCCTCGCCGTCCCTGCGGTAGAAGGCAGATACAGTTTCCTGGCGAGTATCGTGCAGTCCCACACACTCCTCGGCTAGCTCGGAGGCCAAGCAGGGGCCACTCTGACAGCAGCACTAGACATACCCGAAGCAGCAGACCACAGCCCCAACGAACTACAGCAGTGGATCCAGAACTGCAGGAGCAGCCTCACGCAGGAGGCGAGGGACCTTATCTCAGCGAAGCGGCAAAACCAAAGGGCCAACTGCAGCACCGCCTCTCTCTCTTAGTCCAAGGGGGCCGGAGTGCCGCCCAGATTACCGCATCCAGGCAGATGGAGCTGAACCCACTGCTAGGCCACACCCAACGCCTTATGTCCCTCACAGGCTATGGGGCAGGGGACTGGCTCATGGCGATCCCCTACATGCCAGCCCTACGGTTATACCACTGCCACTTCACGTTCGCACTACAGTTCTGCCTCGGCCTGCCGCTCTCTGTGCCTGACTGCTGTGACTGCAGCAAACGAGTCTCCATACTGGATAAGAGGCTGCCGAATCACTTTCTTTGATGCGGTACCGGGCACGGCCGGACCAACACTCACGACGAGGTCCGTGACGAGTGCATCCGCATGGCACAGGATGCAGAATTTGTTGTGCACAAGGAGTGCACTGCCTTTAGCCCGGTGGACAGGAAGAAGGTCAACTTGGCCTTCAGGGATGGGAGCTCAGGGGCGGTGTGGCTGGCGGACATCACAATAACAGATCCCATCAGTAAGCGGGATGAGACTGCAAGGAAGGGGAGGGGTTGGGCAGCACGGGAAGCAGCAGATAAGAAGATAGGCCTCTATCACGGCAGGGCTGAGTTTGCTGGGTTTGTCCCCTTGGCGGTAGAAACCTACGGCTGCCCATGCGACGAGGTGCCCACCTTCCTGAAGCTGCTCGCGGACAAAGCTGCACGGAGAATCTTCAATGCGGACCCATCTACCTATCAGGCCGCGAAGATGCTCCATCAGTTCCGCCAGCGCTGGTCGGTTGCGCTCCAGAGAGCTCATGCAGTGAGCTTTCTCACAAAGCTCAACCTGGCAGCACGAGCAGAGAACCCCCCACTGGGGGGACCAGAGGGGGAGATGAACCCGGGGGATTGCTTCTCAACGCTAGAGGCACCATAGAGGGAAAAGGGTGGGGGGGGGGGGGGGGAGGGGAGGGTAGAGGTGTGTGTGAGAGAGAGGAGAGAGATGGCATGGCTCCCTTCCACTCCTCATTATTCAGGTTTTGGTTCAGTTCTTCTCCCAACATGAGGGGACGGCAAGCACGTCACAGGCAACACCAACTTATAACACCATTGTATACACACATGGCAGGTGCTCCCATCTACTAGCGACACCATGGGGCAAGCACGAGCGGATCCTACATCTGATCTGCGTCAAGGACGGCGAGAAGACCCGTCAGAGAGCGATCAAGCTCGCGCACCACCATAGTGGTTGCGCCGATCAAGTCGACTGCAGTCCCTGCGCGCAAAAACCGGCGCAGACCACGGACTGCCGTCCCAAGCTGTCCAACTCCACCCCGCGCGGGCGCAGCCAACACGGGCGCCAGGAGCTCGCCCAGCCGATCAGCGGCATCTAGGCACTCGTCCTGATGGCCACCGTCCAGAGGAACACCCTGGGCAAGAGCCGCGTGACCATACACCTGAATCAGATGAACAGCCCGCAGACCCTCAGAGAGGTGCCACAGCTGCCCCAAAGACGCCTCTGGCACCACAGTAGAAGGAGAGGGCCCCACCAGCGACTGTGGAGGTAGCGCAGCAGCCGGAGGAGCAGGAGCGACGGGCAGCAGAGATGGATACTGACCCGTCACGGGTCCCCCTGCCGCAGTCACGAAATCCATACCCGCCATAGGAGGAACCCACGGCAGACGCATACGGTTCCCAAGGGCGGCAGCAGAGGCAGAGTGAGCATGAGGAGGAGGAACGGCTGACTGGGGAGGAGGAGGTTCAAGCGCGAAGGGCGCAGCCGGAGGAAGGGACGCCTGCGGTGGAGCGACGCGTGGCGAGTTGCTCTGGCTCGCCTGCCCGTTTCGTTCCTCGCGCACCGCAGCAGATACAACGCGCTGCAAATCGGCCATCGTCACCGGCTGATCATACACCTAACCGCCACCATGCCCATGCCCCCCCCACCAGCCACCACGACCGCCACGGGAAGCAGCCCTGTTCGCCCAGGAACCGTGACGCCGAGGAGAATCGTGTCGCCGCCTCGACGTCTCTCGCTCGTCACGAGGCGCAGGGGAGTGTGGCCGATGCTGCCGCCGGCCCGGGGACGGCTGACGCGGAGCAGGAGGAGCAGCAACAAGTGGCGCAGGAGCAGGAACCCCCTGGACAGCCGGAGGCGGCACTGGTGAGGCCGCAGTCGGAGAGGCGGGAGCGAGCGGAGGCGCCAATGGCGGCGACTGACCCCCTGCCGGGCTCAGGCCGGCGCTGGTGGCTGGAGGTGGCAGGTATGACAGGTCTGCAGCAGCAGCAGAAGGCGCCCCGGCGGGGGCAGGCAGGGGCGGCACGACGGCCGCCCCAACAGAAGCGGACGACGCCGCGACAACAGGCACGGTCACAGACACCCCCACGGGGACAAGTGGAACCTCCGGCGCAGGCGCAGGGGGTGTCGCGGGAGCAGGCGCAGGAGCAGGCGTCGCAGTGGGTGCAGGAGCATTTGCAGGAGCAGACGCTGCTGCACGAGCAGGAGCAGACGCCGCAACAAGCACGAGATTCGACGCCGCGGCAGGCGCAGGAGCAGACTCCACTGCGTGCACAAGCGACGATGACTCCACAGCAGGAGGAGGCGCCACCTCAGGCGCAGGGGCCAGGCCAGCCGGAGGAGCAGGCGACGGGGCGAGAAGCGGTGACATCTCCGCAGCCGCCCCCGCAGGGGCCGATACAGCAGACGCCGCAACAAAGGGCAGTGGCGGATAATGCATCTCGTCGCCTAGCGCCACAGGCATCGCAGGCCGGACGAGGCGGAGGTCGCAGAGGCGCGGCGGGACGGGGAGGAGGTCCTGAGAACGGTTTCCGGAGAGCGGCAGGGCGGGCTTTAAGACATACTAATGACGAGGAGGCGAGAGATCCTACATATATAGCACCGGTAGCAGCAGAATCAACAACGGAGAAATCGGGAGGGGTTGACGAGGAAGCAGATGAACACCGCTGAGTGAACCCAACACCAAGCCGGGCCGCATGCAAGGAACCCACAGTTGGGGGGGAGAAGAACCCACTGGCACCAGAAACAACCGCGCCGCCCCCACAAACCCGCCAATTCTCGCTAGAACAACTAACAAAGGACGACGCGCGGTTTGACGAAATTGAAATGTGGGATTTGACTCCCCTACGCGACAGTCGTCAGCCTCCACTGTCGCGAAAACTCCCCGCTGACATTCGCCCCCTTTTCGCATCGGCCCTCCTGACACCACTGCTCCGCCTCGCGCGTTACCCTGACTTAGTCGCGGGATGGCGACTGTTAATTTTTATCCTGCGTCTAACTCTTCGCCTGCCCTCAACGGAATAGCCCGATTGGCCAGCAGTGAAGCAGCGACTGCGCCAATTTCTCAGAGGCGATTGGACGCAACTCTACAAGGTTGCAGTAGCCACGATAAATGGGCCACAACCGCCACGTCACACACCTGACAACCAGGGCAAATGCGCCAGAGCTGAGGGCCTCACACGCAAGGGAAGTTTAAGAAGAGCGATACTCGCCCTGGAGTCAACACTGGTCGCCGACCCATCTGCTGACACTCTGGCAGCTCTCAAAGCAAAGCACCCCCAAGCGCCACCTGGACTCATCGATTGGAACGTCCCCGATACAGTGCAGCCGGCCTCCATCGACGGTGGCGCATTCGTAAAAAAATTATGCCGATGTGAAAATGGAGTGGGGGGCGGACCTTCTGGAATGACCTTCGAGCACCTGAGAGACGCGGCCATCGCAAATAGTGGGGTTACCACACACCTGCACGCCCTCGTCAACACAATCCTAAGGGGCAACCTACCAGACGAGATCTGCTCGCTCCTTACCGCCTCGCGCCTCATAGCCCTAGCTAAGCCTGGCGGAGGCACTCGCCCCATCGCGGTTGGCGAGTGCATCCTCCGCATCGCCGCTAAATCACCTCTCTCATCGTTATCGGAAGAATGCCGGGCCCACTTCCTCCCTCTGCAGTATTGTGTATCGGTCCAGGGCGGCAGTGAGGCAATTATTCATGCGGCGAGAGCATTTACAAACGCGAATCCAGAGGCGCTGATCTTACAGGCGGACCTAGCTAATGCCTTCAACTCCATTAGCCGTGCAGCAATTGTAGACGCACTACGTGGCTTGGCGCTGCAAGGCATTATACCACTCACCAGGATATCATACGGCAAACCAGCCCAGCTTTTTCTAGACGCTGGTTTTGAATGCAAGTCACTGATCAGCGAGACAGGCGTGCGTCAGGGGGACCCGCTCGGCCCACTACTCTTCACCGCCGGGATTCGTCCCGCTCTCACCAAAACCGCAGCGGCTTTCCCCTCCGTGCTATCCCTGGCATTCGCCGACGATGTTACATTCCTGGGCGAACCATCAGACTGCTCGAAGGCCTTCTGCCACTTCACAGAGGGCCTGCGCGAAGTGGGGTTGCGCCACAACCCAGAGAAGTGCGCGGCGTGGAGCGCAGCGGAGGTCGATCCCTCAGTGCTGCCGCAAGGAGTCCCGTTCTGTGAGGGGGGCCTGCGAGTGTTGGGGAGTTTCATCGGCTCGCGGGAAGGTGCAGTAGCCTATCTACGCTCACAACTTGAGTCAATGTCTACCCCACTACCGCACCTCTCAAAAATGGACCCCCAAGTAACCTCTCTGCTATTGACACAGTGCATTTCCAGGCGCATCTCCTACCTCGCCCACACCACCCCTCTCTACCTGCTGCCTGAAGCTGAATGGACAAGGTGGGGCCGGGCTCTGCTACACACCCTTCTCAACGCACGTGGGGTGCGCCACCCAAGGGGAGAGGCGGAGGCCGGGCGGATATGGGACCAGGCGTCACTCCCGCCAAGCCTGGGTGGGCTAGGCCTCGCTTGTGAGGATCTGGTTCAGGAAAGATAATTCTATTGAATGATTCACCTGGGTACAAGGCGAGGCTATATATAGGCTCGCTGTTGGTGCAACCCTACGGTTTGCACTCGGCTTGTTGTCCGTGTGCGTGCATGCGTGTGTGCATGGAATGAAATGAGTGCGTGAAATAAATATATATATTTCATGCTTATAATCGTGTGTGTATAATGGGTCATGATGTCGAGTGTGTGTGTGTCGAGTCGATAGCGAATTATCGCTAGTCGCGTGTAACGTGGTCATTTTGTGTGTCCCGCGCGGTTTCTATTTTGTCGTGCGCGGTTTCTATTTTGTCGCCTGTCGAACGTTCGGCGTGTCGCAGGTGTGTGCAGCAGACCCATCAAGAACTCAAGGATGAGTTTGTGATGAAGAACCCGAGCCCTGGTGTCAACATTCAAGTGATCGCGAAGCTCGCCAAAAGGGTACACCTCAAGATATTGAAGATAGTTAGATTACTTTGTGTAGTGTAACATTTCACTTGGTGTAGGCCCTAGTGAAGGGTAGTTTCGAGACCCTTCGTGGTTGGGGGCAGTGTGGCACTGTTCTACATCACTGTACCTCGGCTCTTGGGGTTTGTAGGAGCTGGGAGTCATTCCCAACTCGTAACCCTTGCTAACTCTTCCTAAGTTGTGTTCTAAGACTATGTTGCTGCCATAGTGCCGTTCGTTCAAACCGACGCTGTGTCGTCAATTCTTGATGAAATCGTGCGATCTAAATTGCCTAGTGTAGGCAACGTTAAGGCACTCCAGATCCAAGTTGAATGAAGTCATTTAGAGTTGTGAGCAGATCGCTATGAGCGTTTAAATCCGCTGTGCAGAAATCCGACTGTGCACTCTATCTTTCGTTTTAGGCCCACTGAAGCCTACTGTGACTATAACAAGTGGTATCAGAGCCCCTTGGAGCAGTTTCGACAATGGCTGGACCCGAGGAAAGGGGTGGCAGAGGTGCTGGTGGCAATGGAGAAGCCCAATCTCAAGGCCAACCCCGTGACTCAGCCATGGCGCCCGTGCAACCAAGTGTTGGCCCATCTAGGGATGAGCCTAGAGTGTTTGGCCTTGACAAGTTCAACGGTGACAACTTTGCTGAATGGTCCTTCAGAATGGAGAATGTGTTTGATCACTATGACCTGCTGGAGGTGATGGAAGGAACGGAGAAGCGTCCCAAGAACGACCCGGAGAAGAGCCCGTGGGTGCGGAAGAGCGCACAAGGCTATCTCCTACTTGGGCAAGCGTTGGGGAGCAACCAGATCCGTCACATCAAGCCTTTCCAGCGTGAACCAGAGAAGGGACCAAAGTCATGGGCTGCTCTCAAGGGTGTACACGCTCCTGCAACAGCGGCGGTAGCTGTGGTGTTGGAACGGCAAATGGCGACGCTACGAATTGAGGAAGATGAACCCGTGGAAGACGGGGTGCAGAAATTCTTCGACTTGTTGACGCGGCTTGAGGGAGCGGATCTCAACTACAGTGAGCTCCAAAAGAAGACCAAGTTGCTGGCCCTACTCCCCGAATCATGGTCCTCGCTCATCATCAACTTGAACCGTGACCTGCCCCGTCTCTCGCTTGAAGACCTGAAGCGCGCGATCCTACAAGAGGACTTCTGCCGCCGCGAGTTGGCGAGTGCGGATGGCGCTGGGGCAGCGAGCGTCGGCCATGGATATGGCCGAGGAAGAGGCAGAGGACGAGGGGGAGGAAGGTTTGGTGGCAGCAACTTCGGCGGAGGCCGCGGGAGTGGCGGTTACGGCAGCGACGACAAGAGCTACGGACGCGGTCGCGGCCGATTCAATGGCGAGTGCCATTACTGTCATAAGACCGGACACATGTGGCGCGATTGCTACAAGCTCCCTGATGGTTGGACCCCTGCTCAAGACCAAGAGGAAAGAGGAGCAGGTGGAGGGAGAGGAAGAGGCTGTGGAGGCCGTGGCGATCGCGGTGGCGGAGCTGCAAACATGAAGAGCGAAGATAACGACAAGGACCCGAGCGGCGATCGGTACCCGGGCCTATTCTACTTCGTGTCGACGCAAGTACCGGCTGGTCCAGAGGAGGACGAAGGCTTTGAGGAGCCAGAAGCAGTAGGGAAGGTGACCCTACACCCCCTGGACTATTGGGTGATCGATAGCGGCGCTACCTGTAGCATGACACCTCGCCCGGACTTGCTCACCGAACTTGAACCGTCACCGGTGAAGCATGTCACATCGGCTTTGGGGCAGCGAGCGGAGGTGAAAGGCATGGGCAAGGCCATGTTCAAGGGTGCTGATGGGAAGATGGTGGGCCTCAAGAACGTGCTTTTGGTGCCCAGCCTTGCTGCAAACCTGATTTCCGTGCGGCAGTTGGCAAAGGCCGGCATGGACACGAACTCGAAGGGAGCCAAGACCTACACCGCAAGGCTTGGCGATCGGATTCTTTGGGACCTTCATGAGGACAGGGATGTCTACAATAAGATGTGGCAGATCCCTGTGGTCCCTATGCCTAAGAAGAGGCAAATGGCAGCAAGCGTCAGCACCAAGGGTGAAGCGGTTGGTAGTAGTGATGGCGCGAACGGTCGCGCTAAGGAGAATGAGTCCAAGAAGAGCAATCTCGGAGGGACCAGCAAGCTCGGTGATCATAACAAGTGTGGTGCAGCAGCCAAGGAGCAGCACAAGGGTGAGGAGAACCCCGAGGCAGCAGCGGAGGAGGAGTACGGAGAGAGCATGTGGGGCGCTATTGCGAGCGCGGCATTCTCCAATCCGACTTCGGCTATGGGGGAGTGTGATTGGTTGACTTTGCATCGGCGCATGGGGCATGTGGCCCTGCCCATCCTGCAGCAGCTAGTAAAGAACCAGATGGTTGCTGGCATACGTGTGAAGGGGGAGCCCGATGAGGTGCTTGGCTGCCCGACGTGCTTGCAAGCCAAGTTCACCCGTTTCCCGTTCTCTAGTTCGGAGGCGACGGCTAAGGCACCGCTTGATGAGGTGGTGATGGACGTGGTGGGCCCCCTGAAGCTTGGAGCTGCTTGTGCAGAGTATTTCCTCACCATAGTGGATGTCTACACCCGCATGACTTGGGTGTACGTGCTGACCAAGAAGAGCGACGTAGCTGAAACGTTGAAGACGGATTGGTTCCCGATGGTGGAGCGGCAACAAGACCGTCTAATGAAGTCGATCCGCACCGATCGAGGGGGGGAGTTCCTGAGCAAGGAGTTTGGGTTGTGGCTGAAGAAGAATGGTATTCGGCACTCCCTCACCATGCCATACTCCCCTGCAATGAACGGCATCGCCGAGCGAGCGAACCGCACAATCACGGAGGCGGCACGCGGGTTGCTCATTGAAGCCGGGCTACCCGACTATTTCTGGCCTGATGCGGTGCGGAGCGCGTGTGTGGCCAAGAACAGAGTTTTGACTCAAGTGGGAGCAGACAAATGGGTGCCCTATGTGGAGTGGCTTGGAAGGAAGCCAAAGGTGGATATGCTTCGGGTGTTCGGGTGCATGTGCATGGCGCTCGTGCCTAAGCATCTTCGGCACAACAAGCTTGGTGCCAAGGCGGTGTGGGCCGTGCACTTGGGCATGGCTCAAAACAGCAAGGGATGGCTTCTTTGGGACCCATTCACCAAGAAGTTCATGGTGAGCAGGGACTGCAAGTTCATGGAGAACTTCATGTACAAGGATTGGAAGGCGGAGAATGAGGCGAAGATAGGCGTGCGGTTTGGAGAGGTGAAGAGTTCCGGCTTGGAGCATGTGGAGCTGCCTTTGGAGCTGAGCAGCGGCAGCACCACCACAAGGCAATCCTCCCTTGTGAATGGGGGAGAGGAAGCCAAGGATGCAGAGGAAGAAGAGGAGGAGGTGCAGCAAGTGAGCGAGCGTGCACCGACACTTCCTTCCCGCACTACGAGCGCTCCACGGATCCGTGCTACACCGCAGCAACGCCAAGGCCTTCAAGTCCCTGCAGCTGAGGAGGAAGGAAGGGGGAAGAGGAGAGTTCAACCCCTTAATAGGCTGACCTATGATGCGCCGGGAAAGCAGGGCAAGACAGCCCTGGCCGGAGCGGCAATGATGGTCGGAGACGACGAGGAGAGTGACTACGAGGAGTGTGCCTTCGCGTTCTTCTCTCCGGTGGAGATGCCGGGAGAACCAGCAACTCTCAAGGAGGCTTTGGAGAGTAGTGATGCTGAGGAGTGGAAGAAGGCCATGGAGAGTGAGCTGAAGAGCATCGAGGAGAATGACACGTTTGAATTGGTGGAGCTACCGGAGGGGCGTACGGCGATAACGTCCAAGTGGCTCTTCAAAAACAAGTCGGATGCCGACGGCAAGATCGAGCGCTACAAGTCTAGGCTTGTAGCCAATGGGTACCAGCAGAAGGAGAAGGTGGACTTTAAGGAGCTGTTTGCCCCTGTGGTGAATCCGACGACGCTGCGAACCCTATTCGCGGGAGCCGCCATCAAAGGATGGGTGGTGAAGCAGATGGACATCGTAACGGCATTCCTTAACGGCATCCTTGAGGAGGAGATTTTTATGGCGCAGCCAGAGGGGTTTGATGATGGTAGTGGCAGAGTGTGGAAGCTGAAGAAGGCCCTCTATGGGCTGAAGCAGGCCCCTAGGCAGTGGTACATGAAGCTGCGCGAAGTGTTGGAGGGGATCGGCTTTACTCCCTCAACGGCCGATCACTCCTTGTTCATGCTTGGCGAGGGGGAGCAGAGGAGCTTTATTGTGGTGTACGTTGACGACATCCTGATATTCTCACCCTCCTCTGACCTTGTGAAGGAGGTGATGCTGAAGCTTCAAGACAAGTTCAAGTGCAAGTCCCTTGGGGACGTGAACTTCTACCTTGGGCTCCACATCGAGCGTGACGTGGAGAAGCGGTGCATGCGGGTGCACCAACGGAAGTACCTGGAGGCCTTGGCTGCCAACTTTGGGCAGAGTGAAGGCCATGTGGCTACTCTCTTTCCCTCTGGGTTCAAGTGTGTGAAGGGACCAGAGGAGGAGAGCGTTGGTGAAGAGGAGAGGCGCCGATTTCACTCGTTGGTGGGCAGCCTCATGTATGCGGCGGTCAACACACGACCGGATGTTGCGTTTGCTACCGGGCAGCTGGCAAGGGTTGTTCAATGCCCTAATGAGGAGCAGGTAGCAGCTGGAATGAGGGTGGCCAAGTATCTTGGCCAAACACCGACCGTTGGGCTGCAATACTCGGCGGCGGCGCAAAGGCGCCAAAAGGGCGCGGATGGAGTTGAACCCGGGCGTTTGTTCCTCACCGCCTACTCGGATGCTTCATTTGCATCAGAACCAGAGGACACGACAAGTGTTGGAGGGTTCATTTGCTGTGTTGGTGGAGGCCCAACTGCGTGGGAGAGCAAGAAGCAGGTGGACCAAGCATTGAGCTCGGTGGAGTCCGAGTACATGGCACTCTTCCGTGCCGTACGGGAGATTGTGTGGCAGCGGCGCTTGTTGGCTGAATTGGGGGAGGAGCAGCAAGGACCTACCCCTCTCTACTGTGACAGCCAGGGAGCCATTGCTCTAGCCAAGAACCCTGTGTTGCACGGCCTGACCAAGCACATGAGGGTGAAGTGGCATTGGACGAGGAGCATGGTGGCCGCGGGTGAAGTTGAGTTGCGCTACGTGAAGACCACGGGGCAGCCGGCTGACATGATGACCAAGAGGCTGGTAGAGCAGCAGCATTGGAAGTGTTGCAAGCTGGTTGGGATGGCTCTGAACTAAGAGGGCAAGATCCTAAGGCCAACAATCCGAGGGGGAGTTTGTTGGTGCAACCCTACGGTTTGCACTCCGCTTGTTGTCCGTGTGCGTGCATGCGTGTGTGCATGGAATGGAATGAGTGCATGAAATAAATATATATTTCATGCTTATAAGAGTGTGTGAATGATGGGTCATGATGTCAAGTGTGTGTGTCAAGTCAATAGCGAATTATCGCTAGTCGCGTGTAACGTGGTCATTTTGTGTGTTCCGCGTGGTTTCTATTTTGTCGTGCGCGGTTTCTATTTTGTCGTTTGTCGAACGTTCGGCGTGTTGCAGGTGTGTGCAGCAGACCCATCAAGAACTCAAGGATGAGTTTGTGATGAAGAACCCGAGCCCTGGTGTCAACATTCAAGTGATCGCGAAGCTCGCCAAAAGGGTACACCTCAAGATATTGAAGATAGTTACATTACTTTGTGTAGTGTAACATTTCACTTGGTGTAGGCCCTAGTGAAGGGTAGTTTCGAGACCCTTCGTGGTTGGGGACAGTGTGGAACTGTTCCACATCACTGTTCCCAACTCGTAACCCTTGCTAACTCTTCCTAAGTTGTGTTCTAAGACTATGTTGCTGCCATAGTGCCATTCGTTCAAACCGATGCTGTGTCGTCAATTCTTGATGAAATCGTGGATCTAAATTGCCTAGTGTAGGCAACGTTAAAGCCGGCGGCCCAAATTGTTCATGCTTTTAAAAGTTGACCAGAGGGAGTTTTTCTGGTGTGGGCTTTGGCGAGAGTTTCCGATTTCGTCTAGGTTCGTTTTTTTCGCGAGACCCAGCCAACCCTCGGTTTTCCCCCTGGTGAGTGAATCTGTCTTCGAAAGTCCCAAATTGCAAGTGCGTGACTTTCAAAAGCTTGGACACTCAACTTCGTCAAGTTTTAAAAACTTGACCCTCGCGGCCCGCAATTTGGGACGCGGGCTTTAAGGCGCTCCAGATCCAAGTTGAATGAAGTCATTTAGAGTTGTGAGCAGATCGCTATGAACGTTTAAAGCCGCTGTGCAGAAATCCGACTGTGCACTCTATCTTTCGTTTTAGGCACATTGAAGCCTACTGTGACTATAACACTCGCTACAAAGGCAGTAATCCTGGTGTTACTAGAAGGTTCCGCGGGTCGCGAAGCGTCCCGAACGGGTCCTTCCCGAATTCGGTAGAAGGCAATTCGGTGGCAACCGAAAAGCCTAGAATTCGGTACACTCAACCTAGTTCGGTGCCTATAACTATAATAATATAGTAAAAGCAATGAGCCTAGGAAATCTAGCAAAAGCAAGCAAAACAAAATAAATCTAAGCCAGATAATGCAAGATAAAGCAGAATCAAGCTAGGAAATCATAGCAAAGCAGTCGTACTCTCACACGTCCCCCCCTCAAAGCTGGGTGGCGTGAGATACACCCTGCTTGACAAGATAGTCCTTGAGAGCACGGCGTGCGCTGCCCATATCAGCTTCTGCAACCCAGCTGTCCTCCGACGGGTCATATCCCTTCCAACGTATCAGGAACTCGAGCGTGTTGCCGCGTCTGCGTCGATGAGCGAGCACTCGTTCCACCTCGTACTCTGGTTCATCCTGTACAAGAACAGGTGTTGGTGGCGGTAGCTGTCGTCCTGTAAATTGTTGGTTGGGGTCCTTGTAGGGCTTCAGCAGCTGAACATGGAAAGCATTGTGAAGCTTCCACGTAGTAGGTAGGCGCAAGCGGAATGTTACTGGTGTCACCTGTGCCACAACGTGAAAAGGACCACAGAAGCGAGGCCGGAGCTTGGATGGTAGATGAGACAGGTTCAAGTTGCGTGTGTCTAGAAGCACCTGATCTCCGACTGCTACTGAGTGATCTCGTCGCTGTTGATCGGCATACTGCTTCAAGGAGTTCTGCATCGTGGTGAGACGTCACTGAGTCTTCTCCCATAGCTGCTGCATGGTGGTGACGAAGTCGTGTGCGGCTTGGACGTGTGCCGGTGTAGTTAGCTGCTGTGGTGTAAGTGGTTCCCGTCCGTAGCACAGGAAGAAAGGAGATTTTCCTGTGGCCGCATGAGACGCGTTGCTGTAAGCGAACTCAAGCGTTGGTAACTGTTGATCCCAGTGGCTGATGTCGTCTTTGCAAGCTGTGCGTAGTAACTGTTCAACAACCTGATTGAGTCGCTCGGTCTGTCCGTCAGTCTGGGGGTGGTATGCTGAAGACATTTCAAGCTTTGTCCCCAATAATCCCATGAGTTCCCTCCAGAACTTACTAGTGAACTTTGGGTCTCTGTCTGAGATGATTGTAGCGGGGATGCCGTGGATGGTGATGATGCGGTCGAAGAAGAGGCGAGCAGTTGCTTCAGCTGTAGCCGTGGCATTTGTCGGGATGAAGTGACCCATTTTAGAGAACTTATCGATCACCACGAGTATAGCGTCATGCCCTCGTGAGGTCGAAGGAAGTCCCGTGATGAAGTCCAGGCTAACGACTTGCCATGGCTGCTCCGGTACGGGTAGAGGCTGAAGTAACCCTGCTTTTTTCTGCTTGCTGCTCTTCATCCGCTGGCACGTGTCGCATGAGGTGACGAACTGCTGCACGTCTGCTGCCATCCGGGGCCAGTAGTAATACTTCGCTATTCCCGCTAACATCTTGTTGCTCCCTCTAGGTAACACCTCCACGCTTTGAAGGCTGTGACTATCGCTAAGGCTTCCTTGTCATGGATGGGGTAGTTCAGTTCTGCTCCGTGTAGCTTCTTACTGAGGTAGGCAATGGGCTGCAAACCGCGTCCGTGATCCTGCATCAGTACTGCTCCGACTGCTTGGTCACTAGCGTCTGCTTCCACCACGTAGTCCTTGTCTGGATCCGGTAGGATGAGAACTGGCGCTGTAGTCAATGCTGTCTGTAGTTGCTCCATGGCTTGCTGTTGAGGAGTATCCCATTTGTAGGGCGTATCCTTTTTCAGTAGGTTGGTCAGTGGCGCTGCTATTTTAGCGTACTGCGGCACGAACCTGTTGTAGTAGTTGGCGAAGCCTAGGAACTGCTGTAACTCCTTCACGTTCTCCAATACTTTCCACTTCTTGACAGCTTCGATTTTCCGCGGGTCCACGTGTACGCCCTCTGCACCTTCTTCAAGGCGAAGTCGCTCTTCGACAGCTTCACGTAGAACTTATTATTCCGCAGGATCTCGAAGACTTTCCGCAGATGCTCCATGTGCTCCTTCATGGTTTTGGAGTAGATTAGTATGTCGTCCAGGTACACTACCACGCACTCGTCCAGCAGGGGCCATAGGATGTGATTCATCTCCGCCTGGAACGTCGCCGGCGCATTGCAGAGTCCGAACGGCATCACTAAGTATTCGTAGGAGCCGTATCTGGTACGGAACGCCGTCTTGTGGATCGAGTTGTCTGCCATCTTGATCTGCCAGTAACCCGACCGTAGGTCCAGCTACGAAAACACCGTCGCACCACGCAGTTGGTCTAGAAGATCGTCTATGCGCGGTATGGGGTATTTGTTCTTGACTGTCTGTTTGTTCAGTGCGCGGTAGTTGATGCACATCCGTAAACTACCGTCTGGCTTTGGAGTGAAGAGAACCGGTGCGCCGTAGGGAGAGGTGGATGGGCGGATAATTTGTCTGTCCAGTAGATACTCTATCTGTTTCTTCATGTCTGTCAGTTCGGTCGGACTCAGTCGGTATGGTGCACGTGTGACGGGTTTCGCACCTGGTTCCTCCACGATCTCGTGCTCATGGGTTCGCGCTGGAGGCACTCCTGCAGGTAGGTCGTCTGGCACGATATCCTTGTACTGCTCCAACACCTCCTTTACTGCTGCAGGTAGCTCCGAGTTCATCTTTTCGTCCTCTGCTGCTGTCATAACCAGTGCTAAGTAACACGTGTTACTCTCGTTCACCGTCCGTTCGAACCATGCCAGTGTCGTTTCAGGAACAGCCCTTGTATCCGTCCAGCTTCGCAGCTCCACACGTTTCCCGTTGTTGTAGATACACGCCTTCCGGTTGACCCAATCTATCTCGGGGTTGAACCGCTTCAGAAAATCACGCCCCAAGATGAAGTCTAATCCCTTGTTGTTCGTGATCGGCAACGTCGACTTCCACCTCAACGCTCCTATCTGCAACTGCAGTGTTGACTCGCAGTGGATGGGAAGCTTCGTACCGTCCACCATGGTTGCTGTAAACTGTGTCTCCTCCGATGCTTCTCCGATTTTCTCCAACGTCCCGTGGTCACACACCGAGTGGGACGCACCACTGTCCACCAGTGCCTGGAGGCGTCGCCCGTTGCAGATCACCTCGTGTACTAGTGGCTGCTGCCGCCCCGAGTAGCTGTAGATGGTGTTGCTTACAGGATCATAAGGTATATCTAATGTATCGTCCCTTGGTCCTGCGCTCGAAGCTGCTGACTCCATATCAGTTTTCAACCTAGCAGGGTTAGAAGGATTTATCCGAGGCTGGAACAGCTTCTCCTGTGCCTGGAACCTTCCCCTAAGCCTTTGCAGCGGTGTGGGCTTTGCCTGTGGGGAACAGGGAGCCTTTGAACAGTGCTGCTGGGAGAGAATATGAACTCCTCGGAACGCTCGACCCTTATCAGCGCTCCGGAGTAGGGTCCCCATATTACCCAGTACCGGTTTAATTTCTGACTCTCCCTTAAAATAGGCTTGAAAACCACGATAAGTAATATTCTTACTTGTCGCGGTGTACGGCTGGAGTTTCCCAGTCGGTGCAGAGTTTTGATTCGCGGAGTCTCCATTTGTCTCGGCGATTTCCACTGGAGCCGGCTGGTCGTGACGTTTGAATTTCGCGCCACCGTATTCTCCTTTTTTCGCCCTCACCGAAGTTGCTACGTTGTCCGTTTTCTGCTTCGGGGGTGCCACACTGCTCTTGTCCCTCAGCTCCGCACGTACTTTCTTCATTTTCCAACATGCCAAGATACGATGTCCTGTAGCGCCGCAAAATTCGCACGTCACATTTTTTGCTAACCGCTTCGTCGCATCGTCCTTGTCGTTCTCCATCGGGTCGGCAGTCGTGGGTGGTGCCAATCGCTCCGTGCCACTATTTGGCTGGTTGCGTCGTGTTCCGTAGTAGCTACTGTTCAACGCGTCGAACTGTCCAATCAGTGCTGCCCGAAACTGCGCCCACGTCTCTTCGCCTTGGAAAAATCTATTGCTAATCCACTCTAGAGCTGGGCCTCGTAACAGTGTTGCTGCGAGCCGTATGCGCAATGCGTCTTGGTTGAGGGTCGTGCATCCAACGGCTTCGAAAAAATTTTCTAGTACAGCTACAAATCGACGGACGTCGCTTCCTTTCGCTCTAGGATCGAACGTGTCTGATCGCCTCGGCTTTTCTGCTTTGAGATTAAATGTAGCTGCTGCCGTTGTCGCAGCCGTCGCTTCTACTGCTGCTGCGGCTACCGATTGGTTCGCAAGGAGTTTTTCGAGTCGTGGGAGCGCCGCAAATATCTGCTTATGCTCGGCACGTAACTCTGCGATTTTTTCTATAAAGAAATCTCTATTTTCCTCCCTTTGGCGATTTACAGAAAGATGCGCGATGAAAATAATTGATTTATGGGTGCTGGTCGACTTACTGCGAGTCGAATCGACTGTAGAATCGACGAGCTCGAATTCTGTAGGTCGCGTAAATCTCTCTTAATTGAAATTCGCGTTCGATCTCGGCCGTTGAGGAGATACTCGATCCGACAATCCAAATTCCAACTTTTTTGGGCGAAATTCTCTGGGCCGTTGAGATGAAACTCGATCGACGGTCGAAACTTCAACCTTTTCACCAGTAAATCTGAGGGGTGTTCGAAAACCGAATCGAGGGGGACTTAGAAAAAATCGCGCGGAACTGGTTTTACATACCCGTATCGGCGCCTTCGTCGTCGCCCCCGCGGTTTTTAAAGGCCGGAACTAAATGGTTGAAGGCCTAGCGTGTAAACAGGCTCTGATACCAAGTGTGAAGATCTGGTTCAGGAAAGATAATTCTATTGAATGATTCACCTGGGTACAAGGCGAGGCTATATATAGGCTCGCCACAAAGGCAGTAACCCTGGTGTTACTAGAAGGTTCCGCGGGTCGCGAAGCGTCCCGAACGGGTCCTTCCCGAATTCGGTAGAAGGCAATTCGGTGGCAACCGAAAAGCCTAGAATTCGGTGCACTCAACCTAGTTCGGTGCCTATAACTATAATAATATAGTAATAGCAACGAGCCTAGGAAATCTAGCAAAAACAAGTAAAACAAAATAAAGCTAAGCTAGATAATGCAGAATAAAGCAGAATCAAGCTAGGAAATCATAGCAAAGCCGTCGTACTCTCACATCGCTGACCCCGTGGTTGAGGGCCGGTACAGCTTCCTGGCCAGCCTCGTACAGGCCCACTCCCTCCTCTGTCCCCTCCCGGGCCCAGCAGGGGCCTACCTGACAGCAGCACTAAACAGCCCCGAAGCAGCAGATCCGAACCCCAACGAGCTGCAGAGATGGATCAATGACTGCAGAGACATCCTAACACAGGAAGCAAGGGACCTAATCACTTCCGAACTAGCCAAACCCGCAGGCCAGCTACAACACCGCCTCGCACTGATAGACCAAGGGGCCGTAGTGTCGCGCAGATCACTGCATCTAGACAAATGGAGCTGAACCCCCTGGCAGGCCATACGCAGCGCCTAATCTCCCTCACGGGCTATGGGGCAGGAGACTGGCTCTTCCCCATCCCCTACATGCCCGCCCTTCAGCTATGCCCCGAACACTTCACCTTCGCCCTCCAGTTCCGGCTCGGCCTGTCCCTGTCCGTGCCCAAGTGCTGTGACTGTGACAAACGAGTAGCTATCCTCAACAAGGGACTGTCAAACCACCTGCTGCAGTGCGGTACAAGCCACGGTCGGACCAACACCCACAACGAGCTCCGCGACGAGTGTATCCGCGTGGCGCAGGAAGCCGGGTTTGCGGTGCACAAGGAGTGCACTGCCTTCAGCCTGGTAGATAACAAGAAGGCAGATTTGGCCTTCCGGGACCGGAGCTCAAGGGCGGTATGGCTAGCGGATGTAACGATCAACGACCCTATCAGCAAACGTGATGAGAAAGCAAGGAAGGGGAGGGGCTGGGCAGCACGGGAGCAGGCAGATAAGAAAATAGGGCTCTACCATGGCAGGGCAGAGTTCGCGGGGTTTTTCCCCTTGGCAGTGGAAACCTACGGCTGCCCTTGTGATGAAGAACCGACCTTCCTCAAACTCCTTGCTGACACGGCAGCTAGGAAGCTCTTTAATGCGGACCTCTCTACCTACCAGGTCGCTAAGATGCTTCACCAGTTCCGTCAGCGTTGGTTGGTTGCCCTGCAGAGGGCACAGGCGGTTAGCTTCCTCATGAAGAACGTCCAGGGCAAGGAAGACATTCAGCCAAGGCAGGAGAACCACGATTGCCTCGAAACTAACAGCACACTACTGGCAGCGGTAGTCGGTACTCCTCCAGCGCTGCCAAGCGACCCTGCTCGCTAGTCGAACAGGGCGATAGAGGCGGCATTCCCAGAGGGCCCGGCAGACCCATGCGAGCCCCGGGTGGGGGACTTGTGGCATGTCCTGGAGGAACCCTTGTTCCAGGATTGGTGCTAGGGGGAGTAGGGACCCCCCGGGGCTAGGAGGAGGTGAACCAGGAGGGCTGAACGGGGGGGATAGGGGGAGGGCTGTAGTGGGTGCGCGTAGGTGTTCCAAGCATGCATGATGAATAGGGAGTAGGCTAGCTTATGTTCATCCCTACACAGGTTGCCTGCAGCTCCATGCATGCTTAGGAATGTAGCAATGCTAGAACATGCCCCTGCTTGTACCTATGTTCACTTCAATGAAGGACCGCTTGAGAGGAGAGGAGAGGCGACAGCTGGTTGCTCATACCCGCCATCCCCAAACCCTCCCCCCTACTCCTGTACGAGCAACAGAAAAGGGGGAAGGTGGGCGGCGGCGTAGCGGTGTGGCGCAGCAGCGCGTAGAGTGGCGTCAACCACCCATGCCTCCCCCCCACCCCCCCCACCTCCTCCCACAGCGGCGCGACGGGAACCAGGGCGCCCGCGTCAACGTGAATCCGGGCGCCCGCGGCGATGGGAAGCGGGGCGCCCGCGGCGACGGGAAGCAGGGCGCCCGCGGCAACGGGAGGCAGGGCGCTCGTGGCAACCCGAAGCAGGGCGCTCGCAGTGACAGGAAGCGGAGCGCCCGCTGTGACGGGAGGCAGGGCTGAGGGGCGACGGGAAGCGGAGCGCCGTACGGGGCTCGCCTTCGCGGCCGTCACGGCCATCAGGCTGAGCGCCTTGACGAGCGCCGAGACGGGCACAACGGGGAGCACCATGGCCAACGGTGGGCTCATTAAAAAAAGAAAGTTATCCGCAGGAACGAACGACTTCGATAGCATGTTCAAGAGGCTCTTAACTCACATCTTACAGGCCTAGGGTTTGGCTAAGAAGGGTGAATATTCAGAGAATGGTTTGGTTAAAGAGGTTCAATAATAAGAAATGGTACAAAGTTATAGGCAAGCAACAAGTGGTGCACCACCAACAAGATGGCAATATAATTACATTGTTTAAACCACAAGCAGTTACAATTTGACAAGTAGTTCACATGACATTACCATACTCATTACAAAACTGCCAGAATAAAACTATATATTATATTATGTACGGTAACTGCATGTAGGATTCATCCTGGTGTAGTTATGTTATGACTGAGCGAACGAAGATTGCACTATTGGAGCAAACAGTATATCAAGTGAAAGAATGAGCGAGTGTGACTAGCGTGGTAACGCGCGAAAATGGGGTGTGCTACGGGCCTTCCACTGAGGTTAAGAATTATCGAGGCGGAGGTCCGGAGCGCGGGTTACCAACCGAGCCGTAATGTTGGGCTGCGATGTGAACAGCGGCGGAAACAGTGGTGGAGATGAGTGTCGCATGTGATAACGGTGCACTGTTGGCGGTAACAGTTGTGCACACAATAAGCAAGGGCGCGAAGCAAAGGAATTTTCCTTACACTACCCCCCTCCCCAAGGAGGTCCCCTTACGAGAGTGAGTATACTTCCCGGAAGTTGCGGCCGCACAGATACTCAGTTAGGACGGGGTGGTTCTCGGTTTTTTCCAGGGGCACCCAATTGACTTTTGTGGGTGTACGATCTTTCCAGCGAGCTCCACGCGGGTCTTGAACTTGGTGGCTCAGTATTTTGTCGAGCGAAATGGCGGGTTTTGTCAGCGGTCGTGTCATGCTAGAACGGCGGCAGCGTGGCAGTTGACTTGTTGACGGGACATAAGGGCGGAGGAGGCTGACGTGGAATGAGGGACTGACGTACGAGTCAGCGGGTAGGAGGAGGTTGGCGGTGATAGGGGTGATCATGTGACTGATACAAAATGGCCAGCAATATCGTAACTTTGGAGTAACGGGCAGGGGAAGGTTTGAGTGTTGATTAAAAACGAGATCACAGGGCTGGTAAGTAACCGGTCGGCGGTGGCGATCGGCGTTGCGCTTAGCGATGATAATCGATTTTTGCTGCTCGGGTTCGGGCGGCCTATAAGATTCCGCAAACTGTTGCGTGCGTGGGTCTAGGTTATCGGGATTTGGTGTCATGGGTATTGTTGGGTTTTGTCCGTGATTGAGGTAGAAAGGTGACTCCTACATCATAGCTAACGTGGAGTTGTACGCGAACTCAAGTGGCAGCTGCTGCTCCCAAGTTGCCGGATCATCGCACGTGGCTCGGATTAACTGCTCCATGGTCTGGCTGGTCCGTTCGATCTGACCGTCGGTTTCGGGGTGGTACGATAAACTGAACAAGTTGCTGGTGAATTTTGTGTTGCAGCCACTGATGATTGCTGCGAGTATCTCGTATAGTCGAACGACAGTGGCGATGAAGAGGCGGGCTGTTTATTCAGCTGAAATCGCCTTCTTGCAGGATGCCAAATGGGTCAATTTTGTTAACCGGTCGACGACAACGAGGATCGCATCGTTCCCAAATGGTTGAGCCGGTAACCCCGTGACGAAGTCCATCGTCACCTGCTGCCAAGCACGCTCTGTGGCTGGTATTGGCTGTAACTGCCCTGTCGGTCGCTGTCGTGATTATTTCATGAGCTGGCAGGTGGGACGCGACGCCACGTGTCGTTGTACGTCGGTCAACATCTTGGGCCAGTAATAATACTTCTGCAGCTGCTGTCGTGTTACCTCGACCCCGAAATGTCCTAAGGTTACTCCGTAGTGTGCCTCCTACAACAATATTTTCCGCAGCAAGGTGTAACTAAGTACCCAGATGCCATTGGTACCGGATTTACGTAATAACCCCCATTTGCTGCTACAAACTGCGGAAAATCCTCACAAGGGCCAGGTTTTCGGCAGTAGCAAAGACCAATTCGTCGACGTACACAAGTTTGTAGAACGGCGGCAGAGCAGGGTCGGTGCATAGAAACAATGACGGGTCAGCAGTCGAAGGAGCAAACCTAAGAGCCGCAGGTCGACACGCAGGTCGACACGCCGATTTCAGCACGCCGGTCAACAGGTCTGATCGACCTGCACGAGGCCACTGCCACGCCGCTGACAACGGGGAGCCGGCGACCGATTTGACCTGGTGGTTGACGAGGGGAGAGGCGCCGACCTTGGTAGGCTCCAGCGTTGACCTGGGAAGGCACAGGAGGGCGCCAGGCTGAAGGGCGCCGAGCTGGAGGGCGCCGAGCAGGAGGGCGCCTAGTTCAGGTGGTCGACCTGGCAAGGTCAACCTAGGAGGCGCCGACCTGGTGACACCGACTTGGAGGGCGCCGACTTTGTGAAGTCGGCTAGCGGACGTCGACCTGGATGGTCGATGGACACGTACCGCAGTTGGTCGACGCCGGGCACACAATTCGACGCCGACTTGGTGGTTGCCCGGTCGACCAGGTTACCCAGGCGACGGGGATCAGCGAAGGTGCACGATCGTCGCTCAGGTGGTTCTTGCGAAGTCGACCTCGGTGTGGTATCCCGACGTGGAGGATTAGGTGCAGTCGCGGGCACATGGTCACCTTGGCGTCTGCACTGTGAACATGCCAAGGCACAGCACGCCAACCAGCTGCGAGCACCTGTGAAGCACGTGCATTTCTGTCCTACGAATGCAACGTTGTGCAGCCGCCTTTCTGCAGCGTTGGCACGCTGTTGACTTGCAGCGTTGGCAGGTCGCTGCACTGCCAGAGCGCGGTCGACCTTGTCGTGCTGGAACGCGGTCGACCGTGCTATGCTGGCAGTCGATCGGCATGCTTGCTTGCATCTGATATAGTCCATTGTCGCTTTGCTTGCTCAATCATTGTTGTCAATCTTTGCTAGTGGAAATCTTGCCAAAATTTCCGTGTGAATGAGCAAGTAGAGAAAGCACAAGCAAAAAACTAAGGAACGCAGAGATCACTGTCACAACCGTGCCTCCCATGTAGGCAAGCTTCCGTTGTAGTAGTTATCTCGTCACGATCCCATTATGCTGCGGAGAGGCCGGAAGCGTGAACCACTGGGTGATGCCCTCTTGACGACAGAAGTCCTTAAAGAGACCGGAGGCAAACTCGCCACCACGGTCGGAGTGCAGACAAAGCACCGAGAGGTTCTGCTGGAACCTTGCGCTCAGTTGGCAATGAGCAGCGCGGATCCAAGGGATCCAAACAACATGGACGTCCCCCTTATGCTCCACGGGAAACATCGTGGTGTGACGCGTGAAGTCGTCAACGACCAGTACAAATAGCGCTCCCGGCACAGCCCAAAGACGAGCGGGCCCCACATGCCCATGTGCAGCATCTTCAGAGGAGAAGTGGTTGGAGGAAACGAGGAGGATTGAGAAGAAGCGTGCTGCCATCCCTCAACGCAGGGAGTGCCTCGGCGGTGCAAGAGATGGCGGGAGCGGAGGCAGGGACTGCGGAAGCCCAGAGACAAGAAGATGCGAATGCATGCGTCGGAGGCGCTGTAGGGAGGGGTGACCAAGACGGTGGTGCCAAAGGAGGGATGATTGCGTGACCTGACGCAGCCACCTGAGCAGACTCAGTGTGCAGTTTGTACAGTCCAGACCCAGTCCTCTGTGAGAACGTGGCAATGTGGTCTCCAGTCTCTGTGTCCGTACTGATCGCCACACGCTCAGAGTGGTGGTGGAGACCATCATATATTGGAGGCGAGCTATACTCATCAAGTTCGTTACGAACGAGGGAAGGTGGAAACCTGTGAAGGATTCAGAAGGGTTGCCGGACACGGGAAAACAGTGGAGCCACGTGCACCGACAGGGCGAGAGGAGGGGTCGGCCAGGGTGACTGGGACAGGTGCCGGGAGCGGTGTGACTATAGTGAACTCGCGGAAGAAACACCGAGACGCGACAGAGTCTAGCGTGAAGGTGAGTAAAGCCTCTGCAGTAACTGCACCTGTGCTAGTGGTCTCACAAGAACCTACACTAGCATCCTCTACACAAACTGACCTAGGCACACGTGAATAATAGTAACCCTCACTAGCACCAGCAGCATACATGGCATGCATGCCCGCAAAGATCTCATCCCAATCAAGAGAAAATACATCTACACCCTTCCTGAGCAATCCTAACCACCCCAGGACAATGGCCTACTCACGAAACTCTGCTTGGAAAGCGTCCTCGAGGCGGTAGAAACAGCGAGCTTTGGTGTGCCCCAGCCTGCCGCAGATGTCGCCAGTGCGGGGACCCGTACGGCGGACGTACTGGTAATGACCACCACCACCACCAAAGGAGCTACAGTAAGCAACCCACTCACGAAGCTGCTGTGGCGAGAGAGTCTCCTGCCGACGTGGCTGCTGCTACTGTCCACCCCCATACCATCGCCTCCACCAGCTGCCCCATCAGACGCAGCTCCCTAGGTGGCCTTACTCGGGCCTCCACCCCCGCCAGCTCCACATGGACCGCCACCTGAGCCCCCTCCTCCACCCTGCCACCCCCACTGCCTCCACCACCCCGCCACCTCCATCACCACCATTGCCATCTCCGCCACCCCCGCCACCGCCACCTCCACCACCCCCCCCCCCCCCCCCTCTCCACCGTCACCGCTACCGCCACCTCCACCAACCCCATCGCCCCCACCCCTAGTACACACACCCCTGCTGCGGCACCTCCCGCTAGGAGCAGGCGCAGCACCGACCTCCTCAGCACAAAGGAAGTCAACAGCAGCACCAGAGGCAACAGATGGCACAAGAAGGGAGGGGGAGCACCCCTCAAAGAAGGAGGGGTTGGGAGTACCACGGGAGGCAGCTACAGCACGGGCACTGGTTTCGGCCTCGAGGAGACGGGTCTCAAACGAAGCAAGGGTGAGCTCAGTGGGGTCTAGAGAGAGGAAGCGGTCTTGAACTGCGCGAAGAGAGTGAGGAAGGCAAGTTCTGTGGAAATAGAGAGTGAGATACACGAGGGGGCTGGTTCTCAGCTAAAATCTCTGGCTTTAGAGCAGCACGGTAGCGCGTCTCAAGGGAGTGCATGTGAGTCATGACATAGTGGCGAAGTTAGACAGCTCAGGGAAGAGAAAAAACAGCGCAAAACGGACTAAGGTGGCAGAAGTGAGGGAGGAGTAGCGCTTAACTATAGTGTCATAGAGCGTTTTGGCCGTTTTCAGCTGGCAATTTGGGACCTCTGGTCTGGCGGGAGGTGAGCGCGGTCTGCAAGCTGGGAAGTGGCGTCACGTGCTAATCACTGTGTGCAGGCAACGCTGCCAGTCCTATACTGTTGTTGTACGTCCACTGGCACAGTAGGGGCAGGTGCATCTGGAGTGGACGGGGCCTTTAGGGATCCCGATGTGTGCTAAAAAGGTGAGACGTCGTATTTGGTGACACTATGCATGTACAGTTGTAAATTCTCTAGCCAGGACTCGTACTCCACAGGGCGCCCCTCTACGTCAAACAAAAGAACAGTAATAGTCACCATGACAAGAACCAGCTCATGTGGCACCGCGAAGCACAAGGCGACGGTACTAGGTGAGCAGCACGTTGTGGCATAGCTACATGCAGCGCGGCTCGGTAACGGGCGGCAGCTGGCAGCGCAAGCGCGAGAGCGAGCCAATAGCGGCCGCACGGGCTGTAGCGTGCGGTGCACGGGCGGTAGGGGGCAACAGTGAGCGACGCGCACGCGACAGCGGGCGGGGCACGCGCGCCAGTGGGCGGCGTGCGGGCGGCAGCGGGAGGCGCACTGGCGGTATTGGGCAGTGCGCGGGCTGCAGTGGGCGGCGCATGAGCAGAAGCGGGCAGTGTACTTGCGGTTGCAGGCGGTGCGTGTGCAGCATTGGGCGGCGGGCGGGTGGTGCACGGGCGGCAGCGGGCGGCGAACGGGCGGGCTGCGCGGGCAGAAGGTGGCGAAACAGGGGTTGAAGCAGCGGCGGGCTTTATGGCAGCGGATGGCGCAGCAGCCCGCGGCGCAGCTGTTCGCAATGCAGTAGCAGTGGCACAGCAGCAGCTGCACAGGCAGTGGGCGGCGTAGTAGCAGGTGATGTAGCAGCAGGCGGCATCGCGGCAGGCTGTGCTGGCCGCACGCAGCGTAGCAGCGGGCAGCACGGCAACGAACTGCACAGGTCGTGGGAGGCGCATCAGCGAGCGGTGCGAGCAGAAGGCGGCGCAGCTGTGGCTGCGCGGAGTATGGGCGGGCGGCGCAGCAGAGGGCGGCGCGTCGACGGGCTGCACGGGCAGCAGGCGGCGCAATCGTGGGTGCCGCAAGCAGCAGGCAGCGCAGCAGTGGCCGACGCAGCGGCGGGCTGCACGTGTAGCAGGCGGCGCAGTTGCGGGCGACGCGGGCAGCGGGTGGCGCGAGAAGCAAATGGCGTGATTAGTAGTGCTTCAGATTGGTTTTGGCCCACCCTGGGTGATTAGGGTTCGAGGAGTAGTCAACCCTGATGGCTAGTGTAAATTTTCTGTTTCCCTGTTTTGTGAAGCGTATTTTTTTTGTTACACTGAATCAGTCAGTCTAAAAATGGCTCTATTCTGATTTTAGCAGCATCAATTTCGACATACTATGATTTCAACCTACATCACTAGTACAATTAACAAGCGTTTAGCTAAAGCTACACATGGCCTACTACCAGGCTACCAGACCTACCAGCACCATTCCCTACTCAGTCTCCAGTAACAGGGTCAGATCCCTCATTGTCGCCATCGACAAAAAGAGCCTCTCCTGGGTTAGTGCCAATGAAGTCCTTAGTTGACTGCCGCAGCTTCTCTCCCCTGAAGATAGACACCACCTCGTACCAGTCCACCTCGTATTGGAGCAGTGAGCATCTCATAAAATGCTCCAGGGTCGTGTCAGAGAGGGAGCCACGCTCCCACGTCTTGATCAGATTCTGCTTGCTGAATCCCCTCTCGCACTCGACCGTGCTCAGTGGGAGCACGGCAGCTGCCTGCCACATCCTCATCAGGTTGGGGAATGAGTGCTGCCATGCATCGTCCCGAAGCATGTTCCCCAGTGCCTGGTGGAAGTCCTCGTCGCTGTGTTGTGAAAACATGGTGGACGTGAACATCCACAGCTCGCTCTGAGCTCTCGTGTAGTCAAAACCTGACGAAAGGGAATGGGAAATAAGGAGGGTATACTTGCAGCAGGCGGGAGGGAGGGGGATTTTTAAACCAAACAATAAACAAGACGTAGAGTTGACAAGACAAAGATACGATACATCAAAGCGTCTGCGGGCGGATCATCAACGCACAACTACCTACACAATCCTAACGCATACATACCCGGCTGCTTGTTGTTGAACAACTTGTGCAGTTGAGCCAGCCACTTTTTGAAGCTCTCCAGGCGCTTTGCATCGTCTGAGACGTATGATGCCGAGCGAAACGGCTTCGACCCCTCCAGATGCTCCAGGTCCCTCATGCGCCACTCCAGCTCCTTATCGATTTCACGCACGAACTTCAACGAAAGCTCGTAACACGTTGTAACTTCGCCATCCGTCTCGTGCCCTTTGATTCGCCTCTCGTGCAGCTCGTACTTGAAGGTCACGGGGTTGACATCACTGTCCACGCCCTCAGCCTTCACCTCCCGCTTGTCCATCTTCTGGTGGCGCTGAATGAATTTGTTGAGGTTCATCTTCTTCCCGCCGCCGAAGTGATGAGTCGGAGAACCGTTGAAATATCGGTTCTTCAAGCGCCATCGTGTCTGCAGCACGAGGTGCGCCACCAGGGTGATGTTGATCTGGAGAGTCAAAACAAGTGAATGGGTAAGCGTCAGGTAACAATCAAACACGAAGGGGTACGAAATATGTTAACGAAACATACTTGCCGTCGTTGGAACCGCTGATTCAGATGATTCAGCTCCCACGGCACATCAGCAAGCAGACGAAGCATCCAGTGGAACTTGAAAGAAGTCACAATCTCGTACAGATCAGCGCTATACTCGTGCAGCACCACAATGACCGCAGGAAGGATTTCGAGGAGGCGTCTAACGGCCTCACCGCGTGAAAGCCAGCGAACTTCATAAATCCCTTGCGCCTCGAGGTTGGTCTTACAAAACACCTGTTGGATGTTCTGAAACTTGTCGTACTTCACGTTGGAACGTCCGATGATGTCAGCAAAGCCACGGACGACACTGTCCACCATGAAGAGCTTTGGAACTGCTTCAGCAGCAGTTTTTGCTGCTAAAGCCTCACTGCAAATGTAAAAAAGCAAGCACCATGAGAACGAATTTTGATAAAACAAACCAAGTATAGAGGCGAAATACTGGGAAAAAACGAACCGATGTGCGAAGTAGTGCGTTGATGCAAGGTGAGGGATCCGCATGCGCAGACGGGCGACAACCCCGTTGTGCTTCCCCATCATCACACTCGCACCGTCCGTTGATACGGACGAGATCTTTTGAAGATCCACTCCTATCCTTGTCAAGTACCGCACCACAGCAGAAGTCAGAGACGCGGCATCAGCACGATCTACAGTTATCAGCGTCAAAAACTCGTTCACCACTGCGGTCCCGTGGAAAAAAGTGGCGTAGAGTATGAGGTGTTTCCCATTGACGCGGTCACTGCTCTTGTCGAGGGAAAGTCCAGTCCACGGCGACTCCAGAGATGCAACCGCTGCACTTCCTGCACGTACGTTGAGATAGACCTGAGGTTCTCTCTGAAGCCGTACCTGCATACCACATGAACAACAGACAACAGTCAGCACACGCTAAGAAAACCTAGCAACCACACGTCTAAATAACATGCACTTACTCTGTGTAGTAGGCGCCATAGCCGCCACCGTTGTGGAGGTCAGGAAGACCTTCCTTAGCCAAGAACCAGCAGAGCAGGATGAACATCGCAATTGGGGCATCGCTTTGCAGACGAACAGAGCGATGTGCAGAACGCGAATGATGTGCCTCGTCCACGCGTCGGTTGCCTGCCAGCGGGTGATGCTCGCTTGTTTCGCCTTGTCCGCTTGGTTCTTCACCGCGTTCTTGTGGGCTCTCGTCGTGGAATGGGCCTGGACACTACCAATCTGGAGGTCGCGCCCACCCTCGCCTTTTGCACCGCAGCTAGTGTGAGCGGTGGGGTCTCCATGCTGCACGCAGGTGTCACACTTCAACTTGGCAACTCCGTTAGGCAACCTAACAAGACGTAACCACTTAAATTTTCCACGCCACTTCGTCTCATAACGATGCTTGATAGTGTCGTACATAACATCACCGGTGGTTTTTGGCGGAGCCTCAGCTTCAGAATCTGCATCACGTTGTGGAGAGGCTTCCTGTTGTTCAGGATCCGTCACTTTGAGAGCTTACGACGAACTCATTACTCAACTAAACGCAAATCCGCTCGGTAGGATTGTGCGCCTTAGGCTTAGCTACCATCTCCAAGTTGAATCAGTTGTTAAGATGGTCTATAGAGTGAGAACCAAGTAAAAACGTCCAGCAGCCGCATGACTAGAATGATGGAGGAAGTACAAGCATTAGGCATAGAAAGTTGGAGTTGGGAACCTTCTGTCAAAATGAGAAGTGTGTGAACTATGAAAAGTTGGAGTACAAGTAGCAAACCCTAGTTTTGTGTACCCCCTAAAGGCTAACCCACTATAGCCTACACAACAACAACACATATAGTGTTTGACACACCCCCATAGGCAAAGTGGGGGAGAGCAAGGGGTCACAAGACCAGTCAGGAAAGGCAAGCAAGCTCAGGGTGGATCACAACGTCACCACACATTCCGAGCACAAGCAAAGGGCCACATGGCCAGATCACATGCAGAAGTATATATGTAGTACAAACAGCAAGGGTGATCTCAGCCTAGCAGAACAAACAGGCAGGAGTATATAGAGATCACAGTACAGGCAAAGCCTACAACAAGTGAGGAAAAGTGGGCACCAGCCCCAGCAAAGTACAGAAGCGCTGATGATCACCAGGCTGAAGTGCCTTGGTGAATATATCAGCGGTGTTGGCCTGAGAGGCCACGTAACGCAGATGAAGCTGACCACGCTGCTGCAGCTCTCGAGCAAGGAAGTAATGGAGAGCGATGTGCTTCATTCTGTGCTCCAGTCTGTGCTCCTCACACAAGGCAATGGCAGCCTTGTTGTCGACGTACAGCACTGGAGGAGAACTAGGCCTCTCTCCAAGGTCGGTCAGCAGGTAGGTGAGCCAGCGTAACTCCTGTGCAGCCATGGCTGTGGCGTAGATCTCAGCCTCACAACTGGAGCTGAGAACTGAAGACGAACGCGTAGAGCGCCACGAAACTGAACCAGAACCAAGGCTGAAGGTGTAACCCTGTGACGACCGCTGAGTAGCCTGGTCGTCAACCCAAGAAGCGTCTGAGTGCCCAGTGAGAACAACTGAGCTCCCTCCTCCAAGCACGAGCCCCATGCCCGATGTACTGCACAAGTAGCGCAATACCCTCTTTGCAGCATCCCAGTGCACCTTTCGGTGCCTGCCAGGAGCTACGTAGCGGGCCAGAAGGCCAAGAGGGTGTGCTAGGTCAGGACGAGTGCAAGTCATCAGGTACATGAGGCAACCAACTAGCTCTGGGTAAGGACCACTCGACTCTACGGACTCATCCGAAGGCAGAGCTGAGAGCAAGTGACCTACAGCCAGAGGAGTGGCCTGTGCTGAGGACCAGGTGAAGCCGAAGCGCTGAAGGACCTGCTGCACCATGTGTGACTGAGTCAGGGTAATGGTGCGGCGTGCTCTGTCCCGGGTGATCTGCAAGCCAAGGTAGCTGCGCAGTTCACCCAGGTCTGTGCACGTGTGTCTCTTCTGCAGCTCCGACTTCACGTGGGCGAGAGACTCAGTGTCAGCAGTGGCAAAGACCAAGTCGTCGACGTACACGAGGATGTAGAACGGCGGCAGCGAAGTGTCGGTGCGCAGAAACAGCGACGGGTCAGCAGTAGAAGGAGAGAACCCAAGTGCCGCAAGAGTAGTCCTCAGTGTGTCGTGCCACTCACGTGGCGCCTGGTGGAGACCGTAGACCGGCCGCCGGAGGCTCCACTGGGTACCAGGAGGAAACGACCCAGTGAAGCCAAGAGGGCGGCGCAGCCAGATCTCCTCGTGCAGACTGTCCTGCAAGAAAGCTGTGCTGAAGTCAAGAGAGTGAAGCTCGTAGTCACGCTGAGCAGCAACGTGCAGTAGTACCCGCAGAGTGGTCATCTTCGGGGTGGGGGAGAAGGTCTGAAAGAAGTCTACTCCCTCTCGCTGACTGAAGCCTCGAGCAACATAACGAGCCTTGAAGACAGGCGAAGAACCCGGCGGCCGCTTCACCCTGAAAATCCACATGCCACTGACGATGTTCGCCCCAGGTGGGGGAACCTCGTCGACGTAGGTGCCTGTGGACTTCCAGGAAGCCATCTCTGCGTCCATGGCTGACTGCCACTGTGAGGAGTAGGGACCCTCGATCGCCTCAGCGTACGATCGAGGAGTCGGGATGTCTGGTGCATCCGGGTCTCCCTCAGGGGCAATCAGCATGGACACGAGATGGGGCGCAGCGGCTGCAAGACACTCAAGGTCCTCCTGTCTGTCCTCAAGGACGTCCGTGCTAAGAGCACACTCACCCCCGACGGACGGAGGACAGACAGACTCAGACTCAGCAACAAGACTGGCAGCGTAGTCTAGACGACAGCGAGCAGCAAAGTCGACAAGCTCAGCAACTAGGGCAGACGCAGCAGCCGACTCAAAAGAAGGGTCAGTGACAGCAGTGGCCAGGAGACGCGTGACAGTAGGACTGGCAGCACGAACGGAGTCAGACTCCGGGTCAGCAAGGGTAGGAAGAGAGGACGGAGGAGGAGACGGCAGAGGGACACGCTGTGGAGCAGTGGAGGGACGCAGTGACATCCGGTGTGTGCCAGGGACAGGTGGCGGACGCTCACGTGGTACACGGCGACTAGCGCAAGCAGTACGAAACGGTGACACAGGACGGGACACAGGTGACACAGGACGAGACTCAGGCTCACGACGCTCGGTAAGCCCGCCTGTCGGACCAGTGTAGGGAGAAGGACCAGGAAGCGGCGAGGCAGGCGGTAGCCGTGACTGCGACTGGAAAGGCGGAGGACACTCTACGGAGGGAGGAGGACTAGGAGGAGGCGGCTGACCAAGAACCTGCTGAAGGAGCGGAACGAAGTACGGCCGCGGCCGTGAAGTGCCCCCAGCAGCAGCAGAGACAGCACCAGAACCTCCAGCAGCTCCAGCAGAACCTCCATCAGCTCCAGCAGCACCTCCAGCACCTCCAGCAGTACCTCCAGCAGCTCCAGTACCTCCAGCAGCTCCAGCAGCACCTCCAGCAGCTCCAGCAGTACCTCCAGCAGCTCCAGTACCTCCAGCAGCACCAGCAGCACCTCCAGTAGCTCCAGGACCTCCAGCAGCTCCAACACCTCCAGCAGCACCAGCAGCACCAGCAGCACCAGCAGGAGCTCCAGGACCTCCAACAGCAGTAGGGTCTCCAGCGGGCTGCACCTCAACACCGGGAGCTCCACTCCGGAGGCTGCAGCGCCGAGCGTACCACTGAGGGGAGGGAGGCTCCGGCTGCGACACGGCACCCGCAGGACCACTAGTCCCAACTCCAGTAGACCCCCCAGCTCCAGTAGCCCCACGACGGAGGCTGTAACGCTGGGAGTACCACTCACGCAGCTGCTGTGAAGAAGGAGCGCCAGCAGGCGCAATACGGTCAGTCTCAAAGCCCCCAGCCTCAGCACCTCTAGGCGCAACACCCCCAGTCGCAGTACCTCCAGGCTCAGCACCCGCAGTCTCCGCACCCCCAGTCGCAGTACCTCCAGGCTCAGCACCCGCAGTCTCTGCACCCCCAGTCTCAGCACCCCCAGTCTCAGCACCCTCAGTCTCAGCACCCCCAGGCTCAGCGCCCCCAGAACCAGCACCCCCAGGCTCAGCGCCCCCAGACCCAGCACCTCGCACAGGACCAGAGTCAACAGCTACCTCGACAGGCTCGACCGGGTCTACCTGGGAAACACCTGAGGGAGCAGGACCCTGGGGAGGGAGGGGGTATACCGAAGCAGCACCTGGCGTGAGGAAGAGCGGCGGAGGGGGGAGCGGGGCAGTGCGGTAGGGGAAGAGACGGTAAAAGGGTACCGACTCGTCAAAGGTGACGTCCTGAGAGGCGAAGACCCGGCGCGAGGTGGGGTGGTAAAACTGCCAGCCAGGCGCGTCAGGGACAAAGCCAAGGAAGACACAGGGAACGGCACGGGAGGAGAGCTTGTCCGCGGACGTATCGCGGACAAAGGCTCGACATCCCCAGACTCGGAACACCGACGTATCGCCAACCTCCCTCGTCCAACGCAGGGTAGGCGAGGTCTCCGGAACAGAGACACGGGGCCAGAGGTTGAGCTGATGCGCGGCGTACTGCACTGCAAACGGCCACAGGAAATGGGGGGCAGCTGCATGGATCATGGAGGTACGAGCGACCTCCATGACAAGACCAATGCGGCGCTCAGCAATCCCATTCTGCTGTGGAGAGGCCGGGAGCGTGAACGACTGGGTGATGCCGTGCTCTGCACAGTAGGCTGCCAAGAGGTCAGAGGAAAACTCGCCACCTCTGTCAGAGTGCAGACGCAGGACTGGAAAGTCCGACTGGAACCGCTGGCGGAGCTGGAGACGAGCAGCGCGGATCCAGGGGATCAAGACATCAGGGACCTCACCCTTGGTACGCAAGGGGAAGACCGTGGTGTAGCGCGTGTAGTCGTCGACGACCAGCAGAAAGTACCGCTTGTGGCCCTGTCCCCGGACGCGGGCGGGGCCCCACACGTCCAGGTGGAGATTTTGCAGGGGAGCCTCTGTGGGAGGGAACGAGGAGGAGTGAGGAGCGGCGCGCTGCCGCCCCTCGACACAGGGAAGACAAGGAGGAGCAGGCGAGGGTGGGAGGGGAGGGAGAACCCTGGGAAGACCAGAGACAAGGTACCTGGAGTGCATGCCGCGAAGGCGCTGCACTGACGGGTGACCAAGGCGGTGGTGCCAGAGGACAGTCCTGTGTGACAGGGAGCGACACGAGCAGGGGGCCGGCAGCTGCCCTGACGCAGACGCAGACGCAGCTACCTGAGGAGACTCAGTGGTCAGTGTGTACAAGTCCGACCCCGGCTGCCGAGTGAAGGTAGCTAGGTGACGTCCCGTCCGCGCACACGTGCAGTGTGTCACACGCTCGTAGGCCGGGGTGAACTGGTGAACACCCGCGTCCTGGAGTGCGGAACCCGCCACCAAGTTCGTAGAGAACGAGGGGAGGTAGAGGCCCGACAGCGTGCCAGACGGGACAGCAGGACAAGGGAGGGCAGTGGTGGAGGTCGCAAGGACCGGACCCCCTGAGGGGTCAGCCAGAGAGACAGCAACCGGTCGAGGAAGCTGCTCTAGGGCAGTGCGGTCACGAAAGAAACAGCGGGAAGCACCTGAGTCCAGTGTGAAGGTGTGCAGTGCCTCAGTAGGTGCGGCACCAGCAGACGTAGAGGCACTAGCACCTAGGGCAGCAGCCTCACCAGGACCTAGAGCAGCAGACGCGCTAGCACCTAGAGCTGCAGCCTCACTGGTCCCAATGCCCGGGTCAGGCGGAACACTCAGGTAACAGTCACCCTCAGCACTAATAGTCAATGCATACATAGCAGCAAGAATAGCATCATAATCAAGAGCAAAGATATCAATCCCCTTCTTAAGCAGATCAGCCCAGCGGGGCAGCTCAGAGGCGTCAGGAAACTGCTCGCGCCAGGCATCGTCGAGGCGAAAGAAACAGCGCTGCGCAGTGTCAAACCTCCCACAAGTCTGGCCAGTGCGGTCACCTGTGCGGATGACATACGGGCAGGTACCCCCTCCCCCAGACCCCCCACACTGAGAGTACCACTCACGGAGCTGCTGGGGCGAGGGAGCCTCGCCGGGGCGCTGCTGGTGCTGCCTCTGGCCACCGCCAAACCCCCCACGCTGCACTGCTCCACCGCGTCCGCCACTCGCTCCACCGCCGCCACCACTGCCAGCACCACCTCTACCACCCCCACCACCGTCGCCGCCGCCACCACCCCCTGTGCCGCCACTGACCCCCCCACCACCCGCGCCACTCCCACTCCCGCCACCACCCCCGCCCCCCCCACCTCCTCCACCGCCGCCGCCCCCTCCTCCACCTCCACCACCCCTGCCCCCCTTGCCCCTGCCGCCCTTGCGTCTCCCACTAGGAGCAGACGCGGCCCCGACCCTCTCAGCTCCGAGGTAGTCGACAGCAGCAGCAGATGCAATGGAGGGGAGGAGGGGGGAGGGGGAGCACCCCTCAAAGAAGGGGGTGCGGGGGTCACCACGAGAGGCACCTACAGCGACAATGCTCTTCTCAGCTGCTAGGAGCTCCTTCTCGAGGAGGTCAACAGTGAGGTCAGTGGTGGAGAGGGTGAGAAACTGGTCCCTGACAGTGCGAAGGGAGTCAGGGAGGCGGGTGACAAGGTGGTACAGTGTGAGGTACATCGGGGGGGGGTTCTTGGCGAGGAAATCGGGGGGGAGCGCTGCACGGTAGCGGAGGTCACTGGTACGGAGGTGGGTGATGAGGTCAGCTACAGTGGCAAAGGCGGACAGGTCGGGGAAGAGGTAGGGCAGTGAGAGACGGCCTATGGCAGCTGTGGCAGGGGAGGAGTAGTGCGCGACTACTGCGTCGTACAGCTCCTTGGCGGTCTTATGCTGTCCGAAGTGCTCGCGCTCATCTAACGGTAGGTGACTGCGAACGGCTAGGCGAGCGTGTGCATCACGGGTCTGCCACTGGGAGCGAGCAGTACTGTCAGCAGTAGCGGGAGGTGCGGGAGCAGCGCCTGACGTATGGTCATACAGTGAGACATCGTCCTTGGCAGTGATCTGAAGGAACAGGTGAAGATCATCTAGCCACACCTCAAACTTAATCGGGCGACCCTCAGCGTCAAAGGTGAGAATGGATGGGGTGGCCATTGTGGCAGTAGGAACAGTAGCAGTAGTAGCAGTAGTACAGTAGGAACAGGAACAGGAGTTGCTGCAGGTGGGGCACAGTAGGGCGGCGCGGCTCGGTTCGGGCGGCGCGGTTTGGTTCGGGCGGCGCGGCTCGGTTCGGGCGGCGCGGCTCGGTTCGGGCTGTGTGGCTCGGCTCGGTCTGGGCTACGCGGCGGTGCGCGCCTGGGGGACGTGCTCGTGGGCGGCTGTAGCGGGCAGGCCGTGGCCGCTCGTGGGCCTTACTAGCGCGCGGGCGGCCTAGGGAGGGCGTCGCGGCGGCCTACGGGTGGCTTACGGGCGGCGCGCGGCTAGGGGGGGCCGGTCGTCGAGCTGCTCGTGGCGGCGTGGGCGGCTAACGGATGGCGCGCGCTCAGAAACGGCCGCGCGCGGGCTGCTAGGGGGCGACGCGCGGGAAAAAAAAAGGCCGCGCGCGGCACTAGCGAGCCGCGCACAGGCAGCAGGAGAAGACGAGGCGCACGAGGGCGCACTAGGGGAACGGCGCTCGAGGGCGCTAGGACGATGGGGCGCTCGAGGGCGCTTCTAACGGTGGGCCCTTAGGTGAGTCCTAGGTCTAGAACCTAAGCTCTTAAACCATGTCAAAATGAGAAGTGTATGAACTATGAAAAGTTGGAGTACAAGTAGCAAACCCTAGTTTTGTGTACCCCCTAAAGGCTAACCCACTATAGCCTACACAACAACAACACATATAGTGTTTGACACCTTCAAGAGAACCATGAGAGGGAAGGGGTTCTCCAAGAGCTAGGGAAGGATGGTAAGAACTTCCTAGCAGCAAGGATGCAACCCTCATCATGAGGTCCTTGAGGTGTCACATGCAAAATCCAATCTAGTTGGATTTTGCCTAGGTGTTGCAACATTTGCAACCCATGCTAGAAACTTCTAGCCACCCCAATCCAAAAGTCAAAGTTGCCTTCCCTAACCACCCAACCAAAGATCCCTTTATAGTGATGTCCCAAGTAATCACCCAAATTAGATATAACCCCAAAAGGTAATAAGAAATCCAAGTCTTGGAAATCTTGTAACTTGGGCGATCTTGGTCGGAATAAGGTGATCTTGGTATCGTTGGAAAGCTCTGGATTTCTCCTGCATGATCAAGCATTTAAACTTGGAGAAAAACACAGAGATGAAAATATCCAACAGCCATGCACAATGACATATGCTCATGCAAATCATGCAAGCACAAATAGCACGAGCACTCGGCAGGACGCTAGGATGACATGCACTCAGAATGACGTGCATCCAACACTTCCTTCCGAGGAGGAGGAGCTCCTCAGAGGCGCTGCTGCTTGTACTTCACAGCGACACGCGGGTGTTTCACTGGCGTGCTGTTCACAGTGGACGGTGAATCCGCCGGTGGCCTGGACGACCCTTCCCCACCGCCTGGAACAAGAACGATTGACGGGTGCGGCTCCTAGTCAGCCGCCGTGGATGGCGGCTCGATCGGGCACACGGTGCCTACACTGCGCACTGGAGAAGTGGGACGTGGCAACGGTGCGATCGGCACGTTGTAGGTCTCAGCCAGGCGGGGAAGAACACCCAGCACAGATAGGCCATTGAGAATGCTCGGCAGGCATGACTGAGGCATGGGAGAGAACCTCGCGGTGTGTTTCCCTCACGATGAGAATGAGGAAGAGGAACAAGATGGGGTGTTTTTGGGAGCACAATGCCCCACCACCACCTGTGATGGCTTGGACAACTCCGGAGCCCTGCTCATGCGTGGCTCATGATGGTTCCTCTTGGCTGCCATGAGGTGCCCTGGACAGTACGAAACAGAGCCTTCCTACACCGCTGTGCTGTCGGCGCGCTAGTAAACAAGCTTGGGAGCTGTCAAATGCTGCTCTAGCCGTGATTCCATGATGCGCTGTCAGCATGGCTGCCACTTCCACCAATGTGGTGGTTACGCGGCACGTCGCGGAAAAATTCCACAGGACTGCACCTGTGGTTGATGTCGTCTTCTGTGGGTGTTGGTCCTGCTGTCCTTTTCGCAACGTGTTCATATTCGGAAATCCTCGGTTCCGAGAAACTCAGTATCAGTCTAACTGAAATCGTACCCTGAACACTCAGGGGAAAAAATCGTTCACACTGTTTTATTAAGGGGAAAATGTCAAAACAGCAGCTAGAAAGTTAGAACAGGCAAAGACGGCTTTGGACTAGCAGCAGCAAGATACATATAGGAAACCATAAATTGGGCTGTACTCACTATAGAGTACCCAACTGCAGGCTAGGCAAATACAACATTCTGACACACCCCCATAGCCAAAGTGGGGTGTAATCAGCACAATAAGCAGGCAGAGCAATAGTTCACAATGATAAGCAAAGCTAGAGGCTATCACAGAGGGCAAGTGAGGAGGAGGAGAGACTGTGGGGGCGAGAAGATGGGAGGCGACGGCTGAAGCTGCAGACACACGGGCAATAGGAGCGGCGCGCACTGTGGCTACCGGCGGCAGAGCCCCGAACCGCAGGAGTAACAGGCTCCGCGGCTAAGACGAGCGGCAGGAGCAACGGATCCACGGGCCACAGGCGCAGCAGGTTCTCTGGGCTACCAGCGGCAGAGCCCCGGACTACAGGCGCTGCGAACGACAAGACGGCTGCCTCCATCAACCTCCCCCAGCTGTCCCACACCCCTTTCACACACCCCCTGCTGTTCCCCTAGCACTGCTCACACGCCACCCCCCTAGTACCACTCCGACGGCTCCCACACATCCACCCCCCTCAGCGTCAGCTGCAGCAGTGGGAGACGGAGGAGGAGGAGGAGCAGGGGACGGCGCACACACCCCCAAACTCCCAAACCCTAACACAGGCAGCACGGGGCAGGAGCGCGGGCAGCAGCGGAATAGCGGGCGAGCGGAAGCGGGGCGGCGCGCTGGTCCCTGGGGCGCCTCAACGGGCGACGGTAGGGGGCGACGCGCGGGCCCTCGGGGCACCACGACGAGCGACGGGGGGGGGCGACGCGCGGGCCCCAGAGGCGCCTCGACGGGAGACGGGAGGGGGCGACGCGCGGGCCCCCGGGGCGTCGCGATGGGCGACGGGAAAGGCTGACGCGCAGGCCCCGGGGCGCCACGACGGGCGACGGGAGGGGGGCTGCGCGCGGGCTCCCAGGGCGCCGCGACGGGCGACGGGAGGGGGGCTGCGCGCGGGCCCCAGGGGCGCCACGACGGGCGACGGAAGGGGGCTGCGCGCGGGCCCCCAGGGCGCTGCGACGGGCGACGGGAGGGGGGGCCCGGCGCGCGGGCCCCCAGGGCAGGCGCTCGACGGGCAGGGCAGGCGCGCGCGGGGCAGGGCAGGCGCGCGCGACGGGTATGGCAGAGCGCGCGACGGGCAGGGCAGGCGCGCGACGGGCAGGGCAAAAAACCGCAGCGCGCCCCGAGCGCACGGCGGGAAGAAAAAACGCCGCGCGCCCCGAGCGCGCGGCAGGCAGAAAACGTCGCGCGCCCGGGGCGCGCGATAGGCAGGGCAGCAGCGGAAACGAACGGTGGGCCCATCCACAGGATCGACCCAGGAGGGTCGACGTGCTCTGATAGCATATCAAAACAGCAGCTAGAAAGTTAGAACAGGCAAAGAGGGCTTTGGACTAGCAGCAGCAGGATACATACAGGAAACCATAAATTGGGCTGTACTCGCTATAGAGTACCCCACTGCAGGCTAGACAAATACAACATCCTGACAGAAAAAAAAAATACACTTTCTGGCCTAGGGTAAAAATCCTATTACCCTGTCTGTGAAAGGGTAACTAGAAAAAAGCGGCCGCCAGTTAGTGCAAAAAGGGTATTTTACTCTGCAATGCCAGACACGCGCTATGCAGCGGCAACAGGTGTAGTAGCAGTGGTAACATGGCGAACAGCGGGGCAGTGGGGCGCACAACGGGTTAGGGCAGGGCAGGACAGATTGCACCTACTCTCTTAGACCATGTTAAAAACTAGCTGAATGAAGTTTACTAGCAAGGAGGGGGTATAAGTACAACCCCCAAAAGTGTTATACCCAAAAGTGTTCCGCAAATTGACTGCGAATAATGGCAGAGATCTTTAACCGGCACAGGACTCGACTGAAACCAGAGTGACATGACAAGCTATACATTTTGGTGTTTATAACATATGATGTGTATGTCTTATTATTGGCGCTGCGCTTCTAAAAATCCAAGAGCGACCCGGATTTTTTCCCGACATTTTAGATTCACATCTGCACTTTTGTGCAGGGGGGAACACATACTTTCTAATAGCATATTTCTAATAGCACATACAATGTGTACATCCATATTGTCCAGTTTTGCTGGGCACCCGACACGATGTTCGACCGCGTTCAACAACACAAAAAAGGCGTATTCAGCTTGTTGAAACAGTATTCGGAAGTGGTGACAGTGAAAGATTACATTTTTTCAACCAATTGGTAGCCTGCTCGAGTGATTTCTGTTGCCCACCTGTCCGACATGCAATTTTTTCGGAGCCTAGATTTCGTGAATCGTTCCTGCTGAAGACTCTCTCCCGCATCAACCTTCAGTGACTGATCGCGTTTCATCAAAGCCCATCCGTTTGACTCCCCCACCGCATTCCCTGCTTACTTGGGGACCTCTTCCCCCACCATACTACCGCGTTCCACCGCATTCCCCGCTCACTTGGGACCTCCCCCCCCACCACACTACCACGTTCTACGACCCTCCTCGCCTCGCAGCGGCGTGGTGGCGTCGAGCGCGCACTTCAAGTAGCCAGCCCACAGCAGCCATGGAGCCTCGTGAAGTGCCGCTTCTGTGCCATCATCCCAAAAATGGGGCCCCCCGAAAAGTAGGGTTTCGGGACGTATGTCTGAAGTAACAAGTTGATCTGAGTGGGGAAACATACTTTCGACGCGTCGCGTCGAAACGAAATCAGCCCAATTACCTTCGGAACTCTCGAAAGTGCTTGGGCGGCCAGCTTGGCAGCTTCGGAAACCACCCGAGTGGTCGAGCATCTAGGGTGGCAGCTTCGGCGGCACATCACAGCTTCGGTACCCTTCATGGAGGCCTGGAACAGGGCTGGCGTGTCCCATTGGCTCTAAGTCCCGCCCCGAAATTGCTCTGTTGGCGTTTGGATAAAAGTAATATTAGTACACTGACTGGAAACTTCGAATGTGGAATCAAATACAGCTTATACTATAATTGTGCTCTACTTTTGTTCTGATGCCTAAATAGACTTATACATGTATTGGGTTATATTAGACATGTGCGAGAAGAAATTGTGAAAATGAAACGAGGAATGAGTAGGAGCCATAGCTAGGTAAGCCCTAGCTAGGCAAGAGAGAATAAGCAAAGGAGGATGTTCACTAGAAAGCAGCAGGATACATATAGGAAACCCTAGGGGGTTGTACTCGCTATAGAGTACCCCACTGCAGGCTAGAGAACAATAACATTCTGACACACCCCCATAGTCAAAGTGGGGTATAATCAGCAGAGCAAGTAGTCCTAGAGCAGGTTCACATGCACAAGTAAAGCTAGGGGCAATCGCAGAGGGCAAGTGAGGAGGAGGAGGAACTGTGGAAGGAGAGAAGATGGGAGGCAACGACTGAAGCTGCAGAGGCACGGGCACAGGAGCGGCTGACTCAGTGGCTACCGAAGCAAGGGCGACGGACTACTGGAGTAACTGGCTCCGCGGCTATAGACGAGCGGCAGGAACAACGGACCCACTGGCGACTGGTGCAACAGGCTCACTGGCTACCGAAGCAAGGGCGACGGACTACAGGCGCTGCAGGCGACACGACCGCTACCTCCACACAACCTCCTCCAACTGCCCCACACCCTCGACACACACCCCCTGCTGAACCCCTAACTCCACTCCTACAGCACCCCCCTTAAACCCTAAACCCTAGGCTCCCACACACCCACCCCCCTCAGCGGCAGCTGCAGCAGTGGGAGACCAGGGAGGAGGAGGAGCAAGGGGAGTAACACACAACCGCCACCCCCACACTCCTCACCCCCAAACCCTAATTCAGGAGAACGGGCAGCAGTAGGGGTGGGGCACCGTCAGAAGCACGGGGGACAGCGAGCAGCTCAGGGACAGAGAGGAACGGGCCGCCCACGGGCCTGGCACAGCCCGACGAACCGCGCACAGGCGGCCCGAGCCGCGCGCGGGCCTGGCGCAGCCCGTACGGGCCGCGCGCGGGCCTGGCGCAGCCCGTACGGGCCGCGCGCGGGCCGGGCGCAGCCCGTACGGGCCGCGCTCGGGGCTGGCGCAGCCCGCGCTGGCCAGGACGGGCGACGGGGGACGACGGGCTGGTCCCCGTCGCCCGTCGAAGTGCCCCCCGGGGGCGACGCGCGGACCGACGGGGCAGAAGGCCGCCGCGCGCCTCGGGGCGCACGGCGGGCAGAGAACCGCCGCACGCCCCGGGGCGCACGGCGGGCAGAAAACCGCCGCACGCTACGAGCGCGCGGCGGGAAGAGAAATCCGTCGCACGCCACGGGGCGTGCAACACACAGAGTAGCAGCGGAAGCAGCAGTAGGGCCCACAGGCCAGGAGCGTGAGTGCTCTGATACCATGTGAAAATGAAACGAGGAATGAGTAGGAGCCATAGCTAGGTAAGCCCTAGCTAGGCAAGAGAGAATAAGCAAAGGAGGATGTTCACTAGAAAGCAGCAGGATACATATAGGAAACCCTAGGGGGTAGTACTCGCTATAGAGTACCCCACAGCAGGCTAGAGAACAATAACATTCTGACAGAAATAGGGCTAAAAAAAACATCAAGACGATTAAACGGTGACATGTTGTGTACATGCCTATCCTTCTACAGTTTCATGCCATCAAACGCACAAACAAGCGTCACGAGCTGCACAGCTGGGCGAATGACCTCAAACCAGTTCCTATGGCTAGGGAATAGGATATACTACCTTAATGTGAGAAGAAATAGGGCTAAAAAAAACATCCAGACGATTAAACGGTGACATGTTGCGTACATGCCTATCCTTCTACAGTTTCATGCCATCAAACGCACAAACAAGCGTCACGAGCTGCACAGCTGGGCGAATGACATCAAACCTGTTCCTATGGCTAGGGAATAGGATATACTACCTTAATGTGAGAAGAAATGGGGCTAAAAAAAACATCCAGACGATTAAACGGTGACATGTTGCGTACATGCCTATCCTTCTACAGTTTCATGCCATCAAACGCACAAACAAGCATCACCAGCTGCACAGCTGGGCGAATGACCTCAAACCAGTTCCTATGGCTAGGGAATAGGATATACTACCTTAATGTGAGAAGAACTAGGGCTAAAAAAACGTCCAGACGATTAAACGGTGACATGTTGCGTACATGCCTATCCTTCTACAGTTTCATGCCATCAAACGCACAAACAAGCGTCACGAGCTGCACAGCTGGGCGAATGACCTCAAACCAGTTCCTATGGCTAGGGAATAGGATATACTACCTTAATGTGAGAAGAAATAGGTCTAAAAAAAACATCCAGACGATTAAACGGTGACATGTTGCGTACATGCCTATCCTTCTTCAGTTTCATGCCATCAAACGCACAAACAAGCGTCACGAGCTGCACAGCTGGGCGAATGACCTCAAACCAGTTCCTATGGCTAGCGAATAGGATATAATACCTTTATGTGAGAAGAAATAGGGCTAAAAATGAGAAACTTAGAACGAGAATGAATGAACTAAGGAATGAAAGTGATACAAATATGAAACCCTAGAATTGTGTACCCCTTAGTATCTAACCCGCTACAGCCTACAAAGGCTAGATCATATAAGTTTGACACACCCCCATAGGCAAATTGGGGGAGAACAAGGGGTCACAAGACCAGTCAAGCAAAGCAAGGCAAAGCAAGCTCAGGGTGGATCACAACGTCACCACACATTCCGAGCACAAGTTCAAGGCCAAAAGGACAGTTCACATACATGAGTACACGCATATATATAACGCTAAACAAGCAAGAGCAGGTATATATATATGTAACAGTACAAGCAAGGTCAAGAACTGAGCAAGTGAGGCTAGGTAGGTACAAGACCTAACAGAGTACAGAAGCGCTGATGGTCACAAGGCGCAAGTGCCTTGGTGAAGATATCAGCAGTGTTGGCCTCAGAGGCCACGTAAGCAAGACGCAGCTGACCGCGCTGCTGCAGCTCACGAGCAAGGAAGTAGCGAAGAGCGATGTGCTTCGTTCTGTGCTCCAGTCTGTGCTCCCGACACAAGGCCAGCATAGCCTTGTTGTCTACGTACAGAACTGGAGGAGAACGAGGCGGCTCTCCTAGGTCAGTCAGCAGGTAGGTGAGCCAGCGTAGCTCCTGTGCAGCCATGGCTCCCGTGGAGCCGAGAACAAAAGACGAGCGGGTAGACCGCCACGAAACAGAGCTGGAGCCAAGGCTGAAGGTGTAACCCTGTGACGACCGCTGCGTAGCCTGGTCGTCAGCCCAAGAAGCGTCTGCGTGACCAGTGAGGACCACTGGACTCCGCCCTCCAAGCACAAGCCCCATGCCCGACGTACTGCACAAGTAGCGCAACACCCTCTTCGCTGCAGCCATGTGCTCTGGTCTGTGTCTCCCAGGAGCAACATAGCGTGCCAGAATGCTAAGAGGGTATGCAAGGTCAGGTCGAGTGCAGGTCATCAGGTACATGAGGCAGCCAACAAGCTCTGGGTATGGGCCACTCGACTCTACGGACTCATCCGAAGGCAGAGCTGAGAGCGAGTGGCGAGTAGACAGAGGAGTGGCCTGAGGCGAGGAGTACGTGAAGCCGAAGCGCTAAAGGACCTGCTGCACCATGTGTGACTGAGTCAGGGTAATGGTGCGCTGTGCTCTGTCCCGGGTGATCTGCAAGCCAAGGTAGCTGCGCAGTTCACCCAGGTCTGTGCACGTGTGTCTCTTCTGCCGCTTGGACTTCACGTGGGCGAGTCCAGCAGTGTCAGCTGTGGCAAAGACCAAGTCGTCGACGTACACGAGGATGTAGAACGGCGGCAAAGAAGTGTCGGTGCGCAGAAACAGCGACGGGTCGGCAGTAGAAGGAGCAAACCCAAGAGCCGCAAGTGTAGTCCTCAGTGTGTCGTGCCACTCACGAGGTGCCTGGCGGAGACCGTAGACTGTCCGCCGGAGGCTCCACTGGGTACCAGGAGGAAAAGACCCCGTGAAGCCAGGTGGGCGGCGCAGCCAGATCTCCTCGTGCAGGCTGCCCTGCAAGAAAGCAGTGCTGAAGTCAAGAGAGTGAAGCTCGTAGTCACGGTGAGCGGCTATGTGCAGCAGTACCCGAAGAGTGGTCATCTTCGGGGTGGGAGAGAAGGTCTGAAAGTAGTCAACTCCCTGCCGCTGACTGAAGCCACGAGCCACGTAGCGCGCCTTGAAGACAGGCGGAGAACCCGGCGGCCGATTCACCCTGAAAATCCACATGCCACTGACGATGTTCGCCCCAGGAGGGGGAACCTCGTCGACATAGGTGCCTGTGGACTTCCAGGAAGCCATCTCTGCATCCATGGCTGCCTGCCACTGAGAGGAGTAGGGACCCTCTATCACCTCCGCGTAAGAGCGCACATAGCCGGGTACGCGACGACGGGGCCGCTGAAGGGCGGCGACGAGGCCGCCGAAAGGGGCGGCGACGAGGCCGAGTAGGGGCGGCGACGGGGCCGCGGAAAGGGGCGGCGACGGGGCCACGGAAAGGGGCGGCGACGGGGCCGCTGATGGGCGGCGACGGGGCCGCTGAAGGGCGGCGACGAAGCCGCTAATAGGCGGCGACGGGGCCGCTGAAAGGGCGGCGACGGGGCCACTGAAGGGCGGCGACGAAGCCGCTAAGAGGCGGCGACGGGGCCGCTGAAAGGGCGGCGACGGGGCCGCTGAGAGGGCGGCGACGGGGCCGCTGAAAGGGCGGCGACGGGGCCGCTGAAAGGGCGGCGACGGGGCCGCTGAAAGGGCGGCGACGGGGCCGCTGAAAGGGCGGCGACGGGGCCGCTGAAAGGGCGGCGACGGGGCCGCTGAAAGGGGGAGGCGGCGACGGGGCCGCGGAAGGACGGCGACGGGGCCGGAAGGGGCGGCGACGGGGCCGTCAAGGGCGGCAACGAGGCCGGTAGGGGCGGCGACTGGGCCGTCAAGGGCGGCAACGAGGCCGGCAGAGGCGGCGACGGGGCCGCTAAGGGCGGCGCGACGGGCCGCTAAGGAGGGCGCGACGGGGCCGCTAAGGAGTGCGCGTCGGGGCCGCTAAGGAGGGCGCGACGGGCCACTAAGGGCAGAACACTAGGCGCGCCTCGGTCAGGAAAAAAAATTCGATCTTGGTGGGCCATAGGACAGTTCCCACTAGGGAACCTGCTCGATACCATGAGAAACTTAGAACGAGAATGAATGAACTAAGGAATGAAAGTGATGTCAGATTATAATGCTTGTCTAGTCTGTAGTGGGGTACTCAAAAGTGAGTATAACCCTTTTGGGCTTGCTACTTGTATCCCTCCACTTTCTAGTTCATGTGAAATGACGAGGAATGGGGTTGACTAAAGGAAAGTTGGGTACAAGTATAAACCCTAGAAAACTGTACCCCATATGTGCTACCCCACTATAGCCTACAGCAGCTATGTCATATAAATCTGACACACCCCCATAGGCAAAGTGGGGGAGAACAAGGGGTCACAAGACCAGTCAAGCAAAGCAAGGCAAGCTCAGGGTGGATCACAAAGTCACCACACATTCCGAGCACAAGTTCAAGGCCAGAAGGCCAGTTCACATGCAGGATTACATATATATATAAGGCTAGACAAGCAAGAGCAGGTGTATATATATATGTAACAGTACAAACAAGGTCAAGGGGTGAGCAAGTGAGGCAAGGCAGGCACAAGACCAAGCTGAGTACAGAAGCGCTGATGATCACAAGGCGCAAGTGCCTTGGTGAAGATATCAGCAGTGTTGGCCTCAGAGGCCACGTACGCAAGACGCAGCTGACCACGCTGCTGTAGCTCACGAGCAAGGAAGTAGCGAAGAGCAATGTGCTTCGTTCTGTGCTCCAGTCTCTGCTCTCGACACAAGGCCAGCATGGCCTTGTTGTCTACGTAGAGCACTGGAGGAGAACGAGGCGGCTCTCTGAGGACAGTCAGCAGGTAGGTGAGCCAGCGAAGCTCCTGTGCAGCCATGGCTCCTGCGTAGATCTCAGCCTCACAACTGGAGCCGAGAACAGAGGACGAGCGGGTAGCCCGCCACGAAACAGAGCCGGAACCAAGGCTGAAGGTGTAACCCTGTGACGACCGCTGCGTAGCCTGGTCGTCAGCCCAAGAAGCGTCTGCGTGCCCAGTGAGGACCACTGGACTCTGCCCTCCAAGCACAAGCCCCATGCCCGACGTACTGCACAAGTAGCGCAACACCCTCTTCGCTGCAGCCATGTGCTCCGGTCTGTGTCTCCCAGGAGAAACATAGCGTGCGAGAATGCTAAGAGGGTATGCAAGGTCAGGTCGTGTGCAGGTCATCAGGTACATGAGGCAGCCAACAAGCTCTGGGTACGGGCCACTCGACTCTACGGACTCATCCGAAGGCAGAGCTGAGAGCGAGTGGCGAGTAGGCAGATGAGTGGCCTGAGGCGAGGAGTACGTGAAGCCGAAGCGCTGAAGGACCTGCTGCACCATGTGTGACTGAGTCAGGGTAATGGTGCGGCGTGCTCTGTCCCGGGTGATCTGCAAGCCAAGGTAGCTGCGCAGTTCACCCAGGTCTGTGCACGTGTGTCTCTTCTGCAGCTCGAACTTCACGTGGGCGAGTCCAGCAGTGTCAGCTGTGGCAAAGACCAAGTCGTCGACGTACACGAGGATGTAGAACGGCGGCAAAGAAGTGTCGGTGCGCAGAAACAGCGACGGGTCGGCAGTAGAGGGAGCAAACCCAAGAGCCGCAAGTGTAGTCCTCAGTGTGTCGTGCCACTCACGCGGTGCCTGGCGGAGACCGTAGACTGGCCGCCGGAGGCTCCACTGGGTGCCAGGAGGAAAAGACCCAGTGAAGCCAGGTGGGCGACGCAGCCAGATCTCCTCGTGCAGGCTGCCCTGCAAGAAAGCAGTGCTGAAGTCAAGAGAGTGCAGCTCGTAGTCACGGTGAGCAGCTATGTGCAGCAGTACCCGAAGAGTGGTCATCTTTGGGGTGGGAGAGAAGGTCTGAAAGTAGTCAACTCCCTCCCGCTGACTGAAGCCACGAGCCACGTAACGCGCCTTGAAGACAGGCGGAGAACCCGGCGGCCGCTTCACCCTGAAAATCCACATGCCACTGACGATGTTCGCCCCAGGTGGGGGAACCTCGTCAACGTAGGTGCCTGTGGACTTCCAGGAAGCCATCTCTGCGTCCATAGCTGCCTGCCACTGAGAGGAGTAGGGACCCTCTATCGCCTCCGCGTAAGAGCGCGGAGTCGGGATGTCAAGTGCATCCGAGTCTCCCTCAGGGGTAAGCAGTACGGACACGAGATGAGGTGAAGCAGCAGCCAAACACTGGAACTCCTCCTGCCTGTCCTCAAGGACGTCCGTGCCAAGGGCACACTCACCCCCGACGGACGGAGGACAGACAGACTCAGACTCAGCAACAAGAGTAGCAGCGTAGTCTAGACGACAGCGAGCAGCAAAGTCGACGAGCTCAGTAACTAGGGCAGACGCAGCAGTGGACTCAAAGGAAGGGTCAGTGACAACAGTAGCAAGGAGACGCGTGACAGTAGGACTGGCAGCACGAAGAGAGTCCGACTCCGGGTCGGGAAGAGCAGGAAGAGAGGACTCAGGAGGAGAAGGCAAAGGGGCACGCAGAGGAGCAGTGGACGGACGCAGAGACATCCGGTGCGTGCCAGGGACAGGAGGAGGACGCTGACGCGAACCACGACCACTAGTGCGAGCAGCACGGACAGGCAACGCAGGGCGAGACGCAGGCTCACGACGCTCAGCAAGACCTCCAGTAGGACCAGTGTAGGGAGAAGGAGCAGGCAGTGGGGAGGCCGGCTGTAACTGTAACTGTGACGGGACAGGCTGTGGACACTCTAAGGGAGGAGGAGGAACAGTAGAAGGCGGGAGACCAAGAACCTACTCAAGGAGCGGAACGAAGTACGGTCGAGGCCGCGCAGCGACTCCAGACACAGCAGGGACAGCACCAGTACCCCCAGTGGTAGCACCAGCGCCAGCAGCACCTCCAGCTCCAGTACCTCCAGCAGCACCAGTAGCACCCCCAGCAGGACCGCCTCCAGGACCGACAGCAGTAGCCTCAGCGCCAACACCCTCAGTAGCTCCAGCTCCAGTCGGACCACGAGAAGACGCAGTGGCACCAGCTCCAGTAGTACCCGCAGGCCCAGCAGCTCCAGTACTCCCAGTACGAGCACCTCCGGGACCCGCGGCACCAGCACCCTCAGCAGCCGAAGAACCTCCAGCTCCAGCAGCACGCCTCCACCGCCGGGCAAACCACTCGCGCAGCTCCTGTGGAGAGAGAGGCTCCCGCCGAGACGAAGCACCCGGAGAACCTCCAGGCACAGTACCGCCAGACGCCACGCGAGCGGGCCCAGCTCCCTCAGGCTCCGCACCCCCACGCTCAGCACCTCCAGGCGTAGCACCCCCAGGCTCAGCACCCCCAGGCGTAGCACCCCCAGGCTCAGCACCCCCAGTCGTAGCACCCTCAGGCTCAGCACCCCCAGGCGTAGCACCCACACGCTCAGCACCCCCAGAGTCAGCACCCCCAGGCTCAGCACCCTCAGCAGCACCAGAGTCACCAGCAACCTCGACAGGCTCGACTGCGTCTACCTGGGACACACCTGAAGGGGCAGGACCCTGAGGGGGAAGGGGGTCTACCGGGGGGGGACCTGGCACAAGGAAGAGCGGTGGCGGGGGGAGGGACGGAGTGCGGTAGGGGAAGAGGCGGTAGTAGGGGACCGACTCGTCTAACGTGACGTCCTGGGAGGACAGAACACGGCGAGAGGTGGGGTGGTAGAACTGCCACCCTGGCGCGTCAGGGGGGAAGCCAAGGAAGACACAAGGAGCAGCACGAGGGGACAGCTTGTCCGCAGACAAGTCGCGGACAAACGCCCGAGATCCCCAGACACGGAACGCAGACGCATCGCCAACCTTCCCCGTCCACAGCAAAGCTGGGGAGGTCTCCGGCATGGAGACCCTGGGCTGAAGGTTGATCTGATGCGCCGCGTACCGAACCGCAAACGGCCACAGAAAATGGGGGGCAGCCGCATGCATCATGGACGTACGGGCGACGTCCATGACCATGCCAATGCGGCGCTCAGCAATCCCATTTTGCTGTGGAGAGTCCGGAAGCGTGAAGGTCTAGCGGATGCCTCGTGCACGACAGTAGGCTCGCAGAAGGCCAGAGGAGAACTCTCCGCCTCTGTCAGAGTGCAGACGCAAAACAGGAAAGTCCGAGCCGAAGCTCTGCCTGAGCTGGAGACGAGCTGCGCGGATCCAGTCGATCAACACCTCAGTGACATCACCCTTGCTGCGCAAGGGGAAGACTGTGGTGTAACGCGAGTAGTCGTCAACCACCAGCAGGAAGTAGCGCTCGTGACCCTGTCCACGGACGCGGGCCGGGCCCCACACGTCCATGTGAAGCGTCTGCAGCGGGGCCTCTGTCGGAGGAAACTGGGAGGAGTGAGGGGCAGCCCGCTGCCGCCCCTCGACACAGGGGACGCAGGTAGGGGCAGGCCCCGGAGGAAGGGGAGGGAGGGACCGGGGAAGACCAGAGACAAGGACACGGGAGGCCATGCCTCGGAGACGAAGCAGGGAGGGGTGACCAAGGCGGTGGTGCCAGAGGAGAGTCTCGTGAGACAGGAGGCGACACGAGCAGGGGGCAGACTCAGGACCAGACCTGGACGCCGCAGCAAACACCTGACCCGACGCAGCTACCTGACCAGACGCAGTGACTGGAGGAGACGCAGTGGTCAGTGTGTACAGGCTCGACCCCGGCCGACGTGTAAACGTGGCCAGGTGTCGGCTTGTCCGAGCGTCCGTGCAGTGGGTCACCCGCTGGCTCGCAGGAGTGAACTGGTTAACCCCCGCATCCTGTAGGTCAGCACCACTCACCAAGTTCGTAGAGAACGAGGGGAGGTAAAGACCAGACAGGGTGCCAGAGGGGGCCGCCGGACACGGGAGGACAGTGGAGAAGTGAGCAAGGACAGGACCCCCAGAGGGGTCTGCCAGAGAGACTGCAACTGGCCGACCAAGCGACGTGAGTGTGGTGCGGTCTCGAAAGAAGGAGCGAGAAGCCCCCGAGTCAAGGGTGAAGGTGTGGGAGGCCGAAGCCGACGCAGTACCTGAGAGAGCAGACTCACCAGCACCTGAGGAAGCAGACGCACTAGCACCTAGAGCAGCAGCCTCGCTAGCACCTAGAGCAGCAGCCTCACCAGTACCTCGAGCAGCAGTCTCAATGCCCGGGTCGGGCGGAAAACACCGGTAACAGTCACCCTCATCACTAATAGTCACAGCATACATGGCAGCAAGAATAGCATCAAAGTCAAGGTCAAAGATAGCTACTCCCGCCCTAGACAGCTCGCCCCAGCGAGGGATCTCAGTGGCCTCAGGGAACTGGTGACGCCAAGCGTCCGTCAGGCGGCCAAAGCAGCGCTGGGTGGAGTGCGCACCCCCGCACTGCTCACCCGCGCGGTCGCAGGTGCGTAGGACGTAGGTGCACGGACCAGTACCCCCACCGCGCTGGCGTGCAGCGTACCACTCACGGAGCTGCTGAGGGGGGGGGATGTCCCGAGTGCGCTGCTGCTGCTGCTGCTGGCGCTGACCACCACCGGAGCCAACCCTCTGCGCAGCGCCACCCCGACCAGCTCCACCTCCTCCGCCGCCGCCTCCTCCACCGCCGCCACCTCCGCCACCTCCGCTCCCACCGCCACCGCCGCCTCCGCCTCCGCCTCCACTGCCGCCACCGACACCTCCACCCCCGCCACCACCCCCACCGCCACCCCCACCCCCTCCGCCGCCTCCACCGCTGCCTCCACCGCCCCCGCTAGCTCCTCCAGCGCCCCTGCCCCCCTTGCCCTTGCCAGGGCGGCGTTTCCCGCTAGGGGTAGACGCCGCACCGACCGACTCAAGACCAACGAGGTCGGCCGCAGCAGCAGAGGCAACAGAGGGCAAGAGAGGAGAGGGGAAGCACCCCTCAAAGACAGGGGCGCGCGGGTCACCACGAGAGGCTCCTACAGCGACTATGCTCTTCTCTGCTGCTAGGAGGCACTCCTCGAGGAGGTCAACGGTGAGGGTGGTGGGGCAAACTGAGAGAGGGCGAAGGGTGTCAGGGAGGCGGGTGACTATGTAGTAGAGGGTGATGTACATAGGGGGGGGGTTCTTGGCGCAGAACTCAGCGGGAAGGGCAGCGCGGTAGCGAATGTCACTAGTGCGGAGGTGCGTAATGAGGTCAGCAACTGTGGGAAAAGCTGCGAGGTCAGGGAAGAGGTACGGCAGGATGAGGCGGCTAAGTGCAGCAGTGGCAGGGGAAGAGTAGCGTGCAACTACAGCGTCGTACAAGGTCTTAGCACTCTTGTACTGGCTAAAGTGCGCACGCTCAGAGGTAGGCAAGTGGCGACGCACAGCAAGACGTGCAGCAGCATCGCGTGTGGCCCACTATGAGCGAACAGTGGCGTCAGCATCAGCAGCGGGGGCAGGAGAGGCACCAGAAGTGAGGTCAAAGAGGGAGAGACCGTCTGCCCTATCGCACTGTAGGAAAAGCTGCAGGTCATCTACCCAGACGTCAAAGTCAATGGCCCGACCCTCAGCGTCAAAAGCGAGGACACTGGGGGTAGCCATGACAGCAGTAGACTAGCAGCACTAGCAGTAGGCTAAGGGCAGCGCAGTAGTAGAGGTGCTGCTCTTACCGGGCAGGCGAGACGGACCGAGTGTAGAGGACAGGGCGACTCGGACGGCTCGGCGGCTCGGCGGCTCGGCAGCACCAGCAGCTCGGCAGCTCAGCGACTCGGCGGCTCGGGTGGCTCGGCGGCTCGGGCGGTTCGGCGGCTCGGCGGCTCGGGCGGCTCGGCGGCTCGGGCGGCTCGGCGGCTCGGGCGGTTCGGCGGCTCGGGCGGCTCGGCTGCTGCAGGGGCAGTGGCGGCTGCTGCTCACAGGACGGTGGCGGCCGCTGCTGCAGCGGCGGCGGCAGTTGCTGCTGCAGGGGCGGCGGCGGCCGCTCCTGCAGGGACGGCGGCGGCCGCGGTTGCAGTGGCGGCGGGTGCTGCTGCAGGGGCGGCGGATGCTGCTGCTGCTGGGACGGCGGCCGCGGCCGCTGTAGCGACTGCGGCTGCTGCTGCTGTAGAGGCGGCGACGGCGGGCCGAGAGAGGCCGCGAAGGGCGGCGAACGGGCCGTGAAGGGCGGCACGAGGGGCCGCGGAGGGCGGCGACCGGCCGTGAAGGGGCCGCGAGGGGAGGGTTGGGGGGGGGGGGGGGGCGCAAGGGCGGCGCGAGGGGCCGCGAAGGGCGGCTCGAGGGGCCGTGGAGGGCGGCGACGGGCCGTAAGGGTAGCGCGAGGGGCCGCGGAGGGCGGCGACGGGCCGTGAAGGGCGGCGCGAGGGGCCGCGAAGGGCGGCGACGGGCCGTAGGGGGCCGTAAGGGCGGCGCGAGGGGCCGGAAGGGCGGCGCGAGGGGCCGTAAGGGCGGCACGAGGGGCCGTAAGGGCGGCTGGAAGGGCCGTCAGAGGGGCCGCTAAGGGCAACGCAAAGGGGCCGTAAGGGGCCTAGAGAGGGCGCAACGGTAGGGAGGGCACGCGGGGCGCGACTCGGGCAGGAGCGAAGCGCGCTCCGGGCAGGAAAAAAAAAAATTCGATTGGTGGGCCCTAGGAAGCGTTCCCACGAGGGAACCCACTCTATACCATGTGACATGACGAGGAATGGGGTTGACTAAAGGAAGGTTGGGTACAAGTACAAACCCTAGAAAACTGTACCCCATATGTGCTACCCCACTATAGCCTACAGCAGCTATGTCATATAAATCTGACAGTTCAACCATTCTCCTCTCTCAACTCTCTCGACATTTTTCCTTACCCTCGAACTCAACTACTTAGTAACCTAAACCCATGGCTCCTAAACATACTAATACTTAGCCTTTCAACATGCTATCAGAGCTAAACGCTCCTGGCCTGTGGGCCCACCTGCTTCCGCTGCCCTACTGTGTGTCGTGCGCCCCGTGGCGCGCGACCTCCTATTTTTTCTGCCCGCCGAGCGCCCCGAGGCCCGCCGGCGGGTTCCTCCTTCGTGCGGTGCCCTGGGGGCCCGCGCGCCGGCCCCGACCGTCGCCTCGTCGCGGCGTTTTGGGGGCCCGCACGCCGGCCTCTCCCGTCGCCTCGTCGCGGCGCTTTCGGGGCCCGCGAGCCGGCCCCTCCCGTCGCCTCGTCGCGGCGTCTTGGGGGCCCGCGCGCGGTCCCCTCCCGTCGCCCGTCAAGGCGCTCTCGGGGGCCCGCGCGGCTTCACAAACTCGTCGCCCTTCAGGGCGCCCTGGGAGCTGCGCCCTTCCCCTCCCCTCCCTCCTCGTTTTCACCTGCAGCAGCCGCCCCTGGAGCAGCCCTCACCTGCAGCAGCCGCCCCTGGAGCAGCCAGCAACTGCAGCAGCCGCTCCTGGAGCAGCCCGCACCTGCAGCAGCCGCCCCTGGAGCAGCCCGCAACTGCAGCAGCCGCCCCTGGAGCAGCCCTCACCTTCAGCAGCCGCCCCTGGAGCGGCCAGCAACTGCAGCAGCCGCCCCTGGAGCAGCCCGCACCTGCAGCAGCCGCCCCTGGAGCAGCCCTCACCTGCAGCAGCCGCCCCTGGAGCAGCCAGCAACTGCAGCAGCTGCCCCTGGAGCAGACTGCACCTGCAGCAGCCGTCCCTGGAGCAGCCCTCAACTGCCGCAGCCGCCCCTGGAGCCCCGCACCTGCAGCAGCCGCCCCTGGGGCAGCCAGCAACTGCAGCAGCCGCCCCTGGAGCAGCCCGCACCTGCAGCGGCCGCCCCTGGAGCAGCCCGCACCTGCAGCCCGTCCCGTTCCCCCCCCCCCCCCCCCGTGCATTCCGTGGTGCTGGGGGTGTGGGGTGCCGAGCATGGGGGTGGCGGGTGTGGGGGTGGCGGTTATGTGTTCCTCCCCTTGCTCCTCCTCCTCCCTCGTCTCCCACTGCTGCAGCTGTCGCTGAGGGGGGTGGGTGTGTGGGAGCCTAGGGTTTAGGGTTTAAGGGGGGTGCTGTGGGAGTGGAGCTAGGGTTTGAACAGGGGGTGTGTGAGAGGGGAGTGGGGCAGCTGGGGGAGGTTGTGTGAAGGTAGCTGTCGTATCGCCTGCAGCGCCTGTAGTCCGTCGTCCTTTCTTCGGTAGCCAGTGAGCCTGTTGCACCAGTCGCCAGTGGGTCCGTTGCTCCTGCCGCTCGTCTATAGCCGCGGAGCCAGTCACTCCAGTAGTCCGTCGCCCTTGCTTCGGTAGCCACTGAGTCAGCCGCTCCTGTGCCCGTGCCTCTGCAGCTTCAGTCGTTACCTCGCATCTTCTCTCCCTCCACAGTCTCTCCTCCTCCTCACTTAACCTCTGTGATAGCTTCTAGCTTTGCTTAACATTGTGAACTCTTGCTCTATGCCTGCATGCTGTACTGATTATACCCCACTTTGACTATGGGGGTGTGTCAGATTATAATGCTTGTCTAGTCTGTAGTGGGGTACTCAAAAGTGAGTATAACCCTTTTGGGCTTGCTACTTGTATCCCTCCACTTTCTAGTTCAACCATTCTCCTCTCTCAACTCTCTCGACATTTTTCCTTACCCTCGAACTCAACTACTTAGTAACCTAAACCCATGGCTCCTAAACATACTAATACTTAGCCTTTCAACAAGTGATACAAATATGAAACCCTAGAATTGTGTACCCCTTAGTATTTAACCCGCTACAGCCTACACAGGCTAGATCATATAAGTTTGACAAAAAAAAACATCCAGACGATTAAACGGTGACATGTTGCGTACATGCCTATCCTTCTACAATTTCATGCCATCAAACGCACAAACAAGCGTCACGAGCTGCACAGCTGGGCGAATGACCTCAAACCAGTTCCTATGGCTAGGGAATAGGATATACTACCTTAATGTGAGAAGAAATAGGGCTAAAAAAAACATCCAGATGATTAAACGGTGACATGTTGCGTACATGCATATCCTTCTACAGTTTCATGCCATCAAACGCACAAACAAGCATCACCAGCTGCACAGCTGGGCGAATGACCTCAAACCAGTTCCTATGGCTAGGGAATAGGATATACTACCTTAATATGAGAAGAACTAGGGCTAAAAAAAACGTCCAGACGATTAAACGGTGACATGTTGCGTACATGCCTATCCTTCTACAGTTTCATGCCATCAAACGCACAAACAAGCGTCACGAGCTGCACAGCTGGGCGAATGACATCAAACCTGTTCCTATAGCTAGGGAATAGGATATACTACCTTCATGTGAGAAGAAATGGGGCTAAACATCCAGACGATTAAACGGTGACATGTTGCGTACATGCCTATCCTTCTACAGTTTCATGCCATCAAACGCACAAACAAGCATCACCAGCTGCACAGCTGGGCGAATGACCTCAAACCAGTTCCTATGGCTAGGGAATAGGATATACTGTCAGTAGAGCTACACTATGAGATCCCCGATCGATCCTAGGGGGGGTTACAGGCGCGTTTGCCTGGGGGGTTATGGGCGCACTGACCCGCTACTGAAACAAGCCCTTTTATCCCAATGGTCTAGTGGTTGGGATTCTGACATGGTATCAGAGCGGTCTCGGGTTCGAATCCCGGTGTATGCACATGTTGGCCGTTGCCACTGTGCTCAGTCCTGGGCCTCCCAGTGTGGGGGGGTGTCAGTAGAGCTACACTGTGAGATCCCCGATCGATCCTAGGGGGGGTTACAGGCGCGTTTGCCTGGGGGGTTATGGGCGCACTGACCCGCTACTGAAACAAGCCCTTTTATCCCAATGGTCTAGTGGTTGGGATTCTGACATATACTACCTTAATGTGAGAAGAACTAGGGCTAAGAAAAACGTCCAGACGATTAAACGGTGACATGTTGCGTACATGCCTATCCTTCTACAGTTTCATGCCATCAAACGCACAAACAAGCGTCACGAGCTGCACAGCTGGGCGAATGACCTCAAACCAGTTCCTATGGCTAGCGAATAGGATATAATACCTTAATGTGAGAAGAAATAGGGCTAAAAAAAACATCCAGACGATTAAACGATGACATGTTGCGTACATGCCTATCCTTCTACAGTTTCATGCCATCAAACGCACAAACAAGCGTCACGAGTTGCACAGCTGGGCGAATGACCTCAAACCAGTTCCTATGGCTAGGGAATAGGATATACTACCTTAATGTGAGAAGAAATAGGGCTAAAAAGAACATCCAGACGATTAAACGGTGACATGTTGCGTACATGCCTATCCTTCTACAGTTTCATGCCATCAAACGCACAAACAAGCATCACCAGCTGCACAGCTGGGCGAATGACCTCAAACCAGTTCCTATGGCTAGGGAATAGGATATACTACCTTAATGTGAGAAGAACTAGGGCTAAAAAAAACGTCCAGACGATTAAACGGTGACATGTTGCGTACATGCCTATCCTTCTTCAGTTTCATGCCATCAAACGCACAAACAAGCGTCACGAGCTGCACAACTGGGCGAATGACATCAAACCTGTTCCTATGGCTAGGGAATAGGATATAATACCTTCATGTGAGAAGAAATGGGGTTAAAAAAACATCCAGACGATTAAACGGTGACATGTTGCGTACATGCCTATCCTTCTACAGTTTCATGCCATCAAACACACAAACAAGCGTCACGAGCTGCACAGCTGGGCGAATGACCTCAAACCAGTTCCTATGGCTAGGGAATAGGATATAATACATTAATGTGAGAAGAACTAGGGCTAAAAAAAACATCCAGATGATTAAACGGTGGCATGTTGCGTACATGCCTATCCTTCTACAGTTTCATGCCATCAAACGCACAAACAAGCGTCACGAGCTGCACAGCTGGGCGAATGACCTCAAACCAGTTCCTATGGCTAGCGAATAGGATATAATACCTTAATGTGAGAAGAAATAGGGCTAAAAAAAACATCCAGACGATTAAACGATGACATGTTGCGTACATGCCTATCCTTCTACAGTTTCATGCCATCAAACGCACAAACAAGCGTCACGAGCTGCACAGCTGGGCGAATGACCTCAAACCAGTTCCTATGGCTAGTGAATAGGATATACTACCTTAATGTGAGAAGAAATAGGGCTAAAAAAAACATCCAGATGATTAAACGGTGACATGTTGCGTACATGCATATCCTTCTACAGTTTCATGCCATCAAACGCACAAACAAGCATCACCAGCTGCACAGCTGGGCGAATGACCTCAAACCAGTTCCTATGGCTAGGGAATAGGATATACTACCTTAATATGAGAAGAACTAGGGCTAAAAAAAACGTCCAGACGATTAAACGGTGACATGTTGCGTACATGCCTATCCTTCTACAGTTTCATGCCATCAAACGCACAAACAAGCGTCACGAGCTGCACAGCTGGGCGAATGACATCAAACCTGTTCCTATAGCTAGGGAATAGGATATACTACCTTCATGTGAGAAGAAATGGGGCTAAACATCCAGACGATTAAACGGTGACATGTTGCGTACATGCCTATCCTTCTACAGTTTCATGCCATCAAACGCACAAACAAGCATCACCAGCTGCACAGCTGGGCGAATGACCTCAAACCAGTTCCTATGGCTAGGGAATAGGATATACTGTCAGTAGAGCTACACTATGAGATCCCCGATCGATCCTAGGGGGGGTTACAGGCGCGTTTGCCTGGGGGGTTATGGGCGCACTGACCCGCTACTGAAACAAGCCCTTTTATCCCAATGGTCTAGTGGTTGGGATTCTGACATGGTATCAGAGCGGTCTCGGGTTCGAATCCCGGTGTATGCACATGTTGGCCGTTGCCACTGTGCTCAGTCCTGGGCCTCCCAGTGTGGGGGGGTGTCAGTAGAGCTACACTGTGAGATCCCCGATCGATCCTAGGGGGGGTTACAGGCGCGTTTGCCTGGGGGGTTATGGGCGCACTGACCCGCTACTGAAACAAGCCCTTTTATCCCAATGGTCTAGTGGTTGGGATTCTGACATATACTACCTTAATGTGAGAAGAACTAGGGCTAAGAAAAACGTCCAGACGATTAAACGGTGACATGTTGCGTACATGCCTATCCTTCTACAGTTTCATGCCATCAAACGCACAAACAAGCGTCACGAGCTGCACAGCTGGGCGAATGACCTCAAACCAGTTCCTATGGCTAGCGAATAGGATATAATACCTTAATGTGAGAAGAAATAGGGCTAAAAAAAACATCCAGACGATTAAACGATGACATGTTGCGTACATGCCTATCCTTCTACAGTTTCATGCCATCAAACGCACAAACAAGCGTCACGAGTTGCACAGCTGGGCGAATGACCTCAAACCAGTTCCTATGGCTAGGGAATAGGATATACTACCTTAATGTGAGAAGAAATAGGGCTAAAAAGAACATCCAGACGATTAAACGGTGACATGTTGCGTACATGCCTATCCTTCTACAGTTTCATGCCATCAAACGCACAAACAAGCATCACCAGCTGCACAGCTGGGCGAATGACCTCAAACCAGTTCCTATGGCTAGGGAATAGGATATACTACCTTAATGTGAGAAGAACTAGGGCTAAAAAAAACGTCCAGACGATTAAACGGTGACATGTTGCGTACATGCCTATCCTTCTTCAGTTTCATGCCATCAAACGCACAAACAAGCGTCACGAGCTGCACAACTGGGCGAATGACATCAAACCTGTTCCTATGGCTAGGGAATAGGATATAATACCTTCATGTGAGAAGAAATGGGGTTAAAAAAACATCCAGACGATTAAACGGTGACATGTTGCGTACATGCCTATCCTTCTACAGTTTCATGCCATCAAACGCACAAACAAGCATCACCAGCTGCACAGCTGGGCGAATGACCTCAAACCAGTTCCTATGGCTAGATAATAGGATATACTACCTTAATGTGGGAAGAACTAGGGCTAAAAAAACGTCCAGACGATTAAACGGTGACATGTTGCGTACATGCCTATCCTTCTACAGTTTCATGCCATCAAACACACAAACAAGCGTCACGAGCTGCACAGCTGGGCGAATGACCTCAAACCAGTTCCTATGGCTAGGGAATAGGATATAATACATTAATGTGAGAAGAACTAGGGCTAAAAAAAACATCCAGATGATTAAACGGTGGCATGTTGCGTACATGCCTATCCTTCTACAGTTTCATGCCATCAAACGCACAAACAAGCGTCACGAGCTGCACAGCTGGGCGAATGACCTCAAACCAGTTCCTATGGCTAGCGAATAGGATATAATACCTTAATGTGAGAAGAAATAGGGCTAAAAAAAACATCCAGACGATTAAACGATGACATGTTGCGTACATGCCTATCCTTCTACAGTTTCATGCCATCAAACGCACAAACAAGCGTCACGAGCTGCACAGCTGGGCGAATGACCTCAAACCAGTTCCTATGGCTAGTGAATAGGATATACTACCTTAATGTGAGAAGAAATAGGGCTAAAAAAAACATCCAGACGATTAAACGGTGACATGTTGCGTACATGCATATCCTTCTACAGTTTCATGCCATCAAACGCACAAACAAGCATCACCAGCTGCACAGCTGGGCGAATGACCTCAAACCAGTTCCTATGGCTAGGGAATAGGATATACTACCTTAATGTGAGAAGAACTAGGGCTAAAAAAACCGTCCAGATGATTAAACGGTGACATGTTGCGTACATGCCTATCCTTCTACAGTTTCATGCCATCAAACGCACAAACAAGCGTCACGAGCTGCACAACTGGGCGAATGACATCAAACCTGTTCCTATGGCTAGGGAATAGGATATAATACCTTCATGTGAGAAGAAATGGGGTTAAAAAAACATCCAGACGATTAAACGGTGACATGTTGCGTACATGCCTATCCTTCTACAGTTTCATGCCATCAAACGCACAAACAAGCATCACCAGCTGCACAGCTGGGCGAATGACCTCAAACCAGTTCCTATGGCTAGAGAATAGGATATACTACCTTAATGTGGGAAGAACTAGGGCTAAAAAAAACGTCCAGACGATTAAACGGTGACATGTTGCGTACATGCCTATCCTTCTACAGTTTCATGCCATCAAACACACAAACAAGCGTCACGAGCTGCACAGCTGGGCGAATGACCTCAAACCAGTTCCTATGGCTAGGGAATAGGATATAATACATTAATGTGAGAAGAACTAGGGCTAAAAAAAACATCCAGATGATTAAACGGTGACATGTTGCGTACATGCCTATCCTTCTACAGTTTCATGCCATCAAACGCACAAACAATCGTCACGAGCTGCGTAGATGGGCGAATGATCTCAAACCAGTTCCTATGGCTAGGTAATAGGATATACTTCCTTAATGTGAGAAGAACTAGGGCTAAAAAAAACATCCAGACGATTAAACGGTGACATGTTGCGTACATGCCTATCCTTCTACAGTTTCATGCCATCAAACGTTCAAACAATCGTCACGAGCTGCGTAGATGGGCGAATGATCTCAAACCAGTTCCTATGGCTAGGGAATAGGATGTAAAACTTAAATGTGAGAAGAAATAGGGCTAAAAAAAACATCCAGACGATTAAACGATGACATGTTGCGTACATGCCTATCCTTCTACAGTTTCATGCCATCAAACGCACAAACAAGCGTCACGAGCTGCACAGCTGGGCGAATGACCTGAAACCAGTTCCTATGGCTAGTGAATAGGATATACTACCTTAATGTGAGAAGAAATAGGGCTAAAAAAAACATCCAGACGATTAAACGGTGACATGTTGCGTACATGCATATCCTTCTACAGTTTCATGCCATCAAACGCACAAACAAGCATCACCAGCTGCACAGCTGGGCGAATGACCTCAAACCAGTTCCTATGGCTAGGGAATAGGATATACTACCTTGAGGTGAGAAGAACTAGGGCTAAAAAAACCGTCCAGATGATTAAACGGTGACATGTTGCGTACATGCCTATCCTTCTACAGTTTCATGCCATCAAACGCACAAACAAGCGTCACGAGCTGCACAACTGGGCGAATGACATCAAACCTGTTCCTATGGCTAGGGAATAGGATATAATACCTTCATGTGAGAAGAAATGGGGTTAAAAAAACATCCAGACGATTAAACGGTGACATGTTGCGTACATGCCTATCCTTCTACAGTTTCATGCCATCAAACGCACAAACAAGCATCACCAGCTGCACAGCTGGGCGAATGACCTCAAACCAGTTCCTATGGCTAGAGAATAGGATATACTACCTTAATGTGGGAAGAACTAGGGCTAAAAAAAACGTCCAGACGATTAAACGGTGACATGTTGCGTACATGCCTATCCTTCTACAGTTTCATGCCATCAAACACACAAACAAGCGTCACGAGCTGCACAGCTGGGCGAATGACCTCAAACCAGTTCCTATGGCTAGGGAATAGGATATAATACATTAATGTGAGAAGAACTAGGGCTAAAAAAAACATCCAGATGATTAAACGGTGACATGTTGCGTACATGCCTATCCTTCTACAGTTTCATGCCATCAAACGCACAAACAATCGTCACGAGCTGCGTAGATGGGCGAATGATCTCAAACCAGTTCCTATGGCTAGGGAATAGGATATACTTCCTTAATGTGAGAAGAACTAGGGCTAAAAAAAACATCCAGACGATTAAACGGTGACATGTTGCGTACATGCCTATCCTTCTACAGTTTCATGCCATCAAACGTTCAAACAATCGTCACGAGCTGCGTAGATGGGCGAATGATCTCAAACCAGTTCCTATGGCTAGGGAATATGATGTAAAACTTAAATGTGAGAAGAAATAGGGCTAAAAAAAACATCCAGATGATTAAACGGTGACATGTTGCGTACATGCCTATCCTTGCATAGTTTCATGGATAAGCAGCCAACACAATATCAGTAGTTTAGAGCCCCGTCACTTGTTTTGACTCCCGTTTCTTTGCACCAATAGCCTCTACTATATATGTAGGTGAGGTTCTCCGAGTTTGAGATCATTCGCAACTGATTTGGATAGGTAGACAATCGTCGGTGCGCAGAACAGACCAAATCGATTCAAGGATAGGCAACCAACACAATATTCGCAGTTTAGAGCCCCGTCACTTGTTTTAACTCCCATTTCTCTGCACCAATAGCCTCTACTATGTATCTAGGTGAGGCTGTCCGGGTTTGAGATCATTCACAACTGATTTAATGAGGTAGACAAGCGTCGGTGCGCAGAACGGACCCAATATGTTCAAGGATAGACAACCATCACACTAATGGCAGTTTAGAGCCCCGTCACTTGTTGTAACGCCCGTTGCACCAAAAGCTTTTAATATGTATCTATGTGAGGCACAGAAAGAGAAAGAGAGAGAGAGAGAGAGAGAGAGAGAGAGAGAGAGAGAGAGAGAGAGAGAGAGAAAGAGAGAGAGAGAGAGAGAGAGAGAGAGAGAGAGAGAGAGAGAGAGAGCATAAACGTCACTTATATGATTTGCATAAATATATATATTCATATGTTTATAAGCTATGTAACATAGTTTTTTTGAAGTGGCACATGTTTAAATTGTTAATGAAAATAAAGAATTAGTTAAGTTATATGCTGTATGTGTTTTGTTTCTAGTGACTTCGGAAAATGCAGTCATAAACCTCACCATCCGTGGGCTTCTTATTGCCTCTGAACAGATATCGCCTATGTTTGTTATAAATTGTGACATTTTGTCTGTGTGAATTTAGACTTCCGAAATTGGGCCTTGGACTAACAAGATACTCTAAGTGGGCAGGTCTTCGGCACGAATATTGTGTACAGCGTTGTTCGTGAACCTGCCGTGCTGTAACAGCCCTCCCCTTTCATCGAGCTGGCAGTTGCAACACACGCCTGTGCGATTGCGTCGCAGTGCGTCGCTGTACGCCGAAAATGCTTGTGTGGTCCAATCGTTTGCTCTCGCCTGTGACAGCGCTGACACTGCTTTGCCACTGCTGAGCCACTGATTTGCTGAAACAAAATCATCGACGCACGCTGGCGTTGCCTCGCTGCTATGGTACTGGGCGGTTTTGTCGCCACACTGACCTACCAGCGAGGCAACCGCCAGCTTTCGCAGGTGGTGGGTGACAGGGTGTATGTGCTTGTTCCTTCTTTTCATGAGCACAATCCGAGCTTATCGTTTTATCTGTTCGACGAGTGTTAGTAGTGAAGTAGTCACTCTGCTATTAGTTATTACTTCTGTCCCCGCAGCCGCGAAGTCCATGTTCGTTCCGATTAGCAGTATTTTTTTTCGGCCTTGTTTGTCGTGCTCGATCTCGATCGCCTGTTGCGAAGCTCAGCTCATCGAGTACTAGCGAGTATTACTCGCATTGAGTATTTGCCCGGTCCCGCCCTTCCCTTTGTCTCTCCTCTTGCGCTGCTTACAGAATCGCCAAGTCTCGCCGTCAGCATTCGTCAGCTTCTGAGCCACTAGGTGGGACGTGTAAACGTCGACAGGTCCAGATTCCTAGAAGAAAGGTAAGCATTGGAACCTTAGGCTGGTGTTGTTTATCTCCCAGCGTACATGCCATGGTGCTCGATGCATTGTTAACTTGGGTCCTTTCGCTGCTGCTGTTTTCTCTTCGACTCATCCCGTCACTATGTTATCCTGTCTTTCGATTGTATCAGGCCCGTTGGCGCCCGACGCGATACATCTGGTAGCGCGGTCGCCGCATGCCGTGGTATGGCATGCATGCTATTTCTGCTTGTGTTTCTTTATTTCTCACTGCAGCTCGCCCGTTTCTTCTTTCTGTCGTCTCTTTTTCCTTGCAGGTTGTAATCACGAAATCATTTACGATGACAGTTGTTGCTGGTAAAATCGTACCATGTTTTGTTATTCAATTCACACTCAGTTTCGTTGTGCAGGCCCTACATTTTTTCATTTGAGGAGCGGATGGTCTTCCTTTCCAAGTTTATTTTTAGAGAACTCAAACCATTATTAGCGTTGTTAATGCTTGCAGAAGCTTTATTGAGTAGATAATGTCATTGATGTTAAACAGTTATTTTAATAAATTGGCCCTTTATGCTGAACCATTAAAAGAAAAATACTGGAGGTTGTATGCAAATGCAGGTATGCGGTGAAATTATGGATGCAGGTTTGCATTGAAATGATGGATTTGTTATTATACGCAAAATGAAATCAATTCTATATTTATGTATATATTCCTGTGTAACCGAACGATAACCGAACATAAAAGCGCCAGTTCAAAGTTGCGTAAGGTGTATTCGCATCCTATACAACTTATTGCTACAGTCACTCGAATTTGTGCGTTTTATCGGACGAACTGTTCGCTCGTGTGTCAAATGTCGGCCAATTGGGTCGATTCCGAAAGACCTGGAAGTCCAATGATTGAAGTCGCCAAAGAAATTGAACCATGCAATTGTCCAATCGTTGAAATCCCCGAACCGAACATGCGGTACCTGACGATTGGTTCCGAAAACTTTGGGGAGTGAATCATGCGCGGTCTGCTCGAAGAGTAGAATGAGGCGTAACCTCAAACATACATTCGAAACTGTTCCCCCAAGGTAACTTCAGATGTTACTTCGAACATACATTCCCCCCCCTGGATTTTTCGGATGATAACCCCCTGTTGTGCCATCTCGCCGTCGCTCCGAGTCACTCTCTAATACTATCTCGTCGCCCCTTATTCTGCCCAACCATCATGTGCTCTGGTTTCTCAAAAGCAATCGCTTTCCGCAATCGCCGTCACCTGCGCTGCGCCTCTCCGCCGCGCCTCTCCGCTGCGCCGATCGGTTTTCCGCTTCGCTCGCCACGATGGGCGGCTTTCCGGCGCTGCTTGCGCTCGCCCTCATTCTCGGTCAGTCCACCCGCCGTGCCGCGTGCCCTTTCTGTATGCGCATGCCCGTGTACTTTCGTCCGTCCCTTGTTTCTTTTGTTCGTATTGCCCACCATATTTCGCTTTCACACTTTCGCGTGCGCTGGTGGTGCGTCCGCAGCCGCGCTTTCTCCGCGCTTTCTCGACATGATCGATAGCGGCATTCGGGCTCTCACCGCCCTTCTCTGCTCCCCTCTCGTCCCTTCTCGCCCTCCGCTGCAGCGAGTGACGTCATCCGCGGGGCGTCCGGTCAAATCATGTTTCCAATGCCCGCGCCGCTGGCGCCGGTGGCGACGCGGATCACGGTCTGTCTCCGGCGAGCACCTTCGCCTCCAACTTCTCCGCGGCGCGCTGCACCAACCTGCCGCGCACCGCTTACAGCGTCTCCGTGCAGTGGACGTCCGCTGCCGCGCCCACTCTCCCCGCGTGCGCCAACGTCACCTTCTGGAGCGGCGCGGGTTGCAGTGGCACCTCCTCGCTCTCCCTTAAGCCTGCAAGGCCAGCGTTGAAGGAATATATTAGAGAGCGTAGCGATAGCGAGAGAGTCTCTGCTATGGGAATGATGTTGCGCCAGCAACTTGGTAGAGTTTTGGTAGCGTTTGCCTCTAAGGACTTTGTGAGAATTGAAGTAGCATTTGGGCCAAGTAGAATTGCAATATCAAGTATGAAACACACGAGCAAACACAAACATATATAGGCAAGCAAGAGTTGCACAATTGTTGCGTGGCGCTGCGAGTAACCCAACCCACACGAAAGTGCTGTGCAGGTGAGAGAACGCGCCCCGCACATTTCCAACCCAACTCGGCACCGGAATGTCTCATCGTGCACGCTACTCCTGCCAACACAGCAAGTGAGCAGCGTGCCTCACAAGCAAGGCACCTACGACCCCCAAGACTCGTCATTCCTAGCACCGATTCCGCCGAGTTCGCTGCAGTAGCTCACAGTCACCCGTAGTCACTAATGACCGCCACCGAACTCGTGCATCGGTGCCGAGTAGACTCAGTCGTTAGGCGCCGACCTGCCAAGTCAAAGGTCATCGAGGGCCCTTGCTGTCGTAGGGCCCTCTAACACTCCCCTGCCATACTACAGCAAGGCCCTTTATAATCACAGGGCATGCATACACACATACATACCAAAGGAAAAGGGACACACACACAAACGAAGCACTCTCAAAGTGCAAACACGCACCGCACCAGCCATGGATAGGCCATGGCACCATACCCATCATGGAGAGTCTAGGTCTCACTCCCCTCGCTCGAGAGCCTCACCTGCCCCACAGCCTCGAAGCAACGGCTGAAGGCAGGGAAATGCAATGCCTTGGTAAGGTAGTCAGCGGGCTGCTCGCTCGTAGGGATGTACTGCAGCTGCAGCTTCCTGCGCTTGACCATGTGCTGCAACCACATGTGACGACGCTCCATGTGCTTGAGGCTCCCCTTGAGCCCCATGCCACCTGCCACTGAAATGGCGGAGGAGTTGTCCACAAAGAGAGTCGTGGGCTCCTCACTCCTCAGCAGTTGAAACTCTGCCAGCAGGAAGCGCAGCCTGCGCGCCTCTTTCCCAGCCTCCACAGCAGCAACGTACTCAGACTCAGTGGAGGAGAGGGTGGCGCAACGAATCCTCTGACTTGCCCAAGAGACAGCAGCGCCCCCGAGCACAAAGACATAGCCACCAGTGCTAGTCCTGTTCTGCTTGTCCCCTGCATCATCAGCATCGGCGTAGCCCACCAGCTCGAAGGACTCCGGCCCACCACCAAACTCCAGCGCCACATCCCTGCTCCCCACCAAGTACGTCAAGCACCGGTCCAACTCCTTCCAGTGCTGATCACTCCGCACAGTCTGGCCCGACCCCAGCTTGCTGCAGGCGAACGAGATGTCGGGACGGGCGGTACAGGCCGCGAACTGCAAGGATCCCACCTTCTGCCTGTACTCCTCCTCCTGGCGAGACTGCCATCCCACATCCTCGAAGGTCTGCACACTGAAAGGGTCAGAGGAAAGAGGGGTGCGAGGCACTCGCAGCGGCTGCTCCTCGTCAAAGAAGCGCCTATGGACCTTGTCCACATAGGCCCCCTGGTGCAGCCACAGCCTCCTCGTCGGCCTGTCCCGAATCAGCTGCAACCCCAGATACTTCTCCACAGGGCTAATCTCCCGCAGCTGAAATGCACTCTGCAGCAGCTCACGCAGCTCCCCTAGCATGCTCTGACTGCGGCTGGCAGCAAGCAGGTCATCCACATACACCAGCAGCCAGCACATCTCCCCCTCAGCACCACTCTTGAAGTACAGAGCCTCATCCACCTTGCTCTTCTTCCATCCAGCCCCAAGCAGCACCCCATCCAAGGCCTCATACCATAGCATCGGGCTCTGCTTGAGCCCATACAGACTCTTCACCAACTTACAGACACGAGGAGTCCCATCCTCGTAGTAGCTCGGCTGCTCCATGTAAAGGTCTCGGTCCAGCACGCCATGGAGGAACGCGTTCTTCACATCCAGCTGCATCAGGTCCAAATCAAGTGCAGCTGCAATTGCCAGAAGCACACGTGCCGTCACATAGCTTCCCACAGGGGCGTACGTCTCCTCATAGTCCACCCCTGCCACCTGCGTGAACCCCTTCACCACCAACCTCGCCTTCTCTCGCTCCACTATCCCATCTGGTCGGAACTTGGTGTTCAAAATCCAGCGGTTCTTCATCACATTCACCCCTGGCGGACGCGGAACCAACTCCCACGTCCCCTGCTCAATCAAGCTCCGCATCTCCTCATCCATCGCCTCCTTCACCTTGTCGCCCTTCCAGCAGCCCAAGGCCTCCTTTACTGTCATCTTTGCTATATCCCACTGCCTCTGAGGGTCGGCCACTACGTCAGGGTCCAGGTCCGTCCACTCCTCGTCCTCCTCCTCGTCATCCAATCCCGCTGGCTCAACCACTAAAGCCCAAGCATACTTAAGAGGCGGGATACCACGAGTGATGCGAGTGGAGCGACGCAGTGGCGCACTGATCGTCCCAGAAGCCAACACACGGCCACCATCTCTGATTCCCCACATCTCCTGCTCCCCCGTCTGCGGCTCCCCTGTCTGCTGCTCCCCTGGCTGCTGGTCCACCATTTGCTGGTCCCCAATCTGCTCCTCCCCTATCTGCAGCTCCCCACTCTGCTGCACCCCTATCTGCTGCTCCCCTATCTCCATTCCCCCACTCTGCTGCACTCCATCCATACTACTCTCATCCTGCAGCTGCCAGTCACAAGGGGCTGCCCGTCGGTGATCACCATGGACGGCGGCACCACTATCCCCCCCTCACCAACGGGCGGTGCCGTGGAAGACGAAGAGGAGGGTGGAGCAGGTGTAGAAGGGATGGAGGGTGGAAGGGGAGAGGGGATAATAGGAGGAGGAGGGGAAGCCAAGGGGGGTGAGGATGAAGAAGGTGGGGCAGGGGGAACCACACGAGGGTAAACTGAAGGCAGAGGTGGGGTGGGGACCGAGGTAGGGACATAGGGCATAGCAGGAGGTGCGACCACTTCCTCCTCCTCCACCTCCTCCTCAAGAGTGCCTGGGAAGAGTGAAGGAAGGGGCTCATAGGGCATCGGACGCCCCCCATGCTCCTGCTGATGCCAAGCCTTCCATCCTGCCAAAGACATGGTCTCATAGAAAACTGCTTCCACAGTGGTGATGAGGCGGTTGGACTCCAAGTCCAGCACGTGCCAGCCCTTGCTCGCTGCTGACATCGGGTTTGCGTCGGAAGGCGAGCTCGTACGGTGTCACACCAGAGGGCAGCGAGGCGTGCTCCACGCGGTTGCGCACCCAGACGGCCTGCGCCAGCGCCAGGTGCCACCAGTGATGCTGCACACCCATGTGCAGCAACATCGTCCGCACTGCCTCCACAATGCTGCGCATCTCCCTCTCCGCCATCCCGTTCTGCTCCGGCATGTACGGGCACGTGAGGTCATGGAGGATGCCTTTCTCGTCAAGGAAGAGGGTGAAGTCGTGTCCCAGGAACTCGCCACCCCGATCAGTGCGCAGCGCCTTCACCGTGGTCTTGCACTGCCGCTCTGCCATCGGGAGCCACTTCTGGAACGCCGCCAGCGCATCACTCTTCTGGGCCAAAGGGTAGGCCCAGACATATCGCGTCTTGCGATCCTTCAGCACCAAGAAGTAGCGGCTGCCGTCCTTAGCTGCTTCACGGAAAGGGCCACACAGGTCAGCATGCACCACCCCGAGCAACTCATCCTCCTCCTCTCCCACAGAAGGAAAGGTATGACGAGTGATCTTTCCCGCAACACAGGAGACACAAGGTATGCCTGACTTGCCCCCCTTCTCCAAATCCAAGCCCTTCACTGACCCGTGAGCCGCCGTGCGCTCGATGGCATCAATACCAACGTGTGCCATACGCGCATGCCACAGGTCCCCCTTAGACCGCACGCCCGTCGCCAAGGTACGAAGTGCCACCGTTTCGCCTTCCTGCTGCTGCGTCGAACACGGCTGGAAGTTCGTGCAGAAAACACGCCCCTTGAACTCCGCACGACCAAGGAGCGATCCATCTGGTGCCCGCAGCAAAGTCACATCCCCGGCATCCAGCAGCTGCACACCACTATCACGCAGCTGCCTAGCAGAGAGAAGACTCGCCTGCACTCCTGGTACGTACAGCACGTCCGGCACCAAGACACGCCTGCCCCCCTCTCCAAGAAGAGCGACTGTGCCCCGCCCCTGCACCTCCTGAAGCGCGCCGTTGAAGCCAGTAACCTGTTTAATACTGCCGCCGCTGCTCATCTCCACAAAGGCAGAACGATCTCCCATGAGATGGTGGGAGCATCCGCTATCAAGCAGCACGACGCTCGGGTTCGCCTTCACAGCAGCTGCAACAGCCTGTAAGCCCTCCCCGGCCTCAGGCTCTAGCACAACGAGAGGAGTCTGCTCCACAACGGGCTTCACCATCGCACATGATGACTGCCCGCTCCCCTTAGAGCCATTACCCCCCTTTCCGCTGCTACCTCCAGAACCCTCTCCACCAGTGTCTGCCTCCTTATCCGCCCGCTGCTGACAGTACTTAGCAACATGCCCTGTCTGTCCACACACATAGCACTTCCCCTTGAAGCCCCCTTTCCCCCTCTTCGGCTGGCCATCCTGACCCCCTTTCCACTTCTCCCCTCCCCCACCAACCCCACCCCCATTCTTAGGCTGCTGCTGCTGTGCCGTAGTGGGAGGGGAAGGGAATGAAGTCTGCTGGAATTGGGGCTTACCCTTCTTGGTAAAGACCTGGTTAGCCTGGGGAAGGAATTGGTCCTTTCGTCCCTCCGCCGCCAGCGTACACTCCTCCTCAATGATGTAGCTAGCGAGGGTGTCCTCGTCCAACTCCTTGCGCACCTGCGGCAACTTCAGCATCCTGCGTAAGAGGTTGTACTGCTGCGGCAACCCCTTCACAACGTGAGTGATGTATGACGCCTGCGAGTAATCTACGCCGGCCATCCTCAGGTTCACTAGGATCTGCTGCGCACGGTTGCAATAGGACGTAGCGGTCTCGTGCTCTCCCATCTCGAGGTTAGTGAGCGCCTGCTCTAACTGACCGATGTACAGATCATCCTTCGCCATGTACGTGCGCATAATAAACTGCCATGCCTAATAGCCGGCATCTACCTTCATGCGACACGCCTTAAGGGCGATCTGTACGGTTGGGGAGCAGCATCGGGAGATGGTGGTGAGCGTCAGCAACTGCATCGCGTGGAACTGGGAGAGATGCGCAAGTGCACGCGCAGGTGGAATGGGGGTGGTGCCATCTATGAATCGCTTTAGCTGAGCGATCTCAAGCTGCGGCTCGATTGATTCTGTCCACGTCGACAGGTCGTGACGTCCTTCTAACGGCCTAGTGACAGCGATCTTGTCTGGAGTGAATCTGAAGTAGCCATAGTTGGGGGCTATTCCCTCGTCCCTCGACATCGATCCAATCGGGGTAACGCCCGGCATAGCCTCACTATCGAACTCTTCCGCAATTCCTCCTCTAGCAACGCTCCGCCGTCCTACATTCGCATGCTCTCGTGACGCTGCTGCACGATGAACATGCTCCTGTACACCGCCGACGCTAGCCGTACTGAACCGAGTTGGTCCTCGCAGGACCCCACGCGACATCAACCCATCAAGCTCCTCGTCATCGCTATTTCCGCCATCGACAACCATATCCCACGCACTAGTACCTCCCGCAGCTTGCTCAACATTCGCTACACGTGGCGAAGGGTGCTCACGACGCCGACGCGAGCGCAATCCCTCCAACATTAGCTCGTATTCGATATCACTAATCTCACCACGAGAATGACGAGCCACGAGATCCTCCTCTAGGGCGCGCAAATTACCGGCCTCCACGTTCGCCTCCTCTGTACTCATCCTCTACGACGTCTCTATAAGGTACCACAAATTAAAATAAAGTGCCCCTTCCTTAAATCCCTCGTCTCGGGGTCACCTCACAAGGGTCCTCAGACGAGTGGTAATAAATTACCAAACGCCCTATCCTTGGGTCCGAGAACGTAACTGGAGGGAAATCAAGAGAGGTTCAACTTAGATTAATAAGCGCCCTTCACTAACGCCGCACGCCAAGGCGAGTATACGAACGCGAATATCAACGACGACGGAAATCTATGCGTGTTCGTTCCACGCTCACCGCACCATGAAGGAATATATTAGAGAGCGTAGCGATAGCGAGAGAGTCTCTGCTATGGGAATGATGTTGCGCCAGCAACTTGGTAGAGTTTTGGTAGCGTTTGCCTCTAAGGACTTTGTGAGAATTGAAGTAGCATTTGGGCCAAGTAGAATTGCAATATCAAGTATGAAACACACGAGCAAACACAAACATATATAGGCAAGCACGAGTTGCACAATTGTTGCGTGGCGCTGCGAGTAACCCAACCCACACGAAAGTGCTGTGCAGGTGAGAGAACGCGCCCCGCACATTTCCAACCCAACTCGGCACCGGAATGTCTCATCGTGCACGCTACTCCTGCCAACACAGCAAGTGAGCAGCGTGCCTCACAAGCAAGGCACCTACGACCCCCAAGACTCGTCATTCCTAGCACCGATTCCGCCGAGTTCGCTGCAGTAGCTCACAGTCACCCGTAGTCACTAATGACCGCCACCGAACTCGTGCGTCGGTGCCGAGTAGACTCAGTCGTTAGGCGCCGACCTGCCAAGTCAAAGGTCATCGAGGGCCCTTGCTGTCGTAGGGTCCTCTAACAAGCGTCGCGCCTGTGCCACGGGGTGGGGTAGGGTACAGTGCCGTCGAATCTGATTTCAATCACGTGTTGGCGTCGAACCAAAACTGGTTGCCTGGAATCGTATCATTGAACGGTATGCGATTTAAGCTTTAACGAGGCAGCTTAATTTCTTCCATGGTGGCTTAACCAAAAAAAAAAATTTCTCGCGTGCTTCCTGTGCCTCCCCTCCCCTCTACAGCCTGACCACCAGCACCACCAATTCCAGTCTCCCCTATCGGTATCCAGTTTCGGCTCGCTGCGGCATCGGTACTTGTCGCGCTGAGGAAGGGCGACAGTCTCCTTGTCGCCCTTCCTCCAGTGCACGCCCTGTCAGTCAGTAGAGTGCCTGTCGTTGCACAATAAACTTGGTGACTAAACGAGCGAGGAGCTAATCCCGGATGCCTCATCAGCGTGCCTGTACGTCACGTGCCCTGCCAATGGCACCCGCACGCCAACCACGGACACCAAAGGCGTGGCCTGCGCTGCGCCCAAGGCACTTATCTAGAAGCGGTGCAGTGAGAGCTTCGCCCATTGCATGCATAGACTTGCAGCATTGCCTCAGTATGGCGGGTGCCCTCCCTCCGCCGGAGCAGCTTCACTCGCTGCCTCGTGCTTCAGAAGCCACGAGTCCTCTCTCTCGAATGGACCTTGTATTAAGTATAGCAAGCGTACGGATTAGATGCATTCTACTACCTACCGACAAGCTCTTAATCCTCCCCCCCCCACCCATTTCGACTTTAGTGGTCGAACGGGGACTCGGTCAGCTGGTGCAGCTGCCCCTCGCTCAGAGGGGTGAACGTTCCTTGCAAGCCGAGTTCGTCCGCGGCCAATGCCTCGAACGTCCTCCTCTCTCTCTTACCCTGTTGACCCCCTCACCTCCCCGTGCCGCTCTGCCCGCGCCCTTCCTGCATGGCATCACCCCGGTGGCATCAGCGGGAGACCCGGTGGACCCGAGTGCGGGGTGGCCCACAGAGGTGGAGGCGAGGGTGGCAGTGACGACGGCGGCGAGAGTGGGCGCTGCTCCCGCCGGTACGGCGCCCGCCGGCGTGAGCACGGTTGCGAGCGTGCAGTGGGGGAGCGCCAGCAGCTTGCCGGGGGGCGGGGCGAGTGGGCCGTGCTCCCGGGTGTCGTTCTTCCCGGGTGCCACCTGCAACGGCGCCGTCATGCAACACATCTACTCCTACTCCAGGTCCGTGCACGTGCCCGGCAGTGCTAGGCAGTGCCGTGGATCTGGGTGGACGATGCGTGTGGGGCAAGGTTGGGCACGGGTGGGGGATGGGAAGGTTCTCTTCTTCCCCCAAGCAGCAACACCGCGGCCTTCACATCATCCCAAGCACTCGCGTCAGTTGTCTGCGGAATCCGTACGTCCCTTGGTGCCTTTCACCTCTTGTTGCCTTTCGTCCCTTGCTGCCTTTCACCCCTTGCTGCCTGTCACCCCTTGCTGCCTTTCACCCCTTGCTGCCTTTCGCCCCTTGCTGCCTTTCACCCCTTGCTGCCTTTCGCCCCTTGCTGCCTTTCACCCCTTGCTGCCTTTCACCCCTTGCTGCATTTCACCCCTTGCTGCCTTTCACCCCTTGCTGCCTTTCACCCCTGGCTGTCTTTCCCCTCTTGCTGCCTTTCACCCCTTGCTGCCTTTCACCTCTTGGTGCATCGAACCTGATTTATTTGGCCCAAGGCTTCTAAATCAGCGAGCGAGGTTTGGCAGAGAGAGTCCAATGTGAATGTGCTCGTGCCATGTGCAGCGTCCTCGACGGTGTGCAAGTACACCACATGCCCCGCCAACTCCGCGTGCTGGGAGACAAGCGACATCGACAGCAGGGCTGCCACCTGCCGCTGCAAGGACGGCTATGCTGTCATCAACGGCACCTGCCAAGGTACCGTGCTGTGCTTGCCTGGGTGCACGGCTGTGGTTGCCAAGGTGCAAAAGGACTGTGCTTGCTAGAATCCTCATTATGGCTCGCAACTATGAGTGGTTCTGTGGAGAGAAGCATGCATGATTCTATTGGCTTTTTCAAAGCTGGCCCGTTGTGGGGCTGTGGGCGCAAGATTCTACTGGACGCTATCAGTATGTTCTAGTGACCGTTTCCCTCTTCTTCCGCACCTACTCCCTTCCACTGCAGACAAGTGCAATCTGTACTGTGTGGTCAACGCGAGTTGTGTGAGGGATGCGAGCACGGTCCCGGATTGTGTGTGCAACAAGGGCTTTCAATATGCTCCTGACAGCAACACCTGCGTTGGTGAGTTGCGTGTGGTGTAACCGAGACTCCTCAGCACGTGAGTTCAAACAAGTGCAATCTGTAACCACTGAATGCGTTCTTTCTTGCTATGCATTCCCCTTTTGCATCCATCCCAGACACGCTATCCTTGCTTGCTTCCATGTCGCCTCTCTTCTATTACAGATAAGTGTACTTTTGTGAATTGTGGGCCCAACGGCAAGTGCATCAAGGATGCGAATGGAGATGCTACCTGTGCTTGCAACACTGGCTTCCAGATGCCTCCCAACAAGATCACTTGTGTTGGTGAGTTGCCCAGAGTGGCACCTGGAGCGAGCGAGTCATTAATGGATGGGCCTGGAGTGCATGCATGCGTCCACTCTGTAAGCACTGCTACACTTCCCTGGTTCGTTCGGCCTACCTCGTGTTTCCTGTGCTCTTGCTGCATCTTGCAACCTGGAGCGAGTGATGCCGTTCTTAATCCATGCTGTGCCCCTCATTTCTCACATGTGATTATTTTCTCCTCCTACATCCCCCATTCCATTATTCACCCACCGCACCTCTGTTGCTCGTCTCCTAATCCGCATGCACTGCAGACAAGTGCGACTTTGTGACGTGCAAGGCCAACTCAACGTGCGTCAAGGATGCAAACGGGAATACAACTTGCGAGTGCATCAAGGGCTTCGAGAGGCTTCCGGGCAATGACACTTGCGTTGGTGAGTTGTGCGTGCTGGTTGAGTTGCTGGACTTGCTCAGTTGTCCCAAGTGTCCATCTAACAAGAAAAAGGCATGGTGGAAGTAGCACGTTATGCTGGCCTACACGCAAGAACTGGGGGCAGTGGCATTGTGATTAAGGGGTCAATGGTGTGAGAATCACGTCACTGATCACGTGCATGCTTGGGAGGTTCGATCTGCCGTCAGCAGGCATGACACTCACGATGCATCACTACGTAATCCCGTTGTTGTCAAACCTCATCATTTCCTTGTATGTGTATCCACGTGCAGACAAGTGTGAATCAGTGGATTGTGGGACAGGCGGCAAGTGCAGGACAAATGCAGACGGAAATCCGGAATGTACTTGCATCACCGGCTTCACGCAGCAGTATGATGACGGCAGTGTCACTTGCATCGGTGAGCTCAGTTCACTTGACTGCCTTCCACTCCACTTGCTCCAATTGACCCGTCATCTAGCCGGGGAATATATCAAGAGAAAGTGGTGCAAGTAGCATGTCACAATGGCGTCCAGCCAAGATGTGGGACAGCGACAATGTGAATTGGCATCAATGATCGCGTGAATGCTTGGCAGCTTCTAAATCCGACACCATGATGCTCACGTTGCGTACCTCTCATTCCATGCTTGTCATAACTCATGCTTGTCATGCTTCCATGGTTGTCAATACTCATCGTTCCCCTCTATGTATGCATCCTGTCATTCCTTTTTTATGTGTTTCGTTTTGTTGCAGACAACTGTAATGTGTTTATTTTCTACTGTTCACCCTGCTCGTGCAAGAAGGATACGAAGGGGAATCCGTCTTGTGAATGCGGCCCAGGCTACAGACTGTCTCCTGAGGGGCACTTTTGCATTGGTGGGTTGGAGGAGTGCAAGCGGTTGTGTGTTTTGTTCTCCACCTGCCCTGGGAGGTGCTCGGCTGTGAGCTTCAGTTTGTAGCTGAGCAGGTTTCTCTTGCCACTCTCTTAATTCCGCCTGTCCTCTTGAAGGATTGCAAGCAGAGTCAATTTGTTTCTAAGATGGAAACCTTTCTCTCGCCTTGGTTTTCTTTCCTGCAGACATTTGTGACACAGTGGATTGTGGCGAAGGCACATGCGTGAAGAGATTTGATGAGGAGGGCAACGGACATGCAGAATGCGATTGCCCCGCGGGCTACACTGTGGATGGGAGTGGGCGCTGCAGTGGTGAGTTGAAAGGTCTCTCTTCGAGACTGGCCTCGAGGCCACGAGTTGGTGGAACCTGGAGCCTGTACAGATTGGCAACTCCTCAGCTGAGCTGCTATCATGTGTGTTCCACCTGGGTTTCTATCAGTGCTTTGACCAAATTGTTTCCTTCTCTTGCATTCAACTCCATTCCACTGCAGACATATGCAATGTGGTATGTCCGAACAGCCAAACGTGCAGGAGGAGCGGGGACTACATCTCGTATTGTACCGAATGGGGTGAGTTCAAACCTCAGTTTCCACAACGATGAATGTGCCAATGAGCTCTGTTTATACTCTTCTCAGCTCAGCTTCACGCTCTGGCTTGGGCACTGTCAAGTGTGAATGGAACTGCAGTTCCTGCCACGGGCATGTGGTGGAAAGAGCTGGAGTGCACGAATGCATCTGCAACCACTGCCATGGTTCACGCAGCCTACCTCTTGTTTCATGTGCGCTTGTTGCAGCCTACCTCTTGTTTCATGTGCGCTTGTTGCATCCTACCTCTTGTTGCAGCCTGCAGCAGTGAAGGTTGCAACCTCATGGTTCTCATCATTCCCTTTACTTTTTTTTTTTTTTTTTTTTTTTTTTTATATGAGTTCTTTTCGTTGCAGTCTATTGCGAAAGGAATTGTGGGTATGGCGGCATGTGCAGGATCGATCAAGTTAAGGATATTGAGTACTGTCTCTGCGACCCCGGCTACAAGCTGTCTGCCGACCAGCTCACTTGCGTTGGTGGGTTGGAGGAGTGCAAGGGGTTGTGTGTTGTATTCTTAACCTGTCCTTGGGAGTTGCTTGGGTTTGAGTCTGGAGTTATTAGCAGATCTCTCTTGCCACTTCAGTGTTTTAGCCTCCCCTCACCCTTGGAGGATTGCATGCATACCGTACTCAACATTGCTTCTAAGGTGAAATATCTGTCTTTTTGCCTTGGCTTTCTTTTCTGCAGAAGCATGATCGGTGGATTGTGGGCCCAACGGCAAGTGCATGAAGGAGAAAAACGGAATTCCAACTTGCGATTGCATCGAGGCTTCCTGCTTCCGAACAGATTGTTTTGCATCGGTGTGTAGAAGGTTTCGTTGACCGGACGCTTGGAGTGTCAGCACTTTGTCAAGAGCCTCGTGGGTACAAGTTGTAGAATGCTCTGATTGCCCTTGCTATGGTCCGGCTTTCCAGGACTGCCGTTGTTTTGTATTGTAAGTGTAATTTTTCGTAAGCAAATTCATGAAAGGTGTGTTTTCAACAGCAGTGTGAGAAATTAAGACTTCCACTGTTTTCCCCCTGAGTGCAGAGGGTGAACTCAAAAATACGGTACCTTGAAACATAATTTCAGCAACTTCAATATCAGCAAGCAGCCAAAGGTGTGTTGAACATTGTTATACGGTAATAGGTTGTAGTGAGTAGCACTGTAGAGAGTACAAGGTTTGCTATTTGTATCATGCACTTTCCTAGTTCATGCATTCCGTTGCATTCTATTTCTGAGATGGTATCACGAGTAGGTTTAGAATCCTTGCCTAGCCTAGCCTAGCTCGCGCCCTCGAGCCCTCCGCGCCCTAGCGCCCTCCGCGCCCTCCGCGCCTCCGCGCCTAGTCCTCCCCTACGCGCCCTCCACGCCCTCCGTATCACGCCTCTGCCCCAGCCCGTCGCGTAGCCTGTGCGTCCTACCCTAGCCCGCCACGTAGCCCGTGCGCCCTGCCCCAGCCCGTCGCGTAGCCCGTGCGCCTTGCCCCAGCCCGTCGCGTAGCCCGTGCGCCCTACCCTAGCCCGTCACGTAGCCCGTGCGCCCTACCCTAGCCCGTCGCGTAGCCCGTGCGCCCTGCCCTAGCGTCGCGTCGCCCATGCGCCCTGCCTCAGCCCATCGCGTCGCCCGTGCATAGCAAAGCGCGCCCCTGTAATGCAGCGTGCACCCACGTACAGGGCAGCACGGGCCCTAGCAGAGCGGCGCGCGCCACCCGGGCATAGCAGCGCGCGCCCCTGCCCAGGAACGCGCGCCCCTAGCCAGACATGCGCGCCCCAGCACCTCACGTACCTGCCGCCCACAACTCCTCCTAGCCGCCTACACCTCCTCCTAACCGCCCACACCTCCTTCTAGCCGCCCACTGCCACCTCTCGTAGCGGCTGGCACCTCTAGCGCGCCACGGCCCGTAGCAGGCCGTTCTCGGGTTTTCTTACCGTCGTTTTCCCGTTCCCTACCGTTCCTTCGCTGGGTTCACCGTTCCGCCGCGGCTGGAGGCCGCTACTCCTCGCCTAGTTTCACCTGGCGCTCCTAGTTGTTCTCGCTCCTCGCTCCAGCCGCTCCTCGAGCCCGTACTTTCTAGCCTGCCGTTTCTAGCTTCGGCCGTATCTGTTTCCAACCGTTCCTGCTCCAGTCGCTTCTAGCTTAGTTTGCTCCGTGCTCCGGCCGTTCCTCGCCTACTTTCACCATGGCGTCCACTAGAGTCGCCTCGACGACCTTTACCGTGAGCGTTTTGGGTCTGAGTCGAGGCCATCGATCTGGCCCGGTCTATCTCGTAGTGGTTACCCTGTGTTTGATATGTCTATGGATGTTGTTTATTCTGCCACGTATGGGTCTCTTGGCTTGCGTGTACCCAGCTTAGGCTCTTTGCCTGTTGCTAGTGTAGGTACTTGTGCTTTTAGTGCAGGTGCTTGTGTAGTCACTAGTCCAGCCGTGACAACTGCTGTCGCATCGCTCTCCTTCACGCTGGACTGAGGCGCATCGTAGTGCTTCTTCCACGACCACACCACTGTCACACTTCTTTCGGCTCCAGTCCCAGTTTCCCTGGCTGATCATAGTTCAGGACCAGCAGTCGCTCGCGGCTCAACCACTCTCCCGTGCCCGGCTGTCCATTCTGGTTTCCTCACTGGTCTCTTCATCCCCTCGTTCTCTCGGAACTTGGTGGGTATGGGATACCTTCTGGACCGCGGGATCACAGTCACTTTTCTAGCGCACGGGAGGACGGCGATCTGTACTAATGCTTCCATTAGGGCACTTCTTGCCACGTTCGCCAGAGAGCCCCACTCGGGTCTTTTAGTGTTGCACACTACACCCTCCCAGGTAGCAGAGTCCGTCCAGGTGACTGCGTCCCCCCCATGTAGCAGAGTCAGGTCAGGTTACTACGTCCCCTCCGGTTGCTGTGTCTAGTCCGGTTGCTGCGTCTGGTCAGGTTGTTGCAACGTAAACCAGTCACAGTCTTGTCTCAGGTCTCCCGCGCATCTTTCCGTCGCTCCCTCCCTCGCTTGCGCCACCTTGCACTCCCTGCGTCGCCGGCCGCCTGGGTGCCACTCCGCAAACCTCCTCCCTTCGTCTGGCCACTGCTCCCGTCAGACTCTCCACTTGGACGTCTGGGGCCCTTCCCCCACGCTGGGACCTGAGAGGGAGCGCTACTTTCTAGTGATTTTTAACGACTACTCTAGGTACACCACGGTGTTTCCTCTCGCGACGAAGTCCATGGTGACTTCTACGCTGATGCAGTGGCTTCTGGCCACTGAGGACACTCGTGATGGTCGTGTCCGTTGTCTCCACTCCGACCGTGGGGGTGAGTTTCGCACGGGCGTCCTTGCCGGGTTCTGCGGCGAGCAGGGCATCAGACAGTCCTCGACGCTGCCGGGGTCCCCACAGCAGAATGGGGTTGCTGAGCACCGCATTGGCTTGGCCATGGACATCGCCCGCACGTCCATGATCCATGCCCGCGCGTCCCATTTTCTGTGGCCCTACGCGCTTCGCTACGCCGTGTACCAGTTGAACCTCCAGCCGCGTGTCTCGCGGCCAGAGGTTTCACCGACCCGTCTTTGGACCGGGTCCAATGGTGTTGGGTCGGCCTTTTGTATCTTGGGCTGCCTTGTGCTTGTCCGCGACACCTCTGCGGACAAGCTCTCGGCTCGCGCCATCCCCTGTGTCTTCCTTGGTTTCCCAGTGGGTTCTCCTGACTACTCCTTTTACCACCCGCCCCTCCACCAGTTTCTCGACCCTCGTGACGTCTGGTTTGACGAGTCCGAGTCCTACTACACCCGGTACCCCTGTCAAGGTCTCCCGGTTCCCCCTCCCCCCTCTTCCTCGCACCCTCTCCTCCCCCTTCTCCCGCTCCTCCGGTACCCCCGCCCCCCCCTGGTCCTGCCCCTTCAAGTGTGTCTCACGCTACCCCTCTACCCTCGGTCGCGCGTCAGGTAGCGTCTCCCTCTCTGCAGTCCTCCTCGCAATCCCCTCTGCAGCCTTCGGCACTTCCTCGACAGGTTATTGTGGACTCCGGTAGTGTCGGAGCTGGAGGTGCAGCCACTGGCGGTCCTCCTCGGTCTGGGGGCGCTCGTTCGAGGGGTGCTGAGCTGGAGGTGCTCACGCAGGTGGCGCTAGCTTTGGGGGTGCTGGAGCTGGAGGTTATGGCACTGGAGGTGCTAGTTCTGGGGGTGCTGGAGCTGGAGGTGCGGTGCTAGTTCTGGGGGTGCTGGTGCTAGTTCTTGGGGTGCTGGACCTTGAGGTGCTAGCACTGGTGGTGCTAGTTATGGGGGTGCTGGAGCTGGAGGTCCTGGCGTAGTAGGAGCTGGTACCGAGGAGACGGGAGCTGGAGGCTCACCTACTGCGGCGCCCACTTGGCCTCCCTACCGCCACGACACCCGTTTCCAGGCCCTGCGCCAGCTTGAGCGCGAGGAGCAGGAGCAGTTTGAGCAAGAGAGGCGGGCGTTGCAGAAGTTGGATCAACAGTAGCAGCGGCAACATCCGTAGCAGTAGCAGCAGCAGCGGCAGCAGCAGTAGCCGCCGCAGCCGCCACTTTTGCAGCAGCGGTTCCCTCCAGTGAGTGGACTTCGGGCCCTTGGTCTTCCTTCCTCTCCTCCTGTCCACTCACAGTCTCCTACCGCATACGGTCCTACGTTTCCTCCTCCGGACCCGGCTCCGGCTATTTTCTCTCCTCCTCAATCACAGTCGTCTCCTCCTGTTGTCCCGCACGACTGGACCAGTGGTTGTCCTCCGCGTGCTCGCCCCCCGTCTCCTCTTGCTGACCTCCGCACTGTCTTGTTTCGTTCTAGTCCTCGTCGTTCTCTGCCTGTGTCCGTTCTCCCTTCACCTCCTGAGTCGTCTCTCACCATTTCCTCTCTCCCTATCACTGACTATTTACGTGTTGCTCGCCCTGTTGTCTCTCGTCTTCTTGCCTCTCTTGTCACCGACCCCCGTGCCTCTCCGTCGTCTATCTCGGCTCTTACTGCCGCTGTCGCTGGCTTTGCTTCCACCCGCCGTCTTGACTACGCCACGCGTGTGGTGGCTGCTCCACCTCTCCGTCCTCTGTCCGTAGGGGGTGAGTCTGCCCTTGGCTGTGACGTCCTAGAGGACAGGCAGTTTGAGTTGGAGTTCTTAGCAGCCCCTCACCCTCTCTGCGCCATGCTGCTCTCCCTTGAGGGAGACCTCGACGGCCCTGACATACCGACACCTCGCATGTACCGTGAGGCAGTGTCAGGGGAGTGGGCCTCTTAGTGGAAAGCGGCTATGGATGCAGAGCTAGCGTCTTGGAGATCCACAGGCACGTACGTTGACGCAGTTCCCCCTCCCAGGGCAAACGTTGTCGATGGCATGTGGCTCTTCAAGGTAAAGCGGCCGCCTGGTTCACCGCCTGTGTTCAAGGCGTGCTACGCGGCTAGGGGTTTCAGGTAGCGTGAGGGAGTTGGCTTCTTCCAGATCTTCGCCCCGACCCTGAAGATGACTATCCTTCGGGTGTTACCGCACGTAGCAACACAGCAATGTTATGTGATGCTATCATTTGCATTCACGTCTGTCTGCCTCCCATCATATGTTCGTGTGTTGCATGCGTGGTGTGAGCGTGTGCAAGAATTTGTGTTTGGTGTTGTTTGGATTTTTCTGAGTGTGTGTGTGAATGTTATTTGGCTTGAGCAGATATCTGAAGTGACTCCTCTGCTCAAGAGCTTTCCGAGGAACCAAGTATCGCTTCAATCGGAGCACGAACAAGAAAGTTACGAACGTTGGAGTTCGTATGCTTTTGATATTTGGTTGTGGTGACTATGGGAAGTTGTGGGGTTGACTCAATATGGGGTACAGACTTTTGGGGGTTGGGAAATTCGTCTTCTCTACTGTAGTTGCTGCCAAATGGTTGGGAGAAACCAAACCAGGTTGGCAAGTGTGGCCAAGTTGGGTTGAGGTGGATTGTGGAGGTTGGGATAGTGACAAAGGTCAAAGTTGGGTTGCCTATGGGGAAGGGAATTGTATGGCATGGGGTTTCCTTGGTTGGGGACTCTCTTGGGACCTTCCCTCTCGTCCTCCTCATCCCTTCCACCTGGTTTAGTGCTACTCCAATTCTCTTGTGTGAACTTGTGTGAACTTTGTGATTGAGTTAAGATTCTATGGCAGCATACCCCCTAGTGCGCTGAAATCGATAACTCAAGACACACTTCACCTTTCCGTACGATTCAACTTGGGAATTGTAGCCACGGAGTAGAGCTACAACATATCTGAGTTTGGTGAAGTTTTAACCGTGAAATTTCCGTCGACGGCGTTTCTTGTGAGCGCAACTATTCTGTCCAGAAATAGGGACCAGCGATTTTGAGAAATTTAGGCACCTAATCTTCATAGACTCCATCCTTAGTCTCTAACGAGTGGTATCAGAGCTGATTAAGGACTTTGTGGAGAGTCTACTGAAGTGTGAAGACCCTCCTAGACCCACCATGGCCTGTGGGCGTGCCTAAGTGGAGTTCTGGAGGTTGCATGTGACTTCCGCTAAGGGGAAACTCTGCCGAAATTTCGTTGGCGCCGACACTTGTGGAAATTGAGTGGGACTTCGGTGTGGACAGCAAGGGGGGAGCTGGAACCTGTGCTTGGGAGCAGAGGAAATGAGTCAAGGGAGTGGAGATGCAGCTGAGAAGAGGAATGAGCCGCCACCATCCAAGATCGAGGCATTGGATGGCTCCAACTATGAGGAATGGAGCGGGCGGATGCGGAGTGCATTTAAGCGCTACAAGCTGCTGAAACTTGCGATGGGAGAAGAGAAGATGCCGGAGGAAGGCGACGCCCGTGATCGGTGGATTGAGAAAAGCGCGGTGCTGTACGACCTAATCCTTCAATCGGTCAACAACGACATGTTCCAACACATCAAGGATTTGGTGGAGTTGGATGATTCCGGACCAAAGGCGTGGAAGCTACTGCGCGATGTGATTCAGCCCAACACGCTGCCGATGGTGATTGTGTTGGAGAAGGAGCTGGCTGCCCTCTCCATGCAACCGGGCGATGATGTGAAGCCGGTCCTTGACAAGATCAAGGACACCTATGCAAGGATGGCAGCGGCGGGCAGCAAGGTAAAGCCAACCCTGGGATGTTCCTCATGGTTGAGGATGTGAAAGGGAGTGAGGGTGATGTGGGCTCAGTTGGGAAGGTTGTGATGCACCCCCTCACTCACTGGGTGATAGATTCAGGTTGCACAAGTCACATGACCCCACGGGCAGATTTGCTTGACGAGGTAAAGCCCCCTGGGAAGATCAAGTTTGTGGCTGCCGCTTCAGGTGCTTTGCTCCCTGTGATTGGTGTTGGGAATGCTAAGGTAATGGGAGCCAATGGGGGCCTTGTGGGGCTGGGGAATGTACTGCTGGTTGAAGGTTTGTCCGCTAACCTCCTCTCTGTGCGCCGGCTGCAGAAAAGCAAGGCCAAAGTGACCTTCGGCCCAATCATTAGTATCTGTTACCGAAATGTATTTATTTACGTTACTAATATATAAACATTTTAGTTCTTGTTGCGTTCCAAAGCTAACGTTATATTTCATTTCACATATAGACAAATATTCTTGGAAGCGAGATTTGTCCGATCTTTTGATTCTTAAGGCAAACCCGTCAGTATTAACCCACACAATAGATAGATCTTTTATATTATTAACTAAAAAATCCAAAATATCCAACATCATTAATTGTCCATTGATTGTGCCGTGCAAAGCTTGGGAAATTGCTGCTGTGGGATTTGGAGGAGAAGAGCAGCTGCATCAAGGAACTATGGCAGCTGCCCATCATCCCTTGGAATGGGAAACCACCAGCAACGGCAGCGGCAGCAGCAACGGCTAAAACAACTGCGGGAGGAGAGGAGACTGCACCAACCGATGGGGCCCTAGATGCAGTCAAGAAGGTGCAGCAGTCACAGCAGCCACATGGTGAGGTGCTTGCTGGTGTGGATGCAACCGCTGCATGGGCAAAGGCTTCATCTGGGAATGGTGATGCCGATTGGGAGACGTGGCACGAGAGGTTGTGTCACATCAACATTCCTATGCTGCAGAAGTTAGTGAAGGATGGGAGCTTGAAGGGGTTGGAGGTGAAGGGGGCAGCAAAGGAGATTGGGAGCTGCCCTACATGCCTTGAGACCAAGTTCACAAAGTTTCCCTTCAGCAGCGGCACGGGACCAGCTAAGGCCCCGCTCGCACTTGTGCACATGGATGTGGTGGGCCCTACGAGGGCCCCTTCTCTCTCGGGCAGCCGCTACTTCTTAACCATTGTGGACGACCACACGCGTGCCGTGTGGGTGTACCCTCTCAAGACTAAGGGGGAAGTGGCAGCGGCTGTTCTTAAGGAGTGGATGCCGAGAGCTCAAAGGGAGAGCGGACACAAGGTGAAGGTGATCCGCACCGACAATGGGGGAGAGTTCATTGGTGCTGATTTTGAGTCCGTGCTGAAGAAGAAGGGGATCCAGCATCAGCTCACAGTGCCCTACAACCCTCAGCAGAACGGCGTGGCTGAGCGGTTCAACCGGACCCTGCAAGAAGGTGCTCGCACTCTCCTTGGGCGTGCAGGGCTGCCGGATCCGTTTTGGGTGACTGCACTGCGGCAGGTCGCCCTTGTGAAGAATAGGGTGTTGGCGACTGTGGGGGACAAGCAGTGGGTCCCCTACACCAAGTGGTATGGGAGTGCACCAGCAGTCAACATGCTGAGAGCCTACGGCTGCATGGTGGTGTTTCATGTGCCTAAGGAGAAGAGGGGAAAGTTGGAGGCTAGTGGGAGATGGGGAGTACACTTGGGGCTTGCTAAGGATCATAAGGGCTGGTTGATATGGGACTTGACCAGCCAGCAGCTGACTGTGTCAAGGGATGTGAAGTTCCTTGAGTCCTTGTACTACAAGGAGTGGAAGCAGCAGCAGCAGAAGCTTCCTACTACACCGCTGATCATTGAGGCCGATGAGGTGCAGCGGCCTTCGAGGCAAGTGCAGGTCACTGTCTCAGAGGAGGAGATTTCTGGGGTGACTGAGGATGGGGGAGAACCTGAGGTGGAGGAGCAGCAGCAGCAGCAGCAGCAGCAAGATGCTCCACAAGGTGCCGCACGTCCGGTTGACCGTCCTAGGAGGGATGTGCGCCCTCCTAACCGGCTGACCTATCCGAGCTTTGGCAAGCCAAAGGTGGTACGGGCTGGGAGTGTGGCTGAGCAGTGTGATGAGGAAGAGATTGCACACTGCTACTGGGCAGCCGTCCCTGAGCCCAAGACGCTAGCTGAGGCCTTGAGTGGGCCCGATGCTGAGAAGTGGAAGCAGACTGTGAAGGAGGAGTATGACTCTCTGCTGGAGAATGAAACGTGGGAGCTGTGTGAGCTGCCTCCTGGGAAGAAGGCCATTTCTTCCAAGCTGATCTTCAGGCACAAGTATGGACCTGATGGGGAGCTGACCCGCTACAAGTCAAGGCTTGTGGCAAAGGGGTTTCAGCAGACAAAGGGGAAGGATTTTGATGAGATCTTTGCTCCTGTGGGGAAAGGGACTACACTAAGGGTGATGTTGGGAATGGCTGCAAACCGTGGATGGAGGATCAAGCAGATGGACATCACAACTGCTTTCCTCAATGGGATCATCCTAGAGGAGCTGTACATGCTGCAGCCTGAGGGGTTGGATGATGGGAGCGGCAGGGTGTGCAGGCTCAAGAAGGCCATCTATGGCCTTAAGCAGGCTCCTCGCGCATGGTACCACAAGTTGGAGGAGACACTGCTGGCTGGGGGTTTCAAGAAGAGTGAGTGTGATCACAGCTTGTTCCTGCTGCAAGAGAAGGAGCAGTTTCTCATGCTCCTGGTGTATGTGGACGACATCCTGCTCTTCTCTAAGTCGTCTGCAATGATTGAGCGTGTGGAGGAGATGCTGGAGATGCAGTTTAAGTGCTCCAAGATGGGAGATGTGAAGTAATATTTGGGCATGCATGTGGAGAGGGACCTTGACAAGGGAGTGTTGAGGTTGCACCAGAGAAAGTATTGTGAGGGGCTGGCTGAGAAGTATGGGCTGCAAGATGGAGGAAAGCCAGCCACCCCACTGCCTTCGGGGTTCACTGTGGAGCCCTGTGCTGAAGAGGAGGTGGTGGGTGAGAGTGACAGGAAGCTGTTTCATTCCATGGTGGGGGCACTCAATTATGCGGCTAACCACACGCGGCCTGACATTGCCTTTGCTACATCCAGGCTTGCAAGTGTGGTTTCACGCCCCAGTCATGAGCAGCTGGAAGCGGCCAAGAGGTTGGTCCGCTATGTGAGCGCTACGGCATTAGTGGGCTTGGAGTACAGTGCTGTGCGACAGAGGCTGCAGAGGGGTGCAGCTGATTTGGGCAAGGGGGAGATGCTCCTGACCTGCTACACCGACGCTAGCTTCAACTCGGTGAAGGCGGATGGCACCAGCATTGGAGGCTATGTGTGCCTGTTTGGAGGTGGTGCAGTGAGCTGGCGCAGCAAGAAGCAGAACGAGGTGGGGCAGTCCTCGTGTGAGACAGAGTACATGGCTCTGCATCATGGGGCAAAGGAGGTGGTGTGGCTGAGGCGTTTGTTGGAGGAGATCGGAGTGTGCCAAAAGGAGCCAACTGTGATTTTCTGTAACAACGAGTCGGCTGTGAAGCTTGCTAAGAACGCTTGCCTTCATGGGCTGACGAAGCACATCAGGCCTAAGTGGCATTGGGTGAGGAGGCTCCTGGACAAGGAGGTGCGGCTGGAGATTGTGAAGACCCATCAGCAGGCGGCTGACATTCTCACCAAGCGCCTGGCTGAATCTGAGCATTGGAAGGGCATGAAGCTTGCTGGGATGAGTGTGCATTGAGGGTGCATGCTTGAGCTATGGCATATGGGATGATGGTAGGCAGCCAGAGGGGGAGTTTGTTATGTGATGCTATCATTTGCATTCACGTCTGTCTGCCTCCCATCATATGTTCGTGTGTTGCATGCGTGGTGTGAGCGTGTGCAAGAATTTGTGTTTGGTGTTGTTTGGATTTTTCTGAGTGTGTGTGTGAATGTTATTTGGCTTGAGCAGATATCTGAAGTGAATCCTCTGCTCAAGAGCTTTCCGAGGAACCAAGTATCGCTTCAATCGGAGCACGAACAAGAAAGTTACGAACGTTGGAGTTCGTATGCTTTTGATATTTGGTTGTGTTGACTATGGGAAGTTGTGGGGTTGACTCAATATGGGGTACAGACTTTTGGGGGTTGGGAAATTCGTCTTCTCTACTGTAGTTGCTGCCAAATGGTTGGGAGAAACCAAACCAGGTTGGCAAGTGTGGCCAAGTTGGGTTGAGGTGGATTGTGGAGGTTGGGATAGTGACAAAGGTCAAAGTTGGGTTGCCTATGGGGAAGGGAATTGTATGGCATGGGGTTTCCTTGGTTGGGGACTCTCTTGGGACCTTCCCTCTCGTCCTCCTCATCCCTTCCACCTGGTTTAGTGCTACTCCAATTCTCTTGTGTGAACTTGTGTGAACTTTGTGATTGAGTTAAGATTCTATGGCAGCATACCCCCTAGTGCGCTGAAATCGATAACTCAAGACACACTTCACCTTTCCGTACGATTCAACTTGGGAATTGTAGCCACGGAGTAGAGCTACAACATATCTGAGTTTGGTGAAGTTTTAACCGTGAAATTTCCGTCGACGGCGTTTCTTGTGAGCGCAACTATTCTGTCCAGAAATAGGGACCAACGATTTTGAGAAATTTAGGCACCTAATCTTCATAGACTCCGTCCTTAGTCTCTAACAAGCAAGACTACGAGCTGCACTCCCTTGACTTCTCCACTGCGTTTCTCCAAGGCCGTCTACACAAGGAGATCTGGCTGCGGCGTCCTCCTGGCTTCAATGACACCTTCCCACATGGGACCCAGTGGAGCCTGAGGCGGCCAGTCTACAATCTCCGCCAGTCGCCCCGTGAGTGGCATGACACTCTTCGCTCCACGTTTCGTGACCTTGGGTTTCGTCATTCCTCTGCCGACCCATCGCTATTTGTTCGCACTGGTTCCACTCCTTTCTTTATACTAGTGTACGTTGACGACTTGGTCTTCGCTACAGCAGACAAGGCAGCTCTGACTTAGGTGAAATCTGAACTGCAGAAGAGACACAAGTGCATTGACCTTGGTGAACTGCAGCGCTACCTTGGCCTGCAGATCACCATGGACAGAGCCGCTCGCACCATCACACTGATTCGGTCACACATGGTGCAGCAATTCCTTCGGCAGTTCGGGTTTCAGTTCTCCACCACATAGCCCACTCCTCTTGCCGTTGACCACCGACTCACTGGCCCTTTTCCCGACGAGCCCTTTGAGTCTAGTGGCCCCTACGCAGAGCTTGTGGTTGCCTCATGTACCTGATGACTTGTACTAGGCCGGACCTCGCCTTTCCCCTCAACGTCCTCTCTCGCTCTGTTGCGACTGGGAGACACCGTCATGTTCACTGGACAGCTGCTGTGAGGGTGGCAAAGTACCTGGCGACTACATCAGGCATGGGGCTTGTGCTTGGAAGGCCTCGGCCAACTGTGGACCGATCACTGCGACTCTTCTGACGCTGACGACGTGGAGACTCAGCGTTCCACTCAGGGTCACTGCTTCAGTCTGGGTGCTGGTGTTGCGTCGTGGAGGTCTACACGGTCGTCGTCTGTGGCTTCGTCCAGTGCAGAGGCAGATATCTACGCTGGTGCCATGGCGGCACAGGAGCTTCGCTGGTTGACCTTCTTGCTCACTGACCTTGGTGAGCGGCCTCGCTCTGCACCGACCTTGTACGCTGACAACAAGGCCATGATCCTCCTGTGTTGAGAGCCTCCATTGGAGAGCAGAGTGTAGCATATTCATGTGAGGTACTTTCTCCTGCAAGAGTTGCAGCGACGCGGCCAGGTACGCTTGGACTTTGTGGCCTCAGAGGCCAACACTGCCGATGTCTTCACCAAGGCCTTGGCGCCTGGTGACCACCACTGGTTCTGTGTGTGCATTTGGGACTTGTTGTGGTACCGCTGACACGGACGACATCACTGGGATTCCCAATGCCATTCTGGAACGGGTCTCCGCCCGAGCCTTAGCAACAGATGTGAGCGACGCCACCGGTAAATGACTTGATACGGAGCAGTGAGACGATGCAGAGAGAAACAAATATTATTAGAGAATGGTTGGCTATCACGCAGAACCAGCAATCTAGAATCAGCGACTCGGACATCCCTCACACGCCGCACTAAAACATTTAATCGAAGCTAGAGTCTTCGACTCAGAAGCATTGTTGCTTCCTAGAGGCGGCACCCTCACGACAGCTTCAGACGACCCGCCATGCCTCGTCTGCACCACCGCGTCACTCGCCCATAAGCCCTTCCCCGAACCTCCTGGCTACGAACGCTACAAACCACTCGAGAAAGTCTATTGCGACTTCATGATACTTAGCCAAGAAGGGCTTGACGACGAGCAAAACACGATGACCTTCATCGACGCGTGCACCCGATACATGTGGGCCATCAACATCGACTACCGCTCACGAGCTTTCGACTGCTTCATAGCATGTATGAAACTTGCCGAGCGACATTCAGGATTGAAGTTGAAAAGTTTCCAGACAGACGAAGGAGCAGAGTTCTTCTCAACTGAGTTCAAGGAACTCTTCGTTAAGAAGGGGATTGAGCACCTGGTGCCCCTGCCCTATGCTCACGAGCAGCAAGGAGTAGCAGAGCGTACAAACAGGAGCCTCGCCACAAGGATGAGGGCCCTGGTGAAGCAGTCTGCCATCCAACCAAGTTTGGCCTTTTGCGATAAACCATGCTGTTCGGCTGCACAACTTGTTGTCCCCTCAAAGCTTCGAGAACAACACCTCTCCTTACAAGGCTTGGACGGGTAGAAAAGCTGACACGCGCCTTCTTCAAGTGGCTGCATGGTACAGTATAGGCCACACACAGTAGGGACTGGAAAGTTAGCGGATCGGGCACGTTGGGGCATTCACATCGGGATCAGAAAGGAATACAATGCGTGGATCGTGCTGGACTACATGGCACACGAAGTGACGAAATCACGTGACTGCATCTTCCACGAGAAGCTGACCCTGCTACTATTCAAGGAACACCGCGAAGCTGACAAGGGCACCGGAGAGGGTTTTCGAAGGACACCGCATCTTCGCCACATCATAGGATGAGGCAGACCTGGCAGAGGACGCAGATGCGCCGAACGTCACGCAATTTGAACGTTGTTGAAGTTACCGGCTTCCACGACTAAGACCGCCTCACCTACGAAAAGACCAACGAAAGTTGCCTTCACATCCTCGGGCTCGCCATCACAGTTCGCCACACCTCACCCAAGGAACCCACCACGGTGCGACAAGCCCTGTCTAGGCCCGACAGCGAGAAGTGGAAGGTAGCCATGGTGGCAGAAGTAGCAGCACTGAAGCACTGTAGGATTTGGAAGCTCATCCTCCGATCATCTGCGAAGGGGAGAAATATTCTCAGCGGAAAATGGGCTTTCGGGATTAAAACTCACGCGGATGGCTCCATCGACAAATACAAGGCAAGATGGGTGGTGCGAACTCACCTGGTGGATTACGACCAAACCTTCGCGCCCGTCGGACGGCATACCTCCGTCCGCATTCTCATCTGCATCGCAGCCGTCAAGCAGCACTTGCTCCAACAGATCAACGTCGAAAGCCCGTTCTTATATGCGCCCGTCGATGCCATCATATTCGTCGGGCAACCACATGCGGTCGAAGAAAGCGGCAGCGCCGTTTGCCTCCTCCCGAAATCCCTCTATGGCATCAAACAAGCGCCTTGTCTGAGGCAGCAGTACCTACACACCGTCCTCACGGAACTCGGCTTCGTTCAGCTACTGCACGACCAAGGAATGTACCGGAAGGAGTCGCGCAGCAAGTGTGAATCAAGAAAACAGGAATGAAATGACTAAGTGAAAGTTGGGTACAAAAAGGCAAACCCTAGGCAACTGTACCCCATATGTGCTACCCCACTATAGCCTACAGTAGCTATGTCATATAACTCTGACACACCCCCATAGGCAAAGTGGGGGAGAACAAGGGGTCACAAGACCAGTCAAGCAAAGCAAAGCAAGCTCAGGGTGGATCACAAAGTCACCACACATTCCGAGCACAAGTTCAAGGCCACAAGGCCAGTTCACATGCAGGATTACATATATATATAAGGCTAGACAAGCAAGAGCAGGAGTATATATATATGCAACAGTACAAACAAGGTCAAGAGGTGAGCAAGTGAGGCAAGGTAGGTACAAGACCCAGCTGAGTACAGAAGCGCTGATGATCACAAGGCGCAAGTGCCTTGGTGAAGATATCAGCAGTGTTGGCCTCAGAGGCCACGTACGCAAGACGCAGCTGACCACGCTGCTGTAGCTCACGAGCAAGGAAGTAGCGAAGAGCAATGTGCTTCGTTCTGTGCTCCAGTCTCTGCTCTCGACACAAGGCCAGCATGGCCTTGTTGTCTACGTAGAGCACTGGAGGAGAACGAGGCGGCTCTCCGAGGTCAGTCAGCAGGTAGGTGAGCCAGCGAAGCTCCTGTGCAGCCATGGCCCCGGCGTAGATCTCAGCCTCACAACTGGAGCCGAGAACAGAAGACGAGCGAGTAGCCCGCCACGAAACAGAGCCGGAACCAAGGCTGAAGGTGTAACCCTGTGACGACCGCTGCGTAGCCTGGTCGTCAGCCCAAGAAGCGTCTGCGTGTCCAGTGAGGACCACTGGACTCTGCCCTCCAAGCACAAGCCCCATGCCCGACGTACTGCACAAGTAGCGCAACACCCTCTTCGCTGCAGCCATGTGCTCCGGTCTGTGTCTCCCAGGAGCAACATAGCGTGCAAGAATGCTAAGAGAGTATGCAAGGTCAGGTCGTGTGCAGGTCATCAGGTACATGAGGCAGCCAACAAGCTCTGGGTACGGGCCACTCGACTCTACGGACTCATCCGAAGGCAGAGCTGAGAGCGAGTGGCGAGTAGGCAGAGGAGTGGCCTGAGGCGAGGAGTACGTGAAGCCGAAGCGCTGAAGGACCTGCTGCACCATGTGTGACTGAGTCAGGGTAATGGTGCGGCGTGCTCTGTCCCGGGTGATCTGCAAGCCAAGGTAGCTGCGCAGTTCACCCAGGTCTGTGCACGTGTGTCTCTTCTGCAGCTCGGACTTCACGTGGGCGAGTCCAGCAGTGTCAGCTGTGGCAAAGACCAAGTCGTCGACGTACACGAGGATGTAGAACGGCTGCAAAGAAGTGTCGGTGCGCAGAAACAGCGACGGGTCGGCAGTAGAGGGAGCAAACCCAAGAGCCGCAAGTGTAGTCCTCAGTGTGTCGTGCCACTCACGCGGTGCCTGGCGGAGACCGTAGACTGGCCGCCGGAGGCTCCACTGGGTGCCAGGAGGAAAAGACCCAGTGAAGCCAGGTGGGCGACGCAGCCAGATCTCCTCGTGCAGGCTGCCCTGCAAGAAAGCAGTGCTGAAGTCAAGAGAGTGCAGCTCGTAGTCGCGGTGAGCAGCTATGTGCAGCAGTACCCGAAGAGTGGTCATCTTCGGGGTGGGAGAGAAGGTCTGAAAGTAGTCAACTCCCTGCCGCTGACTGAAGCCACGAGCCACGTAACGCGCCTTGAAGACAGGCGGAGAACCCGGCGGCCGCTTCACCCTGAAAATCCACATGCCACTGACGATGTTCGCCCCAGGCGGGGGAACCTCGTCAACGTAGGTGCCTGTGGACTTCCAAGAAGCCATCTCTGCGTCCATAGCTGCCTGCCACTGAGAGGAGTAGGGACCCTCTATCGCCTCCGCGTAAGAGCGCGGAGTCGGGATGTCAAGTGCATCCGGGTCTCCCTCAGGGGTAAGCAGTACGGACACGAGATGAGGTGAAGCAGCAGCCAAACACTGGAACTCCTCCTGCCTGTCCTCAAGGACGTCCGTGCCAAGGGCACACTCACCCCCGACGGACGGAGGACAGACAGACTCAGACTCAGCAACAAGACTAGCAGCGTAGTCTAGACGACAGCGAGCAGCAAAGTCGACGAGCTCAGTAACTAGGGCAGACGCAGCAGTGGACTCAAAGGAAGGGTCAGTGACAACAGTAGCAAGGAGACGCGTGACAGTAGGACTGGCAGCACGAAGAGAGTCCGACTCCGGGTCAGGAAGAGCAGGAAGAGAGGACTCAGGAGGAGAAGGCAAAGGGGCACGCAGAGGAGCAGTGGACGGACGCAGAGACATCCGGTGCGTGCCAGGGACAGGAGGAGGACGCTGACGCGAACCACGAGCACTAGTGCGAGCAGCACGGACAGGCGACGCAGGGCGAGACGCAGGCTCACGACGCTCAGCAAGACCTCCAGTAGGACCAGTGTAGGGAGAAGGAGCGGGCAGTGGGGAGGCCGGCTGTAACTGTAACTGTGACGGGACAGGCTGTGGACACTCTAAGGGAGGAGGAGGACCAGTAGAAGGCGGGAGACCAAGAACCTGCTGAAGGAGCGGAACGAAGTACGGCCTAGGCCGTGTGGCGACTCCAGACACAGCAGGGATAGCACCAGTACCCCCAGCGGCAGCACCAGCGCCAGCAGTACCTCCAGCTCCAGCACCCCCAGCAGGACCGCCTCCAGGACCGACAGCAGTAGCCTCAGCGCCAACACCCTCAGCAGCTCCAGCTCCAGTCGTACCCGCAGGCCCAGCAGCTCCAGTACTCCCAGTACGAGCACCTCCGGGACCCGCGGCACCAGCACCCTCAGCAGCCGAAGAACCTCCAGCTCCAGCAGCACGCCTCCAGCGCCGGGCAAACCACTCGCGCAGCTCCTGTGGAGAGAGTGGCTCCCGCCGAGACGAAGCACCCGGAGAACCTCCAGGCTCAGCACCGCCAGACGCCACACGAGCAGGCCCAGCTCCCTCAGGCTCCGCACCCCCAGGCTTAGCACCTCCAGGCGTAGCACCCCCAGGCGTAGCACTCCCAGGCTCAGCACCCCCAGGCTCAGCACCCCCAGTAGTAGCACCCCCAGGCTCAGCACCCTCAGGCTCAGCACCCCCAGTAGTAGCACCCTCAGGCTCAGCACCCCCAGGCGTAGCACCCACACGCTCAGCACCCCCAGAGTCAGCACCCCCAGGCTCAGCACCCTCAGCAGCACCAGAGTCACCAGTAACCTCGACAGGCTCGACTGCGTCTACCTGGGACACACCTGAAGGGGCAGGACCCTGAGGGGGGAGGGGGTCTACCGGGGGGGGACCTGGGACAAGGAAGAGCGGTGGCGGGGGGAGGGACGGAGTGCGGTAGGGGAAGAGGCGGTAGTAGGGGACCGACTCGTCAAACGTGACGTCCTGGGAGGACAGGACACGGCGAGAGGTGGGGTGGTAGAACTGCCACCCTGGCGCGTCAGGGGGGAAGCCAAGGAAGACGCAAGGAGCAGCACGAGGGGACAGCTTGTCCGCAGACAAGTCGCGGACAAACGCCCGAGATCCCCAGACACGGAACGCAGACGCATCGCCAACCTTCCCCGTCCATAGCAAAGCTGGGGAGGTCTCCGGCATGGAGACCCTGGGGTGAAGGTTGATCTGATGCGCCGCGTACCGAACCGCAAACGGCCACAGAAAATGGGGGGCAGCCGCATGCATCATGGACGTACGGGCGACGTCCATGACCATGCCAATGCGGCGCTCAGCAATCCCATTTTGCTGTGGAGAGTCCGGAAGCGTGAAGGTCAAGCGGATGCCTCGTGCACGACAGTAGGCTCGCAGAAGGCCAGAGGAGAACTCTCCACCTCTGTCAGAGTGCAGACGCTGAACAGGAAAGTCCGAGCCGAAGCTCTGCCTGAGCTGGAGACGAGCTGCGCGGATCCAGTCGATCAACACCTCAGTGACATCACCCTTGCTGCGCAAGGGGAAGACTGTGGTGTAACGCGAGTAGTCGTCAACCACCAGCAGGAAGTAGCGCTCGTGACCCTGTCCACGGACGCGGGCCGGGCCCCACACGTCCATGTGAAGCGTCTGCAGCGGGGCCTCTGTCGGAGGAAACTGGGAGGAGTGAGGGGCAGCCCGCTGCCGCCCCTCGACACAGGGGACGCAGGTAGGGCCAGGCCCCGGAGGAAGGGGAGGGAGGGACCGGGGAAGACCAGAGACAAGGACACGGGAGGCCATGCTTCGGAGACGAAGCAGGGAGGGGTGACCAAGGCGGTGGTGCCAGAGGAGAGTCTCGTGAGACAGGAGGCGACACGAACAGGGGGCAGACTCAGGACCAGACCTGGACGCTGCAGCAAACACCTGACCCGACGCAGCTACCTGACCAGACGCAGTGACTGGAGGAGACGCAGTGGTCAGGGTGTACAGGCTCGACCCCGGCCGACGGGTAAACGTGGCCAGGTGTCGGCCTGTCCGAGCGTCCGTGCAGTGGGTCACCCGCCGACTCGCAGGAGTGAACTGGTGAACCCCCGCATCCTGTAGGTCAGCACCACTCACCAAGTTTGTAGAGAACGAGGGAAGGTAAAGACCAGACAGGGTGCCAGAGGGGGCCGCCGGACACGGGAGGACAGTGGAGAAGTGAGCAAGGACAGGACCCCCAGAGGGGTCTGCCAGAGAGACTGCAACTGGCCGGCTAAGCGGCGTGAGTGTGGTGCGGTCTCGAAAGAAGGAGCGAGAAGCCCCCGAGTCAAGGGTGAAGGTGTGGGAGGCCGAAGCCGACGCAGAACCTGAGAGAGCAGACTCACCAGCACCTGAGGGAGCAGACGCACCTAGAGCAGCAGCCTCGCTAGCACCTAGAGCAGCAGCCTCACCAGTACCTAGAGCAGCAGTCTCAATGCCCGGGTCGGGCGGAAAACACCGGTAACAGTCACCCTCATCACTAATAGTCACAGTATACATGGCAGCAAGAATAGCATCAAAGTCAAGGTCAAAGACAGCCACACCCGCCCTAGACAGCTCACCCCAGCGGGGGATCTCAGTGGCCTCAGGGAACTGTGTCAGAATGTTGTATTTGACTAGCAAGCAGTTGAGTACATATAGGAAACCCTAGATTGGGCTGTACTTGCTATAGAGTACCCCACTGCAGGCTAGACAAATACAACATTCTGACACACCCCCATAGCCAAAGTGGGGTGTAATCAGCACAATGAGCAGGTATAGCAGGAGTTCACAATAATAAGCAAAGCTAGAGGTAATCACAGCGGGCAGGTGAGGAGGAGGAGGGACTGTGAGAGGAGAGAAGATGAGAGACGGCGGCTGAAGCTGCAGACACACGGGCAACAGGAGCTGCTGGCACAGTGGCTACCGGGACAGTGCGCCCCGGACTACTGGAGTAACTGGCTCACGGGCTACGAGGAGCTACAGGAGCAACGGACCCACGGGCGACAGGCGCAGCAGACTCTCTGGGCTACCAGGACAGTGCGCCCCGGACTACAGGCGCTGCGGACGACAAGACAGCAGCCTCCGCTCAACCTCCCCCGACCGTCCCACACCCCTCTCACACACCCCCTGCTGAAACCCTAGCTCCACTCCCACGGCACCCCCCTTAAACCCTAAACCCTCGGCTCCCACACACCCACCCCCCTCAGCGGCAGCTGCAGCAGTGGGAGACGGAGGAGGAGGAGGAGTAGGGGACGGTTCACACACCCGTCACCCCCAGAACCGCCACCCCCGCACTCGCCACCTCCAAACCCTAAAACGGGTGGCACGGGGCACGAGCGCGGGGGACGGCTCGGGGGGACGGCGCGCGGCCCCCAGGGCGCCACCATGGGACAGCGGGGGGGCCGCGCGCGGCTCCCCAAGGCGCCGCGACGGGGCAGCGGGGGTCGTGCGCGGTTCCAGGGGCGGCGCGCGGGTCCAGCGGGGCAGCGCGCGGGTCCCCGGGGGCGACGCGAGGGTCGACGGGGGGGCAGCGCGCGGATCCCGCAGGGCGTCGCGCGGGTCCAGCGGGGCAGCGCGCGATCCGACGGTGGGGGGGTGCGCGCGGGTCCCCTGAGGCGACGCGAGGGTCGACGGGGGGCGCGCGCTGGTCCCCGGGGGCGACACGACGGTCGACGGGGGGGGGGCGCGCCATGCAGAAAACCGCCGCGCGCCACGGGGCGGTCGGCGGGCAGAAAACCGCCGCGCGCCCCGAGCGCACGGCAGGAAGAAGTCGTCGCGCGCCCGAGGCGCACGACAGAAAGTAGAGCAGCGGAAGCTTTAGGTGGTGGGCCCACCCACAGGATCGACCCAAGGGGATCGACCTGCTCTGATAGCATGTCAGAATCGCAAGCAGAAGTTTAGAACAAGAAAGAGGGGTTGCACTAGCAAGCAGTTGAGTACATATAGGAAACCCTAGATTGGGCTGTACTTGCTATAGAGTACCCCACTGCAGGCTAGACAAATACAACATTCTGACAAACTGGTGACGCCAAGCGTCCGTAAGGCGGCCAAAGCAGCGCTGGGTGGAGTGCGCACCCCCGCACTGCTCACCCGCGCGGTCGCCGGTGCGGAGGACGTAGGTGCACGGACCAGTACCCCCACCCCTCTGGCATGCAGTGTACCACTCACGGAGCTGCTGAGGGGAGGGGATGTCACGAGTGCGCTGCTGGTGCTGCTGCTGCTGCTGGCGCTGACCACCACCGGAGCCGACCCTCTGCGCAGCGCCACCCCGACCAGCTCCACCTCCTCCGCCGCCTCCTCCTCCACCGCCGCCACCTCCGCTCCCTCCGCCACTGCCGCTGCCGCCTCCGCCTCCACTGCCGCCACCGACACCTCCACCCCCGCCACCACCCCCACCGCCACCCCCACCTCCTCCACCGCCTCCACTGCCGCCTCCACCGCCCCCGCTAGCTCCTCCAGCGCCCCTGCCCCCCTTGCCCTTGCCAGGGCGGCGTCTCCCGCTAGGGGTAGACGCCGCACCGACCGACTCAAGCCCAACGAGGTCGGCCGCAGCAGCAGAGGCAACAGAGGGCAAAAGGGGGGAGGGGGAACACCCCTCAAAGATGGGGGTGCGAGGGTCACCACGAGAGGCTCCTACAGCTACTATGCTCTTCTCTGCTGCTAGGAGGGACTTCTCGAGGAGGTCAACGGTGAGAGTGGTGGGGCAAACTGAGAGGAAGTGGTCCCTGACTACGCGAAGGGAGTCAGGGAGCCGGGTGACTATGTAGTAGAGGGTGATGTACATGGGGGGGGGGGTTCTTGGCGCAGAACTCAGCAGGAAGCGCAGCGCGGTAGCGAGTGTCACTAGTGCGTAGGTGCGTAATGAGGTCAGCGACTGTGGGAAAGGCAGCAAGGTCAGGGAAGAGGTACGGTAGCATGAGGCGACTCAGTGCAGCAGTGGCAGGGGAGGAGTAGCGTGCAACTACAGCGTCGTACAAGGTCTGAGCACTCTTGTACTGGCTAAAGTGCGCACGCTCAGAGGTAGGCAGGTGGCGACGCACAGCAAGACGTGCAGCAGCATCGCGCGTGGCCCACTGGGAGCGAACAGTTGCGTCAGCATCAGTGGCGGGGGCAGGAGAGGCACCAGAAGTGAGGTCAAAGAGGGAGAGGCCGTCTGCCCTATCGCACTGTAAGAAAAGCTGCAGGTCATCTATCCAGACGTCAAAGTCAATGGCCCGACCCTCAGCGTCAAAAGCGAGGACACTAGGGGTAGCCATGACAGCAGTAGACTAGCAGCGCAAACAGTGGGGTGAGGGCAGTGCTGTGAGAGAGGCGCTGCTCTTACCGGACAGGGCGGCTCGGGCGGCTCGGCTGCAGGGCGGCTCGGCGACTCGGCTGCTGGGCGGCTCGGCTGCTGGGCGGCTCGGCGGCTGGGCGGCTCAGCGGCTCGGCTGCTGGGCGGCTCGGCGGCTCTGCTGCTGGGCGGCTCGGCTGCTGGGCGGCTAGGCTGCTGGGCGGCTCGGCGGGGCCGCTGAGAGGGCGGCGTCCGGGGCCGCTGGGAGGAGGCGGCGGGGCCGCTGAGAGGAGGCGGCGTGGCCGGAAAGGTAGGTGGTGGGGCCGCGTCAGGGGCCGCGACAGGGGCCGCGTCAGGGGCCACGTCAGGGGCCGCGGCAGGGGCCGCGTCAGGGGCCGCGGCAGGGCCGCGTCAGGGCGCCGCGTCAGGGGCCGCGTCAGGGCGCCGCCAGGGGCCGCGGCAGAGCCGCGTCAGGGCCGCGTAAGGGGCCGCGGCAGGGGCCGCGTCAGGGGCCGCGTCAGGGCGCCGCCAGGGGCCGCGTCAGGCCGCGTCAGGGCCGCGTCAGGGCGCCACCAGGGGGCGCGTCAGGGGCCGCGATAGGGCGCCGGCAGGGGCCTCGTCAGGGCGTCGCCAGGGGCCGCATAGGGGGCGCGTGGGAGGCGGCGTAGGGGCCGCGTAGGGGCAGCGTAGGGGCCGCTAAAAAAAAAAATTTAGGGCAGGGCGCAATGTGCGCGGGCAGCTAAAAAAAAAAAAAATCTTATGGTGGGCCCTTAGGAAGGAACGGTTCCATGTAGGAACCCGCTCTATACCATGTGAATCAAGAAAACAGGAATGAAATGACTAAGTGAAAGTTGGGTACAAAAAGGCAAACCCTAGGCAACTGTACCCCATATGTGCTACCCCACTATAGCCTACAGTAGCTATGTCATATAACTCTGACAGCAAGTTCATCCTTCTCGTCGCCTACGTCGATGACCTACTTTATACCGGCGACGACGTGAAACTACTTGACCGATTTGAAGAAGACATCAAGGAGAAGCTCGAGGTGACGACCAACGACAACCATCACGCAATTCACCCGGTCCGCCACCTCCATTCACCTCTCCGTCGCCGAGTACGCGGAAACGCATGCGAAGAAATTCGCAATCGCTCCAATCAACCTCACCACACCCTTTTGCACTCCTCCTCCGAACCACGAACCCGACACCACGCCACTCTCCATCGAGGATCACCGGCTCTATCAGCAGCAATTGGGGTGTCTACTATTCCCCGCCGTCACGTGCCGGCCAGATCTATCATACGTCGCAAGCCAGCTCGCGCAGTATCTGCGTCGACCTGAAGGGGAGAATCTACTAGACCTACGCCGAGCACTCCAATACATCATTTCTACCCCCAATGTCGGACTCACCTACGAAGCTAATTTAACTACTACCCCGCAACTTCACGGCTACATAGACGCTGAACATTGGGGAGATGTTGATAATACACGCTCCCGTAGAGGTTTAATTTTTCAACTCCAACCTGCTGGACTCATCTCCTAAAACTCCCCAAAGCAGGAGCTCATTCCTCTTTCGTCAGCTGAAGCTGAGTTCATCGCCACCAGCGCAGCTGTTCGCGGAGGGTTTTACCTGATGGAGCTCCTGCAGGAAGCGAAGGTGACGATGAACGGGCACTTCACGTTACTCTGCGAGAACCAAAGCGCGATCAATATCGCGAACAAGCCTGGCTTCGTGAACCGCACGAAGCACATCACACTCCGTTACTTCTTCGTCAAGGACGAAATCGACAAGGGCAGCAGATTTCTTGACCAAGAAGCTGCCACGTCAGAAGTTTCAGCATTCCGCCAACCTCTGCGGGATCTGAAAGAAGTCCCACGTGGCTCACCTTCAGGAATGAAGGAATTTGTTGGAATAACTGAAAGGTTATTATAAGATTCTTGACGGTTCCCTCCTAATGCGCCACTTCATAGCGAAGCAACGCTACTATACGAGTATTGTGTTATGATCGTATAGAGCACGCGGCAGCCCGAGTGTCTCCCGAAGGTCAACGGTCGCTGGTAGTCAACGATCGCGACTGTTGCCCGCCCAGCAACCGCATTAGAGGTTACGCAATGCAACATGGTAACTGTCGAGAATGGCAATAGTCGCAGGTACTGTAGCTATGTAATACAGTTAAATAAGGGAATATACCCCTCAAGGTACATGGCTAGCTGGATCTCGATTTAATCCCTTTATATTTCTATCTTAATCATCTTGTTATATTTCCATCATTATTAACAAGGTCACTACAAGACTTTATCGTCTTCCCATAACTTAGCAAGTCCCCTCCTATCCACATGGATCCTTCGGTTATATCAACAGTCCTATCCTTTCCACGTTGATCCCTCGGTTATATCACCAGTTTTCAACAGGGATGCTTGCACAAGCTCTCCAGTACTGATGCGTACTTTGCCTATAGTGCTGGCAAACCCCTAAGTTTCCGTTGCCCAACTTTGCCTGCACTTTTGGCAAAATCCACGTGGGAGAAAGCTGCCCGTGCCATCAATTTGACCCTCCACATGACATCAATTTGACCATGCGCATGACTTCACTTTTGCTACACCGAATACTCTAACTTATTCCCTCGACACGAAATATTTCGTCACAGGAAACAATGCGACTGTATTAAGCCTGTTGGTAACATCTCAAAATATATTACGAAGGAACCGCTGTGATGACACCGTGATAAACGGCAGCGAAAAAAAGGGGCTTGTACCCTGCGTGCAACCAGGGATGCTGAATGGGTAAGTATCAACTGTGGGCAAATAAGCAACAGAGAATTGACCGAATTAGGGCCAGGTGGCTCGCACAGTGTCGAGCCTGAGCCGCACCTGGGCTCACCCAGGCGCTTCGTCAGAGTGACTACAAATTGTGACAGAATTCTGTTTGACGAGGCGAAGGACATCAGCTTTTTGTAAAAACTTTTATTACCTTAGGTAGTAAAGAAACGATTGTTTTTTTTATCTAGACCCCTTTTATTAAGAGACTAGACTGAAGAAATCAATGTTACTGAAATAGTAGATATCCCCTGCATACTCTCCATCAGATAGGAAGGGGTTGTCTTCTTCCTCTGAGTAATCTTCGGGGAAGAATTTCTCTATCTCCTGGTCCATCACCATCTCCCTTGCACCCCCCTCATCATGTCATCCGATTTCTCCACCTCCTCATCCTTGCGTGGCTCGTAACTTGTACCTGTCAAACTTATATGTTGTGTAGGCTGTAGTGGGGTAGCCCATATGGGGTACAACCCAATTAGGGTTAGTACTTGTACCCATCTTGCTTATAGTTCATCCATTCTCGTTCCTTAGTTTTGACATGGTTTCAGAGCACGTCCTCCCCTAGGACCGTTTTTTTTAGGGGCCCACCGAATCGCGTTACCCCACATGCCGCCAATCTAACGCTGCACTGCCCTGCCCTGCCCTACGACGCGCCGCCCCGCGTACACCCTGCCTTGCGTCACGCTGCCCTGAATCGCGCCGCCCGCGCGCCGCTCTCCGCCGCGGGCCCTGCCTTGCCCGCGCGCCGCTCGCCGCCGCGCGCCTTGCCCTGCCCGCGCGCCGCTCGCCGCCGCACGCCCTGCCCTGCCTGCGCGCTGCTTGCCGCCGCGCGCCCTGCCCTGCCCGCACGCCGCTCGCTGCCGCGCGCCCTGCCCTGCCCGCGCGCTGCTCGCCGCCGCGCGCCCTGCCCTGCCTGCGCGCTGCTCGCCGCCGCGTGCCTCTCGCTGCCGCGCCGCCTGCCCTGCCGGCGCGCCGCTCGCCGCCGCGCGCCCTGCCCTGCCCGCGCGCCGCACACCGCCGCGCCACCTGCCCTGCTTGAGCGCCACTCGCCGTAGCGCCGCCCTGCCCTGCCTGCATGCCACCGTGCTGGCCACCGCCCTGCCTTGCCCTGCTTGCATGCTGCCCTGCTGCTAGTGCGCCCTACTGCTCTGCCCGCTATGGCCACTCTCAGTGTCCTTTCGTTCGATGCAGAGGGCCGTCCGATACAGTTTGACTCGTGGCTAGATGACCTGCAGCTGTACTTACTGAGCGATTCTAGGGACGGTGTCTCATTGTTTGACCTCACGTCTGGAGCCTCTCTCACCCCTCCCGACATAGCTGACAGTGCGACTCGCTCATAGTGGTCTACCCGTGACGCTGCTGCTCGCGTAGCCGTTCGCAACCACCTGCCGTTAGCCGAACGCGCTCACTTTGGCCAGCATAAGACTGCTAGAGCCCTGTATGACCCTGTAGTTGCTCGCTACTCCTCCCCGACCACTGCTGCTCTAGGCCGCCTCATACTGCCCTACCTGTTCCCCAAGCTGTCCACCTTTGCCACAGTCGCCGACCTCGTCACTCACCTTCGCACCAGTGACACTCGCTACCGTGCCGCGCTTCCCGACGAGTTTCTAGCCAAGAACCCTCCTCCCATGTACATCACACTCTACTTCATCGTCACCCGCCTCCCTGACTCTCTTAGCGCAGTCAGGGACCTCCTTCTTGCCCTTGACCCCACAGCCCTCACTGTCGACCTGCTCAAGGAGCACCTCCTTGCAACTAAAACTAACATAGTTGCTGTAGGCGCTTCTCGTGGCACTCCTCGCACTCCCTTCTTTGAGGGGTGTTCACCCTCACCCCTTGTCCCCTCAGTCACTTCTGCCGCTGCTGTTGACTTCCTTCATGCTGAGGAGGTCGGAGCTGCGTCTGCTCCTAATGGGAGGCGCCGCAGTGGCAGGGGCACGGGAGGTCAGGGTGGTGGGGGTGGCAGCGGTGGAGGCGGTGGTGGGGGCGGTGGAGGTGGTGGAGCTGGCGGTGGTGGCGGTGGGAGTGGTGGTGGGAGTGGAGGCCTTGGTGGTAGCGGTGGTGGCGGCGGTGGTGGCGGCGGTGGTGGCGGTAGTGGGGGTGGCGGCGGCGGCTGTGGTGGCGGCAGTGGGAGTGGTGGCGGGAGCAGTGATGGCAGCCGGGTTGGAGCTGTTCGGAGGGGCGGTTCTAGCGGGGGTCAGCGGCAGCAGCGGCAGCAGCAGCAGCAGCGTCCGAGCGAGACCCCTTCGCCCTAGCAGCTTCGTGAGTGGTTTGCACAGCGTGGGACGTCTGGGGTTAGTGGTCGCTGCCCATATGTCATTCGCACAAGTGCCCGCACTGGTCAGACATGTGGGAAGCTTCACACCTAGTACCGCCGCTTCTCTCGCCTTGACGATGCGTTTCGCGAAGAGTTTCCCGACGCGGCTGAGCTCCCCCGCTGGGTAGAGCTCCTTAGGCAGGGTGTGGATATCTTTGCTCTTGATTATGATGCTATCCTTGCTGCCATGTATGCATTGACTGTTGGTGCTGAGGGTGACAGTTACCTGTGTGTGCCGCACGACCCAGGTATAGAGGCTGCTGCTCTAGGTGCTAGAGAGTCTGCTCTCCCTGGTACTGCGCCTGCTGAGGCCTTGCACACCTTCACACTTGACTCAGGTGCTTCCCGCTGCTTCTTTCATGACAGCACCACAGTCACACGAATCTTAGCACCGGTTGCAGTCTCTCTGGCTGACCCCTCTGGAGGCCCGGTTCTTGCACGTTTCTCCACTGTTCTCCAGTGTGCGGCGGTTCCATCTGGCTCACTGTCAGGTCTTCACCTCCCCTCGTTCTCTATGAACTTGGTGAGCAACGTAGTCCTTCAGGATGAATGGGTCCCCTCGTCTCCTAGTCTCTGGTCTTCCCAGGTCTCTGCTTGCCCGCGACAGGGGCCGCGTCAGGGGCCGCGTCAGGGGCCGCGGCAGGGGCCGCGTCAGGGGCCGCGGCAGGGCCGCGTCAGGGCGCCGCGTCAGGGGCCGCGTCAGGGCGCCGCCAGGGGCCGCGGCAGAGCCGCGTCAGGGCCGCGTAAGGGGCCGCGGCAGGGGCCGCGTCAGGGGCCGCGTCAGGGCCGCGTCAGGGCCGCGGCAGAGCCGCGTCAGGGCCGCGTCAGGGGCCGCTTCAGGGCCGCGGCAGGGGCCGCAGCAGGCCGCGTCAGGGCCACGTCAGGGGCCGCGGCAGGGCCGCGTCAGGGCCGCGGCAGGGGCCGCGTCAGGGCGCCGCGTCAGGGGCCGCGTCAGGGCGCCGCCAGGGGCCGCGGCAGGGCCGCATCAGGGCCGCGTCAGGGCCGCGGCAGAGCCGCGTCAGGGCCGCGTCAGGGGCCGCTTCAGGGCCGCGGCAGGGGCCGCGGCAGGCCGCGTCAGGGCCGCGTCAGGGGCCGCGGCAGGGCCGCGTCAGGGCCGCGGCAGGGGCCGCGTCAGGGCGCCGCCAGGGGCCGCGTCAGGCCGCGTCAGGGCCGCGTCAGGGCGCCACCAGGGGGCGCGTCAGGGGCCGCGATAGGGCGCCGGCAGGGGCCTCGTCAGGGCGTCGCCAGGGGCCGCATAGGGGGCGCGTGGGAGGCGGCGTAGGGGCCGCGTAGGGGCAGCGTAGGGGCCGCTAAAAAAAAAAATTTAGGGCAGGGCGCAATGTGCGCGGGCAGCTAAAAAAAAAAAAAATCTTATGGTGGGCCCTTAGGAAGGAACGGTTCCATGTAGGAACCCGCTCTATACCATGTGAATCAAGAAAACAGGAATGAAATGACTAAGTGAAAGTTGGGTACAAAAAGGCAAACCCTAGGCAACTGTACCCCATATGTGCTACCCCACTATAGCCTACAGTAGCTATGTCATATAACTCTGACAGCAAGTTCATCCTTCTCGTCGCCTACGTCGATGACCTACTTTATACCGGCGACGACGTGAAACTACTTGACCGATTTGAAGAAGACATCAAGGAGAAGCTCGAGGTGACGACCAACGACAACCATCACGCAATTCACCCGGTCCGCCACCTCCATTCACCTCTCCGTCGCCGAGTACGCGGAAACGCATGCGAAGAAATTCGCAATCGCTCCAATCAACCTCACCACACCCTTTTGCACTCCTCCTCCGAACCACGAACCCGACACCACGCCACTCTCCATCGAGGATCACCGGCTCTATCAGCAGCAATTGGGGTGTCTACTGTTCCCCGCCGTCACGTGCCGGCCAGATCTATCATACGTCGCAAGCCAGCTCGCGCAGTATCTGCGTCGACCTGAAGGGGAGAATCTACTAGACCTACGCCGAGCACTCCAATACATCATTTCTACCCCCAATGTCGGACTCACCTACGAAGCTAATTTAACTACTACCCCGCAACTTCACGGCTACATAGACGCTGAACATTGGGGAGATGTTGATAATACACGCTCCCGTAGAGGTTTAATTTTTCAACTCCAACCTGCTGGACTCATCTCCTAAAACTCCCCAAAGCAGGAGCTCATTCCTCTTTCGTCAGCTGAAGCTGAGTTCATCGCCACCAGCGCAGCTGTTCGCGGAGGGTTTTACCTGATGGAGCTCCTGCAGGAAGCGAAGGTGACGATGAACGGGCACTTCACGTTACTCTGCGAGAACCAAAGCGCGATCAATATCGCGAACAAGCCTGGCTTCGTGAACCGCACGAAGCACATCACACTCCGTTACTTCTTCGTCAAGGACGAAATCGACAAGGGCAGCAGATTTCTTGACCAAGAAGCTGCCACGTCAGAAGTTTCAGCATTCCGCCAACCTCTGCGGGATCTGAAAGAAGTCCCACGTGGCTCACCTTCAGGAATGAAGGAATTTGTTGGAATAACTGAAAGGTTATTATAAGATTCTTGACGGTTCCCTCCTAATGCGCCACTTCATAGCGAAGCAACGCTACTATACGAGTATTGTGTTATGATCGTATAGAGCACGCGGCAGCCCGAGTGTCTCCCGAAGGTCAACGGTCGCTGGTAGTCAACGATCGCGACTGTTGCCCGCCCAGCAACCGCATTAGAGGTTACGCAATGCAACATGGTAACTGTCGAGAATGGCAATAGTCGCAGGTACTGTAGCTATGTAATACAGTTAAATAAGGGAATATACCCCTCAAGGTACATGGCTAGCTGGATCTCGATTTAATCCCTTTATATTTCTATCTTAATCATCTTGTTATATTTCCATCATTATTAACAAGGTCACTACAAGACTTTATCGTCTTCCCATAACTTAGCAAGTCCCCTCCTATCCACATGGATCCTTCGGTTATATCAACAGTCCTATCCTTTCCACGTTGATCCCTCGGTTATATCACCAGTTTTCAACAGGGATGCTTGCACAAGCTCTCCAGTACTGATGCGTACTTTGCCTATAGTGCTGGCAAACCCCTAAGTTTCCGTTGCCCAACTTTGCCTGCACTTTTGGCAAAATCCACGTGGGAGAAAGCTGCCCGTGCCATCAATTTGACCCTCCACATGACATCAATTTGACCATGCGCATGACTTCACTTTTGCTACACCGAATACTCTAACTTATTCCCTCGACACGAAATATTTCGTCACAGGAAACAATGCGACTGTATTAAGCCTGTTGGTAACATCTCAAAATATATTACGAAGGAACCGCTGTGATGACACCGTGATAAACGGCAGCGAAAAAAAGGGGCTTGTACCCTGCGTGCAACCAGGGATGCTGAATGGGTAAGTATCAACTGTGGGCAAATAAGCAACAGAGAATTGACCGAATTAGGGCCAGGTGGCTCGCACAGTGTCGAGCCTGAGCCGCACCTGGGCTCACCCAGGCGCTTCGTCAGAGTGACTACAAATTGTGACAGAATTCTGTTTGACGAGGCGAAGGACATCAGCTTTTTGTAAAAACTTTTATTACCTTAGGTAGTAAAGAAACGATTGTTTTTTTTATCTAGACCCCTTTTATTAAGAGACTAGACTGAAGAAATCAATGTTACTGAAATAGTAAAACCCGTTCGGACGTGTCCTTCCAGAGGCGTAAACCCTAAGCTCCTTGTCGCATAGCTGATGCATCCTTAATTTTGTAGTAAAGGGTTTCATATTTTCTTTTCCGTCATCGCAACACTTGTTTTCCGGCTGTCATCTCACTTCAAGGGCGATTACAACGAAATAAACTTGCCATTTTACAATGTTGGTAAAATCCACGTAAATCTTTTGGGTGTGACGTGACACGTAGCCTGGCTCGGGTAGTGCTTGTGCAGCTTCGGACCTCCAAGCTAGGGGTAAGGAGACACCTGGCCCTAATTCGGCCACTTCTCTTCTATTGTTTGCCCCGTAATTGATCTTTGCCCGTCCCTAAATTGCAAATTTGAGCAGCAAAGTGAGTTGGCGGAGCAAATTGGCGTGCATGTGGGCATCATGTGTATTCTGTTCTTCTCTCTGTTTCCCTCCAAATGTTTGCATGAGTTCTTGTGTACTTGGGTCAATCGGGTGAAGCGTGCTGTTACTAGGCGTCGGAATACTGAACCTCTGAATAGTGTTACATTCGTTATTGTACCATTTTTTATATCCCTGAGATTCGTTCCATTCTTTGTAACCTCCACCTACAAATTGAAACACTTACACTCATTCTACACGTGCACTATTAGGTCGTAATCGAGTCTGATGATTGCTGTATCCTAGCAATTTATTCAGGCTACCCAGGTTTGGATTCGCTCGCCACACAACGCCTAAATATTACAGTCACAGACAGGACAAAACAAGCGCAGCGAACTTGTAGAAAACGGGCAACAATAACCGTTATTCGGGTGTGTTTTGTCTGCCTTTTCAGGCAAAGCGTTGTCTGAAAACGACATTATGGCCCAGTTGGCAGTAGGAGCAGCATTCCCATCGATGCAAACTACTGTACGGACGGATTTTAGCATATGCATTTTGAGGGATAGGTTTTCAAACGTTTTGGGACGTCAACTTTTTGTGGAGTCCACAGAACTAGGAGAGCATCGACTGTACAATTGACCTCTCAAATCTGTACGGTACATGCAGAATATCCTTGCGCGAGGACACCACCGTAGTTTACCGTCCCTTGAGTCGTGAAATCAGATTGAGCTTGAACTTTGAGCCTCGGAGGAAAAGATCAGCCATACTTATCTCTTATCATGGTCATGTCAGACTGAACGGATTTTTTTTGTTTGGTCAGAGGGCCCAAGAGCCACACTCAGAACTGCAGAGGCTGGGCGGAATTTTTTTGCAACTTCCGAAGCGCTTTCCCCTTGATTTCAACATGGGTTTCTTTTCCGATTCCTCGCACGTTTGGTGACGGGGCAAACTTTCCACTGCATTCAGTTTCTCATTCCGCCACACGAAGCCATATTAGCTCACACTTCCCGTGAGTAACCTTCATCGACCCCTTTCCCGCCGTGAGTTTCCACTTGCAGCCCTGAGTGCGCATCCATGCCTTGGCCTTCGACGCTGCTCGAGCTCTGCGCTCTCTCTCACTCGCTGAGGACCATGATCAACTTCATGCCAATGGCATCTTTCGGCTGCGGCCGCCGCAATGGGGTTGCAGCGCTGGTGACAACTCTGATGATCGTAGCAGGTGAGGACTGAAGGAGGAAAGCTTCGTATTATAATTGTATTAGCGTCGTTGCAGCTTACTAGCTGCAAAATGTTATTAGTAATGACTGCTGCTGATGCTGATCATCGCCCCTCCCCTTCCTCTCTCCTCCTCTCCTCTCCCCCTCCTCCCCTATCCTTCCAGCCTTCATGCCTCACTCTAAGGCTGGTCGTGTGCTTTCAGAAGTGAGGCAACTCTCTACCAGCGTTGGTGTGTGCCGCCATTTCTTTCCCAGTCTCTCTTCTGTACTGGTACTAGACCATCGGACCTTTTGACCGGAACTTTGAATTCTGCCGTTGGAAGGTCCTCTCTGGAGTGGCTTGCCGTTAGGAAGGTAGCTGCGGGCATCTTGGGATTAAAATGCCATGCCAATTCCACGTGGGCCCAAATGTCGCACCAATGCTACCTCTGTCCCCCTCTCCCTCTCCTCCCGCTTTCCCCCTCCTCTCAGAGCCATGCACTGTGAACAACTGTGGAAAAAATTCCTTGTGTTACAAGAATGCAACAGGGGGTGACACCTGTCGTTGCATAGATGGGTACACCATGACTCGCTATCATGGCTGCCAGGGTGAGTGTGGCTGGAGTCACTGCATGGCTGGGTGGTGTGCGTCTTGTCTTGTCCCTCACCCGTCCTCTTGTCCCACTTCCAAACTCTCCCTCCATCCCTCTTGTCTCCTTTCCTCCCTCTACAGGCATGCAGTGTGATCAGCTAGCAATACTACAAAACATATCAATGTATTTAAAACGTTATAGAAACAAAGAAAATCTCTCACCAACCCCCCCTCACTGCAGTTACATGTAACCACTTTGACGGCAGCTGCCCTGGCAATGCTACATGCCACCACGTCCCTGGAGGCGGCAGGCTGTGCTCTTGTGACCTCGGCTTCAGGATGGTTAACGCCAGATGCATCTGTATGTCACGGCCTGTACAACTCTATATGGCTTTCCCCAAATTCCCACTTGTCTATCTCCTTGCTCATTCCGAAACCTTTTCTCCAATTCGGCCCTCCTTTCCAAGTCTTTTGATTGAGATAGCTCAATTGCAGACCCATCCTTCGAAGTCCCACCATATTTACCCCTAAGCCCGAAGCCTCCCCATCTGCAAGTCCCCCTTCTTTTCAACCTTTTATCTATTCCCCCTTCTCTCTCTCTCTCTCTCTCTCTCTCTCTCTCTCTCTCTCTCTCTCTCTCTCTCTCTCTCTCTCTCTCTCTCCATCTCCCTGCCCCCCTGCATGGATTCATTAACAATCCTATCAGTCGCCTGCGATAGGGTGACCTGTCCGGACAACTCTAACTGTGACGTGGGCCCTGACGGGAACGCGGTGTGCAGCTGCAACGATGGCTACGACCAGATGCCAGACGGCACTTGTGCTGGTTCGTATTGGTGCTTTCTCTTGCGTACCCCGTTTCCCCCTCCATCTCCTGCAGTCCTCGTCTTTGAATTCTGCTATCTTTGGAAGACCATCTGTCCTTTTGATTCGGTCTTGGAATTCTGCTGTGGAAGGTCCTCTCTGGAGTGGTTTGCCTTGCCAGGGTAGCTGCGGCCATCTGCCATGCAGTTGTGATGCCATGCCCATTCCTTGGCCTTCAACGTGTTCTCTCTCTGTCCATGTCGCACCAATGCTGCCTCTGTCCCTCCCTCTCTCTACTCCTGCCTTCCCCCTTCCCCTCAGAAGCTTGCAGTGTGAACAACTGTGGAGATAATTCCTTCTGTTACAAGGAAGCAGGGGATAATATGTGTGCTTGTAACGATGGGTACACCATGACTCCCACATATAAATGCCAGGGTGACTGTAGCTGGAGCCGCTGCATGTCTGGGTGGTGTGCGACTTGTCTCATCGCTCACCCGTTCCCTTTGTCCTACTTCCAACCTCTCCCGCCCTCCCTCTCTCCTTTCCTACCTATCTTCCTGAGCCTTTTCCCCCCTGCCTATCAATGTCTCTAAAGCATTCTAGAAACACAGCAAAATCTCTCACCATCCCTCCCTCACTGCAGTTACATGTGACGACTATGGGGGCAGCTGCCCTGGCAATGCTACATGCAACCAGGTCACCGGAGTCGGCGGGCTGTGCTCTTGTGACCTCGGCTTCAGGATGGTTAACGCCAGATGCATCTGTATGTCACGACCTGTACAATTCTGTAAAAGGCATTTCCCCAAACTCTCTCTTGTCCATCTCCTTGCTCATTTGAAAACTTTCTCCCATTCGGCCCTCGTTTTCTTTGAGTGACCTAGCTCAACTGCAGACCCATCCTTCCCCTGTCCCACCAGGTTTACCCTCAAACCAACCCTCTCCATCCTCACCTCCCCTTTCTTTTCGGCCTTCTATCCGTTCCCCATTGGGTCTTCCTCCCTTTCTCCGTCCCTCTCCCTGCGTCCCTGCATGGATTTAATTCCACTCCTATCAGCCGTTTGTGAGATGAACTGTCCGGCCAACTCTTTCTGTGAAGTGGACCCTGTAGATGAAGTGGTGATGTGCTTCTGCAACGATGGCTACGACCGGAAGCAAGACGGCACTTGCATTGGTGCGTGTTGGTGCTTTATTTTGCATACCCTTTATTTTGCCTTGGTAGGCACGAAATGGATGTGTGTACGCAGGGCGGCATGGACTAGGGTTGGGACCAATTCGAACGACACATGCAAGAAAAGTACTCAACACCCAGCATCAGTGCAGTGCTCTCGCTCTCTCTTTGGACATATGGGCTGCTTTACTCTCTCGAACCAAGAAACCATTGCTGTCTGTGTGAGTTGGTTAGCCTGGAAGCCAACTCTGACCGAAAGATTAACCAGCAGCTTAATAAAATCCTTTCTTTGTATCTCTCTCCCTCCCTGCTTCCAGAAAACTGTTCAAACAAGATCTGCGGCGGAGCGGAAGAGTGTGTGCCTCATGAAGACGGAGCGACCTGTGAATGCGTGAATGGATTCGTCAGGGTCGCTGGGTCTTGTGTTGGTACGTTGTGCTTGTTCCACCCCCCTCCCTGCGCCTCTCCTCCACATGCGCTGGTTCCTGTGTCGGCTCGTTTTGCTCCACCCCATCACTGCTCGCATTTGCTCCATCCCATCCTCTTTCACGTGTTTTCTGTCACTCATACCTTCTTCGTTCCATGTCTGGTATCGTCTATACTGGAAGACCATCTCACCTTTTGACTCCGTTTTTGAATTCTGCTGCGAAAGGTCCTCTCGGGAGTGGTTTGCCGTTTGCCAGGGTAGCTGCGGGCATCTTGCCATGCAGTTGTGATGCCATGCTCATTCCACATTGGCCTTTAGCATGGGCCCGCTCTGTCCATGTCGCACCAATGCTGCCGCTCTCCCTCCCTTTCCTCTGCTGTCCCCCTCAGAGGCATGCCCTTTGAACCAATGTGGAGATAATTCCGTCTGTTACAAGAATGCAGCAGGGGAGAATACATGTGCTTGTAACGATGGATACAACATGACTCCCATTGGTGACTGCAAGGGTGAGTGTAGCTGCAGCGGCTGCCTGGCTGGGTAATGTGTCTTCTGGGAGGGATTAGTGCAAGTAATTTTCCATTTAACTTCGGTTTATCTGCTATTGCTACTGATAGTGAGGAATTTTCTTTTCCCTTCTTTCCTTCCCTTTCCCTTCCCCTCAGAGCCATGCACTGTGAACAACTGCGGAGAGAATTCCTTTTGTTACAAGGATATATCTGCGAGTGACATGTGTATCTGCAACGATGGGTACTCCATGACTCCCGACTACGGCTGCCAGGGTGAGTGTAGCTGGAGTCGATGCATGGCTGGGTGTGTGCGTCTTGTCTCGTCCCTCACCCGTTCCCCTTGTCCTACTTTTAAGGGCGTGTAAAATTGTAACGACCATAGTGAATGGTTGACCATTCGGGTGTTTCTGGCGATGCGAAGAATTTATGGTAACGCGCAAAGTTTAGTCACCCCGACTTGACTGAATATCGATGGTACTTCCTGCTAAAGTTGCACCCACTGCACTTTGGGACATACCTACCTACCTACCTACCTACCGACCTTGTACTTGCCCCCGAACGTGCCCGCCTAACCTCACTGCTTTGCTAAACACTATTTTTGTTTTCTATCCCCCGTGGATTCTACACCCCCGTTCGAATGCTGCAACTGGAAACAAACCTTTCTCTTTCAATTATGGGGGTGGTTTTGTGTGGGTACCCCACGTGCTGACGAAATGTATAGCGATCTTCGCTGACACGTTACACCCTTCGCAATCGCCTGAAACACCCAAATGGTCGAGAAATCGCTTTGGTTATTACAATTTTACACGCCCTAACGTCTCCCTCCATCCCTCTCTCCTTGTCTCCTTTCCTCCCTCTCTTCCTCAGCCTTCCCCCCCGTGCACATCAATGTTTCTAAGCAATTTTAGCAACACAGCAAATTCTCTCACCATCCCTCCCTCACTGCAGTTACATGTGACGACTATGGGGGCAACTGCCCTGGCAATGCTACATGCAATCAGGTCCCTGGAATCGGCGGGCTGTGCTATTGTGACCTCGGCTTGGGGATGGTTAACGCCAAATGCATCCGTATGTCACGGCCTGTACAATTCTTTATGAGACGTTTTCCCAAACTCTTACTTTCCCATCCCCTTGCTCATTCCAAAACCTTTGATTGAGCTAGCTCAACTGCAGACCCATCCTTCCCCTGTCCCACCAGGTTTTACCCTCAAACCCTCTCCATCCTCACCTCCCCCTTCTTTTGGCCTCCGCCTTTTCGGCCTTCAATCCCTTCCCCCTTGGATCTTTCTCCCTGTCTCTGTCCCTCTCTCTGCCCCTCTCCCTGCCCCCCTGCATGGATTCAATTTCACTCCTACCAGCCGTTTGCGAGATGATGACCTGTCCGGCCAATACTACCTGTGACGTGGACCCTGACGGGGACGCGGTGTGCATCTGCAACGATGGCTACGTCCAGAATCAAGACGGCACTTGCGTTGGTGCGTGTTGGTGCTTTCTTTTGTGTACTCATCCTCCATCTCCTGCAGTCCCTGCCTTGGTATTTGAGAAGAGGATGTGGGTTGGGACCAATTGGAACGACACATGCAAGGGAAGTACTTAACACCTGACCTCACAGCAGTGCTACTAGCTCTCTTTCAACACATGGGCTGCTTTAGCCCCTCAAACCAAGCAACCAACGCTGTCTGTGTGAGTCGGTTGGCCTGGAAGCCAACTCTGGCGGAATGATTAACCAGCAGCTTTATGAAATTCCTCTCTGTATCTCTCCCCCTCTCTGCTTCCAGAAAACTGTTCAAACAAGAATTGCAATGGAGCGGAAGAGTGTGTGCCTCATGAAGACGGAGCGACCTGTGAATGCGTGAATGGATTCGTCAGGGTCGCTGGGTCTTGTGTTGGTACGTTGTGCTTGTTCCACCCCCCTCCCTGCGCCTCTCCTCCACATGCGCTGGTTCCTGTGTCGGCTCGTTTTGCTCCACCCCATCACTGCTCGCATTTGCTCCATCCCATCCTCTTTCACGTGTTTTCTGTCACTCGCACCTTCCGCTTTTCCACTTCGTTCCATGTTAGTTATAATGAGAGATTCGTGCGATGTATTTTCCCATTCGATTGCCATTTTAATGCTATTGCTACTGTTTCTGAGAGATTTTTTTGTCCCTCCCTCCCTCCCTCCCTCCCTCCCTCCCTCCCTCCCTCCCTCCCTCCCTCCCTCCCTCCCTCCCTCCCTCCCTCCCCCAGCATCTAAGCAGCCACCCACGCCACCCTTGGCTTTTGCACAGCCACCCTTGGCATTTGCACAGCCACCCTTGGCACTTGCTCCGCCACCCTTGGCATTTGCTCCGCCACCTACGGTATTTCCTCCGCCACCCGTGGTGTAGGTGTCAGATTACAGCAGTAGCCGTTATCTGATGAGTGGAGAGTATCAGGAGTACATATCGTCTAAATTCTAAATTGTGAAGATGCCAGTAAGGAGGCGACATAAGGGGAAGATCTGGGAAGGTGCGGCGAACCAATGGGAAGAAGGCAGAGGTGATAACGGAAGGCAACACAGCAATGTGGCGAGGGGTGCACCACGATGACTCACCAGAAGGGAAGGTTTGAAAGAGGGTGATGAGGGTCGCAACGAGGTTGCCAAGATGTAAAAAAGGCAGTGGACGAAGGAAAGGGTGGCAGAGTGAGCAGTTGTGAATAGGGGTGAGTTTAGGGATGACGTGTGCATGTTTCAGGTTTCTTTGTTTGCAGCAGACACTGAGTCCAAGCCAGCTGGGAGAGCTAGCCGAGCAGCTGGAGGCAAAGAGAGGGTTGCATCTGGGTGGCCATGTGCAAGGATTTAGAGCTTCTCTTCGAAGCCTAGCTTCTAGCCGTGGGTATGGAGGTTAGATATAGGAGGATTGGGCCATGGGACTGCTACTGTTTGTATGTTCTTGATTTCTACTATGTGATTTCTTAACTCAGGAGCAGTCAGGCTCAAGGCCATAAGAAATAGTGAGGGTTAGGGAGGGAGCGCGTATTACATAAAAATTGTCTATGCACCTGCGTTCGGGCAGGGTGATAGAAGCGCGGAAAGTGTCGATGGCGGGACCTGAAGAAGAAACACATAGGCAGGGCCCTCGATATCAGGGTTAAACGTCATTAATACCATTATTTCAGGATGTAGTTTTGACTTTGCTCTGTAACTTCAGGGTAATGCCATATGTTTTGCCCTGAAATTTCAGGATGTCAATTAAGTATTGCTTTTTAGCGTCAAGACGTAAGTCGATGAATTCCCTGACACGTATATAGACAGGGGGAGGGGAGTTGGAGGGAAGGGGGGGAGATTTGGGGGGTGCTTTTTCCCCCCAAACGTTTTGCCCCGCCGTCGCACGATCCCTTGTCACGTTGGCTTTTTGGTCCCATTGCAAACTATGAGCTTGATAGCAGACAGTACAGGAGGGTAACTTTGGAGCAGCGCACGTCGTCCCGTCACCTTGTGACCTATCCCTTGCATACACCAAGCAGGGCTGACGTTTCAAAGTTTAGGCTCACTTACCCTCAATATATGAAAATCCTTTTAGTATGAAGGCAGTCTGATTGCTCGTGACCTGCTCCATTGTCTAATCGTTGAGCGTATGCAGATTGATTTCAGGGTTGCCATGTATACTAGTTTCTACATTTGCAAGCATACACCTTCACGCAAATGTTCATTGCACTCACTGTTGTTACGAAGCTATGTAGCCCTACAGATCTACTGAATGGGCTTATCCATGTAGTAGATATCCCCTGCATACTCTCCATCAGATAGGAAGGGGTTGTCTTCTTCCTCTGAGTAATCTTCGGGGAAGAATTTCTCTATCTCCTGGTCCATCACCATCTCCCTTGCACCCCCCTCATCATGTCATCCGATTTCTCCACCTCCTCATCCTTGCGTGGCTCGTAACTTGTACCTGTCAAACTTATATGTTGTGTAGGCTGTAGTGGGGTAGCCCATATGGGGTACAACCCAATTAGGGTTAGTACTTGTACCCATCTTGCTTATAGTTCATCCATTCTCGTTCCTTAGTTTTGACATGGTTTCAGAGCACGTCCTCCCCTAGGACCGTTTTTTTTAGGGGCCCACCGAATCGCGTTACCCCACATGCCGCCAATCTAACGCTGCACTGCCCTGCCCTGCCCTACGACGCGCCGCCCCGCGTACACCCTGCCTTGCGTCACGCTGCCCTGAATCGCGCCGCCCGCGCGCCGCTCTCCGCCGCGGGCCCTGCCTTGCCCGCGCGCCGCTCGCCGCCGCGCGCCTTGCCCTGCCCGCGCGCCGCTCGCCGCCGCACGCCCTGCCCTGCCTGCGCGCTGCTTGCCGCCGCGCGCCCTGCCCTGCCCGCACGCCGCTCGCTGCCGCGCGCCCTGCCCTGCCCGCGCGCTGCTCGCCGCCGCGCGCCCTGCCCTGCCTGCGCGCTGCTCGCCGCCGCGTGCCTCTCGCTGCCGCGCCGCCTGCCCTGCCGGCGCGCCGCTCGCCGCCGCGCGCCCTGCCCTGCCCGCGCGCCGCACACCGCCGCGCCACCTTCCCTGCCTGGGCATCACTTGCCGCCGCGCCACCTGCCCTGCTTGAGCGCCACTCGCCGTAGCGCCGCCCTGCCCTGCCTGCATGCCACCGTGCTGGCCACCGCCCTGCCTTGCAATCGGTGCAGTCCCCACTTGGTCTAGGAGGTCGGCCCTTGGAGTCATGGTCCATGCTGCTCCAGTGTCCAAAATCCACGTGTTGAGCGGGTGCAGTGCAGCTCCAGCATGGGCGACAACTGCGTCCTCAACCGGTTCTCCAACGTGGAAGAACTGACCGGCTTCTCTCTCCTCCTGCTCGGTCGGTTCATCATCGGCAACCACTCCGGCGCCACTCCCATCTTGAGTCCTGTTGGAGGGGGTCCACCAGGTGGGTTTAGTCCTGCACTTGAACCACGGGTGGCCCACTTTCTCACAATACCAGCACTTGCCCTCCATTCTCCCTGGTCCCCTTCCTCTCCCTCTGCCGCCTCGTCCGCCACCACGTCCTGCTCCTCTACCGCCTAGCTGGTTGGAGGGCTCCTCCTCCTTGGATGCTCCTCTCCCAGCCCCTTGCCATTTCTTGTCTCTGCCTCTTTTTCCTCCTTGCATGGCGTAGCTGCTGCTACCCTCTTCACCTCCCCTCAGTTGGCGCCTCCTGAAGTCCTCCTCGAGAATCTTGGTGCGAATCCACTCCAAGATCCAGGAGCTTTGGTTTTGAGGAAGGCTCGGGCCGCTTGTGAAGATCATCCATGACTCCGGCAGTAGCGACAGCATCTTCATACATTTGGTTTGTTCGGGGTAGACAATTCCAGCGATGGTAAGCTTGGCGTAGAGGTCTCTCAGCTTGTCAAGGATGGGTTGAACAGGTTCTCCTTCACTGAGGCGAACGGTGGAGAGCTCCCTCTCCAGCATGAGGGTAGCTACAACTGATGTCGGGGCATGCAGATCCTTGAGCACTCTCAATGCCTTGGGTCCACACTCTTCCTCCAGGAGGAGGTGCATGATGTGTTGGCGTTGGGCGAGATCCAAACTCTGGGACAGAATATAGTACCCGGCGGATGAGCGCTCATCCCACTCGTTCTGCAGCTCCGGGGTACTTGGTCGTTTCTCGGTGCGTATCATCAGCTTGAGAAGGCCAATCTGCCGAAAGTACAGCTGCATCTTCCAGGACCAGTCGTCATAGCCTTCTCCACTGAACTTGTCGACTGAGAAGTTCTTCAGCACTTCCCTTAATAGCGGGCCCTGGCTCGTCCGGGCTATCCTAGGCGCGGAGACACCAGATTCCTGGCTGCCACTACTCGCGGGGGCTGAGTTCCCTTCTTCTCCAGGCGACCCCATGGATACGTTGAGAATGACTAGGGATCAGCTCTGATACCACGTGTTGAGTCTAAGTACTATGCGGAAGCGATTAACTCAGGACCACAAACATAGGCTAGGCAACACTTAACATCACTTGTGAACCAAATGAGTAGTTATGCCACGCTTAGCTTGTAGAATGAGCGTTCAGGTTCAGCAGAATTTCGGAAGAAGTTCGTTGTGTATCTACTCTCGTCAATACGTAGTAGTAGAATGCACGCTTGAAATCATAAAACATTGTTATGTGGAAAGCAAATACAAGCACACATATATCGCAGATCCTAAGCACACAAAGGAAACACACAAGGCAGTTGTCTAACTGTCGTCCAGGTCTTCGCCTTGCTGTCATTGAAAACGGTTGTTAAACTGCTCCTGAATTTGGCTTGATCTGCCTCTGTAGAATAACTGTTTTCCACTGCACTGCTGCCAAATTCTCCTGCTGACTCCCCTCGTGAACGTTCATGATCGCTCGTGTACAAATCATGAACACTCGTGTGGGTTTACCGTTTTCTTAAGTTACAAACGGACTTTACCGTTTTGTACCTCTGTCGAAATAATGACGCAAAGCAGCGTGACTTTCTGGCGAAATTTCGTGCACGCCAAGTCAGCGCAAAATCCCATTATTCAACCGCAATCTCGAGTGCCCCACGTGCCCCTCATCACGACCGAGATATTTCTCGGTCGGGCAGGACAAAACAATCGCTGACGCGATCGTGCGTTGTCCTACACGTGACGAGGCGATCATGTTGCTTCGTTCTGTAGCGATCGTGCGTACAGTACACGATCGAAACAGTGGCGACAGACGCGCATATTCTGTTAGGACACACGCGTGAATCAGGACCCCACGCGCGGACCCTGACTTCACGCACTTTTTAGTGCCCCAGCGCGAAGTGGTCAATGGGCTGGTCAAACAATCGAGCCCCAAACACAAACACACTCGAAACTCACAACCAACCTTTATGAAAAAACTCGACATTCATGAGACACAGAACATTCATGAAACACAGAACTTTCATGAACGCACATGTTCGTCGATGAAAACAAACATGAGCGTACATGAGCCGACATGAACGGACATGACTCGTCATGATCCGTCACGACCGATCATGATCTCACAGCAACAACACATGAAACAAAACGCGAAAACGAATGTACACACAACAGACACAAAATGCATAACATCATGCAGGCGGCTGGTTGCAGTGCAAAAATAGTATTTTGCACCCAACAAGGTTGACGTGCAAATTACAATTTGCACCCAACACTAATAATAGAATGTGTTTGTTCAGGGGGGTGTGCTTATAATTGAGGTAAGGTTATAGGCGCATATGCATATATAATGACAAGTATAAAAATACATTTTTAACGGACAACAATGTACATCTCAGACTTGCAATTTCAAAAGAATCGAAATGTTAGAGCGTCATACATCAGAATCGCGTAAGGGCGACTCTCTATCAGCGCACAAAGCTTTGGCACGTCACTTTGCAGGCATGCCAGCTCATCCTGATTGGACACGCAACCCGTAAGGCCCTCGAGAATCAAACAAAGTGAAAATGGAAAAGGCTTCGCTGCAAACTTGGAAATAATTACCGTTCGAACAGGATTTTAACATAACAAAATACATGCGCTTAAAAAAATAAAGGTTTTACAGGGGGTGCGTTTATGGTTGAGAATCGGCCACAAGCGCGTTGAACTACAAGCACACGCACTTAACATAAGCCAACGCTTATATCCAAGGCCATACGGTATCAATGGAAGATCAACGGCATCGTCGCTAGTGCATGCCTCTTTTAAGTGAAGGGAGCTCATTCTTAAAAGGTGGGAGAGTGTAATGAATTACAATCCCTTACTGCATTTGCACTATAGCGAGTACATCCTAAGGGCTACGAGTCAGTTTGGATCGGCCTATTTCATCGCCCAAACCACCCCCGAGTCGACCCCGCACCAATCGTAACCCTAATGTCCCACCTTTGTCCGGTGTCCCCACCTAGCTATGAACCCCCCCCCAATTTAGCCTCTCCACTTTCATTGTATTGATATTTAGTGATTCAAGTTTTTATATTTGTTTATCTTGTGCACTCTATAGGTTCATTCATAACACCAGACGTGTTGAAGCAACCCCCTCGTAATTGAAGTGCGAATGATTAGTAACGACATCTTGCAAATGCCGGGGCATTGCATCAGCTCGGGACATTTGAAAGGCTCCATGCAAGCACAAGGCCAAACCCGGGCACTGATTTTGTAAGGATTTTTTGAAAAAAAATGATGTAAAGTGCTAATTAGGATGAGTTTATTATAGAACTAGTGTCATCGCGCGTTTCCTGTAAAAGATCACGGCCACTTCCTTTCCTGGAGCTATTCAAAACACCTGGTTCGACTGTGCCGATGAACTGCACCGGCGATAGCAACATGTCTTAGGAATTGTAAATTTTTACATTACTATTCACATACTATCCCAAATTTCTTTCGTCTTTTGAGTGCCCCTATCGGAAGAGGATTATTCGCCTTTTTGAACGGGAAGAGAAAAAATCATCAAAACTTCAGCTGAGGGTTACACCAATAGTGTTGAGTGCAACACACTGTTTGCCCAACATGTTGGGTGCAAAATGAAATTCGCACGTCAACCTGTCGCCTATTCGTCGAGCGAGGTGAACTTTGAAGGTATCTGTTTTAAGGTATTTTGTGTGGTGTGGAATGTGCATTTGTATACTGATCATTTTGGCGTTTACGGTTTGTGAATCGCCTTCGTGGTTCATGAGTTATGCGCATTTTAGTGTGAGGTTGCATTCATGTGCTTTCATGATTGTTCGTGTGAATTTCGTGTTGTTCGCATCGTGTCATGAATGTGCGTAAAGTTCCGAGTGCTCATGTGCTTTCGTGAGCCTTCGCGTGTTCATGTCTGTTCGCGTGCTGTTCGTGCAAGCTTCATGAGCGTTCATGTGCTTTCGTGTTCGTTCATGTGCGCTCATGTTTGCTCATGACTGTTTGTGTTTCATTCATGAGTGTTCCTGGTTTGTTCATTAGTTCTTCATGAGTGTTCATGGTGAGTTTCGAGTGTGCCGGGGAGTGGGGCTCGAGTTTTGACCGAGCCTTTGAATTTTCTCGCGTGAGTCAAAGGCGCGAAAGTCAGGACCCACGCGTGGGGTCCTAACACACGCGCGTGTGGCCTGACAGGAAGTGCGCGTGTGTCAGCACTGTTTCGATCGTGCACAGTGCGCACGATTGGTACAAGACGAAGCGACATGATCGCTTCGTCATGCGCAGGACAACGCACGATCGCGTCAGCGATCGTCTTGTCCTGCACGACCGAGAAATATCTCGGTCGTGATGAGGGGCACGTGGGGCACGCGAGATTGTGGTTGACTAACGGGATTTCGCGCTGACTTGGCGTGCACGAAAATTCGCCAGAAAGTTGCGCTGCTTTGCGTTATTATTTCGACAGAGGTACAAAACGGTAAAGTCCGTTTGTAACTGAAAAACGGCATTCTCACACGAGCGTTCATGATCGCACACGAGTAAACATGAATGTTCGCAAGGAGAGTCAGCAGGAGAATTTGGCAGCAGTACAGGATGAAAACAGTTATTCTACAGAGGCAAAGCAAGCCAGATTCAAGCGCAGTTAAACAACCGTTTTGAATGACAGCAAGGCGAAGACCAGGACGACAGTTAGACAACTGCCTTGTGTGTATCCTTTGTGTGCCTAGGCCTTATTATATATGTATGCTTGTATTTGCTTGAGTTTATCAATCCTTTGAGTGAATATTTTGCTCTATCATCGTATTGACGTGAAGAGCTACTTCTGCTCAACTGAGCCAATTCGTCGTCTAACGCTGCGCAACTGAGTTTGGGAGCGTTCTATTGCACACGACCAAATTTACACTTAGTGCGTCCCTCGACAAACACGGACCCTTGGTTAGGGGCTGGCTTTGCCAGGCACCCGAGGACCCTTGGAGGTGACCCCGTGGGGACTAACTAAGTGGTAATTAAAGGTGTGCTTAGAGCTTCTAGGTGTGCCTATTCGTCAACGCTGAGTGAAATTGATGTTTAGTTTTAAGGTAATTTGCTGTGTGTGAGTTGCGCATTTTCGTGCTTTACATTTGAGTGTTTACGGCTCGTGAATCGCCTTAACAATTCATGAGTTATGTGTGTTTTTGTGAAATGGTGTGTTTTTTAGTGTTCCTGAGTCAGTGAGTCATTGTGGGACATCGTGTGCGTTTGCGTAGTTTCGCAAGTTGTCATGAGTGTGTGTTGATTTTATGTTCATGAATTTCTCCGTTTGTGAAATTCTGTCAAGTGCGCGAGTGTGTTTATGAATATTTGTGAGCGTTTATTGTTGGTCGTGTTAACGGGAATGGAGTGTTGGCCCCGCCCTCGCTTGGGCGACGCCAACATCCTGGACGGATGCACGGGAGAATCAGCAGACCCTTCACAGTGAGGGAGCTGCTCGACGGGCTTCGTCGAGTTGCAGGGAATCACTGTGGTGGTGTCGTCGACCTTGGGTGCTCAACGGCCTTCTTCTGCATAGCAGGTCGACGGGGTGGTTGTCAACCTGCACAAGACTGTCGCGGGGCTAGAGCCGTCGACCAGGGAGCTCGACCGCAGCAGCTCTTTGGGTTGGTCGACGGGTGGGCCGTTGACCAGGAGGACCAGTTCAACCGAGAGGTTAACGGAGCAGTGTGTCGACCTGGCATGTGAGCGGTGGTCTACGAGGGGAGCTCGGCAACACCAGGTGCCAATGCTGGTCGACGGAGGGGTTTGTCAACCAGGGTGTAGAGCTGTGGTCGACCAGAGCACTTGGTGGTCAACCAGATGCAACTGGTGGTCGACCAAAAGCACTTGGTGGTCGACCAGAAGCACTTGGTGGTCGACCAGAGCACCTGGTGGTGTCCAAGTCGACCAAGTAACTTGTTCGGCGAGTTCCGCGGAGACACGAGAACGTCGTCGAGGTCGCAGTGGCGAAGGCGACTTCGGGTTAGTTCCCGAAGTCGATGTGGCTCGTCAGGTGTAGACAACAGCCGACGGATGCACAACGATACTAGTCGGGCCAATCGTGTGCGCGCACCTGCGAGTGTGCGCACTGCTGGCTTCTGCGGGGCAACAATGGACAGCCGCTCTGCTGCAACCTTGGCACGCCGTCGACCCGCTCTGTTGGCAGGTCTCCTTTCTGCAATGCTGGCGCGGCTGTCAGGCGGTCGACCATGCAGTGCTGGCTGTCGACCAGGCTAGCTGCAGTGTTGCTAGGTGCGTGATGTAGTCATTTCTATGATTGTCAGTCCTTGCTAGTGGAAAGTCTTGCCAATCTCTCCCGTGAAGGTGCAAGTGCTAAGGAACTAGGCAAAGCTACGATCAATCATAGAGTTCGTGCCAAACCACTGTAGTCTAGCTCACGACCATTGTAGAGTGAATCTCCGCAGGTTCGTGTGATCATGAAGTGTAATCATGAAGTGTTGTGAGAGTTCACGAATGGTCAACCTTCGTCAAAGGTCAAGCGCGCGGTGTGAGAGTTCACGAATGTAATCATTCGTCAAAGGTCAAGCACGCGGAAATCTTGACCGCGTGTGTGGTCTTGATTTTGAGCGTGGGCCCTCAGGGCCCGAGTGTGTGGCTCGCAATTATTGCGATCGTGTGGCCTGGTACTGTTGCGCGAGGGCACAAGACCTATGATCGCAACAGACAGTGCACGTTTGTGCAGTGCAGAGCGCGATCGAAATTATCAGTCGTGCTATGATTACACCGGCAGAGGCGCGTGTAGGATTCGGGTGGGTGCTGCAAGATTCGGGTGCTCGGGTTTGACACGAGATTTCAGTTTTGTAACAGAATCTCGAGCCTCGTCATTTACTGTACGGGGCATACGGAAATTTCATGGGAAAAGCAACGTACGTAAAGGGGCAATTTCAATACAAGGAAAAACGGTGAAAAACCGTGAAGTATATGTAATGCTTCATGAATAACGGTGAGATACCGTTTTGTAGTTGTGAACATTCATGAAAACGGTAATCCCACACGAGTGTTCATGATCGCGCACGGGAAATCATGAATGTTCGCGAAGGGCCAAATTCAAGAGCAGTTCAACAACTGTTTTCTTTGGTGCATCAGGCGAAGCCCTAAAGTCTGGTTGGACAAAGGCATTGTGCTTTCTTATGCTTGCGTGTGAGGTGAAATATAAATTCGTGCTTGTGTTCAGTTTAATCAATCCTTTTAGTGAATATTTTGCTCTATCAAGGTATTGACGTGAAGAGCTTTTCTGCACACGCACCTATCAGTCGTTCAACGGTGCACAAATCAGTTTTGGAGTGCTCTAGTGCGCACCATTTCCTTTACACTCAGTGCGTCCCTCTACAATACACGGACCCTTGGATAGGGGTTGGCTTCGCCAGGCACCCAAGGACCCTTGGAGGTGACCCCATGGGGACTTAACTAGTGTGATTAAATGGCGTGCATAGTACTTCTAGATCCCAATAGTAGTCATCAAATAGCTATCTACTTGCCACCAATTGGTGGCCTGGTGCGGTTTGTCCGAACCGCTATTTCGCACTTTCTGATAGTCATTTGCGTTTGACCATAGCCAGGCTCTAGGAAGTCAGGGTGTTTTACCCTAATTAGCCTGTTTTTCATGGTAGCCGAACTTGACTTTGACGACCCTTCCACCCTGGGACAGCTTGACATGACTTAAAATTACACTTCAATTGCAGGTGAAAGCGTATTTTCGACCCTGCCGAATCCGATTCTAAGATATTTCTACCCTGCTAAACTCTTTCTAGAATCGAGCCTCCTTGTTCTCGAAAACTGTGAAGTATATGTAATGCTTCATGAATATGTAATGCTTCATGAATAACGGTGAGAAACCGTTTTGTAATTGTGAACATTCATGAAAACGGTAATCCCACACGAGTGTTCATGATCGCGCACGGGAAATCATGAATGTTCGCGAAGGGCCAAATTCAAGAGCTGTTCAACAACCGTTTTCTTTGGTGGATCTAACAAAGCCCTGAAGTCTAGTTGAACAAAGGCATTGTGCTTTCTTATGCTTGTGTATGAGGTGAAATATAAATTCGTGCTTGTGTTCAGTTTAATCAATCCTTTCAGTGAATATTTGCTCTATCAAGGTATTGGCGTAAAGAGCTTTTATGCACACGCACCTATCAGTCGTTCAACACTGCACAAATCAGTTTTGGACTGCTCTAGTGCGCACCGTTTCCGTTAACCTCAGTACGTCCCTCTACAATACACGGACACTTGGGTAGGGGCTGGCTTCGCCAGGCACCCGAGAACCCTTGGAGGTGACCCCGTGGGGACTTAACTAGTGTGATTAAATGGCGTGCATAGTACTTCTAGATCCCAATAGTAGTCATCAAATAGCTATCTACCTGCCACCAATTGGTGGCCTGGTGGAGCCATGTGCAGTTTGTCCGAACCACTGTTTCACACTTTCTGAGAGTCATTTGCTTTTGACCCTAGCCAAGCTCTAGGGAGTCAGGGTGTTTTACCCTGATTAGCCTGTTTTTCATAGTAATTTTTTGGGTTCACCTTACCGAACTTTACTTTGACGACCCTTCCACCCTGAGACAGCTTGACATGACTTAAAATTACACTTCAATTGCAGATGAAAGCGTATTTTTGACCCTGCCGAATCCGATTCTAAGACATTTTTACCCTGCTAAACTCCTTCTAAAATCGAGCTTCCTTGTTCTCGAAAAAAATCGCAGTCAAAAACACCTCGTAAGATTGGCTGAGACATGAACTTGGAGATTTCAGCTAAGTCAGTGAAATCACGGAAAAATCTGCGAAGACTCAGAAACACACAAAAAATGTTTAAGTCAAGGGAGACTTTGAAACACACCTGAAATTTGTCTAAGTCAGCGAAGACTCTGAAATACGATGGAAACTTGTCTAAGTTACTGAGACATGTTGAATATGGGGAAGCCACTCAAGCGCTCTGGAAAATCAGCCAAGTCACTGAGTCACACTAGTCACACAGGGAAACATGTGAGGTCACTAAGCCACACTGATAATTTGGCAATTCTTTCCGACACACTAAAGACTCTTCACAATTACGCACCTCTCCCCCACCCTCTCCCCATTTCGCGTCCCTCTACACCCACATCAATTCCCAGCCTAGCCCTGGCACTGTGTGTTTTTTCAGGGAAAAAAAAAATGGAAATTAGAGCTGAAAAAAAAAAAAACGAGTTTTTTACCCTTCCAACTCCGACAACGAGATCAAAGAACCCTTACTTTCTTGAGTATGCTGCACTTCTTTACCATAACCCCCTGTTGTGCCATCTCGTCGTCGTTCTCTTTACTAGACTATCTCGACGTCCCTCATTCAGCCCAACCCATCATCAGCGAACCTGCTCCCATATCTCGGCAAGCACTGCCATCCACAATCGCTACCGACACCTGCGCTGCGCCACTCTGCCGTGCCTCTCCATTGCGCCGATCGGTTTTCCACTCCACCCACCACGATGGGCGGCTTTCCACTGCTGCTCACGCTCGCCCTCATTCTCGATCAGTCCACCACCCGTGCCGCCTCTGTCAGCTTACCACCCGTGCCACCCCGTGAGTGCCTGTTGTGTGTGTGCATTCATTGCAAAAATGGGAAGTTGCGAGTTTTTTGCTGCCGAATGTTTATCTACGTAAGCCTTGCGTCCAAGTTGCGCATAGTATCTAGAAACCAATGCCTTCAACATGCAACATTTTTTACACCACTGCCAAACCGACATTTTGGTGTAGATTTGTCACCTTACAATCACTGTCCCACAAACTTCATGGAAAACCGCGCCGCACTCCTACAACCTGGGGCGCACATGTGACTCGAAACCGCCCAGTGTTCGCGTTTTTTTATCTACGCCTCACCAACACCGACAGTGTACAACATAGCAATGTTTCATGAGTTCGTTATAACACAAATGCTCCAACATTTATACTCCAAATCGCACACGACAAACCACAATAGCCACACCGTCACACACAACAACATCACACTTCTTAGGGTACCCCACTGATGGAACGAAACCCCAGCCTACCATTAACAGTCCACAAGGCATCATTGCATACTAGACACCATCTTCAGTGGCCTCGGATGCCGCTTTAGAGCCGTCCTTACCACTCACTCCCTTGCGAGAACGCTTCACAGCCGTCCTGGACAGGCGGCTGATCACTTCCTGGTTTCAAGCTGTGACCTCCGTTGGCGCTGCAGTAGGGGACTACGTAAGCATGGCCCGGGCCCTGCTGAAGAGTCATCTTGAGTAGGCATACACGTTTGCCCATCAGCACCAACCCCATCGTGAAATTGCAAAGAGTAGAAATCGGCGCAACTTTCAAGAACGTTGTGAATTTGTTCATAGACCCACCATGACAGACGTTCCCTTTCCGAATAGGTTGTTAATAGTGAGGCATGTGTTCTACTACGACGATTTCTTAAATAGTGCGATCAATGCGTGCATTAAGCTGCTAGAGCATATAAGCAACTTGGAACTAGAAGAGACCACTGGTAAGACGCGAAGTAAACTACGAGCACAGAACCGTAGCTTACGGCGGCGATGACTAGGCGTATGGGAGGACGAAATGGCAACCATGCCTAAAGAGACCTTTATCAATTTATTCCGCATCAACCACGCAATTCTGGAGGACATCTGCGATAGCGTGGCATGTCAAACTTATATTTTGCATGTTGTGTAGGCTGTAGTGGGGTAGCCCATATGGGGTACAACCCAAACTAGGGTAAGTACTTGTACCCATCCTGCTGCTAGTTCATCCATTCTCATTCTGTACTTCTGACATGGTTTCAGAGCAGGTCCTCTCCTAGGAGCTTTTTTTTTTTTTTTTTTAGGGCCCACCAGATCGCGTTACCCCACACGTCGCGCCGCCCTGCTAGCGCCGCGCTGCCCTACACTGCTCTGCGTAGCGCCGCCTGTACACACGCTGCCCCGTGTCACGCCCCTCACCGCCGCGCCGTCCGCCCTTCCCGCGCGCCGCTCGCCAAAGCGCGCCCTGCCCTGCCCGCGAGCAGCTCGCCGCCACGCCGCCTGCCCTGCCTGCGCGCTGCTCGTCGCCTCGCGCCCTGCCCTGCCCGCGTGCCGCTCACCACCGCACGCCCTGCTCTGCCCGTGCGCCGCTCGCCGCCATGTGCCCTGCCCTGCCCGTGCGCCGCTTGCCGTCGTGCCGCCTGCCCTGCCCGCGCTCCGCTATTTGCCGCGCCGCCCTGCCCTGCCCACGAGCCGCTAGCCTCCGCGCCGCCCTGCCCTGCCCACGCACCACTTGCAGCCGCATAGCCCTGCCCTGCCCACGTGCCGCCCTGCTGGCTGCCGCCCTGCTGGCTGCCGCCCTGCTCTGCCTGCGTGCGCCCCTCTGGCCGCCGCCCTGCTTTGCCCGGTCTGCGTGCAGCCCTGCCGCTAGAGCGCCCTACTGCTTCGCCCGCGATGGCTACTCTCAGTGTACTCTCTTTTGATGTAGAGGGCCGTCCGATACAGTTCGACGTGTGCCTAGATGACCTGCAGCTGTACTTACTGAGCGATTCTAGGGACTGTGTCTCGCTGTTTAACCTCACGTCTAGCGCCTCTCTCGCCCCTCCCGACACAGCTGACAGTGCGACTCGCTCACAGTGGCTTACCCGTGACGCTGCTGCTTGCGTAGCCGTTCGCAACCACCTGCCGTTAGCCGAACGCGCTCACGTTAGCCAGCAAAAGACTGCTAGAGCCCTGTACGACGCTGTAGTCGCTCGCTACTCCTCCCCGGCCGCTGCTGCTCTAGGCCGCCTTATACTGCCCCACCTGTTCCCCGAGCTGTCCACCTTTGCCACAGTTGCCAACCTCGTCACTCACCTTCGCACTAGTGACCCACGCTACCATGCCTCGCTTCTCGACGAGTTTCTAGCCAAGAACCCTCCTCCCATGTACACCACACTCTACTTCATCGTCACCCACCTCCCTGACTCTCTTAGCGCAGTCAGGGACCTCCTTCTCGCCCGTGACCCCACAGCCCTCATTGTCAACCTGCTCAAGAAGCACCTCCTTGCAGCTGAGACCAGCATAGTTGTTGTAGGTGCTTCTCGTGGCACTCCTCGCACTCCCTTCTTTGAGGGGTGTTCCCCCTCCCCCCTTGTCCCCTCAGTCGCTTCTGCTGCTGTTGAATTCCTTCGTCCTGAGGAGGTCGGGGCTGCGTCTGCTCCTAGTGGGAGGCGCCGCAGCGGCAGAGGCAAGGGAGGCCAGGGTGGTGGGGGTGGCAGCGGTGGAGGCGGTGGTGGGGGCGGTGTGTTATGTGATGCTATCATTTGCATTCACGTCTGTGTGCCTCCCATCACGTGTTCGTGCGTTGCATGCTGGTGTGAGCGTGCGTAAGAATTTGTGTTTGGTATGGTTTGAATTCTTGAGTGTGTGTGAATGTAATTTGGCTTGAGCAGATATCTGAAGTGACTCCTTTCCTCAAGAGCTTTCTGACGAACCAAGAATTGTTGCGATCGACGCAAGAACGACGAAGTTATAATCGTTCGAAGTTTTGATTGGGATGCGATGACTTTGGGAAGTTGTGAAGTGACTCAATATGGGGTACAGACTTTTGGGGGTTAGGAAATTCGTCCCCATCACTGTAGATGCTGCCAAGTGGTTGGGAGAAACCAAATTGGGTTGGCAAGTATGGCCAACTTGGGTGAGGTGGATTGTGGAGGTTGGGAAAGTGACAAATGTCAAAGTTGGGGTACCGATATAGAGGGGAATTGTGTGGCATGGGGTTTCCTTGGTTGGGGACTCTCTTGGGACCTTCCTTCTTGTCCTCCTCATCACCTCCTACCTGGTTTCTAGCTACTCTAACTCTCTTGTGTGGAACTTTTGGAGAACAATTGTGATAGAGTTGAGTTTCTATGGCAGTATACCCCCTAGTGCGCCGAAAATCGTAACTCGAGATATACTTCATCATTTATTATGATTCAAATTGGGAATGATAGCCTTGGTCAAAGGCTACCATACACTTGAGTTTGAAAGAATTCTAGTGGTAAGTTTTTTGTCAACGACGTTTCTTCTGAAGTCGACATTTCTGTCTAGGGTTATGGAACAACGATTTTGAGATGTTTTGGCCCCTAAACTTCATAAAGGACTCTCCTTAGTCTCTAACAAGTGGTGCCAGAGCTGATTAAGGACCTTGTGAACAGTCTACTGAGGCGTCAAGACCCTCCTAGATCCACCATGGTTTGTGGGCGTGCCTAAGAGGAGCTCTGGAGGTTGCATGTGACTTCCGCTAAGGGGAAACTCTGCCGAAATTTCGTTGGCGCCGACACTTGTGAAAATATTGTGGGACTTCGGTGTGGACAGCAAGGGGGGAGCTAGAATTTGTGATTGGGAGAAGAGAAGATGAGTCAAGGGAGTAGAGATGAAGCTGAGAAGAGGAATCAGCCGCCACCATCCAAGATCGAGGCTTTGGATGGCTCCAACTATGAGGAATGGAGCGGGCGGATACGGATACATTCAAGCGCTACAAGCAGCTGAAAATTGCTATGGGGGAAGAGAAGATTCCGAAGGAAGAAGAAGCCCGCGATTGGTGGATTGAGAAGAGCGCGGTGCTGTACGATCTAATCCTACAGTCGGTCAACAACGACATGTTCCAGCACATCAAGGATTTGGTGGAGCTTGATGACTCGGGACCGAAGGTGTGGAAGCTACTGCGCGATGTGATTCAGCCCAACATGCTGCCGATGGTGATTGTGTTGAAGGAGTTGGCTGCCCTCTCCATGCGACCGGCAGACGATGTGAAGGCGGTCTTTGACAATATCAAGGATACCTATGCAAGGATGGCAGCGGCGGGCAGCAAAGTGTCGGAGATGCAGCAGTGCACCAAGATCGTCTCGGTGCTTGACAATTTGTGGGACAACCTCATCCCCACCCTCAAAACTCAGCAGGACTAGTGGACACCTAAGTGGCTACCGCATCAGATTCTGCAGGAGGACTTCCGCAGGCGCCACACGGGAGGTGGTGCTGCCAACAAAACTGCTGAGGGGTATGGAGCTGCAGTAGGCAGCAGAGGAAGAGGGGGTGGGAGAGGCCGAGGCCGCGGGAGAGGCTTTGGCAGAGGGAGAGGCCGAGGTGACTATAACGACGGGCATGGAAGCTCTGGTGGTAGGGGGAGCACCCGAATGGAGGGTGTGTACTGGTACTGCAAGAAGGCTGGCCACCCATGGTTCAAGTGTTTTAGCCGGCCTGAGGGATGGGCGCCTCCAGGCATGAAGCAGCCAAGGGGTGAACGTGCACGAGGTGGCGCTATGCAAGGTTCAAGTGCACAAGGTGATGGTGCACAAGGTAAAGCCGACCCTGGGATGTTCCTCATGGTTGAGGATGTGAAAGGGAGTGAGGGTGCTGTGGGCTCGGTTGGGAAGGTTGTGATGCACCCCCTCACTCACTAGGTGATCGATTCAGATAGCACAAGTCACATGACCCTACGGGCAGATTTGCTTGATGAGGTAAAACCCCTTGGGAAGATCAAGTTTATGGCTGCCGCTTCAGGTGCTTTGCTCCGTATGATTGGTGTGGGGAATGCCAAGGTAATGGGAGCTAAAGGGGAGCTTGTGGGGCTGGGTAATGTGTTGCTGGTTGAAGGTTTGTCTGCAAACCTTCATTCTGTGCGCAGGCTGCAGAAAAGCAAGGCCAAAGTTACGTTCGGCCCAACCAGCTGCCGTGCAAAGCTTGGGAAGTTGCTGCTATGAGATTTGGAGGAGAAGAGCAGCTGCATCAAGGACCTCTGGCAGCTGCCCATCTTTCCTTCGAATGGGAAGTTCCCATGGACCGCTCGTGCTTGTGCACATGGATGTGGTGGGCCCTACGAGGGCCCCTTCTCTCTCGTGCAGCCGCTACTTCTTAACCATTGTGGACGACCACGCGTGTGCGGTGTGGGTGTATCCTCTAAAGACTAGGGGGGAGGTGGCATCGGCTGTTCTCAAGGAGTGGATGCCGAGAGCACAAAGGGAGAGCGGACGAAAGGTGAAGGTGATGTGCACTGAGAATGGGGCAGAGTTCATCGGCGCTTACTTTGAGGGGAAGCTGAAGCGGAAGGGGATCCAGCATCAGCTCATAGTGCCCTACAACCTTCATAAGAATGGGGTGGCTGAGCGGTTCAACCGAACCCTGCAGGAAGGTGCTCGCACTCTCCTTGGGCTTGCAGGGCTGCCGGATACGTTTTGGGTGACTGCATTGCGGCAGGTCACCCTTGTGAAGAACAGGGTGCTGGCGTCTGTGGGGGACAAGCAGTGAGTCCCCTACACCAAGTGGTATGGGAGTGCACCAGCAGTCAACATGTTGAGAGCCTATGGCTGCATGGTGGTGTTTTATGTGCCAAAGGAGAAGAGGGGAAAGTTGGAGGCTTTTGGGAAATGGGGTGTGCACTTGGGACTTGCTAAGGATCACAAGGGCTGGTTGATTTGGGACTTGACCAGCCAGCAGTTGACTGTGTCAAGGGATGTGAAGTTTCTTGAGTCACTGTACTACAAGGAATGGAAGCAGCAGCGGCAGAAGCTTCCTACTACACCGCTGATCTTTGAGGCCGATGAGGTGCAGTGGCCTTCGAGGCAAGTGCAGGTCACTGTCTCAGAGGAGGAGATCTCTCGGGTGACAAAGGATGGGGGAGAACCTGAGGTGGAGGAGCAGCAGCAGCAATATGCTCCAACACGTGACCAACGTCCGCATGACCATCCTAGGAGGGATGTTTCCCTCCTAACAGGCTAACCTATCCCAGGTTTCGAAATGGTGGTACGGGCTGGGAGTGTGGCTGAGCAGTGTGATGAGGATGAGATAGCACACTGCTACTGGACAGCCGTCCCTGAGCCCAAGACGCTAGCCGAGGCGCTGAGTGGGCCCCATGCTGAAAACTGGAAGCAGAGTGTGAAGGAGGAATATGACTCTCTGCTAGAGAACGAGACATGGGAGTTGTGTGAGCTACCTCTTGGGAAGAAGGCCATTTCTTCCAAGCTGATCTTCAGGCACAAGTATGGACCTGATGAGGAGCTGGCCTGCTACAAGTCAAGGCTTGTGGCTAAGGGGTTCCAGCAGACAAAGGGGAAGGACTTTGACGAGATCTTTGCTCCTGTAAGGAAAGGAACGACATTGAGGGTGATGTTGGGAACGGCTGCAAACTGCGGATGGAGGATCAAGCAGATGGATATCACTACTGCTTTCCTCACTGGAATCATTCTGGAGGAGCTGTACATGCATCAGCCTGAGGGGTTGGATGATGGGAGCGGCAGGGTGTGCAGGCTGAAGAAGGCCATCTACGGCTTGAAGCAGGCTCCTTGTGCATGGTACCATAAGCTGGAGGAGACACTGCTGGCTAGGGGGTTCAAGAAGAGCGAGTATGATCACAGCCTGTTCCTGTTGCAAGAAAAGGAGTAGTTCCTCATGCTATCGGTGTATGTTGACGACGTCCTACTCTTCTCCGAGTCGTCTGCAATGATTGAGCGTGTGGAGGAGATGTTGGAGGTGCAGTTCAAGTGCTCCAAGATGGAAGATGTAAAATATTACCTTGGGATGCATGTGGAGAGAGACCTTGACAAGGGAGTGTTGAGGTTGCACCAAAGGAAGTATTTGTGAGGGGTTGGAAGAGAAGTTCGGACTGCATGATGGAGGAAAGCCAGCCACCCCACTACCATCGGGTTTCTCTATGGAGCCCTGTGCCGATGAGGAGGTGGTGGGTGAGAGTGACAAAAATCTGTTACATTCCATGGTGGGGGCACTCAACTATGCGGCAAACCACACGCGGCCTGACATAGCCTTTGCTACATCCAGGCTTGCCAGTGTGGTTTCACGCCCTAGTCATGAGTAGGTGGAAGCGGCCAAGAGGTTGGTCCGCTATGTGAGTGCAACGGCATTAGTGGGGTTTGGAGTATAGTGCTGTGCGACAGAGGCTGCAAAGGGGTGCAGCTGACTTGAGTAAGGGGGAGATGCACTTGACTTGCTACACCGACGCTAGCTTCAACTCCGTGAAGACGGATGGCACCAGCATTGTAGGCGGCTGACATTCTTACCAAGCGCCAGGCTGAACCTGAGCATTGGAAGGGCATGAAGCTTGCTAGGATGAGTATGCATTGAGGGTGCATGCTTGAGCTATGGCATGTGGGATGATGGCAAGAAGTCAGAGGGGGCGTTTGTTATGTGATGCTATCATTCGCATTCACGTCTGTCTGCCTCAAATCGCATGTTCGTGCGATGCATGCGTGGTGTGAGCGTGTGCAAGAATTTGTGTTTGGTGTGGTTTGGATTCTCTGAGTGTGTGTGAATGTAATTTGGCTTGAGCAGATATATAAAGTGACTCATTTTTTCAAGAGCTTTCTGACGAACCGAGAATCGTTGCGATTGGAGCAAGAACGACGAAGCTATAATCGTTCGAAGTTTTGTTTGGGAAGTTGTGAAGTGACTCAATATGGGGTATAGACTTTTGGGGGTTGGGAAATTCGTCTCCATCACTGTTTCCCGACGCGACTCAGCTCCCCCGCTGGGGAGAGCTGCTTCGGCAGGGTGTGGATATTTTGCTCTTGATTATGATGCTATCCTTGCTGCCATGTATGCATGGACTGTTAGTGCTAAGGGTGACTGTTACCTGTGTATGCCTCCCGACCCAGGTATAGAGGCTGCTGCTCTAGGTGCTAGTGAGTCTGCTCTCTCTGGTACTGTGCCTGCTGAGGCCTTGCACACCTTCACGCTTGACTCGGGTGCTTCCCAATGTTTCTTTCGCGACAGTACCACAGCAGTCACACCACTCCCTGCACTTGTTGCTGCCAGACTGGCTGACCCCTCAGGGGGCCCAGTTCTTGCCCGTTCCTCCACTGTTCTCCCTTGTCCGGCGGTTCCGTCCGGCTCACTCTCAGGTCTTCACCTCCTTTTGTTCTCTACAAGCTTGGTGAGTACCGCTGCCCTCCAGGATGCGATGGTCACTACCACCACTCCTGGGGGCAGTGTATGTCGATCTGCACGTGTACACAGATGGGCCGTCACCTGGCCACGTTCACCCGTCGGCCTGGGTCGAGTCTGTACATACTGACTACTGTGCCTCCTCAGGTAGCTGCTTCTGTGTCCGCGTCAGGTCAGCTTGCGGCCCCCTGCTCCGGTCGTGCCCTGTCGCACCAGACTCTCCTTTGGCACCACCACCTTGGTCACCCCTCCCTGCCACGCCTCCATGCCATGCACTCCTGTCTCTTTGACTCTGGTTTTCCCAGGTCTCTGCCTCCCCTTCCACCCTCGCCTGCTCCTCCCTGCCTTCCTTGTGTTGGGGGCAGCAGCGCGCCGCTCCTCACTTCTCCTCGTTTCCCCCGACGACTTCTCCCCTGCAGACGTGTGGGGCCCAGCCTGCGTCCGTGGACAGGGCCGCGAGCTATCGCTGACTGGTTGTTGACGACTACTCGCGCAACACCACAGTCTTCCCCTTGCGCAGCAAGGGGTAGGTCCCTGATATTTTGATCCCTTGGATCCACGCTGTCCGCCTCCAGCTCCCCGAGCCGTTCGACACGAACCTTCCGGTCCTGCATCTCCACTCTGTCAGAGGTGATAAGTTTGCCTCCGACCTCTTGCGGGACTTTTGTCGTGGGGAGGGCAAAACCCAGTCGTTCATGCTTCCGGCCTCTCCGCAGCATATAGGGGTTGCTGAGCACCGCATTGGCTTAGTCATGGAGGTCGCTCGTACCTCCATGATCCATGCGGCTGCCCCCCATACCTGTGGCCGTTTGAGGTCCAGTACGCTACGCATCAGCTCAACCTCTGGCCCCGTGTCTCCTTGCCGGAGACCTCGCCGACACTGCATTGGACGGGAGAGGTTGGCAATGCGTCGGTGTTCAGGGTCTGGGGATCTCGTGCCTTTGTCCGCGAAAACTCCGTGGACAAGCTCTCCTCCCGCGCCATTCCCTGTGTCCTCCTTGGCTTTCCCCTGACGCGCCTGGCTGGCAGTTTTACCACCCCACCTCGCGCCGTATCCTGCCCTTTCAAGACGTCCCGTTTGATGAGTCGATTCCCTTTTACCGCCTCTTCTTCTACCGCACTGCCCCTCTCCCCCCCCCCCCGCCGCTCTTCCTCGCACCAGGTCCTCCTCCGGTAGACCCCCTTCCCCCTTAGGGTCCTACTCCCTTAGGTGTGTCTCAGGTAGATCCTGTCGAGCCTATCCAGGAGGCTGTCGACTCTGCTGCTGCTAGGGGTGGTGCTGCTGGGGGTGGTGCTGCTAGGGGTGCTGCGTGGGGGTGCGGAGCCTGGAGGTGCGGAGCCTGGGGGTGCTGAGCCTGAGCGTGCGGAGCATGGGGTTGCTGAGCTTGAGGTTGCGGAGTCTGAGGGTGCGGAGGCTGGGGGTGGTGATCCTGAGCATGCTGAGCCTGGGGGTGCTGAGCCTGGGGGTGCTAAGCCTGGGGGTGCTGAGCCTGGAGGTACTTCGTCTGCTGGAGGTCCTACGGGTGCCTCGTCAGGGCGGGAGCCTCTTTCTCCACCGCAGCTGCGCGAGTGGTTTTCTCGGCGCTGGAGCCTTCGGAGTGGCGTTGCTGGGCTGGGGGGCCTGCCGCTGGAGGCCCTGGAGCTGGAGGCACTCGAGCTGCTGGTCCTGGAGGTGCTGGAGCTACTGGTCTTGAAGGTCCTCGTACTAGAGGTACTGGAGTTCGTGGAGCTAGTGGTACTGGAGGCGCTGGAGCTGGAGGTACCGGAAGTGCTGGAGCTGCTGGAGCTGGTGGTAGCGGAAGTGCTGGAGCTACTAGTCCTGGAGCTGCTGGAGGTGCTGGAGTCGCTGTTCCTAGAGGTGCTCGTACTAGAGGTACTGGAGCTGCTGGAGCTGGTGGAGCTATAGGCGTTGGAGCTGGAGACCCTGGAGCTAGAGACCCTGGAGCTGGAGGTGCTGGCGCTGGGGGTGCTAGAGCTGTCAGTACTGGAGCTGGAGGCAGTGTGCGGCCGCGACCGTACTTCATTCCACTGCTCCAGCAGGTTCTTGGTCTCCCGTCTTGTACCGGCCTTACTCCTCCCTTACTATGTCCACCGCCTGACTAGTCGCAGTCACAGTTATAGCCAGCTGCCCCACTGCCGGATCCTTCTCCTTACACTGAGCAGTCAGGGGGTCTTACAGAGCGTCGTGAGCCTGCGTCTCCTCCTGTCTCGCCTGTTCGCGCTGTTCGCACGGGTCGTCGTGTTCTGCATCAGCGTCCTCCTCCTGTCCCCCGCAATGACCCTATGGCACTTTGTCCATCCTCTGTTCCACAGCATGTCCCTCTTCCATCTCCTCATGCGTCTTCTCATGCTGATGGTCCAGACCCTGAGTCTAACTCGGTTCATGCTGCCAGTCCTACTATCTCACGTTTTCTCGCTACTGTTGTTACCGACACTTCGTTGGAGTCCACTGTTGCGTCTGCCCTAGTTGCTCGTCTAGACTACGCCGCTAGTCTTGTTGCTGAGTCTGGGTCTGTCTGTCCTCCGTCTGTTGGGGGAGAGTGTGCTCTTGGCACGGACGTCCTTGAGGACAGGCAGGAGGACTTTGAGTGTTTGGCAGCTGCTGTACCTCATCTCGTGTCCATGGTGATTGCACCTGAGGGAGACCCGGATGCACCAGACGTCCCGACCCGGCGCTCTTACCTAGAGGTGATAGAGGGTCCCTACTCCTATCAGTGGGTGACAGCCATGGACGCCGAGAGGGCATCCTGGGAGTTTACAGGCACTTACGTTGACGCAGTTCCCCCTCCTGGGGCGAACATAGTCGATGGCATGTGGATTTTCAGGGTGAAGCGGCCACCGGGTTCTCGACCTGTCTTTAAGGCGCGTTACGTTGCACGGGGCTTCAGTCAGCGACAGGGATTTGACTTCTTCCAAATCTTCTCCCCTGCCCCGAAGATGACCACTCTTCGGGTGCTGCTGCACGCTGCTCAGCGTGAGTACGAGCTTCACTCTCTTGACTTCAGCACAGCTTTCGTACAGGGCAGCCTGCACGAGGAGATCTGGTTGCGCCGCCCACCTGGCTTCACTGGGTCGTTTCTTGCAGGTACCCAGTGGAGCCTCCGGCGGCCAGTCTACGGTCTCTGCCAGGCGCCTCGCGAGTGGCATGACACACTGAGGACGACGCTTGCGGCCCTTGGGTTTGCTCCTTCGACTGCTTACCCGTCGCTGTTTCTATGCACCGACACTTTGCTGCTGCCATTCTACATCCTCGTGTACGTCGACGACTTGGTCTTTGCCACTTCTGACACTGAGGGTGCTAGAGACTAAGGACGGAGTCTAGAACGTTGAAGGGCCGAAATATCTCAAAATCGTTGGTCTACAACTCTGGACAGAAAACTCGATTCCACAAAAAACGCCGTCGACGAGAAGTTCACTGTTAAAACTCAGATATGTTGTAGCCCTAGACCATGGCTATGTCAGACTAATATGGCTTAGCCTTTGTAGGCTATAGCGGGGTAGCACATATGGGGTACAATATTTATAGGGTTTGTACTTGTACCCAACCTCCCCACTAGTCAGTCATTCCTCATTCTCTTCACATGGTATAGAGCAGGTTCCCTAGTGGGAACGTTTCGTAGGGCCCACCACGAAATCGAAAAAAAAAATTTACCTGCCCGGAGCGTGCTTCACTCCTGCCCGAGTCGCGCCCCGTGTGCCCTCCCTCCCGTCGCGTCCCTAGCCTTCGCGGCCCGTCGCGCCCTCCTAAGGCCCCTTGCGGCCCCTCTCACGGCCCCTCGCGGCCCCTTCGCGGCTCCCTCGCGGCCCCTCCGCCGCCCTTCGCGGCCCCTCTCACGGCCCCTCGCGACCCCTTTCGGCCCCTCGTGGCCCCTCCGCGGCCCCGTCGCCGCCCTCCGCGGCCCCGTCGCCGCCATCCGCGGCCCTGTCGCCACCCTTCGCGGCCCCGTCGCCGCCCTTCACGGCCCCGTAGCCGCCCTTCGCGGCCCCTTGCGGCCCCTCCGCGGCCCCGTCGCCGCTCTCCGCGGCCCTGTCGCCGCCCTTCGTGGCCCCGTCGCCGCCCTTCACGGCCCCGTCGCCGCCCTTCGCGGCCCCTTGCGGCCCCTCCGCGGCCCCGTCGCCGCTCTCCGCGGCCCTGTCACCGCCCTTCACGGCCCCGTCGCCGCCCTTCGCAGCCCCTCGCAGCCCCTCCTTGGCCCCGTCGCCACCCTTCGCGGCCCCCCTCAGGCCCCTTCTCGGCCCCCCCTCACGGACCTACCGCCCCACCGTCGCCGCCCCTGCAGCAGCAGCCGTCGCCGCCCCTGCAGCGGGAGCCGCCACCGCCGGTGCCGCCGACACCAGCGGCCGCCGCCGTCACTCCCGGGGCCGCAGCCGCCGCAGCCGCCACCAGCAGCAGCCGCCGCCACCACAGCCGGGGCCGCAGCCGCCGCAGCCGCTGACTGCAGCCGCCGGTGCGCCTCGGCCCTGCCGACGTGCCTCGGCCCGTCCCTGCCGGCGCGCCTCGGCCCGTCCCTGCCGGCGCGCCTCGGCCCTGCCTGCGCGCCTCGGCCCGTCCCTGCCGGTGCGCCTCGGCCCTGCCCCACCACTTGCGGCCCTCTGCCCTGGTAAGAGCATCGCCGCGCTGCGCCGCTACTGCTGCCACTGCTGCTACTGCTGCCACTGCTGCTACTGCTGCTACTGCTGTCATGGCTACCCCTAGCGTTCTCGTCTTTGATGCTAAGGGTCGGGCTGTTGACTTTGAGGTCTGGGTCGATGATCTGCAGCTTTTCCTACAGTGCGATAGGAAAGACGGTCTCTCACTGTTCGATCTCACGTCTGGTGCCTCTACTGCCCCTGCTGCCGATGCTGACAGCACTGTTCGCTCACAATGGGCCACACGTGATGCTGCTGCCCGTCTTGCTGTGCGTAGTCACTTGCCGTCCACTGAGCGCGCGCACTTTAGTCAGTACAAGAGTGCTAAGACCTTGTACGACACTGTCATTGCACGCTACTCTTCCCCTGCCACTGCTGCCCTTAGCCGCCTCATGCTGCCGTACCTGTTTCCTGACCTCGCCGCCTTTCCCACAGTCACTGACCTCATTACGCACCTTCGCACTAGTGACACCCACTACCGCGCTGCGCTTCCTACTGAGTTCTGCGCCAAGAACCCCCCCCCATGTACATCACCCTCTACTACATAGTCACCCGGCTCCCTGACTCCCTTCGCTCGATCAGGGACCACTTCCTCTCTGTCTACCCCACCACGCTCACCGTTGACCTTCTAGAGGAGCGCCTCCTAGCAGCTGAGAAGAGTATAGTCGCTGTAGGAGCCTCTCGTGGTGACCCTCGTGCCCCCTTCTTTGAGGGGTGCTCCCCCTCCCCCCTTTTGCCCTCTGTTGCCTCTGCTGCTGCCGTCGACTTCGTGGGCACCGAGTCGGTTGGCGCTGCGTCTGCCCCTAGCGGGAGACGCCGCACCGGCAAGGGCAAGGGGGGCAAGGGCGCTGGAGGGGCTAGCGGGGGTGGTGGAGGTGGCGGTGGAGGTGGCGGAGGGAGTGGGGGTGGCGGTGGGAGTGGTGGCGGGGGTGGGGGCTTCGGTGACGGCGGTGGAGGCGGAGGCGGCGGCGGCGGTGGCGGTGGGAGCGGAGGAGGTGGCGGTGGCGGCGGTGGCGGAGGTGGCGGCGGTGGAGGCGGAGCTGGTCGAGGTGGCTCTGCGCAGCGGGGCGGCTTTGGTGGTGGTCAGCGCCAGCAGCAGCAGCGCACTCGTGAGACCCCGCCCCCCCAGCAGCTTCGTGAGTGGTACGCTGCGCGTCAGCGGGGCGGGGGTGCTGGTCCTTGTGCCTACGTCCTGCGTACCGGCGACCGCACTGGTGAGCCGTGCGGTGGCCCGCACACCACCCAGCGCTGCTTCGGCCGCCTGACGGACGCTTGGCGTCTCCAGTTCCCAGACGCCACTGAGATCCCCCGCTGGGGCAAGCTGCTTAGGTCGGGGGTTGCTATCTTTGATATGGATTATGATGCTATTCTTGCTGCCATGTATGTTGTCTCTACTAGTGATGAGGGTGACTGTTACCTGTGTGTTCCGCCTGACCCGGGCATTGAGGCTGCTGCTCTAGGTGCTGGTGAGGCTGCTGCTCTAGGTGCTAGTGCGTCTGCTGCCCCAGGTGCTGGTGAGTCTGCTCTCTCAGGTACCACGTCGGCTCAGGCCGTACACACCTTCACCCTTGACTCGGGTGCTTCCCGCTCCTTCTTCCGAGACCGCACCACGCTTACGCCACTCAGTCGGCCGGTTGCGGTCTCCCTGGCGGACCCCTCTGGGGGTCCAGTCCTTGCCCACTTCTCCACTGTCTTACCGTGTCCGGCGGCCCCCTCTGGCACCCGGTCAGGTCTCTACCTCCCCTCGTTCTCCACGAACTTGGTGAGTGGAGCTGATCTACAGGATGGGGGGGTTGACCAGTTCACTCCTGCGAGTCCCCACTGTACGTGTGCTCGGACGGGCCGACACTTGGCCACGTTTACCCGTCAGCCGGGGTCGAGCCTGTACACACTGACTACTGAGTCTTCTCCGGTTGTTGAGTCTGGTCAGGTAGCTGCGTCGGGTCAGGTGTTTGCTACAGCGTCCAGGTCTGGTCCTGAGTCTGCTCCCTGCTCGTGTCGTCTCCTGTCTCACCAGACTCTCCTCTGGCACCACCGCCTTGGTCAACCCTCCTTGCCTCGTCTCCGAGGCATGGCCTCCCGTTACCTTGTCTCTGGTCTCCCCCGGTCCCTCCCTCCCCTTCCTCCGGGGCCTGCCCCTACCTGCGTTCCCTGCGTCGAGGGGCGGCAGCGCGCCGCTCCTCACTCCTCTGAGTTTCCTCCAACAGAGGCTCCGCTGCAGACTCTTCACATGGACGTGTGGGGCCCCGCCCGCGTCCGTGGCCAGGGTCACGAGCGTTACTTCCTGTTGGTGGTTGACGACTACTCGCGTTACACCACGGTGATCCCCTTGCGCAGCAAGGGTGATGTCACTGAGGTGTTGATCGACTGGATCCGCGCAGCTCGTCTCCAGCTCAGGGAGAGTTTCGGCTCGGACTTTCCTGTTCTGCGTCTGCACTCTGACAGGGGCGGGGAGTTTTCCTCTGGCCTTCTCGGAGCCTTCTGTCGTGCACAGGGCATCCGCCAGACGTTCACGCTTCCGGCCTCTCCACAGCAAAATGGGATTGCTGAGCGCCGCATTGGCATGGTCATGGACGTCGCTCGTACGTCCATGATCCATGCGGCTGCTCCCCATTTTCAGTGGCCGTTTGCGGTTCGGTACGCGGCGCATCAGATCAACCTTCAGCCACGGGTCTCCTTGCCAGAGACCTCCCCCACCTTGCGGTGGACGGGGAAGGTTGGCGATGCGTCTGTGTTCCGTGTCTGGGGATCTCGGGCGTTTGTCCGCGACTTGTCTGCGGACAAGCTGTCCCCCCGTGCTGTTCCCTGCGTCTTCCTTGGCTTCCCCCCTGACGCGCCTGGTTGGCAGTTTTACCACCCCACCTCGCGCCGTGTTCTGTCCTCCCAGGACGTCACGTTTGACGAGTCGGTTCCTTACTACCGTCTCTTCCCCTACCGCACTGCGCCCCTCCCCCCGCCGCCGCTCTTCCTCGCGCCAGGTCAACCCCGGTAGACCCTCTCCCCCCTCAGGGTCCTGCCCCGTCAGGTGTGTCCCAGGTAGACGCAGTCGAGCCTGTCGAGGTAGCTGTTGACTCTGGTGCTGCTAGGGGTGTTGAGCCTGCGGGTGCGGGGCCTTGGGGTGCTGGGCCTGGGGGTGCTGAGCCTGGTGGTGCTGAGCCTGGGGGTGCAGAGTCTGGGGGTGCTGAGCCTAGGGGTGCGGAGTCTGGAGGTGCTGAGCCTGGGGGTGCGGAGCCTGGGGGTGCTGGGTCTGGGAGTCCTTCGGGTGCGTTGCCTCAGCGGGAGCTATCCTCTCCACAGGAGCTGCGCGAGTGGTTTGCCAGGCGCTGGAGCCGTGCTGCTGGAGCTGGAGGTGCTGCTGTTGCTGTTGACCCTGCGGTCGGCACTGGAGGTGCTGGAGCCCCTGGTCCTGGAGGTGCTCGTACTGGCGGTACTGGAGCTGCTGGGACTGGGGGTGCTGCTGGGGCTGCTGGAGTTGGCCCTGCTGGAGGTGCTGCTGGTGCTGCTGGAGGCACTGGAGTTGCTGGTGCTGCTGGGGGTACTGGAGCTGCTGGGGGTGCTGGTGCAGGAGGTCCTGCTGGCGCTGGTGCTTCTGAGGGTGCTGGAGTTGGCGCGGCTGGATGTGGAGGTACTACTGGCGCTGGTGCTGGTGCTGTCCCTGCTGGTTCTGGAGGTGCTGCGCGGCCGCGGCCGTACTTCGTTCCGCTCCTTGAGCAGGTTCTTGGTCTCCCGCCTTCTACCGGTCCTCCTCCCTTAGAGTGTCCAGAGCCTGTCCAGTTGCAGTCACAGTTACAGCCCGCCTCACCACTGCCTGCTCCTTCTCCCTACACTGGTCCTACTGGAGGTCTTGCTGAGCGTCGTGCGCCTGCGTCTCGTCCTGCGTCGCCTGTTCGTCCTGTTCGCGCTGGTCGTCGTGTTCCGCGTCAGCGTCCTCCTGCGGTCCCGGGCACGCACCAGATGGCACTGCGACCTTCCACTGCTCCGTAGCGTGTCCCTTTGCCGTCTCCTCCTGAGTCCTCTCTTCCTGCCCTTGCTGACCCGGAGTCTGACTCCCTTCGTGCTGCCAGTCCTACTGTCACGCGTCTTCTGGCTACTGCTGTCAGTGACCCTTCCTTTGAGTCCACTGCTGTGTCTGCCTTAGTTGCTGAGCTTGTCGACTTCGCTGCTCACTGTCACTGAGTCTGAGTCTTGTCACTGAGTCTGAGTCTGTCTGTCCTCCGTCCGTCGGGGGTGAGTGTGCTCTTAGCACGGACGTCCTTGAGGACAGGCAGGAGGAGTTCCAGTGCTTTGCTGCTACTTTGCCTCATCTCGTGTCCATGCAGATTGCCCCTGAGGGAGACCCGGATGCACCAGACATCCCGACTCCTTGATCGTACGCTGAGACGATCGAGGGTCCCTACTCCTCACAGTGGCAGTCAGCCATGGACGCAGAGATGGCTTCCTGGAAGTCCACAGGCACCTACGTCGACGAGGTTCCCCCACCTGGGGCGAACATCGTCAGTGGCATGTGGATTTTCAGGGTGAAGCGGCCGCCGGGTTCTCCGCCTGTCTTCAAGGCGCGTTATGTGGCTCGAGGCTTTAGTCAGCGGCAGGGAGTTGACTACTTTCAGACCTTCTCTCCCACCCCGAAGATGACCACTCTTCGGGTGCTGCTGCACATAGCCGCTCAGCGCGACTACGAGCTTCACTCTCTTGACTTCAGCACAGCTTTCTTGCAGGGCAGCCTGCACGAGGAGATCTGGTTGTGCCGCCCACCTGGCTTCACTGGGTCGTTTCCTCCTGGTACACAGTGGAGCCTCCGGCGGCCAGTCAACGGTCTCCGCCAGGCGCCCCGTGAGTGGCACGACACACTGAGGACTACACTTGCGGCTCTTGGGTTTGCTCCTTCTACTGCCGACCCGTCGCTGTTTCTACGCACCGGCACCTCTTTGCCGCCGTTCTACATCCTCGTGTACGTCGACGACTTGGTCTTTGCCACTGCTGACACTGCTGGACTCGCCCGCGTGAAGTCTGAGCTGCAGAAGAGACACACGTGCACAGACCTGGGTGAACTGCGCAGCTACCTTGGCTTGCAGATCACCCGGGACAGAGCACAGCGCACCATTACCCTGACTCAGTCACACATGGTGCAGCAGGTCCTTCAGCGCTTCGACTTCACGTACTCCTCGCCTCAGGCCACTCCTCTGTCTACTCGCCACTCACTCTCAGCTCTGCCTTCGGATGAGTCCGTAGAGCCGAGTGGCCCGTACCCAGAGCTTGTTGGCTGCCTCATGTACCTGATGACCTGCACTCGACCTGACCTTGCCTACCCTCTTAGCATCTCGGCACGCTATGTTGCTCCTGGGAGACACCGACCAGAGCACATGGCTGCAGCGAAGAGGGTGTTGCGCTACTTGTGCAGTACGTCGGGCATGGGGCTAGTGCTTGGAGGGCGGCGTTCAGTGGTTCTCACAGGTCACGCAGACGCTTCTTGGGCTGACGACCAGGCTACGCAGCGGTCGTCACAGGGTTACACCTTCAGCCTTGGTTCCGGTTCTGTTTCGTGGCGGTCTACCCGCTCGTCTTCTGTTCTCGGCTCCAGCTGTGAGGCTGAGATCTACGCGGGGGCCATGGCTGCACAGGAGCTACGCTGGCTCACCTACCTGCTGACCGACCTGGGAGAGCCGCCTCGTTCTCCTCCAGTTCTGTACGTAGACAACAAGGCCATGCTGGCCTTGTGTCGGGAGCACAGACTGGAGCACAGAACGAAGCACATTGCTCTTCGCTACTTTCTTGCTCGTGAGCTGCAGCATCGTGGTCAGCTGCGCCTTGCTTACGTGGCCTCTGAGGCCAACACTGCTGATATCTTTACCAAGGCACTTCCGCCTTGTGATCATCAGCGCTGCTGTACGATGCTAGGTCTTGTGCCTACTTGGCCTCACTTGCTCACTTCTTGACCTTGCTTGTACTGTGATCTTTCTATACCTGCACATGCTTGTTTACCTTTATATATGATCTTGTATGTGAACTGGCCTTGTGGCCTTGAACTTGTGCTCAGAATGTGTGGTGACGTTGTGATCCACCCTAAGCTTGCTTTGCTTCGCTTGACTGGTCTTGTGACCCCTTGTTCTCCCCCACTTTGCCTATGGGGGTGTGTCAGACTTATATGGCTTAGCCTATGTAGGCTATAGTGGGGTAGCACATATGGGGTACAATATTTCTAGGGTTTGTACTTGTACCCAACCTCCCCACCAGTCAATCATTCCTCATTCTCTTTACAGGCTACAATTCCCAATTCAAATCGCACGAAAAGATTAAGTATTTCTTGAGTTATAAATTTCTGCGCACTAGGGGTATGCTGCCATAGAAATTTAACTCAATCACAATTGTCTCACAAGTATCGCACAAGAAAGTTACAGTAGCTAAAAACCAGGTGGGAGGGGATAAGGAGGAGGTCCCCAAGGAGTCCCCAACAAAGGAAACCCCATATGCTCACAAGATTCCCTCCCTATAGGAACCCAACGTTCACCCTTCTCCTTTTCCCAAACTCTCAAACCCACCTCACCCAAGTTGGCCACACTTGCCAACCCAATTTGGTTTCTCCCAACCACTTGGCAGCATCTACAGTGATGGGGACGAATTTTCCAACCCCAAAAGTCTATATCCCATATTGAGTCACTTCACAACTTCCCAAAGTCGTCGCATCCCAATCGAAACTTCGAACGAACATAACTTTGTCGTTCTTGTTCCCGATTGCGACGATTCTTGGTTCGTTGGAAAGCTCTTGAGTGGAGAAATCATTTCAGAAATCTGCTCAAGAAAAATATCATTCACACATACTCAGAAAATCCAAACCAAACCACACAAAACACAAATTCTTGCAAACGCTTGCACCACGCATGCAACGCACGAAGAGACAGACGTGAATGCAAATGATAACATCACATAACAGAGGGACTGGCCCTTGTGAAGTCGGAAATGCAGAAGAGACACACGTGCACAGCAATGAGTGAGCTGCGCAGCAATCTTTTGCTTGCAGGTCACCCGAGACAGAGCACGGCGCACCATTACCTTGACTCAGTCACACATGGTGCACCAGGTCCTTCAGCGCTTCCGCTTCCAGTACTCCTCGCCACAGACCACTCCTTCGCCTACCAGTCACTCGCTCATATACCAAAGCTTGTGGGCTGCCTCATATACCTGATGACCTGCACTCGACCTGACCTTGCCTACCCTCTTAGTATTCTGGCACGCTACGTTGCGCCCAAGAGACACCGACCAGAGCACTGGGAGGCCGCTAAGAGGGTGTTGTGCTACTTGTGCAGTACGTTGGGCATGGGGCTCATGCTTGGAGGACGGAGCTTAGTTGTCCTCACTGGACATGCAGACGCGTCTTGGGTTGACGACTTGGCTACGCAGCGGTCGTCACAGGGTTAAACTTTCAGCCTTGGCTCCGGCTCTGTTTCTTGGCGGTCTACCCACTCGTCTTCTGTTCTCAGTTCCAGTTGTTAGGTTGAGATCTACGCAGGGGCCATGGCTGCACAGGAGTTACGCTGGCTCACCTACCTGCTGACCGACTTGGGAGAGCCGCCTCGCTTGCCTCCAGTTCTGTACGTCGACAACAAGGCCATGATTGCCTTGTGTCAGGAGCACAGACTGGAGCACAGGACGAAGCACATCGCTCTGCATTACTTCCCTACTCGAGAGTTGCAGCAGCGTGGTCAGCTTCGTCTTGCTTACGTGGCCTCTCAGGCCAACACTGCTGATGTATTCACCAAGGCACTTCAGCCTTGTGATCATCAGCGAATCTGTACTGTTTTAGGCCTTGTGCCTACTTGGTCTCACTTGCTCACGTCTTGACTTTGCTTGTACTGTGATCTATATTCATATACCTGGATGTTTACACTTGCTAGGTTGTGATCACTATACTATTTGTTCTCCTTTATATAACTCTACATGTGAACTGCCATTGTGGCCATTTTCTTGTGCTCAGGGTGTGTGGTGACTTCGTGATCCGCCCTGAGCGTGCTTTGCTTTTCTTGACTGGTCTTGTGACCTCTTGTTCTCCCCCACCTTGCCTGTGGTGGTGTGCCAAACTTATATGTTGCATATTGTGTAGGCTATAGTGGGGTAGGCCATATGGGGTACAACCCAAATTAGGGTTAGTACTTGTACCCATCCCGCTGCTAGTTCATCCTTTCTCGTTCTGTACTTCTGACATGGCACACGTTCTCAACCCTGTTATCCAGGCCCATTGCATTCCAATTCACGTGGCCGTGCTCGTTCTTATTAAATGCTTTGCTTTCGAGATGGTGTACGTGGACGTGGCGTTCTGCTTCGGGGTGCCTTAGACACTATGTTATAGGCTGGTCGACTTTTTCCCGTGGACATGGCGTTCTGCTTCAGGGTGCCTTAGACACTATGTTATAGGCTGGTCGACTTTTTCCTTCAAAACTTTCCCACGGTGTTCAAAGCGGCGTGGGTCCTCTTCCCAACACGCAACGAAATGCGCGTCATGGCCAAAGAGTTTAGGAGCATTAAAGGTGTGCCCATGGTGGTGGCTGCCATTGACAGGACATACATACAAATTTGAGGAATGGAGGGGCACAGGGCGGAATATAACAAGCGAACATCCCAATATGCCGTGCAGCTACAAGTGACATGCGACGCACAAGAAGCTATAAGGGACTACCTAATCGGCTTTCCAGGCACCGTGCATGGCCAACAGGTGTTCGTACTGTCAAGCCTTTACGAGCGACTAGAGGGGTGCGACATTGCACTGTACCAGCTGGTAGGCGACGCCGCGTACCCACCTTGCAGCTACTGTCTTACTCTATTGCATGCTCCTACCAGCTCCCTTATGCTAGAGTAGGAGCCCGCCAGTCCGCCAGTCCACCACTTGCATGTCAGTGGAGCGAACTATCGGCCAATTTAAAGGAAGTTACCGTCTCTTCGCAAGACAATACGTGTGTGCGTTATGGCGAGTCCTTGCCGGCGCCAGCTGTATTGTCATCATGCACAACATGGGTCTCAAGATGGCGGGTTCTAAGATGAACATCCTAATCACACATGGGCCGCAAGATTGTTTAACCAAGACCCCTGGTGGACAAGAGGGGAGCTAGCACAATATAACCGATGTGCCGATCTTGCCGTCACAAAGACGGACCTAGAAGAGCGTTGGAAACGGTTTCGAGAGGCGCTTCATGAGGCATACCTTAAGTCTCGTCGGCTTGGCAATGTCACACCTCTACGTCGACACTGACGGCCACACCGGCGTCAGTATTCTCACTGGCCGGCCAGGGCTCCTCTGCACGGTTGCTTGCAAAATTGAGAGGACGGGTTGTTTGAGACTGTCGACTGGCCATCCACTCACGAATCACCCCTGTGATTCTCGAGGCGCCGTCTTAAGAGCACTGCTTGAAAGTGTCGGCCAACAGATGTGTGGCGGCCATTGTAGCCGTCTCATTGATACGGCGATGAGCACTGGGCGGGGTGTTACAGACTTTGGGGAAGAGTGGGAAGGATAGATGAATTGTGAGGTATGCTTCAATGTGTAATTAATGTAACATTCTACCATAAATATAGTAAGATATGCACAAACAACACAGAGAATTGCTGAACACCATCAATGCTTTATGAAGTCTATAGACATACCAGTAGTTGTCGTTGCATCGGTGTTAGAAGGCTTGGGAACCTTCACACCATGGTCCACGGTAACGTCAACCGCACTGCCACCATCCAATGAGTGTGGCTCGGCCGCAACAGTGACTTGGTAAAACAGGACCATTCACTCTCACCATGGGGGTTTTATTACCGTCCCGCCACCAAAGGCAGTATCCCCTTTCAATCTGCTTCCACAGCGCCTTAAGACGCTTCCATTGATTGGAGCAGGCAAGGGTATTCATGCACCAATTGGGATGCTGCTTCTTGATGTGTTCGATGAGCCGTAACTAATACTGCGACACTTGTTTACCCGTCATTTTATTCAGCTCCACTTTGGTGAACCAACGCACCGCCACTGGGATGGTGGACTCTTTCGAGGAACTTTGCGTACCTGGTCCTTTCCTGGGACTGGCGTCGATCGTCGTATCAACCTTGTGACGCCCCTTGCCCTTCTCTAGAGCCTTGTCGCGGGTGCAAGAGCCTTTTTTATTGCGAGTATCGGCTGGCGCTTTGGAGCATTCATCACTCGGGCCATTATACTCCGCATCGCCATACCACGCCGCAACTGGGCCGTCGCCGTCTGATGCTGCGTCGTTATCGTCGCCAGCAGTGTCCTTGTCCGTGCCGTCCCCATCTGTATGGTAGTCGTCATGCAAACTGGCATTTCTCGGGCCGGGATTGACAAGAGGTGTGACACTCGACTTGGCGGGTGTCTGTCCCACATTGCGCAGGGGTTTCGCAGTCGGTCTCGCTGCAGCGAATTCCGCATTCATCCACGTAACATAGGCTAGATCCTCCACACGCCATGATGCGTCATCTGCATTGTTTGATTTGCAGTACCTTTACGCTTGCGGGCCATGCTGTTGGCAGTGAGGAAGCTCGAGCATTTACAAGACCCTCATATTGTTCTCCCAGACATAACACCCTAAGGTATTGCTAAAAACACGGGAAAAAAATAGGGGGTGTCTTCTCGTAGGAAAAAGCTACATAATACCCAGGTGCATATATATGGTATATTTCAGTGTAAGAGTTTTTTTTTTTTACAAGTTGAGTGTTTCCATGGGCATTTTAACATCACATGTTGAGGCACGAATAGGAGTTTTGACGCGAACGTCATCACCCCCTCGAAAATGCCATGTGGCACTTGTCTGGCCACTTGCAGCGGAAGATTCACCAACACGTGGCAAAAGCGAAATAGTGGGCGGGGGGAAATCTTGGCAGATTTGAAGTGAAAGAACCTCGAAACTTCATCGAGGGAGGGATTTTTGCGATATCCTCCCATACTTGCACCTACTCGTTAACAGCTATAATAAAGAATCTGTAAGAAAGGGGGGGTGTAATCACTTAAAAAGGGGGGTATAGTAGAAACGAGGTCGCCCATAGTACCCACCCCGCAAAAGCTACCCAGGGGTGTACACTTACGAGGGTGTCGAGAATACGGCATGTATACACAACTCTTTGAAGAAGGGGGTGCAATGGGTTGGGATGACAATGCATGTGAATCGCTAAACGTGCGGTGGGTGGTATACGTGCCGCGTGGCGCCCATTGGTGAAATATTTGCACACTCTACACGTTCGCGCGCACGACTGCCACCTCGTACAGCATCGCATGATCGCATCAATGGGTGTCAGCCGCATACTGTACACTCGGCTGACGTCTTCTCGTCAGGTGGAACCGTGCACCAGGAAATCAGCACGTTCCTGCGAGGGTATGCGAGCATTTTCATTGGTGCACTGGTTTGGTACGTTTCTGATATGCGGTGTTTAATAACGTTAACATGGGGAAAATACAATCTTGATACGAGGTGGCCTGACATGAGGCCGTAGGAATAAACTCTTACAGTACCAGTCTACACACACACACACACACACACACACACACACACACACACACACACACACACAATATGATTTTTTTGAAAGTGTGTAACACTTTCTAAAAATGCGTATTGTGAAAGCGCAGCTGACTGTAGCGCAGCAAGGCAACTGCGAATTACCATTCGCCGAGTATATAACGAGGGTTGGATGCCATTTGGCCTCCACCCACGTCTTCAGTCGAACTTTGTAGTTACAGTCCATTCTCGTCCAACCACTCGGTTTCCCGTTGTCATCTTGATTCTAGTACTACTTCGCAGACAAGCCACATTTACTACTTCGTTTTCCCCAACTGCTACGCACGCACTTCCCCGCATGTTCACCGTGAAGAGTAAAAGTTTCAGACATGCGACTATACTTGACGTGCGTTCAATTGAAAGCGAAGTGCGCCGGAGGAGACAGCAACTGGTGCGCCAAGGACGAAATCGCCAGTGGCGCACGCCAAGGACAAAATCGCCACTGGCGCCAGTGGCGCGCGGCAGGGACGAAATCGCCACTGGCGCCAGTGGTGCGCGCTAGGGACGAAATCGCCACTGGCGCCAGTGGCGCGCGCTAGGGACGAAATCGCCATTGGCGCCAGTGGCGCGCGCCAGAGACGAAATCGCCACACGCTCGCGTGTGGCACTGCGTCAGTGGCGAAATCGCCACACGCGCGCCTGCGGCACGGAATCGCCAATGACGCGGCAGTGACACGAAATGCCTCTGCAGCGCCTAAGGTGTTTGACTGGGAGTCAACCTGGGAGTCAACCACCATATATAAGTGCTGCAAGTTCTGTTTTATTTTTTATTATTATTATTTCTCTTCGTTATGTCATCTTCTTCGTTGTCTATTAATCCCCTTGCCGTTTCAATCCCTCGGTGGCAGAAAAACGGTCTCAACACCACAGAAGTGGGACTTTACTAGTCGCGGTGGAAAAAATCGCACCAGCGACAGGATCTACTGCACGCACACGGAAGGACATCTCCAAACGAAAAGATGGGGCCGAGGGTCACCGTGTGGCCTGAGAGTCGCTCCCCAAGGGGGGAAGGGGATCGAGGGTCCCTGTGCGACTTGTGAGCCGTTCCCCAGGGGGGAAAGGGGACCGAGGGTCCCTGTGTGGCCTGTGAGCCGTTCCCCAGGGGGGGAAGGGGACCGAGGGTCCCCGTGTGGCCTGTGAGCCGTTCCCCAGGGAGGGAAGGGGACCGAGGGTCCCCGTGTGGCCTGTGAGCCGTTCCCCAGGGGGGGAAGGGGACCGAGGGTCCCCGTGTGGCCTGTGAGCCGTTCCCCAGGGGGGGAAGGGGACCGAGGGTCCCCGTGTGGCCTGTGAGCCGTTCCCCAGGGGGGGAAGGGGACCGAGGGTCCCCGTGTGGCCTGTGAGCCGTTCCCCAGGGGGGGAAGGGGACCGAGGGTCCCTGTGTGGCCTGTGAGCCGTTCCCAAAGGGGGGCAGGGGACCGAGGGTCCCTGTGTGACCTGAGAGGCGTCCCCAGGGGGGGCAGGGGACTGAGGGTCCCCGTGTGGCCTGAGAGCCGTCCCCACGCGGGAATACTACCCAAAGTCCTATGCTGGCCAGAGGGCCACTACCATGCAGACTCCAATGTTAGATGTGCAAAACCTTTAATTTTTGTATACGTTGATGTGGATCATCCTTGGACATTGCAATGTGTATACGATATAACATGAAAAAAAAAAAAAAAAAAAAAAAAAAAAAACACACACACACACACATGAAGAGAGGAGGCTTTAAGCCCCATCTAATCTTTACCGTAAGCTCTTCAATCCACAATGGTTGGTTCGAAGCCCCACCTAAAATTGGGGGAGATTTTGTTTGGAGTGATCTGATTACAAAAGAAGGGGGAGATTTTGTTGGTAGAGTGCAACTAAGGAAGGCTTGTGAATCTCACTAGACCTAAACCTCAGTCATTGCTTCTTTTGCAGTGCAATGCGGAAGGAATACGGTACCGGCTTTCGCCATCGTGCGTTGCACATCCAACTTGTTCTATCGTACATGCTTGACAAGAAACGTGCGTGCTACCCATCAACAGTCCGCGCATCGTATGAACATGAATGTGCCGTTGGGAGTTACGGATTGAATTTTCGTGTCAAGAAAATGCTACGTCACGTTGGTGTTTATTTCAATTGCAGACACTCGTGTTACTACATTAACTATATTGTATGCAGTTCCATAAACGATACAATTCTTGACAACTCGCGTTGTATTGTCAAGGAACATCAAACCGTTTGAAGTGCATAGCACATCTGGAACATTTGATTGCAAAATACAACTTCTACATTGTTTCACATTCTACACTGAGGGTCACGTCTGTTGTCAGAGGTTGTTTCCTAGGGGGAAAGGGGCATGAGATTTCTGTTGGCTAGAGGGTTGTTCCCCAAGAAAGGGAGGCTGGTATGACACTTGGTGTGGCCTTAAAATGGAGATGCTTATTAAGAGTTTGGTTGCAAAGAAGAGTCAACTTGCTTTCAAATGTGTCGCTAAATGCAAAGAGTAGGAGTCCAACGTTTATAGTCCCGTATATACGGTATGCTTGGACGCACGCACCATGCGGTGAACGTGGAAGCATATCGCCCAAACTCTCTCCCATTTGCGTATAATTTGCATGGTCGTCGGCAAGCAAGCACATTATTTGGCCCGGCGTGGCCATATAGTAGTTTGGAGCTGCTCATGCAATCACCTAATCAAGGTCCTCATTACTGTATAGATCGACCCGTTGATGGTCGAATTCCCATACCATTTTGATACACCAGGAACTATTAGGTACTTGTTACAGAAAGCCTTGCTCGACTAAATACCGTACTCGCGCTGCGGTACTCTCCCTAAAGAACTGAAGGGATGAGCCAGCTCTAATCGATAATTGTAGATATGGGCCATGGCAATAGAGACAAGCGAGTGCTATGTTGAAAGAGCGTTGCTATACAATGACTGATCATTCTGTGAATCGAAATCCATATTCCAAATAATGACATGGTCGACATTTGCCTAGCGTTCATAAGGTGCACTCCCTCGCGCAACTCTCGCGCCTCAGACTACACCCAAGCCATCCAGCTCCTTCCTTGGGTTGCGATTCCTCATCATGATGGTCGTGCGCCAGTGGGCAATGTCAATTTGTCCTCTCGTGTGTTCTAGCGAACACATGCGACCATGAATGACAGCTCATGACAATAATACTTATCCAGCATAAACTCAGTTGCTGTTCACTACGTCACATATTCAACAGATCAATACCAACTACTACCAGTTCCAACCATACTTTACCGCCGCACCAACAACCAGGATATCAAGGGAAAGAGCAACCTCCCTGAACAACAGTCCAAACCCCATCGACACGGCGATCGCAATCACCAACGGCACCCTCCTCAGCACGTTGTCGATGCCATCAACTGCAACTACACGTCTCCTACGTCCCCAATCGCACATGTCTCAGATGACCCAATTCTAATGAAGCACGTTGCCATTGCAAGAACAGAGAGCAAGCTTTCTCAATATGATTTTTTTTGAAAGTGTGTAACACTTTCTAAAAATGCGTATTGTGAAAGCGCAGCTGACTGTAGCGCAGCAAGGCAACTGCGAATTACCATTCGCCGAGTATATAACGAGGGTTGGAGGCCATTTGGCCTCCACCCACGTCTTCAGTCGAACTTTGTAGTTACAGTCCCCACCCACCCACCCTGGTCATATACATGTACAATTAATAGTTGGACGAGAATGCTGTAATTACCCCAATTCTAATGAAGCACGTTGCCATTGCAAGAACAGAGAGCAAGCTTTCTCAATAACAACATTTCATTCAGGTGATCATTGTTCTAGCTAGCCATGGTACATCATTCCAACGACGGCCTGTCACAAGTGAGGTGTCAGAAGCGGTCAGCAAAGAGAATCACATTCTGCACCCTATTGAGCGTGGAATAAAGTAATTGCCCACTCGAAGGTCCCTGATTGATTATGATGGGGGGAACAAATGAAGGATGGTAGAAGAAAAACTGAGCACAGGGTGATTGTAAGGCAATAGCGACCAACTCAAATCAAACCATTTGGAAATACGGTAGCGATGCCGCAGAACAATATGCAATATGCAGATTAATTTACAATTGGCCACTCACCCAGATGCATATGCAGTCAATTGTTGCGTGGTGATTTGTCTTATTCCCGTAGGGTCGTAGCAGTTATCCCCTCTGTAGAATGTAAACATGCTGCAGCCCCGACCGCCATTGATGTTATGCACTTCGTAGTAATTCGAGAAATTTCCAGCCACCTCCTTTGGAAGTTGATTGCAGCCCACATTGGTGCGAAAGGTGTAGGGCTTGGATGGATTGTTGACAGCTGTACGATCCTGCACGAGTGTGATGCTGCTGGCAGGCAAAGAGTCGGGTGAACCTGAGAATGGGAGGCACAAGCAGCAGGGGAGATGTGGAGCATGGGGGAAACGGGGATAGGCAAGGAAGTTAAAAGAAGAAGGAACCAATCGTTTGCAGCATGTGGACACAGCTTCCACTACACCTCGCCAGCCCTCAAACGCCAAGTGGGAGGATGGAGCATATGATCAAGAGAGAAGGGTAAAAGAAGAGCTATAAGATCTCACCCTGGACGCAACCTGTTGTGGTCATCCCATAGCCAGCATCGCACACGCAGTACGGCACATCAGCCAATACGCCACTTGTGGACCGGATGGTTCTGCAGGTGGCTCCGGAGGGGCAGCTGCCACAGGGTGAGCCTGAGCATCACGGCCAGCAAGGGAACAGCACAGCAGAGAAGGGAGGTGGCGGGGTGAGCAGAGCAAGTGGGCGAGTTTACATGAATGTTCAGAAGATTGCACAAAGTGATAAGAGCTTGTGGAAGTAGATGCTTACGCCATTTGCATGTGTATCTTCCATAGTTGTACACACAGTCCCCATCTGGTCCACAGCCCGAAAAGTAGCACTCCGAACCTGATGTCCATGCACACAAGGATGGGTTGGAACAAAGGAAATTAAAAGGGAAGTGGGGGAGGAGGTTGGAAGAGGGGAGAAGAGGGAGAAGACGTGGGGGGATGATGCTCAAAGAGAAGAGAGAAGCCAGGTGGAGTGGAACATGCATGAAAGCAGTTGAGCTGGGGAGTGGCCAATATGTACAGCAGCGTTCCACAAATTCGCAGCCTCAAGGCGAGACCATGTCAACTCACGGACGCAATTCACTCCATTCGAATCCATCTCGTAGCCCGCCTGGGAGCACACGCAGTATGGATATCCGTTTTCCGTGAGCGCGCACCTGCCGTAGCCACAATCATACCCAGAACACCTGCCTGCAGAAAAAAAAGGAACGGGAAGATTTGTTTCATTTCAGAAAAAACGATAGAATATGTCAACAATGTGTTGGCTTTGTATTCATTTAATAAACTCATGCAACAAGGAAAGCAATCAGCGGTAAGAGGAATACACAAAAAAAACTCATGGCTCAAACCCGAGCAACTCCCAAGGGCCGATTGAGAAAGCAACACACAAGCTATTGCACTCGTGCAACTCACTCTTGCAAGAGAGCTTGTCAGCAGACTGCCAGTAGCCGGGAACATTGCATACACAAGACGGATTTCCATTGTCATCCTTGGTGCATGTGCCGGGCCAACAATTTATTGAAGCACAGTTGTCTGCATTGAATAGAATACAGGCAGGAGGAAATGATGATGTGACAGATGATGAAGAGTACAGATTGGAGGGGATACAGAGAAAAGGTATTGGCAACAAGGTTTGACAACCATGGGGTATAAAATAAGTGGATTCAAGTAGTGATGCAACATGAGCAGCACATTGACATATATAAAAACAAAATGCCAGGAAGGAATGTGCAAAGCACCATGGTGCGACGTTTACTTCCAAAACTTGTTTTTACCAGTAACTAGTAAGCGACAATGTCACAGCCCCCTATTCGTAAGTGCATGCCAGCATGAGATGGCGACGACGCACCGCCACCACTCCTGTGACTGATTGTCTGGTCTCCAGTGTGCACGACTGATTGACTGTGGCGTGGAGCAACTCATACATTGAGCTCACCTCTACAGTAAAGAAAACCATAATCGTTGTACATCGAGAAGCCGGTGTTGCAAATACATTTCGGATTTCCGTCCTCAACTGTCGTGCACTTGGCGTTGGAACCACAATCCCATTTGGCGCACTTGTCTGCAATAAAGAGATACACACATAGAAGGGAATGATGAGGTTTGACAAAGCCATGGAATCAGGTGTGCAACGTGAGCATCATGCTTGCGATTCAGAAGCCAAAAGCAGGTCGGACCTTTCAATCATCCAAGCCATCAGTGATACGAGCTCAGTCCTTGATCTACACAGGTTTTCACTGTCCCCAGTTTCTTGGGTGCAGGCCAGCTTGACATGGTACGTTAGAACGCCACTCTGGACGACTCAACCAAGGGAACTCACCAACGCAATTGTCATTGCCCGAAAGCCTTTCATAGCCCTTGATGCAATCGCATCGTGTATTCCCATCTGTATCCTTAACGCAAGCTGAGTTGGCAGCGCAAGTCACCAACTCACACTTGTCTGCAATGCGAATGGGTTAGTAGAAGAAGAGGAATGGAGTTGAGGTGGGGGTAAAGAATGGAATGGAGGTGTTAGAAGGAGAAATTGGTAACTGATTTCACGTGAGAAATGAGGCGCATAGCATGGGCTAGAAGCTATCAGTTTACTCGCTCATGCAGGTTGCATAGCAGATGCATGCATGCACCCCAGGCCCATCAATCAATCACTCGCTCGCTCCAGGTGCCAGTGCATGTGACTCACCAACGCAAGTGAGGTTGTTAGGAGGCATCTGGAAGCCAGCATTGCAAGCACAGGTGACATTTCCATCTGCATCCTTGATGCACTTGCCGTTGGGCCCACAATCCACCAAAGAGCATTTATCTGCAACAGAAGTGGGGGGACGGGGACCATGGAAACAAGCAAGCATGGTGTGATTGGGATGGATCCAGGAGGGGAACGCATAACAAGAACGCATTCACCAGAAGCACAAAGTGTTTGAAGGGTGCGCCCAAGTGACTTGCCAGCACCAAAGTCACTCGTCCAACCCACCAATGCAAGTGGCATTGTCGGCCGCGAGCGTGAAGCCGGTGCTGCAGGTACAGGCCGGATTTCCATCCGCATCCGTCGTGCACGTCTTGTTGAGTGCACACTTCACCGATGCACACTTGTCTGCAATGGAAAGGGATACACACATGAAGGGATCGATGATGAGGTGTGACATGTGGCGACAAGAGCATCGTCTTGACCAATCCACTCATGGAATAATTGAAGTGAGTGATTCTCACTCCCTCCCAGAGGTTCACTCACACCAGTTGATCACAATGACATTGCTCCCCGTTCATGGGCGGGTGCATGACAGCAGATCATGCTATTTGCGTTGCTAGTTGCTTTGAACAGCTGATATAGAGAAGCAAACCAGCCAAGGCAACTCACCAACGCAAGTGTCGTTGCCCGGAAGCCTGTCAAAGCCCTTGGCGCAATCGCATCTTGTATTCCCATCTGTATCCCTGACACAACTGAAGGTGGCCTTGCACGTCACCGACTCGCACTTGTCTGCAGTGCACGTGGGTTGGGAAAAGATATGTGGAGGTAAGTTACGGCATAGATTTAAGAGGAAAAAACATTCACCTCAGAACTCAAGGCGTCCATAACATTGGTTGGAAGTGCTATCAACCAGTGCTGCAGGTGGCAAGAAGAACACATCAAACCAGGGCAGTGGCTGTGGAAATCCTGCATGTCGGTACAATCCACAACCGTGTACCTCCTTGCTCAAGCCCCACATCTCGGGCACAGCTAGTGGTGTTGCACAGCCTCGAGTGGTGTGGCTTAGAGACACCGGCACAGCCAGTGGTGTTGCGCTCCCCCAACTCACCAATGCAAGTGGTGCTGTCGGGCGCCAGCTTAAAGCCGGTGCTGCAGGTACAGATTGGAGTCCCGTCCGCATCCTTGGTGCACGTCTTGTTGAGCGCACACTTTACTGATGCACACTTGTCTGCCATGACACGGATTCACACATGAAAGGGGATGACGATGCAGACCAAGAGGGGTACAGATACATTGAACGTCGACGAGTTTTGACAGCCATGGACCAAAAGCACCAAACGGAATCAGATAGTAATGCAACGAGCGCAGCATGCTGAGTGCGTGGCAGGGAAAATCTGCGAAATCATGCTTAGAAGTGCAATCTCCACTCCCCTTCTTTCACACCAGTGGGACACGGCATACTCACCAACACAGGTACTGTCCGCAGGGTTCATATCGAATCCCTTGTTGCAGTAGCATTGTGGCTCCCCGACCGCGTCCCTGACGCAATATGCGTTGGCCGGGCACAGCAGACTGCACTTGTCTGCAGCAGGAGGGAGGTGATGCAGAAGAGCAGAAAAACAATGAGACGAATGTACTGACAGGTTCAAAGGCTGGCAATGATACCCCAAGAAAAGCACAGCTGTGGATTATCCCAAGTAAACATGCTGTGATGTGAACCATGCATGCTTCCCATTCCAGAACAATGCTCGTGCTTGCGAACGAGACATTGCCCCCATGGGTCGTTGTACCAAGCATGCGTCAGGAGTGAGGAGAGAGAGCACGGACGTGTATGTATTTAGGGAAGCACAGCGTTTCACCTCAGGAGGCTGTTGTAAGCACCGCACTGTACCTCGGCAGGTGCCGTTGACGGCAATATAACCCTCGTCGCACTTGCAGGTGGCTCGCTTGCTGCCGCTTGCGTCCAGACAGACAGAGTTGTTGGAGCATGAGGCGTACTTGCACGGCCAGGCTGCACACACGGGCAGCGCAGCACACTCAAAGTTAGACTCGCAAATCTCTCACTGACTCGGGAAAAAAGGTTGCAGGGTGAAAGGCAGCAAGGGGCGAAAGGCAGCAAGGGACGAAAGGCAGCAAGGGACGTACTGATTGGGCAATCAATAGAGGCGAGTGGAGTGGTCGGTGTGATCGTGGCCGTCTGGCTGCTCGGGGAAAGCAACGCAAAACACGAGGGCAAGACACAGCACAGCTGTAAATCACGGTCCTCTAACCACAGCTGTAAGTCCTGGCAGCACAGCACAGCTGTAACCAGCATCACGGCATTCCATCGCATCTCATCGCAACACATCCCATTCCGTCCACCTGGATCTCCAATTCCATCCCAACAGGTTTCCTTTCCTGCCTTGTGACCCCATCACACAGCGCAGCGCAGCACCGTCACTCCGCACGCACTGACCTGGAGGCGGTCTTGCTGAGGCTGCTGAATGACGTGCCACTGTTGCAGCTGCTGCCGCTGAAGAACCACAGCGACGAGCACGGCGCACTCGCCCCGCCCCCCTGCGCGCTGGTAGTGCCCCACTGCACGCTCACAGGCGTGCTCACGCCAGCGGGCGCTGTGCCCTCAGGCACGCCCGTGCAGCGCGAGGAGGGGTCGAAGGGGACGCTGTAGGCGCCCACTGCCAGCTGCGTGGCGACGGGCAGCGTGGCGTCCACCTCCGTGGGCACCCCCATGACGTCAATCAGCGTGTCGTAGTCCGGCGATTGCACCGCGATCTCCATGGCTGGTGGCGCCAGTGATGAATGCAGGGCGGGCGGGGAGGGCATGGGGGCAGCGCAGCAAGAGGAGAGAGTCAATCCGGTGAGAGGAAGAGAGTGAGGCGCTCGTGGGGCATGCAATGGGGCAGGCGGAGTGGCACGCGATGGCTGCAAGCCCGTGCAAGGGGAGGGGCTGGTGTTGAGGCGCCCTGGAAGTGGCTTACGTTGGCAAGTGCCCTGGTAGGCGTAAAGGTCCTGATTGCACGCGCAGGTGACGCCTCTGGTGTCCGTGGTTGTCTTGCAGGTGGAGCCCGCAGGGCACTTGGTGTACTGGCACATGTTGTCTGCACGCAGAGCAGCACGCACATGGGATTAGCTCACAGAACAGAACAGGGCAATGCTGTGCAGTGTCAGGGGAATACTGACTAGAGGGAGGGTGGCAAGGTGCGTACCGATAGCGCAGCGAGCCGACACTGCCGTCGGATAGGGGAGAGTGGCTTGGGAGGTGTTGCTGGTCAGGCTGTTGGGGGAAGGCACGGGGTGCACGCGAGAGGAGAGATGCCACAATAGAGGTCACATCGGTGTCTCATTGTGCGAGGTCACAGCTTAAACCGTGTCCCGTTTTGGTTCGCAGGCAACAAAGTTAGTCGAGCGAATCAAATTCGACCGCACCGTACCCCGCCCCACCCCACCCCGCCATGGCAGAGGCGCCCCGCTGACCTTGGGGGCCTCGTGAGGAAGTACGAGGAGGTGCCGGAGCAAGACGCGCCGCTCCAGAAGGTGAGGTTCTTGCACGCGGGGAGGGTGGGCGTGGCTTTGGATGTCCACTGCACGGTGGCGTTGGGGGTGAAGCGCGGCAGGTTGGTGCAGCGCGCCGCCGTGAAGTTGAAGGCGAAGCTGCCCAGCGTGATCCGCGTCGCCACCGCCAGCGTCGCCGGCACCTCCAAACGGCCCCCTTGGGCGGACGCCCCGCGGATGACGTCACTCACTGCAGGGACGAGAGGGGAACAGAGCCAAACGGAGAGTTGATTGGTGTGGTCTGCTCTGGTCCGCCCGCATTCCGCGTTTCCTCCGGTGGGATCCGGTGGTGTGCGGAGGATGCGAATGGCGCTCTCAAGCATCTCGAGTGGCGCGGAGCGCGGCAGGCTGCGGATTCACTGCCAGTGCACGCGAGAGAAAAGGCGACATGCGGTGCCAGGGGGCACAAGAGGCAAGTGACGGAGGAAAGCACGCCGGCATGCGCATACAGAAAGCACTCGCGGGGGGGGGGGGGGGGGAAGTGGGGCGGATGTTGGACTGACCGAGAAGGAGGGCGAGCGCGAGCAGCGCGAGCAGCGCCGGAAAGCCGCCCATCGTGGCGAGCGGAGCGGAAAACCGATCGGCGCAGCGGAGAAGGCGCAGCAGAGAGGCGCAGCGCAGGTGACGGTAGCGATGGTGGATGGCAGTGGTTGCCGAGATATGGGAGCAGATTCGCCGATGATGGTTGGGCAGAATGAGGCGCGGCGAGATAGTCTCGCAGAGAGAGCGACGGCGAAATGGCACAACAGGGGGTTATGGCACAGAAGCGGCACTTCACGAGGCTCCATGGCTGCTGTGGGCTGGCTACTTGAAGTGCGAGCTCGACGCTACCACGGCGCTGCGAGGCGAGGAGGGTCGTGGAACGCGGTACTGTGGCCAAGAACGAGGTCGCTAAGGGAGCGGGGAATGCGGTGCGAAGTCAAACAGATGGGACTGGATGAAACGCGATCGCATGTTGTTGGAGGATGAGGGCGCGTGCGGCAGGTTCGAGTCACAAAAACCAGGGTCAAAACCAATTTACTCGTGGGATGACGAGGAGATGGCCTGTTACACCAGACATTTGATATGTACACTAAGGGGGTCCCTAGGTGTAACCCCCCCAACAGTAGGTGTAAGGAATTTCGCTAATTCCTTACTGAGGCATCTCTTACGCGTACAATTCCAACTTTCGGAATTCAGGCTCGGTCCGACGACCTCGCCTTCCGAACGTCTCCCGCGTCGCCCTCGGGTTTCCCAACCCCAAACCTGCACCCAACCTTCGCGCGACTCCGCGACCTCGGCCTAGCTAGCTGTGCTATATTATACCTAGGCCTCGTTGTTTGCTCAGTAGTTGTAATCACTTCCGCGATATTGCATTCTGCGCACTCTTCTTTCATACAACTCATAACACTTGGTATCAGAGCTACTTTCCTAGGTTACCCTCCACTTTCCGGGGTAGTTTTAGTGCAAGGGCGCGATAGGTTTGGTGGGCTGCAAAGCGGTCGGCTGAGAGATAGATACGATTATCTCGCTCCGACTAATAGCGTTTGCGCCTTCATCAAAACCATAAAAATCGCTGTTAACCCGCTGCCCGCTAGGATGAGTCTCCGAAACATGACACAAGCAGAGTTTGACGTGTTTTTGCAGGACTTTCGGGCGATGCAATCCAACATGCAGACTATGTCTGGCGAGTTGGAGCGCCTGAGGGTGGAAAACGCCGAGCTACGCTAGACGCGAGGTGAAGCGCGTCAGGAGTCGGCCGCCGTGGATGAAGCAAGTAGCAGCTTCGCGCCTAACGACGAGGTCCTTAGCGAGCTACAGGACTCGCTGGACGCTGAAGATGAGTGGACGGCACGGATGCAACAAGCACAAGGGACGCAGGGGCAACAGTCACAGCCGCAGCAACAGACACGAGCGGCGCCGAGGCAACAGTCGCAGACTACACCACGTCAGGCAACAGCGACAACCCCGGTGATGGCTTCAGTGGCGCCCCCGATGCATGCAGCAGCAACAGTCTCAACAACTGTTAAAATAAAACCGACGAACCCACCCCCGTTCAACCCCAGCGACAAAACCGTCACTGTGTCGGCATGGTTGTTCGGAGTGGAGGTGTTTTTCAATGCTGCG